>JBBDGP010002445.1:2072500-3403096 GCA_037952835.1 Lithobates septentrionalis
TCAGCTGCTGCTTCAGGAAGTCAAACACCTTCTGTTATTTTGATCTCCATGTGGCCCCCACAGCTTCTGGCCTACCTGTATAGGAGCTTTTGAATCAGTGATGGGAATAGTACTTGTTAAAACACTGATAATATGCTGCCAGCCCCAGAAAAGTTTGTTTGTTTAGAGCAGTGATGGTGAACCTTGGCACCCCAGATGTTTTGGAACCACATTTCCCACGATGCTCAACTACACTGCAAAGTGCATGAGCATCATGGGAAATGTAGTTCCAAAACACCTGGGTGCCAAGGTTCGCCATCACTGGTTTAGAGTATGTATACTGTCATTGGGGCTTCCATTCCTGTATGGACTTTACTTTTTCAGGATTGGGGAGTACACTTTGTCTAGTGATGGTGTGTCCTAGGAACTCGTGTGCAAGATGGCACTCCAATGTGGCAGGAAGCACTTCTATGTATATCGCTGGAACAAATGTTCTGGCATGTTAGTGACTTGCGAGCCAGTATCAAAGAGGCACTTGATCTCTTGCCCACCAAAACAAGACAGTCAACCACCACATCTTTGTTTCTTGGATGGGAGGGGGGTTGTGTCACTTTACTGTCCCACTTCTTGTCTAATGGGACAATGGGAACCCTAAAGTGTCACCTATTGTCATCTCAAAATTCTAGGGCTATCAATCTACTCCATTGGCAATCCCTGAGGCAGTGTCTGCCTTTTCCATGTGGGGGCATCCTCTCCTTGCCCCTCAGAGGAGTATTCCTGTTTGATCTTCAACGCAGTTAACTTTACCTGGAGCTGAACCATCCCTTCTGTCATTTTTCAGATGGCTACCTCCAATAAATCTGTGGATGCAGGTCGGTCTATCAATTTCGAACCTGCGATGGCCATGTGTCACGTCTAACCCAATGCAGGTGGTCAAACACTATAGCTAGCTATTGTGTGCTTCACCTTTAGCAGCCCCCTTTCCCTTAAGACAAGCAGGCCTACCGGTACTTGGTTGCCCCCAGGACTTATACACATTCCTATAGTGCCTGGCCACCACGCCAAGGCAGATGCGAACGGAGAAAAGCAAACAGATACTTGCAGTTTAGCAGACAGATAGCGTGGTTCTATGACAGTCCAGGTAAAAGGCAGGCTGGGTTCAGGGAATAGTCCAATATCAGAGCCAATAACAGTCCAGGTTTAAAGGCAGGCATAGTTCAGTGAATAGTCCAATATCCGATCCAGGTCATACACAGGGAAATCCAGACTTGCAAAGCAGGGCAGACAAACGGGAAGCTTGAACAGGAACAATGCAGGTATACTGTCTCTATCACAAGCAAGGGATAGAGTGTTTGGTTTGCTTTTAACAGGTGACTGACCATATCAATCACCTTTCAGGTAGACAGAAACAGGGAGAATGCAATAGCCAACACCTGGATGCTGGAATGAGAAGCAGGAGCACAAAAGTGATGCTGACACCATGGGTGCATCTGAGCCTGTATGTTTCTGTCCCTGACATATTATGGTTGCTTGTAACAGTTTGTGAAAATTCAAATGGGAATGACTTCTCTTTTTCTCTTGCAAGGTTCCCCCGATCTTGTCAGACAGCAGTCCATGTTCCTTTATACACCTGTCAGCATCACCCCAGCCAGATCAGCCTGCTCTGCTCCTTTCCCTGTGGTGCATCTCTGCTTCCATGTCTTGCAGTTCATTTGCATGCTGTGGAATGGCATAGAATTCTTCTGTTTTCTGCTTTCTACTGAAGAAATGGGGTCTCCCAACGTTATTTCTTGGCCATTCACCACTTTTAAACAACTATCTTGTCAAGGCAATCTTAGTTTTCTGCTGGCAGGTGTAGAGCTACCCTTCTTGCTTCCCTCTGGAGGGAGGTAATGGCATGTTCAACCTGCTGGGTGGGTGGGATCACATAGGATCGGATCTGGTTCCACAATCTCATGACCAAGTCACACAAGTCCTGACCTGGTCCTGTCTACTTCGATAATTGCAAAATTATATGCATGTATTATTTTTTTTTAAAGGTGAATTTATCCTTTAAGGGGCATGTACCTGTATTTGAGCATTGTGAGTATATGGGTACTGGGCTACGCTGGTATGTACTACTATCTGTTAAGGAGCTGGTACCATTCCTAGATAAAGTAGATTTCCAGGCAATGGTAACATCCTTCATTCTGTCAATGAATGTGTTCAACAAAAAGGAATGCCAAATGTAATCTTAAATCTCTTGTAATTTTTTTTTTTCAGTGAAACCATCTTCAATCAAGCTAAACAATTCAAATCAGGGTGTTTGTTGAGAAAGACAGTTAACAGCAGGTTCGGCGGTGGACCAAGTTACCAAAGGGCAGGAGAGCAGTGTTTGTGCACCACCACCACAATTACTGTTTAAGCAAAAAAAAATATATTTAAGTACTAAAGGGCCCTTGTGTATTTGCACAGTCTGCACAAAATGGTACAGTATGTCTACTTGTGTTGTGTCTCTCCTGCTAGCTCATATCTGAAACACAGAGGGGGATTAGGTAGGGTAGCTGAAGTGATCACATTCCCTCTGTTCTCAGCTGCATAAGATCTTGGAGAGGAGGAGCGGCAAGACACTGTACTTCACAATAAATGGCTGTGCGGGGGGGGGGGGGGGGTCAGGACAAATCTGAACCCCCATCTGGCAACATCTGATGAGACTCTGCCCAGGACCACCACACGGCTCGCCGTACTACACCGCTTGACGGTACAAGCTTGTTTGACTCACCGCCAAGGACCTTGTCTGGTAAGGGCATCCTTTTGCTTATTCCCTTGGGTTGATACCATCTTAATAAGTGAAGAATCCACCCACATTCAAGGACACTTCCAACAGTTCCCATTTACCCTACATGAAGACCGCTCGTATTCAGACTGTCATGGGATTAACTGAGATCACCCCAATTACTTATTAATGGACTTTAAGTATTTACACATACTCACTTCCCTTATGGACCTATGCTTTCACATCCTGGCTTTGCCCCGATGAACACAATATTTTTTTGGGTTGTACACACACAGTATACTGTGGTATTCTGTATACTTATTATATTGCACTTTTGAGTTACTTTTGGAATGTGTTATCCTACATATATTATTCATACCTAATTGATATATAGGTTCAGGATATATCTTTCATCATCTATATGTGTTTGTATACACTTAACTCTTTATTGTTTTTATTATTTTGTTTTTATAGGGTTCTGTGAAGAGAGTATACCTTTTCATAAAAACCATCACTAATACATTAGGTACGCACTTCAGGACGTGGTACCTCTCCTTTAAATATCACTGTTATTTGATTAATAACACGTATTTTGTCACTTTTTAGCGCCACACTTTATTATTTTCATACACTTACAATAGTCAGATTGTTGTGTTGGCTGCTTCACTATACATATTGTTTATGAGTTGGCGCAATCTCTACACTTTGTATTTAAAAGATGTGGAATAGCTTTCCCTCCTGGCATCTCCAGCAGTGATCAGTGGTATTAGGGTAAAATTTATGTAAGAGGTATGGAGTATGGTACCACCTTGTCAAAATTTTCAAATTGGTTTCCTGAGTTTTTGTACATAGGATTTTAGAGAGTATGTATGTAGGATTTTAGAAAGAACCTAATAATGTTTTGTTGTTGTTTGATTGGTGCAGGTCTGTTTCCCAGTTTTTCCGGCAAGGTAAATTCGGCTGTTTGGTAGGTGTAATCAGTAAGCTTTATGTTTTGGAAACCCTTGGTAGAGTTCCTTCATCAGAGATGTATTCCTCAACGGTAGTCAGGTTGCGTACGAAGCCTCGAGGGTTTGGTAGAGAATGTAGATAATGGTGTAGCTGAAAGGCTCTCCAGAAGATGAGGCAAAGAGGGCCTGAAGTGTCCATTATTCAATGAAAGGCCATGGGGCCTTTGACAAAAAGTAAGATGCTTGGTGGCGTCCAAGTTGGTGTAAGTTCTGTAATCTCGCAGGGATTGGGAATCTTGTGAGAAGAGATGCAAGTATATACGAGTGGTGGGTCCCATTAAAGGATGTGATTTTAACACACGCGGTAGAGCGTCATAACACCACGGGGCTCCCTTCAATTGGATGTCGGTTTGAGCTTGCTCAATTTGTGCCCAAAGTTTGGCTTCACATTAATGGTGCCAATCCAAATATAGAATTTTTACATACAGTAAAGGTATCCAGCTTAGGATCCCTGTGGAAGCTGTAAATCACTGTAGTAGGCACCTCTACTACAGTGATTGTCACTGGCTTCCGGGTGATTTCTGCTGGCTTTCAGGTCCAGTGCAGTGTGGCTGCCCTACTGCTTTCTGATCGTTGGCTCGGCACAGACGCCAATCACAGAGCATAGAGCATTTTCTCAATGAATGCAAAGTGTTCTTTAATTGGACGAGGTGAAGGTTGTGAGGTCACAGCCCACCTGTTCAACTTGTCCAATCAGAGAGTTATTTGCATTCACTGAAAAAATGCAGGATGTTTTCTGAATGGTGCCCATGCCAAGCGAGCTTCCCGGTGTTCAGCCGAAAGCAGGGCAGCCGAAAAGCTAGCGGCAATTTTAATGGTGTCTTCTACGATGATTTCCAGCTTCCACGGGGATCCAACAGGTATGGCACATACATAAATAAATACGTTGGTTCTAGCTGAACCAGTGTAACTATGTAATTATTACCATACCTGGAATTCAGCAATAACTCACAGAACCCAATCAATACCTATCATGTACTGGCTTGACCTCGAGAGAGCAAATTTTGATTGGTTCCAATTTGCTACTGCATGAAAAAAGTAGCAGAATCTTTATTAAATGAAGTTGTGTGTGTTTCAGGCATTGAGAAAGAATATTTGAAGTACCTAGTCAGGCGCACTTTCAGAAGTTTCAGAAGACAGGGATATACAGAGAAAACTACAGGAACGGAAAGCACTGTCAACCTCTTTGGGATAAGCAGCTATATAGCTTGAGGGCAACTGACAGAACCCAGCATTAGCTACATAAAAAGTGAGAAAGATTTGAGGGCACATGTAGCTACCATTAGAAGTGACAAATATCCAGCAGTGGCAAAGTATAGCTCTTCTGGTGAAAAGTTGAAACACAATCCCCGGTACAAAGTTATTAGATCGTCTGGCAGGTTCAGGGAATTTTAGTAACAGTTGATACACTTTTCATCAAATGTCAATCAATTTTGGATGTGAGCTTTTGGAAATAATCTGTCAATCCTGAAAATATTGCTTCATAAACAGAAACATATCTTTTATTTGCTCTAAGCCTTACCTACAGAAGCACCTTGTAAATGTCAAATCCATAGGAACACAATAGTTTAAACATATTGTGAAAGAAAACCGTGCCAACCATAATAAATAAGTGCAATCTGCCTCAATGTCCTACAGCAATATCTGAATTGCAGAACAAGATTAGTAGTATGAAGACTGCATTCTCAGGAAAAATCAAAATTTACTTGTTTCGATTAATTACAGCCTTGGGACCCTACAAAGATGTACATTTTTTTTTTTTTATGTGTACTCGCCCTGACATCTCTGGAATTGTGTATAATACTCACAATCTCAGGGGTAAACTTAACAGACACTATAAAACGTGTAATAATGCATCAAATACAGCATTTAAGGTGATTTTGGCATCGTGAGTGGGTAACTGTTGAGTTGTTTTTAGAATGCTGCAAAGAGGAGGGGGTGTTTATGGAGTTTGCATCTGTATACGGACACATGGGCTTTAGATTCTGAAAATGGAGGAAAAATGTCTGTGATCAAATCCAAATTGCTTACCTACAGTATCTCACAAAAGTGAGTACACCCCTCACAATTTTGTAAATATTTTATTATATCTTTTCATGTGACAACACTGAAGAAATTACACTTTGCTACAATGTAAAGTAGTGAGTGTACGGCTTGTATAAATGTGTAAATTTGCTGTCCCCTCAAAGTAACTCAACACACAGCCATTAATGTCTAAACCACTGGCAACAAAAGTGATTACACCCCCAAGGGAAAATGTCTGAAGTGGGCCCAATTAGCCATTTTCCCTCCCCAGTGTTATGTGACTTGTTATGCCGCGTACACACGGTCGGATTTTCCGACAGGAAATGTTGCATGTGAGCTTGTTGTCGGAAAGTCCGACCATGTGTATGCTCCATCTTGCTAAAGAAGCTGAGGGTAAAGGTGATGGACTGGCCAAGCATGTCTCCAGACCTAAACCCTATTGAGCATCTGTGGGGCATCCTCAAACGTAAGGTGGAGGAGCGCAAGGTCTCTAACATCCACCAGCTCTGTGATGTTGTCATGGAGGAGTGGAAGAGGACTCCAGTGGCAACCTGTGAAGCTCTGGTGAACTCCATGCCCAGGAGGGTTAAGGCAGTGCTGGAAAAAAATGGTGACCACACAAAATATTGACACTTTGGGCCCAATTTGGACATTTTCATTTAGGTGTGTACTCACTTTTGTTGCCAATGGTTTAGACATTAATGGCTGTGTGTTGAGTTATTTTGAGGGGACAGCAAATTGACACTGTTATACAAGCTGTACACTCACTACTTTACATTGTAGCAAAGTGTCATTTCTTCAGTGTTGTCACATGAAAAAAATATAATAAGATATTTACAAACATGTGAGGGGTGTACTCACTTTTGTGAGATACTGTATATACAACTCATCAGGTGCTAAACAGGGTGCAAACACAGGTCCATTTTGAAAATTCTGAATGAACCCTTTTGCACACTGCTATACACCCGTCCATAGTTCTATCAATTTTTGAGCATAAAAAGAGGGATTTATGGTTCACAGACACTCACCGGCCACTTTATTAGGTACACCTGTTCAACTGCTTGGTAACACAAATTACTAATCAGCCAATCCCACGGTAGCAATTCAATGCATTTAGGCATCTAGTCGTGGTGAAGACGACTTGCTGAGTTCAAGTTCAAACTGAGCATCAGAATGGGGGAGAAAGGGGATTTAAGTGACTTTAATGCCGCGTACACACGGTCGGACTTTACGGCAGACTTTGCCCGGCGGACTTTTCAACGTACTTTACGACGGACTTTCTGAATGAACGAACTTGCCTACACACAATCCACCAAAGTCTGTCGAATTCGTACGTGATGACGTACGACCGGACTAAAACAAGGAAGTTCATAGCCAGTAGCCAATAGCTGCCCTAGCATGGCTTTTTGTCCGTCGAACTAGCATACAGACGGCGGACTTTTCGACCGGACTCGAGTTCAACGGATTAATTTAAAACATGTTTCAAATCTAAGTCCGTCCAACTTTTGAGAAAATAAAGTCCGCTGGAGCCCACACACGATCGAATTGTCTGACGAAATCCAGTCCGCCGGGCAAAGTCTGCTGTAAAGTCCGCTCATGTGTACGCGGCATAAGCGTGGCATGGTTGTTTAGTGCCAGACGGGCTGGTCTGAGTATTTCAAAACTTGCTGTTCTCCTGGAATTTTTACACACAACCATCTCTAGGTTAATAGATGGCTAGGCAACCCTCAATGTAATACAGCACCTCATCCCAAAAATTTGAGTATCAAAACAAAGGAAGGGGAGAACAGAGATTATGACGGTGCCAGGAAAAACACAATATATTCAAAAGTTTTTCTAAAAAGGTTAATTTTTATTACAAAAGGATTGTAAAAAATAAACAGAAAAAATCACAAGGACATGGTGTGCAAAAACATTTAAAACGTATCTGTAGCGAGCTTCACGTCGCTTGGCCTCAGGAGTGTAGCGGCCAAGGCAGTAGATAGGTATTTTAAATGCCCGACATGTTTCGCCAGTATTGGCTTCCTCAGGGATAGATTGATAATACCTAAAGCTCTACAGTAATTCTATAGAAGGAAATATAACAATCAGTATATGTACTAAAAAGAATAATACATTAAATACACATGAGATATCAAAGATGCAGAGTATATACATATATACATATGTTTGCGAACTGTCAGTGTAGGCCAACCCCCACCATCACCCAAAGGGCGCCCAAGTAGCATCCCCACATCTAAAGCACCAGACGCCCAAAGTACCCAGCCAAAGAGTCCAAAAGAGGGAATAGAATACCTGCAAATCACCAGGGGGGTATGTATCACACTCCTCTCCAGGGCTAAGCCTCCAATACAAGATCACATTAGGTAGCTGCAGGGAGCAGTAAGAAAGGCCTGGCCGGATGTCTATCTAGAAAGTACAATCATTTGTAGATAGATTAATTATTGGAGTTATCTAAAGGGGTCAAAATGTCCTCCACTAGTTACTGACAATATAAAGGACTAGCATAGTCTCAAGTTACTTTACTTACAAGGACATACTTTTGAAATTAGTGGCAGGACTCCGATAGATCCCTAATATTAGGGAGAGATTTTTTCCCTTTTCAGGCACAGCAGAAAGCGTATCTCTGTAAGTTAAATAGGGAAACAGTTTTGGAACATTATAAAAATTATCTAAAGGATAATATAAGTTGCACACTTAACTGATCAGTAAAGGATTTGATTCAAGAGTGGACAAAATAGGTTTAACACTCACCACTAGATATCTATAGAGTGAGGTGATGGGCTACGAAAAAGCCGGGGGCCAGTTGCAGCGCCAGAAGGAATATGCTGAAGGATAAAGGGTGATGTCAGCAAGAGGTAAGTCTGTTACAGGTAAATGATGCAAGGAGATGCCTACCGGATCAGAGGAAAAATCTATGCGTCGGTGTCCAGGAACATCCCTGGCGTGTCTGATGGCCAGAGATGCCGGCGTTCTTATGCCCCCCACACAGGTGCGGCGTCTGACGTCACCGCACGTGTGAGCGGACGAAAGGAGCCACGGCGCATGCGTCACCCGCAGATCCATCCAGGCCTACAAGGTCCAGAATGCATTGCGGTGGTGTCCATGGTGATGTGTATACACATCACACATGAACCGCGGTAATCAAACGCCGCTGTGAGCGGCGTGATACCTGGAAGATGATATCGATTTCCAATGCGCCGTGGCTAGAGCGGGCAGAGGGTGATCCAATGCCCTTGGGTGTCCATACAGCTAGTTGTGTCATGTAACAGGGGGCAGAAAGCGCCAGATTGGGTGCGCATCCACCATAGCGAAGTGCAGGGACCCATAGCAGTAAAGAGACCAGAAAGGAAGAGGGTAGGAAGGGAGGGGGAAAGGAAAAGAGGGGGAGAGGGGAAAAGAAGGATACGAGGGGGGAAAGAATTAAAAACCGAAAGAGGGAAGGGAAGGAGAAGAGAGGATATGGCATCTGGAAGTGTGGAAACGCCACCAAGGCAGCCGAGGGGAGGGGGACAGGGGTGGGTGAAGACAGACCAGGGATATATATAAGCCCCAAAGAAACGCCTGCACACAAGGCATGAAAGATTGGGACAGTAATAGGAAGAAAATAATGAGGGGGGCTAAATCCCTGGATGTGTTCACACAGGTCGTCCTGACAGTTCGCAAAGACCATATTCAGATGTAACATTAAATATCCTTGAACACAGATTCAGAAAGTTATGAATAAAACATATGTTTGCAATAATGAAGTGTCATAAAAGATGAAAAAACATATGCAAAGTATACATTTGCCATATACATTCATGTGCTCAAGTGTAGAAAGTAAAGTGTAAGCACAGGGGGGGGGCTGTGTCCTAATCAAACATGACTATCTCATATGTGGGAAGAGCCAGAGGGAGGATAAAAGGAGTACACCTAATAATGTTAAAGAATATGTGATAGGGTAAAGGATTTATATAAAGGATCCATCAAGTAGATTGGCTCCCGAAGAGGGGGGGTGGTATTCCCCTTTACAAGAAGGGTTTGAAACTAATATTTTCATTAAGTCCAGGGTATGTGGTAGCATCCAAGATATGTATCCATTTGGTTTCCAATTGTAAAAGTTTCTGGTCAATGTCTCCACCCCTTACATGTGCAGGGATGTGTTCCAATGCGGTGAATCCTATTACATGAGGGTTAGAATCATGATACTGTGCTATGTGTCGGTTAATGGAGGTGGAAGTTTTTCCTTTAAACAGAGGTTTAATGTGGTCACGAATCCTGACACAAAATTGGCGTTTAATTTTACCTACATAGTAACTACCACATAAACATGTAGCGAGGTATACTACACCAATGGTTTGACATGTGATCTTATATTTGATTTTATGCATTTGGCCATTGGGAAGGGGTTTCTCGCATGTGTCGTAAACAAACTCACATATATCACAGTGGCCACATGGAAATGTGCCAACCACCGTTGAGAGACATTGTTGTTTAGGTGTATGATGACTCGCCGTAACTTTATCCCGAAGGGATGGGGAGCGACGATAGGTAATTTGAGGCTGGGATTGAATATATTTTTTAATGGTGTTATCTGCTGTTAAGAGAGGCCAAAATTTGCATAAAATATCCCTTATCTCTTTATGATGTTGAGAATATTGGGTTATAACCCGAACCGGTTGAGTATCATCTTTCTTTTTGGTGGAAAATATCAATTTTTTGCGATCTAGTTTTTTGACTTTGTTAAAGGCCTGCTTTAATAGATTATGGCTATACCCTCTTCTTTTGAGTCTTTCATAAAGTTCATGTGAGGCCCTGAAGAAATCTCCCTCATCAGTGCAATTTCGCTTGATACGTAAATATTGGCTGTAAGGAATACTGTTAAGCAGTGGTTTAGGATGAGCACTATTGGCATGTAAAATAGTGTTCCCTGATGTTTTTTTGCGATATAGGGACGAAGAGAGATTTCCTTCAGGGTCCAATCGTATTTCCAGGTCAAGGAAAGTTATCCTTGTCTGGCTACACTCCATTGTGAACTTAAGATTATATAGATTAACTGCCAGGGTATCCACAAATCTCGAGAGGAGTTCTCGAGTACCCGACCAGAAAAAAACGATATCGTCTATATACCTGTGCCACGAAATCACGTGGCACAGGAAATGGACTAAATCGCAATTAGAAAATAGGTCCTTTTCCCACCCCCCAGGTACAAATTGGCGTAGGATGGCGCGCATTTGGTGCCCATGGCCACGCCTTGCACCTGGAGGAAGTGGGAGGTGCCAAATACAAAATGATTACGTGTTAAGATGAAGTTCAGAAGATCAACAACAAATTGATTATATGCCTCAGAATTAGGACCTCTATCCTGTAGCAATTTAGAAATGACTTGAACACCAGTACCATGGGGTATGGTGTTATATAGGCTTTCCACATCCAAAGCCACCATCCATGTGTTCCTTGGAAGCTTTAAATTTTCAAAAATACGGAGAAGGTGTACTGTATCCTGTACGTACGAGGGGAGGGCCTGAACATGTGGACTCAAGTATTTGTCCACCAGAGCGCTCGCATTTTCTGTTAAACTTGAACATCCTGATATAATCGGACGTCCAGGGGGATTTTTTAGGGACTTGTGAAGTTTAGGCAAAGCATAGAACGTGGGTATTCTTGCATCTTTGACATTTAAGAATTTCCAGGTATTAATGTCTATGATTCCCTTCTGGTAAGCAGAGAAAATAAGTTCGTAATATTCGCAGGCGTAATTCTCAATAAGTGTACGTGAGATAGGTCTATACCAATCGGCGTTGTCAAGGATGTCGCGGCACATGGTTTCATATGCCGCAACATCCATGACAACCACGTTGCCACCCTTGTCCGCAGGCTTTATGACCAGACCTGGGTGATTTTGAAGAGTTTTCAGAGCCTGTTTCTGAGCACCAGACAAATTGGAGGGACATGAGATGGAAAAGTCAGTATCCTTGATGGTCTTACTTATTTGTTCAACAAAAGCCCAAATATTGGGGTTCATAGACAGGTTAGGAAAGTTTGTGGATTTAGGTTTGAAAGATAGAGGAGGAGGAAAGGATACTCCAGAGGCGACAATGCTGTGGTCATCAAATTGCCACTCGCATTCATCCTCTGTACCACCCTCCTCAAGAAGCGTTAGCAGGTCTTCGATGGCCTGAATTTCGGCCGCCGTGGGGACACTGTTATCAGGGACTGAGGCTACGGTGGAGGCAACTGTAGTTTTGTCAAAGATAACCTTGTACATCAATTTTCTTGCAAACAATTGTATGTCTTTGACAAAACGAAATTTATCAAATTGTGCTGAAGGACAAAAGGTAAGGCCTAGTTGCAGGACTTTTATTTGATGTTTGGTTAGAGAAAAAGACGAAAGATTGACCACATCTAGATCCAAAGTACTGGACAGGGGAGTGGTAGATGCTATAACGTTGGACTCTGGATTGGGTCTAAAACTTGGGGTAAAAAAATAGGGGCTAATTTCGGATCAACAGACTGAGATGCTATGGGAAACATGGTAGTTAAAGTAGGTTCACTTACCCGTCTTGCCATAGGAGCAGGGAGTGCAAGTGGTGCCGACGTAGTGGTAGGGAGTGCCGAGTGCGCAATGCGAGCAGAAGTGAGTGGTGGCCGTGGTAATGCTCGTGTGAGTGGGGTGGAAGTGCTCGTCGTTTTAGGTCGGGCCCCTAGGGGCTTAGAAGAGTGCGTGGTTCCAAAGGTGCGTCGAATGGAGTCTGTGGAGGAAGTAGGTAGATCACTCTTTCTTTTTTTAGGAATGCCGTCTTGTGAAAATTCACGGTAGGTGGTGGACGAACTGGAAGAAAGGGAAGTAGAAAAAACATTAGGTGCTTCAGTGTTGTTTTTAGGTATATTATCTGAGTTTGATTTAGTGAAAGGTTTTTTAGTGGTGTTTCCATCCCATCTATAGGCATAGCCATTGGTGTGGGCAAGTTTATCCCGCAGGAACTTATTTTCTTTGGCATTAATTATGTCTATTGTATATTCCTCGAGGTGAGCGCGGAGGTCCTTCTCCCTCTGGGCAAACCTCGAGGAGGCTACATCAGCGGCTCGATCAGCAAGCCATTCATTGATAGAAACATCTAGTGCAGCTAGTTCCTTGTCATACTCCTGACAAAGCGTATGGATCATATTAAAGGAGCACATTTGTAAGTTGTCCTCCCAAGCCTTTTTAAGAGGGTCAGTGATTTTTTTGATATTAGGGAATATTTGAATTCTAAGTCCCCAAGGGACAATTTGATTCTCGACATATTTTTCAAAGTAGGTCCTGTGCCAGTAGACACGAACCTTCTTTTCCAATAGTCGTTGAAATCTGATGAAATATTTATCCAACTCAGTGTCCGAGACATTTGAGCTTGTATGTGACGTTTGAATTTTAGTCATAAGGTCCTCCCAGCCCTCCCCGCAGAGATCCGCCATGACTTCAGAGGAAACAGCAGGGAATTTTAAGAAGAAAAGGAAAAAATATTATACAAGGAACAGTGCATCAACATACACGAACTTGGTTTCAAAAACTTGAAAAGAGATAATGAGTAATTTAGTAAAAAATCACATAGAGTGTACGTCCTGGCACAGACACAAATGTAAATGTAAGAGGGTGACCCAGCCCAAAAAAAGTGTATTAAAACACTCTAATTTCAGGATAAGAGTCCGGAAGCCGCAAAAAGTTAATAGATGGCTAGGCAACCCTCAATGTAATACAGCACCTCATCCCAAAAATTTGAGTATCAAAACAAAGGAAGGGGAGAACAGGGATTATGACGGTGCCAGGAAAAACACAATATATTCAAAAGTTTTTCTAAAAAGGTTAATTTTTATTACAAAAGGATTGTAAAAAATAAACAGAAAAAATCACAAGGACATGGTGTGCAAAAACATTTAAAACGTATCTGTAGCGAGCTTCACGTCGCTTGGCCTCAGGAGTGTAGCGGCCAAGGCAGTAGATAGGTATTTTAAATGCCCGACATGTTTCGCCAGTATTGGCTTCCTCAGGGATAGATTGATAATACCTAAAGCTCTACAGTAATTCTATAGAAGGAAATATAACAATCAGTATATGTACTAAAAAGAATAATACATTAAATACACATGAGATATCAAAGATGCAGAGTATATACATATATACATATGTTTGCGAACTGTCAGTGTAGGCCAACCCCCACCATCACCCAAAGGGCGCCCAAGTAGCATCCCCACATCTGTGCAAGTGTGCAACTGTGCAAGTGTGCAACTTATATTATCCTTTAGATAATTTTTATAATGTTCCAAAACTGTTTCCCTATTTAACTTACAGAGATACGCTTTCTGCTGTGCCTGAAAAGGGAAAAAATCTCTCCCTAATATTAGGGATCTATCGGAGTCCTGCCACTAATTTCAAAAGTATGTCCTTGTAAGTAAAGTAACTTGAGACTATGCTAGTCCTTTATATTGTCAGTAACTAGTGGAGGACATTTTGACCCCTTTAGATAACTCCAATAATTAATCTATCTACAAATGATTGTACTTTCTAGATAGACATCCGGCCAGGCCTTTCTTACTGCTCCCTGCAGCTACCTAATGTGATCTTGTATTGGAGGCTTAGCCCTGGAGAGGAGTGTGATACATACCCCCCTGGTGATTTGCAGGTATTCTATTCCCTCTTTTGGACTCTTTGGCTGGGTACTTTGGGCGTCTGGTGCTTTAGATGTGGGGATGCTACTTGGGCGCCCTTTGGGTGATGGTGGGGGTTGGCCTACACTGACAGTTCGCAAACATATGTATATATGTATATACTCTGCATCTTTGATATCTCATGTGTATTTAATGTATTATTCTTTTTAGTACATTTACTGATTGTTATATTTCCTTCTATAGAATTACTGTAGAGCTTTAGGTATTATCAATCTATCCCTGAGGAAGCCAATACTGGCGAAACATGTCGGGCATTTAAAATACCTATCTACTGCCTTGGCCGCTACACTCCTGAGGCCAAGCGACGTGAAGCTCGCTACAGATACGTTTTAAATGTTTTTGCACACCATGTCCTTGTGATTTTTTCTGTTTATTTTTTACAATCCTTTTGTAATAAAAATTAACCTTTTTAGAAAAACTTTTGAATATATTGTGTTTTTCCTGGCACCGTCATAATCCCTGTTCTCCCCTTCCTTTGTTTTGATACTCAAATTTTTGGGATGAGGTGCTGTATTACATTGAGGGTTGCCTAGCCATCTATTAACTTTTTGCGGCTTCCGGACTCTTATCCTGAAATTAGAGTGTTTTAATACACTTTTTTTGGGCTGGGTCACCCTCTTACATTTACATTTGTGTCTGTGCCAGGACGTACACTCTATGTGATTTTTTACTAAATTACTCATTATCTCTTTTCAAGTTTTTGAAACCAAGTTCGTGTATGTTGATGCACTGTTCCTTGTATAATATTTTTTCCTTTTCTTCTTAAAATTCCCTGCTGTTTCCTCTGAAGTCATGGCGGATCTCTGCGGGGAGGGCTGGGAGGACCTTATGACTAAAATTCAAACGTCACATACAAGCTCAAATGTCTCGGACACTGAGTTGGATAAATATTTCATCAGATTTCAACGACTATTGGAAAAGAAGGTTCGTGTCTACTGGCACAGGACCTACTTTGAAAAATATGTCGAGAATCAAATTGTCCCTTGGGGACTTAGAATTCAAATATTCCCTAATATCAAAAAAATCACTGACCCTCTTAAAAAGGCTTGGGAGGACAACTTACAAATGTGCTCCTTTAATATGATCCATACGCTTTGTCAGGAGTATGACAAGGAACTAGCTGCACTAGATGTTTCTATCAATGAATGGCTTGCTGATCGAGCCGCTGATGTAGCCTCCTCGAGGTTTGCCCAGAGGGAGAAGGACCTCCGCGCTCACCTCGAGGAATATACAATAGACATAATTAATGCCAAAGAAAATAAGTTCCTGCGGGATAAACTTGCCCACACCAATGGCTATGCCTATAGATGGGATGGAAACACCACTAAAAAACCTTTCACTAAATCAAACTCAGATAATATACCTAAAAACAACACTGAAGCACCTAATGTTTTTTCTACTTCCCTTTCTTCCAGTTCGTCCACCACCTACCGTGAATTTTCACAAGACGGCATTCCTAAAAAAAGAAAGAGTGATCTACCTACTTCCTCCACAGACTCCATTCGACGCACCTTTGGAACCACGCACTCTTCTAAGCCCCTAGGGGCCCGACCTAAAACGACGAGCATTTCCACCCCACTCACACGAGCATTACCACGGCCACCACTCACTTCTGCTCGCATTGCGCACTCGGCACTCCCTACCACTACCTCGGCACCACTTGCACTCCCCGCTCCTATGGCAAGACGGGTAAGTGAACCTACTTTAACTACCATGTTTCCCATAGCATCTCAGTCTGTTGATCCGAAATTAGCCCCTATTTTTTTACCCCAAGTTTTAGACCCAATCCAGAGTCCAACGTTATAGCATCTACCACTCCCCTGTCCAGTACTTTGGATCTAGATGTGGTCAATCTTTCGTCTTTTTCTCTAACCAAACATCAAATAAAAGTCCTGCAACTAGGCCTTACCTTTTGTCCTTCAGCACAATTTGATAAATTTCGTTTTGTCAAAGACATACAATTGTTTGCAAGAAAATTGATGTACAAGGTTATCTTTGACAAAACTACAGTTGCCTCCACCGTAGCCTCAGTCCCTGATAACAGTGTCCCCACGGCGGCCGAAATTCAGGCCATCGAAGACCTGCTAACGCTTCTTGAGGAGGGTGGTACAGAGGATGAATGCAGTGGCAATTTGATGACCACAGCATTGTCGCCTCTGGAGTATCCTTTCCTCCTCCTCTATCTTTCAAACCTAAATCCACAAACTTTCCTAACCTGTCTATGAACCCCAATATTTGGGCTTTTGTTGAACAAATAAGTAAGACCATCAAGGATACTGACTTTTCCATCTCATGTCCCTCCAATTTGTCTGGTGCTCAGAAACAGGCTCTGAAAACTCTTCAAAATCACCCAGGTCTGGTCATAAAGCCTGCGGACAAGGGTGGCAACGTGGTTGTCATGGATGTTGCGGCGTATGAAACCATGTGCCGCGACATCCTTGACAACGCCGATTGGTATAGACCTATCTCACGTACACTTATTGAGAATTACGCCTGCGAATATTACGAACTTATTTTCTCTGCTTACCAGAAGGGAATCATAGACATTAATACCTGGAAATTCTTAAATGTCAAAGATGCAAGAATACCCACGTTCTATGCTTTGCCTAAACTTCACAAGTCCCTAAAAAATCCCCCTGGACGTCCGATTATATCAGGATGTCCAAGTTTAACAGAAAATGCGAGCGCTCTGGTGGACAAATACTTGAGTCCACATGTTCAGGCCCTCCCCTCGTACGTACAGGATACAGTACACCTTCTCCGTATTTTTGAAAATTTAAAGCTTCCAAGGAACACCTGGATGGTGGCTTTGGATGTGGAAAGCCTATATAACACCATACCCCATGGTACTGGTGTTCAAGTCATTTCTAAATTGCTACAGGATAGAGGTCCTAATTCTGAGGCATATAATCAATTTGTTGTTGATCTTCTGAACTTCATCTTAACACGTAATCATTTTGTATTTGGCACCTCCCACTTCCTCCAGGTGCAAGGCGTGGCCATGGGCACCAAATGCACGCCATCCTACGCCAATTTGTACCTGGGGGGGTGGGAAAAGGACCTATTTTCTAATTGCGATTTAGTCCATTTCCTGTGCCACGTGATTTCGTGGCACAGGTATATAGACGATATCGTTTTTTTCTGGTCGGGTACTCGAGAACTCCTCTCGAGATTTGTGGATACCCTGGCAGTTAATCTATATAATCTTAAGTTCACAATGGAGTGTAGCCAGACAAGGATAACTTTCCTTGACCTGGAAATACGATTGGACCCTGAAGGAAATCTCTCTTCGTCCCTATATCGCAAAAAAACATCAGGGAACACTATTTTACATGCCAATAGTGCTCATCCTAAACCACTGCTTAACAGTATTCCTTACAGCCAATATTTACGTATCAAGCGAAATTGCACTGATGAGGGAGATTTCTTCAGGGCCTCACATGAACTTTATGAAAGACTCAAAAGAAGAGGGTATAGCCATAATCTATTAAAGCAGGCCTTTAACAAAGTCAAAAAACTAGATCGCAGAAAATTGATATTTTCCACCAAAAAGAAAGATGATACTCAACCGGTTCGGGTTATAACCCAATATTCTCAACATCATAAAGAGATAAGGGATATTTTATGCAAATTTTGGCCTCTCAACAGCAGATAACACCATTAAAAAATATATTCAATCCCAGCCTCAAATTACCTATCGTCGCTCCCCATCCCTTCGGGATAAAGTTACGGCGAGTCATCATACACCTAAACAACAATGTCTCTCAACGGTGGTTGGCACATTTCCATGTGGCCACTGTGATATATGTGAGTTTGTTTACGACACATGCGAGAAACCCCTTCCCAATGGCCAAATGCATAAAATCAAATATAAGATCACATGTCAAACCATTGGTGTAGTATACCTCGCTACATGTTTATGTGGTAGTTACTATGTAGGTAAAACTAAACGCCAATTTTGTGTCAGGATTCGTGACCACATTAAACCTCTGTTTAAAGGAAAAACTTCCACCTCCATTAACCGACACATAGCACAGTATCATGATTCTAACCCTCATGTAATAGGATTCACCGCATTGGAACACATCCCTGCACATGTAAGGGGTGGAGACATTGACCAGAAACTTTTACAATTGGAAACCAAATGGATACATATCTTGGATGCTACCACATACCCTGGACTTAATGAAAATATTAGTTTCAAACCCTTCTTGTAAAGGGGAATACCACCCCCCCTCTTCGGGAGCCAATCTACTTGATGGATCCTTTATATAAATCCTTTACCCTATCACATATTCTTTAACATTATTAGGTGTACTCCTTTTATCCTCCCTCTGGCTCTTCCCACATATGAGATAGTCATGTTTGATTAGGACACAGCCCCCCCCCCTGTGCTTACACTTTACTTTCTACACTTGAGCACATGAATGTATATGGCAAATGTATACTTTGCATATGTTTTTTCATCTTTTATGACACTTCATTATTGCAAAC
The DNA here is from genome assembly GCA_037952835.1 of Lithobates septentrionalis. NCBI lineage: Eukaryota > Metazoa > Chordata > Amphibia > Anura > Ranidae > Lithobates > Lithobates septentrionalis. The sequence goes on from JBBDGP010002445.1 coordinate 2,091,452, forward strand.
ATATGTTTTATTCATAACTTTCTGAATCTGTGTTCATGGATATTTAATGTTACATCTGAATATGGTCTTTGCGAACTGTCAGGACGACCTGTGTGAACACATCCAGGGATTTAGCCCCCCTCATTATTTTCTTCCTATTACTGTCCCAATCTTTCATGCCTTGTGTGCAGGCGTTTCTTTGGGGCTTATATATATCCCTGGTCTGTCTTCACCCACCCCTGTCCCCCTCCCCTCGGCTGCCTTGGTGGCGTTTCCACACTTCCAGATGCCATATCCTCTCTTCTCCTTCCCTTCCCTCTTTCGGTTTTTAATCCTTTCCCCCCTCGTATCCTTCTTTTCCCCTCTCCCCCTCTTTTCCTTTCCCCCTCCCTTCCTACCCTCTTCCTTTCTGGTCTCTTTACTGCTATGGGTCCCTGCACTTCGCTATGGTGGATGCGCACCCAATCTGGCGCTTTCTGCCCCCTGTTACATGACACAACTAGCTGTATGGACACCCAAGGGCATTGGATCACCCTCTGCCCGCTCTAGCCACGGCGCATTGGAAATCGATATCATCTTCCAGGTATCACGCCGCTCACAGCGGCGTTTGATTACCGCGGTTCATGTGTGATGTGTATACACATCACCATGGACACCACCGCAATGCATTCTGGACCTTGTAGGCCTGGATGGATCTGCGGGTGACGCATGCGCCGTGGCTCCTTTCGTCCGCTCACATGTGCGGTGACGTCAGACGCCGCACCTATGTGGGGGGCATAAGAACGCCGGCATCTCTGGCCATCAGACACGCCAGGGATGTTCCAGGACACCGACGCATAGATTTTTCCTCTGATCCGGTAGGCATCTCCTTGCATCATTTACCTGTAACAGACTTACCTCTTGCTGACATCACCCTTTATCCTTCAGCATATTCCTTCTGGCGCTGCAACTGGCCCCCGGCTTTTTCGTAGCCCATCACCTCACTCTATAGATATCTAGTGGTGAGTGTTAAACCTATTTTGTCCACTCTTGAATCAAATCCTTTACTGATCAGTTAAGTGTGCAACTTATATTATCCTTTAGATAATTTTTATAATGTTCCAAAACTGTTTCCCTATTTAACTTACAGAGATACGCTTTCTGCTGTGCCTGAAAAGGGAAAAAATCTCTCCCTAATATTAGGGATCTATCGGAGTCCTGCCACTAATTTCAAAAGTATGTCCTTGTAAGTAAAGTAACTTGAGACTATGCTAGTCCTTTATATTGTCAGTAACTAGTGGAGGACATTTTGACCCCTTTAGATAACTCCAATAATTAATCTATCTACAAATGATTGTACTTTCTAGATAGACATCTGGCCAGGCCTTTCTTACTGCTCCCTGCAGCTACCTAATGTGATCTTGTATTGGAGGCTTAGCCCTGGAGAGGAGTGTGATACATACCCCCCTGGTGATTTGCAGGTATTCTATTCCCTCTTTTGGACTCTTTGGCTGGGTACTTTGGGCGTCTGGTGCTTTAGATGTGGGGATGCTACTTGGGCGCCCTTTGGGTGATGGTGGGGGTTGGCCTACACTGACAGTTCGCAAACATATGTATATATGTATATACTCTGCATCTTTGATATCTCATGTGTATTTATTGTATTATTCTTTTTAGTACATATACTGATTGTTATATTTCCTTCTATAGAATTACTGTAGAGCTTTAGGTATTATCAATCTATCCCTGAGGAAGCCAATACTGGCGAAACATGTCGGGCATTTAAAATACCTATCTACTGCCTTGGCCGCTACACTCCTGAGGCCAAGCGACGTGAAGCTCGCTACAGATACGTTTTAAATGTTTTTGCACACCATGTCCTTGTGATTTTTTCTGTTTATTTTTTACAATCCTTTTGTAATAAAAATTAACCTTTTTAGAAAAACTTTTGAATATATTGTGTTTTTCCTGGCACCGTCATAATCCCTGTTCTCCCCTTCCTTTGTTTTGATAACCATCTCTAGGGTTTACAGAGAATGGTCAGAAAAAGAAAAAATATCTAGTGAACGGCATTTGCGTGGAGGAAAATGCCTTGTTGATGTCAGAGTAGAATGGGCAGACTGGTTTGAGATAGAAAGGCAACAGTAACTCAAATAACCACTCATTACAACCAAGGTATGCAGAATACCATCTCTGAACACACAACACATCGAACCTTGAAGCAGAATGGCTACGGCAGCAGAAGACCACACCGGGTGCCACTCCTGTGAGCTAAGAACAGGAAACTGAGGCTACAATTCACACAGGCTCACCAAACTTGGACAATTGAAGATTGGAAGAACGTTGCCTGGTCTGATGAGTCTCCATTTCAGCTGCGACATTCAGATGGTAGGATCAGAATTTGGCGTAAACAACATGAAAGCATGGATCCATCCTGCCTTGTATCAATGGTTCAGGCTGGTGGTAGTGTATTGGTGTGGGGGATATTTTCTTGGCACACTTTGGGCCCCTTAGTACCAATTGGGTGTTGTTTGAACGCCACGGCCTACCTGAGTATTGTTGCTGACCATGTCCATCCCTTTATGACTACAGTGTACCCATCTTCTGATGGCTCCCTCCAGCAGGATAATGCACCATGTCACAAAGCTCAAATCATCTCACCACTCTTTTCTTGAACATGACAACGAGGTCACTGTACTCCAATGGCCTCCACAGTCACCAGATCTCAATCCAATAGAGCACAATTGGGATGTGATGGAACAGGAGATTCGCATCATGGATGTGCAGCCGACAAATCTGCAGCAACTGCGTGATGCTATCATGTCAATATAGACCAAAATTTCTGAGGAATGTTTCCAACACCTTGTTGAATCTATGCCAGGAAGAATTAAGGCAGTTCTGAAGATAAAAGGGGGTCCAACCCGATACTAGCAAGGTGTACCTAATAAAGTGGCCGGTGAGTGTATATTATAACAAATGTTCAAGTTTGCCAACTGTGTCAAAGTCATCCCTGGTCAGTTAATGCCCTACTCTGCAAAATACCAACTACTTCTTTGCTCACACTCATATCTTAGTTGACATATATTGGGATGCAGTGGCGGAACTACCGCCATAGCGACACACGCGGCCGCAATGGGGCCCGCAGCTGCTAGGGGCCCCGGACCCGGTGAGGACAGGCGGCTCCGCGGGTTAGAGCGGGCGGCTTTGCGGGCACCGCGGGTGAGAGCGGGCGGCTTTGCGGGCCCGGTGAGTGAGAGCGGGCGGCTTTGCGGGCCCCGCGGGTGAGAGCGGGCGGCTCCGCGGCTCGGAGGGCTGTCAGGCGGTGAGTCAGCTGGGCGGCTCGGCTCCTGTGTGAGCGGGCTGGCCAATCAGGGAGCTGGCAGCCGGGGGTGCATAGAGATGACATCATCTCTCACCGCCCGGCGCCCTCCCTGCATCCCTGCAGTGCAGTTCCCCCCTCACTGTGCAGGCAGCCTTGGGAAGCAGAGAGATGACCTTATCTCTCTGCTGCCTGACTCTAGGACACAGTATTAAAGTGACACAAGAAGTGACAATCTGTAATGTGTGACAGGTGAAGTGGCAAGTGACAATCCGGGTCGTGGCAGCAAGTGACGATCCGTAATGTGTGGCAAGTGACAATCCGGGACGTGGCAAGTGACAATCCGTAATGTGTGGCAGGTGAAGTGGCAAGTGACAATCCGGGACGTGGCAGCAAGTGACGATCCGTAATGTGTGGCAAGTGACAATCCGGGACGTGGCAAGTGACAATCCGTAATGTGTGGCAGGTGACGTGGCAAGTGACAATCTGTAATGTGTGGCAGGTGACGTGGCAAGTGACTATCCGTAATGTGTGGCAGGTGACGTGGCAACATGCGGCAGGTGACATTCTGCAACGTGTGACAAGTGACAATCTGCATCTGGTGGCAGGCGACGTGGCAAGTGGACAATCCGCAACGTGTGGCGGGTAATGTGGCAAGTGACATTCCGTGACAAGTTGCATCTGGTGGCAGGCGACGGTGGCAAGTGACACGCTCAGCAGTGTCGCCAACCTACCAGATTGAAATTTACTGGCACAACACCCAAAATTTACTGGCACCACCACGTTTTTACTGGCATTTCACAAAAGTTCCAAAATTACATTTTTAGGTGTAAATTTCAGTATTTAGGCTACAAACAGGTATGCTAAGCAAATAGCAATGTGATTTAAGGTAGATTTTAAGGTAAAAAAACATATTTTCGGTATTTTCGACATAATAAGGAATTATCTAGTCCAATCACCTCCTGCCTCCATCACCTGTCACCAATACTCCCTGCCAGACTGCCTCCATCCCCCTCTGCCTCCACCCCCCTCTGCCACCATCACCACCTGCTCCAGTCCATCCCCCTCTGCCACCATCCCCCTCTGCCACCAACACCACTTGCTCCAGTCCATCCCCCTCTGCCACCATCCCCCTCTGCCACCAACACCACCTGCTCCAGTCCATCCCCCTCTGCCACCATCCCCTTCTGCCACTGACCCCTCTGCCACCATCATACCATGTCTCCACCCCCCTCTGCCACCATCACACCCTGCCTCCATCCCCCTCTGCCACCATCACCCCCTACCACTATCCCCCCTCTGCCAGACTGCCTCCATCCCCCTCTGCCACTATCCCCCTCTGCCACCATCACCACCTGCTCCATCCCCCTCTGCCATCATCACCCCCTGCCACAATCCCCCTCTGCCACCATCATACCCTGCCTCCACCCCCCTCTGCCACCATTACCCCCTGCCACCACCGCCCTCTGCCAGACTGCCTCCACCCCCCTCTGCCACTATCCCCCTCTGCCACCATCACCACCTGCTCCATCCCCCTCTGCCATCATCACCCCCTGCCACCATCATACCCTGCCTTCACCCCCTCTGCCACCATCAGCCCCTGCCACAATCCCCCTCTGCCACCATCATACCCTGCCTCCACCCCCCTCTGCCAGACTGCCTCCATCCCCCTCTGCCACCAACACCACCTGCTCCAGTCCACCCCCCTCTGCCACCAACAGGACCTGCTCAAGTCCACCCCCCTCTGCCACCATCCCCCTCTGCCACCAACAGGACCTGCTCAAGTCCACCCCCCTCTGCCACCATCCCCCTCTGCCACCAACAGGACCTGCTCAAGTCCACCCCCCTCTGCCACCATCCCCCTCTGCCACCAACACGACCTGCTCCAGTCCATCCCCCTCTGCCACCATCACCTTCTGTCACCGTCGGCTGGGCTGTCACTCTGTCCCAGACTCCCCCCGGTCCCCGTAGACTCTGGATTGCCTGGTCCTGGATGCAGGGCTCCCCTCCATTCCGCCGGCGCGTGCTGCTCAGCCTCCGAGACCTGCTGCTCCAGTGGCAGAGTCGCCTGGCCCTGGCTCAGCTGTCAGCTTGCCTTGCCGCCGCGGCCGCGCTCGATCAATTCGAAAGTGGCGCCGGGCGGCGGTATTACGTTACTGCGCATGCGCCGCCCGGCCGAGCGCGTACGAGCTTTCCCGAGCCCGGCCGGCTTCGGAACGGCGCATGCGCAGTTGCGTGGCCGGCTCGCGGCCATCATTTTTACGGGCACCGGTGCCCGTAACGGGCATTCACGGGCGCCCCGAAAAATGGGTCATTTTTACGGGCTGCCCGTAAATCTACGGGCGGTTGGCAACACTGACGCTCAGGGCTCCCACTGATTCTGCATTATGGTGAGTTGAACTATTTCATTTTATATAACAGAACAGAAATTGGTTAGAAGGCTGGAGGTCAGCAATGTGTGTCCTTTAGCGGCTGCATACAGTATACTGCATACTTTGTTGTTCAAAATCAATATAAGCTGTTGCCTGGGTACTGTGCCACGTGGGTGTTATAATCTGTTGTTCAATGGCATTAGTTCTTTTTTTTGTGGAGGGGGCGGTTTTGCAGGGGGGGGAGCGGTTTGCGCGGGGGGGGGGGGGGCCCATACAACATTTTGCTATGGGGCCCTGTGATTTCTAGTTACGCCCCTGTTGGGATGATTTACTAAAGGCAAATAGGTTGCTAATTATGAATGAGGGAAGTCGCACTTTGCAAGTGCTTAGTGAAAGTGGCAGAACTTCAGTTTGCAAAGAATACCCAATTATTTGCAAAGAAAAAAAAAAGGCATATTTGCTTGCACATGATTGGATGCTGGAAATCTACACAGATTCATCTCATTCACTAAGCTTTGGGGAAAATTCCATCACAAAGGGAACACCCTATTTGCCTTTAGTAAATCAACCCTATAGTGTCAATATGGGGTAGACAGACACAGTTGGAAGAGAGCTATAAGGGTTGATTTACTAAAGGCAAATAGACTGTTCACTTTGCAGGGCAAGTAGCACTTTGCAAGGGTCCCCCAGAGCTTAATGCATGAAGTGAATGTTTCCTTGCATGTAATTGGGTATTCTTTGCAAAGTGAAACCTCACCACATTCACTAGGCTCTGGGGCAAATTCCATTGCAAAGTGCAACTTTTCTTGCAAAGTGTAGAGCCTATTTGGCTTTAGTAAATCCAACCTATAGAGTTAGACTGGTCATAGATTATGCAATTTTCTATCCTTTAGCCACAGGTTGAAGGAAAGAAAATTGCTTGATTCCCCCATCAACACAGTCAGTTTTGATGGTAGAACCCCTTCCACTGAGCTATTGTACTCTGACATCAGAAGGTTTTCCCACCATCTGAGTACAATGTTTACTGCTGGTGGCTACAGCCGTACGGAAATTGTACAACCAGCCTGCCTATAGATGGATCGAAATTCGGCCTGCTCAGTAGGAAACCGGAAGAAATTCAATATGTCTATGGCTAGCTTTAGGCCTGGTCACTGACTCACACTATACAATAGAAATGAAGGAAAATTGTCTATGCTATATGCTGGTGTCCAGAGTAAGTAGTAAGTAATGCAGAGATCAGTGGTCAGTAGTAAGCAAAGCATAGTTCAGAGATCAGAAATAAGTGAAGCGTAGTTCAGAGATCAGAAGTAAGTGAAACGGAGTTCAGGAGTCAGTAGTAAGTGGTTCAGAGTTCAGAGGTCAGTAGTAAGTGGTTCAGAGGTCAGAGGTCAGTAGTAAGTGGTTCAGAGGTCAGTAGTAAGTGGTTCAGAGGTCAGTAGTAAGTGGTTCAGAGGTCAGTAGTAAGTGGCCATCTATGCCAAAATACAGCCACACAGCCATTCCTTACACAGCTTCCCATTTTCGCTGAACTGTTCAGTAGCTCTTTATCTTTCTCCATCTATTTTCTCAAGTATTTAGCAGCATGTCTTTCCCTGCTGCTGTCTGCAGCTCCTGGTTCGGCAGGCGAAGCTAGAAGCCAGTGGCCAATCATAGTCCTCCTAGGCCCCCAGCATTAGAACCAGCACCAATCTCCTCTTCGGATGAGCTCAGGCATGACAAGAGTTTGAACGCACCTGATCTATCCCTCTGGGAAGCTGTCAAAGCTGACAGCTAATCATAGGCAGGCGTATGCACATATTTAAGGGGTGTGCTGTGAGGAGGGAAATGCCTCCGCTGTCTTAGATTTGCTGTCAGGTTTGACAGCTTCCCAGTGGGAAAGCTCGGGTAGGTTCCAACTGTGTCCGAACATACCTAAGTTCATCCCTGCCATGCTGTTTGGATATGTGAGGGTAGGTAAAAGGAGTGCCCAGTATCCAATCCAATCAGTTGCTGCCACCGCTGGAAAATACCGCAACAGTCCCCATCTCAGTGTCACAGACACACTATTTTGGGCACATCCCCAATCATCATAGCATAGAGCAGTAGCCCTGAAGAAGGGGGAGTCTTTGTTACCCTGAAACGCGCTGGTTTTATCACACTCTACCATTTTCAATAAAACGACTATCCTTTAATTTACTTCTGAGCGCTCCTTTTACCTACCCTCACAAGTTTATGGGGAAACGACCTTGAGGTTGTATCCTGAGGTAGCAACCAAGCCCCTCAAAGGGGCCCACCACCACCTTTCTGCCAAGTCAGGCCGGATTCACCGGGAGCCAACTTCCCCAACACGCCCCCACCATCACTCCCTCACAGACCCTCAACCAAGCAAGTCAGTCCAGCGCGGTCTTCTACTTCTAATATGCTGCATGGATAGTGACTTGCAGCTGCAGAAAAGAAATGGAATGGCATTTTACCGCTGTTGTGCAATGTGTGAGGGCATAGTGGGCTCCCCCTTCTTGGGGCCTATGTGCACTGCACACATTGCATCCATGAAAGATTGCTTAGAATGTAAAAGTGCAGTTCAGTTAACATTTTTTACACAGTGTCTGTGTGTAGGCATGACTAAACTCCTGCGTATGCACAAGAGTGGCATAAACCCATGCCGCCCAATCAAGACAGCCCCAGCCCATCAGTTGGAAGATGCCAGCACCAGCATGGAATGTTGGAACATTGAAGGTAAGGTAAGTATTGGGGACTTTAATTCCACTTTAATGGAAGTGTGGACTGTCACTTTAACCACTTGACCTCCAAAAGATTAACCCCCCTTCATGACCAAGCTATTTTTTGCGATACGGCACTGCGTTACTTGAACTTACAATTTTGCAGTTGTGCGACGCTGTACCCAAATAAAATGTATGTCCTTTTTTCCCACAAATAGAGATTTCTGTTGGTGGTATTTGATTTGCGTTTTTTTTGTTTTGCACTATAAAAAAAGAAGAACAATTCTGAAAAAAAAACAACAATATTTTTTACTTTCTGATATAAAACATATCCAATAGAAAAATGTAAAAAATCGAATTTCTTGATAAATTTAGGCCAATGTGTATTCTGTATGTTTTTTGGTAAAAAAAAAAATCCCAGTAAGCGTAAACGGATTGGTTTGCACAAAAGTTATAGCGTCTACAAACTATGGAATATATACTGGAATTTTAATTTTTTTTATTTTTTTTTTTACTAGTAATGGCGACAATCAGTGACTTATAGCGAGACTGCGATATTGCAGCGGACATTCTGACATTGACATTTTTTGGGTACCAGTGACACTAATACAGTGATCAGTGCTAAACAATATGCACTGTCACTGTACTAATGACACTGGCTGGGAAGGGGTTAAACATCTAGGGCAATCAAAGGGTTAAATGTGTGCCTAGCCAGTGTTTTTTGTGTAATATGTGAAGTGCTTTTGCTAAGCAAGTAATTCATTTTATTTCCTGCTTTGCGGGGAAAGAAAATACATTACTTCCTAGCTGCCAGCACAGGGCTCTGCCTTGTTTACATAGGCAGAGCTCTGTCCTGTGTAAATTCCAGACGATCGGCGGGTGCCAGCTGTAATCCATTGGCCGGCACCTGCTGATTGACATCTGCTGTGTTTAATCACAGCACGGCCCGGTGGCCAGTGGCGCATGCGTGTCACCTACCTGCAAGTGCCAGATCACTAGACATGTGCACCGTCAATAAATTTGTTTTGTTCCGTTCCGTTTCGTATTAGAATTAATTTTCGCTAGGTTCATTAACTTTTCGTAACAATTACTAATGTTCGTTATGAATTTATCATTATGAGGGGCTCCCACCATCCCTGTGCTGTGCTGACTTCCTGGGTTTTTAACTTTTAGGTTCGTTAACTTTTCGTAACAATTATGAATGTTCGTTAGGAATTTGGATCCGAAATTTGTAAACGAAATTTTGTATTTCGTACAAAATTTGGAAGCATAGCAATTCGTATTTCAGATCCTCCCGAATGTACGCATTTACGGAAATTCGTACGAATTTTCGATTCGTAGGAAACTAATCGCACATGTCTACAGATCACATACCCAGTAGAGAGCTGCCTTGCCACTGTATATCTGTATTATACGGTCAGCAAGCAGTTAAACAAGCTGCTTTACTTTAAACTTTTTGAAAGCCTTCTAAGTAGTGTGTTTGACCTTTTCCTTTTCCATAAATGTGGCAGCAGGAAAAGTAGGCCTTAATACCCAGCCATTGCATGTATGAGTTCACAAACGAACCGTCTCTGACAGCTTGGTCATGGTCGGTGATCAGGGGCCAGCAGGATCGCATAGCTCCCAACTGTCCCTGATTTGGAGGGACTGTTCCTGATTTGGAGCAATGTCCCTCTGTCCCTCATTCCTCCTCATTTGTCCCTCATTTTGGTCTGATCCATATAGTTGTATATAAAATGCACTTTTTATCTTTCAAAAAGTGTTTCCCAGTGCTAAACCTTACATCCAAATTCTAAATTGTTGCAATTGTACATTTTAAAATCAAATATAAAGGAATCGTAGTTGTAAAAAAAAGCACTTGTGGATTTAATTAACTTTTTTTGGTTAATTCTCCTTTAAGGGGGTGTGGCAAGGGGTGTGTCCTATGCCTACATACATTTGCTAGTAGGTGTCTCTCATTCCCATCTCAACATGTTGGGAGGTATGGGATCGACTCCTGATCATGTGACTGCTGTGGGAACCAATCACAGCGATCACAATTTTGGGAAGCTGCTCTGCCTCCTATCATTAAAGCTCACATAAAGGGCCGACAGGAAGTGGCAGGAAGGGGTTAAAGTGGCAGAAAACATTCTCATGATGAAGACTGCATTAGACATACCTCCCAACTTTTGAACTTCAGAATGAGGGACACTTGAGGAAGGAAGTAACCTTGCATAGCGCGCTGCGGCAAATGTGGGCGTGGTCAAACTTTTGACAGTGGGAGGAGCTTAATGGGCATCATTAAACAAAACTTGGGCTTCCTTGTATCTATAAAATATGCTTTTATTATTGTTCCACAAGCAAGAGTCTCATGGATACATACATACCCCAGCACATTCATTTAAAAAAAAGGATAAAAGAATGCAGTGTTTGGAGTGCATTACGTACAAAGTGCAGGGTTGTAGGATGAGCTATATACAGAGTGCAGGGTTCTGGCATGAGCTATATACAGAGTGCAGGGTTGTAGGATGAGCTATGTAAAGAGTGCAGGGTTCTGGCATGAGCTATGTACAGAGTGCAGGGTTCTGGCATGAGCTATGTACAGAGTGCAGGGTTCTGGCATGAGCTGTGTACAGAGTGCAGGGTTCTTGCATGAGCTGTGTACAGAGTGCAGGGTTCTTGCATGAGCTGTGTACAGAGTTCAGGGTTCTAGCATGAGCTGTGTGTGTACAGAGTGCAGGGTTCTGGCATGAGCTGTGTACAGAGTGCAGAGTTCTGGCATGAGCTGTGTACAGAGTGCAGGGTTCTGGGGTGAGCTGCATTCAGAGTGCAGGGTTCTGGGGTGAGCTGCATGCAGAGTGCAGGGTTCTGGGTTGAGCTATGTACAGAGTGCAGGGTTCTGGGATGAGCTATGTACAGAGAGCAGGGTTCTGGGGTGAGCTATGTACAGAGTGCAGGGTTCTGAGATGAGCTATGTACAGAGTGCAGGGTTCTGAGATGAGCTATGCACAGAGTGCAGGGTTCTGGGATGAGCTATGTACAGAGTGCAGGGTTCTGGGGTGAGCTATGTAAAGAGTGCAGGGTTCTGGAATGAGCTATGTAAACAGTGCAGGGTTGTGGAATGAGCTATGTGCAGAGTGCAGGGTTCTGGGATGCGCTATGTGAAGGGTTCTGGAATGAGCAATGTGCAGAGTGCAGGGTTCTGGAATGAGCTATGTGCAGAGTGCAGGGTTCTGGAATGAGCTATGTGCAGAGTGCAGGGTTCTGGAATGAGCTATGTGCAGAGTGCAGAGTTCTGGGATGAGCTATGTGCAGAGTGCAGGGTTCTGGGATGAGCTATGTGCAGAGTGCAGGGTTCTGAGATGAGCATATAGACAGGGTGCATGGTTCTGGGATGAGCTATATACAGGGTCCAGGGATCTGAGATGAGCTATATACAGGGTTCTGGGATGAGCTATATACAGGGTGTAGGGTTCTGGGATGAGATATATACAGGGTCCAGGGTTCTTGGATGAGCTATATACAGGGTGCAGGGTGCTGGGATGAGCTATATACAGGGTGCAGGGTTCTGGGATGAGCTATATACAGGGTGCGGGGTTCTGAGACGAGCTATATACAGGGCACAGGTTACTGAATGAGCTATATACAGGGTGCAGCAGAGGCGTAATTAGAACCTTCAGGGGCCCTGGTGCAAGAAACCATGAAGGGCCCCCCGACCTCCAGCCTGGGCCATTCCCTTCGAGCCCAGAGCCCTTCCCACTAATCCCATCACCCTTCATGGTCCCACAGCAGATTGGGCCCGGCCATGGTGGCAGAAGGCCAGGGCCTAGTTGCAAGTGCAACCTTTGCTGGTAGTTCAGTGGTGTCAGTGTGGACTGTGAATGGTGTCAGTCAGTAGGGCAGTGGACATGGTCAGTAGAGCAGTGGAAGTGGTCAGTATGGCAGAGAAAGTGGTCAGTATGGCAGAGAAAGTGGTCAGTAAGGTAGTGGACATGGTCAGTAGGGCAGTGGACATGGTCAGTAGGGCAGTGGACATGGTCAGTAGGGCAGTGGACATGGTCAGTAGAGCAGTGGGCGTGGTCAGTAGGGCAGTAGACATAATCAGTATGGCAGTGGACAGGATCAGTAGTTTTTTTTTATTGTTATTTTATTTTTGTTATTATTTTTTACCATTATATTTTATCCATTTTATTTTTTAGAGTTTTTTTTACAGTTTTTGATGGGAGTTGGTGGCAGTGGAGGGCAGTATGATGGGGTGGAGGGCAGTATGATGGGAGGGGGTGTCAGTGGAGGGCAGTATGATGGGAGGGGTGGCAGTGGAAGGCAGTATGTTGGGGGCGGAGGCAGTGGAAGGCATTATGATGGGAGGGGAGGCAGCGGAGGGCAGTATGATGGGGTGGAGGGCAGTATGATGGGAGAGGAGGTAGTGGAGGGCAGTATGATGGGAGAGGAGGTAGTGGAGGGCAGTATGATGGGAGGAGGCGGTAGTGGAGGGCAGTATCATGGGAGGGGGGGTTAGTGCAGGGCAGTATGATGGGAGGGATGGTAGTGGAGGGCAATATAATGGGAGGGGGTTTAGTGGAGGGCAGTATTATGGGAGGGGTGGTAGTGGAGGGCAGTATGATGGGAGGGAGAGCAGTATGATGGGTAGGGTGGTAGTGGAGGGCAGTATGATGGGAGGGGTGGTAGTGGAGGGCAGTATGATGGGAGGGAGAGCAGTATGATGGGAAGGGTGGTAGTGGAGGGCAGTATGATGGGAGGGGTGGTAGTGGAGGGCAGTATAATGGGAGGGGGGTTAGTGGAGGGCAGTATAATAGGAGGGGTGGCAGTGGAGGGCAGTATAATTGGAGGGGGGCAGTATGATGGGTGGGGGTGGCAGTGAAAGGCAGTATAATGGGGGGTTAGTGGAGGGCAGTATAATAGGAGGGGTGGCAGTATGATGGGATTGGGGCAGTATGATGGGAGGGGTGGTAGTAGAGGGCAGTATATTGGGGGGGTAGTGGAGGGCAGTAAAATGGAAGGGGGGCAGTATAATGGGGCGGGGGGGTAGTGGAGGGCAGTATGGGGGGACTGTACAGCATGACTGGAGAGGGGCAGTGTATGGGAGGGAGCAGAGTGACCATGAGTGTACTCAGAGTCAGGGCAGTGCAGGGAGCATTTCTCCTACCTTTATTCCAGCGCAGGAACAGCCTTCGGGGAAGACCCGGAGTCGGGGGCGGAGTCAGGGGCGGAGCTTAGGCGCAAAGAGGAATCCTCCTTTGGCTAAATGCTGGGGCTCCACTCAGGGAAGACCCGGAGTCAGGGGCGGAGTCAGGGGCGGAGCCGGGGCGGAGCTTAGGCGCGAAGAGGAATCCTCCTTTGGCTAAATGCTGGGGCTCCACTCAGGGAAGACCCGGTGTCGGGGGCGGAGTTAGGGGCGGAGCCGGGGGCGGAGCTTAGGCGCGAAGAGGACTCCTCCTTTGGCTAAATGCTGGGGCTCCACTCTCCTCCTTGTCGTGACGTCACTGGTTGTTAGACGCCAGGCGGGTCATGCCTAGCAACCAGTTGTTTTGGCAGTGAGCCAGGCAGCGTCTGGGGGTGAAATGAAGCGGTCTCGGCCAAAACTAGTACAGCGGGCAGTGAGGGACAGCGGCAATGTGGCGGCAATTTTTAGGGGGGCATCAGATCGGCCAGTGGGGCAATTCCGGGACATTGTATTGTCCCGGAATGAAGGTGCCCGGGACGCGGGACAGACCTCCCACAGCGGGACTTTCACGGGCAATCCGGGACGGTTGGGAGGTATGGCATTAGAGGTGTCAACAAAGCTGCCTGAAGCTTACTCAAAGCTTTGCAATTTTTTTTTTGAAAGCTTGCTGCACACATAAGCTGAACCTGTATGTACAAGGTCATATAAGGGTTAATTTACTAAAGGCAAATAGACTGTTCACTTTGCAAGACAAATTGCATATTGTAAAGGAATTTTCCTCAAGGCTTAGAGAATGAGGCAAAGCTCTGCTGATGGCCATCAACCAATCATGCGCAAGCAAAAATGTAGTTGTTTCTTTTTTCATATTCCTTGCACATGATTGGGTAGTCTGTGCAAAATGAAACTTCACCACATTCACTAAACTCTGGGGGAATCCCCTTGCAAAGTGAAAAGCCTGTGTGTCTTTAGCCTGTTTGCACACCTCCCAACTTTTTGAGATGGGAATGAGGGATGTCTATCAGCAAAAGTATGCAGGCATAGGACACACCCCTTTCCACGCCCCCTTAAAGGAGAATTGTACAAAAAAAACAAGAATGGTTAAACCCACAAGTGCTTTTTTTACTACTACTATTCCCTTATATTGGCTTTTGGAATTTACAAATGCAGCAATTTAGAAATCAGATCAGAAAGGTTTAGCACTGGGAAACACTTTTTGATGGATAAAAAGTGCATTTTATTTACAACTTTATAGATCAGACCAAAATGAGGGACAAATGAGGAGGAATGAGGGACAGAGGGACATTGCTCCAAATCAGGGACAGTCCCTCCAAATCAGGGACAGTTGGAAGCTATGTGTTTGCCTTTAGTAAATCAACCCTATTGCATCAAAGGGAAGACAACCTTCACCTGTCAAAACAAATCACAAGTCATATTGTAAAGAGGAGTTTCTGAAGAGACACCTCGCCCATTATAACAAAGCAAGCACTAATGGGACTAGAAGTGAGCAATATGTGAATAACAAAATGTGCAATAGAGTGATTATTAATGTTACATGACTGTGTGACTTTTTGTGTGATATTTTTCAGGCAATCAGAAAGCTATTAAAATGTGGTTAGAGCTCACCAGATCACATTCTGTACTCAAAAACCACAATCATACAAAGAAGCCACAATATGCAAATAAAATAAGCCACCATATGCAAATAATTGTTGTTGCCTATTAAAAAAATGCCTTTACTACTACCTTTGCAACTTTTTCCTATCGCTTTCTTGACTGCATGAATACAACTTGCCCAAAAACTTTAAGAGGTAGTGGGGTTGATTTACTAACACTGAAGAGCGCAAAATCAAGTGCAGCTCTACATAGAAACCTCAGCTTCCGTTTTTTGTTTGTCAAAGCTTAAAGCGGGGTTCCACCCAAATTTTGAACAATATCTGTATGTATTCTCTTCCTTGCCTAGATGCTGACATGCCGTTTAAAAAAATTTAAATCGCCGTAATTACCTTTTATTTTTCTATTCTTCTTTGCACTTCCTGGTTCTCCTCCCATGGGAGTAGGCGTGTTTCTAGCCTCTCCCAGACTCCTGAGAGCTAGTCTCAGGCTTCCCAGGATGCCACTGAGCATGTGCGGGAACGAGCGGTGTATGCTGGGAGCACAGCATTCACCACATCCAGGAAATAAATGCTTGTGGGCTTCAAATGCCCACAATGAAGATGGAAACCGCCTGCAGTGAATAATATTAGTTATTCTTTCCAACAAAATCTGACACAGGCGGACATATTACACACAATATGTGCGTATGTAATGCTGAAAAGAAAAATTTGTGAATGAACTCAAAAAAAAAAAAACGATAGATAGGTGGACCCCCGCTTTAATCAAGTGTGGAGTGCCCACCTGCAATGTACTGCGGATGGGCAGTCTGCACAGGCAAAGTGACCTACACGTACATCGCTGCCTACTTCTAGGTTTAGCGCTCCCCCGGCTGGCACCCGCTTTAAGTCTGGGTTTACATTTATGCGGGTGTGCTTGATGCGTTTTTCAGGCACGTTTTGCAGTGCATTTTGCATTTTTAAACCCTTGTTTTTTATGCCTTTTTACATGCAGTTTTCATGCATTTTACGTTTTATGTTTTTTTTTTCTCTTTAAACACACTGTAGACAGACTGTATATAGCTGGTTGTTAAGCAGGGGGCTGGGAAGCCGGCCACCACATCCTTAACAATTGATGAGTCATCAGCTGTCAGCAGGGTTCCCCACTGACAGCTGAATGTAAAAAAACGAAATTGAGAATAAAACGGTGAGGGGTTCCCCCCAGGTCCATACCAGGCCCTTCGGGTCTAGTTTTTTTAAAAATGGCGTCCCCAAAATCCATACCAAACCCTTATCCAAGCATGCAGGTCAGCGAGCCCCCCCCCCCCGAACCATACCAGGCCGCATGCACTCAACATGACATCACATGGGGGCGGGCTCTCCGGATGATGTCATTTGATGGTCACGCCCCATGGCTATATAAAAGATGCCAGACAGCGAGCAGCAACACAAAGGAGGAAGACACCCACAGAAGAAGAGCAGCTTTTTTTATAGTGGGTAACCAGCGGCGAGGAAAAAGA
This sequence comes from Lithobates septentrionalis, assembly GCA_037952835.1. Taxonomy (NCBI): domain Eukaryota; kingdom Metazoa; phylum Chordata; class Amphibia; order Anura; family Ranidae; genus Lithobates; species Lithobates septentrionalis. Next base: position 2,108,073 of record JBBDGP010002445.1, read on the forward strand.
CAGCAGCAGGAGAAGATAGCACAAGAATACAGCTCGAGGAGAAGACGGGGGCAGGAGAGACGGCGGTGGGAGAAGACGGCACTGGGAGAGATGGCGGAGGGAGAAGATGGCAGCGAGAGAGATGGTGGCAGCAGAAAACGGCAGCGAGAGAGACAACAGCGGGAGAAGATGGCAGCGAGAAAGACAGCAGCGGGAGAAGACGGCAGCAGGAGAGATGACGGCGGAAGAAGATGGCAGTGGGAGAGATGGTAGCAGGAGAAGACAGCTGCGGGAGAGACGGCGGTGGGAGAAGACGGCTCAGAGATATTTTTTTTCATAAAGGACTTGTCAAAAACCGGCTCTTGTTTTTTTTTACATTTCACTGCTTATTTAGGTGAATCTATGTACCCGATACCCATTCACAATTTAAAGGGGGGTTTCCAGATTCTGATAAGCCCCCCCGCCACACAGAGATCCCGGTTCTCGCAGTGTTATGAGCGACTGCGGGAGCCCGACGGTCATCGAGACTCGCATGGGCTCCGGGGGCGAGCTGCGGGTGCGCACGCTCCTAGTGGCCACCAGAGGGAGCGACGTAACATAACGGTGATTCGCCTGGCCGTGCCATTCTGCCACAATACAACTGTGGCGGCTGGTCGGGAACAGGTTAAAGAATTGATTAATACAATTCAGGAGCTTTACAACATGGAGGAATTAGTAGCAACAGCTAATGGATCAATAGGGAAATTTAATAAGATATGATTACCATGGGTTGTTTTCAGAAATTCACCAGACTTTGCTCAGGTTACAACTTAAGCTGGCCATACACCATACAATTTTCCTGTTCAATTTTCTTTAGATTTACCTTCAACTATGTAGTACAAGGGCCTGCCTGATTGCATCCAAATTGAAAGTGTTTAGGTTTGACCTCCTATTATATGGTTTTGGTAAATCTAAAGGAAAGTTGAACAGGAAAATTGAATAGTGTATGGCCAGCCTATGAGATACAGTCAATTAGATATGTCTGGACCCTTATTTAAATATTCACTTTTAAGTTTACACTAAATCGCTTATTGTTATCGTTATTATTTTAACTCTAACTTTCTTATTTCTCTCTTTTTTTTTTTTTTTATTTCTATATCTTAAATGGTTCATATTAATATACTTTCATATTATTAGTATTCATATTAATATACTTTGATTACTAATTAATATAATGATGTTGTTTATGTCCAATCCGATGTATACATGTTGTAAAACTTTTGCGATTGTATGTGAAATACAAAACCTCATTTATGTTTAATATGTTTCAAAAAATTAATAAAACTTTTGTACATAAAAATGCGCCTAAAGCTGTGTTTTTGTAAATGCATTTAGATTACTACTATAATATTCTGCCCATTGAAATGAATGAATGTTCATGATTGATGCACCTAGCGCTTAACTGCCTTTAGACACGTTGACACGCGCCGGGTGTTTTTTCTGGCAAAATGTTGCTGCTCCTGAACACACTGGCTGTGGGTTTTTTCTGCCTCTAAACACCCCCGCCTCTAAATGCCTTTAAACGCATATGTGTGCATGGACACATAGGCTGGCATTGAGCAGAGTTTAGATGCAGGAAAAAAACCCATTATAAATACCTTTTTTAAGTGATCACGTGACTTCTATTCTCAGCCGCATAAGGGCTTGGAGCATTAAGGGTGGAGAAAAAGCAAAACACTGATGTTCCCAGTGAATGGCTGTGCAGGGAGGCATGTCTGACCATTGGAGGACAGGCAGGCTGTGATTCCAGCACAGGCAGAAAACTGACCACACTGAAATGAATGAGCTCTCATGGCTAGCATGATCAGTTTGCAATAGGGAAGGGGAACTGGCAGGATCACCAGGTATTTCACACAAAGGAAGCAAAACAAAAAGAACAAGATACTTTCTCATACAAGTACATGGTACAGCAGGCAAATATTAGAAATATGAAATGTTGGGGTAACATAATCTTTACTCAACATTTCTTTAAAATACGTCCTTCCTGGTTCTGCACCTCCACTTCATACATGGGAAGGAAGAACAGTTCATACATTACAAAGATAAAATTATCCTAATTAATTTTCATGGAATATGTCATTAAAGGGAATGTATAGTATTTTCAGCTTTTGAAGAAAAACATGTAAAACAGCTCAGCATGATGTCAATTATTTTATTAAAATGTAAAAATGTGTTAATTTTTTCTCAATTATATATTTATTGAAATTCTCCAGAGTAATACAGATACATAAAAAGTCATTGAAAAACATAACAGGGTGACAGATCACATTTGTAGCATGAGAATACAACGTTTTGGTGAGATGCAAAAAAACAAAAACAAAAAAAAAAACAAGGTAAAGCCATAAACATAATAAAAGTGGCAACCTATAGATAGAGCAAGTATTGAAGGAATGGATAAACCAACACATAACGTTAATTACAGCTCAATGGTTTGGCCTCTTAGAGGCTTCTCGACATAGCGGTAACAAAGGAGGAAATTACCCCAAGGAGTATGTATCTTGGGTATAGGGGGGGGGGGGGGGGTACACCATGGGAGATGGGACAGGAAGGACAAAAGTCAGCTCAATGGGATAAAATGTGTTAAATGTAACACCTTATTTCTATTAAGAAAATGCTATAGCACCTGTTTATTGATGAGGACTCTTTGGAAACAGGTGGTAGGAAGGCGGAACAATAAATAATCTGCCAGGTTCTTTGTTGAACTCACCTGTATATCTTGTTCATGATGGCTCTGATGCTGAGCCTGACTCAGAATATCCCTCATATGCACATGAAGATGACTCTCCTGACAATGAAGTTCTATCTACATCTACTGCGCAGCAACCTCCTCCATCAAAGAGAAAGAAAGTGACAAAAATTGTTCGCAAAAGAAAAAAAGCTCACCTAACTGCACAGCCCGTTGCAGGTAGAGTTACAGAACTACCAATTTCTTCAACAAAATGGGAACTCCCACAGAAATTCTTGAACTTTTTCTTGATGACGAGGTTGTTTAAGTCCTTGTCACGTACTCCAACTTATACGCTCAAAGTAAGGTTGTGGTATGGCATTATCTGGAGACTCATGGTTATCCTCCAGAAACTGGCCAAAGAGGAAGATAGGGTTGCCACCTCATCCCTTTAAAACTGAACATATATTAATTACACAGGTTCTGCGGCTGATTAAGATGGTAATTAAACTCACTTGGTGCCTTATCTGCATTAAATAATTCATATGTGTTTGGGTTTAAAGGGATGAGGTGGCAACCCTAGAGAAAGACCTTCTCAGAAACGTAACATTGACTCACGTTATGATGGCATGAATAGCATGAATATAGGCGTGCGCAGGGAGTGTGCCGGGTGTGCCTGGACACCCTAATCACCCTGTGTGGCACAGATTCCCCCTGCTAATATTTCACCAACCCCCCCCCCCCCCCCAACAGGACTCTTAAAAAATTGTAAAAAAAAATATAAAAAAATAAAAATAAAAAACTACTGACATCCTCCACTGACACCAACCTCTGCCCTACTGACAAGTCCACTGCTCTATTGACACCAATCTCTGCCCTACTGACAAGTCCACTGCTCTATTGACACCAATCTCTGCCCTACTGACACGTCCACTTACCTACTGACACCGTCCGCTGCCTTACTGACATGTCCACTGCTCTATTGACACCGTCCGCTGCCTTACTGACAAGTCCACTGCTCTACTGACACCATCCCTGTTTTAATACATTTGGGGTGCACACCTTAATGCAATAGGCTGCGCACACCTATATGCATAAATCATGTGATAGTCAAACAGAGAAAGCAAACACAGTGTGCTGAATGTCATAAGAATACCACTTTTCAATGTGAGAAATGTGATCTTGCCTTACATATGAAGTGTTCTGTTGCATATCACACTGAATAGCATGTGTCACCACCTCCTAATACAAGAAACACGATTTTATACAATCTTTTATACAATTTTAAACAGTTTTATGTACAACGTAGCAGTCGTTTCGCCTTTCCATTTTTGGAACGCCACATATCTCAGCGATGGAACATATATGAATTTGATGCACAAATTCAAAAAATTACAACCTCAGACATAAATGGGTTAATATTCGCTGGCGGTCATTACTCATATGGTGATACTGGTGTCACAAGTGACCATCCCTTCCATGTCTCTCCATCTGCGATCTATATTTATTAGGTTTTTTATTACATGCTCTCTGTGATTGTTTATATATTTATTGATCATTTAGCCCTGTGTCATTTGGATGTTTTATATCTTTCTACTCAGTACAACTGCTATTGTCTGCAGCCATTTGCTACTTAAAAATGTGGTTGGTTTGCGTAAAACTGTTTTATTTGTTACTAAAGATTGTGCACTTAAAAAGTCTTGTAGCTGTAATTGTGACATCGGTTTGTTTAGTAAAAAGCATCAGTATAACGCAGCTTTGCCTCATTTGAGCCAATGCACTAAATGACTTGTTCTGGAAGCCTACAGTCTGGTTATTAGTCCTGTCATGCTTATGACTGCAGTCAGCTGTATGTCAATACAAACATCCATCAAACCATTCTTCCTCACCATTGCTTGAGGTGTGAACAGCACGGATCAGACACATCTGCCGAGGAGCTACATTCCAGCTTTCCAATGGGAGGAAGTTCTTCATACTGTACCTCAAAAAGGTTGTCTGGAAGGCATTTGCAAGTACATATCCAGTACAGACGTGTGTTGCCTATACGATGCTATAAATGCCAATACATTTCTTCCATATCTAAGCCATCTTCTAATATATGGGTGCAATATATAGAACTGTAAATAACCAACCAAAAAAAAAAAATCTTAGCAAGGAACAAGAAAACATTTTAACCCTGTTATGAGGATGAAATTACTGTCTTGGCATATTTGTACCATGTGAGATCATTCTTGGGCTGATCCAGTCTTCATAACATTTCATGCTAGTTAGCCAGCTAGGTTCTGAACTACCGCAGCATGTTAGAGATGTGCAATAAATACCACTGGCAGGAGTCAGCTGAAGCCAACATTAACATGCTGCCTGTCAGCAGGTTTCTTGTAACACTTGAGGCGGATGCTGGAAATAAACCATTGACACTTCACAAATAATCAACGTGATAGTCTCACTTGTCCAAGCAGGGGCCTGGTTATGCTTCCTCCCCGGCAAAATGTTAGAAACTGAAAAACTGGGAACAGGTGAAATACTGCCAGCTTGACATTGCATACTATAACGCAAAACTATATGGAGTACTTTTTTTAAAGTGTATTTCCGCCGTTGTAGTCAAATTTGACAAAATCACATGTTTTTGTACCATTCTTTATTCATGGCTGTGTTTTAAGGCAAAATTGTGAGTGAGCCCACTACCTTGGCTGAGAAGCAACCCCCACACATGAATGGTCTCAGAATGCTTTACTGTTGGCATGACACAGTACTGATGGTAGCGCTCACCTTGTTTTCTCCGGACAAGGTTTTTTCCAGATGCTCCAAACAATCGGAATGGGGTGTTAATTAGAGAAAATGACTTTACCCCAGTCCTCGGCAGTCCAATCCCTGTACCTTTTGCACAATATCAGTCTGTCCCTGATGTTATTCCTGTATAGAAGTGGCTTCTTTGCTGCCCTTCTTGACACCAGGTCATCCTCCAAAAGTCATCGCCTCACTGTGCATGTAGATCCATTCACACCTGCCTGCTGCCATTCCTGAGCAAGCTCTGCACTGGTGGTGCCCCGATCCCGCAGCTGAATCAACTGTAAGAGATGGTCCTGGTGCTTGCTGGGACTTTCTTGGGCGCTCTGAAGTCTTCATCACAAACGCAGTGGGAATGTTTTTTTTTTTATGGGATTAAGTTAATTTTAATGGCAAAGAAGGACTTTGTAATTAATTGCAATCCATCTGATCACTCTTCCTAACATTCTGGAGTATATGCAAATTGCCATCATAAAAACTGAGGAAGCTGACTTTGTGAAAATTAATATTTCTGTCATTATCAAAACTTGTGGCCACAGCTGTATGTTTGTTATGTGTTCTTATTCACATAGAATATCTATTTTTTTTAACTACTGCATTCTAAGTACACCCAGAGAGTGAAGGGTTTAAAGAGAGTGTAGTGCTACCCTCAAATGAATATTTATGGAAGATTGATCAATCCCCAGGCGGGAGGCCTGGCAGGGTGGTAAGATGTGCCCATAATCGAAGAGCCTGGCCAGTTGGGGTTGTTGCTGGCTGGAGAATGGAGTGCTAAGTTGAGGATCCTGAGGCCTGGAGGGGACCCCAGGGGATGGGGCTCTGCTTCCAGGAGGGGTCTCATCCATGTGGAGGATGAAATACTAGACAGCAGCAGGAGGGCAGCCCCATCTGGGGGGGGGGGGGTGCACCGATCGCAGGAGGAGGCCCAGGGAGAGCTGTGAAGAAACTTTGCCTTTACACGGTCATTGGCAATGTCTTTATCATCACACGGTCATTGATAAGGAACTCCTGAAGCAGAGGGGCAGGTGAAGCTGTCGGAACGTATGGTCTGGTCAAGTTCTCCATCAAGGACTCAGGGCAGAGAAAGGTCGGTGAGTGTACCAAAGTGGAGGGCTGGATGTGCCAGGAAGCCTGTGACGGAACTTTGCTTCTACACGGTCATTAGCAAAGTCTTCATCATTACACGGTCAATGATGAGGTGTCCTGGAGCAGAGGAGAGACTGTGGGGATGTGTGTCAAATCGATGTGGCCTAAGGGCACAGGATTTGCAAGCTGGGCTGGCTGGGAACAGTAGTCCATCATCCAACATGTGCTTTTAAACTATTAGGTCTCTGGGGAGAGGTGCTACAGGTCTATGACCTAGTAGCAGCATGCAAACAGAGCCAGCTTAAGGATTTATTCAGAGTGGGTCCTTCTTGCTTACAGAAGAAGATGTGACATTACTTTACTTCAGGATAAGTTTTGTGCAGGAGGAAAGGAGTTCTGGAAACATCACCCTTACACGGTCAAGAGTGATGTCCTCATCCTTACACGGTAATGAGTGAGGGATTCCTGGAAACAATAGTCTGCGGGAGTTAAGCAGAGGAGGAGCAACAGTCTGCATGGTGATGCAATAAAAAGATCATAGCAATTAAATATGCACATCATCTCTTCTGGCTCTAACTATGTGCTAGCTGTGAAATCTTTAAAATATGATGGCAAATGAACTATCCTATGGGCATCCCATATACCCTTTTCCTCAACCAAGTTGTACCCCCCCCCAATAAACAAAAACAAAACACAGCAAATTACTTTTCATTGTCTCTGCAAGTGATATATGGGAGTCTGGCAGCGGGGTGATATGGTGGATGTTTGTTGCTAGTGGCAACTACACTGCTAATAGATAGGCACAGAAATTGGGACTTTAAAGGTGCAAATAAGTTAAAGTAATATCAAATATAGTATATAAAAAATTATTTTATTTTGAGGAGCAAAATACGAATTCATTCATTAAAAGGGAAAAAAGAAAGGAGATACAATGATGGCTAGTACATTAGGTTACAGGTACGACAACACGGCAATATATGATGGACTTGCAACATGTTTCACCCATAGGTCGGGCTTCCTCAGGGGATGCTGGTCGTTTGCAACGTACAATGCCTTCTATCAAAAAACACAGACAGTTGGACATATTAGATTAATTCAAAAATACAAACTTTTATATCAGAAATGATTCTTATGCAAATGCGTCTCCTCTGTCAAGGTACCACTGCTTATCTATGTCTCCTAAGAAAAAAGGGGTCCAAGAACTGCCGGAATGACTGGATGTTTTGCTGTGTCAGAGAAACCATGCGCTAAAAGTGGCCATAGATGATAAATAAAGACCAACTGAAAAACGGAAGAACAATAATGACCCATAGTGTCAGAGGGAAATATGAAATATCCTTTCAGACATTAAGGGGGCAAGAAGCTAAAGTGGGGTCTACTTACAAGGGCAGGTTCGGCAGCTGGCTAAATGCCTCCAAATATTCAGATCACTTTGGGGATATCTGGTGAACACAATTAAAACGACACTTGTAATTTGCTGTATAATGCTAGCAGACCGAGATAATCATCTTCAATAGTCTAATGCCGCGTACACACGGTCGGACTTTTCAGCTACAAAAGTCCGACAGCCCGTCCGACAGACTTTCGACAGACTTTCGACTTTCGACGTACTTTCGGCGGACTTTCAACAGACTTTCTAACGACCGTACTTGCCTACACACGATCACACCAAATTCGACGGATTCGTACGTGATGACGTACACTGGACTAAAATAAGGAAATTGATAGCCAGTAGCCAATAGCTGCCCTAGCGTGGGTTTTTGTCCGTCGGTCTAGCATACAGACGAGCGGATTTCTGAGTCCGGCAGGGTTACGACGTAAAGATTTGAAGCATGTTCCAAATCTAAAGTCCGTCAGATTTGCGACTGGAAAAGTCTGTTGAAGGTCCGTGAAGCCCACACATGATCGGATTGTCCGCCGGATTTGGTCCGTCGGCGTCCGTCGGACAAGTCCAGTCGAAAAGTCCGACCGTGTGTACGCTGCATAGGAGTCACGATCACCAATATAAAGTCACAGAAGAAGTTATTTACAAAATATAAACTGACTATAGTTACCTGAATAAAAAAGAGCAGTGTGCATGTGTCCCCTGGTTCCTGCAGCCTCTCCATCCTGCTGGGAGCAGCTTTAAATACCATCCATCCGGTGTAAACACCGGATGCGAACATAAGAACGGCGCTGCGTATTCGCGAGCCTCGCTGCAGTAACTTGCTTGTCCATTCCCGCCGGGTCCTAAGGCCCAGACGGATGAATGGAAGCAAGACTCCCTCTGGTGGTGGAGGGAGGAGAGCTATCCAGTCACAAAGACAGGAAAGACCTCAAACAGGCAGCGACGCACATACAGGGAGCACAGTGGGTCGGGTGCCTGGCTATTAGTAGGGACACCCTGGGCATCCATACGGTCACTCAAATGCACTAGGAGAATCAGACGAGCAAAACAACATCTCAACATCCCAAATTTGCAGAGCGGTCAGATAGATGGAATTAGGAGAGAGATGGACATGAGGGGGCGGTGCATAGCCATGAACTTGGAGACGCAATTGCATTTACAATACATGATTTTAATAATAAAAAGAACCAAAATCAATAATAATACAGGAATGAATCAAGAAAAAAAAGAAAAACTTAAAGCAACAATGACATAATAAGCAGAGCATAATTAGTTCTAATGAGAATACGAATTAGAATTATGTGGTAATTAGTAGCCAATTATTGGTTCGGCAAATCACACAAGGAGCAACAACATGGGAACAACAACAAGGGAAAGAAGGAAAGGAAAGGGGGAAGAGAGGGGAAAGGAAAGGCGGAGGGAAGGAGGAAGATGGACAATCGAAAAAGTGGATGTGAGACAAGTACCAGTTTACCAAGAATAAGGATATTATAGGAACGGTTTGTAGCTAAGCATTTCATTTAGCCCGGGATAGGCTGTAGCTTTCAATAAATAAATCCAACGTGATTCCAATTGCAGAAGTTTTTGATCATTACTGCCTCCTCTGACATCAGGAGGAATGTGTTCAAGGGCCGTAAATTTGATAGTGTTAAGGCTAAAGCCATGGAACAGCCCCACATGGCGGCTAATTGGCGTTTCCATTCTCCGTTTTTTAATCAAAGAAATATAGTAATTTATTCTCTTATGGAAGGGACGTTTTGTTTTCCCAATATAAAAACACTTGCATGTACAGTTTGGCAAGTCACTCTATATCTAATCCTGTTGGCCTGTCCATTTGGCAGTATTAGTTCATTGTTGTTTAGCATGAATCGACACATATCGCATTTGTTACATGAAAAGGTGCCAGGGAATAGGCTCAAAGGTAAAAAAGTATTATAATGGCTTTGAGTTAATCAATCTTTTAAAGATTTAGCCTGTCTATACGTGATTTATGGTTGTCTTTCTACATATTTGTTGGCAAGTGGATCAGCTAGTAGGAGTGGCCAATATTTTTCAATAATCTGTCTCACTTGTTACACCGCTACACAAGTTTATATTCCCTTAATAAAACAAAAAAAAGCCCAAGGACTGGTTTCAGTCTGTGAATGCAAGCTGCAAAATGCATGTTGCCTGGCTGTGCAGGATTAGAGGCACCCAAAAAACTGGCCATCTAGGGGGTAGCGCTACACAACTATGAAAAACAACTATGTACAAGATGAGGACAGTAAACTTCCTTCTGAAGAGCTGAAGCAGACATACTTGCAAAAGCAAACTGTGGACCTGGCTTTGTACCGTAGGCACACAAACTTCTTTCTCTAGAGCAACCAGAGCAGACTTCCTTCACAAAGATCTACATACACTGAGCTCTTCAGGACACCAGCCGACCCACTAGCACAAGATGGGTGGCAGCAACACTAAAGTTTCTAAGATCTCTCACAGCAGTCTGTACTCACAAACATCCCAAGGAAAGTTGGTTGCCTCCTTCCAACATCCTTGTGACACCTCCAGTGATACCGAACCAGATCTTCAGGCGACAGCCCTTCAATCAGCTCTCTGTAGCTTCATCATCCAGGCCCTCAGGTCGCCCACCTGATGCCTCATGAACAGCAAGCCCTCTAGGCTGTGTTCCTCTCCTGAATGAAAAGATCCAGCGGCTCTGTGTCTCAGAGTATTTATACAGACTCCCAGCAAGCTTCAGGACCACCATCCCTGGGATTGGCCAGAGCTGTATAAATATTCATGCTGCTCTTTGCATTGCTCTACACTAGGGATGAGCCGAACACCCCCCGGTTCGGTTCGCACCAGAACCCGCGAACGGACCGAAAGTTCGCACGAACGTTAGAACCCCATTGACGTCTATGGGACTCGAACGTTCGAAATCAAAAGTGCTCATTTTAAAGGCTAATTTGCATGGTATTGTCCGAAAAAGGGTTTGGGGACCCGGGTCCTACCCCAGGGGACATGTATCAATGCAAAAAAAACTTTTAAAAACGGCCGTTTTTTCGGGAGCAGTGATTTTAATGATGCTTAAAGTAAAAAAAAAAAAAGTGAAATATTCCTTTAAATATCGTACCTGGGGGGTGTCTATAGTATGCCTGTAAAGTGACGCGTGTTTCCCATGTTTAGAACAGTCCCTGCACCAAATGTCATTTTTAAAGGAAAAAATCTCATTTAAAACTGCTTGCGGGTTTAATGTCATGTCGGGTCATGGCAATATGGATGAAAATCAGTGAGACAAACGGCATGGGTACCCCCCCAGTCCATTACCAGGCCCTTTGGGTCCTGTATGGATATTAAGGGGAACCCCGCACCCAAATTAAAATAAGGAAAGGCCCTATATACTCTGAACAGCAGTATACAGGCGGTGCAAACAAGACAGGGACTGTAGGTTTGTTGTTAAGTAGAATCTCTTTGTAATTTTGAACGGGTACATTTTTAACGTGTTTAGCTCCAGCCAAAAAATCTTTTTTAAGCTTTTTGGAAAACATAGGGAAGGGTTATCACCCCTGTGACATTTGTTTTGCTGTCTTTCCTCCTCTTCAGAAGATTTCACCTCACTTTTTTGTCCCAATGAAAAATGTTTTTTGAAAATTTGGGTTTTTTTGTGGAACAAGGATTGGAAAGCATCAGTGGAAAGGAGAAATTGTTTTCCCATATTAACTCTTACAGGAGAGAATTTCCCTTCCTAGGGGTAGATTTCATCTCACTTCCTGTTGTCTCCTTCCGTTTGCAAGTAGGAGTCGTTTGTAAGTTAGATGTTTGAAAGTAGGGTCCTGCCCTATATACTCAGCAGAAATTTGGGCCTTAGGTGTTGCTGTGGCCACAACACTGTAAGCCCTCACAGGGCCCTGCTGTGAAATATTAGATCAAGAATTGTAATTACATGCCCCTGTTGAACAGGAGCTGAAAAATTAGGCCTTAGGCACTGGTGCTGGTGCCACAACACTGCAACCCCTCACAGACACTCTAGTTGGAACGCAGGAACGAGCCCTGCTGCAAAGTATTGCATCAAAAATTGTAATTACACGCCCCTGTTAGACAGGGGCAGAAAAATTGGGCCTTAGGCACTGGTGCTGGTGCCACAACACTGCAACCCCTCACAGACACTCTAGTTGGAATGCAGGAACGAGCCCTGCTGCAAAGTATTGCATCAAAAATTGTAATTACACGCCCCTGTTAGACAGGGGCAGAAAAATTGGGCCTTAGGCACTGGTGCTGGTGCCACAACACTGCAACCCCTCACAGACACTCTAGTTGGAATGCAGGAACGAGCCCTGCTGCAAAGTATTACATCAAAAATTGTAATTACACGCCCCTGTTAAACAGGGGCTGAAAAATTGTGCCTTAGGCACTGGTGGTGGCGCCCAGAACCAAAAATGTTCTTACAAGCTATCAGCGTGATGATTGAGGAGGAAGAGGATAATTACTCAGGGATAGTCACTCAGCATCAGCATAGGCAGTCTTTGAAGGGATCTGAAAAAAATTATTCAGTTACATCAGCATCAGGTGCTTGGTAGCTGGTGGTGATCCAAGACTGATTCATTTTTATGAAGGTCAGCCGATCGACCGAGTCAGTGGACAGACGCACCCTGTGATCGGTTACCACGCCTCCAGCAGCACTGAATGTGCGTTCCGAAAGAACGCTGGATGCAGGACAGGCCAGTAGCTCAATTGCATACTGTGCAAGCTCTGGCCAGTGATCCATCCTCAAGACCCAGTAACCCAGAGGATTTTCGGTGGGAAAGGTGTCCAAGTCTGATCTTGCCCCTAGGTATTCCTGCACCATGTAAAACAGACGCTGGCGATGGTTGCTGGAACCGATCATACCTTGGGGCTGCGGACCAAAAAATTGTCTGAACGCATCGGTCAGACGGCCACCTTCTCCACCGCTCCTTCTTTGACTGACCGAAGCCTCAGCAACACGTTGTCCAGAAACAGGAGTTTGTAACCTCCCAGTCTCTGGGAACGCGTTGCACAGACCTTTCTGCAAGGCCTCCCGAAGATGTTTCATCCTCTGCTCCCTCTGCGATGGCAAGATAAGGTCCGCAACCTTACCCTTGTAACGTGGATCAAGGAGGGTTGCCAGCCAGTATTGGTCCTTCTCCTTGATACCACGAATACGAGGATCCTTACGCAGGCTTTGCAGGATCAGGGAGGCCATGCAGCGTAGGTTTGCTGAGGCATTCGGTCCGGAGTCCTCTGGGTCACTAAGGACAACAACGTCCGCAGCCACCTCCTCCCAGCCACGTACAAGTCCATGTGTTCCTTGGGACTGATCCCTTAAAGACTGCTGATGCTGAGTGCCAGGCTCCACCTCCATACTGACACAATCTTCCTCCTCCTCCTCCTCCTCCTCGTCCTCTTCCTGTGTGATCGGCGGGCACGCAGGAACACTGTCTGGATAAAGGGGGCCTTGAGAGCTAAGGAAGTCCTCCTCTTCCTGCCTCTGTTCTGCCTCAAGTGCCCTGTCCATTATTCCACGCAGCGTGTGCTCCAACAGGTGGACAAGGGGGACAGTGTCACTGATGCATGCACTGTCAGTGCTCACCATCCTCGTGGCCTCCTCGAATGGTGACAGGACAGTGTATGCATCCCTGATCATGGCCCACTGGCGTGGGGAAAAAAAACCAAGGTCCCCTGACCCTGTCCTGGTGCCATAGTCGCACAGGTACTCATTGATGGCCCTCTGCTGCGTGTGCAGCCGCTGCAGCATGGCCAACGTTGAGTTCCACCTGGTGGGCATGTCACAGATTAGGCGGTTCTTGGGCAGGTTAAACTCCTTTTGGAGGTCCGTCAGCCGAGCACTGGCATTATATGACCGGCGGAAATGCACACAGACTTTCCTGGCCTGCCTCAGGACATCCTGTAAGCCCGGGTACCTGCCCAAGAACCGCTGCACCACCAAGTTAAGGACGTGAGCCAAACAGGGCACATGGGTCAGTTGTCCCTGTCGGAGGGCAGAGAGGAGGTTGATGCCATTGTCGCAAACCACCATTCCTGCCTTAAGTTGGCGTGGCGTCAACCACCTCTGAACCTGCCCCTGCAGAGCTGACAGAACCTCTGCCCCAGTGTGGCTCCTGTCCCCCAAGCACACCAGCTCAAGCACCGCATGGCATCTTTTGGCCTGCGTACTTGCGTAGCCCCTTGAACGCCTACGGAGCACCGCTGGTTCCGAGGAAGAGGCCATGGAGGAAGAAGAAGAGGAGGGGGTGGAGGAGAGAGGTGTGTCACAATCAGCATTTTGGAGGCGTGGTGGCGGAACAACCTCCAACACTACTGCACCTTGTCCTGCATCCTTCCCAGCTGCCAGCAGAGTCACCCAATGCGCCGTGAAACTTAAGTAACGTCCCTCTCCATGCCTGCTGGACCATGAGTCAGCGGTAATATGCACCTTACCGCTGACCGCCCTGTCCAGCGAGGCATGGACATTGCCTTCCACATGCCGGTAGAGAGCCGGAATCGCCTTCCGTGAGAAAAAGTGGCGTTTGGGTACCTGCCACTGAGGAACCGCACATTCCACAAACTCACGGAAGGGGGCAGAGTCTACCAACTGAAAAGGCAGCAGTTGAAGTGCTAGCAATTTTGCCAAGCTAGCATTCAACCGCTGGGCATGTGGATGGCTGGGAGCAAACTTCTTTCGGCGGTGCAGCAGCTGGGGCAGGGAAATTTGCCTGGTACAATCTGACGTCGGTGTACCAAAAGCAGATTGCCCACAAGTACTTGGCTGTGACACACCTAATTCTACACCTTCATTCCTCTCACTGCAGGTCTCAGAGAGGACTGAAGGTCTAGTGGGGTTGGAAATCTCAGCTGATGAGGAGCAAGGAGAGATCCTCTTTGTTCTTTGGTGTGGGTCTTTTAGATATGCTTGCCAACGAACTGCATGGCAGGTCAACATATGTCTGGTCAAGCATGTGGTACCCAAGCGGGAGATGTTTTGGCCACGCGAGATACGCTTGAGACATATGTTGCAAATAGCAGCGGTGCGATCTGATGCACTCGTCTCAAAAAAGGCCCACACCAAAGAACTTTTTGAATAACGCGCAGAGACTGCAGCGCCCTGCACATGTGGAGCTTTGGGGTGTGATGCAGTCAATGTGCTGCCCTTAGGCTGGCCCCTGGAGGGCATCCTGCCTCGTTGGTGATGTGCCGCCTCCTCCTCCTCCTCCTCCTCCTCTCTCCTATCAGGCACCCACGTTGAGTCAGTGACCTCATCATCCCCTCCCTCCTCATCACTGGAGCAAACCTGGCAGTATGCTGCAGCAGGGGGAGCATGACTGCCAGATTGCTGTCCTTCTTGGGCACCCCCTCTGTCCGTGCTCATGTTACTGCCTTCATCGAGCTCAGTATCATCATCAGAGCCTTCCAAACGCTGGGCATCCTCCTGGAGCATGTACCCAACACTGTGGTCAAACAGTTCGAGGGAATCCTCAGGAGGACATGGTGGAGCTAGGGAAGGAGTCACTGATGACATTGAGCTGAGGGAAGAGGCCGCTGCTTTGCCAGACAAAGCACCCTGGGCATGGGTGAGAGAGGATGAGGAGGATGAGGACGGCTTGGTCATCCACTCGACCAAGTCTTCCGCATGTTGCGGCTCAACACGGCCAGCTGCCGAAAAAAAGGCCAAGCGTGTCCCATGGCCACGTGCTGATGAGGATGCACCGTCTCCACGACCAGCACTAGACACAGAGCCTGCTTGCCCTCTCTTATTGGCTTGTGACTGTCTGCCTCTCCTTCTTGGCCTTCCAGACATACTAATGGCCTGTAGCTGCACTAAGCTGGGATAGAACACCTGTAATTTTCTTCAGGTAGCTTTATATACTGTAACCAGACAAGCCTGCCTGTCAGTAGGAAGATAACAGGAACGGATCTAGCTGAACACTGTGAGCAGGACGTACTGCACTAAATGTAAATAGCAGGAACGGATCTAGCTGAACACTGTGAGCAGGACGCACTGACTGCACTAAATGTAAATAGCAGGAACGGATCTAGCTGAACACTGTGAGCAGGACGCACTGACTGCACTAAATGTAAATAGCAGGAACGGATCTAGCTGAACACTGTGAGCAGGACGCACTGCACTAAATGTAAATAGCAGGAACGGATCTAGCTGAACACTGTGTGCCATAACCCCGGTATCCTCATGTTCAGCCGGTGGTCGGCTACAAGATAAAAGTGGTCTCAGCGGCGGATTCGCCGCAAGATCGCTTTTATCAGTGGTGGGAGAGGGCCCCCCTCCCGCCGTGCTCCAGTGCCCTCCACCGCTTACCGGTGCTGTCGGCAGCAGCAGAGGCGATCTGATCCTCTCAGTGGCTGTGCATGGAGACGAGTAAGGGGAAGATGGCCCTCACCCGTCTCCATGACATTGCAGGGCGGAAGTGACGTCAAAATAGCTCTTAAAGGGCCATTTTTTTTAAATCATTTTTTTAAATGACAATTTTTTTTTATTGCATTTTAGTGTAAATATGAGATCTGAGGTCTTTTTGACCCCAGATCTCATATTTAAGAGGTCCTGTCATTTTTTTTTTCTATTACAGGGGATGTTTAGATTCCTTGTAACAGGAATAAAAGTGACACAATTTTTTTTAAACAGTGTAAAAAAATAAATAAAAGGTAAAATAAATAAGGAAAAAAAAAAGTTTAAACGCACCCCGTCCCGCTCACGTGCAGAAGCAAACGCAAACGTGAGTAGCGCCCGCATATGAAAACGGTGTTCAAACCACACATGTGAGGTATCACCACGATTGGTAGAGCGAGAGCAATAATTTTAGCCCCAAACCTGCTCTGTAACTCAAAACATGCAACCTTTAGAATTTTTTTAAATGTGGCCTATGGAGATTTTTAAGGGTAAAAGTTTGTCGCCATTCCATGAGCGGGCGCAATTTTGAAGTGTGACATGTTGGGTATCAATTTACTCAGCGTAACATTATCTTTCACAATATATAAAAAAATTTGGCTAACCTTACTGTTGTCTTATTTTTTAATTCAAAAAAGTGTTGTTTTTTTTTTTTTAAAGTGCGCTTGTAAGACTGCTGCACAAATACAGTGTAACAGAAAGTATTGCAACGACCACCATTTTATTCTCTAGGGTGTTAGAAAAACAAATACATAATGTTTGGGGGTTATAAGTAATTTTCTAGCAAAAAAAACCAGTTTTTAACTTGTAAACAACACATCTAAAAAAGAGGCCCGGTCCTTAAGTGGTTAAGGTGTTATGTGTTTATTATTAAGTATATCTCTCCCATTGTGTGCCTCCTATGTGTGAATTCCCATTGTTAATTGAGTCACCTATTGTTTCTGTCTGTCTGATAATCTCTTGGAGATGTGATTAATATTGTGACTACTTTACCTTATTCTCAGACCATTGTGGGATGTTATGTGTTTATGCTTATTATAATATGTAATGTACTTTGTGTATCTAGGGTTGTGGGCTGGGTGCCAAACGGTCTGGGCACCTAGACTTGTTAAAGTGACTATTTGTTTAATAAGCTTAATGTTTATGTTTACGTTGGCTGTTCCTTAACTATGTTAATTATATTCCTGTTTACAATTTGCATTGTATACGTTAATGTGATCACACTCTTATATGATATTACATTGTATATATTCTGTGTGAATTTACAATAAAGAGTTCCAGTTCCAGTTTGCACCTAATCTAGTGTCGTCTAGCATCTTGGGTGTTCAGCTATAATACCTGGTTCCTGGGCCCAGACTAGAGGAAGCTGTATACTGATGGAAGCACCCAATATGGGTGCTTGACGGCTCTGTCACACTCCACTTTTGAGAAAAAAAAATCTCCTCTGGATATCCAATGTACATTGCAAGAATTTTAATAAACTTTGTGGCAGATTCCTACCTGTTTTTATTCTGAGGAACAAGCTGTTTGTTTCACTAAGTTCTTTCCCGACTGATTCCTGAGTGTGAGGTACTATTATAACCACCTGTGAACTTTCAGAGTCAAATGAGGGAAGCTGCAGGGTTGGCATCCCTTTAGACATAGCATGCTGTAAAAATTAGGAAGAAGTAGTTAAACCTTAGAAAGTATCTCATTAAAAATGTAATTCCTAATGCAGGGGATGCCTAAAGTTTTAATTGTAATCTTAATGCAGACATCTAAGAAAATCAGTGATCCAAACACACAAGCAGAAATAAAAAGCAATACATTTCTGGGGGTGTTCCATACACCAGCACCATGGTTGCCATATTGCATTACATTTTTTCTTAATTTTTAGAAACTTATGCCCCGTACACACGATCGGACATTGATCGGACATTCAGACAACAAAATCCATGGATTTTTTCCGACGGATGTTGGCTCAAACTTGTCTTGCATACACACAGTCGCACAAAGTTGTCGGAAAATTTGATTGTTCTGAACACGGTGACGTAAAACACGTACGTCGGGACTATAAACGGGGCAGTAGTCAATAGCTTTCGTCTCTTAATTTATTCTGAGCATGCGTGGCACTTTGTGCGTCGGATTTGTGTACACACGATTGGAATTTAACCAATCGGATTTTGTTGTCAAAAAAATTTATAGCCTGCTCTCAAACTTTGTGTGTCGGAAATTTCGACGGAAAAAGTCCGATGGAGCCTACACACGGTCGGAATTTCCGACAACACAATCTGATCGCAATTTTTCCGTCGGAAAATCTGACCGTGTGTACAGGGCATTAGAGTAACTTCAAATTGAAATGGAGAGGTACATTTTTTAACATTTAAACAAAGTTTTGGGTATACTGTATAAACACTTTATTAACCGCTTAAGGAACGCCCCACGTACATATACTGCGAAAAATCACGTACCTGTACAGAATTCTTGTGATCGGCTCTCATGCGCGTGCGCCACCGAAGCCCTGCTTCTGCTGTGATTGGACACAGTGGGAGCCAATCAGCAAATCTGGTGGCCGCAATGGCCGCCGGGAAAGCGGCGATCATTCGTAGAGAGGCAGAATAGCAGTTTGCCTATGTAAACAAGGCAGACTGCTGTTATGTCAGAAAGGAATATGGAGATCTAATGTTTCTGCTAAGCAGAAACATGGATGCCTGTTTTCCTTTAGTCAAAGCACTTCCCCTACAGTTAGAAAGCACACATAGGGAACACAGTTAACCCTTTGATTGCCCCTGATCTTAACCCCTTCCCTGCCAGTGTCATTTATACGGTGTCTGTGCATTTCTTTAGCACTGATCGGTCCCCAAAAAGTGTCACAGTGTCAGATTTGTCCCCTGCAATGTTGCAGTCCCACTAAAAATTGCTGATCGCCACCATTACTAGTAATAAATAAATAAATAAACAAAAAGTCCCTAAATATATCTTATGCCGCGCACACACAATCGGAATTTCCAATGGGAAATATTCGATGTGAGCTTGTTGTCGGAAACTCCAACCGTGTGTATGCTCCATCGAACATTTCCTGTCGGAATTTCCGCACACAAATGTTTGAGAGCAGGTTCTCAAATTTTCAGAGAATTTCACTGGTTGTTGGAAAGTCCGATCGTGTGTACACAAGTCCGTCACACAAAAGCTCACGCATGCTCAGAATCAAGCAGAAGGAGCCGCACTGGCTATTGAACTTTCTTTTTGTCGACTCATCGTACGTCTTGTACGTCACCGCGTTCTTACGTTCGGAATTTCCAACAACATTTGTGTGACCGTGTGTATGCAAGACAAGTTTGAGCCAACATCCTTCGGAAGAAAATCCACGGTTTTGTTGTCGGAAATTCCAATCATGTGTACGCGGCATTATAGTTTGTAGATACTATACCTTTTGTGCAAACCAGTCAATATATACTTATCGGGATTTTATTTTCCAAAAAATATTTAGCAGAACAAATATTGGCCTAAATTGATGTAGAAATTAGATTTTTTAAATCTCTTTATTAGGTATGTTTTATAGAAAGTAAAAAAAATATTTTTTTTTCAAAATTGTTTGTCTTTTTTTTTTATAGCGCAAAAAATAAAAACCGCGCAGGTGATCAAATACTACCAAAAGAAAGCTCTATTTGTGGGAAAAAAGGACATCAACTTTATTTGCGTACAGCAACGCACGACCGCGCAATTGTCAGTTAAAATAACGCAGTGCCGTATCGCAAAAACTGGCCTGGTCAGGAAGAGGGTAAAACCTCCCGGGGCTGAAGTGGTTAAAGAAAATAAATAACATAAGAAAACCCTTTACGTATTGGGTAAAGACTTGAAAACAAATTCTAAATCTAAAGACAAAAATACTTGTACTTGTTTTCATTACTTGCTTGTCTTATATGACTAAACTGACACTGTACCGAGAAAGTTCCCCAACAGATATACTTGTAAAAAAAAAAAAAAAACTTTGAACACTTACCTTTCCAAGCCGAATTTTGATCCATGTATGGCAAATGTTGAAAAAAAAAACTGCTTGATCAGCACTGCAGACTATAGAATGCAGAGCCAATCTGTATATTCTGACAGCAGGGAAGTCTCCCACTGTCAGAATATAATGATACAATGGGGAACATTCCCCCATCCATGTTAAAGTGATACTAAACACACACTTTTAAAATGACATTGTCCCTTCTATTTCTGTATGTGATTGATAGCACTGTAAAATTTTGAAACAAAAACAAAATAACAAAGTACCTTTTTTCCTAATCGATATACAGCTGTCACATGACCCAGCTCTTTCCCAGCCTGTCTGCAGGGAAACATAGACAGGAAGAGCTTTTAGTTATGTTAAAAAAATAAATAAATAAAACAGCCCTTGTGATACAACATAAAAATAAATAATTAATCTAAAAAAACTGTTATACAATTTCATACAAATATATATTTGAAATCAAATATTTTTTATATTTTGGCAATAACATGGTGTGGGCTTTCTGAAAGTCACAGGATATGTCACTCCCCTCCAGCCTGTGTCTTAGAATAACAAGGAGATGAAGCCTCCATCAATTAATATGTAATATTCCATCCCCATCGTGTCTAGCTGGTTAGTTGACATGGAGGAGGAGGGAGGGAGTGAGCTGTCATTTAGCACTGTGTATACACCCACATGTGTGACTCTATAGTCACATGGGCTGCTCAGATGTGATATGGAAGAAATGCTCAGCATAGAAACTCACTAAAAACTGAGCATGTGCAGAACTGCCAAAACTGCTCTGCAAAATCAACAACTGCCTTGGGGACATGATCAAAAGGGGAGATAAACTCTCATAGTGACTAAGTATAAACAGCATGTAATACAGCATTTATTGATAGTTTTTTTTATAATGGGGGTTAAAGGACACTTTAAATGTTTGAATGGGGGAATTAGGTCACTTTTTTTTTCAACCCGCTGGTTGAACAAAAAAAACAGACTCATCTATGGCCAGCCTTAAACTCTCAGTGTTTTTTTTTTTTTTTAGCTTAACACACTGAGCACAATAAAATAAGCATTCTCCAGTAAACCTTTTTTTACATTTCTTACCCCAGCACCCATGCTGCTAGCTCCTGCTCTCTCAGTGCTGCTTCCCTGAACTTCCAGTCTTCACAGGAAAGAGTTAATAGTGGACAGTGCAGTCTGGAGTCAGCCTGTTAGCTATGAGAAGAGAGGAGCAGGGGGGTGCCTCGCAATCATAGGCTACAGGGCTATGTGTTTCTGTTGATATACGGAGACAACTCTAGTCCCTGCATGCAAAGATGGCTCGGTAGGACGCTGCAAGAGAAAGGAGCCACCATGAAAAAGGAAACCTTGGCCAGCAGTCATGGCACCAGCTCAAACTAGAACATAGGCAAGGAGCAAAAGATAAAGGAGCTGTAAAATATTCAACTAGCTGCTAAAAATGCTTAAAAAACTGAGGGTTTAATATCACTTTAAGGGATTTCCCAAGAACAAGTAACCTGACCCATGTAGGTTGAACAATCTCCATTATAAAACGTTTTCCCCTGAACAATAACCATATGTACTAGGTATGTAAAACTCAAGTTCTAAAAAATTATATTTTCCAAAAAATCTCTTTAAGCTATAATTTCTATAATATCTATATTTTGATATTTTGACCTTATTATAGGACAATCCATCTCCTAAGTGACATAAACTTTTGAGAAACTTCTAAAAAAGAGACTTTCTTTGACATTGGCAAGTAAATAAATGCATAACAATGTAGGTTTCTTTAAGGAAGAAAGATTTGTGACAATCTAAGTGAATACCTCTGATTTTTGCAAAATGAAAAAAAAAGTGTGTGTGTTGAGAAAGCTTTTGATAGAATTGACAGGGAGTTCTTTTTTTTTTTTTTTTTTTTTTACTTTACAAAACTTTAGTTTTCCATCAAAATTAATAAATAAAATCATTCTACATAACTTCCCCTCAGCTAAAATTAAAATGAATAATTCCTTGGCTGATTATTTAGTAGAAATAATGAAATGAGACGGGGGTCGGCATTCCTCTCACCGCTTTTATTGCTTGTTATTATGGAAACAATCTCTCAAAGTATTAGAGAAAATATGGAAATCTCTGGTCTTAAGTGCTTTAGTTTAGAATTTAAAACAGTCTACTTCTCAGATGACTTCATATGTATTATTTCCCATCCTGAAATTACAATTTCAGATATATTGAAGGTATACAAGATTGTCTTTTAAATTTCAAAATAAATTATTAAAGATGAGAATCTCTTAATATTACTGAATGGCATATATATATATATATATATATATATATATATATATATATATATATATATATATATATATATATATATATATATGAATATTCATATATACAGGTGCATCTCAGAAAATTAGAATATCATCAAAAACTTAATTTATTTCAGTAATTCAATTCAAAAAGTGAAACTCATATATTATATAGATTATGGTAATATATTTCAAGCATTTCTTTCTTTTAATTTTGATGATTGATGATTATGGCTTACAGCTAGTGAAAACCCAAAACCAAAATTCAGTATCTCAGAAAATTAGAATATTGTGAAAAAGTTCAAAAAGTTCAATATTGTAGACTCATGGTATCACACTCTAATCAGCTAATTAACTCAAAACACATGTAAACGTTTCCTGAGCCTTTAAGTGGTCTCAGGCTAGTTCAATAGGTTACACAATTACTTGTAACTAAATATGTTTTTAGATTAATGTTTTAAGGAATATACTCTGTATTCCTTCATGTAATTTTTTTATTTTAACCTAATATGTTCTTCCTTGGTGTAGACTATAGATAGATGCTTGTGTATTAGATAGACTTTCAAATACTTACTAATAAATGTTGTTATTGTGTTAAAGCTTTCACTCTTGGTCAAAGAACTCTCATTTAACCCACATCAGATCTTTGAGATATTAAATCTTAAATATAATAAACGGGTAACACAAGCATAACGATGGAAAGTTGAGTGGAAGGAAAAAGTGTGGTAGAAAAAGGTGCACAAGCAACAGGGATAACCGCAGCCTTGCGAGGATTGTGAAGCAAAAACTATTCAAGAATTTGGGGGAGATTCACAAGGAGTGGACTACGGCTGCTGTAAGTGCTTCAAGAGCCACCACACACAGGCACATCCAGAATGTGGGCTACAACTGTCGCATTCCTTGTGTCAACCCACTCCTGAACCAGAGACAACATCAGAAGCGTCTTACCTGGGCTATGGAGAAAAAGGACTGGACTCTTGCTCAGTGGTCCAAAGTCCTCTTTTTGGATGAAAGTACATTTTGCATTACATTTGGAAATCAAGGTCCCAGAGTCTGGACGAAGAGTGGTGAGGCACAGAATTCAAGTTGCATGAGGTCCAGTGTGAAGTTTCCACAGTCAGTGATGATTTGGAGAGCCATATCATCTACTGGTGTTGGTCCACTGTGTTTTATCAAGTCCGAAGTCAGCACGGCCCTCTACCGGGAAATTCTAGAGCACTTCATGCTTCCCTCTGCTGTCGAGCTTTATGGAAAAGGTGATTTAATTTTCCAGCATGACTTATCACCTGCCCATCCTGCCAAAAGTACCAATACCTGGTTTAATGATCATGGTATTACTGTGCCTGATTGGCCAGCAAGCTTGCCTTACCTAAACCCCATAAAGAATCTGTGGGGTATTGTCAAGAGGAAGATGAGAGACACCAGACCCAACAATTCAGACGAACTGAAGGCTGCTATCAAAGCAACCTGAGCTTCCATAACACCTCAGCAGTGCCACAGGCTGATCGCCTCCATGCCACGCCGCATTGATGCAGTAAATCATGCAAAAGGAGCCCCGATCAAGTATTGAGTGCATACTATACTCTACATGGACATACTTTTCAGTAAGCCAACATTTCTGTATTAAAAATCCTTTTTTTTTACTAGTCTTATGTAATATTCTAATTTTCTAAGATACTAAATTTTAGTTTTTCACTAGCTGTAAGCCATAATCATCAAAATTAAAAGATATAAGTGCTTGAAATATATTACTCTGTGTGCAATGAATCTATATAAATATGCGAGTTTCACTTTTTGAATTGAATTACTGAAATAAATTAACTTTTTGATGATATTCAAATTTTTTGAGATGTACCTGTATATACCCCAAAAAGGAGATTATTCTGCCAATGTGAAATACATATTACACAATCTCATCTATCCCAGCATTGCATTTTATTAAGAGTTCCAAAGATTTTGTCCCTCCATCATCCGCAGCTCTCCTCTGTCCCCCTCACCCCTCCCTCCCTGCCTGTCAGCTCCATGTCTGTGTCTCTGTCTAGCCCCCCCCCCCACACCCTCATCCTGACGCGATTAGCAGAAATAAAATATTAGAAATTGCCACTGCCAGCCCCTCTATTATAACTAGTCATAACACACAGGGTTAATGTTTTATGAAAACAAAGCTTGTAAATACCTTTTTAAAGCGATCTTCAGGCCGATCACGTGACTCCCGGCCGGTCTCCTACTCCAATCCCCGTGCTACAGCAGGAGGGCCTGAGCGGCCACGTGTCCTCCCCAGCTGACGTCAGAGGGAGATCTAGATCTCGGCCCCTCCTGCAGTAGCCCGGGAAATGGAGAAGGAGATCAGCCGGCAGTCATGTGACCAGCCTAAAAATTGGTCCAAAAAGGTATTTACAAGCTTAGTTTTCATAAAAACATTACCCTGTGTGTTATGACTAGTTATAATAGAGGGACTGGCAGTGAATTATATGATTGTGGTAACAACCACTTTTAGACGTGGCCAAACCAGAGTTTTATTAATTGATAGAATTAAAGTTTTATGTCTTGAGTGAATACCATTTGTAATGTACGCTAATAGTTTGTTAGCCTTGCTTGCTGCAGCATGGCATTGCTATTGCTGAGTCTGTGATCTACCAGGACACCCAAATCCTTTTCCATCCTTGATGCCCCCTAGCTTTTGCAGATTACGTAAGCCAGGGTTCGACAAACCCCGGGCGCCAAGTCGCATTTGCGACTAGAATTAGCGACCTGGCGCCTGGGGCGGCACAGCTGGGGTATCCTGTGTCCGTTCGACACCCCCCCCCCCCCCTCCCGGCGCGATCGGCCACGTCGGTAATTGAGGCCGCGGCTTTGCGGCCTACTGCAGTCCTATGGTTCCTTCTGCAATCAGGCGCCCTCTGGTGGTGGCCGTTGGTATGACAAGACATCCATCAATGCTAATGGAGCTTTCCCTACCTGTTTTCACTGCCCGCTCATCTCCTTCCCTTTACTTAGAACCCCCAAACATTATATATATTTTTTATTCTAACACCCTAGAGAATAAAATGGCGGTCATTGCAATACTTTCTGTCACACCGTATTTGCGCAGCGGACTTACAAGCGCACTTTTTTGGGAAAAAATACTTTTTTAAATTAAAAAATAAGAAAACAGTAAAGTTAGCCCAATTTTTTTTATATTGTGAAAGATAATCTTACGCCGAGTAAATTGATTCCCAACATGTCACGCTTCAAGATTTCGTCCACTCGTGGAATGGCGACAAACTTTTACCCTTTAAAATCTCCATAGGCGACGTTTAAAAAATTCTACAGGTTGCATGTTTTAAGTTACAGAGGAGGTCTAGGGCTAGAATTATTGCTCTCGCTTTAACGATCGTGGCGATACCTCACGTGTGGTTTGAACACCGCTTTCATATGCGGGCGTTACTCACATATGCGTTCGCTTCTGCAAGCGAGCTCGGCGGGACAGGGCGCGTTTAAAAAAATTATTTTTTTTCTTATATATTTTACTTTTTATTTTTTATTTTTACACTGTTTTTAAAAAAAAATAAAAAATTGTGTCACTTTTATTTCTATTACAAGTGATGGGGCACATTTAAAAAAAAATGTTTTCCTATTTATTTTAACTTGTCACTTTTATTCCTATTACAAGGAATGTAAAAATCCCCTGTAATAGAAAAAAAGCATGACAGGACCTCTTAAATGTGAGATCTGGGGTCAAAAAGACCTCACATCTCATATTTACACTAAAATGCATTAAAAAAAAAATTGTCATTTGAAAAAAAAAAAATAATAAAATGTCCCTTGAAGAGCTATGGGTGGAAGTAACGATTTGACGTCGCTTCCGCCCTACAATGACTCGGAGATGGGCGGGGGGCCATCTTCCCCTCACTCGTCTCCATGTCAGGCCAGGGACAGATCCGGATCGCCTCCGCCGTTATCGACTGCCACGGTAAGCGGTGAAGGGCACCGGAGCGCGGCGCTAGGGGGGGCCCTATCCTTCCGCCGATTAAAAGTGATCTCGATGCGAATCTGCTGCAGAGACCACTTTTATCTGAAAGATAAAACAACGGTATTTCTCTTCAAAGACAGGATGTATATAGTCGTCCTGCGGGAAGGAAGTGGTTAATTAAAATGAATTTATTATTTGTCATCTCCCTGCTTGGCCCCTTTCACACGGGCTGTCTGATCAGGTTCACCTGTCAGTTTTTCAGGCGGACCTGATTGGATCCTTAGCGGGAATATGGTGGTCTTGTGTCCCTGCATGGCAGGAAATAAAAGCAGTCACATTCGTTCTAGTCGTCTCTGTGTAAATTTAAGATTGGTTAATTTTTATATTGAAAATAAAGATGTCGGTCGTTTAAAAAAAAAAAAACTGGCTCCTAACTTTTTTAGCTGGCTCCTAGATTCCAAGCAAATTTGTCAAGCCCTGACGTAAGCTATATGAATAAAAATGAAAGTTGTGGTGGAATTAAGGCCTTTTGGAAAAATACATTCAAATGACATGTGTGCTTGAGAATGAAGGTATTTCTAAATATTCACAGCATCCCCGCTCCATCCCAGACCAAACATCACCCCAACAGTTAACATTTGATTACATGTAAATAAAGATAACAACTGAATTACCTTTCCTTCTTCATTACCTCTGACAGGCATTATCATGCTGGGTTTTAGTCCTAAATGTATAACTGCATAAATCACCTTCTCTATATAATCAATTTAGGAATAATAAATTAGACTCACTAGGGTATATCAATAAAATATTAGCATCATGCACTGTCGATGTCTGAACAGTATGTCTGCATGAAATTAATCCAAAAGTCAAAAGCTATTACTGACTGGATAAATCATTGTATGTAGACTATACTGGGCCCTTGTATTGCTGTGTCCCATAATTGCATCATAGTTCATTATGCTATATAGTAATCCCTTATAACAAAAGAAAACAGCAATAGGAACAATTTGAAAACCCATTAACGGACTCAAAGCTAGCCAAACTTTGTTTTTATCTAAAGGCAGGGTGGCTGATAGGGCACTACAGCCGGCCTTCCTGTACCAGACCTGGGCACCTGCCAAGCAGGAGAGCCGGCTGTACTAGCTTATTGCAGACACTGATTCTCTTTGGCCTCTACCTGCAGTGCTGCCAGCTTCTCCTCCTCTTTCTCCTTCCGGCTGCACTGCAGGGAGTTCAGTTCTAGCATCTGCGCCCCTATCCCCTGCTGTCCGGGACCCCCCCCGTGCCCCCTTTTTTTTTCTATGCTTTAATTTGTGATTGCACAGGAAGCTTCAGAGCACGGCCTATTCATCTGTGCAGCTGAGGCTGCAAAGAAGGGACTGATGAATCTATATCCTCAGTCCCTTTCTCAGTTTCGAATGTGATATAAATAAATAAAGAATAAATAAATAAATAAAAAATTTAAGTGGTAGTAAACTCTGTTACACCACTTGTACCTACAGGTAAGCCTATAATAAAGTTTACCTGTTGGTACTGTAAATATATCCTAAACTTGCACAGTTTCTGGGATATTCAGAGTGCATGCAGCCGGAGACATCACCAGCGCATGCCGGACCTTCAGAGCCTGTGCTGTAATCGGTGGCTCCCGCACGCATGCTCGGGAGTGACGTCATTGCGCCCCCGGCCACTCATGTAGCTGGAGGCCACAAACCCAGAAGGAAGACCAGGTGAAGATGTCAGCCCTCTCAGCGGTGACATCGGCCCAACATCCAAGTAGCACCTCCAGGCGTTCTAGGAGCATAACTTACTCATATAATTTCGTGACCACCTATCACACTTTTGAAAGCCCTGGAGCACCAGGACAATGGAAATTCCCACAAGATGATCCCATTTTGGAAAGCAAACACCCCACGGTATATTATATGAGGCATTACACAGCCTGGCCACATAGAGAGGCTCAACATCCAAATAGCACCTCCAGGTGTTCTAGGGTCATAAATTACACTAATAAATTCCTGACAACCTATCCCAGTGTTGAAGGCACTTCATATTTCTAACAGATGGCATGTACTGTACATACCAAATACATTCTGCTGAGCAAAGGGTAAACAAAAGATTACCTGTGGTTTTAGCAGTGCAGTGGTCCACAGAGGAGAGCATCGGTCCAGGCAGCAGGCAGGAACGTGGACAGCGAAAGGATCATTTAGGCAGCAGACAGGAATACTGTCCATAGTCAGTACAAGCAGAGATATTGTCAGTACAGCCAAAGCATTGGGCCAGTTAGCAGGCAGGGATGTGGTCAGCAGGATCGTCCATGCAGCAGGCAGGAATTTTGTCCATAGTTAGTACAGGCAGCAGGCAGAGATATGGTCAGTACAGCCAAAGTATTGGTCCAGGTCCCAGGCACATGGTCCATAAAAAGTCCTGGGTCAGTGCAGCCAGAGATATTGTCAGCACAGCTAAAGTAATGGTCATCAAGCTTAGGGCCTCGGTCAGGAAAGAATGGGGACAGGGGTAGAGTCTTCTCCCACCCAAATCGCTTTGAAGCCTCCAGACCCTGTTCTGGGAATTACAAAACCCAGAGAAAACCAAAAAGTGGTTTTCTCAACTCAGAACACTATTCTGAAGCCCCTCACATATGTGAGACCCCTGTGTTATTTTGAATCCCACTAATAAAGTAGCAGGGTGAAAGATCAGTATAAAAATAGCAAAGAGAATGCAGCGCTGTGCAATAATAGCCTTAATGATAAAAAAGTACTATTACAATAAAATGCTAAAAAAGAAAATTGAATATAAAATATGGTGCAACGAAAATTAGTAAATCAAGCAAGTTCACAGTGAAAACATATAGCAAGTTCACAGTGAAAAAAATCCTATCATCCTTGCAATAACATCAATACTAAGTATACAAAAGAGATGGATATAAAATATGGTGCTACAAAAATTGGTTAATCAAGCAAGTTCACAGTGAAAATCAAGCAAGTTCACAGTGAAAAGAATCCTTCCATTGAATAAAATGTGTCCAAAAAGAGAAGAAACAATGTCCTCAGTAATCTTCAAATCCTCAGATATTAAAGTGCATATGTGCATACTCTGAGGAGAAGTACAAAGAGAGAGGCGCCTCTGGGTGCAGATGTAAAAAACTTTATTCATATGCCACATGTATAAATAACTCACATTTTCGAAGTCATCGATCAGCATATGTATAAAACATCCATCAGAGGGGAGGAGGTCATCAGATCAGTCAGAGACTCTTCCTGCCTGCTGGGTGCATAGCCGCGTACGGAAGACACTGCTCGATGGTAAGCCGGCCGTGGTGAAGATGAAGAAAGAGGCCTGGAACGCAGATGGACAGTGGCAAGGGGAGATGACGTCACTGGCAAGCGACACGTTACACGGGCGTACGGGCTGCAATGACGTGACAGGCGCACTCCTTCATCAAGCTGTGAGCTGTATCTCGGGGCCACTTGGTGCTTGGAACTCCATCTTTAGATATGTTGTGGTACCAGTTCCACTGGGTTGGCACACCAAATTTGGCGTTCCTAGCACTAAGTGGCCCAGAGATACGGGGCCCCAAAGTCGGTTCAGAAAATGTCAAGCACTTTTCTGCTTTAGAGACAGACATTTTCCGAACCGATTTTGGGGCCCCGTATCTCAAGGCCACTTAGTGCTAGGAACTCCATCTTTGGATATATTGTGGTACCAGTTCCACTGTGTTTGCACACCAAATATGGGGTTCCTAGCACTAAGTGGCCCTGAGATACGGGGCCCCAAAATCAGTTAGGAAAATGAAATTTTTTGCTGCAGAAAAGTGCTTGACTCGAGTATAAGTCGAGGGGGGCACTTTCAGCACAAAAAATGTGCTGAAAAACTCGACTTATACTCGAGTATATACGGTATATAATTTTAACATATAATCATCATTATACTTCATTTTTTTGCATTTTTTTTTTTTTTCTTCTTGTCTTTTTTTGTGTTTTTAAATGCTTCCTTTAGACATATATACCGTAATAATGTTCTTACCTATACATATTGTCTATGTGCTATGGTTTTTCAAACCCATTTTTCCAGTTAAATGCGCCTATACTTGTATAGTGCAATAATACTCCATAAAGTGACTCTTGTGAGGAAATTCTGTGTTCAATAAGAAGATGACTTTGCACATGTGCCCCCCCCCCCCATGTGACTTCACTCACCTCAAGCAGTGTGACTGCACAACAAAGTTTGGTCCACATTAGCTGTTGAACCACTCCTGGGGCTCTGAGTTAAGAAGTTTTCAGCAGGATCCCACGGTTACATCCACAGAGTATATTCTCAATGTTAAAATAAGAAAGAGGCTGGATAGTGTATTATCATTTGTTTGTAAGTTTAATTAAAAAAAAAAAAAAAAAAGAACATCAGGATGAACGCTCTATGAACTACACTCTGAACTCTGCATCACCTTTCTTCTTTTTAAGGGACTTTCTTTTAAAGGACTTTCTTTTGCATGTGTAGTTGGCCACATGTTTATCATATTATTGCTCAACATTAGCGCTGTTTAGTGTGACAATTTAGCCTGGTTTTAGATTATTTTTAAACACTGTTTTTACAGCATAGAGTCTGTACCTATCATTAGCCTGTCTCAAAGCCTCCTGGACTTGTGCCCAAGTGGAACGAAGACCACGGAGATCCTCCTCTAACGCAGGAATACTTTGCGGAACAAATTAGTCAGGCAACATGGAAGGTTAGAAACCATAGTTCGCCATAAACGGGGACAATTGGGAAGCAGAATTCAAGGCACTATTGTGAGCGAACTCTGCCCACGGTAAGAGGTCTTACCAGTTGTTATGATGGTCAGAAATATAGCAACGTAGGAATTGCTCCGAGGACTGATTGGCTCCTTCTGCTGCCCCATTAGACTGCAGGTAATACACAGAGGAGAAAGCAAACTGAATTCCCAACTGTGTACAAAAGGCTCACCAGAACTGGGACACAAACTGACTACCATGTAAGCAAAAGATCTCCCAAGCAAAAATGGAAGCCAGTTCCTTAGAATTGGGCAACTTCTTAAGTAGAATACAATGAGAAATTTTCAAGACCCGTTTAACCACCATAAGGATAACTGTGTTGCCTGGGAGTTGGGGAACTCTACAATGAAGTCCATAGACAGGTAGATCCAGGGCCTCTCTCCATTGGGTATGGGTTGTAGGTTTCCCACTGAAAGGTGTCGTGGAGTCTTACTCTGAGCACACACGGAACAGGCAGCAACGAAGGCGGTTACATCAGCACATAGACTAGGCCACCAGAATTGTTGGGAAATGGCCCAAAAGATTCTTCCCAGGGTGGCCAGCAGCCTTGGGAGAATGGTAAATCTGAAGCATGGCAGCACAGAGACTCTCTGGGACAAAGCAGCGGTCACAAGGTTTCTCAGGAGGAGCATGAACCTGAGCAGCAAGAATTTTGTCACCCAAAAGAGAAGTGAGACTGGTGCGAACCATAGCCAGAATACGATCACAGGAACCGGAACTACTCAATCTTGGAAAGTGGAGGAAAATTGTCGTGACAAAGCGTCAGCCCTTACATTCTTAGTACCGGGTAAGAATGAGACAATGCAATTGAAACTAGACAAGAAAAGAGCCCAACGAGCCCTTCTGGGAG
Source organism: Lithobates septentrionalis (assembly GCA_037952835.1). Lineage (NCBI taxonomy): Eukaryota > Metazoa > Chordata > Amphibia > Anura > Ranidae > Lithobates > Lithobates septentrionalis. Next base: position 2,140,291 of record JBBDGP010002445.1, read on the forward strand.
AGAGGCGTTTAGCCTCAGACAAGAATGTGACATTCTTATGGTCAGTAAGAATGAGAACTGGCACCTTCGAGGTGATGTCTCCATTCTTTCAGGGCTAAAATGATCGCTAACAGCTCTCTGATACCAATTTCATAATAGCAATCCACAGGGGACAATTTTTTGAAAAAGTAGCCACAAGTATGCATAGCGCTCTCAGAGATTTTCTGGTCATATCAGTCAGGGGCTTGACCAGAGACGAGAAGTTACGAATAAACTTCCAATAATAGTTGGCAAAGCCAAGAAAACCCTGCAGAAGATGTAAACCCACGGGTCGGGGCCACTGTAGGACTACTGAAAGTTTCTCTGGGTCAATCAAAAAACCAGCAGTGGAAATGACATAACCCAGGAATTTAACCTGTTCACGATGGAATTCACACTTCTCCAATGTACAATAGAGATTGTTCTCTCTTAGTTTCTGAAGCACACGGCAGACATCTGTGTGGTGGCTCTCAAGGGATATGAGGATATCATCGAGATAAACCACCACACATAACTGCAACAAATCTCGGAGGACATTGTTAATAAATTCCTGGAAAACTGCAGGGGCATTACAAAGGCCAAAAGACATTACGAGGTACTCATAATGGCCTGTTCTGGTATTAAATGCAGTTTTCCACTTGTCGCCCGCCTTAATCCTCACAAGATTATATGTCCCTCTCAAATCAAGCTTTTTGAAAACCATTGCTCCCTTGAGACGGTCAAATAACTCCGTAATCAACGGAATCGGATAGGCATTCTTAATCGTGAAACGATTCAGACCACAATAATCAATACAAGGTCTCAGTTCACCACTCTTCTTCTTCACAAAGAAGAAACCAGCACCAGCAGGAGACGAGGGTTTGCGGATGAAACCTTGAGAAAGTGCGTCTGCAACATACTCCTCCATGGCCCTATCCTCCAAGACCGACAAAGGGTAAACCTGGCCACGAGGGGGTATGGCACCAGGTTGAAGATCAATTGCGCAATCATACGACCGGTGTGGAGGCAAGCTACTGGCTTGACCTTTGTCAAAGACATCACTAAAATCGCGGTACTCCTCCGGCAGGGAGGAGAGTGAAGAGGTGCACAGGACCTTGGCTACCTTCTGGATGCATGTCTTACTGCATTGTGGTGACCAGGAGAGAACCTCAGCACGGAGCCAATCAAAAGAGGGGTGGTGCCTCTGTAACCAAGTATAACCAATAACCAGCGTAAAACTTAGGTGAGGAAGTAACTTGGAATTGGATTATCTCATGGTGAAGGGCTCCTACGGCCATGGATAACGGAACAGTCTCATGAGTCACATGGGCAGGCTGTAGAGGTCTCCCGTCAAGAGCCTCAATAGCAAGTGGAGTGTCACACAGCTGCAGCAGAATCTTACTGTCAGCGTGCATTGAGATGGAAACAACATTGGGCCGATATACATCCGCCACAATGTTAAATTGCGGCGGAACCCCTGGGAACTTCTCGCAAAACCCTAGGGTTCCGCGGAACCCCGGTTGAGAAACACTGGCCTAGGCCATCTTTATGTAGAGCAACATGGGCAGGCTGTAAAGTTCTCCATCAAGAGCCTCAATAGCAAGTGGAGTGTCACACAGCTGCAGCAGAATCTTACTGTCAGCGTGCATTGAGATGGAAACAACATTGGGCGGATATACATCCGCCTCAATGTTAAATTGCGGCGGGACCCCTGGGGATTTCTCGCAAAACCCTAGGGTTCCGTGTAGCCCCAGTTGAGAAACACTGGCCTAGGCCATCTTTATGTAGAGCAATGATTCATTTTTTCAGATCCTCAGAGAGTTCTTTGCCATGAGGTGCCACGTTGAACTTCCAGTGACCAGTATGAGAGACCGAGAGTGATAACACCAAATTTAACACACCTGCTCCCCTTCACACCTGAGACCTTGTAACACTAATGAGTCACATGACACCAGGGAGGAAAAATGGCTAATTGGGCCCAATTTGGACATTTTCACTTAGGGGTGTACTCACTTTTGTTGCCAGCAGTTTAGACATTAATGGCTGTGCGTTGAATTATTTTGAGGGGACAGCAAATTTACACTGTTATACAAGCTGTACACTCACTACTTTACATTGTAGTAAAGTGTAATTTTTCAGTGTTGTCACATGAAAAGATATAATAAAATATTTACAAAAATGTGAGGGGTATACTCACTTTTGTGATATACTGTACATACAGTATATATCTATCTATATATACAAAGATGTAAGAAAACTATAGTATAAAAATATATACACCCTGTTCAAAATTATTATGCCAATGATATTTTTCTCATTTACCTAAATAATTGATGTAAACAACAGTCAGCCTAATTCTCATGTTATCAACTATTAAGAGTACAATTCAAATTTTATTGAACAAACCTCCTAATGATAACACTTTTTTTTTTTCAAAATAAAAAACTTACAATGCACTGTTCCAAATTATTATGCACAGTACGTTTCAAAACACTTTATAGGTTGTAAAGAACTGAAAATTGTCATTTGTTGTGTTTGCAGCATATTTACTAAAATAAAAAACTATTTCAATCAAACTTTGAACAACATTTTAACTTTTTAAACATGTTAACAGGTCACGTTACTTTTTAACATAGGACCCCTTATTTGATAGCAGCTTCACAAGTCTTGTATCCATTGAACTTGTGAGTTTTTGGACAGTTTCTGCTTGAATTTGTTTGCAAGATGTCAGAATAGCCTCCCAGAGCTGCTGTTTGGATGTAAACTGCCTCCCACCCTCATAGATCTTTTGTTTCAGGATGCTTCAAAGGTTCTCAATAGGATTGAGGTCAGGGGAGGATGGAGGCCACACCATTGCTTTCTCTCCTTTTATCCCCATAGCAGCCATTGATGCAGAGGTATTCTTTGCAGCATGAGATGGTGCATTGTCATGCATAAAGATGATTTTATTACGGAAAGCATAGTTCTTCCTTCTGTACCAGGGAAGGAAGTGGTCAGTCAGGAACTCCACATACTTTGCAGAGGTCATCTTTACACCTTCGGGGACCCTAAAGGGGCCAACCAGCTCTCTTCCCATGATTCCAGCCCAAAACATGACTCCACCACCGCCTTGCTGACGTTGCAGCCTTGTTGGAACAGGGTGGCAGTACACCAACCATCCACTACTCCATCCATCTAGACCTTCCAGGGTTGCACGACACTCATCAGTGAACAGGACTGTTTGAAAATTAGTCTTCATGTATTTTTCTGCCCAATGCAGCCGTTTCTGCTTGTGAGCATTGGTTAGTGGTGGCCGAATCTAAGGTTTATGCACAGTTGCAAGGCTCTGGAGGACTCTACACCTTGATGTCCGTGGGACTCCAGAGGCACAAGCAGCTTCAAATATCTGTTTGCTGCTATGTAATGGTGTTTTAGCAGCTGCTCTCTTGATCCGATGCATGGATCTGAAAGAAATCTTCCTCAATGTGCCTTTATCTGCACGAAACCCATCTGTGCTCTGAATCAGCCACAAATCTCTTAATAGTGCGATGATCATGCTTACGTTTTTGTGAAATATCTAATGTTTTCATACCTCATCCAAGGCATTGAACTATTTCACTCTTTTCGGAAGCAGAGAGATCCTTTTTCGTCCCCATATTGCTTGAAAATGGTGCTCTGCTTAATAATGTAGAACACCCTCCTTTAGTACTTTTTCCTTTAATTGGGCTCACCTGGCAATCTAATTATCACAGGTGTCCAAGATTGTTTTCAGTGATCAAAAGAGCCCTGAGACACAATGCCATCCTTGAGGTAAACTGAAAAACAAAATATTTAATCTTTGTGACACTGAAATACAATTTGCATAATAATTTGGAACAGGGTGTATATATAAATATTATTAAAATAATGGACATTGTCAATCCTCTCCCTTATAAGGCCGCATGATTAAGCCCAAAAGATAGCGCCCGGCACTAGGCATAGATTCCCTGTAAAAAAGATTGATACATACATAAAGTCAGTACCCCAGATGGTATACCACCAAAAGGGGGAGGGGGATGGAGAAGATGCATGGCCACCCAATTCCCTCGCTTGCCTCTCTGTCATCTGTTTTGACCTTCTGGACTGTATGTGAATTGGCCTAAGTCTTCTGATTTTTGTTCTTGATGATTCTCGGTCTTAGCTCCCATTGTCAGCTCTCACTAGTGGGGGGCAAATCTTAGAGCTACAACCTAAGATTTGCTACTCAATTAATCCCATACTTTGGGCATGAGGCGCAATGGTGTAGGCACTCTTTAGGCACTTGTCCAACAAGATGAAGCCGGCTACTCTGTATCATCGAAAAATGTGAATACTTTATTAACTACATAATAAAATCCAATGGAAGGGCAGGCTTACATGTTTCAACTAAAAAGCCTTAGCCATAGCACTTTTTAGGCACTGCATCTCAATGTGAACCCGTATTTACCTTTACCACATGCTTCTCAAGGTTTTTTAAAATTTTGGGCACATACCCAGACTAGTGTCATATATTCTAGAGCTAATTTTGTATGGTTACACTAGCCCTTATTGAATATTTGAATTTGAATATATCTCTGTAGCAATGCGGACTACTATTGAAAAGTACAGCAATTCACGGTCATTCCATAGATCGTATTGTCCCTCTAGTGCCCAGCGCCACTAACTGAAATCATATTTGTGGGCCAAACCAAAAGGTTTGTGGGGTTTGTAGTTCCCCAGAATGGCTATTCCTTCGCAAGACTATACACTTCCCTACACTTCCTACATATCCCAGGGATCTTTGCTACCATCAGGGGGATTGCTGGGAAGAGCTATAAAAGAGACCAGAGGCCTGCTCTCTTCCTCTTGGGCCTCGTGTGTGATGGACCTCTCTGTACAGGGAGGGTGAGGTCGCGGCCTACTATGTGGTTTACAACATTCCAACCCGGCCAAGAAGGGCTTAGCACTGCTGGCTGCTTATCAGACATCTATCCAGCATCAGCTCCGCAGTCCGACGACTCGTGCTTCGCATCAGGTGATCGTCACAGCTGGTCTGCTGCAAGGACGCCTCTCCGGGAGCCGCTATTCAGAAGGCCTTGAATCTGTCTGGTCCTGGGTGAAATGGCAATTGCCCACCTTTGCAAGCCTTTCTCTGTTGCTTCACTGGACACTGTGTACAGACAGCTTTACTTTGGGAACACTTTACTGCATCTCTATTTGAACACTGTACCTAGACACCTTTAGCCTCAACCATATCAAGAAATACCATTGCCTTGTTACTGCATCTTATAGGATATATATATATATATAGATATATATATATCTTTATATAGATATATATATATAGATATATATATATATATATATCTATATATATATATATATATATAGATATATATATATATACCATTCTTGTCTGCTTGATCTCTCATTAGGATTAAAAGCTAAATAGGCCAGCCTGGGTTTCCCTTTAGAAGTATTGCCAGAATTAATGCTTAACTCTTGCTTATCCTTTCAGGTTATGTTAAAGTGGTATTTCATTGTACATACGTGTATATAATATCTTGTTACTGCCATACTGCCTTAACTTGTATTATTATAGAGGAATTCTTCTGTTGAGCTAGTACTGTTTTTCAAAGCTCAGTTGATCTATTACCTCTTCTGTGGAACAAGATCTTCTTTAAAGTATTTCAGTAAACGTTAATAGAATATAAAATCACTAAGTTGTTTGACTTATTACTTCAAGGTGTGCAAAGATGTCTGAACCCAGAGTGTCAGGTGGGATGAAATGTTTACAGGGTTATGGTGATGCAGATGAGCAGGTAAATCCAAGCAGTCCCCAAGGGGGTCGTGCTACATTTGGGGGCTCGTCCGGGATGCCATCTGCAGCTGGCCCTAGTCGACCTAGAAAATAGCCACAATCCGCGTGGGAAGCCGCTTCGGAGGCCGCGGTTGTTTGGGGCAAAAGTCAGGGAGCTCAAATGGAGAGAAGCACTGTTCTAGAGATCTCTGGAAGTGAACACACTGAGAGAGAGATTAGAAAGTGGGAGAGAGCCCTGGCCCCAGGCCACTGGGCTTACATTGTGGATATGGAAGCTGAATACGACCTGGATCAAGTCAGGCTGCTGTTGGAGTGGCAGAAAGAGATACCTGTGTGCTTTTAAGAGGAAAAGGTATTCCTAGCCAAAGGGTTGATCGCTAGAGTGATCCCACTTAAAGTGCGGGGAGAGCATGCTGAGAGGCAGCCATTGTCAAGTGCTTAGCAGAAGGGCTCCTGACTCCCAAGGGGCCAAAGCCCCCCCTTCTTTCTATACAGATATGAGCCGGATAGTTGATAGCTTTGTGAAGAATGGGTCTGGAAATGCCAACCAGAGCTATAGGAGACTCCGATTTTTCTCAGGGCACTTACCGACTCCTATGGGAGAAGATGAGTTTGAAACCTGGATGAGTCAGGCCCTTCAGGCCATGGAAGAGTGGAGTGTTTCAGAGGCTGTGAAACAGCAATGGTTCAGTGAGAGCCTTCAAGGCCCGGCCGCTGATGTGATTCATAATCTGAGGATGGGAAAGAAAACTTGTGTTGCCATGGACTACATAGATGCTCTGTATGCTGTATTCGGGAGGGTTTAAACTACCGCAGACCTGATGTATAAATTCAACCACACTCACCAACAAAAAGGGGGGAGAGTCTGTCTAAATACGTATCTCGAGTAGACAGAATTCTGCATCAAATTATCCTCAAGAGGGGTATTGATCCCAAGAATGTTGATCAAGCACCTCTAGACTGGGTTTTGCAAGGGGCCTGGCCAAACCACCCTATTATATTAAAGTTGTTACTGAAGAAAACCAAGGCGGTGCCTACATACCCTGAATTGATAAGAGAAGTACAAGAAGAAGAGGCTCTATTAGAAGAGAAAAGCCAAAGAACGAGAGAATCAAGCTCTATTGCTGGAAATAGGGATAAATTGGTAGCTCAAGCTATTCACGCGGAAATGGGTTTCTCGGATGAGGATAGTGGAACTGAGTCTGAACCAGTGGGGCTGGCCATTCCTGACTCTAATAAGCCATTGAGTGAGCTTGGGCCAACCAAGCTAATGGCTCAGGTGGCCCAGGCCCAAACCCAGATGTGTCATGCCTTAATGTGTCAAGGGGAGCCAAAACTTTCCCAAGGGCGAGAAAAGAGATGTTACGGGTGTGGAGAGGTTGAACACTTTCGGGCCGAGTGTCCCAAGACTAGCCTCAGCCCTCAATTACTCATATATTATGATATTCTGAAGGCCTTACAGAAGTTACTCTTCCCAAAGCCGGCGGGAAAATCCAGGGGACCTCAGTGAAGGAACTAGTTGGGAGTCCCGAGGGAAAACTGCGCTCCAGCGTCAAGAAAAGATCTAAGAAGAAAAGAGGGCACAAGCCACCTGTTTCATCTTCCCCTTCCTTACCAAGAAAAACAACAGAAACAAAACCCTCAGGGAATGAAAGCAAGGGGCAAGAAATCAATGGACACCTTACTGAGCGAGTAGTTAGACCAACTCCACTGATTTAAAGGAGGCTGATTAGAGCACAAACTATAGAATCACCCGCTGGAAACCTGCCAAGGAACCTAGTGGGGCCTTCCCCTATAGTCTCACTACAAATAAAGGGCATCTATACTCAAGCCCTATTGGATACTGGAGCCCTGGTGATGTTGCTGTGCGGATACTTTTACCACAATTACTCGAGGCATATCCCTTTGTGCAAACTGGAGGAGTTAGAGATTTGGGGCATAGGGACACAGAAGTGCCCTTACGATGGATACATACCCATCAAGATAACCTTTGATACTGCCCTGGCTGGAAAACCAGAGACTTTTGACACGTTGGCGGTTGTCTGTCCCTGACCCCCTGGGTCAGGCTGAAATTCCTTGTTGATAGACATCAAAATCAATTTAGTGAGGAGACTACTCACTCCACTATCTGTTGAGGGTGCTCCAGTAGGGAAGATTCATCCTCAGTTGCAGCAGGCTTTCCAGCGAGTCTTATGTTGTGGTGGAAGCTGATTCAACAGAAGAGGAGGTTGGAATAGAATTGGTCCCAGAGATTATACCCACTAGGGCTTTATTGAGAAGCAGGGGGCGAATTCCTGTCAGTGTGAGGAACGTCACCGGTCACCCAATCAGCCAGAACCCCCGGATGGTGATTGGAAAAGTGAGTGCTGCAACCCCAGTGACAGGAGATTATTTAGTCCAGAAGGGAAATGGAAAAGAGACTACCGTCCACTGCCCAAATCTACCCTCCGGATGGCTCCGGGACAGCTCAATTAGCCCGATAGGAGAAAATGGTCTCCAAGAATGACTTTGATGTGAGCTGCGCCAGGAGTGCTCAACATCCAATTCGGCTAACTGAAGATAAGCCTTTTCTTGAAAGAGCCAGGCAAATTCCTTTGTGTGATCTGGAGGATCTTCGAGAACAGCTGGGTGAACTGAAGAAGTCAGGAGTCATTAAGGAATCAAGGAGCCCTTATGCTTCCCCGATTGTGGTGGTGAGAAAGAAGAATGGGCCCCTCCGGATGTGTATTGAATACTGAACCCTGAACCAAAGGACTATCCCAGATCAGTACACAATCCCCCGCATAGAAGAGGCACTGCAATGCTTATCAAGAGCTAAATGGTTAAGTGTGCTGTATTTAAAGAGTGGATACTACCAGTTACCCATGCATCCGGATGACCGAGAAAAAAAACATCCTTCATGAGTCCTCTTGGGTTTTTCCAATACGACCGAATGCCGCAAGGATTGGCATTCCATCAGCCACTTTCCAGAGACTGATGGAGAACATTGTGGGTGATATGAACTTGGTAGAAGTGCTAGTATATCTTGATGATATCATCGTGTTTGGCAGAATGTTGGAGGAACATGAAGCACAGTTGGAGAATGTTTTTAAACGAGTACACACAGAGGGGCTGAAGCTGTCAATAGAGAAATATCAGTTCTAACAGACTTCGGTCACGTATCTTGGGCATGTAGTCTCAGCCAAGGGAATGGCTACTGGCCCTCAGAAGTTGGAGGCTGTTACTTCTTGGCCTCGCCCGAGCACCATCACCGAGTTGAGATCGTTCTTGGGTTTCTGCTGCTACTAAAGAAGATTTGTGAAAAACTTCTCACAAATTGTACGGACATTGAATGAACTTTAACAGAAACAAAAGGAGCGGGATCACCAGAAAGCTCAAAAGGGAGGCCCCAGGAAGCCACATAAATCTGTTCAAAAGAACAGTGGACGGCAAAGTGTGAAAGGGCTTTTGAACGACTGAAGGGGAGCCTTGTTGAAGCACAGGTATTGGCCTACGCTGATTCATCCAAACCTTATGCATTGCACATGGAACAGAGACAGCCTTGGGGGAGTGTTGTACCAGGAGTCGGAGGGGAGACTCATTACTATATCACCACCTTGTTTCAATCAATTATTATTTAACATTGGTTAGTCATCTCTTTGGGACGTGAATGATACCGTGATGAATTTACACATCAACAACCTATATTTACCATCAGTCTTCATATATACATTTAGAAACATTTATATCAAATATGATAATCTGGCGGATCTGCTATGAGTTAACTCACTCAATTTTTCCTAATTAATAAATGGCTATCATTGGGTATTCATTGCAGGCGTGGGCTCCTCCGTCCCTCAGAGAGCGTTTACAGTGTGGCTCCTTGCAAGCCCCTCGGGGTGGGATTCTTCAATGGTACCTACCATTTCTGGTTATAAGAACATTCATTCAACTCTTGAGCGGTAAATATACCACTATGGCTTATTTAATGTGATGTATGATGACATGCTTCTCTAATTCTGTATATATATAATATTTTTTAGATCCAATTGTCCCCCTGAAGAGACTGTACATAGGTCGAAATGCGCCGGGGCTCACATACCATGTAGCATTATGTATTGTAATGATGTGCACAAAATGTGTTTGCTTATTGCATTGTGGAACATGTATTGTATTATTGGACCAGATTTTATATTGTACATATTGTATTGACCATATCATGATATTGGACATTTTTCAAATAAACAATCCTCTAAATATCAATTAAGAAAAATGTCTTTGACCCTGTTATATTGCTGTTTTAAAGCCCCACTGGGGAAAACTTTTCCATATTATCTGTTTTCGGGGTGTGCAGCTCTTTTCATCTCTCCCATATGTGTCTAATATATCCTATATTGTATTCTATTTTGGGTGGTTAAACACCCCTTCCCCACCATGACATATCAGAGATAAGACATGAGCTGTGTGTTCTTCCGCTATTTTCTCAACTCTTGCATTTGCCAATTTTTTACTCTTGATAATTTTCTAAGGTTGCTTAATGCGCAAACCCCAAGTTGAGGTGAGGCACCCATTCTCTTTGGGGGATCAGATTGAGATCCAATATTTTCCCTCCCCATGCATCAGGAGAAATCTAATATAGACTCCTGTACTGCATGATGCTCAAATATCTAAAACGGTATTTGTTCTGAAATCTAAATTGGAATTTTTATGCAAGAAGTTGGGGTTATGGAACCAGCACACAGCTCTTGTGCAAAACAAAGAATATAAATAGTCCTTTTTTGGTACACTTTATGACTCAATGAATTAAACCACTAAATGTCCAATTGGCATTATTTATGTCATCATGTTATTTGATTCAGGGCCGTTGTGAATCTTGGTGGGTTTTGGCTGCGTCTGTCCCCCCCTGGGGGTGGAGTTCGGCCCCCTGCGGCTTCCGGGTAGGGGTATGTGGAATGGTCTGCATGCCCCTTTCTTGCTTTAATCGGCGGCTGAGTTGAGATCCTCGACCGCCGAAGTGAGCTCCACCTTGCCGGCGGCGTTCCTTGTTCATCTCTGGACTGTTTGTGACGAAGTGCGCATGTGCAAGGATTTGGCCTGCGCATGACATCACGCGCTTTGCGGAGGAGATGACGACAGCAGTCGAGGCTTCCCAGCCTTCCGGGATGCCGAGGGAGCCACACGTGGGCTGCTCATCTAGCGGCCCTTACGCCATGTCTTTGGGGGGAGGAGAGTGGGGGAGACTGGCGTCTGCGCACGATCATCCCATATGTCACATCCATAGGTATATAAAAGACTGGACGCTTGAGAATCAATTTATGATTCCATGTAGGCCAGGATGGACGGCACTGAACCCACCTTCTCTCGGCATCAGAGTCCCCACCTTTCTTGCATAACTGCAGTCAGGTCCTCAAAAACAAGCAAGCCCTATAAGCCTAAACAACCTGCAAGTCTATACGAACCACACTACTGTATAAGGTAAACTACACCATTATACGAACCACATTGTTGTATAAGGTATATCACACCACTAGACACATGCTTTTACATCTTTGGTTTGTCTTAACTTTCTAGTTACTGTTGCTTTTTTCACATCACGCCAGCATTCGGTTGGCAGACACTATGCAATTTATGAATTGTCTTAATATTTTCTATCACTTAATGAATATTTAAGCTATATTATTATTTTGCACACAGTGTACGCTTTGACTGTGTTAATTGTCAGTCTTTCACACACACATTTTTTCGTAATAACTGTACTAAATAATTTTCATATACATTATCATTTAACATTACTGCTAATGAACTACAAACATATTTTTCACATTACTATATCACCACATTGTTTCAATCAATTATTATTTAACATTGGTTAGCCACCTCTTTGAGGCGTAAATGATACCATGAAGAATTTACACATCGACAACCTATATTTACCATCAGTCTTCATATATACATTTAGAAACGTTTATATTAAATATGATACTCTGGCGGATCTGCTATGAGTTTACTCACTAAATTTTTCCTAATTAATAAATGGCTATCATTGGGTATTCGTTGCAGGCAACGGCTCCTCCGTTCCTCAGAGGGCGTTTACAGTGTGGTTCCTTGCAAGCCCCTCGGGTGGGCTCTTCTCTCCTGGGGAGGTGGGGGCGGCCTCTAAGCCCTCCAAATTCTTCAATGGCTCCTACCCAGGGCTTTTTTTCTCAAACAATAGGTGCTGGAACTTAACCACGACCGCCCAAAACCCCTCCCCCCCACACACCCTCCAAATCACATCAAATAGTGGGTGTGGTCAGTCAAATTTCACGAACAGTAGGAGGGTCTTAAAGGGGCATTAAATACCAGGTTTGCATTACACACAGAGTGCAGAGCTGTCACTTGTAAACACAGAAACCAGACTTCTGTGTTTACAAGTGATTGTGGTAGGCAGGGGGCAGAGGGTCTGAGCCAGAGGTGGTGGAACTCAGTTCCACCAAGTTCCCCCTGAAAAAAAGCCCCGCTCCTACCATTTCTGGTTATAAGAACATTCATTCAACTTTTGAGTGGTAAATATACCATTATGGCTTATTTAATGTGATGTATGATGACATGCTTCTCTAATTCTGAATATATATAATATTTTTTAGATCCAATTGTTCCCCTGAAGAGACTGTACATAGGTCAAAACGCGTTGGGACTCACATATCATATAGCATTATGTAATGTAATGATGTGCACAAAATGTGTTTGTTTATTGCATTGTGGAACATGTATTGCATTATTGGACCAGATTTTATATTGTACATATTGTATTGACCATACCATGATATTGAACATTTTTCAAATAAACAACCCTCTAAATATCAAATGTCTTTGACCCTGTTATATTGCTGTTTTAAAGCCCCACTGCGGAAAACTTTTCATATTATCCATTTTCGGGGTGTGCAGCTCTTTTCATCTCTCCCATATGTGTCTTTCCTATATTGTATACACAAATTGGAGTTCTTGGCCCTCAAGTGGGCTGTGGTAGATAAGCTATGTTACTATCTGTACGGGGCTGCCTTTGTAGCGAAATCAGATAACAACCTTCTGAATTACCTACTGTCCACTGCCAAGCTGGATGACACTGGACATCGGTGGTTGGCCGCTCTGTCTGAATTCCGGTTCAGCTTGAATTACCCGCCAGCCATGGGAAATGGAGACGCTGTGGCTCTTTCCTGAAGGCCTCACTCCACAAACGCTGGCCAGAAGAGTTGGGTCCATTTACCCTGGGAAGGAGTATTGGCTGTGTGTCAAGGGGTAGAGCATAAACACAGATGGGCAAAAGGGGTCAAAGCTGTGGGAATCACCCCTGTGGGAGTGCCAAGATATTTCTGTGACTTGGCCCAAGTGCGCAGCCAAGAACTGCCTTGGTTGACGAGAGAGGACATGAGATGTGACCAACGTGAAGATCTGTTGGGGAATCTTATGAGGAAATCTTTATCCATTCGGGACCCTCAAATACTGTTGAATAGCTCCATTGAGGTAGCAAAAGTAGTCTATAGAGAGTGGAAACTAATGCGGTTGGAAGATGAAGTCATATACCGGAGAGGCCCATCTGAGGAACCAGGGGGTGTTCGTCAACTGTTCCTTCCTGAGAAACACCGACTAATAGTGTTGACCGCTATTCATGATGATCATGGTCACTTAGTCAGGGATCGATTTTACTGGCCGTCCATGAGAGCTGAGGAGGAAAGCTACTGTCGCTCTTGAATTAGATGCATTCAGAGAAAGACTTTACCAGGCAGGGCAGCCCCAATGGGCCATCTTCAAAGTCAAGGGCCAATTGAGTTGGTGTGCATTCACTTCTTGTGTTTGAAACCTGACTTGAGTGGACAGAGTAATGTCCTGGTTGTGACATATGATTTTACCCGTTATACTCAAGCTTTCCCCACTCGGGACCAACAAGCCAGTACTGTAGCAAAAACCCTAGTGGAGAAGTTCTTTGTTCATTATGGGCTGCCTCAGCGCCTGCACTCAGACCAAGGTCGGGATTTTGAGAGCAAGCTGATCAGAAGATTGTGTGAACTTTTAAGTATAAAGAAATCCAGGACCACTCCTTACCACCCTCAAAGGGATCCAAACCCTGAGCGTTTTAATCATACCCTGCTTAACATGTTGGGAACCCTTTCTTCTGAGAAGAAACAGGGGGGACCATATAGCTGCAGTGGTTCATGCTTAAAATAGCACCTCTAATAATTCTACTGGATACTCCTCCTACAGAATAATGTTTGGAAGAGAAGCTCGTTTGCCAGTAGACCTTGCCTTTGGAACATCGTTAGATCACATCTCTCAGACCTCCTACTGGTGATATGTTGACAGACTGCTGAAGAATTGAAACTTGGCCTATGAAAAAGCCAAGAAAGCATCTACCATCAGAGAACAGAGGAACAAGAAAAACTTTGATCTTAGAGTGAGGGTTCAGAATCTACAACCCGGAGATCGAGTGTTGTTGCACAAACTAGGGGTGCCTGGGAAACATAAGCAGGCTGATTGATGGTGCTCTCAACCCTACATTGTCTGTAAACAATTACCTGGGCTCCCTGTGTACCCGATTCAGGCTAAAGGGAAGACTGGCGCTCTGAAGACTTGGCATCGAAACCATTTACTGCCTATATCCAAAGCTGTCCGAGTACCCCCATCCTCTTGCTTAGAGACTTGTCAGTCCCCTGAGGCCTAGGGCCAGGAAAACCTGCCCACCCATGCCACCTGAAGAGGAGAGCGAGGAGGAAGAATAAACTCTTGATTGGTTATGGGTTCCCCCTCTTGAAGACAATCCCATCACTCAGGGGACACCCTGCATGAGGAAGACACGTCTCCCATTACAGGAAATTGAAAGATTGGATCTTCACCCAAGAAGAGACGGGGAAATCAAGATGGAATCTGATGAAGAATCCAAGGTGTTGGAAATTCCCACTTCTACTAATGAAGTACAGAGAGAGACTATTCCAGAACCAGAGCTTGAACCAGAACCTGAGCCAGAGCCTGACCCGGAACCAGAGCCTGAACCAGAACCTGGGCCAGAGCTGGACTCAGAACCAGAGCCTGAATCTAGCTCTTGGGGAACAGAATCGGGGGCCGGAGCCACTGGAAAATATCTACTCCAGGTTGAGACAGAAGATATGCCCTCCAAAAAGACTGAACTCATCCCCACCACTCAACATTCTAGGCAAGCACTTGTCTACTTTATTGAACCTTTAGTAAAAGATGACCTTGATCCACACCCTGACACTACTGGGTGGGTCACTAACTTGTTACTGGCCTGTCACTAGATTGGCAATGTATATAATTTACTGTTAGAAGATCCTTCCTTGGATCAGTTACTGGCTGTTACGACTTCTGGTTTGTCACATAATTAAGCATTCACTTTCTTATGATACAGTAAGGTGATCCCACAGGTGGTGTTCTGTCTGGTCGTCAGTGAGAGGGCAATTGCCCACCTTTGCAAACATTTCTCTGTTGCTTCACTGGACACTGTGTACAGACAGCTTTACTGTGGGAACACTTTACTGCATCTCTATTTGAACACTGTACATAGACACCTTTAGCCTCAACCATATGAAAAAATACCATTGCCTTATTACTGCACCTTATTGGATATAGTTAATGAGCTCTGACTGCCGGTGAAGACCATCAGGCCTGCAACTGGAAAATTGCTGTCATTACTGCTTAACCACTTCAATACAGGGCATTTTCACCCCCTTCCTGCCCAGGCCGATTTTCATGCGGTCATGCAACACTGTATCCAAATGATTTTTATTATTTTTTTCCCCACAAATAGAGCATTCTTTTGGTGGTATTTGATCACCTCTGAAGTTTTTATTTCTTGAGCTATAAACAAAAGAAGAGTGACAAGTTTGAAAAAAAACACAATATTTTTTTACTTTTTGCTATAATAAATATCCCAATTTAACCGCTTGCCGACCGCCTCACGCAGATATACTGTGGCAGAAGGCCTCATACAGGCAAAACCACGTACCTGTATGTTCCCCTTTAAGAGGCGTTCAGCGGGCGCTCACGCGCCCACGGCAAGCTCCGTGAGTCGGGTCGCCGGTGCCGCGGACTCAATCGCCGCGGGGATACCGGCGATCGCCTCAAGGGGAGGAAGAACGGGGAAATGCTAATGTAAACAGCATCTCCCTGTTCTGCCTAGTGACAGTGTCACTGATCTCTGCTCCCTGTCATCGGAGCAGAGATCAGTCACATGTCACACACAGCCATGCCCCTCACAGTTAGAAAGACGCCCCTAGGAAACACTTAACCCCTACACTGCCACCTAGTGGTTAACCCCTTCACTGCCAGTGTCATTTACACAGGAATCAGTGCATTTGTATAGCACTGATTGCTGTATAAATGACAATGGGCCCAAAAATGTGTCAAAAATGTCCGATGTGTCTGCTGCAAGGTCGCAGTCACAATAAAAATCGCTGATCGCCGCCATTTAAAAAAAATAAATAAATTAATAAAAATGCCATAAAACTATCCCCTATTTTGTAAACGCTATAACTTTTGCGCAAACCGATCAATAATCGCTTATTGCAATTTTTTTTACCAAAAAATATGTAGAAGAATACATATCAGCCTAAATTGAGGAAAAAAAATGTTTTTTTATATATTTTTGGGGGATATTTATTATAGCAAAAAGTATAAAATAATGCGTTTTTTTCAAAATTGTCGCTCTTTTTTTGTTTATAGCGCAAAAAATAAAAAGCGCAGGGGTAATCAAATACCACCAAAAGAAAGCTCTATTTGTTGGAAAAAAAGGACGTCAATTTTGTTTGGGAGCTACGTCGCACGACTGCGCAATTGTCTGTTAAAGCGACGCAGTGCCGAATCGCAAAAAGTGCTCTGGTCAGGAAGGGGGTAAATTCTTCCGGGGCTGAAGTGGTTAAAAAAATATATATATTTTTCCTCAGTTTAGGCCGATATATATTCTTCTACATATTTTTGGTAAAAAAATCGCAATAAGCATATATTGATTGGTTTGCGCAAAAGTTATAGCGTCTACAAAATAGGGGTTCGATTTATGGCATTTTTATTTATTTATTTATTTTTTTACAAGTAATGGCGGTGATCTGCGATTTTTATCGTGACTGTGACATTACGGCGGACATATCGGACACTTTTGACACTATTTTGGGACCATTCACATTTATACAGTGATCAGTGCTATAAAAATGCACTGATTACCGTATAAATGTCACTGGCAGGGAAGGGGTTAACACTAGGGGGCGATCAAGGGGTTAAATGTGTTACCTAAGGAGTGATTCTAACTGTAGGGGGGGGGGACTCACAAGGGGAGGAGGCCAATTGGTGTTCCTCTGTACTGGGAACACACCCTCGGTCTCCTCTTCCCTCACAGCTCTGTAGTACCAGCAATCACGGGTGCCCGGCAGACATCGCGGCCGTCGGGCACGCGCACCAGCTCCCGAGTGACGCGGCACGCGCGCGCCCCCTAGACTGCCAGGAAGCTGTGGACGTCATTTCACGCCCACCCAGGATGGGAGATCCCTCCTGCGGACGTCATTTGACTATGGGCGGGAAAGGAAGTGGTTAAAGGGCTCTCATACCATTTTTGTTTGCTTGATCTCTCATTAGGATTAAAAGTTAAATAGGCCAGCCTGGGTTTCCCTTTAGAAGTATTGCCAGAATTAATGCTTAACTCGTGCTTATCCTTTCAGGTCATGTTCAAGTGGTATTTCATTGTACATACGTGTATATAATATCTTGTTACTGCCATACTGCCTTAACTTGTATTATTATAGAGGAATTCTTCTGTTGAGCTAGTACTGTTATTCAAAGCCCAGTTGATCTATTACCTCTTCTGTGCAACAAGATCTTCTTTAAAGTATTTCAGTAAATGTTAATAGAATATAAAAGCACTAAGTTGTTTGACTTATTACTTCAAGGTGTGCAAAGATGTCTGAACCCAGAGTGTCAGGTGGGATGGAATGTTTACAGGGTCATGGTGATGCAGATTAGCAGGTAAATCCAATCAGTCCCCAAGGGGGTCATGCTACATCTCCATAAGACTTTTTTTTACTTCCTAATCAAAATAGGACAAACAGTTCCTGATAACAAGCTTGTGGTCCACTTCTCCAGCCAATAATGATATCAAAGTAGACACATCAATTTCATAGAACACTAATTCTATTTCTGCCCCAAAAGAAAATAAGTCAACTGACACAGACACTGCGACGCACGGGGATGGAGCACGGCGCCAAATTCAAAAAGTGAAACACACACTAAACATACAATACTGTAATCATAAAAAAATTACATTGCTGTATGAAATTATTTCACATCCCTTTTGTCCCTAGTGCTTTGTCCAATGGCCTGCATGCAGTTTTATATTATAAATACTGTTCTTTCTGCCTGGAAACTGGAGATTGTCCATAGCAGCCAAAAAGTGACCCTTTACATCAAAAGTGGTTTTAGACCAGCTAGAAAACAGCGATAATGAATTCGAATCACTCGCAGAATTGAGTGATAGTGATTTGTGGGGAAATCCGTCATCAAACACTGAAAAGTAATGACAGCGACTATTCTGCAACTGAGCAAATTTCAGTGTTTTTGATTTGATTACATTATTGAATATTTTTTATTATTATTATACTATTATTTGTTATAATTATTTATAGTTATTTATTATATTATAATTTATTATTTCGTGTTTCAAACTTTATCATACCCGGGATGTCTACTAGACTCTTGGTGGACAGATTTAAAGTGGTGTTCCGGCCAAAATGATACTTTTTAAATAAAAATACCCCTATAATACACAAGTTTAATGTATTCTAGTAAAGTTAGTCTGTAAACTAAGGTCTGTTTTGTTAGTTTATAGCAGTAGTTTGTTATTTTATAAACTTACAGCAGGCCGTGGCCATCTTAAGTGTGGGCATCTGAAGCCAGACTGTATTTCTTCCTGGATCTCATCCTTGCAGATCTCGCACATGCTCAGTGCAGCACAAGCAGTGTAATAGCTTTCAGGTCAGGTTTCCATAGCAACGGCAGTTTCAGAGGAAGTTGCCACCCTTTCCCAGAAGGCATTGCAAACAGGAAATGATGCGATGGGCCGCGGCCAGGGAGGAGGAAGTGAAAAATGAATACAGCAGATATACAGTAGGTGCTGAGAAAAAAAATTAAAAAATATCCAATTTGTATACAGTGCACAGTTTAGTGAGGGATGCTGAAGAGTTGTAAAAGTGGGTGGAACTCCACTTTAAGTGTGTTATTCCTAAGAATTACAGGCCTACAATATAAAACGCCAAATTTCTATGCAAAAGAATTGTACCGCTTTGAGCATCAAAAATCTGAAATAATCATACCGCCAGGGAGGTTAAAGAACAATCCAAATTACCAACAGCTATAGTACCCCCACACATAGTGTTCCTTAAAGGACCACAATAGAAAAACATATTGGGTTCTGATAACTGTATGCATTTAGGGCTGCTGATAGGGGAGTAGACCTGGCCCTCCTGTACTGGGCTCAGGACTCATCAATTCAGCAGGGAGCATTTTAAATACTTTTTGGCCCATGCACAGTAATCCAATAGGCTGTGGGTCCCAGCGATAAAAGTTGCCTAGGCCACATCAGCTTAGCAGCAGGGGCCGGGAATAGAGAGGGAACTTTTTACTCATTTTTGGGAGTAATCCCCCATGCTGAAGATCCCAACAATTCAATTAAAGTTCCGACCTCTTCTATATCACGTTGCCAGGGTAGCTGCAGCATGGAGGATAAATCTGATCCAGGAAATAAGTGACTAGTCCCCTCTCTATCTCTGGCTCATGCTGCTAAACTAATGAGGCCTGATGGACTGTTATTTAATTGCTGGGAGTCACGGCTGGTGGGATTACTGCGCATGCACAGTAAAGTATATAAAGTCTGTGTGGGGTGGGGTTGGCCCTGTCAGACAGGCTGTATGGTGCTCCACAATTTTTAATGGTTTCCCTGTAAGTAATAAATATATATGAGAATATCAGTATATTCATTCCCTTTTTCTTCTCACATGCTTTACACATAAACCAAGCTGTCCAGAAAAAATGACAGAGGTTGGGACAAACCATTATACTGCCAAAGGTGACTGAGTAGTTGCAGCAACTTTTTTTTTTAAAGGAAATGAAAATAAAAATAATTAAAGTGGTATTAAACCCAAAACCAAAAATGTAATATATTGCAGCTTACCGATCAGATGTGGTGGCTGCATTAGGTTTCTTTTTTTATGATTTTTTCCTCTGTTTCCACCTGGTGATCTGGCCAGTAACACACCTCCTGTATTAGAGTGACCCACTCTGGATGGAGGAGCACAGGAGGCATCGCTGACATCAGCATTTTCACTCTGGGGGTAGGGGAGTGTTATGCAGCGTACACACAAGCAGACTTTTCTATCGGACTGGTCCAACGGACCGAGTCCGGCGGACAATCCGATCGTGTGTGGGCTCCATCGGACCTTCAGCGGACTTTTCCAGTCGAAAATCTGATGGACTTTAGATTTGAATCATGCTTCAAATCTTTCTGACGGACACGAGTCCGGTCAAAAAATTTGCTTGTCTGTATGCAAGTCCGATGGACGAAAACCAACGCTAGGGCAGCTATTGGCTACTGGCTATCAACTTCCTTATTTTAGTTTGGTCGGACGTCATCACATACAATTCCGTTGGACTTTGGTGTGATCATGTGTAGGCAAGTCCGGTCGGTCAAAAGTCAGTCGAAAGTCCATCGGAAAGTCCATCGGACCAGTCCGGTCGAAAAGTCCGCCCATGTGTACGCGGCATTAGATGTACTAGCAGATTTAAAAATGACCAAATTGAAGCCAAACTCCAACTAACACTTTATAAGCAGTTGTGGCAACAGTTTTTCTTTTTCTCCTTTTGAGATAAAGGTTTTACATAAATAAATAAAAGCTGATCATTGTAAGCACCCCTGCAAGGGTAGAATGGTTTGTCTCCTCCCTGTAACTTATGCAATCTGCAAGATTTTTTGGGAAAAAAACAGACTTAATGGCCAGATGACCAGATGAAAATAGAAGAAAGAAAGCATAAAAAAAGAAAACAAATGCAGCCATCACATCTAAGAATTGGTAAGCTGCAATATAATATAGAGTACTGTATATACTGGATTTTTTTTATACTATTAATGGTGGTGATCAGTGACTTATAATGCTTATAATGGGACTGCGATAGTTTGGTGGACAATCTGACACTAACTGACACTGTGTGGGAACTGACTAACTGCCACTGACATCACCAGTGACACTTATACAGTGATCAGTGCTAATACTATATACTGTCACTGTACTAATGACACTGGTGGGGGAAGTGGTTAACATCTAGGGCAATCAAGGGGTTAAATGTGTGCCTAACAATGTGTAATGTGTGTAAGGCCTGGTTCACACTGGTGCAGTGTGGGAACCACATGAAATTTGAACAGGAATCACACTCTTTTTAATATAAATTTGTTCCAAGTCCTATCATTGTAGTTTCATTTAATTGTAAGTATAGAGAAAAAATCGAAATAAAGGAATAGAGAAAAGGAATGAATACACTAAGGGGGTTATTTACGAAAGGCAAATCCACTTTGCACTGCAAGTGCACTTGAAAGTGCAGTCGCTCCAAATCTAGGGGGTGGATCTCAAATGAGGGGAAGCTCTGCTGATTTTATCATCCAATCATGTGCAAGCTAAAATGCTGTTTTTTATCTTCCTTGCATGTCCCCCTCGGATCTACAACGACTGCACTTCCAAGTGCACTTTCAGTGCAAAGTGGATTTTCCTTTAGTAAATAACCCCCTAAATGTTACTGTTATGCAATATTCCAATAAATTATCATATTACAATATTTTGTGTGATATTTATCCTTAAAAATCATTATAAAATCTTTCCATTCAGACAAGACGCAGTCATTATCAAGGAACCAAAATCATAATGACAGCTATCAGAGTGCGACCCAAAATTCCCCGACCAGCACCTCTGCATTAACTGCCCTTGTCACCTCGACAGTGGTCACAATGGGTGTAACGATCTCTTGAGCTAAAACGAAACTATTTCAGATTATTTACAACTTATTATTTTACGACGAGCCACAATGTGTTTTCCCACTGGCATTTTCTCAGAATATTATTCCTTTCTTCACAGAAGTTAGCACAAAGCGAAGAAGGTGGTTAGCAGAGGTGTGATAAGAAGAGCTCATTACAAGTAAAACCACCTAAGAAAAAGAATTTTAAAACAGTCATAACAAGAACTTTCCTGCTAACTATGTGGTATCACAGAAACGACAAGGTGAGAGGATCCACCAATATAGCGGTCAGATTTATTAAATGAAAAAACTGAAAAGCTGAATGTGGTGAACATATAAATTACCGCAAACACTTTTTAACTTTTTTTTAAAAAAAAAGCTTTAAGTTACAGCCCAAAGCACTTTCAGTCTGCACCTTATACAGTTTTGGAATGCTTTATTCATACACAGTTTTAATTCAATGAAACTGGACTTTATAGAACAAACCTAAGTTAGGAGGCATTGCTAGGATTGTGAAAGACCAGGGCATTCTAAAGTGACAAGTAATGTGGTGTGCAACACATGCTGTGGCAAACAGTGTCCTCACCACACTGACAGTGTGAGGGGCATAGGTAAATAAAACCTGAGCCTAGTCACTGTATACACAGTACATACAGTTTACTGGTTGGAGAAAAATGGGAATTTTCAGACACCCCTTTTTAGGAAGGTCTTCTCGCAAGTGTCCACATTAGCCAAAAAGTCCCTTCATTAGATTGTTGTTCAATCTGGACACTTGCAAGAGGACCTTCCTACATGTATTATCTGGTTCAGCCTCCCTCATCCTTGCAGTGCACCTTTGCGCTTCTCCCACTTGAGGCATTCCTTGGGCTCAGTATTTAATTACGGCTGACAATGTATCGATTCACTACAGTCAGGTCCATAAATATTGGGACATCAACACAATTATAATCTTTTTGGCTCTATACATTACCACAATTGATTTAAAATGAAACAAACAAGATGTGCTTTAACTTCAGACTTTCAGCTTTAATTTGAGGGTATTTACATCCAAATCAGGTGAACGATGTAGGAATTACAACAGTTTATATATGTGCCTCCCACTTTTGGGACAGATTAACAATCATCCGTCAAACTTTTTAATACTTGGTTGCAAATCCTTAGCAGTCAATTACAGCCTGAAGTCTGGAAGGCATAGACATCACCAGACGCTGGGTTTCATCCCTGGTGATGCTCTGCCAGGCCTCTACTGCAACTGTCTTCAGTTCCTGCTTGTTCTTGGGGCATTTTCCCTTCAGTTTTGTCTTCAGCAAGTGAAATGCATGCCCAATCGGATTCAGGTCAGGTGATTGACTTGGGCATTGCATAACATTCCACTTCTTTCCTTTAAAAAACTCTTTGGTTGCTTTCGCAGTATGCTTCGGGTCATTGTCCATCTGCACTGTGAAGCGCCATCCAATGAGTTCTGAAGCATTTTGCTGAATATGAGCAGATAATATTGCCCGAAGCACTTCAGAATTCATCCTGCTGCTTTTGTCAGCAGTCACATCATCAATAAATACAAGAGAACCAGTTCCATTGGCAGCCATACATGCCCATGCCATGACACTAACACCACCATGCTTCACTGATGAGGTGGTATGCTTTGGATCATGAGCAGTTCCTTTCCTTCTCCATACTCTTCTCTTCCCATCACTCTGGTACAAGTTGATCTTGGTCTCATCTGTCCATAGGATGTTGTTCCAGAGCTGTGAAGGCTTTTTTAGATGTTGTTTGAAAAACTCTAATCTGGCCTTCCTGTTTTTGAGGCTCACCAATGGTTTACATCTTGTGGTGAACTCTCTATATTCACTCTGGTGAAGTCTTCTCTTGATTGTTGACTTTGACACACATACACCTACCTCCTGGAGAGCGTTCTTGATCTGGCCAGCTGTTGTGAAGGGTGTTTTCTTCACCAGGGAAAGAATTCTTCGGTCATCCACCACAGTTGTTTTCCGTGGTCTTCCGGGTCTTTTAGTGTTGCTGAGCTCCTTATTGCATTCTTTCTTTTTAAGGATGTTCCAAACAGTTGATTTGGCCACACCTAATGTTTTTGCTATCTCTCTGATGGGTTTGTTTTGTTTTTTCAGCCTAATGATGGCTTGCTTCACTGATAGTGACAGCTCTTTGGATCTCATATTGAAAGTTGACAGCAACAAATTCCAAATGCAAATAGCACACTTGAAATGAACTCTGGACCTTTTATCTGCTCCTTGTAAATGGGATAATGAGGGAATAACACACACCTGGCCATGGAACAGCTGATCAGCCAATTGTCCCATTACTTTTGGTCCCTTAAAAAGTAGGAGGCACATATACAAACTGTTGTAATTCCTACACCTTTCACCTGATTTGGATGTAAATACCCTCAAATTAAAGCTGAAAGTCTGCAGTTAAAGCACATCTTGTTCAAATCCATTGTGGTGGTGTATAGGGCCAAAAAGATTAGAATTGTGTTGATGTTCCAATAGTTATGGACCTGACTGTGTATATATATATATATATACATATATATATATATATATATGCCTTGCAATTTCAGCCCCTGATGGGGAATTGTCAAAATGATTGTCGAAATGCGTTGAGAATTCAACATATGCACAAATATTGTTTTCTTAACAATCCTGTACAAGGATTTGGTGATCAAATGGTTATAATATGTTATGTATAGCAGGATATCTGCGCTAAACCCTATCAACAAACGAAAATGTGTATGGATATAAATCAAAACAAGAATGTGTACATGTATATAAAAATATGTCAAAAACAAGTGTACAAAAAAAGGTGCTGCATCTGAAAAAACTTAAATATTCATCCATAAACGTGTGTATCCATTAAAGGTGAGCAATCCCAAAAAGAAAAAAGCACACAAAAGTGCCAGCATGCGCTCAACTAGACCAATGAGCTCAAACAGGTGCAAATATGCAAAAACATACAATGTGAAAATAAAGTCCAAATAGGTGCAAAAATTCAATGTGGACAATTAGGACGACCTTTTCAGCAAGACAAACGTTTTTTTCTGTTCATCAAATAAAGAAAAAAATCTGCACCGCTTACCAGATGGGATGGATCTCAAATTATAGAGATCGAATAGACACCCACAGGAAGGATCAGTTGGCCACAGGCGTTCGCATCCACAGGCTTCTACCACAACAGGATCCCTCCTCCTGCAGCGGTCTTTGCTCTGTTTACACACTCCTCTCGGAGCCTTCTGATGTCATAGTTTCCTCTCCGGGATGTGTCTTAAAAATGGAATGAAGAGGCTTCATAGTGCAGTACTCCAGTTTAAAAGGTATTTATTCTTAAAAAATCTTGAGCACTGACATCCAAAAAAACGTTATTTTAGTGTATTCTAAAACCAGCCACGACTCATGCCAGCCCGCTGGTACGCAATGACGTCAAGATCTGTTGCTCCGTCCAACGCGTTTCCCCATACAAGGCTTCGACTGATAAGGAGGCTGCTATAATATGTTAGCCACATATGTTAGTCCCATCTTTCTCTAGCCAGTATATTGTAGCTATTTTGAGGAATGTTGCCACTAACATACTTTTCACTTTGACTTGTCTGCAGCCTCCCATTGGACGTCACCTCCGGCCTGGCCTCCCGTGCGCTCCACGTTGGTTACAGCTCACTTGGCTGACAACTCCCAGTCCAGTATGGACATACCAGGCTGGGGAGCAGCACACCATCAGCGGCAGACTCCGGGACATCTCCATCTGGCTCAGACATTACAATTCTAGACATGCCTACATATGTACTACCTTTGTAAGTATCTACTTAGCTTTTTATCAATAAACCTTGTTTAATCTGCTGCACTTAGGCTGGCGCCCCTGTCTGTTCCCTTTTGTTCCTACAGAGAAATGCTTCACTTCACTCAGGGGAGCTGTCGCTAGTATGGTGTTTTCCTACACATACATTTTATGGACTATAATGACTATGGACTTCTTTTAAGGACTTTAGGTTTTTTAGCCATCTAGTGTTTACTGCTATTTTCCTGCGCCATTCTCCTTTTTCTGTACAAAAAGTAAGAAAGCTCTCTGTTAACCTTGACATTTATTGTGACACCAGCAATGCTTTCGTTAAAGATCGACAGTGACAAGCTGAGCAGAGAAAGGTAGAGATGGAACCCACAGATATTATGTATCCTTTTCTGCTTACTTGTATCTTTAAGAAAGATGTTTTATGACGGAATGCACGTGCTCCAACCCTCCTACTCTCTCTCTGGTCAGCTGCCAGGCCACTGTATACCTTTAAAAAAAAGTATTGCTGGTGTCACAATTAATTTCACACAGATTAAAGAAGTCTTTACCTTCGGTCCCATTCTCATGTAGCACCCTCAATGTAAAGAGTAGGTAAATTTAGTTTGGCTCCTCCTAGGCAGAGGAGCTGGGGTTAATTTGTGTGTGTTTATTGGCAGAGCTCCAAGGGCTGTGTCTCTGTTACCTCCCCCTGGCTTCTAGAACTTGCTGAATAGTTCTGGAACTTAGAGGGTGGAGGAACAGGGGCTAAAGCCTGAATATTTATGGGTCTCCACCAATCTCTGGGTGGATAAGGCCCAGTAGGTAGGGAGATTGGTCATAAACATTCTGGAACCTGACCATGTGGGAGCAGAGTCCAGTCGCTTAGAGGGGACCCCTCTGGGGGACTCTGCCCCTGGGCAGAAGGAATGATAGGAAAAAGCCAGTAGAAGAGAGAAGGAGCGGCTGAAGTCTCACACCCTTTCCAGCCTCAGCTAGGCTTACCTGAAGCCACCCTGACAGTCAAGATATGGGCCTTTATAGCAAGAAGCCTGTGCAGTAGCCTCTGGGACTTCAGGACTCACCAAAAAGGGATTGAGTGAGTAACTTTCATTCTTCACACCCCAAGCTTGGATAGAGGAGGGGTAGCAAATTGCAATACTTTGCTTGCTCATAACTAAGGGATAGCTTAGTGACAATTCAAACTGGGAAAGCCATCCTATACCTCTAGCTGGAGCTTCAAGAGCAGCCAGCATTTCTTTATGGAGCAGCACCTGTATTCAGCAGTTGGAACTTTTTGCTATCTTTTTTGCTGTACCATCAATCCTACAGGAGGACAGCTTTGTAACGTTAATTCCTAGCAGCCAGAAAGTTAGCAAGTCCTCAAGCTTGCATTCAAGTTCTACAGTTCTGGGAATCCCATGCTTTTTCCCATCCAAGTTTAACAAGAAAATCTAGCGGCCCTTAGGGGGGTAGTGCTACACTTTTGAGTGTGCCTGTTTTCCCACTTATGTATGCAGGAAATGCCGGAGCATGTAGTGTATCATTGACATGTTCCATCCGTCAAACATCAATGACCCACTCTTTACAGGAATTGCCTAATACCCAATAAGTATTTTTGGATGGGTCAACAATATTCCCCCCATTTACCTTATATGATGTGGGAAGCTATATGTATTTGTTCCAGCATAGTGCAACCTCCAAAGTAGTTTGATTTTTTTTTTTTACTATTTGGTAAAAACACACATGGACTTTTCGACCCCTTTCACACAGGCATACTCCGTTCCGTCTCAGCAGGGGATCATAGACTTATCCCTTGCAGATCTGGAGTGTGCGTGTGTGGTAGCACTGGACTACTATAAGTGAGATATTGATGTTCTTTTTTCGCTTGACCTAGAGTGAGTTCTCCTCCAACGGGGGTGGCAAACAGTGACTTGCCGTGTAGAAACAGACTTTGTTCCAGTCCTGGGCTGTTGCCTCTCTGTCTCAGTGGATATTAAAGATTTAGGATGAATGTTGAGGAACACCTAATATAAAAGTTCATAACACTTCTAGAGTTTCAGTCCAAAATGTGTTTGACAAGGAATATCAAGAGCAGCCTACACATTTCAGGGAAAATGCTTTTCCCTCAAAACACATTGGCTGCTCTAGATACCCTTTATCAAATAAGAATTTGGACAGAAAGTTTGGAAGTGTTATAAACTTTTATCCCCTGCTGAGGCAGATCAGAATGGAAATGGATTTCACATACTGTATGTAACATCTTGTGATGGAGGAAAAAAGGACCCATGTAACCCCTATGGATGACTGGATATAAGCGGCCTGCCTATATCCACTCACACCTGGTCAGGTCAGTAAAATGGGCTTGGTTGCACACTCAGTTTGATGAACTTTAGCAGACCATAAAAAAAATAAGAAATAAAGTTCTTCTGCCACTGCTAATTACTCAGGGCATTTGGGTTGATTTATTAAAGGCAAACAGACTGTTCACTTAGTAAAGGAAGTTACAATTTGCAAAGGAATTTGCCCCAGAGCTTGATGAATGTGGTAAAGCTTCACTTTGCATAGAATACCCAATCATGTGCAAGGAAAATTTAGAAAAAACAGCATTTTTGCTTGCACATGATTGGATGTTGGAAGTCAGCAGGGCTTCAACTCATTCACTAAGCTCTGAGGAACTTTCCCTTGCAAAGTGAACAGTCTATCTGCAACCAATAATCTTAGAAGGTCAGAAATGGTAACTTACAAATGTAGCACACCCCGTAAGGAGCCACAGATGGCACCCCCCACCCTGCACAGTCAGTCACACCGAATTTTCACAGGCCCACTTCAGCTTCAGCTTTAGCAAAACTTCAACGACTTCAGGGACATTCTTCCTTTGAGAGAACTGGCTACATGTGGCAGTCTCCCCCCTTGTAGGTCCTCAGTAGTGCTGACTTACTCACGCTGTCCTCGCTCTTGCTCCTGTGTGTTGTGGCAGAATCCTTCCAGCACCCAAGCCCCAGCCCAAGGTCACCCCTCCCAAACTAGGGGGCACCCATGAGGGCCACCGACAGCCTCCTCAACACTATATCTCCATCCTCCACCCGATTATCCCTGCTGGCATGGCCCATGTCTATTTATGAGGTAAGCTCTGCCCCCTGCCAGCCCACTCCTCATAAATATTCCAGGCAGCTCCTCCTAACCTCCTGCCCACTGGCTCTAGAAGTTTATACAACCTTCTAGACCAGGGGGAGGCACCAGATGAGCTGTCAGGATGAGTCATCCAGCCCTGAGTCACTAAACCCTGACCCAGATTCACAGCTCAAGCTTAACCCTAATGCCCCGTACACACGGTCGGACATTGATCGGACATTCCGACAACAAAATCCATGGATTTTTTCCAGATGTTGGCTCAAACTTGTCTTGCATACACACAGTCACACAAAGTTGTCGGAAAATCCAAACGTTCTAAACGCGTTGACGTAAAACACGTACGTCTAGACTATAAACGCGGCAGTAGCCAATAGCTTTTGTCTCTTAATTTATTCTGAGGATGCGTGGCACTTTGTGCGTCGGATTTGTGTACACACGATTGGAATTTCCGACAACGGGTTTTGTTGTCGGAAAATTTTATAGCAAGCTCTCAAACTTTGTGTGTCGGAAAATCCGATGGAAAATGTGTGATGGAGCCTACACACGGTCGGAATTTCCGACAACAAGGTCCTATCACACATTTTCCATCTGAAAATCCTATTGTGTGTACAGGGCATTAGCCAAATAAATTTACCTACACAACAAAACCTATGCTACATCTAGCACACACACAAAAGGGTGCTACACATATTCCACATATTCCTACAGGAGCAGATGGTTTCAAAAGAGATATTTCTGCAGTCAGAGTACAAACAGAAATTCAGAAGTACACAGAAAATGTATTCCACAATCTTTCAAAGACTCAGTTACGGAAGAGCAAAATAATTCTTGTTTTTTGAATACATTTGCATGTTAGAGTTTACATATGAAAATACGAGCATGTTTTGCATCATCTGACAGCAGAAGCTAGACAGATTGTGATATTTCTTGTTGAATACATTCGAAAAAATCGTTTTTGTATACTGAGGTAAAAAAAATAAATACAAGATTTAGTTCTGCAGGGTAAGCATATCTCAGTAGGAATTATTTGTAGCAGCTGTGACTTCTACCCACAAAAACATCTACTTGTTTTCATGTGCAGATGTGATATAAATGGGCGTCTTCCCATCATTTTTACAGGAAGTCTTCTGAGTATTGTTGGTTTGCCTTTGTGGAAAAAAAATGAACTTTTACTCAATAAAACAAAAGAAAAACATAATGGTGTTTTGTAACAATGCTGATAAAATCCATCTACACATTACTTTATAACACATTGTTCAGATTTGCAGATGTTAAGATGGTATAACATGTGTTAAAAATGCTTAAAGGCTTTTATTTCCTTTTATGTCTTGCCAGGTTAAAACAGACCTCCAGTGTATTGAAATAGCAACCGCTTGTTAAATAAACGAATTCAAAATGTTTTGCGTGATGTGGCAATATCAGTTGCATTCTTGTTCAATGCCACCAAGCAAACCATAGATCATTTATGGAAGTTTCCTTGCGATGGACTTCAAAGAACTTAAAATAGGATAAAATGGGATGATATTTCTTGCGGGACATACAAAAACAAAGCAATCCACTGCACTCAACCCAGGCTCCAATACAGGTAAATTAAATGCCCCTGTAAGCTCAGTTTAAACAGTAAAAGTCTAGCAAAGTCAGCTCATGACAGGATCTAATAAACATGTAATGGCTTTATGGGAACATAGGGTTAAAATCCAAGCAGCCAGACCCACTTACACCTTTCAGCCTAGCGGCCTTAATCAAAGCTATGACTAAGCTGCTAGGCTGAAACGCGTAAGTGGATCTGACTGCTTGGATTTTAATCCTATGTTCCAATAAAGCCATTACATGTTTATTAGATCCTGCTGTGTGCCAACTTTGCTGGACTCTATCTTGCTAGATATACATGAGAGATTATTTCAAATTGGTCCCCCAAGGATAGCCAACTCCCAACCTAACCCTGGAGAGTTAAATATGATGCATGATCAACCTCTTGGGATGAGAGATTATCCACACCCCCCTTCCCTTGTCTTCTTACTCCTTTTCCTTCCCTTCCCTTCTCACTTGCAATGATCTTTTTTCTCTCTCCTTCTACTCTCATACTTGTTCTTTTCCTTGCTCCTCTTGCACTCCCTTTGGGTAGATAACATATAGAAAACTCAAATGCTCACAGGTTTGGGGAGGAGCTGCTGGATCCCATTTTAGTTATACCCTAACCCTATAGGGGATTTAAGAGGTATGGAAGCCTTTGGACGGTTCATTTCCCGATTGGGATAATGTTTAGGCATTTGACCGCCCCTGATGATCTTGGTGACTTTTAAAATTTTAGCTACTCTGTTTCCTGGTTGGCCGGGCCCCAGTGGTATTGCTACCATTATATTGGGTTTGTGCCAGACATAGCGTTTTCTTTGATGGCCAAAAAGTAAAATTTTAGTCTCATCAGACCAGAGCACCTTCCTCCATACATTTTGGGAGTCTGCCACATGCCTTTTTGCAAACTCAAAACGTGCCATTTTGTTTTTTGCTGAAAGTAATGGCTTTCTTCTGGCCACTCTGCCATAAAGCCCAACTCTATGGAGCATACAGCTTATTGTTGTCCTATGTACAGATACTCCAGTCTCTGCTGTGAAACGCTGCAGCTCCTCCAGGGTTACCTTAGGTCTCTGTGCTGCCTCTCTAATTAATGCCCTCCTTGCCCGGTCCGTGAGTTTTGGTGTGCGGCCGTCTCTTGGCAGGTTTGCTGTTGTGCCATGTTCTTTCTATTAAATTATGATAGATTTGATGGTGCTCCTAGGGATCATCAAAGATTTGGATATTTTTTTATAACCTAACCCTGACTTGTACTTCTCAACAACATTGTCCCTTACTTGTTTGGAGAGTTCCTTGGTCTTCATGGCAGTGTTTGGTTAGTGATGCCTCTTTCAAAAAGGTGTGTCTATGTAATGACAGATCATGTGACACTAATGCCGCGTACACACGAGCGGACATTACGGCGGACTTTGCCCGGCGGACTTTTCGACGTACTTTCCGACGGACTTTGTGAATGAACGGACTTGCCTACACACAATCCACCAAAGTCCGTCGAATTCGTACGTGATGACGTACGACCGGACTAAAACAAGGAAGTTCATAGCCAGTAGCCAATAGCTGCCCTAGCGTGGCTTTTTGTCCGTCGAACTAGCATACAGACGGCGGACTTTTCGACCGGACTCGATTTAAACGGATAAATTTAAAACAAGTTTCAAATCTAATTCCGTCGAACTTTTGAGAAAACAAAGTCCGCTGGAGCCCACACACATCGAATTGTCCGACGAAATCCAGTCCGCCGGGCAAAGTCCGCCGTAATGTCCGCTCGTGTGTACGCGGCATTAGATTGCACACAGATGGACATTATTTCACTAATTATGTGACTTCTGAAGGTAATTGGTTGCACCAGAGCTTTTTATGGGCTTCATAACAAAGGGGGTGTGAATAAATACAGTATGCACATGCCAATTATCATTTTTTTATTTCTGAAAAATAGTTTTATGTATATATATATATATATATATATATATATATATATATATATATATATATATTTCTAATTTTACTTCACCAACTTAGACTATTGTGTTCTGATCCATCACATATAATTCAGATGAAAAAAACATTGAACTAAAGGCTGTAATGTAACAAAATAGCTAAAAAGCCAAGGGGGGGAGGGGGTGAATATTTATACAAGGCACTGTAGGTAACCATATGTACCATTCTTCTTCTGTTATGTGTTTCTCTACTCCATGTTCATTGACATTCTGATTGTTTTGTCTTGTATAATTTCATCTATTTGATAATTTTCAATAAAAAATATTGAAAGTAAAAAAACTCATACTTTGATATTAGCTCTGTCCCCTTACAGCTTATTCTATACTATACATTATTAGACACAAATAGAAGTCTCTATTTATTTAATAGTTTAATATGGCTCCCATGGCTGGGAAGGTACCAGATTCTCTGACTTGCTATAATCTATTCAGTTATGTGGCATGTTGCCAAAGGTTATTTGTTATTTGTACCCTTTTGTAAATGCCTTGTAGACCTTCTGTTGATCTTGTATTGTGCAAATGAGCAAATGTATGTACTTATCTGCATTGCTCTCTTATTAAAACGTCAATAAAAACTATTGAACAAGAAATAACATCTGGTTATCCTGACAATCTTGCTGCATTAGCTTTATAAACAGGAAAAGAGGCTGTGAAAAATATTTACCATGGAAATCATTACTCTGAGGTCCCTCCCAGGCATGTAGTACTGACATTCAAGTAGCAACCAACGGTTCACCACTATGTGGCTGGTCACCAGGGAGAGCCTTCTGCAGGTATTTCACAATGCCATTTAATGGTATTTCTTTTACCATGTATTGGGATAGCATTGTTACTTGAGTCTACTCTTGGCCTATGGCTATAAATGTCCATGAATAGGTTGTGATGTGACAATCAAGTTTTGTACTGCAGCTTGGATGCTAATTTCCTATTATGGAGCAAGTTACATCCATTAGATTACATTTATTGAGTGGAGTGCTTGACAAGACATTTTGAAATTCAGTAATGTAATCTCTATTTTCAATCTAAACATTTCTGCACACAATGACAAACCTATAATCACCTAAATATAAGTGAAACAAAAAGATTCAAGTTTTAGGATGCTTGTTCACACCATCCACATTGTCATATATTTTCATGTATACACGATTTTTAATAGGAATCATTCCTGTACCTCAACACATGCAACATTTGGGGAAAGTCTTGCATGCTGCACTTTTTAGTACATCACCTTCCACACAGGGGTGATCCAGAGTCTAGTCTCGGGAGGGGCATTGCCAGAAAATAAGGTTTTTCACAGGCAATTTGTCAAGGCATTGGTTGGTGTTAGCGCTTGAATCTTCACGGCACCATGGTTAATATGGTGTCAGGATGATTGAATCATAGGGAGCCCTGAGTGTGTCACATGCCACCGTCACCTGCCACCAGATGCAGCTTGTCACTTGCCACTGTCAACTGCTACCAGATGCAGCTTGTCACTTGCCACCATCACCTTCCACCAGATGCAGCTTGTCACTTGCCACGTCACCTGCCACCAGATACGGATTGTCACTTGCCACATTACCTGCCACCAGATGCAGCTTGTCAATTGTCACATTACCTGCCACCAGATGTGTCCCAGATTCAGGGCGGGCAGTGAGATGATGTAATCTCTCTGCTCGCTTGCCCGCCTGCCCGCTCACTGTCCCACTGTCCTGCCTGCCCGCTCACCCACAGGCCTGCCCGCTAACCTGCTGGCCTGCTCCCCCGCTAATCTGCCCACTTACCTGCTGGCGCGCTCACTATTTTCTCCGGGGGGGGGCAATTGCCTCGCCCCTCACCCCTCCCCCCCCGATCCACCCTGGTTTCCACAGTTCTGTTCAATTATACTGAATGACATCCTCCCCCAATGCACATCAAAAGGGTAGTAACATGCATTGCCATGTGTTATGATTCGAATTAACCCTGATAAGGTAAACCACCAATGACTCACCATGCATCTGACTGTTTAAAAAGTCAGCAGAAGGAAACCTCACAAGGCCTTTTATATGAAGAACAAACTTAAAGTGTAAGTCCACCTTAAAACTAAAATCCCTGCATCTACAGACATCCAGATTCTAAGACTAACCTATCTAGCCCTGTAAAGAAAAAAATCAGCATACATACCTTTTCTGAAGCCGATCCGACCCGATCTCCAGCGGCAGAAGCTCTGCAGAGGACAACGCCGACAACGGCTGTAAAAATGATTGGGGAGTGACGTCACCCATAGACTTACTATGGGGCTTCTGTTGTCGGCTGTGTCCAATGCACCCACCTCCACAGCGAAGCCACAGCTGACAGCTTAGCGTGAGATCGGGTGAGATCGGCTGCAGAAAAGGTATGTACACTGATTTCTTCTTTACAAGGTTAGATAGGTTAGTGTTAGATCGTGGACATCTGTAGATGCAGGGATTTTATTGTTAGGATGGTCTTCTACTTTAAGCGATGACAGTATCCAGCTAGAATCAGATTTGTACAGATGTCAACAAGCCTGTATAAAAGTGTAAAATAACACATCTACATGGTTATAAGAAATAAAGCAGATGGACAGACAATAAACTACAAATGTCACCATGGCACTTCAGGAACTGCTTCATCCCATTCCCACTGAAAATATGTACTTTATTTTTCTATATTTTTGAGTGATCGTGCGCCCCAAAAACTCTCCAAATAATGTGTCTCACTCTGCGGATCGTGGGTGAAGCATGACGTGATGTCTATAAAGTGCCAGTGCAAAGTGTGCACTGTGGGAGCTTTCGCCAGAACAGAACAATAAGAAAGGGTGCCAGGCAAGTATGAGATAAAAGCAAGAATCTATGTATTCAAATCCACTTACATTTAAAACTTCTGTACACTGTGCGGCTGGTGTGGTATAGGCAGGCAGTGGTCTCAATAGATGCAAGGACCCCGCCGTGAGGAGAAGAGAAGCCAGCGGCATCCTGGGCTCTCACATGCGCCACTGACAGGAAACCGAAGAACAGACAGGCAGAAAGGGGGGCAGGCCGCAACGCATTTCCAAGACCCCACCTCCTTCATCAGGTTACTTAGCCTTGTCAGGCCAACTTAAGGCAGGAATGGTGGTTTGCGACAATGGCACCAACCTCCTCTCTGCCCTCCGACAGGGATAAATGACCCATGTGCCCTGTTTGGCTCACATCATTAACTTGGTGGTGCAGCGGTTCTTGGGCAGGTACCCGGGCTTACAGAATGTCCTGAGGCAGGCCAGGAAAGTCATATAATGCCAGTGCTCGGCTGACGGATCTCCAAAAGGAGTTTAACCTGCCCAAGAACCGCCTAATTTGTGACATGCTCACCAGGTGGAACTCAACGTTGGCCATGCTGCAGCGGCTGCACAAGCAGCAGAGGGCCATCAATGAGTACCTGTGCGACTATGGCACCAGGACAGGGTCAGGGGAGCTTGGTTTTTTTTCCCCACGCCAGTGGGCCATGATCAGGGATGCATGCACTGTCCTGTCACCATTTGAGGAGGCCACGAGGATGGTGAGCAGTGACAGTGCATGCATCAGTAACACTGTCCCCCTTGTCCACCTGTTGGAGCACACGCTGCGTGGAATAATGGACAGGGCACTTAAGGCAGAACAGAGGCAGGAAGAGGAGGACTTCCTTAGCTCTCAAGGCCCCCTTTATCCAGACAGTGTTCCTGCGTGCCCTCCGATCACACAGGAAGAGGAGGAGGAGGAAGATTATGTCAGTATGGAGGTGGAGCCTGGCACTCAGCATCAGCAGCAGTCTTTAAGGGATCAGTCCCAAGAAACACATGGACTTGTATGTGGCTGGGAGGAGGTGGCTGCGGACCATGTCGTCCTTAGTGACCCAGAGGACTCCGGACCGAATGCCTCAGCAAACCTACGCTGCATGGCCTCCCTGATCCTGCAAAGCCTGCGTAAGGATCCTCGTATTCGTGCTATCAAGGAGAAGGACCAATACTGGCTGGCAACCCTCCTTGATCCACGTTACAAGGGTAAGGTTGCGGATCTTATCTTCAACTTCAACTGCTGCCTTTTCAGTTGGTAGACTCTGCCCCCTTCCGTGAGTTTGTGGAATGTGCGGTTCCTCAGTGGCAGGTACCCAAACGCCACTTTTTCTCACGGAAGGCGATTCCGGCTCTCTACCGGCATGTGGAAGGCAATGTCCATGCCTCGCTGGACAGGGCGGTCAGCGGTAAGGTGCATATTACCGCTGACTCATGGTCCAGCAGGCATGGACAGGGACGTTACCTAAGTTTCACGGCGCATTGGGTGACTCTGCTGGCAGCTGGGAAGGATGCAGGACAAGGTGCAGTAGTGTTGAAGGTTGTTCCGCCACCACGCCTCCAAAATGCTAATGATTGTGACACACCTCTCTCCTCCACCCCCTCCTCTTCTTCTTCCTCCATGGCCTCTTCCTGTGCTTTGTCCTCGGAACCAGCGGTGCTCCGTAGCCGTTCAAGGGGCTACGCAAGTATGCAGGCCAAAAGATGCCATGCGGTGCTTGAGCTTGTGTGCTTGGGGGACAGGAGTCACACTGGGGCAGAGGTTCTGTCAGCTCTGCAGGGGCAGGTTCAGAGGTGGTTGAGGCCACGCCAACTTAAGGCAGGAATGGTGGTTTGCGACAATGGCACCAACCTCCTCTCTGCCCTCTGACAGGGACAAATGACCCATGTGCCCTGTTTGGCTCACGTCCTTAACTTGGTGGTGCAGCGGTTCTTGGGCAGGTACCCGGGCTTACAGGATGTCCTGAGGCAGGCCAGGAAAGTCATATAATGCCAGTGCTCGGCTGACGGACCTCCAAAAGGAGTTTAACCTGCCCAAGAACCGCCTAATCTGTGACATGCCCACCAGGTGGAACTCAACGTTGGCCATGCTGCAGCGTTGTAGCTTTAGATGAACACTGTGCAGAACACTGTGCAGAGGTCTCACTACACTAACTTGTAGGTTTAGCTGAACACTGTGAGGTGGACGCACCACACTAACTTGTAGGTTTAGCTGAACACTGTGAGAAGGACGCACCCCACTAACTTGTAGGTTTAGCTGAACACTGTGAGCAGGACGCACCCCACTAACTTGTAGTTTTAGCTGAACACTGTGAGCAGGACGCACTGCACTAACTGTAAATAGTCTAGCTGCCTGACTGTGGTACTAATAGGATCAAAAGAACACCAGCAATTTTCTTCAGGTAGCTGTATGTACCGTAACAAGACAAGCCTGCCTGTCAGTAAGAAGATAACAGGAACGGATCTAGCTGAACACTGTGAGCAGGACGCACTGCACTAACTGTAAATAATCTAGCTGCCTGACTGTGGTACTAATAGGATCAAAAGAACATCAGTATTTTTCTTCAGGTAGCTGTATATACTGTAACAAGACAAGCCTGTCTGTTAGTAAGAAGATAACAGGAACGGATCTAGCTGAACACTGTGAGCAGGACGCACCGCACTAAGTTGTAGGTTTAGCCGAACACTGTGAGCAGGATGCACCCCACTAACTTGTAGGTTTAGCTGAACACTGTGAGCAGGACGCACCCCACTAACTTGTAGTTTTAGCTGAGCACTGTGAGCAGGACGCACTGCACTAACTGTAAATAGTCTAGCTGCCTGACTGTGGTACTAATAGGATCAAAAGAACACCAGCAATTTTCTTCAGGTAGCTGTATATACTGTAACAAGACGAGCCTGCCTGTCAGTAAGAAGATAACAGGAACGGATCTAGCTGAACACTGTGAGCAGGACGCACTGCACTAACTGTAAATAGTCTAGCTGCCTGACTGTGGTACTAATAGGATCAAAAGAACACCAGTAATTTTCTTCAGGTAGCTGTATATACTGTAACAAGACAAGCCTGCCTGTCAGTAGGAAGATAACAGGAACGGATCTAGCTGAACACTGTGAGCAGGACGCACTGCACTAACTGTAAATAGTCTAGCTGCCTGACTGTGGTACTAATAGGATCAAAGGAACACCAGTAATTTTCTTCAGGTAGCTGTATATACTGTAACAAGACAAGCCTGCCAGTCAGTAGGAAGATAACAGGAACGGATCTAGCTGAACACTGTGAGCAGGACGCACTGCACTAACTGTAAATAGTCTAGCTGCCTGACTGTGGTACTAATAGGATCAAAAGAACACCAGCAATTTTCTTCAGGTAGCTTTATATACTGTAACAAGACAAGCCTGCCTGTCAGTAGGAAGATAACAGGAACGGATCTAGCTAAACTGAATACAGTGTATATATATATATATGCAACACCTGGGATGCATATATATACACAATACACTGTAAGTGCAGCTAACTGACTGACTGTTCTGCCTAATCTATCTAACTCAAATCAAATGACACTGTCTCTCTGTCTATCTCTTTCAACGCCGGAACACACACTACACAGGGCCGCCGTGCAGGCGGCCTTATATAGTGTGGGGCGTGTACTAAATCCCCTGAGCCATAATTGGCCAAAGCCTCCTTGGCTTTGGCCAATTATGGCTCTCTGTTCAGACGGCGCTGTGATTGGCCAAGCATGCGGGTCATAGTGCATGCTTGGCCAATCATCAGCGAGCAATGCACTGCGATGCCGCAGTGAATTATGGGCCGTGACGCGCCACACGAATTTGGCGCGAACGGCCCATATCGTTCGCAATTCGGCGAACGGGCGAACAGACGATGTTCGAGTCGAACATGGGTTCGACTCGAACACGAAGCTCATCCCTAATAGGCACATATTAGGCCAATTATATCATGGGAATGATTCTCCCTTCTGTAGCTCTTTGGCCAGCAAGGACATCTTCCCATCTTCTAGGTGTGGATGAACTTGGGTTCAGACTCCACTCAAGCTCATCACTTGCCAGAACAGCAGCTGTCAGATTTCAAGTTACCTCTGACCCTCTCTTAAGAATAAGCTCATTTGGGCTTGTTTTTTTCAAAATTGGCCTTACATATGGATGTCAAAAATCTGAATCAGTCAAGGTTCAATACTTTATTTGCAAATATTTAATATTATGTAGCTAACTACTCCTGAGTTTAGTTAGGTTTAGTCCTGTGTATGGCCTGCAAACATATGGCCAACCAATGTAAAACTAAATATATTATGCTGTATATACATGTGGTGTAACCCTTTATACTTTGTTTAACGGAAAACCTTTACTCTGTCCCACCATTCTCTATTATAATCAGTTCAGTGCTATTTTTGCTTAAACTAGCACATAAGAAAAAATATGTTATTTTGCATTTGCACGTTAAAAGGATTTCTAAAAGTGTAACAATGTAACAAACACATCAACAATTATAATAGACCCCGCTGTGAATATGTAATGGAAATTTCCATTCGTGCTAACATCTACAAGTGTAATAATTCACAACATGGAGTTTGCGAATCCCACCAGCCAGGGAAGGGGGTCACTGTAAATAAAGCGTGGTTTACTGAGAATGTAAATAAGCTTTCCTTAGAATTTTCCAACATAAAATCTCCGGAGCCACCCTGTGACTCCAAATGTCACAAAAGAAATGTGAAATGAATATAAACCATGCACACAATTATGTAAATTTCACATTAATTCAGCTGTAATAATATCTAGCTGCAGAGTTTTTATTGTTAATTTGCTTCATTTTTATGCATTTTTACTGCAATGATTGTTATCCCTTGCATCTTGTTTATTAATTATGCTGCTTGTTTATGGAGACCACATTTTAAGAGAAAACCCTTTAAAACAAACTGTCAGATTTTATTGTTACTGAACTTTTCGTAAATAAAGAAGTAGCTTCCGATAATCAAATGATGTTTTTACCATTTTGAAAATACCAAGCTTTGTTGGATAAACTTTTTTCCTCTTCGCTTTCATGTTAAAGTGGTAGTAAACCCTTGTAAAACAAAAAACAAAAAAAAACCAGAAAATTAAAAACCTGCAAGACAATGGAATAATGTGCTATTATGCATCACATACTAGCACATTATGAAATACTTACCTTAGAACGAAGCCGGTCACAGATGAGGGGACTGACATGTTTCCCCAGCCCTCTACCAGGAAATTCTAGAGCACTTCATGCTTCCCTCTGCTGACCAGCTTTATGGAGATGCTGATTTCATTTTCCAGCAGGACTTGGCACTAGGGTTGCCACCTCATCCCTTTAAAACCGACCACATATTAATTACACAGGTTCTGTGGCTGATTAGGTTGGTAATTAAACTCACTTGGTGCCTTATCTGAATTAAATTAGCCTCATAAACTGTGTAATTCATATGTGTCCGGATTTAAAGGGACGAGGTGGCAACCCTGCTTGGCACCTGCCCACACTGCCAAAAGTACCAATACCTGGTTTAATGATCATGGCATAACTGTGCTTGATTGGCCAGCAAACTCACCTGACCTAAACCCTATAGAGAATCTGTGGTGTATTGTCAAGAGAAGGATGAGAGACACCAGACTCAACAATGCAGATAAGTTGAAAGCCGCTATTAATCGCTTCAGCCCTGAAAGATTTTACCCCCTTCCTGACCAGAGCACTTTTTGCGATTCGGCACTGCGTCGCTTTAACTGACAAGTGCGCGGTCATGCGATGTTGCACCCAAACAAAATTGATGTCCTTTTTCCCCACAAATAGAGCTTTCTTTTGGTTGTATTTGATCACCTCTGCGGTTTTTATTTTTTGCGCTATAAACAAAAAAAGAGCGACAATTTTGAAAAAAACTCAATATTTTTTACTTTTTGCTATAATATCCCCCAAAAATATATATAAAAAAAAAAATTTCCTCAGTTTAAGCCGATATGTATTCTTCTACATATTTTTGGTAAAAAAAAATTGTAATAAGCGTATATTGGCTGGTTTGCGCAAAAGTTATAACGTCTACCAAATAAGGCATCGTTTTATGGCATTTTTATTATTATTTTTTTTTTACTAGTAATGGCGGCGATCTGAGATTTTTATCGGGACTGCGACATTTTGGTGGACACGTCGGACAATTTTGACACATTTTTGGGACCACTGGCATTTTTACAGCGATCAGTGCTATAAAATTGCATTGATTACTGTAAAAATGTCACTGGCAGTGAAGGGGTTAACCACTAGGGGGCGATCAAGGGGTTAACTGTGTTCCCTAGTTTGAGTTCTAACTGAAGGGGGGATGGGGCTGTGCAGGGGAGATGACAGATCGCTGTTCATACTCTGTATGAATAGACGATCTGTCTGTTCTTCCCTCAGAGAACCGGAAACAAAATTTCTGTATTAAAGATCCTTTTTTTATTGGTCATACTGTATGAAATATTCAAATTTTCTGAGTTACTGAATTTTGGGTTTTCACTAGCTGTAAGCCATAATCATCAAAATTTAAAAAAAATAAATGCTTGAAATATATTGTGTTTAACGCATCTATATAAAATATATAAGTTTCACTCTTTGAATTGAATTACTGAAATAAAATAACTTTTTGATAATATTCTAATTTTATGAGATGCACCTGTAAATGAACCCCTTAATTTACTAGCACTGTATATCATAAACAAATGTCATGGCACTTTTATTTTTTCATGAAATACTGTATTCACATTTTTTCATCCTTTCTTGCATCACAGTGTTGCTGATCTCCCACAATCTCATTTATCCACATCCTGTCTGCATGCATTCACTCCAGCATCAGATGCACATGATTAGGGATGAGCCGAACACGCACCAGAACATGCGAACAGACAAAATTTGTGCAAACATACGAACGCCATTAAAGTCTATGAGACATAAACATGAAAAATCAAACGTGCTCATTTTAAAGGCTTATATGCAAGTTATTGCCATAAAAAGGGTTTATTACAGTACCTCAGAAAAATGACATTTCTAAAGGAAAAAATGTC
This sequence comes from Lithobates septentrionalis, assembly GCA_037952835.1. Lineage (NCBI taxonomy): Eukaryota > Metazoa > Chordata > Amphibia > Anura > Ranidae > Lithobates > Lithobates septentrionalis. The sequence continues at coordinate 2,182,415 of JBBDGP010002445.1, forward strand.
ATTTAAAATTGCTTGCGGTTGTAATTTATTGTCAGCTCCCGGTAATATAGATGAAAAACCATTGAAAAAAACAGCGTGCAGTCGCCCTCTCCCCCCAAAGTCCATACCAGGGCCTTAAGGTCTGGTATGAATAGTAAGGAGAACTCCACGCCAAAATGTAAAAAAAAAATGGCGTGGGGGTCCCCCCAAAATTCATTCCAGGCCCTTCAGGTCTGGTATGGGTTTTAAGGGAAACCCTGTGCCATGGTAAAAAAATGGCTTGGGGGTCCCCCCAAAATCCATACCAGACCCTTATCCGAGCAAGCAGCCATGGCAGGCCAGGAAAGGAGGGCCAAGCAAGCGCCCCCCCTCCTGAACCATACCAGGCCCGCTTGCCCTCAACATGGGGAGGGTGCTTTGGGGTCCCCCCCAAAGCCCCTTATCCCCATGTTGATGGGGACAAGGGCCTCATCCCCGCAATCCTTGCCTGGTGGTTGTGGGGGTCTGCAGGAGGGGGGCTTATTGGAATCTGGAAGCCATCTTTAACAAGGGGGCCCCCAGATCCCGGCCTCCCCATGTAAATGGGTAGGGGTACATTGTAGCCCTACCCATTCACCAAAAAAGTATCAAAAAATAAAAGCGACAGGAGACAATTTTTGACAATTCCTTTATTAAAAAAAGTGTACCGCGCTGTTTACCCATCTTCAATCACGGCACCCGAACCCGAAAAATGGAAAAAAAAGCTACGCAATGGGAGGCGTCCCTCCAACTGCTGTCTCTTGGCTGTGACAGCTGTTATATAGGCATGGGCAGGGCCACCCGGTGACATAAACAGGTGACCCCACCCCCTCTGACGTCAAGGAAAAAACTGTCTCCTGTCATTCTAACTTTTTTTACACTTTTTTTGGTGAATGGGTAGGGATACAATGTACCCCATACCCATTCACATGGGGGGGGCCGGGAGCCCCCTTGTTAAAGGGGACTTCCAGATTCTGATAAGCCCCCCGCCCTCATCCCTCACAACCACCAGGCAAGGGTTGTGGGGATGAGGCCCTTGTCCCCATCAACATGGGGACAAGGTGCTTTGGGGGGACCCCAAAGCACCGTCCCCATGTTGAGGGCAAGCGACCTGGTATGGTTCAGGAGGGGGGCCCTCGCTCGTCCCCCCTTTCCTGGCCTGCCATGGCTTCTTGCTCGGATAAGGGTCTGGTTTGGATTTTGGGGGGACCCCACGCCATTTTTTTTAAATTTTGGCACGGGTTGCCCTTAAAATTCATACCAGACCTGAAGGGCCTGGTATGAATTTTGGGGGGGACCCCACACCATTGTTTTTTACATTTTGGCATGGAGTTCCCCTTAATACCCATACCAGATCTGAAGGGATTGGTATGGACTGGGAACCGACACTACATTACAGCCGCAAGCAATTTTAAATGACATTTTTTCCTTTACAAGTGTCATTTTGCCGCGGTACTGTAATAAACATTGGAAAGATGCGCTACTTTATAGGCAGACTAAGGGGACCCCACCCCAGGCATGATATTTAAAGGAATATTTCATTTTTATTGTTTCACTTTAATCAATGCTCCTGAAAAAACTGTCATTTTTAAAAACTTTTTTTTTGCATTGATACATGTCCCCTGGGGCAGTACCTGGGTCCCCATACACTTTTTATGGCAATAACTTGCATATAAACCTTTAAAATTAGCACTTTTGATTTTTCATGTTTGTGTCCCATAATCTTAAACGGTGTTCGCATGTTAGCAGAAATGTTTTGTCTGTTCGCATGTTCTGGTGCGAACTGAACCGGGGGGGGGGGGGGATGTTCGGCTCATCCCTAATCCCTACACATGATTGCTTTGGACTGGTTTGCTATTAGTAGTAACTGTGGACCATGCATGTGCAATGTGTATAGCATGCATTGGAGGGTTTTATGCAATGGGGTGACAATGCAGGAGCTGAATTCAGAGACAGTTGTCACCTCATAACATGAAGAGTCCGAACAAGGACCCTCATTGCAGGTTCACCAAGTATTATTTTAATGAAAGCTGCAGAAAATGTAATTAAATGCAAGGTACACTTAGACTGAATCAAATGCCACCTTTTTTTTTATGAATCTAGAAAGCTCCAGCAGAGATACAGGTAAGTCCCTGTATTTTTGCTTCTACTCCTTACCACAAATCTATGACAACAATGTAATTCTAACAGATTCCTTAATGAGTTTTTTTTATTTATTCCATATAACTTTTAGAATTTATTGGGGAGGATGACGCCATCATTTTGTTTCTTTATGTGATGGGGCAGTGGGGTTAAACTGTCCCATCAATCACGGAATATCTTATGACTGAATTCCATAAGTAAAATAAGAAGCCAGCATGTTTAAATTGTCAGAAGCCAGTTGGAGTTGGCATTTAAATACAAGACACATTTTTTTTAAGGATATGACCAACTAACTGATACTAAGCCTGTGTAATACACAGTAGGGATGAGCCGAACACCCCCCGGTTCGGTTCGCACCAGAACCTGCGAACGGACCAAAAATTCGCACGAACGTTAGAACCCCATTGACGTCTATGGGACTCGAACGTTCGAAATCAAAAGTGCTCATTTTAAAGGCTAATTTGCATGGTGTTGTCCTAAAAAGGGTTTGGGGACCCGGGTCCTACCCCAGGGGACATGTATCAATGCAAAAAAACCTTTTAAAAACGGCCGTTTTTCCGGGAGCAGTGATTTTAATGATGCTTAAAGTAAAAAAAAAAAAAGTGAAATATTCCTTTAAATATCGTACCTGGGGGGTGTCTATAGTATGCCTGTAAAGTGGCACGTGTTTCCCGTGTTTAGAACAGTCCCTGCACAAAATGTCATTTTTAAAGGAAAAAATCTCATTTAAAACTGCTTGCGGGTTTAATGTAATGTCGGGTCCTGGCAATATGGATGAAAATCAGTGAGACAAACGGCATGGGTACCCCCCAGTCCATTACCAGGCCCTTTGGGTCTTGTATGGATATTAACAGCAGTATACAGGCGGTGCAAACAAGACAGGGACTGCAGGTTTGTTGTTAAGTAGAATCTGTTTGTAATTTTGAACGGGTAAATTTTTAACCTGTTTAGCTCCAGCCAAAAAAACTTTTTTAAGCTTTTTGGAAAACATAGGGAAGGGTTATCACCCCTGTGACATTTGTTTTGCTGTCTTTCCTCCTCTTCAGAAGATTTCACCTCACTTTTTGTCCCAATGACAAATGTTTTTTGAAAATTCGGGGTTTTTTGTGGAACAAGGATTGGAAAGCATCAGTGGAAAGGAGAAATGTTTTTCCCATATTAACTCTTACAGGAGAGAATTTCCCTTCCTAGGGGTAGATTTCATCTCACTTCCTGTTGTCTCCTTCCGTTTGCAAGTAGGAGTCGTTTGTAAGTTAGATGTTTGAAAGTAGGGGTCTGCCCTATATACTCAGCAGAAATTTGGGCCTTAGGTGTTGTTGTGGCCACAACACTGTAAGCCCTCAGAGGGCCCTGCTGTGAAATATTAGATCAAGAATTGTAATTACATGCCCCTGTTGAACAGGAGCTGAAAAATTAGGCCTTAGGCACTGGTGCTGGTGTCAGAACACTGCAACCCCTCACAGACACTCTAGTTGGAACGCAGGAACGAGCCCTGCTGCAAAGTATTGCATCAAAAATTGTAATTACACGCCCCTGTTAAACAAGGGCTGAAAAATTGGGCCTTAGGCACTGGTGCTGGTGCCACAACACTGCAACCCCTCACAGACACTCTAGTTGGAACGCAGGAACGAGCCCTGCTGCAAAGTATTGCATCAAAAATTGTAATTACACGCCCCTGTTAAACAGGGGGAGAAAAATTGGCCTTAGGCACTGGTGCTGGTGCCACAACACTGCAACCCCTCACAGACACTCTAGTTGGAACAATATAAGGAAAAAAACTGCGCTTAGAAAGAAAAGGAAAAAGGAAAGAAAAGAACAAGCTGCGGTTATAAGTGTAGTCCACCAAATCAAATTAAAAACAAGAAAACCGCGCTACAGGTGATATAAGAGTCCAAATTAAAGTCCCATATAACGTAAATGAATAGTCCCAATGGTAGTCCAGACAGGATCAAGAGGTGGTAAAACTCTTCCAAAGGAAACGGTGATAGTGGACACAATCAGCGGAACACTCCAACATATATTGCGCTTACCAGAAGCAAGACTTTAAGGGCGAGTGGCTTAAACCCAGCCTGGGCCTTTAGATGTACACTCCAGGTGAAGCAGGAAGGGCGCCCTCCTCCCGTGTATCCACAGATATAATACAAAAAAATATAACAAAAATATAGCGTAATATTGTTTTAGAAAATACGCCACACCAGAAAGAGAAAGTGACACTCAGATATCCTTAAATCACGTGTGATCATATAGAATCCTACGCTAAATAGCTAGGACAATGGGGTGGGTGTCATGCAATCATGCAAACACAAGTGAAAAAAATATATTAATTGAGGTGAAGATAAATGGTAAGGATGTAAACTGCGACGACTTCCAAAATCTGCTTACCAGATATAATTGGACAGTCGGCGTATGTAAAGCACTCCAAAAATAAGTGAAGGGTTGTGAAAAGAACTCCCACCCGGTGTTGGGACAACTAATGGTGCGAGCTGCTTACCAGAGGGCTGACCCTCATATGCAGGTTAGTGGAAACACAGGAACCACCACCAGAGAGTAGATAGTAAACAGACCTTCGGGATTGTCCCCTTACCAGACAAATAAGCAAAAAGGCAGATGTGTTACGATCCCAACCACACTCCCGACCGGAATGGTGTACCCCGTCTTGCCCTCTCTGTCCAGACTCGGCAGCACATATATAATGAAGAGCCAATAGTGTAATACTGTCTATAGTAAATTTATTATAAAAGAATAACACTTACATAAGTCGAATTATAAAAGCTGAAAAGATAGTAAAACGAAGCCGGCCGGCCTCCGAACACACTCCCGTCCTCAATCGAACGACGCGTGGGAGGGGCGTGCTGACCACGTCGTTCGATTGAGGACGGGAGTGTGTTCGGAGGCCGGCCGGCTTCGTTTTACTATCTTTTCAGCTTTTATAATTCGACTTATGTAAGTGTTATTCTTTTATAATAAATTTACTATAGACAGTATTACACTATTGGCTCTTCATTATATATGTGCTGCCGAGTCTGGACAGAGAGGGCAAGACGGGGTACACCATTCCGGTCGGGAGTGTGGTTGGGATTGTAACACATCTGCCTTTTTGCTTATTTGTCTGGTAAGGGGACAATCCCGAAGGTCTGTTTACTATCTACTCTCTGGTAGTGGTTCCTGTGTTTCCACTAATCTGCATATGAGGGTCAGCCCTCTGGTAAGCAGCTCGCACCATTAGTTGTCTCAACACCGGGTGGGAGTTCTTTTCACAACCCTTCACTTATTTTTGGAGTGCTTTACATACGCCGACTGTCCAATTATATCTGGTAAGCAGATTTTGGAAGTCGTCGCAGTTTACATCCTTACCATTTATCTTCACCTCAATTAATATATTTTTTTCACTTGTGTTTGCATGATTGCATGACACCCACCCCATTGTCCTAGCTATTTAGCGTAGGATTCTATATGATCACACGTGATTTAAGGATATCTGAGTGTCACTTTCTCTTTCTGGTGTGGCGTATTTTCTAAAACAATATTACGCTATATTTTTGTTATATTTTTTTGTATTATATCTGTGGATACACGGGAGGAGGGCGCCCTTCCTGCTTCACCTGGAGTGTACATCTAAAGGCCCAGGCTGGGTTTAAGCCACTCGCCCTTAAAGTCTTGCTTCTGGTAAGCGCAATATATGTTGGAGTGTTCCGCTGATTGTGTCCACTATCACTGTTTCCTTTGGAAGAGTTTTACCACCTCTTGATCCTGTCTGGACTACCATTGGGACTATTCATTTACGTTATATGGGACTTTAATTTGGACTCTTATATCACCTGTAGCGCGGTTTTCTTGTTTTTAATTTACTCTAGTTGGAACACAGGAACAAGCCCTGCTGCAAAGTATTGCATCAAAAATTGTAATTACACGCCCCTGTTAAACAGGGGCAGAAAAATTGGGCCTTAGGCACTGGTGCTGGTGCCACAACACTGCAACCCCTCACATACACTCTAGTTGGAACGCAGGAACGAGCCCTGCTGCAAAGTATTGCATAAAAAATTATATTTACACGCCCCTGTTAAACAGGGACTGAAAAATTGTGCCTTAGGCACTGGTGGTGGCGCCCAGAACCAAAAATGTTCTTACAAGCTATCAGCGTGATCATTGAGGAGGAAGAGGATAATTACTCAGGGATAGTCACTCAGCATCAGCATAGGCAGTCTTTGAAGGGATCTGAGATCTCAAAAAAAATTATTCGGTTACATCAGCATCAGGTACTTGGTAGCTGGTGGTGATCCAAGACTGATTCATTTTTATGAAGGTCAGTCGATCGACCGAGTCATTGGACAGACGCACCCTGTAATCGGTTAACACGCCTCCAGCAGCACTGAATGTGCATTCCGATAGAACGCTGGATGCAGGACAGGCTAGTAGCTCAATTGCATACTGTGCAAGCTCTGGCCAGTGATCCATCCTCAAGACCCAGTAACCCAGAGTATTTTCGGTGGGAAAGGTGTCCAAATCTGATCTTGCCCCTAGGTATTCCTGCACCATGTAAAACAGACGCTGGCGATGGTTGCTGGAACCGATCATACCTTGGGGCTGCGGACCAAAAAAAATTCTGAACCGGTCAGACGGCCACCTTCTCCACCGCTCCTTCTTTGACTGACCGAAGCCTCAGCAACACGTTGTCCAGAAACAGGAGTTTGCAACCTCCCAGTCTCTGGGAACGCGTTGCACAGACCTTTCTGCAAGGCCTCCCGAAGATGTTTCATCCTCTGCTCCCTCTGCGATGGCAAGATAAGGTCCGCAACCTTACCCTTGTAACGTTGATCAAGGAGGGTTGCCAGCCAGTATTGGTCCTTCTCCTTGATACCACGAATACGAGGATCCTTACGCAGGCTTTGCAGGATCAGGGAGGCCATGCAGCGTAGGTTTGCTGAGGCATTCGGTCCGGAGTCCTCTGGGTCACTAAGGACGACATGGTCCGCAGCCACCTCCTCCCAGCCACGTACAAGTCCATGTGTTTCTTGGGACTGATCCCTTAAAGACTGCTGCTGATGCTGAGTGCCAGGCTCCACCTCCATACTGACACAATCTTCCTCCTCCTCCTCCTCCTCCTCGTCCTCTTCCTGTGTGATCGGCGGGCACGCAGGAACACTGTCTGGATAAAGGGGGCCTTGAGAGCTAAGGAAGTCCTCCTCTTCCTGCCTCTGTTCTGCCTCAAGTGCCCTGTCCATTATTCCACGCAGCGTGTGCTCCAACAGGTGGACAAGGGGGACAGTGTTACTGATGCATGCACTGTCACTGCTCACCATCCTCGTGGCCTCCTCAAATGGTGACAGGACAGTGCATGCATCCCTGATCATGGCCCACTGGCGTGGGGAAAAAAAACCAAGCTCCCCTGACCCTGTCCTGGTGCCATAGTCGCACAGGTACTCATTGATGGCCCTCTGCTGTGTGTGCAGCCGCTGCAGCATGGCCAACGTTGAGTTCCACCTGGTGGGCATGTCACAGATTAGGCGGTTCTTGGGCAGGTTAAACTCCTTTTGGAGGTCCGTCCGCCGAGCACTGGCATTATATGACCGGCGGAAATGCACACAGACTTTCCTGGCCTGCCTCAGAACATCCTGTAAGCCCGGGTACCTGCCCAAGAACCGCTGCACCACCAAGTTAAGGACGTGAGCCAAACAGGGCACATGGGTCATTTGTCCCTGTCAGAGGGCAGAGAGGAGGTTGGTGCCATTGTCGCAAACCACCATTCCTGCCTTAAGTTGGCGTGGCCTCAACCACCTCTGAACCTGCCCCTGCAGAGCTGACAGAACCTCTGCCCCAGTGTGGCTCCTGTCCCCCAAGCACACCAGCTCAAGCACCGCATGGCATCTTTTGGCCTGCGTACTTGCGTAGCCCCTTGAACGGCTACGGAGCACCGCTGGTTCCGAGGACAAAGCACAGGAAGAGGCCATGGAGGAAGAAGAAGAGGAGGGGGTGGAGGAGAGAGGTGTGTCACAATCATTAGCATTTTGCCAACACTACTGCACCTTGTCCTGCATCCTTCCCAGCGGCCAGCAGAGTCACCCAATGCGCCGTGAAACTTAGGTAACGTCCCTGTCCATGCCTGCTGGACCATGAGTCAGCGGTAATATGCACCTTACCGCTGACCGCCCTGTCCAGCGAGGCATGGACATTGCCTTCCACATGCCGGTAGAGAGCTGGAATCACCTTCCGTGAGAAAAAGTGGCGTTTGGGTACCTGCCACTGAGGAACCGCACATTCCACAAACTCACGGAAGGGGGCAGAGTCTACCAACTGAAAAGGCAGCAGTTGAAGTGCTAGCAATTTTGCCAAGCTAGCATTCAACCGCTGGGCATGTGGATGGCTAGGAGCAAACTTCTTTCGGCGGTGCAGCAGCTGAGGCAGGGAAATTTGCCTGGTACAATCTGACGTCGGTGTACCAAAAGCAGATTGCCCACAAGTACTTGGCTGTGACACACCTAATTCTACACCTTCATTCCTCTCAGTGCAGGTCTCAGAGAGGACTGAAGGTATAGTGGGGTTGGAAATCTCAGCTGATGAGGAGCAAGGAGAGGTCCTCTTTGTTCTATGGTGTGGGTCTTTTAGATACGCTTGCCAACGAACTGCATGGCAGGTCAACATATGTCTGGTCAAGCATGTGGTACCCAAGCGGGGGATGTTTTGGCCACGCGAGATACGCTTGAGACATATGTTGCAAATAGCAGCGGTGCGATCTGATGCGCTCGTCTCAAAAAAGGCCCACACCAAAGAACTTTTTGAATAACGCGCAGAGACTGCAGCGCCCTGCACATGTGGAGCTTTGGGGTGTGATGCAGTCAATGTGCTGCCCTTAGGCTGGCCCCTGGAAGGCATCCTGCCTCGTTGGTGATGTGCCGCCTCCTCCTCCTCCTCCTCCTCTCTCCTATCAGGCACCCACGTTGAGTCAGTGACCTCATCATCCCCTCCCTCCTCATCACTGGAGCAAACCTGGCAGTATGCTGCAGCAGGGGGAGCATGACTGCCAGATTGCTGTCATTCTTGGGCACCCCCTCTGTCCGTGCTCATGTTACTGCCTTCATCGAGCTCAGTATCATCATCAGAGCCTTCCAAACGCTGGGCATCCTCCTGGAGCATGTACCCAACACTGTGGTCAAACAGTTCAAGGGACTCCTCAGGAGGACATGGTGGGGTAGGGAAGGAGTCACTGATGACATTGAGCCGAGGGAAGAGGCCGCTCCTTTGCCAGACAAAGTACCCTGGGCATGGGTGAGAGAGGATGAGGAGGATGAGGACGGCTTGGTCATCCACTCGACCAAGTCTTCTGCATGTTGCGGCTCAACAGGGCCAGCTGCCGAAAAAAAGGCAAAGCGTGTCCCACGGCCACGTGCTGATGAGGATGCACCGTCTCCACGACCAGCACTAGACACAGAGCCTGCTTGCCCTCTCTTATTGGCTTGTGACTGTCTGCCTCTCCTTCTTGGCCTTCCAGACATACTAATGGCCTGTAGCTGCACTAAGCTGGGATATATATATATATATATATATATATATATATATATATATATATATGTACTGATACTGCAGCTAGCAAAATCAACTGCCTGCCTGTAGTATGAGAACACCACCAACCTTCTACAGGTAGCTTTAGCTGAACACTGTGAGGTGGACGCACCCCACTAACTTGTAGGTTTAGCTGAACACTGCACTAACTGTAAATAGTCTAGCTGCCTGACCGTGGTACTAATAGGATCAAAAGAACACCAGTAATTTTCTTCAGGTAGCTGTATATACTGTAACAAGACAAGCCTGCCTGTCAGTAAGAAGATAACATTAACGGATCTAGCTGAACACCGTGAGCAGGACGCACCCCACTAACTTGTAGGTTTAGCTGAACAGTGTGAGCAGGACGCACCCCACTAACTTGTAGGTTTAGCTGAACACTGTGAGCAGGACGCACTGCACTAACTGTAAATAGTCTAGCTGCCTGACTGTAGTATTAATAGGATCAAAAGAACACCAGTAATTTTCTTCAGGTAGCTGTATATACTGTAACAAGACAAGCCTGCCTGTCAGTAAGAAGATAACAGGAACGGATCTAGCTGAACACTGTGAGCAGGACGCACTGCACTAACTGTAAATAGTCTAGCTGCCTGACTGTGGTACTAATAGGATCAAAAGAACACCAGTAATTTTCTTCAGGTAGCTGTATATACTGTAACAAGACAAGCCTGCCTGTCAGTAAGAAGATAACAGGAACGGATCTAGCTGAACACTGTGAGCAGGACGCACCCCACTAACTTGTAGGTTTAGCTGAACACTGTGAGGTGGACGCACCACACTAACTTGTAGGTTTAGCTGAACACTGTGAGCAGGACGCACCCCACTAACTTGTAGGTTTAGCTGAACACTGTGAGCAGGACGCACCCCACTAACTTGTAGGTTTAGCTGAACACTGTGAGCAGGACGCACCCCACTAACTTGTAGGTTTAGCTGAACACTGTGAGCAGGACGCACTGCACTAACTGTAAATAGTCTAGCTGCCTGACTGTGGTACTAATAGTATCAAAAGAACACCAGCAATTTTCTTCAGGTAGCTGTATATACTGTAACAAGACAAGCCTGCCTGTCAGTAAGAAGATAACAGGAACGGATCTAGCTGAACACTGTGAGCAGGACACACCCCACTAACTTGTCGGTTTAGCTGAACACTGTGAGCAGGACGCACCCCACTAACTTGTAGGTTTAGCTGAACACTGTGAGCAGGATGCACTGCACTAATTGTAAATAGTCTAGCTGCCTAACTGTTGTACTAATAGGATCAAAAGAACACCAGTAATTTTCTTCAGGTAGCTGTATATACTGTAACAAGACAAGCCTGCCTGTCAGTAAGAAGATAACAGGAACGGATCTAGCTGAACACTGTGAGCAGGACGCACTGCACTAACTGTAAATAGTCTAGCTGCCTGACTGTGGTACTAATAGGATCAAAAGAACACCAGTAATTTTCTTCAGGTAGCTGTATATACTGTAACAAGACAAGCCTGCCTGTCAGTAAGAAGATAACAGGAACGGATCTAGCTGAACACTGTGAGCAGGACGCAACCCACTAACTTGTAGGTTTAGCTGAACACTGTGAGGTGGACGCACCATACTAACTTGTAGGTTTAGCTGAACACTGTGAGTAGGACGCACCCCACTAACTTGTAGGTTTAGCTGAACACTGTGAGCAGGACGCACCCCACTAACTTGTAGGTTTAGCTGAATACTGTGAGCAGGACGCACCCCACTAACTTGTAGGTTTAGCTGAACACTGTGAGCAGGACGCACTGCACTAACTGTAAATAGTCTAGCTGCCTGACTGTGGTACTAATAGGATCAAAAGAACACCAGCAATTTTCTTCAGGTAGCTGTATATACTGTAACAAGACAAGCCTGCCTGTCAGTAAGAAGATAACAGGAACGGATCTAGCTGAACACTGTGAGCAGGACACACCCCACTAACTTGTAGGTTTAGCTGAACACTGTGAGCAGGACGCACCCCACTAACTTGTAGGTTTAGCTGAACACTGTGAGCAGGACGCACTGCACTAATTGTAAATAGTCTAGCTGCCTGACTGTTGTACTAATAGGATCAAAAGAACACCAGTAATTTTCTTCAGGTAGCTGTATATACTGTAACAAGACAAGCCTGCCTGTCAGTAAGAAGATAACAGGAACGGATCTAGCTGAACACTGTGAGCAGGACGCACTGCACTAACTGTAAATAGTCTAGCTGCCTGACTGTGGTACTAATAGGATCAAAAGAACACCAGCAATTTTCTTCAGGTAGCTGTATATACTGGAACAAGACAAGCCTGCCTGTCAGTAAGAAGATAACAGGAACGGATCTAGCTGAACACTGTGAGCAGGACGCACTGCACTAACTGTAAATAGTCTAGCTGCCTGACTGTGGTACTAATAGGATCAAAAGAACACCAGTAATTTTCTTCAGGTAGCTGTAAATACTGTAACAAGACAAGCCTGCCTGTCAGTAGGAAGATAACAGGAACAGATCAAGCTAAACTGAATACAGTGTATATATATGTATGCAACACCTGGGATGCATATATATACACAATACACTGTAAGTGCAGCTAACTGACTGACTGTTCTGCCTAATCTATCTAACTCAAATCAAATGTCACTGTCTGTCTCTCTCTCTCTCTCAATGAACGCCGGAACACACACTACACAGGGCCGCCGTGCAGGCGGCCTTATATATTGTGGGGCGTGTACTAAATCCCCTGAGCCATAATTGGCCAAAGTCTCCTTGGCTTTGGCCAATTACGGCTCTCTGTTCAGGCGGCGCTGTGATTGGCCAAGCATGCAGGTCATATTGCATGCTTGGCCAATCATCAGCCAGCAATGCACTGCGATGCCACAGTGAATTATGGGCCGTGACGCGCCACACAAATTTGGCGCGAACGGCCCATATTGTTCGCAATTCGGCGAACGACCGAACAGCCGATGTTCGACTCGAACATGGGTTCGACTCGAACACGAAGCTCATCCCTAATACACAGTACAATATTTACTAGTAATGGTATTATTTGAGCATTGACAGTGATGATTGGACTATGCAAGAGATGCAGAAGAACCAATACTTCGCATGGGGTCAGTTTCAGGGATCATGTAGTATGCTGGGAAATCTTTACAAAGGATAATACAGTGGTTCCCTTTTTCTTCCATTAGACAAAAATACAATCCTTAATGCAAACCTATCAAATTAACATCACACAAGTTGGAAAAAAAGGCTTGTAGTAAGTAGTACCTAGCAAATGTAAATGAGCAGATGGATCTCTTATGCAGTGTATACACGAGCGGACTTTTCTATCGGACTGGTCCCACGGACCGAGTCCGGCGGACAATCCGATCGTGTGTGGGCTTCATCGGACCTTCAGCGGACTTTTCCAGTCAAAAAGCTGACGGACTTTAGATTTGAAACATGCTTCAAATCTTTCTGACGGACTTGAGTCCGGTCGAAAAATCCGCTAGTCAGTATGCTAGTCCGACGGACGAAAATCCACACTAGGGCAGCTATTGGTTACTGGCTATCAACTTCCTTATTTTAGTCCGGTCATACGACATCACGTACGAATCCGTTGGACTTTGGTGTGATCATGTGTAGGCAAGTCCGTTCATTCAAAAGTCCGTCGGAAGTCCGTCAAAAGTCTGAAGAAAGTCCGCCGGACTTTTGTTGCCGAAAAGTTCGCTCGTGTGTACGCGGCTTTAGCCTACTACAGGATATGTCAATTTCTGAGCCTTTTACTTATATTTTAAGGATTTTTTCCATGTAAGTACCATTACCATTGCCATGTACATTTATTTGTGTGTATTTGATTGTTTTTTTTCCTTTCCCTCAGAGATTGTCTTTTTTTAACATTCTGCTAAAACTTTTGTGAATTAGTACTGTTTGGACCTTGAAGAAGGGGACAGCTTTTTCTGAAAAATTGTACGTTAGTGCAAATAAAAATAGAATCACAGACAGTACACAATTGTTTCTGTGGCACATAAGTAGGAATTTCTGCTCATATGTTCCAATCCTAGTGGTTGATTTTTGTGGGCACCTGTTTAGGATTGTAACATAGTTACCTTGAGAATTTACAAAGGGACACTTTTCTTATCATTGTTATGTAGGATTTATATAGTGCCGACAGTTTACACTGCGATTTACAACATAAGGGTAGACAGTACAATTACAATACAATTAAATACAGGAGGAATCAGAGGGCCCTGCTCATTAGAGCTTACAATCTAAGAGGGACACTAGACTCATAATGAAAACATTCCCACTTGTGAAATTTTGGGGTTTAAATACATGAAAAATATCAAGATTTCCTAAAGATTGTGGTTTCATATTCATATTATTGTGTCAACTGTTCTTTAATGCCTCCTTTCTGGGTGTGTTTCTTGGTGTGTGGGTTGATAATGTAAGCTAACACAAGTGTGACCTTCATGTAAAAGGGATCTGCAGTCAAATGAAAATAATAAAGTATTGTACATGGGTCCAAGCCAAAGCATTTTCCGTGTGATTGTGTCAACACCAAAGCATTGCTTAGCTGATTATTCCATATATCATCACTGCCTTCAAGAGAATATCCCAACAACCCCACCCATCAACTGTAGCAGGACCCTGCTTAACAGATTATGTCACAATTATGCTCCATCAAAATATACTAGTACCCGCCTTTTCTGTAGCTTTGTAATTACTGTATATGGAAGTATTTTTTTTTCCACTAATGTGACTTTTTTTCCCAGTGAGTCAATATACTTGCCCAACACTGATTTGACAATAAAAAAGCAATTTAAACCTAGTCCTACCTGGTTGTACTTCTACTGCTGAATGGTCTTAAGCATTAATCTCTGACCTGCTACTCATGACTTGATCCTGTTGTCCTCTGGTACTGGCCTACGTCTGGAATCCTAATTTCTGACTCCATTTGCAATTTTTCCCTATTGTTATTGATACTGGTCTGCACCTTTCTCATGCCCGCTGCTTTATATTTCACTACCTAGACCTTGGTTTTTCCTCTGCCTTTGCTGCTGTCACTGATCTGCCACCCTGCTGCCCCCCTGTTGTTGAAATTGTAATGCATCTAGGCCAAGCTCCATACCCATTGTTTTCAGCTTATTGGTAGCTGTATATGTGTCACCACCCGGGCCCATACTCCAAAGTCCCAAGGGACCTTAGAAAGCATGAAAGGAACATATACCACTTCACTGTCCTTGTGCCATTAATCATACAACCCAGAGGTGTCAGGACTAAAAGTGTAAAAGGCTCCACGGAGGAAAAGAACAAGGCACTGGGACTTTGATGCAAGTTCATACAAAGTAACAAGAGGGCAAAAACATTTGAAGTGCTCACTGGTTCAGGTTAGGCTTCTCACAATGGACAAGGCTACCTTCCAGTGGGTACCCCAGCAGGCTACCAGCATGAAAAAGCATGCACTAATGGAAGGAGCAACAGACCAAAGGATAAAATTTGTTTATACTATAAAATAGCCAATGGATTTCGGGGATCAGAAAAAAGAACCTTCATCATGGGTTCAGTTAAAAGAACCTTAAATAAACTCAAAATAGAGCTTTCCTGTTTCAGTCTGTGTAGGGAAGCTAATTACTGACAGAAGTATCCACATGATCAGTCGAGATAGGACTTTGATAGCTATGTTTATGTCACCATCTGGTCCCATACTCCAGGGTTCCAAGGGACCATACAAAGCAGGAAAAGAACATGTGCCATTTCACTGTCCTTGTGTCATCCATCATGCTGCCCAGATGTGTCAGGGCTATAAATGTAAAAGAGACCATACTCATAGTCAAGAGACTAAACTCATCTCAGACACCCCCTGGTGCATGAAAAGCAGAACAGGGGCAATATAAAAGAGTTTTCTAACCTGTCCAATTGACTGTTCCTCAGGCACTATCTAGGCTGGATTAAGCAACTATGGCTGGATTAAGCAACTATCATGTCGTGGCTATGGGTAACTGAAGTGTTGCCAGCATCATCTGTCAGCACTGCTAATCTTTTTTCCTGTATAGTTTCTACTGACAAAAAGACAAACTTCTGGCTAAACCAAATTTTATTGTTGTTGAATAAACATGACTAATTCACTTTTTTAATATTTTTCTTTCTTTTGTGAAATTCATATTGTAGAAATGAATGTTTAGTTGTAGTATCGTCTATCCATCCCTCCATCATTGTTCCTTTTCTTTTCTAAATCGTTCTCAATGTGAAAAAAAAAAAGAATTTACGATATCATAAACATGAGAACTATATATTTTTACAGTTGCCTTTTGGGAATAAAATATGCAAGAAACACAAAGCAAACTTTTCCAAAATTCACCTTGCAACAATTTCCTGAGCAGCTTGGCTCATCAAGGGAGTAGACAGGATGGAGAATATTCCTTACAACTAGGGGCAGATCATTATATGAGGTCAAGAATTCACACTTTCAATTATTTTTCTTTGCTTGCTTTGTCTGCTGAATTCCATTATTGCAGAATTGAAATATCCACAATACACAAGCTCAGAACTGACTAGATGAATGCAAAGAAAGAAGAAAAAAACAGAACACTCCTTTGCTTAGAGTTGGTGGATCTAATCTCCTTTCCTGGCAGTAAACAGTCAGTGTCTTTTTGATAGGAGACTTGGACTCTGTCCAAGCATTATAAAGCCTTTGCTTTTGCTGACCTAACACCTTCCTCTACACCAAAGCAGTCACCCTGTGATTGATGGTAAACTGATTCTAAATTCTAATCTCTCTTCACTTTAAATGCCCAAGAGTTAGATTGAACTGGATTCATCATGTTAGCTAAACATAGGTGTTCTATGAACATAATTTTATGAGAAGAACATTCTCACATAGGACATACTGTACACTGTAAATCAAATTACTTGCTTTTTTGTACATGCAAAGGCATTACTTCTACAACTATGATTAATTGACTATGAGTACAGCAAGCATGTTATTTGCTAGAAGGGCTGATGTAGAAGGGTTTCAGGAGATTCAGCTTGTGAAGGGTCCTGTATATTCCCATGTTGTCACCCATAACTGACCACAGGTGGACAGCTGGATAGGCTTTATTCATATGTATACCAATAGTTATCATTAATATAACTTTAGGTAGGCATCTGATGTGGAAATATTAAATTTCATATTTATATCAAGGGGCTTCAAGGGAACAGTTGTGCAGGATTTGTTCCCGAGAGGGAGAATGTAAGAAATTACCATGCCCGGTCAAATATCTCTCTCTCTCTCTCTCTATGTATATATATATATATAGATAGATAGATAGATAGATAGATAGATAGATAGATAGATAGATAGATAGATAGATAGATAGATAGATAGATAGATAGATTTCTTACGAGAAAAAAGTTGGTGGGGATGGGTAGAGGGAATATAAAAACAGGTAGAAAGCTCTAAAAAAAACACCCTCTCTTGAATCCAGACTTCAGACGACCAGGTGGTCTGCGTAATGTATCTGCATTATTTTCTGTTTCTCTTGTTTTATGTAACTTATTCTGTGCTGTAATATGCCTTAATACATTGATAGCATTTGTATGTCCATAGTAACAATATTCTTCTTTTTTTTATTACTTAGTTGGTATCTTATTGGTAAAATCATTGCTTTTAAAGGGTTACCAGCTACGTCATATTTCTTTTCTGTATAATAGCAAGTTTAAAGCGGGGTTCCACCCAAATTTTGAACATTATCTCTATGCATTCTCTTCATTGCCTAGATGCTGACATGCTGTGTAAAAAAATTTAAATCGCCGTAATTACCTTTTTTTTCTAATCTTCTTAGCACTTCCTGGTTTTCCTCCCATGGGAGTAGGCGTGTTTCTAGCCTCTCCCAGACCTCCCACAGTCCCCTGGGAGCTCTCAGGCTTCCCAGCATGCATTGTGCAACAGCGTCATCACAACATCTCGAGAGATCTAGGAAACTGTTGTGATGGCAACCCAGAATCTTACGGCGATGACACTGGGCATGCGCGGGAACGAGCGGTGAATGCTGGGAGCACAGCATTCACCGCATCCAGGAAATACATGCTTGTGGGCTTCAAATGCCCACAATGAAGATGGAAACCGCCTTCATTGTATTTTATAAGTTATTCTTTATAACGAAATCAGACACAGGCAGACGTATTACACAGAACATGTGAGTAGATAATCATGAGAAGAAAAGTTTGTGAATGAACTCCAAAAAAAAAAAAAACATAGATAGGTGGACCCCCGCTTTAAATAAATTAAATCTTTGTATTTTAGCACTGTTGTCATTTCCTTATTGATTTTATTGATTATAGCTGCAAATGCATGGGATGGACTCTATAGACAAAAGGTTGTAATTACTTAAGGTATATATCGTTAAGCGAATAAGTGAGGTAGGTAGAAATCGCCGTAACACGTCCTGAGAACTCTATTTATATACTGTAGGTGCGTGGGCTCACAAATACTTAGCAGACCCCCCAGTTTTATAAATTATTCACAAAATTAATTGCCCAGGAGTTTAAAGACAGCTTTGACTGCAAGATTGACCTTCTTTCTACTGCAGAAAGTCAATTTCCCTGCTAGCTTGTAAGCATGCCTTAATTCACCGGCAAAAACAGCCATGCTGGCCAAGAGCACGTCCCACTGTACTCCTGTGACAGAAATGGAATGGAGTACCATATACCTGTAATGTGGAGGAATTCCGACATCTTGGTTACTCCCATGCTCCCAGCCCGAAGGCCCAGAAATAATGGAGTGTTCACACATTCAGCCTTTTAACCAAACCATTTACTGTAGCAAGCACAGAATGCACAGTTCTTTTCTACAACTATGATGCCTCTGCTTCTTTGCACCTGACATCAGCAAAACTGTACAGTTCAAATTTAACTTTAACACAGCACTTTCTGTTCCCTCACTGTAGTTTCCCTTAGACAGGTTCTCTAATGGGGCCTATCCCAGGCCTGTCCCAAAGGGCATACTTCACTAGAGCTGTAATCTCACATAATGGTGTACTGCAGGCTACTTTTTCCCATCAGTCTCTCTCTCAAGTCCTTCCGATTCCAGACTATAAAGGCCTAAGCTAGTCTTACCCACACTACCCACTCGGGTGTACTGAACAAATCAACAGTGGCTGCTGGTAAACTGCAAGTTACTTCTCTACAAAGTGAAGGGAAGTAATAAGATACAAATGCCGAATCCCCATCTACAGCTGGGCTAAATAAAAAACAAAAGGAGCACAAAAGCAGAACATTAGGGTCAGGTTTCCAAGATAATGAACACCCATGTTTTTGTGGACATCATTATGTTCACAACTGGGGTGAACTCAACTCTCTCCATCAACTTTAATTATTTTTAATTCTTGTGCTTCCAGCAATAGTAGATATATAGGAAAGTATGTTATTTTTACATGTTTTAATTTTTTTTTTTTACATTTCTTCAGTTGCTGGCTGGTTTCTGGCCTAGGCCAAAATTTTGTCATACATCCCAGGAGTCTTCAAGGGCACACCCTCCTGCCTGCATGGCTGAGCTAAGGACAGATGAATTCCATAAAGAAAATGCCACATGAATCTGCCCTTACTCAAGATGACTGTGGCTAGAAATGCAAGGGAGTCTTTTTCAAAGTGATTTTTCAAAAAAATAAAGCATGGGGGCATGAATAGATGGTTGAGTTTGCTTTGAATATTAAAAAATGAATTAAATTGTGTTTTCAGTTTGTGGTGCTTAGATAAAGTCAAGTTCTGTTTTAATGTGAAACAACTGCTCAGGCAAGACCTACCTATCTTGATAAACTTTCATACCATACCAATCATTAATTAAATTATTCATTATAATTAGAAATTGGTCAGTTTTGAGACAATTTGAAACTCAGTGGAGAGGCCTATTATTATCATCCACCTTTAATCTCTCAATTTTCTTTTACTAAAATGACTTTTTAATGTGTTTTGTCATTAACAAGCTGTCATGTGATATGTGCTTATTAAATGCAAATTGTGTAATGAATGAGAAAATAATTAGCGGGGAGGAATGTTCAGTAAACATTTGTTTAGCACTGATAACATTTTGAAAAGAGAAAAAAAGATGCATTCTTTTATTTCTAATCTCAATATTCTTATATTTCGTTGAGCTGGAATCAAGATATATAATGCTGTCTGTAGACTGATTAGATTGACAATTTGGCAAACACATATAGTAGTTTTCAATACTCTGATCCATCTGAAAACAGAAACAGATAAAATGCAAAATCGATAATACATACTTAGTAATCATTTCAATTTGGCAGCACAGGGCTTGTGAGTCTGAACTTGTTGGCCCACTGCCTCATAGCTTCTACCCAGGCCCGGACTGGCCATAGGGCAAACTGGGCACTTGCCCGGTGGGCCCGGCTGGCAGTTAAGCTCAGCCATCGGCGCCGGGGGGAGGAGCTAGATGAGATGCCTTCGGCCTCTCCGCGGCCGCACGGTGCCTGTATAGGTCAGGGGCGTGACTGCAAAGGGGGGGGGGGAGCCAGAGCAGACACCTGCTGCAGACACCTTGGGGCCGGATAACAGAAAACTCGAGTGCAGCCCCCCCTGTAACCTGGATGGGAGGAGCAGTGGGAGCGGCTGCATATAGAACAATCATTCTCTTTATCTTCCTCCTGCAGTATCGGAATGCCTGCGAGAGGTAGAGGAGAAGCAGGCATTTCGAGACTGCAGGAGGAAGAGGGAGAGAATGATTGTTCTATATGCAGCCGCCCGTGCTTTCCACATTACCCCCACGCTCTCCGCTTCCCCGGGAGGGTAGTATATATAAGGTGTGGGGTGGAGAAGAGGTGTGCAGGAGAGTTACTTTAAGGATGGAGGACACAGCTGTCAGAAGGAGTTGTAGACAGTGCATTTTAAAAGGGGGAGAAAGAGCTGAGGTGTAAACAAGGTCACCTGTAGTCTGTGTGGTATTTTTCAAAGTATTTTTTTCTGTTCATTCGCTTTGTGCATTCGCTGGAGTACAGAGTGAGAAGTGCTCCCACTTATAGAAATACCCCCACTTTAAGAAAGAACCCCATCTGCAAACGTGCCACCCCTTGGCAAACATGCTTTCCCATGCTTAGTTATGTACTGCTAGGGATGTGGATGGGTGCTTCCAATTACTAATCAGGGAGTTCATAAAAAATGGCTGCTATGCAGAGCAAAATTCTCACTTCAGAAACAGACTTACAAGGGGACAGCTAATAAAGATAAGAAAAGGCTATAATTTAAGATAAGGCATAGTCATAGACTGTGGACAGTCTACAGATGGTTAAGCAAAGAGCATACCAGAGTTAAAGCAGTTTCAGTATTGTGAGCATACCTGTGGAGGGACAAAGAAGATATTTTCAGATGAAACATTCAGATGATGAGTGCAGAGTCAGAAGTGCTCCCACTTATACAAATACCCCCACTTTGAGAAAGAACCCATCTGCAAAACCTGCCAGCCCTTGGCAATGAGAATCCATTAAGATAAACATTTTAAAGTTTTAGAACCACTTTAGTCCCTTTTCCGAGCAGCAGAAACATTGCTCCCTATTCTTTAACCCCTTGCACATGTACATTTACTGCAGGGCGGCGGCTCCTTTGTACATAATCATTCTGCTCTGCCGGGTCTGGGGCGCTGCCATGCTCTGGCTATGATTAGACACAGCGGGAGCCAATCAGCAGGCTTGGTGGACCCGATGTCCGCTGGGACCCACTGATCGCTCCTGAGAGAGGCAGAACGGTGGTCTGTCTATGTAAACAAGGCAGATCGCCATTCTGTTAGTAGGGAAGATAGAGATCCTGTGTTTCTGCTAATCTCTGTCTTCCCACAGTTAAAGCACCCCCCACACAGTTAGCAAGCACTCCCTAGGGACACATTTAACCCT
Source organism: Lithobates septentrionalis (assembly GCA_037952835.1). Classification (NCBI taxonomy): domain Eukaryota; kingdom Metazoa; phylum Chordata; class Amphibia; order Anura; family Ranidae; genus Lithobates; species Lithobates septentrionalis. Next base: position 2,203,958 of record JBBDGP010002445.1, read on the forward strand.
TTGATCGCCCCTGATGTTAACCCCTTCCCAGCCAGTGTCATTAGTACAGTGACAGTGCATATTTTTTAGCACTGATCACTGTATTAGTGTCACTGGTCCCCAAAAAAGTGTCAAAAGTGTCTGATTTGTCCACTGCAATATCGCAGTCCTGCTATAAGTTGCATTACTAGTGAAAATAAATAAAAATTCCATAAAAATATCCCATAGTTTGTTGCTATAGCGTTTGCGCAAACCAATCAATATACAATACGCTTATTGGAATTTTTTTACCAAAAACAGCAGAATACATATTGGCCTAAATTGATGAAGAAATGTGATTTTTTTTTTTTACATTTTTTTATTGGATGTGTTTTATCGCAGAAAGTAAAAAATATATATATTTTTTTAAATTGTCAGTCTTTATAGCGCAAAAAATAAAAAAAACCCAGAGGTGATCAAATACCACCAAAAGAAAGCTCTATTTGTGGGAAAAAAAGGACATCAATTTTTTTTAGGTACAGCATCACACGACCGCACAATGGTCAGTTAAGTAACGCAGTGCCTTATTGCAAAAAATGGCCTGGTCATGAAGGGGGGTAAACCTTGCGGAGCTGAAGAGGTTAAAGCTTTACAAATACAGTAAATCCTCAGATTGCGAGTAACGCGGTTTACGAGCATTTCGCGATACGAGTTTTCTATTTTTTTTTTAAAATCCTGACTCGGTTTGAATGCGTTGTCTCGCAAGACAAAAAGCGGCAAGAACTGGCTAACCAACTGGGATGAAAAAACAGGGGGAAGTAAATGGGGCACAGAGACAGGAAGAATGGAGATAAGGCAAGGTATGCACCAGAGACACAAGGAATAAAGAGGGCACAGAGATAAAAGGAGAGGAGAAAGAATAAGGTAAGAGGCAGAAAAATAATAGATGAGGGCGACATAGACAGAAACAGGAAACAGGGTAATGTAACAGGTAGAATCATAATGGATGAGAGGAAACAGAGGTATAAGGAAGGGACGGACTACCATACTGATGGACTCTGATTATAGGCGTAACTAGAATCTTCAGGGCCCCGGTACAAGAAACCATGAAGGGCCCCCACAAGGGTCTACAAAAGATCTGGGGCTAGAGCCCATAGCACCGAAGTAAAGAAAGTCATACGCTTGGGCGGGCATCCACTCCACATATATATAATATACGTGTGTGTGTATATATATATATATATATATATATATATATATATATATATATATATATATATATATATATATATACACAGTGCCTTACAAAAGTATTCACCCCCCTTGGCATTTTTCGTGTTTTGTTGCCTCACAACCTGGAATTAGCATGGATTGTTTGAGGATTTGCATCATTTCATTTACAGAACATGCCCACAACTTTGAAGATTTTTCTTTTTTATTATTGTGAAGCAAACAACAAATAGGACAAGATAACAGAAAAACTCAATGTGCATAACTATTCGCCCCCCTAAAGTCAATACTTTGTAGAGCCACCTTTTGCGGCTATCACAGCTCCAAGTCACTTTGGATAAGTCTCTATGAGCTTGCCACATCTTACCACTGGGATTTTTGCCCATTCCTCCTTGCAAAACTGCTCCAGCTCCTTCAAGTTGGATGGCTTGCGCTTGTGAACAGCAATCTTTAAGTCTGACCACAGATTTTCTATTGGATTGAGGTCTGGGCTTTGACTAGGCCATTCCAACACATTTACATGTTTCCCCTTAAACCACTCAAGTGTTGCTTTGGTAGTGTGTTTGCGGTCATTGTCCTGCTGGAAGATGAACCTCTGTCCTAGCCTCAAATCACACACAGAGTGGTACAGGTTTTGCTCAAGATAATCTCTGTATTTAGCACCATCCATCTTTCCCTCAACTCTGACCAGTTTCCCAGTCCCGACTGCTGAAAAACATCCCCACAGCACGATGCTGCCACCACCATGTTTCACTGTGGGGATGGTGTTCTTTGGGTGATGTGATGTGTTGGGTTTGCGCCAGACATAGCATTTTCTTTGATGGCCAAAAAGTTAAATTTTAGTCTCATCAGACCAGAGCACCTTCCTCCATACATTTTGGGAGTCTCCCACATGACTTTTCGGAAACTCAAAATGTGCAATTTTTTTTTGTGTTCAAAGTAATGGCTTTCTTCTGGCAACTCTGCCATAAAGCCCAATTTTATGGAGCGTACGGCTTATTGTCGTCCTATGTACAGATACTCCAGTCTCTGCTGTGGAACTCTGCAGCTCCTCCAGGGTTACCTTAGGTCTCTGTGCTGCCTCTCTGAATAATGCCCTCCTTGCCCGGTCCGTGAGTTTTAGTGTGCGGCCATCTCTTGGCAGGTTTGCTGTTGCGCCATGTTCTTTCCATTTGGTTATGATAGATTTGATGGTGCTCCTAGGGATCATCAATGATTTAAATATTTTTTTATAACCTAACCCTGACTTGTACTTCTCAACAACATTGTCCCTTACTTGTTTGGAGAGTTCCTTGGTCTTCATGGCAGTTCCTTGGTCTTCATGGTGTTGCAGCCTCTGGGGCCTTTCAAAAAGGTGTGTATATGTAATGACAGATTATGTGGCACTTAGATTTTTTATTTATTTTATTTTTTATTTCTAAAAAATAGTTTTATGTATATATTTTTCAAATTTTACTTCACCAACTTAGACTATTGTGTTCTGATCCATCACATATAATTCTGATTATAAAACATTGAACTAAAGGCTGTAATGTAACAAAATAAGTAAAAAGCCAAGGGGGTGAATACATTTGCAAGGCACTATATATATATATATATATATATATATATATATATATATATATATATTATATATATAAAATATCATTACATATCTGGGTGCGGATCCCTCCTTACATCAGGGTCCCCAGAGATCCCCCACTTACATCAGGGTCCCCAGAGAGCCTCCCTACTTACTTCAGGGTCCCCAGAGAGCCTCTCATTACATCAGGGTCCACAGAGAGCCCCTTCCTTTTATCAGGGTCCCCAAAGAGCCTCCCCCTTACATCAGGGTCCCCAAAGAGCCTCCCTTACATCAGGGTCCACAGAGCCCCCTCATTACATCAGGGTCCCCAGAGCCCCCTCATTACATCAGGATCCCCAGAGCCCCTCTCATTACATCAGGGTCCACAGGGAGCCCCTTCCTTTCATCAGGGTCCCCAAAGAGCCTTCTCCTTACATCAGGGTCCCCAAAGAGCCTCCCTTACATCAGGGTCCACAGAGCCCCCTCATTACATCAGGGTACCCAGAGAGCCCCTCCTTACATCAGAGTCCCCAGAGAGCCCCTTCCTTACATCAGGGTCCCCAGAGAGCCCCTTCCTTACATCAGGGTCCACAGAGAGCCCCTCTTATATCAGGTGTCCCCAGAGAGCCACTCCTTACATCAGGTGTCCCCAGAGAGCCCCTCCTTACATCAGGGTCCCCAGAGAGCCCCTTCCTTACATCAGGGTCCCCAGAGAGCCCCTTCCTTACACCAGGGTCCCTAGAAAGTCCCAAGTGTCTACACTGGAGAGGGGAGGGTCCTCTGACCCGGGCATGTATCAGAAAGAGTGTATAAGCAGAGAGACTCACTTGTACACTGAAGAGTTAAACTGATGCCTGCTCGGGTCAGAGGCCCCCCCTCCACTGTATACAGTCGGGAAGAGAACTACTAGCCCCAGGGAGATCATGCAGCCCGCGGGCACCACAGAGCTGCCAATCGCTGACAGCCAGAGGTGCAGGGAGAGATGCCGGGGTCTTGGGGCCCCCACAGCAGCAGAACTCAAGGGCCCAGTCACAAGTGCGACTGCTGCAACCCTGGTAGTTCCACCACTGACTCTGATGCATAGTTTTTCTCATGTTTTACATCTTATGTTCTTCCTTTTCAATGCAACCAGAATAAACCCACTGGACGGTCCAACCCTGTTATTAGGATCTTCTTGTGTACCTACTTTACTGTGTGTGCAGTGCTATGTAAGAATTATATTGTTGTTATGCCTTGTATTCCCTTCTTTTACTTGGAAAGAAAAATGTAATAAAAAAACTATTGAAACAGAAGATAATGGGCAGAATCACAAGACATGAAATTGGCACAGAGACTAAAGCTGGCCATGCACTAGTAGATTTTCAAATGAACGTTCATACACTATCTCTCATCAAAACATTTGATGACTTGACAAAGTTCATTCAAAAATACTTAAAAATTTAGTTTGCTTTTAAAATTAAATTTTGAAAGGTATGTAGTTTCCTGAATGAAAACCACATTCACTGTTAGAAATTCCTTTGAGAAAAACTGTTCATGCAAGCCCTTGATTTTTCTCATCATTGCAGTTGAAAACAAGCGTTGTCTTGACAAACGAATTGAACGAATGTCCCTGAAATGAGAGTTTTTGAATTGAAGCAAGCACACACAGAACCTCTGCCTGTCCCTTCCCTCTGCTGCCTATTCATAGAAGCCTTTGTATTTTATGAATGGGTTCACATAATATAAAGGCTTCTGTGATTGGGCAGGAGCAGGGGAAGGGAGGGCATAGAAGCTGCATTGACTCTGAGATTCAAGTAGCTGAGACCACAAGGCCCATGGTTGGAGCTGACTAACCTGTGTTAGAAAGATCTGTATACTTACCTACTTTCAGGCTGTTCTGGACCGGTCAGATGATCTGGCTCCCCTGTGTCAGCCAATGGCAGCTGCAGAGGAAAGGAGGGAGCCCCAACAACGGATAGGCCATAGGAACCTATAGGTGACGTCACCACTCCCAGCCATTACCAGCCATAGTTGAATGCTCTCTCCTCTCCCCTGCAGCTGACACTGGCTGACACAAGAGAGATCACGTGACTGAACGGGAATGGCCTGAAAATAGGTAAGTATACAGATCCCTCTTATACAGATCTCAGTATTGGTGTTAGGATGAGGAGGTATCATTTTTAAGTTAGATTTTAGCTGGTATTCAACTTTAAGGGGGTGGAAACAGGGTAAGAAAAGGGACAGGAAGGAAAGGATGAGAGAATTAAGCACAAAAAGAGAGACACTCACTGTGAATGTAGAGAAACACATCTATTGTCCAAAAGCCTAATTTATTAATTAGATGACAATAAATTAGTTTTTTTTTCAAGAGGTTAAGTTATCCTGCTTCTAAAGCATTTCTAATGTGGTAAAAAAATACTTTGGGCACCAATAAGATTTAAAAACAGACAAACCTCTGGCTGTGTAACAAAAGGAAAAATCCTAGAAACCAGTTCAAAAAGATCTCTGAGCATTTCAGACGCAGCAATTCTCACAGAACTCTGTATCAAATGCCTGGTAAAAAAAAATATCCTTGTGATATCGGAGTAATATATATATTTTTTTAAATGAATGGTGCTTCAACCCCAAGGCACAAAGGGGAAACACGTGCAACAATAGAGAGAGTCTAATAATTTTGTAGCCGTACCCGATTACTGCACATACTTGTCTAGTTGTGAATTAAACCATTTCTGCTTCTCAAATAAAAACAGATCTTAGATTTGGCACAATTCAGAACTGCACAAATGTTTCCTAGAAACCAGACTTTAATTTTTATTCTCATATGGGAATTTTTTCATGATCTTCATGCCTGATTGATGTAAGATGTGTTTTCTGAAAACCCATTGATGCAATCTGTGGTTCATATGTGTAGTCATTTTTAGCGAGAAATTGGTACACAGGAAGTGGTCTTCTGGGAACCTGGAGAGATGAAATCTCTGGGGCTCTGTGCGGAGTTTTAGCTTCGTATGTAACACTGCTAATAGGTGTTAAAATTGAACTGTAATCAAAGTTTATCATCTAAAAGGAAACGTAAGTGTGAACCCTTCAAGGAAATTATGCAGAGTTATCAGTTGCACAAGAGCTAGGTCTGCAAGATGTCTTAGACAGATACCAGAACTTTACTTGGGGATATTAAATAGATCTTGGTAGAGGAATAAACATTTTTTTACAAGAAATTCATTTGCAAATTAGGCCGCAAATTTAAAACACTTAAAGTGGTTGTATACCCTTTTTTTTAATTTTTATTTACAGGTAAGCCCTTTAATAAGGCTGACCTGTAGGTAAAATGAATATCTCCTAAACCTGTACGGTTTAGGAGATATTCACTTTTCATGCAGCCCCTGACATCAGAGGCGCACTGTAAAGGCTTGGCTGAAGGTCCAGCAGATGCTGCCGGACCCTGCTTGGAAGAAGACCTCCGCGCGCCCCAGTGCGGGAGTGACGTCATCGCAGCTCTGGTCACCCACAGCACCAGAGCCGCGAACCCGGAAGAAACGCTGAGGGCAAAATGTCAGCTCCCTCGGCGTGGACCGGGTGAGATACAGGGACCTTGTTCTAAGGTAAGTATTTCATAATGAGCTAGCTCATTATGCCTTGCCTTTAGAGGTTTTTTTTTCTTGTTTTTTTTTGACATGTGCGGGTATACAGCCGCTTTAAAGGGAGTCACAGCATACACTTATTTTATAACATCAGAATTGTAATAACATTACAAACAATAGTTATATTTGACAAGCCAATGTAAGCTTACTTGATAAATCTCCTTTCATGTTGTGAATTTTGTATGTCTGCTGGCTATATCTTCCACAACTTCCTGGATTCTCTGCATGCTTTTCAGCTTCTCCTCTGCTGTTTACTTTCAATTTCTATGGACTACATATCCCATGGTACTATCTCTGTAGGATGCTGTGCTGCCTAAAAAATGAATAATGAATTAGCCACTTCCCACCCACCATATAGCAGAATGATGCCCGCAATGTGGTTAAGTTATCCTGACTGGGCGTCCTATGGCGTCCAGCAGGTAAGCCGCTCATCCGCGCCCACAAGGGCACGCAGCCAGGCGATCGGTAGTGCGGTGTGTCGCTCTGACACACCGCATCTCGGATCCTGGTAAAGAGCCTATGATGTAGACTCTTTACCATGTGATCAGCTGTGTCCAATCACAACTCATCACATGGTAACCAGGAAGTGCCGTTTATCGGCTTTTCCTCTACTCGCGTTGACAAGGTGCGAGTAGAGGAGAGCCGATCAGCGGCTTTCCTGACAGGGAGATAATCAGCGCATTGATTATCAGTGTAGACCCACCAGGAATGCCATTTAGTGCCAATCAGTACCCATTAGGGATGCCTGTCAGTGCCCCCTCATCAGTGCTGCCTATCAGTGCCATCTATCAGTGACATCTATCAGTGCCGCCCATCAGTGCCACCTATAAATGCCCATCAGTGTCTCCTATGAGTGGCTACCAGTGGCACCTATAAGTGTCCATCAGTGCCGTCTATCAGTGCCCATCAGTGCTGCATATAATTGCCTCATCATCAGTGCCCATCAGTGTCTCCTCATCAGTTCTGCCTATCAGTGCCATCTACCAGTGCCCATCAGTGCTGCCCATTAGTGCCACCTATCAGTACCCATCAGTGCCACCTATCAGTGCCCATCAGTGCTGCATAAAGGTGCCTCATCATCAGTGCCACCTCATCAGTGCTCATCAGTGCAGCCTCATCAGTGCTCTTCAGTGAAGGAGAAAACTTACTTATTTACAAAATTTTATAACAGAAACGAAGAAAAGCTTTTTTTTCTTCAAAATTTTCAGTCATTTTTAATTTGTCAAATACCACCAAAAGAAAGCTCCATTTGTGGAAACAAAATGATAACATTTTTGTTTGGGTACAGTGTTGCATGACCGCGCAATTGTCATTCAAAATGCGACAGCGCTGAAAGCTGAAAATTGGCCAGGACAGGAAGGGGGTGAAAGTGCCCCGTATTGAAGTGGTTAAAACCATATAGATTCAGATTAAGTGAAATCATGAACATGAATGTGCAAATGGTGATGTACATAAACAACATAAAAAGCCCTCGGGGCTTTCACACTGAAGAGACAGGAGCTGCTCTTTCAGGGCGCTTTGCAGGCGCTATTTTTAGCGCTGTAGCGCATGCAAAGCGCCCCGTTGTGAAAGGGGTCTAAGCCTATGGTCTGAAGTCGCCAAGTGGACATCTTTTTCCACCCACCGAAATCTTTCAATTCACACTTATTTTTACCACTAAACTGAGCTTATATCGTGAAATCCAGTATTCAGAAGTCCGTGACACTGTTTTGATGTTAAATTTTAATAGCAGCGGTGTTCTGTCAGATTAGCAAACGTGTGAGATCAGCAGGCTTGCCGCTGCTTTTAAAATTCAACATCAAAATAGTGTCACTGAATTCTAAATACTGGATTTCATGATATAAGCTCAGTTTAGTGGTAAAAATAAGTGTGAATTGAAAGATTTTGGTGGGTGTAAATAGATGTCCATAGCTCCCAACTGTTCCTGATTTCGAGGGACTGTCCCTGATTTGGAGCAATATCCCCCTGTCCCTCTTTCCTCCTCATTTGTCCCTCATTTTGGTCTGATCTATATAGTTGTATATAAAATGCACTTTTTATCTTTCAATAAGTATTTCCCAGTGCTAAACCTTTCATCCAAATTCTAAATTGCTGCATTTGTCAATTTTGAAAGCCAATATAAAGAAATATTAGTGGAAAAAAGCCCTTGTGGATTTAAATAACTTTTTTTTGGTTATGTCCCCTTTAAGGGGCGTGGCAGGGGCGTGTCCTATGCCTACATACGTTTGCTAGTAGGTGTCCCTCATTCCCATCTCAAAATGTTGGGAGGTATGGATGTCTGCTTGGCGACTGCAGACTGTAGGCTTAGTGTGGCCAAGTGCGGGGTGTACCAAGATGGCCGTGACGGAACAAAATCTGACGGGTCGCCTAATCTGAGGGAACACGGCCATAAGCTTGTTTTCAACCCTTGAGCACAGGACATATAGAAACTATCTTGGTAAACAAGTGGTTAGAGCAGTATCAAACCCAAAAACAAACATTTTATTATAATGCAGCTTACATTTTTTTTATTCTATATTTATTGTTTTTTTTTTTTTTTTTTTTTTATTTGCAATAAAAAAACATTAGTGTAATAGCAAAAAAAACAGACACAACAATGCATCGCAGCTTGCACATTTTTAAATGTGATGACTGCATTCGTTTTTTTGGGGTTTTTTGTCTTTTCGTTCCTTTATTTTAACCTGGTGATTCAGCAAGTAAGGCCCTTTTCACACATCCGGACTGTTTGTTCGTTTTTCATCCATCTATTGATGGATGAAAAAAAGACATCAATGCATCTCTAGAGAAAAACCGATGTAAATGGATGATCATCCATTCACATCCGCTTACATCCTTTTCTATCAACATCCATTTTTTTGAATGGATCAAAGCCCTATAATTTTTTAATGGATCGGACGAAAAACAGATGTAAACGGACAAACAGTCCGTTTTAGCATGAAAAAATGACTTCGGGACTTAAGTGCTTAAGAACTCTAGCTGTGCCAAAGGGGCCTAATGCCCCGTACACACGGTCGGATTTTCCGACGGAAAATGTGTGATAGGACCTTGTTGTCGGAAATTACGATCGTGTGTAAGCTCCATCACACATTTCCCATCGGATTTTCCGACACACAAAGTTTGAGAGCTTGCTATAAAATTTTCCGACATCAAAATCCGTTGTCGGAAATTCCGATCGTGTGTACACAAATCCGATGCACAAAGTGCTACGCATGCTCAGAATAAATAAAGAGACGAAAGCTATTGGCTACTGCCCTTTTTATAGTCCCGACGTACGTGTTTTACGTCACCGCGTTCACAACGATCGGATTTTCCGACAACTTTGTGTGACCGTGTGTATGCAAGACAAGTTCAAGCCAACATCCGTCGGAAAAAATCCATGGATTTTGTTGTCGGAATGTCCGATCAATGTCCGACCGTGTGTACGGGGCATAAGTCTGTTGTTTTTCAAAAGAACAAGCTCTCTTGCAGATGTAGCAGTTAGAGGCATGAGACAAACCATTTACCACTGACAGGGGTGCTTACAATTATCAGTTTTTATTTATTTATGTAAAATGTTTATCCCGAAAGGAAAAAAAACTGCTGTGACTGCTTATAAAGTGTCAGCTGCAGTTTGACTTCAATTTGTTAGTGTAATTAAATCTGCTGGTACATCTAACACTACCTTCCTCTAGACTGACAGTGCTGCTGTCCAAATGTGCCCCCTGTGCTTATTTATTAGAGTGGTGACACTCTAATACAGGAAGTGCAGATCACCAGGTGAAAACAGGAGAAAAAGCCCCACAAAAAAAAAAAAGAAAACTAATGCAGGTACCACATCCAATGATTGGTAAGCTACAATTTTTTAGTATTTTTGATTTTGAGTTTAATGCTACTTTAATGCATGGGGTGGAGGAAGGGTAAGTTGGAATTGTGCCTTAGGAAAAACATCTTCTATTTCTCGGACTTCCGTGGTGTTGATGATTACTTGCAGTTGCAGCCCCTGCCAGGTCTGTGTACGTAAGAAGCCATTGAAGCATCCTGGCTGCTTTATGTGAAAACTGGACATGGTAAGTGCTCTAATAATGAAGACAAGCAACATCACAGCACATCATTACTTACTGTCTCTTTTCCTCCAAGTGGATAACACTATAAAGACATAAGCAGCTTTAAAATAAATAACCAGCTCAGGTACAACTAACGGTGTGTGGTGATCCGCTTTGCTTTAAAGTGACACACCAGCCAAACAGACAAATACACAGTTGAGTTACACATGTTTATGGACTGAAAGCGGTATTAAACCCAAAAACAAAAATGATAAAGGATAACTTCACTTATGTGGGGAAAAAAAAGTAAAAAATAAATAAATAACATAGCGTATACAATTGCGACACAAGTCATATTGTAATTGGATGATATTAAAAATAACCTTTCTTTTTCAATTTGCAGTACCGTAATTTTTGTAATTTTCTGTAATATGCAATATGGCAACCTGGAGGTGTTCTGTACACAGATGGTATACAGAACGCCCCCCAGAAATGTGAAAACTCAGCGAGGAGATGGATGTGAAATGAAAGCTGGTTAATTTGGACAGCCCTGGGTCTTCTTGAATACTGGTGCTGAACTGTCTGCATGGGCACTGACCTGAGTCGCCTAGGCTTGTCTAGGTGACTAGTTGTTAATTAGCCTACTGTTTAATTATATTACTGTTTATGTTTATATTTATCTGTACTGTTAGATGTATTGATGATTTTACTGTTTACAGTTTGCATTGTTTAGGATAATGTGATCAAGCTCTTAGTTGATTTTGAGTGGTATATATTCTGTGTGAATTAACAATAAAGGCAGTTCCAGTTTGCACCTAAGCTAGTGTCATCTAGTTCGTGGGTGCAATATCTAGCTAAAACACCTGGTTCTTGGTTCCAGAGTGGAGGAAGCTGTATCTTGATGGATGCACTCAGGCTGGGTGCCAGGCGGTCCGTCACAACCATGAATACAAAAGTTGGCCATACACTGTACAAATTGTGGAAGGAGGTTTTCGAAGAACCAGCTGAAATTCACTCCATGGATGGCCCTATCAGCCTCTTCCTGCCTAACATCAGACCCTAAACCTCCATTTGTTGTGTATGGGGCTGTGTAGCCACAGACTGGTCGGGGTGCCCATGCTGACCAGTGTCCACAACCAAAAAGTACCTACAATGGACATGAGAGTATCAGAACTGGAACATGTAGCAATGGCAGGATGTGGCCTGGTCTGAAGAATCACATTTTCTTTTACATCATGTGGATGGCCAGGTGTATGTGCATCACTTACCTGGGGAATAGATGTCCCCAGGATACAGTATGTGAAGAAGGCAAGGTGGTGGAGGCAGTGTGATGTTTTGGGAAATGTTCTGCTGGGAAACCTTAGGTCCTGTCATTCATGTGGATGTTACTTGAGACGTACCACCTACCTAAGCATTGTTGGTGAACAAGTACACCCCTTCATGGAATCTATATTCTCTGATGGCAGTGGCCTCTTTCAGCATTAGGGATGAGCTTCGTGTTCGAGTCGAACCCATGTTCGACTCGAACATCGGCTGTTCGGTCGTTCGCCGAATTGCGAACGATATGGGCCGTTCGCGCCAAATTCGTGTGGCGCGTCACGGCCCATAATTCACTGCGGCATCGCAGTGCATTGCTGGCTGATGATTGGTCAAGCATGCACTATGACCCGCATGCTTGGCCAATCACAGCGCCGTCAGTAGAGAGAGCTGTAGTTGGCCAAAGCCAGGGTGGCTTTGGCCAATTATGGCTCAGGGGATTTAGTACACGCCCCACACTATATAAGGCTGCCTGCACGGCGGCCCTGTGTAGTGTGTGTTCCGGTGTGCTGAGAGATAGAGAGAGAGAGAGACAGTGTCATTTGATTTGAGTTAGATAGATTAGGCAGAACAGTCAGTCAGTTAGCTGCACTTACAGTGTATTGTGTATATATATGCATCCCAGGTGTTGCATATATATATATACACTGTATTCAGTTTAGCTAGATCCGTTCCTGTTATCTTTTATCTAGACTATTTACATTTAGTGCAGTGCGTCCCTCTCACAGTGTTCAGCCAGATCCGTTCCTGTTATTTACATTTAGTGCAGTGCGTCCTGCTCACAGTGTTCAGCTAGATCCGTTCCTGCTATTTACATTTAGTGCAGTGCGTCCTGCTCACAGTGTTCAGCTAGATCCGTTCCTGCTATTTACATTTAGTGCAGTGCGTCCTGCTCACAGTGTTCAGCTAGATCCGTTCCTGCTATTTACATTTAGTGCAGTGCGTCCTGCTCACAGTGTTCAGCTAGATCCATTCCTGCTATTTACATTTAGTGCAGTGCGTCCTGCTCACAGTGTTCAGCTAGATCTGTTCCTGCTATTTACATTTAGTGCAGTGCGTCCTGCTCACAGTGTTCAGCTAGATCCGTTCCTGTTATTTACATTTAGTGCAGTGCGTCCTGCTCACAGTGTTCAGCTAGATCCGTTCCTGCTATTTACATTTAGTGCAGTGCGTCCTGCTCACAGTGTTCAGCTAGATCCGTTCCTGCTATTTACATTTAGTGCAGTGCGTCCTGCTCACAGTGTTCAGCTAGATCCGTTCCTGTTATCTTCCTACTGACAGGCAGGCTTGTCTGGTTACAGTATATAAAGCTACCTGAAGAAAATTACAGGTGTTCTATCCCAGCTTAGTGCAGCTACAGGCCATTAGTATGTCTGGAAGGCCAAGAAGGAGAGGCAGACAGTCACAAGCCAATAAGAGAGGGCAAGCAGGCTCTGTGTCTAGTGCTGGTTGTGGAGACGGTGCATCCTCATCAGCACGTGGCCATGGGACACGCTTGGCCTTTTTTTCGGCAGCTGGCCGTGTTGAGCCGCAACATGCGGAAGACTTGGTCGAGTGGATGACCAAGCCGTCCTCATCCTCCTCATCCTCTCTCACCCATGCCCATGGTACTATGTCTGGCAAAGCAGCGGCCTCTTCCCTCAGCTCAATGTCATCAGTGACTCCTTCCCTAGCTCCACCATGTCCTCCTGAGGATTCCCTCGAACTGTTTGACCACAGTGTTGGGTACATGCTACAGGAGGATGCCCAGCGTTTGGAAGGCTCTGATGATGATACTGAGCTCGATGAAGGCAGTAACATGAGCACGGACAGAGGGGGTGCCCAAGAAGGACAGCAATCTGGCAGTCATGCTCCCCCTGCTGCAGCATACTGCCAGGTTTGCTCCAGTGATGAGGAGGGAGGGGATGATGAGGTCACTGACTCAACGTGGGTGCCTGATAGGAGAGAGGAGGAGGAGGAGGAGGAGGAGGAGGAGGCGGCACATCACCAACGAGGCAGGATGCCCTCCAGGGGCCAGCCTAAGGGCAGCACATTGACTGCATCACACCCCAAAGCTCCACATGTGCAGGGCGCTGCAGTTTCTGCGCGTTATTCAAAAAGTTCTTTGGTGTGGGCCTTTTTTGAGACGAGTGCATCAGATCGCACCGCTGCTGTTTGCAACATATGTCTCAAGCGTATCTCGCGTGGCCAAAACATCTCCCGCTTGGGTACCACATGCTTGACCAGACATATGTTGACCTGCCATGCAGTTCGTTGGCAAGCGTATCTAAAAGACCCACACCAAAGAACAAAGAGGATCTCTCCTTGCTCCTCATCAGCTGAGATTTCCAACCCCACTAGACCTTCAGTCCTCTCTGAGACCTGCAGTGAGAGGAATGAAGGTGTAGAATTAGGTGTGTCACAGCCAAGTACTTGTGGGCAATCTGCTTTTGGTACACCGACGTCAGATTGTACCAGGCAAATTTCCCTGCCCCAGCTGCTGCACCGCCGAAAGAAGTTTGCTCCCAGCCATCCCCATGCCCAGCGGTTGAATGCTAGCTTGGCAAAATTGCTAGCACTTCAACTGCTGCCTTTTCAGTTGGTAGACTCTGCCCCCTTCCGTGAGTTTGTGGAATGTGCGGTTCCTCAGTGGCAGGTACCCAAACGCCACTTTTTCTCACGGAAGGCGATTCCGGCTCTCTACCGGCATGTGGAAGGCAATGTCCATGCCTCGCTGGACAGGGTGGTCAGCGGTAAGGTGCATATTACCGCTGACTCATGGTCCAGCAGGCATGGACAGGGACGTTACCTAAGTTTCACGGCGCATTGGCTGACTCTGCTGGCAGCTGGGAAGGATGCAGGACAAGGTGCAGTAGTGTTGGAGGTTGTTCCGCCACCACGCCTCCAAAATGCTAATTGTGACACACCTCTCTCCTCCACCCCCTCCTCTTCTTCTTCCTCCATGGCCTCTTCCTCGGAACCAGCGGTGCTCCGTAGGCGTTCAAGGGGCTACGCAAGTACGCAGGCCAAAAGATGCCATGCGGTGCTTGAGCTGGTGTGCTTGGGGGACAGGAGCCACACTGGGGCAGAGGTTCTGTCAGCTCTGCAGGGGCAGGTTCAGAGGTGGTTGACGCCACGCCAACTTAAGGCAGGAATGGTGGTTTGCGACAATGGCACCAACCTCCTCTCTGCCCTCCGACAGGGAGAACTGACCCATGTGCCCTGTTTGGCTCACGTCCTTAACTTGGTGGTGCAGCGGTTCTTGGGCAGGTACCCGGGCTTACAGGATGTCCTGAGGCAGGCCAGGAAAGTCTGTGTGCATTTCCGCCGGTCATATAATGCCAGTGCTCGGCTGACGGACCTCCAAAAGGAGTTTAACCTGCCCAAGAACCGCCTAATCTGTGACATGCCCACCAGGTGGAACTCAACGTTGGCCATGCTGCAGCGGCTGCACACGCAGCAGAGGGCCATCAATGAGTACCTGTGCGACTATGGCACCAGGACAGGGTCAGGGGAGCTTGGTTTTTTTCCCTACGCCAGTGGGCCATGATCAGGGATGCATGCACTGTCCTGTCACCATTCGAGGAGGCCACGAGGATGGTGAGCACTGACAGTGCATGCATCAGTGACACTGTCCCCCTTGTCCACCTGTTGGAGCACACGCTGCGTGGAATAATGGACAGGGCACTTGAGGCAGAACAGAGGCAGGAAGAGGAGGACTTCCTTAGCTCTCAAGGCCCCCTTTATCCAGACAGTGTTCCTGCGTGCCCGCCGATCACACAGGAAGAGGACGAGGAGGAGGAGGAGGAGGAGGAAGATTGTGTCAGTATGGAGGTGGAACCTGGCACTCAGCATCAGCAGCAGTCTTTAAGGGATCAGTCCCAAGGAACACATGGACTTGTACGTGGCTGGGAGGAGGTGGCTGCGGACGTTGTTGTCCTTAGTGACCCAGAGGACTCCGGACCGAATGCCTCAGCAAACCTACGCTGCATGGCCTCCCTGATCCTGCAAAGCCTGCGTAAGGATCCTCGTATTCGTGGTATCAAGGAGAAGGACCAATACTGGCTGGCAACCCTCCTTGATCCACGTTACAAGGGTAAGGTTGCGGACCTTATCTTGCCATCGCAGAGGGAGCAGAGGATGAAACATCTTCGGGAGGCCTTGGAGAAAGGTCTGTGCAACGCGTTCCCAGAGACTGGGAGGTTACAAACTCCTGTTTCTGGACAACGTGTTGCTGAGGCTTCGGTCAGTCAAAGAAGGAGCGGTGGAGAAGGTGGCCGTCTGACCGATGCGTTCAGACAATTTTTTGGTCCGCAGCCCCAAGGTATGATCAGTTCCAGCAACCATCGCCAGCGTCTGTTTTACATGGTGCAGGAATACCTAGGGGCAAGATCAGACTTGGACACCTTTCCCACCGAAAATCCTCTGGGTTACTGGGTCTTGAGGATGGATCACTGGCCAGAGCTTGCACAGTATGCAATTGAGCTACTGGCCTGTCCTGCATCCAGCGTTCTTTCGGAACGCACATTCAGTGCTGCTGGAGGCGTGGTAACCGATCACAGGGTGCGTCTGTCCACCGACTCGGTCGATCGGCTGACCTTCATAAAAATGAATCAGTCTTGGATCACCACCAGCTACCAAGCACCTGATGCTGATGTAACCGAATAATTTTTTTTGAAATCTCAGATCCCTTCAAAGACTGCCTATGCTGATGCTGAGTGACTATCCCTGAGTAATTATCCTCTTCCTCCTCAATCATCACGCTGATAGCTTGTAAGAACATTTTTGGTTCTGGGCGCCACCACCAGTGCCTAATGCCGCGTACACACGGTCGTACTTTTCGTCTACAAAAGTCCAACGGACGCTGACGGACTAAAGCTGGCTGGTAATCCGATCGTGTGTGGGCTTCTCCGGACTTTCAACTGACTTTTTTAGCCTCAAATCCGACGTACTTTAGATTTGAAACATGCTTCAAAACTTTACTTCGTAACTACGACGGACCCCGAAATCCGCTCGTCTGTGTGCTAGTCCGACGGACAAAAAGCCACGCTAGGGCACCTATTGGCTACTGGCTATGAACTTCCTTATTTTAGTCCGGTGTACGTCATCACGTACGAATCCGACCGACTTTTGTGTGGTCGTGTGTAGGCAAGTCCGTTCGTTAGAAAGTAGGCCGCAAGTCCGCCGCAAGTCCACCGAAAGTCTGCCGGAAGTCTGTCGGACAGGCTGTCTGACTTTTGTAGACGAAAAGTACGACCGTGTGTACGCGGCATTAGGCACAATTTTTCAGCCCCTGTTTAACAGGGGCGTGTAATTACAATTTTTGATGTAATACTTTGCAGCAGGGCTCGTTCCTGCGTTCCAACTAGAGTGTCTGTGAGGGCTTGCAGTGTTGTGGCACCAGCACCAGTGCCTAAGGCCCAATTTTTCTGCCCCTGTCTAACAGGGGCGTGTAATTACAATTTTTGAAGCAATACTTTGCAGCAGGGCTCGTTCCTGCGTTCCAACTAGAGTGTCTGTGAGGGGTTGCAGTGTTGTGGCACCAGTACCAGTGCCTAAGGCCCAATTTTTCTGCCCCTGTCTAACAGGGGCGTGTAATTACAATTTTTGAAGCAATACTTTGCAGCAGGGCTCGTTCCTGCATTCCAACTAGAGTGTCTGTGAGGGGTTGCAGTGTTGTGGCACCAGCACCAGTGCCTAAGGCCTAATTTTTCAGCTCCTGTTCAACAGGGGCATGTAATTACAATTCTTGATCTAATATTTCACAGCAGGGCCCTGTGAGGGCTTACAGTGTTGTGGCCACAGCAACACCTAAGGCCCAAATTTCTGCTGAGTATATAGGGCAGGACCCTACTTTCAAACATCTAACTTACAAACGACTCCTACTTGCAAACGGAAGGAGACAACAGGAAGTGAGATGAAATCTACCCCTAGGAAGGGAAATTCTCTCCTGTAAGAGTTAATAGGGGAAAACAATTTCTCCTTTCCACTGATGCTTTCCAATCCTTGTTCCACAAAAAAACCCAAATTTTCAAAAAACATTTTTCATTGGGACAAAAAAGTGAGGTGAAATCTTCTGAAGAGGAGGAAAGACAGCAAAACAAATGTCACAGGGGTGATAACCCTTCCCTATGTTTTCCAAAAAGCTTAAAAAAGATTTTTTGGCTGGAGCTAAACACGTTAAAAATGTACCCGTTCAAAATTACAAAGAGATTCTACTTAACAACAAACCTACAGTCCCTGTCTTGTTTGCACCGCCTGTATACTGCTGTTCAGAGTATATAGGGCCTTTCCTTATTTTAATTTGGGTGCGGGGTTCCCCTTAATATCCATACAGGACCCAAAGGGCCTGGTAATGGACTGGGGGGGTACCCATGCCGTTTGTCTCACTGATTTTCATCCATATTGCCATGACCCGACATGACATTAAACCCGCAAGCAGTTTTAAATGAGATTTTTTCCTTTAAAAATGACATTTGGTGCAGGGACTGTTCTAAACATGGGAAACACGCGTCACTTTACAGGCATACTATAGACACCCCCCAGGTACGATATTTAAAGGAATATTTCACTTTTTTTTTTTACTTTAAGCATCATTAAAATCACTGCTCCCGAAAAAACAGCCGTTTTTAAAAGTTTTTTTTGCATTGATACATGTCCCCTGGGGTAGGACCCGGGTCCCCAAACCCTTTTTAGGACAATACCATGCAAATTAGCCTTTAAAATGAGCACTTTTGATTTCGAACGTTCGAGTCCCATAGACGTCAATGGGGTTCTAACGTTCGTGCGAACTTTCGGTCCGTTCGCGGGTTCTGGTGCGAACCGAACCGGGGGGTGTTCAGCTCATCCCTATTCAGCATGATAATTCACCCTGTCACACTGCGAAAATGGTTCAAGAATGGTTTGAGGAAGACAACGACGAGTTCAAGGTGGTGACTTGTCCTCCAAATTCTCCAGATCTCAGTCCAATCAAGCATCTGTGGGATATGCTATAAAAGTCTGATCCACAGCTCACAGCTCACAACTTACAGGACATAAAGGATCTGCTACTGATGGCTTGGTGCCAGATATCACAGCATACCTTCAGAGGTCTAGACGTGTCCATGCGTCGATGTGTAAGGGTTGTTTTGGTAGCGAATGAGGACCTACTCAATATTCGGTGGGTGGTCATAGAATTATGGCTGATAGGTGTATGAACAGATTTAAGCTGATGTAAAAATATATGTAAAGATAAGCTGCTTTATATGTAAGTAAATGCAAATTTGCATATCAACGCAAAACAAACACTATACTTTCTGACGACTTTCTCCTGCAAATAAAACAAATGCAGGAGGCTCATATGACAGATTTATTTTTAATTATTTTGTTTTATTTCCTCACTGCTGACACAAAAGTATCAGTCTGTAGCCTTATCATCTGCCTAGCTCATTGCTGATAACAGAAGCTCAAAAAGCTCCAACAAAGCTGCTGTCAACATTACAAAATGGAAACAAAGAATTGCTATTTGACAGTTTTTCCCTCTTCAGCAACCAGGACAGAATATCCGTTATCAGCTCTAAACTCAGGCAGGACATTAGTCAGAGTCCACATGGACTTTACAGCCTGACCTCAGGCTGACAAATTTAGTTGGAGGCCCCTGTAAGAAAAGCCCAATCCGTTTCAGAATAGGAAGACTATTGACATGAATAAATTGCTGAGTGGTCTTCAGCTAGTTCCTGCTTTACCTGCACCCTGACCTGCTTTATTTGCCCTCCTATGCATGAACCAGCTTGCCCCTGACCTGCCACTGGATTCCAGCCTACCCGTTGTGACCTTGGCTTGTACTCTGACCCCACTCCTGCCTTACGTTCCTGTGCCTTGCTGCCTGGCTATATACTGACACCAGCTTGTATCCTGACTATGCCTTTGTCTGATGTACCTATACTACGCTTCTTGGCAGTTGATGACCTTTAGGTTTGTGTCCTGGCTACACTACACTACATCAAGTATCACTGTTTTCCAATCTCTGGTCCCCATCTGGCGATCCATAGTCATCTGCATCCTGCAGCCAATGTCTGGTGCTGCCCACTACATTGGCTTTCATGCCACCATGTGTCCTTACATCCTCTTTCACCACTACCAGGGGTGTTGGGCAAGAGGTGCAAAAGAAGCCCCCTCTCAAGCTCAATCTCCACCAGCTAAATGACACCCCATTTCATATGGGCAGTTTGTCTATTTTTTGACCCTTGATTACCCTGACAGCAATACATCCTATGGGTGGGCAGATGTAAGCGGACCAAACAGAAAAAGTTTGCATCCAGGTCCGCTTTTACTGACGGGGCTGGAGGTAAGCAGATACTTGTATAGGTGGATGCAAGTCTGCTTACATCCATAGGGATTACATGGGGTTTTTTCCCTGGAGGAAAAATCTGAATGAAAATGAATGTAACAAATTGAATTCATTTAGGAACAGAGACAGAACTGACACCGCTCATGACAAAGGTGCCTAAGGCACCATTCGCACAGGTGTTTTACAAACCTCAGTGGCAGGAATCTACTGGTTCCTACTGCTGGGATTAACAGCTGCGTGCAGATAGCAGTGGCCGCCCATCCACTGAATAACAGGCTGTCAGTGGCCACAGCTGTTCGTGTCTGTTCGTGCCAGTCATCATCTGCACCCATGCGAATGGAGCCTAACAGAGAAAGAATAGTGAGTGACAACAAACATCTCTCTCTGAGAGGTAAGCCCACTCTATTTGCATGGCGGCTGGTGCTCAATATTTTGGAGGAGGGGGCGGTAGGAGGTAGGGCTGCTGTTCCTCGCTCCAGCTACTCCTTGCTCCAGGGCCGTTGCTTCTTCTCCCGGCCGAACAGGAAGTGAGTCCTTAGACCGGGACTTTAAATCAGGACTCAGGACCTGCTTCCTGATTGGCCGTGAGGAGAATCAGGTAGACAATAGCGAATATTATTTTGCTATTATCACACAACTGGGTGGTTTCAGGGCTCAGTGCTCTGCACCCTGAGCCCACCCTTTTTTTAAGTCAATTAGAACCTCAAGCTCTAATCATGTGGTTAAAAAAAAAAACCCATTGAAATCCACGTGTCCGGCACCCTGCATGTAGATTAGGGGTTGGGCGCATGGATTGGGGGGGTGGCGCCCCTGTGCCCCATATAGACGGGACGCCATTGCTATTCTAACAACTTATGATTTAGATTCTTACAGATGACAGGTCTGTCACTGGTTTTCCAACTCTAGCCATTTTTTTTGTTAATTCAATTTACGGAGCAAGGCGGGGTTAAAGCCCCTGTTACAATTTAATTGCTGTTTGTGTCCATATTAGAGATATTTAGGCCCATCTGTACAGAAACTCAATACAATAGTGGTGTGTCCAACAATTGCCTACAATAAGCTTAGAATCCCAAGGGCATCACCCTGTATATATCATACATAAACATGGAAAGTATATGCCACTGGGAGTCAAAAAAGACAAATAATATAGAAAAAAAATTATTACAGAATATTCATACATAAAATTGATTATTAAACCACCAGCAACAAGTCATATAAGACGATCACAATGGTACAGGTCGGTCTTCACAAGCTGCCTTGCTTCATCAGAACTATATACAGTATGGAGAACAAGTATTTGATACACCGCCGATTTTGCAGGTTTTCCTACTTACAAAGCATTTAGAGGTCTGTAATTTTTATCATAGGTACTCTTCAACTGTGAGAGACGGAATCTAAAACAAAAATCCAGAAAACAACATTGTATGATTTTTAAGTAATTTATTTGCATTTTATTGCATGATATAAGTATTTGATACAGCAGAAAAGCAGAACTTAATATTTGGTACAGAAACCTTTGTTTGCAATTACAGAGATCATACGTTTCCTGTAGCTCTTGACCAGGTTTGCACACACTGCAGCAGGGATTTTGGCCCACTCCTCCATACAGACCTTCTCCAGATCCTTCAGGTTTCGGGCTGTCGCTGGGCAATACGGACTTTCAGCTCCCTCCAAAGATTTTCCATTGAGTACAGGTATGGAGACTGGCTAGGCCACTCCAGGACCTTGAGATGCTTCTTACGGAGCCACTCCTTAGTTGCCCTGGCTGTGTGTTTCGGGTCGCTGTCACGGGAAGATCCAGCCACAACCCATCTTCAATGCTCTTACTGAGGGAAGGAGGTTGTTGGCCAAGATCTTGCGATACATGGCCCCATCCATGCTCTTCTCAATACGGTGCAGTTTTCCTGTCCCCTTTGCAGAAAAGCTGCCCCAAAGAATGATGTTTCCACCTCCATGCTTCACGGCTGGGATGGTGTGTTCTTGGGGTTGTACTCATCCCTCTTCTTCCTCCAAACACGACGAGTGGAGTTTAAACCAAAAAGCTCTATTTTTGTCTCTTAAGACCACATGACCTTCTCCCATTGCTCCTTTGGATCATCCAGATGGTCATTGACAAACTTCAGATGGGACTGGACATGCGCTGGCTTGAGCAGGGGGACCTTGCATGCGCTGCAGGATTTTAATACATGACGGTGTAGTGTGTTACTAATGGTTTTCTTTGAGACTGTGGTTCCAGCTCTCTTCAGGTCATTGACCAGGTCCTGCTGTGTAGTTCTGGTCTGATCCCTCACCTTCCTCGTGATCATTGATGCTCCATGAGGTGAGATCTTGCATGGAGCCCCAGACCGAGGGAGGTTGACCGTCATCTTGAACTTCTTCCATTTTCTAATAATTGCACCAACAGTTGTTGCCTTCTCACCAAGCTGCTTACCTATTGTCCTGTAGCCCATCCCAGCCTTGTGCAGGTCTACAATTTTATCCTTGATGTCCTTACACAGCTCTCTGGTCTTGGCCATTGTGGAGAGGTTGGAGTCTGTTTGATTGAGTGTGTGGACAAGTGTCTTTCATACAGGTAACAAGTTCAAACAGGTGCAGTTAATACAGGTAATGAGTGGAGAACAGGAGGGCTTCTTAAAGAAAAAATAACAGGTCTGTGAGAGCTGTAAGCTTAAATTCTTATGCCGCGTACACACGGTCGGACTTTTCGTCTACAAAAGTCAGACAGCCTTTCCGACAGACTTCCGGCAGACTTTCGGCGGACTTGCGGCGGACTTGCGGCATACTTTCTAACGAACGGACTTGCCTACACACGACCACACAAAAGTCGGTCGGATTCGTACGTGATGACGTACACCGGACTAAAATAAGGAAGTTCATAGCCAGTAGCCAATAGGTGCCCTAGCGTGGCTTTTTGTCCGTCGGACTAGCACACAGACGAGCGGATTTCGGGGTCCGTCGTAGTTACGAAGTAAAGTTTTAAAGCATGTTTCAAATCTAAAGTACGTCGGATTTGAGGCTAAAAAAGTCAGTTGAAAGTCCGGAGAAGCCCACACACGATCGGATTACCAGCCAGCTTTAGTCCGTCAGCGTCCGTTGGACTTTTGTAGACGAAAAGTACGACCGTGTGTACGCGGCATTACTGGTTGGTAGGTGATCAAATACTTATGTCATGCAAAAAAATGCAAATTAATTATTTAACAATCATACAATGTGATTTTTCTGGATTTTTGTTTTAGATTCCATCTCTCGCAGTTGAAGAGTACCTATGATAAAAATTACAGACCTCTACATGCTTTGTAAGTAGGAAAACCTGCAAAATCAGTAGTGTATCAAATACTTGTTCTCCCCACTGTATATTGTGTTTACAAGGTTATTCAGTCACTGGTATAATAACTTTACTAAGACAAATACAAACATTATATAGTAATAATATCCCATAAGGGGAAACATATTTGACTTAGCAGTAGCACATCACATCAATATAATACTCTGTCTTCATCAGCAGGATAGAGGGAGAGAATTTTTAAGCCTATTTCTTGTCAGGAAAAAGTATGGGAAATTTCTCCAAGGAAGACAGAAGCAAAAATAAAAATAAATGTTCGTTTCAATGTAATGACTTAACAAAACTAAAAAAAAAAAAAGCACTTTTCTCTATTTTGACTAGTGTTAAGTTTGAAATAACTAGTGTTTCTGTAGATAAAAAGAATAGATTGTATTCTATAATTTGCTCTTCTTCTAATGAGGCTGAAATTCAGATTCTGAAACAAAGCGTTGCTAAGTTTTTTTAAATTGAACAAGCATCCCTTTTTCAATTTGGAATATTTTTAAAGCGATAAAATATAATGAGCAAAAAGCATATAAACTAGGTAAGACAAAACTCTTTTCACAAAAAAAAGGTAGATAAACTAAAAAAAAGGGAAGGGAGGAGGGTGAAAATCCAAATTGAACATTATTTAACCACTTCAGCCCCAGAAGGTTTTACCTATTCCTGACCAGGCCATTTTTTGCGATACGGCACTGCATCGCTTTGACTGAGAATTGCGCGATCATGTGACGCTGTACCCAAATAAAATTGATGTATTTTTTACTTTTTGCTATAATACATATCCAAAATAATGTAAAAAAAAACAAAATTTCTTCATCAATTTAGGACAATATGTATTCTGCTACATATTTTTGGTAAAAAAAATCCCAATAAGCGTATACTGATTGGTTTGTGCAAAGGTTATAGCGTCTACAAAATAGGTTATTGATTTAGGGACTTTTTGTTATTGTTTTTACTGGTAATGGCGGCGATCTGAGATTTTTAGTGGGACCGCGGCATTGCAGACAAATCTGAACATAAGTGACACTTTTTGGGGACCAGTGATACTAATACAGTGATCAGTGCTAAATAATTGCACTGATCCCTGTATAAATGACACTGGCAGGGAAGGGGTTAACTACAGGAGTGATCAAGGGATCAAATGTGTTCCCTGGGGGGTGTTTCTAACTGTGGGGGGAGTGGATTCACTGGAGGAAAACAGAGATCGTGGTTCAGCTTAGCTGCTCCCTAAACCACGTGCATGGAATCACGTATAGGTAGGTGATTTTGAGCACCCAGGCCGAACTGCCGCATTTAATGTACATGGAGCGGTCCAGAAGCGGTTAATATAAAATAGAAATAATTTAAAAATATCAGCAGACAAATATTAGCTAAAGGGAGATCTGACATCATATGCAGATCAAAGGTCACCTATAACAGTACATGTTACACTGTATTACTGAATGACTCTTCTAAAGTGTTTACAAAAACTGTTTAAAAGTGCAGTTTTTCTGTTCAGTGGCTGCAGTTGCTGTAATAGCCTGCCAAAAAAAAAACAGCAAGCCCCTGCTGTCAATTTGACAGCTGGGAATTGCTGGAAAACACGGCAGGGCAGCAGCAGCAGGGAAAGAGGAACGACTTTCTTGACGTTTTTTGGGCTTCTGTATCTCACATAATGTCTGCTGTCAGCTGATGTCACTGTGCTGTTCCAGACTCTGGACGCACCCTGACAATCATGTTGGGATCCAACCAAATGTCTGACTGGCAGCTGGCTTAGCCTCTTCGCTTAACCGCTTAAAGCTAAGCCAGCCGCTTCCACCCGCTCCCCTGTCCGGCACCCCAGTGTGTGCTGGAAACAGAGCAGAGAGCCTTTAATAGCTTGGGCAATGTTTAGAACTAAAATGTTACAACACGTCTGGTCCTTTTTGTCATGATAACTGCTTCCCTTATTTCTTGTATAGTGGTCAGAGTGATAGGAAGTAAGGGGAAATCTCCCCAGTTGTGTCACACAAAGAAATAAAACCCCCAAAAGTCTTAACTGTTCCACATTTTATCCAAAATAAAATACATTATTTGCTAACACAGTGATACAGTGCTGTGATAAAGTATTTCCCCCCTTCCTGATTGTTTTCTTTTTTTGCATATTGCTCACACCTAAATGATTCAGATCATCAAACAAATTTTAATATTACACAAAGATAACCTGAGTAAATCCAAGATGCAGTTTTTAAATTATTATTTAATTTATTAAGGGAAAAAAAGCTGTTCAAACCTGCCTGGCCCTATGTGAAAAACTGTAATTAACCACAATTTTTCGGAAAGCTGAGTTAAATTTCACTTGCCACACCCAGGCCTGATTACTGCCAGACCGGTTGAATCAAAAAATCACATAAATAGAAGCTGTCTGACAAAGTGAAGCACGCTAACAGATCACAAAAAGCCACACATAATGGCACAATCTAAAAAAAAAATCAAGAACATATTAGAAACAAAGTAATGTACATGTATTGGTCTAGGAAGGGTTTCAAGGCCATTTCTAAGGCTTTGGAACTCCAGTGAACCACGGGTAGAGACATTATCCACAGATGGAGATAACTTGGAACAGTGGTGAACCTTCCAAGGAGTTACCGGCCTACAAAATTACTCCAAGAGCATGACGCGACTCATCCAGGAGGTCATAAAAGAACCCAGAACAACATCTAAACAACTGCAGGCCCTCAGGTAAGATCAGTGTTCATGATTCAACAATAAGAAAGAGACTGGGCAAAAATGGCATCCATGGGAGAGTTCCAAGGCCAAAGCCACTGCTGACCAAAAAGAACACAAAGCCTCATCTCACATTTACCAAAAAACATCTTGATTATCCTCAAGACTTTTAGGCAAATATTCTGTGGACTGATGAGACAAAAACTTTACTTTTTGGAAGGCGTGCGTCCCGTTACATCTGGCATAAAACGAATACAGCATTTCATAACAAGAACATCATACAAACAGTTAGACATGGTGGTGGTAGCGTGATGGTCTGGGGCTGCTTTGCAGCTTCAGCACCTGGACGACTTACCATAATTGATGGAACCATGAATTCTAAACTCTACCAGAAAATCGTAAAGGAGAATGTCCGGCCATCAGTTTGTGACCTCAAGTG
Organism: Lithobates septentrionalis; assembly: GCA_037952835.1. Lineage (NCBI taxonomy): Eukaryota > Metazoa > Chordata > Amphibia > Anura > Ranidae > Lithobates > Lithobates septentrionalis. The sequence continues at coordinate 2,230,423 of JBBDGP010002445.1, forward strand.
CACTTCGGTTATGCAGCAGGATAATGATCTGAAACGCAACAGCAAGTCCACCTCCAAATGGTTCAAACAAAGCAAACTTTAGGTTTTGGAGTGGCCTAGTCAAAGCCCGGACTTAAATCCAATTGAGATGCTGTATCATCACAACAAAAAACAAGATTGCCCATGGGACTTTTAAAGAGCACACCTCAAGTAAATAGTATAAATGAATTATTTAACATACATTTAAAAACAACAAAAACATATTAGATATCAGCATATTGGTAAATTTTGCATTCATATAATAGACCTTTCCATAAGACCTGGATATGTCATACAGATGACTGTCAGTAGTCCGGGATGGCTGTGCTAGGTCATGACGCGTTTCGTGAGAGGAGTCTCGCTTCTTCGGGAGAAGCACAGATAGATGCCTGGAGATCAACAGCACAAGTAAATGAGAAAAAAAAAAAGGAGGAGAGGGAAAGGAAATGTGCATATAAGTTCAATCAGTTCCACTTACGATTAATGAAGGACTCCTGGCCTACTAGCTGGTATAGATGATTCTTATGAAGTAGTCAAAAAATTTGTATATATAGGTGGGTATGCTACCCTATATTTGTAAAAGAAACTTCAAGATGCAATGTCCATAAAAATAGATGGATAAATGCATAAAATGTCAACCATGCCACCAAGCTTTCCCCCCCGGGAGCTGTGCAAGGGCGGGGAGATGGAAACCAGTGGGAAGCCGCAGGAACCCGGAACCGGAGCAGAGGATGTAAATCCCACAGCGAAAGTACCCACACCTGTTCAATCAAGGAAATAAACCATAATGAAAACCTAACCAAACAACACAATGAAACAAATAAAAATTATTGTTGTAAAATACAATCTGAGAATAAGTGATGAGTGCCTATGTACTCACATATGACTACACCCATGGTGCATGCGCAGTGACATCAGGACCCCTAAGCCACGCCGAGCTGTGGGCACGCCCACCGCTGACTGTATTGTGCCCGGAGGGGCGGATACATGCCTGCGGCGATGTCGATGTGGGGACACGATGCCCACAGTGAAAGAGAGGTGCAGCAGTAAGGGGAAAAAGGGAAATGAGAGGACGCCAATCCCAACAATCTTCGAACGTCAATGGCGGAAGGAGAGCTGAGGTGTAAAAACCCCTCCGTATACGCCCCCCAAGCTGCTTAGAGGAGAAAAACCTCCCCATGGGCATAAGCAAGGCGCAGAGGAAGGGGCCTGGAAAAACCAGGAGGGATTGCAGCTCCCGGGAGATGAACACAGAAAAGAATGGGAGGCAAGCCACAAAAACAAAACCAGAAACCAAAAAAAAAGATAAATAAATAAAAAAAGGGGGCAGAAGGGAAAATCCGCACCCCTTTTTCTTGTTTTCAAAAAATTGTATAAGTATTAAATATAATAAGAAAAAACCTCAAATATGTATATAATTATACATCTATGCACAGATCCCCAAACCCTATCAAATACCCAGAGTAAAAGACAGCATTATACATGACACATATTACAGGTTCCTCTATACGAATGTTAATTGAAGAACATGAGTAATACATAATCATCACGTCCTAAATGGGCAGAAAGGACTTGAATGAGGTGGCTTCATTCAAACCAGGAGCCTTGATTGCTCCTATTGAGAATATACATCATTTCTCTCTGGAGAATCACCCTGTCCCAGTCCCGTCCCCCCCCCCCCCGTGGATCCTGTGGAATGTGTTTGAGACATAAAAATAGGACTTTGGGAGACCCATATGCATGGTCTTGAGCTGCGAGCCTCCCTATTGGGGAATACAGATTACCTATTTCGATGGCATATGTGTGGTTGTAAATTTGTTTTCTAAATTCTCTAAAGGTCTTCCCTACATAGAACGCACCACATTCGCAGGTCATCAAGTATACAATTCCTTTAGTTTGACAATTAGCAAATTTTGGGGGGAAAGATCTGTTCCCATTTGGTAGAATCAAATATATCATATTTTGACCCGTGTTGATATATTTGCAATATGGGCATCCCCCACATTGAAAAGTCCCCTTGAGCGAATGGGTTTTGGAACTTGTTCCAGCCAAATGACTGTGCACTAACTTGTCCTTGAGAGATGAGGCCCATCGGTACACTTCCAACGGTTGTGGAGGGACAAACCTAGAGATGACTGGATCGCCTGTCAGCAGATACCAATGTTTTTGTAGTATGGCTTTAAAGTCCTCATGTTGGGAACTATGGTGACAAAACGAACATTGCCATTCGCCTTGACCACCTTTTTTTGGAACAATAGTGAGTCTCTAGTCTTATATCTAGCTCGTTTATTTGCTTTGGCTAGAAATTTTTTACTGCATTCATAGTCGGTCCCTCAATAAACCTGCCGCGCTCTCAAAAGCTTCATCGGTGCTACAGTTACGTTTGAACCAGAGATACTGTCAATAGGGTATTGAATGTACTAGGGGTGCAGGGTGAGCACTAGTGGCATGCAAAATAGTATTGCCTGATGTAGGCTTACAATATAATACGCTTGATAAATAGCCATTCTCATTTTTGTAAACCATTACATCAAGGAAGGGAATTTTTTTGCAATCATAGGTCATAGTAAATTGTAAGTTCCAATCGTTAGAGTTTAATTTCATAAGAAACTCCAGCAGTGGTTCAGGACTGTCGTCCCAGACGATGAAAATGTCGTTGATATACCTGTGCCATGAAAGAACATGGCACAGGTACATCGCGAGACCATCGTCTGAGAAAATGTATCTCTTCCACCCCCCCAGGTACAGGTTGGCGTACGCCGGGGCACAACATGTGCCCATAGCGATGCCCTGCACCTGGAGGTAGTGGGAGCCTGCAAAGCAGAATGTATTATTGGACAAGATGACAAGCAGTAAATCTGTTACAAAATGATGAAATTGGTCCTCTCGCCAATCCTAATGGGTAAGGAAGGAATTGACCACCCATCAATCCTTTGTTTATGTGGAATGCTGCAGTACAGTGCCTCGACATCGATGGTAACCAACAATGCAGAGGTTGGGATTTGCATATCATTAAAGGGGTTGTAAAGGTTCGCGTTTTTTCACCTTAATGCATCCTATGCATTAAAGCGGGGTTCCACCCAAATTTTGAACAATATCTGTATGTATTCTCTTCCTTGCCTAGATGCTGACATGCCGTTTAAAAAAATTTAAATTGCCGTAATTACCTTTTATTTTTCTATTCTTCTTTGCACTTCCTGGTTCTCCTCCCGTGGGACTAGGCGTGTTTCTAGCCTCTCCCAGACTCCTGGGAGCTAGTCTCAGGCTTTCCAGGATGCCACTGAGCATGTGCAGGAACAAGCGGTGAATGCTGGGAGCACAGCATTCACCACATCCAGGAAATAAATGCTTGTGGGCTTCAAATGCCCACAATGAAGATGGAAACCGCCTGCAGTGAATAATATAAGTTATTCTTTCCGACGAAATCTGACACAGGCGGACATATTACACACAATATGTGAGTATGTAATGCTGAGAAGAAAAGTTTGTGAATGAACTAAAAAAAAAACAAAACGATAGATAGGTGGACCCCCGCTTTAAGGTGAAAAAGCATCCGATAATACCAGCCCCCCCAGCCCCCTGTTTTACTTACCTGAGCCCGTTCACCTGCTGCACTTGCCCACGATGTCCTCTACGCCGCTCAGCCTGGCCGTTGATTGGCTAGAGTGGATGGATTGAAAGCAGCGCAGCCATTGGCTCGCGCTGCAGTCAATCATATCCAATGATGCGGCGCACCGGGGGGCGGGGCCGAGTGATACAGTGAGCGGCTATAGCCACTGGCTATAGCCACTGGCTGTATCAGTACAAAAGGACGTAATATTTCCGGATACAATAGGAGGACCGGGGGGGGGAGGTCCTTCACATTTTTATGCGTCTTGGGTAAGGCATAGAAACATGACTCCCGTGGGAAATGGGTACAAACATATTCACAAATCTGTTGAGAAATAATACCTTGGTGATATGCAGTGTCAATTAGTTGGTAGAAATTGTAATTTATTTCCGGAATCCTTTCCCCACTTATGGGTCTATACCACTTCTTATTTGACAATAATTTAATACACGTTTTTATAGTGTTCTATATCCATAACCACGATGTTTCCCCCTTTATCGGAGGGTTTTATAACCAAATTATTGTTATCAGTTACATTTCTAAGTGCATTCTGTTGGCCATTTGATAGGTTAGATTTTGAAGTTTTAATTTCACTTAAGAAAAATTGCTCGATTTGGGCAGGGCTTTTTTTCTCGGAGAATAGGTGCAGGAACGCCCGCCATCTGAGTCACCCCTTGTCTCTGCCCCCTACCCACCTCTGACCACCATCCCTTGATTCCACCCCCTACTCACCTACCAGTACTGCCCCTTTTAGAGAATACAGAACCAAGTATCGTTTTGTGGTGCTAAATCATTTGTATGGAACATGTTAATGATAAAAAGAAAAGCAGTAAAATAGATCCCCTGCAGTCAGCAACAATAGAGTCCCAGCAATAGATCCCCACACAACAATAGACTCCCCCAGCAACAATGGACTCAACCCCAACAACAATAGATTCCCTGCAGCAACAGTGAACTAATTACAACAAAATATCACACCCAGTAACAAAATATCCACCCAAGCCACATTAGACCCCCCAGCAACAACAACAGACCTCCCAGCAGCCAGCATCAATAGATCCTCCAGCAGCCAGTAAAAATACACCTCTCCCTCAACAGTAGATCCTTTCCAGCAACATAAGACCCCCCAGCAACAATAGATTCCCCATCAGCAACAATAGACCCTCACACAAAATTAAATCCCCACCAGTGAAAATAGATCTCCCAGCAGCCAACATCAATAGACCCTCCAGCACACCCCACACCCCATGCTATTACATACCTTCAGTGCTGGAGGTGCCAAAACTGCGTTCCCCCGCGTTCCCGCTAAAAAAAAGCCTTGGATTTGGGTAATTTTGAGTAGAGGGGAACATTTGGCATCTTCTTTTCAAATTATTTTTTGGATTAAAGGTTTCAATAACAACCGCATCCAATATCTCCTCGAGATCAAAGGTGTCGATAAGATCGAGTGGACCACTTTCAGCCAATAATTCATTGAGTATCTTTAGCATACGAAAATCTTTTTTGCTATACTTCAATTATTGAGACGGTTTCGGGAGTAGTATTGCATCTGGAATGCATAACTTTCAAGAGGACATTGCGTACAAATAAGTTGGTATCTTTGATAGCTTCAAAGTGATCTATGTCAGTGTGAGGACAGAAACCTAAACCTTTGGGTAGAAGTTGTTCATCCAAAGGTGTAAGGTTATGGGACGAAAGATTGATAATTTTCATCTCCGTGTCGTCTTTGATTTCTATGGTGGTATCTAATTTGCTCTAGACGTGTACGTGTACTGGTCCAGTACCCCTATTGCTTTTATTGGATTGGGGTGTAGTCACTTTGGAAATAGGGGAGCTAGAACTGGAGGTATTCTCTGTTGCTGTTCCATTGGATAGTCTGTTTCCTCTAAGATTAGTGCCGGATGACTGTCCACCAGCTCCTTGATCTGTGTTTGGGCCAGGGTGTCTTTTTCAGTCATCCTTCCTACCTACATTCTCCTCAATATTGGGACGTTCATATCCCTTCTTCTATATGAAGTGTCTGCATTTTTGATTGAAGAGGAGATAGATCTGACAGATGCCGCATCTGAGGCAGCGTCACTGTCTAACATATCCCCTCTCGATTGATCCCTACGAGGTACCTTTTAGGTGGTACGGATTGACAACGATAGGCTGTGCCTTGACAGAAGGCTTGTTTATCCAAAAATAATTTTTGATCCTTTTTTCCAATAATGTCCATGTTGAACTTATCCAGATGCTGGGTGAGTTCAATGTCTTTTTCTTTAAATAATGGTTGATTGCTGATGTTGGGGTGTTGCACAAATAGTTCATGTATATCATTGTTGATGGTTATCAATGATTTTTTATATTCGCCGATAAGCAGTCTCATCATTTCATATGAACATGATAAGAGGGCATCTTCCATTTAGTCTCAAAGTCACTGTCAATATTTCTCAAATTGGGAAATATCTGGACTCGTAAGCCCATAGGGCAACATTTTTCCCACCAACATATTGCTCCAAGAACTTAATGTGCCAGAAAGTGGTGTATTTACGTTCCATCAGTTTTCCAAGCTTAACCACTAGCCTACCGCCCACTGTCATATGACGGCCGGGCGGTAAGCCTATTGTTCTGAGTGGGCGTCATATGACGTCCACCGTTTAAACAGGGCATGCGCGCGATCGTGAGCGCGCAGCCCTGTACTGTCGGTGGCGGCGTGTCACCGAGACACCGCTCGTCACCGACAGGGGTGAACAGCCACTGGGCATGGCTGTTTACCACGTGATCGGCCGTGATGAAGTCACGGCTGATCACTAATGGTACATCCCGCATTGCACGGCGCATGCGCGCGATCATGAGCGCGCTGCGCGTGCACGTCGGTGGCGGCGTGTTCCCCGGGAACACTGCTCGTCACCGACGACAGTTTACAGCCATTGGCCAGTACTGTGTACCATGTGATCGGCTGTGATCCATTCACAGCCGATCACTAAGTGTAAACAAAGAGCTGTCACTAGCTGTTACTAGCCCTTCTCTCCTCACACACCGTTTCCAGTGTGAGGAGAGAAGAGCCAGGAGCAGTGAGTTACAGATCTTTGTATTTGTAGTGTCTGCACCAACACCACTTCTGTCCCATCGCCCCCCCCAATTGTCATCTGTCACCCAACAGTCACCCCATAAAAAGTGCACCTGTCACATAGAGACTGCCATTAGTGACCATCAGCGGTGCCCTGTCACCCACCAGTGACCGTGCCCTGTCACCCGTCACCCATCAGTGACCTGCCCTGTCACCCGTCACCCATCAGTGACCTGCCCTGTCACCCGTCACCCATCAGTGACCTGCCCTGTCACCCGTCACCCACCAGTGACCGTGCCCTGTCACCCGTCACCCACCAGTGACCATTAGCGGTGCACCCGTCACCCATCAGTGACCGTCGCCTGTCAACAATCTGTGACTATCACCTGTCACCGTCCGTGGCCTGTCACCCATCAGTGACCGGGCCCTCTCACCCGTCACCCATCAGTGACTGTGCCCTGTCACCCATCAGTGACCATCAGCGGTGCACCTGTTACCCATCAGTGACCGTCGCCTGTCAACTATCTGTGACCATCGCCCATCACACCATCACCTCTCAGTGAACGTCACCTGCCACCCATCGCACAGCCCATCAGTGACCGTCACCTGCCACCCATCTGTCACCCATCTGTCACCCGTCGCACAGCTACCCGCCACACAGCCATGTCCAAAAGAGGATATACAAGTGAGGAGGCGTTCCAGATCCTCTCTATGACTGATGAGAGCACCGGGGAGCTCTCATCAGAGTCCCATTCTGATTCCGAAACAAGTTCGGCATTTGAGCCGATCGAGAGTAGCAATGGTTCGGATGAAGAATGGGTCCCTTCTAAAAGGGCACGACACTCTGGAACCCAGGAAGCCGCCAGCAACCGGGATTATATTCCCAGTACCAGCTCTGCCGCCAGAAATAGGCCCCAGGAAGAAAGGCCCAGTACCAGTGCTGCCGCCAGCAATAGGCCCCAGGAACAAAGGCCCAGTACCAGTGCTGCCACCAGAGATGGGCCCCGCGCACAAATGCCCAGTACCAGTGCTGCCACATCACACCCGAGTTCCAGCACAGGAAATTCAACTCCCCCAACTACTGGAGTGTCACGTCCCCCAAGAGCCAGGGCCGCTACCTATATGCCAGATGGTCTTGCCAACCCAACATGGCTGCCTTCCAACTCGGGATCACCAAATATTCCCCCTTTCACAGCACAGCCAGGTGTGCAGGCCAACACCCAAAATTTTACAGAGATCAATTTTTTTCACCTGTTTTTGCCCGACACTTTGCTGCAGTTCATTGTGGACCAGACAAATTTGTATGCCCAGCAGTATATTGCCAGCAACCCCCAATCATCTTATGCCCGTCCGTTTGAGTGGAGAGATTTGAATATTGAGGAGTTCAAATTGTTTTTGGGCCTCACCCTAAATATGGGGCTTACAAAAAAAAATGAAGGACATACCTATTGGTCCACCCACCCCATCCACCATATGGCCATGTATTCTGCCGCTATGTCCAGGTCCCGATATGAGATGATTATGAGATTCTTTCATTTTAACGACAACACCCAGTGCCCTCCCAACAATCATCCAAATTCAGATAAGCTATACAAGATTCGCCCACTAATAAATTCATTTTCCCAACGATTTGCAGAACTTTATGTCCCCGAGAAGAATATATGTGTGGATGAGTCCCTGGTACCATTTTCAGGCCGGCTAGGAATAAAACAGTATATTCCTAGCAAAAAGGCCAAATATGGAGTCAAATTTTACAAGCTGTGTGAGAGAGCCACGGGATATCTATATGCATTCCGCATATATGAGGGAAGAGATTCCCAGCTCCAGCCCCCTGAGTGCCCAGCCTACATGGGCACAAATGGAAAAATCGTATGGGATCTGGCTTACCCACTTCTAAAAAAAGGCTATCATATATACCTGGACAACTTTTATACCAGCCTGCCCCTTTTCAGACACCTATATATTGAAAAAACCCTGGCCTGCGGAACTTCAAGAAAAAATAGGAAGGGCTTCCCACAATCCATTGTGAACAAAAGGCTGAAAAAGGGGGAAAGAGCAACACTGAGATGTAATGAAGTGCTGGCCTTGAGGTGGAAGGATAAGAGGGATGTGCACATGATGTCCACCATTCATGATGACACTGCAGTTGTAGTTCAGCGAAGACGAGGTCCCATTGAAAAACCGACATGTGTCCAAGACTATAATCTCTACATGGGGGGGGTGGATTTCAATGACCAAATGATTCAGCCCTATTTGTCAATAAGGAGGTCCCGATTCTGGTATAAGAAGGTAGCAATGTATCTAATCCATTTGGCCATTTACAATTCCTACATAATCTACACAAAATCCACAGAAAGCCCCGCCTCCTTCCTAAAATTCATAGAAGAAGTAGTCACGTCCCTCATCTATCCACAAAGACCCCTCCCAGAATTACCTCGTTCTGATGCTGTTAGCCGACTTCATGAATGGCACTTCCCGTACAACATTCCACCATCGGAAGCAGGCCGAAGACGGCAAAAAAAATGTCGTGTGTGCAGCAGAAGAGATTTTCGAAAAGATACCAGCTTCCATTGTCCCCGGTGTCCCTCCCAACCTGGCCTTTGCATTGGTGAATGCTTTGAACTGTATCATACATCCCCAAGTTATTAGCCCATATTTTCCCCATTTTCACTGATCATTTTCCATGCTTCCCCAAATAACCATGCCACTGCCTTCAATGTGAACTGACCCTGGCCTGCTTTTTGACTATGCCTCTGCCTACCGTTTGGACTGCTTCCACATGAACTGACCCTGGCCTGTTTTGACTATGCCTCTGCCCACCGTTTGGACTGCTTGCTCGTGAACTGACCCTGGCCTGTTTTGTGACTACTCTTCTGCCTACCGCTTGGACTGCTTGCACGTTAACTGACCCTGGCTTGTTTTATGGACTATGCTTTTGCCTACCGCTTGGACTGATCTGTTGCCCTGCTACTATAGTACACAGGGGTCTCACATATGTGAGGGGCTCCAGAATAGTTTTTCCGGATGGAGATAACAATTTTTTTTGTTTTCTCCCGGTTTTGTAATTTCCGGATTAGGGTCTGGAGTCCGGAGGCTTCATAGAGATTTGGGTGGGTCGAAGCCTCTACCCCTGTGCCCCTGTGCACAGGTCTTACCCAATTGCGGCCCTCAGCCTTCTGCTGACTTACTGCCATCATGCCTTTGCCTGCCGCATGAACGGACCACACATCTGCCTGCTACCTGGACTATGAAAATAATTCGCTGTAGCAAAAGGCAGTATGTTTATGAAGGGCTGGAGAGCGGTACAATAATGTGTGTCTGCAGGTAACAGTGTACCAGGACCATTATTATGGCTGTGCTGGCTGTCTCTGCCTGGACAATTCCTATGGACTGTGCTGTGCCGACTATAGACAATATTCCTGCCTGCTGCCTGGATAGTTATTGCTGTCGCTAAGCACATCCCTGACTGCTGCCTGGACCAGTGCTCTCTTCTGTGGACACTACTAAAAGCACAGGAAATACTTTTTTTTTATCTTTTCCGCAATAGAATTTATTTTGGATTGTAATTCTTGGTATGTACATGCTATGTGTTAGAAATATGAAGGGCCTTCAAAAATGATAGGTTGCCAGGAAATTATCTATGTAATGTATTCTCCTAGAACGCCTGATGGTGCTACTTGGATGTTGGGCCACTGTATGTGGCCAAGCTGTGTAAAAGTCTCACACATGTGGTATCCCCATACTCAGGGGGGGTAGCAGAATGTATTTTGGGGTGTCATTTTTGCTATGTGTTGGAAATATCTTATAAATGGACAACTTTGTGTAAAAAAAATGCGTTTTTATTTTTTTTCCACATTTTCCAAAAACTTCTGGAAAAAAAATAACCGTTCAAAAGACTCATTATGCCTCATAGATTATACGTTGGGGTGTTTGCTTTCCAAAATGGGGTCATTTTGTGGGCAATTCCTTTGTCCTGGTGCTCCAGGGCCTTCAAAAGTGTAATAGGTGGTTGAGAAATGAGATGTGCAATTTATGCTCGTAGATCGCCTGATGGTGCTACTTCAATGTTGGGCCTTTGTATGTGGCCAGGCTGTGTAAAAGTCCCACACATGTGGTATCGCCATACTCAGGAGGAGTAGCAGAATGTATTTTGGGGTGTCATTTTTGCTATGTATTTGCTATGTGTTGGAAATATCTTATAAATGGACAACTTTGTGTAAAAAAAATGCGTTTTTATTTTTTTTCCACATTTTCCAAAAACTTCTGGAAAAAAAATAACCGTTCAAAAGACTCATTATGCCTCATAGATTATACGTTGGGGTGTTTGCTTTCCAAAATGGGGTCATTTTGTGGGCAATTCCTTTGTCCTGGTGCTCCAGGGCCTTCAAAAGTGTAATAGGTGGTTGAGAAATGAGATGTGCAATTTATGCTCGTAGATCGCCTGATGGTGCGACTTCAATGTTGGGCCTTTGTATGTGGCCAGGCTGTGTAAAAGTCCCACACATGTGGTATCGCCATACTCAGGAGGGGTAGCAGAATGTATTTTGGGGTGTCATTTTTGCTATGTATTTGCTATGTGTTGGAAATATCTTATAAATGGACAACTTTGTGTAAAAAAAATGCGTTTTTATTTTTTTTCCACATTTTCCAAAAACTTCTGGAAAAAAAATAACCGTTCAAAAGACTCATTATGCCTCATAGATTATACGTTGGGGTGTTTGCTTTCCAAAATGGGGTCATTTTGTGGGCAATTCCTTTGTCCTGGTGCTCCAGGGCCTTCAAAAGTGTAATAGGTGGTTGAGAAATGAGATGTTCAATTTATGCTCGTAGATCGCCTGATGGTGCGACTTCAATGTTGGGCCTTTGTATGTGGCCAGGCTGTGTAAAAGTCCCACACATGTGGTATCGCCATACTCAGGAGGAGTAGCAGAATGTATTTTGGGGTGTCATTTTTGCTATGTATTTGCTATGTGTTGGAAATATCTTATAAATGGACAACTTTGTGTAAAAAAAATGCATTTTTATTTTTCTTCCACATTTTCCAAAAACTTCTGGAAAAAAAATAACCGTTCAAAAGACTCATTATGCCTCATAGATTATACGTTGGGGTGTTTGCTTTCCAAAAGGGGGTCATTTTGTGGGCAATTCCTTTGTCCTGGTGCTCCAGGGCCTTCAAAAGTGTAATAGGTGGTTGAGAAATGAGATGTGCAATTTATGCTCGTAGATCGCCTGATGGTGCGACTTCAATGTTGGGCCTTTGTATGTGGCCAGGCTGTGTAAAAGTCCCACACATGTGGTATCGCCATACTCAGGAGGAGTAGCAGAATGTATTTTGGGGTGTCATTTTTGCTATGTATTTGCTATGTGTTGGAAATATCTTATAAATGGACAACTTTGTGTAAAAAAAATGCGTTTTTATTTTTTTTCCACATTTTCCAAAAACTTCTGGAAAAAAAATAACCGTTCAAAAGACTCATTATGCCTCATAGATTATACGTTGGGGTGTTTGCTTTCCAAAATGGGGTCATTTTGTGGGCAATTCCTTTGTCCTGGTGCTCCAGGGCCTTCAAAAGTGTAATAGGTGGTTGAGAAATGAGATGTGCAATTTATGCTCGTAGATCGCCTGATGGTGCGACTTCAATGTTGGGCCTTTGTATGTGGCCAGGCTGTGTAAAAGTCCCACACATGTGGTATCCCCATACTCGGTAAGAGTAGCAGAATGTATTTTGGGGTGTAATTTGTTGTATGCATATGCTCTGTGAGAGAAATAACCAGTTAATATGAAAATTTTGAAAAAAAAAAAAAAAAAAAATCTTCCTTTTGCAAAGAATTGTGGGAAAAAATTACACCTTAAAAAAACTAACCATGCCACTTACTTAATACCTTGGAATGTCTACTTTCTAAAAAGGGGTAATTTGGGGGGTATTTGTACTTTTCTGACTTGTTAGTACCTCAAGAAATGAGATTCACCTGATGTACTGAAGGCCTGATCAGATGTTTTCAATTTTCAGTGATTGGCACCATAGTTTGTAGACTCTATAACTTTCACAAAGACCAAATAATATACACTAATTTGGGTTATTTTTACCAAAGATATATAGCAGTATAAATTGTGGCCAAAATGTATGAAGAAAAATTACTAATTTGCTACATTTTATGACAAAAACATAGAAAAAGGCAATTTTCACAAAATTTACGGTCTTTTTTTATTTATAGCACAAAAAATAAAAAACCCATTAGTGATTAAATACCACCAAAAGAAAGCTCTATTTGTGTGAAAAAAAGGACACAAATTTCATTTGGGTACAGTGTTGCATGACTGAGTAATAGTCATTCAAAGTGTAAGAGCACCGAAAGCTGAAAATTGGTCTGGGCAGGAAGGGGGTTTAAGTGCCCTGTATTGAGGTGGTTAAAGAAAAAGGCTATTGTATCCATAGATGCGCCATTTGTACCCACAAATTTTGCCTTATAACCGTGCATCTTTTTTTCCCAGATGGAGCCCTGTTAGTGTTCCATATTCATCTGAACAACAAAGAGGGAGGGGGGGCAGAGAGCTGCAGCACTGGGTGTGTCCAGAGAGCAAGTCCGCACTCAGTACAAATTATAAATATCAAACAAATATAATTATATCCAAAACATATGAGACCCATGTCAGGTCAGCTCAAAAAAGGAAGGGCTTGGTGTCTTCCACCATGAATGTGTTACAAAGAGAATAGAGCTGGCATGAGATGGGTAGAGGTGATACTCAGTCCCAAATTGTATGCACACAACAAAAAACAAGATTGCCCATGGGACTTTTAAAGAGGGACTTTTCCTCATTTACTTACTTATGCTCTTGGTCTCCAGGCATCTATCTGTGCTTCTCCCGAAGAAGCGAGACTCCTCTCGCGAAACGCGTCGAGACCTAGCACAGCCATCCCAGACTACTGACAGTCATCTGTATGACATATCCAGGTCTTATGGAAAGGTCTATTACATGAATGCAAAATTTACCAATATGTTGATATCTAATATGTTTTCTTTTTTCTGTATTATATGTTGTTTTTAAATGTATGTAAAATAAATCATTTACACATTTTACTTGAGGTGTGCTCTTTAAAAGTCCCATGGGCAATCTTGTTTTTTGTTGTGTGCATACTTTTGGGGACTGAGTATTACCTCTACCCATCTCATGCCAGCTCTATTCTCTTTGTAAGAGATGCTGTATCATGACCTTACACAGGCCGTTCATGCTGGAAAACCCTCCAATGTGGCTGAATTAAAACAATTCTGCAAAGAAGAGTGGGCCAAAATTGCTCTACAGCAATGTGAAAGACTTACTGACAGTTATCGCAAACGCTTGATTGCAGTTATTGCCGCCAAGGGTGGCACAACCAGTTATTAGGTTTAGGGGGCAATTACTTTTCACAGCATTGTGTATATATATATATATAACACACTTACCAGCCACTTTATTAGGTACACCTTGCTAGTACCGGGTTGGACCCCTTTTGCTGACAGAACTGCCTTAATTCATAGATTCAACAAGGAGTTGGAAACATTCCTCAGAGATTTTGATCCATTTTGACATGAAAGCATCATGCAGTTGCTGCAGATTTATCATCTGCACATCCAGGATATGAATCTCCCGTTCCACCACATCCCAAAAGTGCTCTATTGGATTGAGATCTGGTGACTGTGGAGGCTATTGGAGTACAGTGAACTCATTGTCATGTTTAGGAAACCAGTGGTGAGATGAGATTTGAGCTTTGTGACATGGTGTATTATCCTGCTGGAAGGAGCCATCAGAAGATGGGCACACTGTAGTCATAAAGGGATGGACATGGTCAGCAACAATACTCAGGTAGGCCTTGGTGTTTAAATGATGCTTAATTGGTACTAAGGGGCCCAAAGTGTGCAAAGAAAATATCCCCCACACCATTACATCACCACCACCAACCTGAATTGTTGATACAAGGAAGGATGGATTTATGCTTTTATGTTGTTTGCGTCCAATTCTAACGTAAACCTAAATTTCGCAGCTGAAATCGAGACTTATCAGACCAGGAAAGTTTTTCTAATCCTCTATTTTGGTGAGCCTTTGGTGAGCCTGTGCTAATTGTAGCCTCAGTTTCCTGTTCTTAGCTGACGGGAGTGGCACCCGGTGTGGTCTTCTGCTGCTGTAGCCCATCTTCTTCAAGGTTCGATGTGTTGTGCATTCAGAGATGGTATCCTGCATCTCTTGGTTGTAACAAGTGGTTATTTGAGTTACTGTTGCCTTTCTATCATCTCAAACCAGTCTGCCCATTCTCCTCTGACTCTGACATCAACAAGGCGTTTTCCTCCACACAACTGGATATTTTCTCTTTTTTGGACCATTCTCTGTAAACCCTAGAGATGGTTGTGTTGTGAAAATCCCAGTAGATCAGCAGTTTTTGAAATACTCAGACCAGCCCGTATGGCACCAACAACCATGCCACGTTCAAAGTCACTTAAATCCCCTTTCTTACCAATTCTGATGCTCGGTTTGAACGTTTAGATGCCTAAATGCATTGAGTTGCTGCCATGTGATTGGGTGTTTAGCAATTTGTGTTACCAAGTGTAGCACTAACTCTCGGTGGAGCTGCTGGTTTAAAGCGGGCTGTTACCTTCACTCTCGTTACCTCTGTTTCACCGGCACCGGGTCTAGGGTCCCGTTGAGTCTACCTCTGGACGATGTAGACACCAAACACTTGAGTATATTTTCCAATGCTTTAATGAACAAGTAATAAAGGAATGAGCAGGAAAGAGGCAGAAGGAAAGTGGCAGGGAAGCTCAAATACCTTTCCTTAGTATTCTTTAGAACATTCTTTGCAATTGAACACTTGTAATTGAATGCACTCCCCTCGTGGGATTCAATCTTTTCCCGCCTGGATAGGCCTCTCTCACTTGCCTAGCAGCCAGTACGTAGCACGAACAAAAGTCTCTGCCACAGACTTGTATGGAATAAAACCCGTACAATCCTCTGCCACAGGATGTATTGGTTTGCGATGAATGTCAGACACAGTACTTGAACCTTTAAGCCAACCAGGCAGTACTATGCAGTAAGATTACTTCAGGATACATCCTCCAACCGAGTCACCAGGCCCCTCTCCAGACCAACACTCTGCATGATCCTTCCATGACGGGTCCTCCCCTGGGATCTCCTGGGTTGTCCAGCTTCTTCACTCAGGATAGACAGCTCAGGACCATTCCTCTGCTGCTGTGGTAGGCCCCAGACAGACTTCTGGGCCCACCCACACGCTGCAGCCGCGTGGGCCTCCCGATCGGAGGACCACGAGGTGGTACTCCTAACGCATACCTGTCGGCCAGGAGGGCCAGCAGGTGGCTGAAAATGAACCCCTAAACATGGCGTCTGTCTCATAAATACCCCCTCCCAGAATGCAACTCGGAGGACCACCTCCACCGAGTTGTCCCCGGGACAGAGGAGCACCCATACGCTTCAACACGTTGCCTTTCCAACACCAGCCCATGGTGACAACGACACCCACCGGCACAGTGTGGAACTACACGCAACTCAGCCAAGCTGGAACAGAGGCAAATCTAACTTCACCTAACAAGTAACCCACGAGAATTTACCTATCAGCGGTAGATTGAAAATCTACCAGCGCTACACAAGCAATTGAACAGGTGTACTTAATAAAGTGGCCAGCGAGTATCTCACAAAAGTGAGTAAACCCCTCACATTTTTGTAAATATTTTATTATATCTTTTTATGTGACACTCAAAATAAACCAACACACAGCCATTAATGTCTAAACCGCTGGCAACAAAAGTGAGTACACCCCTAAGTGAAAATGTCCAAATTGGGCCCAATTAGCCATTTTCCCTCCCCAGTGTCATGTGAGGGGGAGGGAAGCAGGGAGCAGGTGTGTTAAATTTGGTGTTATCGCTCTCACTCTCTCTCATACTGGTCACTGGAAGTTCAACATGGACCTTGCTTTGTGCACTGGTGCGCAGTCATGTTGGAACAGGAAGGGGCCATCCACAAACTGTTCCCACAAAGTTGGGACCATGAAATTGGCCAAAATGCCTTGGTATGCTGACGCCTTAAGAATTCTCTTCACTGGAACTAAGGGGACAAGCCCAACCCCTGAAAAACAACCCCACATCATAATCCTGCCTCCACCAAATGATTTAGACCAGTGCAAGGTCTATAAAGACATGGATGAGCGAGCTTGAGGTGGAGGAACTTGACTGGCCTGCTCAGAGTCCTGACCTTAACCCCATAGAAAACCTTTGGGATGAATTAGAGCGGAGATTGCGAGCCAGGTCTTCTCATCCAACATCAGTGCCTGACCTCACAAACGCACTTCTGGAAGAATGGTCAAACATTCCCATAGACAGACTCCTAAACCTTGTGGACAGCCTTCCCAGAAGAGGGTTAAGCTGTTATAGCTGCAAAGGGTGGGCCAACTCAATATTGAACCCTACGGACTTATGCCCCATACACACAGTCGGACATTGATCGGACATTCCGACAACAAAATCCATGGATTTTTTCCGACGGATGTTGGCTCAAACTTGTCTTGCATACACACGGTCACACAAAGTTGTCGGAAAACCTGATTGTTCTAAACACGTACGTCAGGACTATAAACGGGGCAGTAGCCAATAGCTTTCCTCTCTTAATTTATTCTGAGCATGCGTGGCACTTTGTGCGTCGGTAAAAAATATAATAAGGGTGAACCCGCGCAACAGAAAATAAATAAATAACCAAATAATAGGTTAGAACTGCTGCCTCCACAGAAGCAATCACCACCAAGGTGGAAAAAGCTGAGAGTGAAAGAAATGTTAATGTGTGGGTGTGACGCTGTCCTAATTAAGAACGCATGTGAAAATATAAATTAAATGTAAATAGGATCCTCTGGTATATGTGCTGTCACTATACTAATAAACTAAATACACCAGTGAAAAAGCAGTTTCATAATAGGAATGCAAAATAGTACCATATAGCCAAATAAGCCTATGCAAAGGTGGTAGACAAATAAATATATCAGGAGTAAAAAATTCGACCATGCGTGAAATTATTGTGATCCACTCTAACACATGATATCCAAAACATACCTGAGTGAATGCATAAAAGGGATGGGGGTGGGGGAGGGGAGGGAATGGGAAAGGAAAGGCGGAGAAAAAGCAAACCAAAAATATGTCTCCGCTGCAATAGAAAATAATGTTGCTGAGGATACTCATAAGGTGCATATGTGAAAAAAAGTGACTTGTGCTTAATACAGCAATAGTAATATTAAATAGTCCTTATAGGTTTTGCTGACATTTAAAATAAACAAGTGTATCCAAAACCATCTTCTAGTGTTTATTTTCTGTGGTGACCAGGTGGTTATATCGCGTGCTCTTAATGTGCAAACACTCACCAGCTTCCTTAACCCCTGCAGGGGTGACAAGCAGTCACAGTCTATGCTACTGTGCGGCAGTCCTTGGCACTTTCAGGATCGGAGTGGCATTTAGACATAAAAGAGAAAAGGAATGCCCATAGCGTAAAACCATTGAAAAGTTTTATTTGAGAAAGATGACAGAGCGGCACTCACATATTAGTAGCTCATATAAAACAAAAATGTCATTAGTAGAACCGTCAGATTCAAATCCTGTGTTTCCTGGGAGATAATACAAGACGTAGGTATAGGCCACGCCCTACGTGTTTCGTCATTGGACATTTACGTCTGACGCTCCCGTAGACGTCCAATGACGAAACGTGGCTATATGGTACTATTTTGCATTCGTATTATGAAACTGCTTTTTCACTGGTGTATTTAGTTTATTAGTATAATGACAGCACATATACCAGAGGATCCTATTTACATTTAATTTATATTTTCACATGCGTTCTTAATTAGGACAGCGCCACACCCACACATTAACATTTCTTTCACGCTTTGTGCGTCGGATTTGTGTACACACGATCGGAATTTCCGACAACGAATTTTGTTGTCGGAAAATTTTATAGCAAGCTCTCAAACTTTGTGTGTTGGAAATTCCGATGGAAAATGTGTGATGGAGCCCACACATGGTCGGAATTTCTGACAACAAGGTCCTATCACACATTTTCCGTCGGAAAATCCAACCGTGTGTACGGGGCATAAGACTGGGATGCCATTAAAGTTCATGTGCATGTAAAGGCAGGCATCTCAATACTTTTATAGTGTATATAAATAAAATTACCATAGATGCAATGATATAATAATGTCTATGACTATACAAAACTATCATAATCAACAGTATTGTTATGTATAAAAAAAATAAATCTTTACATTTGTAAATTTGTCACCAATACATATTAATGGGATTGGAATGATATATAATTCAGTAATAATAGAATGAATGAGATGTTCAAAAAAGAGGTACATGAGCAACGTGTTGGCATGAGTGTACCTGTGCATAGAGAAAGCATCATCTCTGTAAGACCGAAAATTTGATATCACAAATCACACTCTAAGAGGATACCGGATCTCCTTGCTGCCACTTTGTAACAGTGGTATTTGTCAAGGCTTATGCGAATGTCGGCCAAGTTCCTTTAACCTGACACCGTTGCAAGAGTCCTATCCAACCTTGTAATCATAAGATATATCTGCTTACGTAGTTACTTTCACATAAACAGGAGCTCAAACAAAACTGAACAAACAAAACTGAGTACCTTGAAAAGTTTTGAATTACACCAACGTAGAATATAATAGGATCTCTTGTGCAAATAACGGTATGTGACATAGAGATACCTCTGAGAAATGTCATCTTTCTGTGTGAATTCTGCATTAACCAGGCAAGTTACTTTAAACATAATGCTGGATGCAGAATCAAAGGCACCTGTTTATGTGTTTATTGTGAAATAATGATCACATTACATCAAAAGATAATACAGGGATTGGAAAATAATAGATGTATTGTATGAATGTGTATATATTAAACTGTAAAAGATATCCTTATGTTTGTCACCTGTGGATGTCACAGGACTACATTATCTTATTATGCCACCAAAGTCCTAAAGCGACACTAAACTCTGGCTTAAAAAAATTATATTCTATTTAACCACCTGATCTCCGGAAGATTTACCATTTTTTTGTGATACGGCACTGCTAAATGTCAATTACGTGCCATGCAATGCTGTACTCAAATACAATTTATGTCATTTCCCCCCCCCCCCACAAATAGAGCTTTCTTTTGGTGGTATTTGATCACCTCTGTGTTTTTTGTTTTTTTTGTGCTGTAAACAAAAAAAGATCGACAATTTTGAGAAAAAAAACAAACAATATTTTCGACTTTCTGCTATATAACATATCCAATAAAAAAAAAAAAAAATTCCAAATTCTTCATAAACCTAGGCAAAAAAGTATTCTGCTACATAGTTTTGGTTAAAAAAAATGACCAATAAGCATATATTGATTGGTTTGCGCAAAATTTATAGCACAAAAAGGGGACCCAAGGGAGAGGAACGGGACAGGTGCCAGTTCCACCCAGGGAAAAAGAATTCATCAACAAGGAACCAGCAGATTAGCAAAAATATGAAAAATTTAATGTTAAGTTGAATAATTCCACATATACACCAAACACAAAATCAAAAATTATGACAATAAGTGAACCAAGACCTGACACTAAAAAATGCTCTGAAGAAATCCCTGTGACGGATGAAACGCGTCAACATGACGCCATCACGCTCCACCTAGCGTCACACACAGACCCACCCATCAGCCCTGGGTATTCCGTCCGCCCTCGTGTGAAGCCTCTCAGCATGGAACCAGGAAGTGGACGCTGACCTACGCCGCACTCAGACGGCACGTCCTAACACGCCTCCGCTCCTCATCACCGCTGCTGGTAACTGAGCACACGGATCTACGAAGCCCCATCCAGCTGACCCGACCTGGATGCAGCCGCTCCGTACCACCTGAGATGATCCGAGTGGGATTGGAATGATCTACTAGCCTGCTCAACTTCGGTATCCCGGGACTGGTGAGACTGTATCTGTTCATATTCTAATCGTGACTGATGTCACCATAGTTACACAGCTGTCTCCCACCCACTGTCAATTTCATTCACAGTGATTATTACCGATGCAGGCACACCTACATCTTGATCTATGTACCATCCCCACACAGCTGCTCATCTACTTCACCAGTCATTGTATGACACTCAGCTGTTAGTGTCTCAATCAGCTATGTCCATGCAATACATCTCAAGGCTCACCTAAGGCCTGGTATTGGCATCATACAAGGCGGACTTCCCCCCAACCATATGGCTGCACACACCAATCTCCCAGCCTTGACCCACAACCTTCTGAGATACTTATGAGACGTTTTATGTTTTGCTGTGTATCTTTTCATTCATTAATCCAGCTGGGCGTCCTTGCTGTGTGTGTTTAGTGGTGGCCATCTGTGTGTTGTTCTGTTCTTAGACAACGTTGTCTATTTAAAAATTTTTTTAGTGTCAGGTCTTGGTTCACTTATTGTCATAATTTTTGATTTTGTGTTTGGTGTATATGTGGAATTATTCAACTTAACATTAAATTTTTCATATTTTTGCTAATCTGCTGGTTCCTTGTTGATGAATTCTTTTTCCCTGGGTGGAACTGGCACCTGTCCCGTTCCTCTCCCTTGGGTCCCTTTTTTGTGATATGCCTTTAATTCAGAGGAACACACCCTGCTATCTCAATTAGATTCCCCGGGTGTCATGCAATTAGCTTCATCCACATACAGATGTAGTTAGGGCACTTCCCTCATCTGTTATTACTTTTCATATTGAATTAATTTGAGTCTCTTGGATCATTAATTCCCTCCCCTCCCCCCCTTGTTGTTTGCAAAATTTATAGCGTCTACAAACTATGGGCTTTATAGTGGAATTTTGCTTTCTACTCATAATGGTGTTGATCAGCGACTTATAGCGGGAGTGCAATATTGGGATGGACATTCTGACACTAACTAACACTTTTAACACTTTGTGGGAACCAGTGACACTAATGCAGTGATCAGTGCTAAAAATATGCACTTTCACTGTACTAATGACACTGGCTGGGAAGGGGTTAAACATCTAGGGCGATCAAAGGGTTAAATGTGTGCCTAGCCAGTGTTTGTGTACTATGTGTGGTACTTTTACTAAGGGAAATTATTGATTCCCCCCTGTCAGGACATAGCTCAGCCTTGTTTACATAGGTAGAGCTCAGTTCTGTGTGTTTTCCAAACTATCGGCGGGTGACATCCGTTGGCCAGCACCCGCTGTTCGGCTTCTGCTGTGACTCTGCATGGATCGGCTGCCCAATAACAGTAAATCTGCTATAGGGCGGTCAGCAAGCAATTAAGTATGTATTCCTAATTAGAAAAATGCACTTCCTATTGTTTTCTGGCTCCTCCAAATTCCTAAATGCCTTTTTTTTTATTTTACTGTGATCTAACTTCCTTTTAGAGGGTGGCTACATTCGTTCCCCATGGTCCCATTGAATCCAGAAACATTGCCACACTCTCTTGCTTGCTCCTAGGAATGACTATGTATTATGGGATGTGTAGTGTGCATAGAGCAGTGCTCATGATCACAACTATAGTGCACTGCTCGTTAGTGAAAGGGAAAAGGAGAGGTTCAGGAGCTCACGAAAGACGTTACAAGGAGGAAGAAAATCACAATAGAAAATTATTTCATGAAAAATAGATTACAGGGCCATTAAGTAGTGAGTGTGTATGGATTAGTTTTGAAAAATTTGTATATCGTTTAGTGTCACTTTAAATCCTCATAGCCTCAACATAACTACAACTTCAACTCAACACCTCAACTTAGGCCAAGAGTTGTATTTTTTTATAGATAAATTGGTTTCGTATTAGGTTGGCCATGCACTAATAGAATTTTGTTAAAAAATGTGGGTTTTTGGAATCTTCATTCATTTTGATAACGTTTAGTGAGGATACATAGATGATTAATGTTGGCCAAAGTGGAGAGAAATTTCAAAGGATGAAAGATTTTTCTCAAATGAAAGAAATTCTAATTGAGTTTTTGTTTGGGAAAAATATGCATATATTGTAATGCACAAGTTCTAGGCATAAAAGAAACTTGGTAAATATGTCTGGGATTTCATTTAAAGTGTTACTAAACCCACAACAGTAAAATCAGTCTGTATATGCAGTAAAGCATGCTTGTTATACTCACTGTGGAGCCTAAGGGGTTAATCCTCCACATTGTGTAAAAAGGCTGTTTGATCCTGTCTTCTCTGATCCTCTCTTTCTTCCACTGTCCCCAATATATTTACTGATAATACAGAGCCAGTGGACAAGCTGCACATGCACAGTATGGTGTGTATTGATAGAGAGTTTTATTTTTTTCTTGGGAGGGTGCATGTGATCCGAAAGGGGCCAATCAGCACTGTCCAGATAGAGGGTCTGGGGTCCTGCATCCTGATAGGACAGTCAGAGCAGAATGAAAACACCTCCTACAAGCTTTAACCAGACACTCATAGAAGTCACAACACTATTATATACTGCTGATGAGGAAAAGGTATTTTGCAGTTTATATTTACTAAAATAATTGCATTTCCATGTTCTGTGTACTGTGGGAGTCCAGATATAGTGAATACAGGGCCCTGAGTTTAGTAACACTTCGAGTAATAGGTCTGGATGATATTTTAAGGACTTTCAAACAAAATTAGTTGACTTAATGATAGAAGATCAAATATTCTGACAAACTTTTGAATTTCTGCCTACTGGTATATGGCTAGCTTTAGAACATCACTTCACATGAGTTTTTTTTTTTTTTTTTTAGTTAGTACAAAAACAAAAAAATACAAACTTACAAAATAAAATAAAAATTACCCACTTCCCAATAACCCCTCCTAAGTAGAAAAATCCTCAGGGTTGCCAACAGGCCATCCCCAAGCAACCAAGTCCAGGCATTGTAGAGGGGTCCAAACCTGTACACAAACCCAGTTATTCTGCCCAAAGCCAAAATTACCCAACAAAGTAAAAGGTAATAACAGATACCACCTCAGAATCATAGAAAAAATAAAGAATTGAAAATAAGTTCTCAATGCACCCATAGATAGCTGTAGGATCATCATTCACAGTTAAACATTAAGAGCCCCGATGTCAGTAAGAGCAGCATCTGTGCTCAGAAATTGGAGCAAACTCCTATCATAGAGTAGAAGGGAGTGAGAAAAGGGGGGATAAAAAAAGAGGGGGAAAAAATATTATGTATACATACTGTATATACATACACATACATATACACATACACAGATGCCACACTCAGTGGGGCCATTGAGTATCACAAATGAAAACACCCACCCCATCGTCCAGGCCCAAACACCAGTAGCACTCTGACCAGCCAGCTGTGCCCACTACATGAAACAAAGAAACCAAGTATCAAGACCACAGGTTAACCCTAGTCGGGGCCTAAGCTCCAAGAGCCAGTTACACCATAGACATAATTTGTTTATGTTTATCTAAAGTTTTGTAGTGAATCCACCATGCCCAGGTTGAGGTAAATGATTTGATTCTGTCCTGGGCTGTCAAGATCAGCTCCTTTATCTCCTCCATCCTGTTCACTTGGATGGACCATTCCTTCAGACTAGGGGGTGAAATGTCCCTCCAATGAACCAGAACACACAACCGCGCAGCATTGATCATGTGAATCAGTAAAGATTTCCTATAGATGCGAATAGAAAGGAAGGAATGATGAAGCAGATACCGACTTGGCATGAAGTCAACTGCCATCCCTGACACCTGAGCTGAAATTTCATGGACCTTGGTCCAAAAAGGGACAAAATTAGGATATATCCACCAAATGTGGAGAAATGTGCCCTCTTCGGCAAGGCAGCGCCAACAGCAGTCAGAAAGATTTTATGTAAGAGATATGGCACCTTTTATCAGTGGGTACGGATTTTATATGCATTCTCCTGTCTATGAACATTAAGGGAACCCTTATGTATTGATACCTACACAGTCCTCTGCTCCTAAATGGCAATCCAAGTCCTTTTCCCAAGCCTTACTTGCAGCACCGGTGTCAAGAGGAAGAGCAGTTGAAAACCACGCATAAACCTCGGATATGAGATGTCATTGGGGGGGTGTCCGAATACAGGTGCACTGGAAGGGTGTACGGTCTCTAGAAAAACGCTCTCCACTTCCAGGACCATTAAGGAAATGATGGATTTGTAGGTAAGTCCAGTGGGGAATATGAGAGTCTGGGGCTCGGCTGTCCCAGCCCAATCGATCAGACGACTGTTATGAAAAAACTGATATGCTCGGGGATGAGTGTAGGGCCAGGCTGGATGAAGAAAGGCTGATGTCATCCCAGGTACGAAATCTGGGTTCCCACACAATGGTGAATGGTGAAATGTCATACGCAGAACATGCCACCCTAAAGCATTGCAAAGAAGCGCCAACAAAAGGATGATCGCAAGCCTTTGCTTGGATGCACGCTGTACGTACTCAAGTGGCCACCTCTAAGGGGGCAGCCAGTTCCAGACCCACTCAGTCTTTAAAAGGAATGATGTTGAATCCAATCTACAACACTGGTAAGGTGTCCAGCCCTATATTATTTCTGTAGGTCTAGTAGCCCAATACCACCTTTAGATTTTAGGAGGGCATGTGGTTTTTTTTTATTGCTCTCCATGTCTTTGTTAGAGAGATTCACCCTCTCTACTTGTCTGTTCTGGTGAGAAAGCATTTGTTTTAATTAGAAGAGATTTCTTCGAACTTATTTTTGTGTGTACAGGAAGTAAAGGTAAATCTCCCCAATGGAAAACAGATTGCAAAAAATAAAAAATAAAATGTGGTCATTTTTAACTGCATCCTAATCTGTCCAAAATGGAAATAAAGCTTCTGGCTTTATGTATAATTTAAAGAGGAATTTCAGTCAGTTAAAAGTCAGCAGCTGCAAAAATTGTAGCTGCTGACTATAATAAACAGACACTCACCTGTCCAAGGATCCAGTGCTGTCCTCACCCAAGGTGGTTTTCAGAATCCAGTCTAATGCTGGCCATACACTATACGAAAAATCGGCCGAAAAATCGTTCGTATAGACACTTCGTTCGTTTTTCGGCAAGTTAATGGGCACAAATCGATAATCTTTGTGACGTTTTTGTGGTAAAAAAACGAACGGGAAGTTTGGTAAATTTCTGCCGAACGTACGATAAATTGCAAGGTTAATGTGTTTCCCGTCCGAACTTTCTGCACTAGGTATATGTAAAAAAACAAACAAAAAATTATTTATTCATGTCCACTGAACAATTTATCGGTCATTATATGATGGCACGATCGTTTGCGGTCACGGTCGAACGTTCGTTTTTCGAAAATGGGTTCGGCCGATTTTCTGTATAGTGTATGGCCAGCATTAGGATCCCCGGTGCCAGCATGTTAACTGTGAACAGCTGGGTGTGACTCTTACAGCTTCACAATTGGCTTACCCCTGCATATGCACGAGCTGCACTGCCCTTTGTGAATGGTCCTGCAGCCTTTTAGGACCTGTGACATGTCTCAGAAGGTTGCAGGCGGGGGAGAACCTCCGGTGAATCCGCAGCAGCGATCCAACCAGAAGCGGGAGCAGGTACCTGTCAAATCAGGTACCCGCTCCACCCTAAAATAATTTTTTCCAAATGTGGCAGAGGAGGGGTGAAGAGGCGGAAGAGTGGAACTTCCCCTTTTGGGTGAAGTTCCACTTTAAGGGCAAGAACAATTTTTTTTCATTTCAGAGTTTCATCTGTTTTGTACCTTATAATTTCGCCTTTCAAGTCATTTTACATAAACCTTTTTAGGAGCAAGTAGAACTTTGCTTCAGCAGGAGATTTCAATAAGTATATACTGTATGAATGAAAAAGAAAGGGGAGAAATAGAAAAAAAATATCTGTATTTTCTTCTAACCCTACTTTTACATGATTCGAGCATTCTCAGATATTTAATTAGGGCAATAATTGTCATAGTCTTCTGAGAACAAGGTTATGACATAAGTTTGACTTTTACATAAAGAAACAGAACAGTAAAGCCCAATGTCAAAAATCACCTTTCAATTCAGGAGAGCTTATTCTCTTTCGATGTTAAATAATTATGCACACAGGTTAAAAGAATCCATTTGCGTAAATTGCTAGTGTGCCAGTAAGATAAGAATGATTTAGTTTCAAGCAGGCAGGAATTGGTACAATGGCGCTGTTTGGACAGGCCTTTATTTGCAAATGACATTTGCCTAATGACATCGCTAAAGCTTGTATGCGTATTTGACATTCACGCAATCAACGCATACAGCATGCAGAACATAGAATATATTAATTGAGACAATTTGGTCAATTAGGATGGATATACCTTAGGTTTCTTTTTTTCAATGATTTATTTATTTTATTCTAGCTTTTCTTTTTTTATTTCTTTAATACTTTTGCCCGTTCTGAAAGGGCAGGATCGGGTATATGAGGTCAGATCTAGCTCCACCACAATACCTCTGCAGCAGCCTAAATTAGTGATCTTTTATTCACTTTTTTAGTAAATAATTTGCTCAGACTACAACGTTTAAAATATATATATTAAAAAAAATGTAATAATGGGGCAGACTTGATGGAGCACCTGGCCTTTTTTCTGCCTTCACTCTTCTATGTTTCTAAGTTTAAACAAAAGATAAATCCTACAGTAATCTATTACGAGGGTGGGGGGGCAGACATACATGGGTTCCTTCCTGCTCCAGAGTGGCTGCTGCGGTGCACAGGACATTCCAGGGTTGCCAGGTACAGGATTTCCTATAACCACAATGGGAAGTTTATAGAGTGCCCTTTAGCAGATTTGGAAGCCTAGAAGTCGATTAATTCAGTCAGCTGGTGATTATGTAGCAGGTGAAATTTCCAGACAACACCTGCTGTCTACTGAAATGTGGGCTCTGTTTTATCCACCCATAGTAAGTTCTCTTCTCATTCCCCCTCCACCAAACAAGGATCTCACTAATAACAAGTCACCATCGATGTGCATTCTGGACAAACCCAGTTAGTAGTAACTCCAGAACAATATACACAAAGAGGCGCTGGGAACTCTTTTGCTGCGTACACACAATCGGATTTTCGGACAACAAATGTTGAATGTGAGCTTGTTGGCGAAAAGTCAGACCGAGTGTATGATCCATCGATCATTTGTTGGCGGACTTTCCGCCAACAAATGTTGGCTAGCAGGTTCTGAAATTAGCCGCCAACAAATTTTTGTTGTCGGACTTTCCGATCGTTTGTACACAAGTCCGTCGCACAAAAGTCCACACATGCTCGGAATCAAGTATGAGCCAGAAGCGCTCGGTCTTGTAAAACTAGTAACTCATAATGGAGATATCACATGACTATTGAACTTCCTTTTTATCAGCTCGCCGAACGTCTTGTACGTCACTACGTTCGTAACTGTTGGCCAACATTTGTGTGACCGTGCAGGGCCGATCCTAGACGGGTGCGCGGGGTGCAGTTCACCTGGGCGCCACAGAGGTGGGGGCGCTTAAGCGCCAGAGTGCTCCTCTCCTTCCTCCTCTCCTTGTTGGTGTCCAGAGGCCGCTCTCTCCGCCGCTCACCGCTGCCGCTGTGTTTCCTGCCCAAGTCCGTCCCCCCTCCATCCCCCTGTCAGAGGAGATCTGAGCGGCTGTCTCTGTTCGGAGAGAGACCCGCGCAGTGAGGTCGTTGGGGGGCGGGGCGGTCTGTGCCGTGCAGTGTCTGTCATTTGTTCTTCTCCTCCTCTCTGTCACGATCTTCTCCACCCGGGCGGCGTGGCTGCACACTGTCCTCTCCTCTCCAGCTGCCGCCCGGGTGGGGTTTGTCCTGAGGGGGTCTGTAGTAATGGAGGGGGGTAAGTTTGTAAGAGGGGTCTGTACTAATGGAGGGGGGTGGTTTGTGGGGGGTCTGTACTAATGGAGGGGTGGTGGTTTGTGGGGGGGGTCCGTACTAATGGGGGAGTGGTTTGTGGGGGTCTGTACTAATTGAGGGGGGTGGTTTGTCCGGGGGGTCTGTACTAATTGAAGGGGGGTCTCTACTAATAGAGGGGGTGGTTTGTCCTGAGGGGGTCTGTACTAATACAGGGGGGTGGTTTATGGGGGGGTCTGTACTAATGGAGGGGGTTGTTTATGGGGGGGTCTGTACTAATGGAGGGGGGTGGTTCGTCAGGGGGTCTGTACTAATGGAGGGGGGGTAGTTTGTCCGGGGGCTCTGAACTAATGGAAGTCTCTAATAATGGAGAGGGGGTGGGTTGCCCTAAGGGGGGTCTGTACTAATAGAGGGGGTGGTTTATGGGGGGGTCTGTACTAATGGAGGGGGGTGGTTTAATGGGGAGTCTGTACTAATGGAGGGGGGTTGTTTATGGGGTTTCTGTACTAATGGAGGGGGGTGGTTTGTCGGGGGGGTCTATACTGATGGAGGGGGGGTGGTTTGTCCTGGGGGTCTGTACTAATGGAGGGGGGAGGTTTGTCCTGAGGGGGGTCTGTACTAATGGAGGGGGGCTGGTTTGTGCTGGGGGGTCTGTACTAATGGAGGGGGGGTGTTTGTCCTAGGGGGGTCTGTACTAATGGGGGGGGTTCTGTACTGAGGGAGGGGTTTATACTTAGTGGGGAGTCTGCATTGACAGAGGGGGTCTATATTTAGTGGAGGGTGGTCTGTACTGAGGGGCGACTATAGATGGTGGAGGGGGGGTGACACCAACCCTAGTGACGCCACTGCAGCTGCGGGCTCTTCTTTCCCCCTCCCTCTCCCTCTCCTCGCGCTGCTGTACTAGTGAGCAGTGCTTGCCAGCACAGCTGCCCACTGTGTTTCTTCCGCTGCCTTCATATCAGCCAGATATAGAATTAAAAAATGAGCAGAGAAGAGGATTGTGGGGCATGTAGTCCCGAGGACTGGCAGCCCCACAGTAACACGTAAACTGCAGCCCACACAGCATGCCCAGCTGAATCAGAGAGAGAGAGAGAGCCAGGAGCCCAAGAAAGCTTTCAGGAAAGTGCACCCAGGACTCCAGAAGGAGAGGACAGTGCTGAGGGAACACCATCAGAGAGAGAACCCCGCTGCCCTGCGCCACCAGAGGGAAAGCCACACAGCCTATTGCCTTCCCTGGTGGAGAAAGGAATGGAGTCATTGCCAGATCTGATCAATACAGATCAATACAGATCTGGGCTCTACCCAGCGGAATCGCCACGGGCAATTCAGAGTGAGCTGACTCCTGATCAGAGGAACCGTTGTTGCTGGGTCAGGTGAGAGGGCCGATCGGCCATTATCTCCTGTAGTATGTCTGCAGTCTCTGACCATCTCCTGTGCTATGTCTGCAGTCTCTGGCCATCTCCTGTAATATGTCTGCACTCTCTGACCGTCTCCTGTAATATGTCTGCACTCGCTGACCGTCTCCTGTGGTATGTCTGCAGTCTCTGACCATCTCCTGTATTATATCTGCAGTCTCTGACCATCTCCTGTATTATATCTGCAGTCTCTGACCATCTCCTGTATTATATCTGCAGTCTCTGACCATCTCCTGTGCTATGTCTGCAGTCTCTGACCATCTCCTGTGTTATATCTGCAGTCTCTGACCATCTCCTGTGCTGTGTCTGCACTCTCTGACCGCCTCCTGTAATATGTCTGCAGTCTCTGACCATCTCCCGTAGTATATCTGCAGTCTCTGACCATCTTCTGTGCTATGTCTGCAGTCTCTGAGCATCTCCTGTGCTATGTCTGCAGTCTCTGACCATCTCCTGTAATATGTCTGCACTCTCTGACCATCTCCTGTAATATGTTTGCACTCTCAGACCGTCTCATGTAATATGTCTGCACCCTCTGACCATCTCCTGTACTATGTCTGCAATCTCTGACCATCTCCTGTCCTATGTCTGCAGTCTCTGACCATCTCCTGTGCTATGTCTGCAGTCTCTGACTGTCTCCTGTACTATGTCGGCAGTCTCTGACCACCTCTTGTATCATGTCTGCAGTCTCTGACCATCTCCTGTACTATGTCTGCAGTCTCTGACCGTCTCCGGTGCTATGTCTGCAGTCTCTGACCATCTCCTGTACTATGTCTGCAGTCTCTGACCGTCTCCTGTGCTATGTCTGCAGTCTTTGACCGTCTCCTGTACTATGTCTGCAGTCTCTGACCACCTCTTGTATCATGCCTGCAGTCTCTGACCGTCTCCTGTACCATGTCTGCAGTCTCTGACCGTCTCCGGTGCTATGTCTGTAGTCTCTGACCATCTCCTGTACTATGTCTGCAGTCTCTGACCATCTCCTGTATTATGTCTGCAGTCTCTGACTGTCTCCTGTGCTATGTCTGCAGTCTCTGACCAGCTCCTGTATTATATCTGCAGTCTCTGACCATCTCCTGTGCTATGTCTGCAGTCTCTGAGCATCTCCTGTAGTATATCTGCAGTCTCTGACCATCTCCTGTACTATGTCTGCAGTCTCTGACCATCTCCTGTGCTATGTCTGCAGTCTCTGACCATCTCCTGTAATATGTCTGCACTCTCTGACCATCTCCTGTAATATGTTTGCACTCTCAGACCGTCTCTTGTAATATGTCTGCACCCTCTGACCATCTCCTGTACTATGTCTGCAGTCTCTGACCATCTCCTGTGCTATGTCTGCAGTCTCTGACCATCTCCTGTGCTATGTCTGCAGTCTCTGACCGTCTCCTGTACTATGTCTGCAGTCTCTGACCACCTCTTGTATAATGTCTGCAGTCTCTGACCGTCTCCTGTACTGTGTCTGCAGTCTCTGACCGTCTCTGGTGCTATGTCTGCATTCTCTGGCATCTCCTGTACTATGTCTGCAGTCTCTGACCGTCTCTTGTATCATGTCTGCAGTCTCTGACCATCTCCTGTACTATGTCTGCAGTCTCTGACCATTTCTTGTATGCAGGGCTGTGTTTTGGCCTGTACTATGTACTATGTCTGGGGGCTCTTTCTAACAGACTCTCTAACAGAAGCCCTCTCTGTGTGCATCAGAGAGACTTCCCTCCAGGTCTCATTAGTGTACACTCTTCCTGTATTTTTTTTATTGTTAAAAGATCATGGGAGGATCCCAGGGTAACAAAGACTTCTTAGGGGAGCATCTCTGTGTTTGAGTCTTTGCCATAGAAACATGTGTAAAGGGAAGGAGTTTGTAAGATGACCACGCCCATGTGGGGGCGTCAGAAATGTTTCTGCACCCAGGCGTCTGTGACCCTAGAATCGGCCCTGTGACCGTGTGTATGCAAGACAAGTTGGAGCCAACTACCTTCAAACAAAATTCCATGGTTTTGTTGTTGGAAAGTCCGATCGTGTGTACGAGGCATTAGACTTGTATGGGTAGTCAAATATAAAGGAAAAACTTCAAACAACCTCAATGGCTCTGCTGAGGTGGCTCCTACACAGCAAGGCTTCCCTTGATAGGTACCCAACAGTAGCTCAAACCATAGAGATACAGAAAGGAGCACCAAATCAAAATCAGATAAATAAGTCCAAGATCATTTTAACTGTTGGTAAAAAAAAGTAATATAAAATGGTAACAATTCAAATTATTTTGGACTCTTTTATCAGGTTTTTTATTAAGGCTTTCAGTAGCTGCAGGACTAAAAAGGAGGGGATCAGTTCCTCTACATGCTGCCCCTCCTATTCACCTCCTGCTGTGATCAGGCTCCTTTGTGCTCCCCTGGCCCCCCTCATTCCATTAGCGCTGCCAGGCCCCCCCCTCCTCTCTCCCACCAGCTGCTGCAAGGGATGCTGACAGGATGGAAAGTGAGTAAGGGGCCAGTAAATGTGTACTGTCCCCTTCCTTGTCTTCATAAATAGAGTCAGTGATCCCTACCATTACTGTTCCACTACTGTTCATTCATAAC
Source organism: Lithobates septentrionalis (assembly GCA_037952835.1). Taxonomy (NCBI): domain Eukaryota; kingdom Metazoa; phylum Chordata; class Amphibia; order Anura; family Ranidae; genus Lithobates; species Lithobates septentrionalis. The sequence goes on from JBBDGP010002445.1 coordinate 2,262,887, forward strand.
TGAGACATAGTAAAATGTGTTTACTATGCTTCAGTTTGTTAATGAACGTGAAGCTCTGTACAAAGCTATTCCTATTCATTCATCCTGTGATGCTGAAGCTGCAGAGATGGAGATGGGGGTCTGTTTAGACCCCTGATATTTTCACCAAAGCCCCCCAATGGGCTCCTAAAATTTTTTTATTTAATTATAAAAAATAAAATTGTAAAAAAAAAAAAAAAAAGATAAAAAATAAAATAAAAAAACTACTGACACCAGTGGTAGAACCACCAGAGTTGCAAAGGTTGCACTTGTGACTGGGCCCTGGCGTTCTGTCATCATGAGGGAGGCCCCCCTGGCGGGGGTCAGGGGGGCTCTTTATGGTCTCTTGCACTGGGGCCCTGAAGGTTCTAGTAACGCCTTTGCTTGGAGCCCTAGTTAGGAATGGCTGCATTAGATTGTAAAGCCAGCGTATGTGGGTGGACCCACACACATATACCGCTCTTGCTCCTGTATTTACTAACCCTATTTTGATCGGGTGGACCCACACACATATACCGCTCTTGCTCCTGTATTTACTAACCCTATTTTGATGATCCTCTAACATGTGAGTTTATAACTTTTTTTTATAAATAAACCCTATTCAAACGGTATCACGCTATGGGAATTTTTTATTTATCTCTGCATGATATTTGAACACCGAGCCTTTACCCTATTGGAGTACTATCTTCAAATTGGATGTCCTAAACGTCTGTGCCAAGTCGGTGGTTTGACCCAAGATCTGTCGTGCCAGCTTATTTCGATATCCATCAAGTCAGTTGACTTACAAGCCTGTATGACTTGGGGCGCGTAAGCCTCTCCAGGTCATCGACATCTGGTAAGTCTCCTTTTGTTTATTGGTGGTGGCCCATTTGATATCACAGTTCTTTGGAGTATCAACGCCGTATGACTACCTGTCTAAGTGTGTCTCGGATTATCCTTGGACTTATTTAAATTATATGTACTAGTTACATCCTACAACGTACTTGCTAGCTCTGGTCTTCATAGTCACATTGTATATTCATGTTATTTCATGGTTTATTGACCCTATTCACGTTTATAATAGTTCATATATTGATTGTTTTTCCACATATCATGCTGTTTCTTTAGCATGAGTTATTTTTTTTAAATATAAATGCACTTTATGTGTACCCTTTTGTATAGTAGGGTACTCTTCTTGTAGTTTTTCCATTTTTATGATTGAAATTTTATTTGGGATAATAGCGCTACACTTTTGTCACAGTTTACACAAATCACTTTTAGTCTACAGCTGTGTTGGCCGTTATTTACATCTCCTTCTTACACAGCGCTGTATTTTTTTTTCCACATCTCCTTTTATGCCCTTATTGATGGGCTTTTATGGACTGATTATATGTTTTTTTTTCACAAATTAGTTTGGTGTCACTTTATAATTTATGTTTTGTTACAAAATATGTTTTAGCGTCATCAGAATAACCTATAATATTTTTGTTTTAACTAACATTGATTCAGGATTTAATCACCTGTCTATTGATTTAGCACTGCTTCCATACACTATTATAAACATGACGGGACATTTTTAAAAAACAAAATTTTTTACTTTCTGCTATAAAACATATCCAATAAAATAAAAAAAAATCTAATTTCATTATCAATTTAGGCCACTATGTATTCTGCTATATATTTTTGCCGGGAATGCGATATTGTGGATATTGTGGCGGACAAATGGGACACCTAACTGACACTTTTGACACTTTTTGGGGACCAGTGACACTAATTCAGTAATCAGCGCTAAAAAATATGCACTGTCACTGTACTAATGACACTGGCAGGGAAGGAGTTAACATCAGGGGCGCTCAAAGGGTCAACGGTCAACTGTGTGCCTAGCTGGTGTTTTCTTACTGTGGGTGAAGTGCTTGTACTAGGGGAAGGCACAGATCCATGTCCCTGCTTTGAAGGAACACAGGAACCATGCCTTCTGTACTGACAGAATAGCGATCTGCCTTGTTTACATAGGCAGACCACCGTTCTCCCTCTGTACCGAAGGATCGACTGGTGCCAGCGAACATCAGTTCAGCGGTATCCGCCCATCGGCTCCCGCTGTGAATGATCACTGCAGCAGCCGGCCACCGGCGGCGCGCCCCAGACCCAGAAGTGTGGGATCACATACTAGGTACATGATCCGGCGCAGCCGCACCACTTTGCTGCCATATATCTAAGTTATCCGGTCAGCAAGTGGTTAATAAAGAGAGTAAAGATAACTTGGCATGGTTCAGAACTGTTTTATAGGCTGTAATACAGAGATCGCCTGACATGCACTAAATAGTTTATGTGAATGTTGAGTGAGCAGAAGATGGTGTAGAGGGCTGATAATTCATTTTCAAAAAAACAGCCCCCAGAGTGTGTATAGTCAAGCTGCCCATACACTGAGCTAATTTCATCTGGTTCTTGATGAACTGGTCAAAATGTAATTGTGGGTGGCCCTGTTGGCACCCTTCCACCCGACATCCTTCAATTGAAAAATCATAAGAGCCGGGTGGAAAATCATCAGTCGAACTGAAACTACGTCCAATCACATGCAGCTGCTGTTGGGGTATTCCGACAGCCCCCAGGATGGGCTTTGATCGGGTCTCCGCTATGGTAACCCAGAAGCAATTATGTGCCATCACTTCCAGTTTACCCAGATGTCATCAGTGCCATTTTCAAAAGGTCAAAGGTATTCAAGAAACACTGATCTTAGTGCTTTGAATGATTTTAAGTGCATTATTGACCCCAGATCCCTCCATAAAGAGTACCTGCCACATGCCTAGTACTGTTAAAAGTTTAACAATAAAAAAAATTAAGAAAATTTATAATTGAAAGAAATTAAGATGCCCCCGCGTCAGTCCTACGCACACGCAAACAGCGATCGTCCCACATATGTAAGGTATCACAGTGAACGTCAGATCATGGGCAGTAATTCTAGCACCAGACCTCCTCTGTAAATCTAAAGTGATAACCTGTAAAGGCTTTTAAAGCGTCGCCAATGGACAGTAAAATTTACGTAGTTTGTTGCCACCGCACAGGTGTTTTTTCCCAAAAATTGTGCTTGTAAAGCTGCTGCACAAATACTGTGTGACAAAAACCCAGCAATTTATTCTCTAGGACCTCTCCTAAGTTATTTTCCAGCAAACAAAATGATTGTTACTGATTGATTGTAAAAAGTGCCAGAAAAAGCCTGGTCTTCTAGTGGATAATATATATTTCTCTGCAACACATTGCTGTACTTCTATGTTAGGTTATTGCAACAGTTGTTCATACTATCCCCTGCACTTTACCTTGTATGTAAAGCTGAAACTTGTTATTTAGTATTGGTTAGTGCAAGGTGTCATACTCAATTTCATTATGGGCCACATCAGCCATATGGTTGCCCTCAAAGGGCCAGTTTTACCTGTAAGACTAAATGTCCAGAGCACCCCACCCCCCTTACATCAGAAGTCAGGAGCCTCCCTACCATCACAAGTCAAGAGTCCCCCACCCTCCTTTACATCACAGTGCACCCCCCCCCTTACCTTGTGCTACTGCCAGGAAGAAGCTAGGGGTGGAGCCGGGAAACAGAAAATGTAGTGTATTGAATGCTGAGACCAGGGGAGGCGGAGATGAGAGGGTGCTGCAGCTGCACAGAGGGGCGGAGGATCTGGCAGAGGAGGTCTGTCCTCCTTTCTGCTGCCGGTTGCTGAGACAAGGTGGAGGTGGAGACAAGCGGAGTACTGCAGCTGCAGGAGAGGTGCGAGGACCACATATAAAGACCTGGCAGGCCAAATTCGGCCCACAGGCCATGTCTTTTACACAGGTGGGTTAAAGGGTAAAACTCCTGTCAGGTTTTCGTTTCTGTCTCTGTCGCCACTAGGACCCTCACTATTGGTCCTGGTGACCATTGTCTCTGGTACCAAAAATATCCAAACTTTTTGAAGTGTCACAGGAAGTTAAGGAATTTCTGTCAATGGGGAAAATTGTTTAGCTGACAACTGTCTAAGATGGATGCCCAACCTGTGGCTCTGGGGGGGGGGGGGGGGCATGAGGTCCTTTAACACTTTTTGTGTGGCTCTCAGGGCCCCTGCAGACACTAATGCGTGCTTCTCTATTGCCATGTTATGGCACCGATTTCTAGCAGTCTCATGAAATATGTCTCCAGTCTATAATTGTCTCCTGAAACACGTCCACAGATTCCAACAACTCCCATAGCATGTCTGGATTCTATGACCATCTCTTTTTTGTCAGGGCTCATGAATCAGACAGAGAAAGAAGTGCAGTAAAAATCACACTTTTTAATGGTACAAACAGAGCAAACGTAGTCAAAACATAGCCTGGGTTCGGTAACCAGAGCGGGTAGTCGGAACAAGCCAGTGAAACTAGAGGCAGTAAACAGGATCAGGAACCAGAAGGGAAGTCAGCCAGGCAAAAGTCTTTAACAGGAAAACACAGCAGAGAGTATCCGGATATGTTGACTAGGCGAAGGCACAGGAGACCTGATCCAGGCAGTTTAAATAGCCAGCAGGGCTAGCTGACGAGCAGGAAATGAAGACCAGCTAAGTCACTGTGGAATGAAGAGTACTGGCAATTAACCGACAGCTGAGCACAGAGCTCTGAGAAGGAAGGGCTGAGCCCAGCCCTGACAGTACCCCTCTCCTCAACGACCCATCCCCCTCGGAGGACCACCAGGTTTGAGGGGAAACCGTCTATGGAAAGCACAGAGGAGGACAGGAGCATGTATGTCTAAGGATGAGACCAAAGAGCGTTCCCCCGGACCGTACTGTTTTCAATTAACCAGGTACTGTATGCACCCACGGAACCTACAGGAATCAATGATAGATTGTATTTCATACTCCTCATGGTTCTCAACCTGAACTGGATGAGGACGTGGTACCGAGGTGGTGAAGTGGTTGCATACTAAAGGTTTTAATAATACTTGAGACATGAAATACATTAGAAATACGCATATTAGAAGGAAGGTCTAAAGCATAAGCCATTGGGTTGATCCTACGGAGAATACGGAAAGGCCCAATAAATCGCAGTGCCAGTTTTAGTGAGGGAACACGGAGTCTGAGGTTGCAAAATGACAGCCAGACCCTGTCCCCAACTTGGTAGAAAGGCACAGGTAGGCGTCCGCGGTTAGTATGGAGTCTGCACCTATCATTGGCACTTCGCAAGGACTCTTGGACCTGTACCCAAGTGAAACGAAGACCACGGAGATGATTCTTCAATGCAGGAATACTCTGAGGAACAAATGAGTCAGGCAACATGGATGGTTGGAAACCATAATTCGCCATGAATGAAGACAATTGGGAAGCGGTATTGACAGCACTATTGTGAGCAAACTCTGCCCAAGGTAAGAGGTCTGACCAGTTGTTATGGTGGTCAGAAATGTAGAAATTTAAAAACTGCTCCAAGGACTGGTTGGCTTGTTCTGCGGCCCCATTGGAGTGCTGGTGATATGCAGAGGAGAAGAAAAGCTGAATTCCCAACTGTGCACAAAATGCTCGCCAAAACCTGGACACAAACTGGCTACCCCGTCCGAGATGATAACTTTGGGTACCCCATGTAAGCGAAAGATCTTCCAAGCAAAAATGGAAGCCAGTTCTTTGGATGTGGGCAACTTCTTGAGTGGAATACAATGAGACATTTTCGAGAATCAGTCAACCACCAAAAGGATAACTGTGTTGCCCTGCGAGTTGGGTAACTCCACAATAAAATCCAAAGACAGGTGGATCCATGGCCTCTCTCCATTGGGTATGGGTTGTAGGAGGCCCACTAGAAGGTGTCATGGTGTCTTACTCTGTGCACACAGGGAACAAGCAGATACCAAGGCGGCTACATCAGTGCTTAGACTGGGCCACCAGAATTGTTGGGAAATAGCCCAAATGAGTTGATTCTTCTCTGGGTGGCCAGCAACCTTGGGAGAATTGTAAGTCTGGAGCACGGCAGTGGGGAGACTCTCAGAGACAAAGCAGCGGTCACAAGGTTTCTCGGGAGGAGAATGGATCTGAGTGGCAAGAATTCTGTCACCCAAAGGTGAAGTGAGACTGGTATGAACCGTAGCCAGAATATGATCGGGAGATATCACAGGAACCGACTCCATCTTGGAAGCTGAGGAAAACTGTTGCGACAAAGCATCAGCCCTTACATTCTTAGTACCGGGTAAGAATGAGACTACGTAATTGAAGCTTGACAAGAAAAAGGCCATCATGCCCTTCTGGGAGAGAGGCATTTAGCCTCAGACAAGAATGTGAGATTCTTATGGTCAGTCAGAAGAACCGGCACAGTGGTACCTTCGAGGAGATGCCTCCACTCTTTAAGGGCTAATATGATCGCTAACAACTCTCTGTCCCCAATCTCATAATTGCATTTGCAGGAGACAATTTCTTGGAAAAGTAGCCACAAGCATGCATAGCGCTCTCAGAGGTAGGACGTTGAGACAGAAGGGCACCAACTCCAGTCTCGGATGCATCAACCTCAAGGATGAAAGGTACCGTAGAATCAGGATGTAGCAACACAGGAGCAGAAACAAAGGCAGCCTTGTGACTCTCAAAGGCATTAATGGAATCCGGAGACTAATTCTGTATGTTACCGTCCTTTCTGGTCATATTAGTCAAGGGTTTGACCAGAGACGAGAATTTACAAATAAACTTCAGATAATAATTGGCAAAGCCAAGAAAAGGTTGCAATGGACGTAAACCCACGGGTCTGGGCCACTGTAGAACTGCCAATGGTTTATCTGCATCTGTTAGAATTTATGAATGGATTGGGTCTCTTAGAATAATGGAGTTTGATAAATTTACATATTTATATTTGTGTTTGGATATGGAAAAAGTGAAATATATAGACTTTTATATATTTCTTAAGATACATTTTGTTTGAAGCTTCAAATGCTTTTCTAAAGAGCTCTAACATGCGGTAATAATTAGTCTGAATTGGTTTCTCCAAGGATACTCACCTCCCCCCATCTGTGAGAAGGAAGGATTCATATACTTTAAAGATGTAAGAGGTTCATGTTTTAGTTAAAGATCATAATTGCTTTATATATACAATATTTCCTGATTAGGATATTAATAAAAACATTGGGTTTTCAATGAATATAATATACAGCATTTATCTGTGTATAACACGCACTTTTTTCTCCCTAAAATCAGGGGAAAATCGCGGGTGCGTGTTATACGCCGATCCCCCGCTGACTGTGAGCGGAGTGAGCGACGGCCACCGATATACATAGATAGCCGAGTGTACTCGGCTAGGTTCGACTAGTTCCGCTCACAGTCATGCCCAGTCCCACCCTATGATGGACACAGGGACTGGGTGTGACTGTGAGCAGAGCCATCGCGGGCGGGACTATGAGCGGAGCCGAAAGCGGCCGAGAGCCGCCGAGATACACAGGACCAACTCTGTGTACTCGGCGACGCCATTTTCAAACTGCAGTGACACTGACATGTCACTGCAATTTAACTGCAGCCTTGGCAAGGCTGCAAATGGACACTGACAGAGCTGCAGATGGGCACTGACAAGGCTGCAGATGGGCACTGACAAGGCTGCAAGGCTGCAAATGACACCAAGGCTGCAAATGACTGCAAGGCTGCAAATGACACCAAGGTTGCAAATGACTGCAAGGCTGCAAATGACACCAAGGCTGCAAATGACACCAAGGCTGCAAATAACACCAAGGCTGCAAATGACACCAAGGCTGCAAATGACACCAAGGCTGCAAATGACTGCAAGGCTGCAAGGCTGCAAATGACACCAAGGCTGCAAATAACACTGACAAGGCTGCAAAGGCTGCAAATGACACTGGACAAGCATGCAGATGGACGCTGTGCAAGGCTGCAGATGGACACTGATAAGGCTGCATTGATGGGCATTTAATGTAAGTTTTTTTCCTTAAAACATTTTTTTCCTTAAAATTCCCTCCTTAACTTGGGGTGCGTGTTATACGCCGGCGCGTGTTATACGCCGGCGCGTGTTATACGCCGATAAATACGTTATCTATATATATCTATATATATATATAGATATATATATATAGATATATATAGATATAAGTATATGTGTTAATTGATTTAGATGTTATATTGTATATGTTTAAAATGGTTTTACACATAGCAGTCTTGCCCATCCCCATGGAATGACTTGCATAGAGATGGTGTTGTATTTCATCATCTGGCATTAGATATGTCTCAGGAAAGCCCACAATGTTCTATAGGACTACAAGTGAAATAAGAACTTTTAAGACAAACCAACCCTTTTTAGGAAGGTGGGGGTTGGATTTTAGGAGTAGAAAGCACAGAGAGTTTTGAATCTGCAGCACATTTTCATTCGGGCAGACTGACACTCCATGAGGACAGCCACACACACACACACATCACAAGACATTGCTGATACATCTACACACACACATATTGGATTTATTCTTCATCTTAAGAATATAATACATTATTAATGATACTTTGACATTGTTTTTGTAATATTTTGCTATTTTTATTATTAAATCAATTTTTGAGTTTTTATACGAGAACTGAGCGGATTTTCTTGGAACTTTCCTCATCAATATGAATTATTGAAATATCATTATTAATACAGTAATAACTTGATTTATTTCAGGGTCCACCGAAAACCAGCAGTGGAAATGACATAACCCAGGAATTTAACCTGTTCACGATGAAACTCGCACTTCTCCAATTTACAATACAGGTTATTATCTCTCAGCCTCTGAAGCACACGGCAGACATCTGTGTTGTGACTCTCTAGGGACTTGGAAAATATGAGGATATGGTCGAGATAAACCACCACACATAGCCGCAACAAATCTCGGAAGACATTGTCGATAAATTCCTAGAAAACTGCCGGGGCGTTGCAAAGACCAAACAGCATTACAAGGTATTCGTAACGGCCTGTTCTGGTATTAAATGCAGTTTTCCATTCGTCGCTCACCTTGATCCTCATAAGATTGTATGCCCCTCTAAGATCAAGCTTTGTGAAAACCGTTGCTACCTTGAGGCGGTGAAATAGCTCCGTAATTAATGGGATCGGATAAGCATTCATAATCATGAAGCATTCGAGACCCCTATAATTAATACAAGGTCTCAGCTTACCACTCTTCTTTTTCACAAAGAAGAAACCAGCAGCAGCAGGAGATGAGAATTTACAGATGAATCCTCGAGAAAGTACGTCGGCAACATACTCCTCCATGGCTTTGTCCTCCGAGACAGACAAAGGGTAAACACGGCCACAAGGGGGTATGGCACCAGGTTGAAGGTCAATTGCCTAATCATACGACCGGTGTGGAGGCAAACTACATGGCTTGACCTTTGTCAAAGACATTGCTAAATTTGCGGTACTCCTCCGGCAGGGAGGAGAGTGAAGAGATGCACAAGACCGTAGCCACTTTCAGAATACATGCCTTCATGCAGTGTGGCGACCAGAAAAGAACCTCAACAGAAAGCCAATAAAAAGAGGGGTTGTGCCTCTGTAACCAAGGATAACCTATTAACCACCAGGAATTGAGGTGAGGAAATGACTTGGAATTGGATTATCTCATGGTGAAGAGCCCCTATGGCCATGGTCAACGGAGCAGTCTCATGAGTCACATGGGCAGGTTATAGAGGTCTCCTATCAATAGCCTCAATGGCAAGTGGAGTGGCACGAAGCTGCAGCGGAATAAAGTGCTTAGACACAAAGGCACCATCAATAAACAGGCCTGCAGCCCCAGAGTCGATTAGAGCCTGTATCTCGATGGACAACTCAGACCAAGAAAGGGTAACCGGAACCAGAGGCTTATCCTTCTGGATAACTGGGGACGCAACAACGCCACTTAAGGTCTGTCCCCTACAGGACCTCAGGTGCAAGCGTTTTCCCGGACGGGTAGGACAAGACTTCACAAAGTGACCTGCCTGGCCACAATAAAGGCACAATCTCTTCTCTCCCTCCTCCTAAAGGCCCTCTCCTCTGCAGAGAGAGACGTGTAAAGCCCAACTGCATAGGTTCTACGTCACTGGCAGACTCAGTACCAGGAGGCATGTGAGGTGAGGGAGGCAAGGGTGGGACTGCAAAGCTCGGAGCCAAACATACAGGAGGCTTCCGCAAGCGATCCTTAAAGGAAGGTTTCTCTCGGAGTCTGGAGTCAATGAGAATGGCAAACATGATCAACTTCTCCAGCTCAGTGGGTATGTCTCGAGCTGCTCTCTCATCTTTGATGGTATCTGAGAGACCATAAGAAAAAGCAGCCACGAGGGCCTCAATGTTTCAAGCAACCTCTGCTGCCAGAGTATGGAACTCAATGGCGTAGTCGGAAACAGTTCTCGAACTCTGTTTGATGGTCATGAGGCTCTTGGCAGCAGAAGTGGAGCGTGCGGAAACGTCAAAGACCCTTTTAAAGGAAGCCACAAACTCTAGGTAACTTAGGATGACAGGGTTTTGCGTCTTCCATGGAGGGTTTGCCCAGGCCAAAGCTCTCTCAGAAAGCAAATAAATCACGAAGCCTACTTTGCTTCTCTCCGTGGGAAACGCCTGGGGCATCATCCCAAAGTATATTCCAACCTGGTTGAGAAACCCTCTGCATTGAACTGGATCACCCCAAAATCACTGGGGAAGTGGAGCAGAACCAGACATACCTCTTATAGAGGGAATATTCGAGGCGGATGCCTGCAAGAGACTGGAGCAGCAGCAGGGACCACCTGCAACACAGGTTGTACTGTAACAACCTCAGTGGGAGGATCCAGGTGAGCAGTGTGAATCAGGAGCGTCAGTAACGCTATAGCAAACTGATCCATGTGGTGATCCTGCTCATCCAATCTGGAAAAAATATTACCAATAAGTGGATTGCCTGCATCTTCTGAATTCATGGCCTTCGCCTATTGTCAGAGTTCATGAATCAGACTGAGACAGAAGTGCAGTAAAAATCACACTTTTTATTAAAAAGGTAAAATGGTACAAACAGAGCAAACATAGTTAAAACATAGTCAGGGTTCGGTAACCAGAGCGGGTAGTCGGAACAAGCCAATGAAACAGGAATCGAGATATCAGCAGAGAGTATCTGGATATGTTGACCAGGCGAAGGCAGAGGAGATCTGATCCAGGCAGTTTAATAGCCAGCAGGGCTAGCTGACGAGCAGGAAATGAAGACCAAGTGAGTCACTGTGGAATGAAGAGTACTGTCAATTAACCGACAGCTGAGCACAGAGCTCTGAGAAGGAAGGGCTGAGCCCAGCCTCGACACTTTTGTCGTGTCTGCAAACTCTGACCATCTCTTGTACCATATCTGCATTCTCTGCAAAAAGGGAATTTGTCCCCCAGGAACAACAAGGGTTTTTAAGCAGCACAAGACTTGTACCAAGGTGTAAAAGTATTAAATTGTTTATTAAATATATGACAATAGAGTAAAAACCATGAACTGTGTATGGCATATTAAAAGCGCAAATACATGTACAGGGCTACATATGAAAGTTTTTACATAACAGGTGCTTGGATAGTCCTGACGCGTTTCGACCCCATCGGGTCTTCTTCAGAGGAAATGCATGCACTGTTGAGAAATTACATATATAGAAAATGATAGCGGTACAGGAATGTACAACTGTATATAGAGATTATCAAAGTTATAGACATAATTACCCAATATATTCGTGTAGCCGGGTCTCATAAATCTAAGGCTTTTCAAAAGGGGGGCCTCTATTGATTCGGTCCCCACCTGGAATCCCCCGGACGGCCACCACCCCGATAGGGGGGAATCAAGCAGCAGTGGTGTAACTTGCGGTGAACTACACAATGGAGGTACCCCACATCCGGCACGTGGCACGTGTGGGGCAGCGGCACCTATGATCCAAACATCATGCAATAGCATCAATCAGAGTTTGAAAAGGATATAAGAAATATTCCTATTTCGTATAGACGTTATGTGAGTCATCAGTTACTGATACTCCTAATTTTATCGCATTTGTTTGATATGGGGTGCTACGCCCAAGTATAGGAATAGTTTGAATGGGTGTCCATTAAATTGCTGAAACATATGAATATGTATTGAAAGATAGCCAGAGGGACAGGAGGGGGGAAAAAGGAGGAAAGGGATGTGGGGGGGGGGACAGGGGAGGGGGGGAGGGGACTTGGCGGGAGGGAGGGAAAATCAGAGGGAAAGAGAGTGAGGAAGGGGATGTGCAGGATGACGGGAAGGATAGGGGGAGGGAAGATGGTGAGGAAGCTGGAAGGGGACATGGGAAGGCAGGTTGGAGAGTAAAGGCAGAAATGAAGGGAATGGCAACCGGATGAAAAGGTGGTAACGTGGAGGAGATAGATCCCATGTGGAGGGGTAGGAGTGACAAAGTGGTTGGGATGGTGAGAGATGGTGAAAAAATAAAACGTGAACAAAGAGCAAATAAAAATGACAGTGGGAAAATGGTACATTATAACTGAGTGAAAAAGGAGGTGAGAGATGTGAGGACTATGGAGCCGGGTGATGGGAGAAAAAAAAAAAAAAAAAAGTCCTGATGGTGTACCTTACATGTCCAGCATAGGTGAAGCCATATACAAGTGGTCAGTGAGAGCTTGTATAGGGGATGTGTGCAGGTGAGCTGTAATAAAGAAATAAAAAGGTGTATGAAACAAGCAATAGCGTGTAAAGTGAAGGTGATGCCATGAAGAGTGCAGAGTTACCTGAGATGAGGAAGCACGGGTATGGCTGTATTTCCTATGGAAGTAATGAGGATCAGGGAGAGGATTCCAAATGAATCCGCTCACCTTTAAGTATCCAACATGTAATACTGATTGATTGCCGATGGAGGACCGCAGGTGCACGCCGCCCCCCCCCGGACCCGCCCACCAGCGCAGGGACCTGGCTGACGTAGTCAGCACTCTAGTGTAGTTCCCCCGGCGTTCCGAGTGACAAGTCCTGGCACCGCCGTCCTGTTCCGCCGTAAAAACGTGGCGTCGTGACGTCACGTGTGTGCGCGCGCCCCAGGGTGCGCGCGCAGACACGGACGTGACGCCCGGAAGGATTCGGGACGCCGCTGGCAGGGAGAGGACACGTCACAGGGGGAGCCACTCCCCTGATAGGCGTGTGTATAGGCGCTACACTGCGCCTGTCTCACCCTGCCAGGAAGAGACACCATGGTGCTGACAAGCCCCCAGGAGGGGGAAGATGGCCGGACCGGGAGCCCAGGATTAGATCTACATGAAGAGAAGAAAGCCTGACAGTGATATTAGATTAACTCTATATATGACATCAAACAGTGAGCAGAGCAGTATCAAGAATTATCACATTTTAATCATAGAAAAAACTAAACATATCAAATAAAAACTGATTATGTAGTAAAAATGTACAAAGAACTGGAATTAAATGGGATTCACTCATGGGGTTAGTGTAGCACCACCACACCAATCCTTCCCAATATACAGCAAAATCTAATTTGTACATGCATCATCAGTGTCTGCACTAGGGAATTGCATGTAGGATCATATCCATAAATGGGGGAGCATATTTCACATACGGTGGTGCATATATGGAAAAGAGCAGCACAGCATGTGAAATATGGTACATATGACAGAGAGGAAAGCGACTGTGGGGTATTATGTCTACTGGCATTCCATTTAATGCGTTTTGCCAGAGACAAAACCTCGAAGAAAAGGGGCAAAGGAAATTGACTCATTGAGTCCCGGGGGCGATGTAGCCTGTAAGTGGAAGATCCATTTTTGCTCGTTTTGGAGCAGGACCTTGTTCCAGTCACCGCTTCTGTGTGGTATTTTGGCCTTGTAAAGTACTGTGAAGGTTACCTTAGGTACTTCATAATTATGTTCGAAGACAGCATGTCTTCCAATAGGAAGATATCTGTTTCCGATTTCCATACTGTACATGTGTTTGGATATTCGTTGCCCCAGTTCTTGCTTGGTTTTGCCAATGTAAAAGGCACCATAGTCGCACTCCATCAGGTATACCACCCCACGAGTTTCGCAGTTAGCAAAATGCGTGGGCTTAAAAAATTCTCCGTTGGGAAGACGGAAGGATTTAGCTTTCTTTATGAGTGGACAGAAAGTACAATGGCCACATGGAAATGATCCAGTAATGTGATGTTGTTTGAGTGTTTTTTGTTGGTCTTTAAATTCACTTTGGACAAGCATATCTTTGAGGGAAGTAGCCCTCCTAAAGGTTATTGAGGGTTGTTTTGGAAGGAGAGCTTTTAGTGTGGGGTCGTCGGTTAAGATACTCCAATGTTTCTGCAAGATATTTTTGATGGTGGTATGTTGACGTGAAAAGCGCATAATTATGCGGGTGGGATTTGGGAGATCCCGTGGTTTAGGTTTGTGTAGCAGGGAAGCCCGGGATTGTTGCATTGCTCTATTATATGCCTTTTTCAAACAGGATCTGCTATATCCACGTGACAGGAGGCGGTCTTGGAGGAGTCCGGCCTCTTCTTTGAAAAGTACATCTGTGGAGCAATTGCGCCGAAGGCGCAAATATTGCCCATAAGGGATGGAATTTTTCAATGCTATCGGGTGAAAGCTCGAGGCTTCGAGCACCGTATTACCAGCGGTGCTCTTGCGATACAGAGTAGTAATGAGTTTCTTTTCGGGGGTTGCCTTTACTAGGACATCCAGAAAGGTAACGTTTTTATGACTATGGGACATTGTAAATTTTAGGCCGTGATTATTGAGATTCATTTGGTTGAAAAAGTCCATGAGTTTAGCCTCTGGTCCCTCCCAGACGACGAAGATGTCGTCGATGTACCGTAGCCACCGAGAGATGTGGCCAGTGTACTCGACGAGACCCTCGTCGCCTAGGAGGGACTTTTCCCACCTAGGAGGGAAAAGTCCCTCCTAGGCGACGAGGGTCTCGTCGAGTACACTGGCCACATCTCTCGGTGGCTACGGTACATCGACGACATCTTCGTCGTCTGGGAGGGACCAGAGGCTAAACTCATGGACTTTTTCAACCAAATGAATCTCAATAATCACGGCCTAAAATTTACAATGTCCCATAGTCGTAAAAACGTTACCTTTCTGGAAGTCCTAGTAAAGGCAACCCCCGAAAAGAAACTCATTACTACTCTGTATCGCAAGAGCACCGCTGGTAATACGGTGCTCGAAGCCTCGAGCTTTCACCCGATAGCATTGAAAAATTCCATCCCTTATGGGCAATATTTGCGCCTTCGGCGCAATTGCTCCACAGATGTACTTTTCAAAGAAGAGGCCGGACACCTCCAAGACCGCCTCCTGTCACGTGGATATAGCAGATCCTGTTTGAAAAAGGCATATAATAGAGCAATGCAACAATCCCGGGCTTCCCTGCTACACAAACCTAATCCACGGGATCTCCCAAATCCCACCCGCATAATTATGCGCTTTTCACGTCAACATACCACCATCAAAAATATCTTGCAGAAACATTGGAGTATCTTAACCGACGACCCCACACTAAAAGCTCTCCTTCCAAAACAACCCTCAATAACCTTTAGGAGGGCTACTTCCCTCAAAGATATGCTTGTCCAAAGTGAATTTAAAGACCAACAAAAAACACTCAAACAACATCACATTACTGGATCATTTCCATGTGGCCATTGTACTTTCTGTCCACTCATAAAGAAAGCTAAATCCTTCCGTCTTCCCAACGGAGAATTTTTTAAGCCCACGCATTTTGCTAACTGCGAAACTCATGGGGTGGTATACCTGATGGAGTGCGACTGTGGTGCCTTTTACATTGGCAAAACCAAGCAAGAACTGGGGCAACGAATATCCAAACACATGTACAGTATGGAAATCGGAAACAGATATCTTCCTATTGGAAGACATGCTGTCTTCGAACATAATTATGAAGTACCTAAGGTAACCTTCACAGTACTTTACAAGGCCAAAATACCACACAGAAGCGGTGACTTGAACAAGGTCCTGCTCCAAAACGAGCAAAAATGGATCTTCCACTTACAGGCTACATCGCCCCCGGGACTCAATGAGTCAATTTCCTTTGCCCCTTTTCTTCGAGGTTTTGTCTCTGGCAAAACGCATTAAATGGAATGCCAGTAGACATAATACCCCACAGTCGCTTTCCTCTCTGTCATATGTACCATATTTCACATGCTGTGCTGCTCTTTTCCATATATGCACCACCGTATGTGAAATATGCTCCCCCATTTATGGATATGATCCTACATGCAATTCCCTAGTGCAGACACTGATGATGCATGTACAAATTAGATTTTGCTGTATATTGGGAAGGATTGGTGTGGTGGTACTACACTAACCCCATGAGTGAATCCCATTTAATTCCAGTTCTTTGTACATTTTTACTACATAATCAGTTTTTATTTGATATGTTTAGTTTTTTCTATGATTAAAATGTGATAATTCTTGATACTGCTCTGCTCACTGTTTGATGTCATATATAGAGTTAATCTAATATCACTGTCAGGCTTTCTTCTCTTCATGTAGATCTAATCCTGGGCTCCCGGTCCGGCCATCTTCCCCCTCCTGGGGGCTTGTCAGCACCATGGTGTCTCTTCCTGGCAGGGTGAGACAGGCGCAGTGTAGCGCCTATACACACGCCTATCAGGGGAGTGGCTCCCCCTGTGACGTGTCCTCTCCCTGCCAGCGGCGTCCCCAATCCTTCCGGGCGTCACGTCCGTGTCTGCGTGCGCACCCTGGGGGCGCGCGCACACATGTGACGTCACGACGCCACGTTTTTACGGCGAAACAGGACGGCGGTGCCAGGACTTGTCCCTCGGAACGCCGGGGGAACTACACTAGAGTGCTGACTACGTCAGCCAGGTCCCTGCGCTGGTGGGCGGGTCCGGGGGGGGCGGCGTGCACCTGCGGTCCTCCATCGGCAATCAATCAGCATTACATGTTGGATACTTAAAGGTGAGCGGATTCATTTGGAATCCTCTCCCTGATCCTCATTACTTCCATAGGAAATACAGCCATACCCGTGCTTCCTCATCTCAGGTAACTCTGCACTCTTCATGGCATCACCTTCACTTTACACGCTATTGCTTGTTTCATACACCTTTTTATTTCTTTATTAAAGCTCACCTGCACACATCCCCTATACAAGCTCTCACTGACCACTTGTATATGGCTTCACCTATGCTGGACATATAAGGTACACCATCAGGACTTTTTTTTTTTTTTTTTTTTCTCCCATCACCCGGCTCCATAGTCCTCACATCTCTCACCTCCTTTTTCACTCAGTTATAATGTACCATTTTCCCACTGTCATTTTTATTTGCTCTTTGTTCACGTTTTATTTTTTCACCATCTCTCACCATCCCAACCACTTTGTCACTCCTACCCCTCCACATGGGATCTATCTCCTCCACGTTACCACCTTTTCATCCGGTTGCCATTCCCTTCATTTCTGCCTTTACTCTCCAACCTGCCTTCCCATGTCCCCTTCCAGCTTCCTCACCATCTTCCCTCCCCCTATCCTTCCCATCATCCTGCACATCCCCTTCCTCACTCTCTTTCCCTCTGATTTTCCCTCCCTCCCGCCAAGTCCCCCCCCCCCCCTCCCCTGTCCCCCCCCCCACATCCCTTTCCTCCTCTTTCCCCCCTCCTGTCCCTCTGGCTATCTTTCAATACATATTCATATGTTTCAGCAATTTAATGGACACCCATTCAAACTATTCCTATACTTGGGCGTAGCACCCCATATCAAACAAATGCGATAAAATTAGGAGTATCAGTAACTGATGACTCACATAACGTCTATACGAAATAGGAATATTTCTTATATCCTTTTCAAACTCTGATTGATGCTATTGCATGATGTTTGGATCATAGGTGCCGCTGCCCCACACGTGCCACGTGCCAGATGTGGGGTACCTCCATTGTGTAGTTCACTGCTGCTTGATTCCCCCCTATCGGGGTGGTGGCCGTCCGGGGGATTCCAGGTGGGGACCGAATCAATAGAGGCCCCCCTTTTGAAAAGCCTTAGATTTATGAGACCCGGCTACACGAATATATTGGGTAATTATGTCTATAACTTTGATAATCTCTATATACAGTTGTACATTCCTGTACCGCTATCATTTTCTATATATGTAATTTCTCAACAGTGCATGCATTTCCTCTGAAGAAGACCCGATGGGGTCGAAACGCGTCAGGACTATCCAAGCACCTGTTATGTAAAAACTTTCATATGTAGCCCTGTACATGTATTTGCGCTTTTAATATGCCATACACAGTTCATGGTTTTTACTCTATTGTCATATATTTAATAAACAATTTAATACTTTTACACCTTGGTACAAGTCTTGTGCTGCTTAAAAACCCTTGTTGTTCCTGGGGGACAAATTCCCTTTTTGCATATGTAATTTGGGGTGTGCAGCCTATTCCTCTCCCTAGTGTCTTCCCCTTTTTTTCTTTTTATATCTGCATTCTCTGACCTTTTTTCGTATCATGTCTGTAGCCTCTGAACATCTCTTGTACCATGTATGCCTTCTCTAACCATCTCTTGTATCATGTCCACAGTCTGACCATTTCTTGTACCATGTCTGCATTCTCTGACCATCTCTTGTATCATATCTACAGTCTCTGACCATTTCTTGTACCATGTCTGCATTCTCTGACCATCTCTTGTATCATATCTACAGTCTCTGACCATTTCTTGTACCATGTCTGCATTCTCTGACCATCGCTTGTGTCATGCCTGCAGTCTTTAACCATCTCTTGTAGGCTGTCTGCAGTCTCTGACCATCTCGTGTACTATGTTTGCATTCTCTGATCATCTCTTGTATCATCCCCAGTCTTTGACTATAACTTGTTGTGCATCTGCTTTCCCTGACAATGAATATGAATATCATTAAATTCTAAGTTTGGCCTTTTGGTGATGTCAGGGGCTGTACTCGAGGTCCCCCATATCAACAGAGTTGACCACGACTGGTCTAAGGGCTTATACACATTTGCAGCAGCTCATCAATCCACAGCAGAGAGCTTTTCAGAGGCATTTTACAGTTGGTAAAGAGGAGATATGTCACTTCCTCGCCACTTGATTTAACCCTGTAAATGCTACAATCGTGGGCATTGCATGTGGTTGTGGGACAGCCCTAAAGACTTGCATGGGCCACATTTGTGGTAACATTTGGTGGTAACACTGACCCAATGAGACAGCCGTAAAGCACAACATCGCGGCTGTGACTTGTCATCAGCCCTGAGTGACTACATGTCTGTGTTCAGGGGGTAGTAAAACTGCAGCTCAAACACCTGGTTTAACCCCCCCTCTTCCCCATGTGTAAATGAGTCCCAAGAAGAGATATCCGAGCCCGGTGATCTCCTCTTACTTTCTATTGTGTCCCTAGGACCTATTCTTTACCCTGCCCAGAATGAAAAAAAAAAGTTTTGATTTTACAATGTAATTACACGTAGATGCAGCTTACATGTTACTGTGTATTTTTTTGCAATGTTATTTTTATTTACAGATGAAACACAGACGTAGCTTTTCCCTCTGCCTGTAAGACGAAAAGCACTGCACTCGGCCTGCACTCACAGAGCACAAATGACAGTCCCGATCAATATATCGAGGCACAATATTGTACTGGTGACTGGCAGCTCCTAATTGGAGGCCCGCATTTCCGTGTAATCCAAAATTGAGTTTCACTTGAAGAACTGAATGAGAATTCAGAGGGGCGAGTAACGATTTTTTTTTTTTTTAGAATTATTGTTCTTTCAGAAGAATAGAGCCAGTGTCATTTAATTTATAGACCCCTTTCTTCAAACCAGCTTCAATTTGTATACCTCATGTTTCTTTGATGAAAGAAAACTGTGTCCCTCAATACGGCCGTGGCACACCATGCATTCTGATCAATATGACGTTACTTCAGCTCATTCTTTAATAAGCTTCCATTGTGAAGTCACATTTTACAAGTTCTTTTCTTAGCAGTTGGTTATGTGGTTCATGTCTCTTACACCTACAAATCCTATAATTGTCTGCTACGTACAGTAACTAGCTTGTAAGAAAAAGATTGAAGTCAACTTTTTGTTCCAAAAAAACACTCTGCAATGAAAGGAGTGAAAGAAATTCATGGGCTGGTATACTTCACACAATCGACTATTGGTTCTTCAACAATATGAATGACCTCAATGACCAACAGGGAGTTTGCAGGAGGTGGGTTAGCATTCCTCTACTTTATCTGTGATTGTCAAGATTTACATAATTGATCTGCATATTGGAGAACATAAGGGGAATTCGGAAGACAATGCAAGGCATGCGTGAGTATTTGAGGGTGTTTGTCTTTTATTATAGATGACACTTTACAGAGTTTTGAGCAAAATCTATATTTTCAGAACTGTAGGAATTTGCACTGTGTTGCACAACATAGCTCAGCATATTTCAATTTCTCTGCTTTATAAACAGCATGCGGCCAATGCAAATTAGGAAGCAGAAACATTGCAGTACCCAAAGCACATTTTCTTTTGGTTTCCAATGTTCTCCAGTGGAGCTAATTTGAAATATATTGTTCTGTTCTGTTTCAAATGCCACTTTATGCACTGACATACCTCCTTAGATCCAGTCTGTATGTACAGTATGGTCACCTGCTGACTTGGCAGCATCCACAGGCAGCTTAAAGTGGTTGTAAAGTAAGATATACTGTGCAGTATCTGTGTGATTATTATTTATTATTTATTTCAGAGCGCCGCTGTGCACTCACGTGACCTTCCGGCGCTCTTCTTCTCCGATCTGAGGACTACAGTGGGAGGGGCTGAGATTCCTCATTGATGTCAGCCCTGAGGAGAGAAGGAGATCGGCAGGAGGTCATGTGGGCGCACAGTGGCGCTCTGAAATAAGGTATTTCGCTGCATAATTTTTACAATACAGATACTACACAGTATATCTTTCTTTAACAGAGGGGCTTCCAGGATTTGTGATTAGTAAGTTTAAAGCTATATCTGCAGGAGGGGAGGAGTGGGGAGGAGATGGCTCACAAAAAGACTCCCGAGCTGACAGGCAGAGAGGGAGGGGAGAGGGGGACTGGGAGAGACTGTGGGCTTACAGAGGCACGTAAACTGACCACAGTATCATGGATCAGCAGCCATGATTACCGTGGTCAGTACACTAAGGCTGGATTCACACCTATGCATTTTTTGTGCTTTTTGCATTTTGCAGATTTGCACTACAGATCGTGTTCCATAGGAAACAATGTTAAATGGACTCTAGTGCAAATCTGCAAAATGCAAAAAGCACTAAAACTTCATAGGTGTGAATCCAGCCTAAGGGGGACACAGGAACAGGCAGGATCAACCAGGTATTTTACAGCATAGAGAGGGACAAATGACACCACACAAGCACTATGCTGTATACCTTGCTTTAAAGGAACGGGATAATTTATTTTTTTTTTTTTTTTTTTTAGGGTTACAGGGTTTAGGGTTTAAAATTCTTCAATAGGACAAAACTTGAATCCAGCACAATTTTACTTGAGATACAAAGAATGTACTTCCAGCAGTGGTGGCCCATAATGCAGGGCGCAGGGGTGCCGCCCCCCTATCCATGTGTCCGGCCCCCTAATCTATATGCGGGGCCCTGAGCGCATGGATTCCAATGGGGTTTTTTTTCTTAAGCACGTTATTAGAGCCTGAGGCTCTAATAGGCCTCAAAAAAAGGTGGGCTTGGGGCGCAAAGCACTGCGCCCCGAGCCCACCCAGTTGTGTGACAATAGCCAATTAATATTAGCTATTGTCACACTGATTCTCCTCCCGGCCAATCAGGAAGTGGGTCGTGAGAAGCGATCCTATTGGTCTAGGAGGAGGAGGTAGGAGACGCACGGCCGCTGTGATGCCGAGGAGGAGACGCAAGGGAAGCCGCTGCCTGTCGACCGGAGGCAAGCGCTGCCTGTGCCATAGATGGGGTAAGTGCAGGGCTGGTAACTGACCGGATAGATGGGGGTGTGGGTGACCCGACAGGGTACCGGGGGGTGGCTGTGGGTGCATTGTTTGTCGTCCCCCCAAAGAATTTACCACCAGCCTCCACTGATTTCCAGTCTTTTGAAGTATATTAAGACAATGACTTTCGTAGGCCCTGTCTGTCTCTGCAAAGTACTAACACTGTACCATATCTACAGTCTCTGACCATCCCTTGTATCCTGTCTGCAGTTTCTGACCACCCTTGTATCATGCCCATAGACTATATCCTGTTGCATGTCTGCTGTCTCTGACACAGAATATTCACTAAATTTCATGTGCGGCTCTTTGGTGAAGTGCCCCCCCCCCCATCCATATCAAGAAAGGTGACCTCCACTGCTTTAGATGGTAGTAGATACCCAGGGGTAATATAAAACGGGGAAACCATCTACAGTATTAGCTAGGTTACTTGTAATCCAGCCAAAGGACATCTGAGTCCCAGAAATAAATGTGGTATCTGTGGCATGTGGGTGTGTATATCTATATGCTAAACTTTGACAAAATAAGCCTTTAGGCTGTCAGATCATGGACACAGTTCCAGCTGCTGTTTTCGGTCAGTTCACAAGGATCACAGTATGCTACATGATTGAAGGAAATAAATGTCAAAACTCTTTTAGACTTTGAAAAATGTCCTAATGTCCAACCACTATCTGATAAGCAACAATTTTACAAAAATATACGGAAATGAAAAATGTGAATCAAAACCCCTCCTAGATGAGCTGAAGTAGCTTTGATCGTCTGTTAATAGGATATACACGGTGGAGGTGACTTATTACTGACTGCTATGTATTAAGGTCATGCTTAGAATAGACACTGCCCTGGGCCTTGTGAATAAATATGCTTTTAATTACCGAATTTCACATGCTCTTAACTGCTACTGAAAGCCCAGCCATGGGTCTATGTTGTCTCTAAGATAATCTTACACTGTAGAGGAAATATAAAAGCAAACGTCTATATGGTAATAGAAATAAACATATTCTTTCTAAAACAGAAGGCATTTAAAAAAAAAATCATCTGTGTGAAGAACATTGATGATTTCTTTGACATTATAACCGACAGCAACAAATCTTATTTTAGTTCCAATGCCAAAAAAGGAGGAAATCTGGTCACTAGGGATGAGCTTCGTGTTCGAGTCGAACCCATGTTCGTCTCGAACATCGGCTGTTCGACCGTTTGCCGAATTGCGAACGATATGGGCCGTTCGCGCCAAATTCGTGTGGCGCGTCACGGCCCATAATTCACTGCGGCATCGCAGTGCATTGCTGGCTGATGATTGGCCAAGCATGCACTATGACCCGCATGCTTGGCCAATCACAGCGCCGCCTGAACAGAGAGCCGTAATTGGCCAAAGCCAAGGAGGCTTTGGCCAATTATGGCTCAGGGGATTTAGTACACGCCCCACACTATATAAGGCCGCCTGCACGGCGGCCCTGTGTAGTGTGTGTTCCGGTGTGCTGAGAGATAGAGAGAGAGAGAGACAGTGTCATTTCATTTGAGTTAGATAGATTAGGCAGAACAGTCAGTCAGTTAGCTGCACTTACAGTGTATTGTGTATATATATGCATCCCAGGTGTTGCATATATATATATACACTGTATTCAGTTTAGCTAGATCCGTTCCTGTTATCTTCTAGACTATTTACATTTAGTGCAGTGCGTCCTGCTCACAGTGTTCAGCTAGATCCGTTCCTGTTATCTTCTAGACTATTTACATTTAGTGCAGTGCGTCCTGCTCACAGTGTTCAGCTAGATCCGTTCCTGTTATCTTCTAGACTATTTACATTTAGTGCAGTGCGTCCTGCTCACAGTGTTCAGCTAGATCCGTTCCTGTTATCTTCTAGACTATTTACATTTAGTGCAGTGCGTCCTGCTCACAGTGTTCAGTTAGATCTGTTCCTGTTATCTTCCTACTGACAGGCAGGCTTGTCTGGTTACAGTATATAAAGCTACCTGAAGAAAATTACTGGTGTTCTATTTGATCCTATTAGTACCACGGTCAGGCAGCTAGACTATTTACATTTAGTACAGTGCGTCCTGCTCACAGTGTTCAGCTAGATCCGTTCCTGTTATCTTCCTACTGACAGGCAGGCTTGTCTGGTTACAGTATATAAAGCTACCTGAAGAAAATTACTGGTGTTCTATTTGATCCTATTAGTACCACGGTCAGGCAGCTAGACTATTTACATTTAGTACAGTGCGTCCTACTCACAGTGTTCAGCTAGATCCGTTCCTGTTATCTTCCTACTGACAGGCAGGCTTGTCTGGTTACAGTATATAAAGCTACCTGAAGAAAATTACTGGTGTTCTATTCCAGCTTAGTGCAGCTACAGGCCATTAGTATGTCTGGAAGGCCAAGAAGGAGAGGCAGACAGTCACAAGCCAATAAGAGAGGGCAAGCAGGCTCTGTGTCTAGTGCTGGTCGTGGAGACGGTGCATCCTCATCAGCACGTGGCCATGGGACACGCTTGGCCTTTTTTTCGGCAGCTGGCCGTGTTGAGCCGCAACATGCGGAAGACTTGGTCGAGTGGATGACCAAGCCGTCCTCATCCTCCTCATCCTCTCTCACCCATGCCCAGGGTGCTTTGTCTGGCAAAGCAGCGGCCTCTTCCCTCATCTCAATGTCATCAGTGACTCCTTCCCTAGCTCCACCATGTCCTCCTGAGGAGTCCCTCGAACTGTTTGACCACAGTGTTGGGTACATGCTCCAGGAGGATGCCCAGCGTTTGGAAGGCTCTGATGATGATACTGAGCTCGATGACGGCAGTAACATGAGCACGGACAGAGGGGGTGCCCAAGAAGGACAGCAATGTGGCAGTCATGCTCCCCCTGCTGCAGCATACTGCCAGGTTTGCTCCAGTGATGAGGAGGGAGGGGATGATGAGGTCACTGACTCAACGTGGGTGCCTGATAGGAGAGAGGAGGAGGAGGAGGAGGCGGCACATCACCAACGAGGCAGGATGCCCTCCAGGGGCCAGCCTAAGGGCAGCACATTGACTGCATCACACCCCAAAGCTCCACATGTGCAGGGCGCTGCAGTCTCTGCGCGTTATTCAAAAAGTTCTTTGGTGTGGGCCTTTTTTGAGACGAGTGCATCAGATCGCACCACTGCTATTTGCAACATATGTCTCAAGCGTATCTCACGTGGCCAAAACATCTCCCGCTTGGGTACCACATGCTTGACCAGACATATGTTGACCTGCCATGCAGTTCGTTGGCAAGCGTATCTAAAAGACCCACACCAAAGAACAAAGAGGATCTCTCCTTGCTCCTCATCAGCTGAGATTTCCAACCCCACTAGACCTCCAGTCCTCTCTGAGACCTGCAGTGAGAGGAATGAAGGTGTAGAATTAGGTGTGTCACAGCCAAGTACTTGTGGGCAATCTGCTTTTGGTACACCAACGTCAGATTGTACCAGGCAAATTTCCCTGCCCCAGCTGCTGCACCGCCGAAAGAAGTTTGCTCCCAGCCATCCACATGCCCAGCGGTTGAATGCTAGCTTGGCAAAATTGCTAGCACTTCAACTGCTGCCTTTTCAGTTGGTAGACTCTGCCCCCTTCCGTGAGTTTGTGGAATGTGCGGTTCCTCAGTGGCAGGTACCCAAACGCCACTTTTTCTCACGGAAGGCGATTCCGGCTCTCTACCGGCATGTGGAAGGCAATGTCCATGCCTCGCTGGACAGGGCGGTCAGCGGTAAGGTGCATATTACCGCTGACTCATGGTCCAGCAGGCATGGACAGGGACATTACCTAAGTTTCACGGCGCATTGGGTGACTCTGCTGGCAGCTGGGAAGGATGCAGGACAAGGTGCAGTAGTGTTGGAGGTTGTTCCGCCACCACGCCTCCAAAATGCTGATTGTGACACACCTCTCTCCTCCACCCCCTCCTCTTCTTCTTCCTCCATGGCCTCTTCCTCGGAACCAGCGGTGCTCCGTAGTCGTTCAAGGGGCTACGCAAGTACGCAGGCCAAAAGATGCCATGCGGTGCTTGAGCTGGTGTGCTTGGGGGACAGGAGCCACACTGGGGCAGAGGTTCTGTCAGCTCTGCAGGGGCAGGTTCAGAGGTGGTTGACGCCACGCCAACTTAAGGCAGGAATGGTGGTTTGCGACAATGGCACCAACCTCCTCTCTGCCCTCCGACAGGGACAAATGACCCATGTGCCGTGTTTGGCTCATGTCCTTAACTTGGTGGTGCAGCGGTTCTTGGGCAGGTACCCGGGCTTACAGGATGTCCTGAGGCAGGCCAGGAAAGTCTGTGTGCATTTCCGCCGGTCATATAATGCCAGTGCTTGGCTGACGGACCTCCAAAAGGAGTTTAACCTGCCCAAGAACCGCCTAATCTGTGACATGCCCACCAGGTGGAACTCAACGTTGGCCATGCTGCAGCGGCTGCACACGCAGCAGAGGGCCATCAATGAGTACCTGTGCGACTATGGCACCAGGACAGGGTCAGGGGAGCTTGGTTTTTTTTCCCCACGCCAGTGGGCCATGATCAGGGATGCATGCACTGTCCTGTCACCATTCGAGGAGGCCACGAGGATGGTGAGCAGTGACAGTGCATGCATCAGTGACACTGTCCCCCTTGTCCACCTGTTGGAGCACACGCTGCGTGGAATAATGGACAGGGCACTTGAGGCAGAACAGAGGCAGGAAGAGGAGGACTTCCTTAGCTCTCAAGGCCCCCTTTATCCAGACAGTGTTCCTGCGTGCCCACCGATCACACAGGAAGAGGAGGAGGAGGAGGAGGAGGAGGAGGAAGATTGTGTCAGTATGGAGGTGGAGCCTGGCACTCAGCATCAGCAGCAGTCTTTAAGGGATCAGTCCCAAGAAACACATGGACTTGTACGTGGCTGGGAGGAGGTGGCTGCGGACGTTGTCGTCCTTAGTGACCCAGAGGACTCCGGACCGAATGCCTCAGCAAACCTACGCTGCATGGCCTCCCTGATCCTGCAAAGCCTGCGTAAGGATCCTCGTATTCGTGGTATCAAGGAGAAGGACCAATACTGGCTGGCAACCCTCCTTGATCCACGTTACAAGGGTAAGGTTGCGGACCTTATCTTGCCATCGCAGAGGGAGCAGAGGATGAAACATCTTCGGGAGGCCTTGCAGAAAGGTCTGTGCAATGCGTTCCCAGAGACTGGGAGGTTACAAACTCCTGTTTCTGGACAACGTGTTGCTGAGGCTTCGGTCAGTCAAAGAAGGAGCGGTGGAGAAGGTGGCCGTCTGACCGATGCGTTCAGACAATTTTTTGGTCCGCAGCCCCAAGGTATGATCGGTTCCAGCAACCATCGCCAGCGTCTGTTTTACATGGTGCAGGAATACCTAAGGGCAAGATCAGACTTGGACACCTTTCCCACCGAAAATCCTCTGGGTTACTGGGTCTTGAGGATGGATCACTGGCCAGAGCTTGCACAGTATGCAATTGAGCTACTGGCCTGTCCCGCATCCAGCGTTCTTTCGGAACGCACATTCAGTGCTGCTGGAGGCGTGGTAACCGATCACAGGGTGCGTCTGTCCACCGACTCGGTCGATCGGCTGACCTTCATAAAAATGAATCAGTCTTGGATCACCACCAGCTACCAAGCACCTGATGCTGATGTAACCGAATAATTTTTTTTGAAATCTCAGATCCCTTCAAAGACTGCCTATGCTGATGCTGAGTGACTATCCCTGAGAATTATCCTCTTCCTCCTCAATCATCACGCTGATAGCTTGTAAGAACATTTTTGGTTCTGGGCGCCACCACCAGTGCCTAAGGCACAATTTTTCAGCCCCTGTTTAACAGGGGCGTGTAATTACAATTTTTGATGTAATACTTTGCAGCAGGGCTCGTTCCTGCATTCCAACTAGAGTGTCTGTGAGGGGTTGCAGTGTTGTGGCACCAGCACCAGTGCCTAAGGCCCAATTTTTCTGCCCCTGTCTAACAGGGGCGTGTAATTACAATTTTTGATGCAATACTTTGCAGCAGGGCTCGTTCCTGCATTCCAACTAGAGTGTCTGTGAGGGGTTGCAGTGTTGTGGCACCAGCACCAGTGCCTAAGGCCCAATTTTTCTGCCCCTGTCTAACAGGGGCGTGTAATTACAATTTTTGATGCAATACTTTGCAGCAGGGCTCGTTCCTGCATTCCAACTAGAGTGTCTGTGAGGGGTTGCAGTGTTGTGGCACCAGCACCAGTGCCTAAGGCCCAATTTTTCTGCCCCTGTCTAACAGGGGCGTGTAATTACAATTTTTGATGCAATACTTTGCAGCAGGGCTCGTTCCTGCGTTCCAACTAGAGTGTCTGTGAGGGGTTGCAGTGTTGTGGCACCAGCACCAGTGCCTAAGGCCTAATTTTTCAGCTCCTGTTCAACAGGGGCATGTAATTACAATTCTTGATCTAATATTTCACAGCAGGGCCCTGTGAGGGCTTACAGTGTTGTGGCCACAGCAACACCTAAGGCCCAAATTTCTGCTGAGTATATAGGGCAGGACCCTACTTTCAAACATCTAACTTACAAACGACTCCTACTTGCAAACGGAAGGAGACAACAGGAAGTGAGATGAAATCTACCCCTAGGAAGGGAAATTCTCTACTGTAAGAGTTAATATGGGAAAACAATTTCTCCTTTCCACTGATGCTTTCCAATCCTTGTTCCACAAAAAAACCCAAATTTTCAAAAAACATTTTTCATTGGGACAAAAAGTGAGGTGAAATCTTCTGAAGAGGAGAAAAGACAGCAAAACAAATGTCACAGGGGTGATAACCCTTCCCTATGTTTTCCAAAAAGCTTAAAAAAGATTTTTTGGCTGGAGCTAAACACGTTAAAAATGTACCCGTTCAAAATTACAAAGAGATTCTACTTAACAACAAACCTACAGTCCCTGTCTTGTTTGCACCGCCTGTATACTGCTGTTCAGAGTATATAGGGCCTTTCCTTATTATAATTTGGGTGCAGGGTTCCCCTTAATATCCATACAAGACCCAAAGGGCCTGGTAATGGACTGGGGGGTACCCATGCCGTTTGTCTCACTGATTTTCATCCATATTGCCATGACCCGACATGACATTAAACCCGCAAGCAGTTTTAAATGAGATTTTTTCCTTTAAAAATGACATTTGGTGCAGGGACTGTTCTAAACACGGGAAACACGCGTCACTTTACAGGCATACTATAGACACCCCCCAGGTACGATATTTAAAGGAATATTTCACTTTTTTTTTTTTACTTTAAGCATCATTAAAATCACTGCTCCCGAAAAAACGGCCGTTTTTAAAAGTTTTTTTTGCATTGATACATGTCCCCTGGGGTAGGACCCGGGTCCCCAAACCCTTTTTAGGACAATACCATGCAAATTAGCCTTTAAAATGAGCACTTTTGAATTCGAACGTTCGAGTCCCATAGACGTCAATGGGGTTCTAACGTTCGTGCGAACTTTCGGTCCGTTCGCAGGTTCTGGTGCGAACCGAACCGGGGGGGTGTTCGGCTCATCCCTACTTAGGAAGCTAGGATTTTTTTGTACAGTAGTGACATATTTACAACCAGTTACAGTAACTTATGGTGACCAGTAGGGATGAGCCGAACACCCCCCGGTTCAGTGAGACAAACGGCATGATCTTGCCCCTAGGTATTCCTGCACCATGTAAAACAGACGCTGGCGATGGTTGCTGGAACCGATCATACCTTGGGCCTGCAGACCAAAAAATTGTCTGAACGCATCGGTCAGACGGCCACCTTCTCCACCGCTCCTTCTTTGACTGACCGAAGCCTCAGCAACACGTTGTCCAGAAACAGGAGTTTGTAACCTCCCAGTCTCTGGGAACGCATTGCACAGACCTTTCTGCAAGGCCTCCCGAAGATGTTTCATCCTCTGCTCCCTCTGCGATGGCAAGATAAGGTCCGCAACCTTACCCTTGTAACGTGGATCAAGGAGGGTTGCCAGCCAGTATTGGTCCTTCTCCTTGATACCACGAATACGAGGATCCTTACGCAGGCTTTGCAGGATCAGGGAGGCCATGTAGCGTAGGTTTGCTGAGGCATTCGGTCCGGAGTCCTCTGGGTCACTAAGGACGACAACGTCCGCAGCCACCTCCTCCCAGCCACGTACACGTCCATGTGTTTCTTGGGACTGATCCCTTAAAGACTGCTGCTGATGCTGAGTGCCAGGCTCCACCTCCATACTGACACAATCTTCCTCCTCCTCCTCGTCCTCTTCCTGTGTGATCGGCGGGCACGCAGGAACACTGTCTGGATAAAGGGGGCCTTGAGAGCTAAGGAAGTCCTCCTCTTCCTGCCTCTGTTCTGCCTCAAGTGCCCTGTCCATTATTCCACGCAGCGTGTGCTCCAACAGGTGGACAAGGGGGACAGTGTCACTGATGCATGCACTGTCACTGCTCACCATCCTCGTGGCCTCCTCGAATGGTGACAGGACAGTGCATGCATCCCTGATCATGGCCCACTGGCGTGGGGAAAAAAAACCAAGCTCCCCTGACCCTGTCCTGGTGCCATAGTCGCACAGGTACTCATTGATGGCCCTCTGCTGCGTGTGCAGCCGCTGCAGCATGGCCAACGTTGAGTTCCACCTGGTGGGCATGTCACAGATTAGGCGGTTCTTGGGCAGGTTAAACTCCTTTTGGAGGTCCGTCAGCCGAGCACTGGCATTATATGACCGGCGGAAATGCACACAGACTTTCCTGGCCTGCCTCAGGACATCCAGTAAGCCCGGGTACCTGCCCAAGAACTGCTGCACCACCAAGTTAAGGACGTGAGCCAAACAGGGCACATGGGTCATTTGTCCCTGTCGGAGGGCAGAGAGGAGGTTGGTGCCATTGTCGCAAACCACCATTCCTGCCTTAAGTTGGCGTGGCGTCAACCACCTCTGAACCTGCCCCTGCAGAGCTGACAGAACCTCTGCCCCAGTGTGGCTCCTGTCCCCCAAGCACACCAGCTCAAGCACCGCATGGCATCTTTTGGCCTGCGTACTTGCGTAGCCCCTTGAACGACTACGGAGCACCGCTGGTTCCGAGGAAGAGGCCATGGAGGAAGAAGAAGAGGAGGGGGTGGAGGAGAGAGGTGTGTCACAATCAGCATTTTGGAGGCGTGGTGGCGGAACAACCTCCAACACTACTGCACCTTGTCCTGCATCCTTCCCAGCTGCCAGCAGAGTCACCCAATGCGCCGTGAAACTGAGATACGCTTGAGACATATGTTGCAAATAGCAGCGGTGCGATCTGATGCACTCGTCTCAAAAAAGGCCCACACCAAAGAACTTTTTGAATAACGCGCAGAGACTGCAGCGCCCTGCACATGTGGAGCTTTGGGGTGTGATGCAGTCAATTTGCTGCCCTTAGGCTGGCCCCTGGAGGGCATCCTGCCTCGTTGGTGATGTGCCGCCTCCTCCTCCTCCTCCTCCTCCTCCTCCTCCTCCTCTCTCCTATCAGGCACCCACATTGAGTCAGTGACCTCATCATCCCCTCCCTCCTCATCACTGGAGCAAACCTGGCAGTATGCTGCAGCAGGGGGAGCATGACTGCCAGATTGCTGTCTTTCTTGGGCACCCCCTCTGTCCGTGCTCATGTTACTGCCTTCATCAAGCTCAGTATCATCATCAGAGCCTTCCAAACGCTGGGCATCCTCCTGGAGCATGTACCCAACACTGTGGTCAAACGGTTCGAGGGACTCCTCAGGAGGACATGGTGGAGCTAGGGAAGGAGTCACTGATGACATTGAGCTGAGGGAAGAGGCCGCTGCTTTGCCAGACAAAGCACCCTGGGCATGGGTGAGAGAGGATGAGGAGGATGAGGACGGCTTGGTCATCCACTCGACCAAGTCTTCCGCATGTTGCGGCTCAACACGGCCAGCTGCCGAAAAAAAGGCCAAGCGTGTCCCATGGCCACGTGCTGATGAGGATGCACCGTCTCCACGACCAGCACTAGACACAGAGCCTGCTTGCCCTCTCTTATTGGCTTGTGGCTGTCTGCCTCTCCTTCTTGGCCTTCCAGACATACTAATGGCCTGTAGCTGCACTAAGCTGGGATAGAACACCAGTAATTTTCTTCAGGTAGCTTTATATACTGTAACCAGACAAGCCTGCCTGTCAGTAGGAAGATAACAGGAACGGATCTAGCTGAACACTGTGAGCAGGACGCACTGTACTAAATGTAAATAGTCTAGCTGCCTGACCGTGGTACTAATAGGATCAAATAGAACACCAGTAATTTTCTTCAGGTAGCTTTATATACTGTAACCAGACAAGCCTGCCTGTCAGTAGGAAGATAACAGGAACGGATCTAACTGAACACTGTGAGCAGGACGCACTGCACTAAATGTAAATAGTCTAGAAGATAACAGGAACGGATCTAGCTGAACACTGTGAGCAGGACGCACTGCACTAAATGTAAATAGTCTAGAAGATAACAGGAACGGATCTAGCTGAACACTGTGAGCAGGACGCACTGCACTAAATGTAAATAGTCTAGAAGATAACAGGAACAGATCTAGCTGAACACTGTGAGCAGGACGCACTGCACTAAATGTAAATAGTCTAGAAGATAACAGGAACGGATCTAGCTGAACACTGTGAGCAGGACGCACTGCACTAAATGTAAATAGTCTAGAAGATAACAGGAACGGATCTAGCTAAACTGAATACAGTGTATATATATATATATGCAACACCTGGGATGCATATATATACACAATACACTGTAAGTGCAGCTAACTGACTGACTGTTCTGCCTAATCTATCTAACTCAAATGAAATGACACTGTCTCTCTCTCTCTCTATCTCTCAGCACACCGGAACACACACTACACAGGGCCACCGTGCAGGCGGCCTTATATAGTGTGGGGCGTGTACTAAATCCCCTGAGCCATAATTGGCCAAAGCCTCCTTGGCTTTGGCCAATTACGGCTCTCTGTTCAGGCGGCGCTGTGATTGGCCAAGCATGCGGGTCATAGTGCATGCTTGGCCAATCATCAGCCAGCAATGCACCGCGATGCCGCAGTGAATTATGGGCCGTGACGCGCCACGCGAATTTGGCGCAAACGGCCCATATCGCTCGCAATTCGGCGAACGGTCGAACAGCCGATGTTCGAGTCGAACATGGGTTTGACTCGAACATGAAGCTCATCCCTATTCCTAAGTCGCCTTCTGTTTACTCTATATGTACCTATATGTACCTATATCGCTTTTTGGCCTTTTGGCTAAGATCAAGTGTAGTATCTGTTCTTATCAGTGTCCAATAGGGTGCTTCACCATCATTCTGGCCTTCTGGCTGAGATGGTTGCTTGTATAGTATCCTTGCTGGTATGATGGAGGTCCTGTGGGGACGGAAACTGAAGCGCCCACTGGGTAAGATGGGAGTCAATAATAATTCAGTGAATGGAGGATTCTGAGGGGCCCAGTGCCTCCTGATTTGAGCTGTGCTACAGTACCTTGCTTAGCTGAGGTCTGGGAAGGAAGAGGGCCCACAGTGTTACGATCTCACCCTCCGGGAGTGGCATCCTGGGGATGCCAGAGTAGCACTATGGGTTTGGGACCTCACTGTGTAAAACTGCACTAGGCCATGACACCTAAGCTTTTTTTCTGCATTGCTCCATATGGGCTAGGCTGAGACCAGGGCAATTTTTGTTACCAGGACTCAAGGCCTAACCAATGCACACTGTTCTCTAGGTGTTTCACCCTGCAATTATATATGTGTTTACCTTTTCACTCAGGATAATAGGATATGGATCTTCAGTTCTTCCCTAAAGTCTAGGGCAGTGGTTCTCAACCTTGCTAGTGCCGTGACCCCTTGATAAAATTTCCCAAGCTGCGGGGACCCCTAACAGTAAAATTTTTGTAGCGTGGGTTGCCATCTCCCAAGGCAAGACAAGTAATTTGCGCCCCTAACCCACGGACATTTAGCGCTCCCTGAGTACCTTCCACTGGTACAATATTAAAATCCCTTATAGTACATTTTAGGATGTACCACTCTTTCTCTTTGTTCTTCTTTCTTTCCCTTTTACCTCTCTATATCCTCCAGCCCCTCCCACGTCCCATTCCTTACAAGTCAGCTGACCTCTTGTCTCTGCCCCCCAGCCATGCCATGAACTGAATGGGCGGCTTTGACGAGGCTGAGTGGGCGGCCACAGGCTCCAGGGACAGCCCTGCTGGGCGGCTGCGAAAACGCTGGGAGAGCGGTGCGGGCTTCAGGAACAGCCCAGGATTGGGTGACCCCTGGCAAATCGTCATTCGACCCCCGAGGGGGTCCCGACCCCCAGGTTGAGAACCGCTGGTCTAGGGGGAGAACATGTGGTTCCTTTCTCCCCTGCCTTGGGAGGGTCTTTCTTAGGAAGAGTCCCCCATTTAGTACTCTGCCGTTTCAGTTGATCATGAGTGCTAAGTAGACATGAGTGTTCCTTAGGCCCCTTTCACACTGGGGCGGTGGGGGCGTCGGCGGTAAAACGGCGCTATTTTTAGCGCCGCTTTACCATGGTTTTAGTGGCGGTATTCGGCCGCGAGCGGTGCGGTTTTAACCCCTGCTGGCGGCCGAAAAAGGGTTAAAACCGCTCGCATAGCGCCGCTACAGCGGCGCTATGCCCGCGGTATAGCCGCGCTGCCCCATTGATTTCAATGGGCAGGAGTGGTTTAGGAGCGGTGAATACACCGCTTCTTCACTGCTCCAAAGATGCTGTTTGCATCTCGGGCTTTCACACTGGAGAAACAGTAGCGGCAGTTTTAGGTCGGTTTGCAGGCGCTATTTTTAGCGCAATAACGCCTGCAAACCGCCCCAGTGTGAAAGGGGCCTTACCCCCGTCAAGAGTCTTGTGCCCGAGGGGGTATTTGACACACAATAGTGCACTTTTTGTGTGTGTGTTCACATGCACTTTTTTGGTTCACTTTGGTGTTTTGTTTTTGCACTTCCCGGGCTTAAAGAAAAAAAACCTATCTATCTACAGTATGTACTCTACTATCTAATAGACTAGCTATCAGATTCATTTAAGGTATCAAACTATTCATATAACAGCATAAACTTATTTTTGAAATTTGGACTTCTGCAGGCGCATGTTATTTTCTGATGACTGTGGACACATACTGTAGGCATTGTAGGACCACATTTTTCTCTATGGTTGGTCAAAGTTTTGGTTTGCTAGCCAGGTATTGGTTTGTGGCAGAAGTCATTCTCAACCCATAAACAAAGCGGCTTTCTGTAAATTAAAGAACTGTACACAGGGGGTTCTGATAATTCTTAAAGGACACTCAAGAGAATATGAATGCCACCATTGTGGACCACTCTTGAAAATGCTAGTTGCTTGGCTGAGGTACTGACCCAATGGCATAGAAGCTGTACTATAGCTTCCATTAATGAAATGTGATCTATGAATGGAGGAGGAGGTACTTTCATTCATCTTCCTACCTTCCATTTATAGATCGATTTTCATTCATAGAAGCTATAGTACAACTTCTATGATTAGAGAAGGGGGTGGAAAGGGCAGGCATAGTCAGCACTCTTGGTGAGTGCCTGTCACAGGCCCAGTGCTGGTAATAACCCCGGCAACACAGGAAGATTACCACTGTGGAGATATGGAAGGGAGACACGGGACTTTGAATTTCCACTATGAAAGCAGGCACCATGGAAACTTTGCATTAACATCCCTTTGTGCTCATTTATTATTTTATTTGTTTCTTAATTGTACCTAAACTTAGACTTTAAGGGAGTAAAATACCACATTGAATAATTTCTTTTGCGTTTTCTGCTTTAATTAATTGTCAAAGTAATTGCAATATTCATTGTAGATATTGATGGCAATCACAATTAGAAAAAAAATAATTAGAAATTCAGGATAAAAAAAAATTAAATAAAAGAAAAATGTGAAAAGCAAAGTGCTGCTAAAAAACGTTAATTAGCATCAGTCTGTGGGCAATAAAGATACCCTCTTTTGTTTTCATGTGTCCTAATGATTCAAATAATGGCAGCAGGAAGCTTGGCATCCAGCTGGCACTGTATGTGAGATGTAGAAGAGAACATTTGGCCCTGCCAATTTTTACTGATCTGGGAGCAGGTGAGGTCATTAATATGTATAAAGAAGTTTGGCCACAATGCTTTGCCAATTGGCAGTGACAATGGAAAGCAGAGAATGTCCTCTCCTGGTGTTACCAACCTGGCAGGGTGATCCACAAAATGGCTTTGAAGCTGAACTCTAGGCAAACATAAAATACATATAAAGGGTGCAGTTTTACCTGCCCAATGATTTGTATTCGTTTTCCTCCAGTCCTAAGATTAAGACCCCTTTCACACTGGGGCGTTTTTCAGGCGCTTTTGGGCTAAAAATAGCACCTGTGAAATGCCTCCAATGCAGCCCTAGTGTGAGAGCCTGAGTGCTTTCGGCCCGACGTTAGAAAAAGTCCTGCAAGCAGCATCTTTGGGGCAGTGGAGGAGCAGTGTATACACTGCTCCTCCACTGCCCCTTTTAATTGAAATGAATGGGCAGCTTTGCAGGCGCTTCGGCAGCGGCGCTTTTCGGGCGATATTAACCCTTTCTTCGGCCGCTAGCGGGGGTTAAAAGCCTCTTGCTAGCTGCCAAATAACGCAGCTGACGCGGCCCGTTGTCAGTGTCTTACACAGCTATGCCACTTCACACAGCCTTGTCTGGCAGGAGAGGATACTTGATCTTACTCAGCTGCACTTCATTAACATTGACAGGTTTTCACCTCACCCTGTGGCTGGACAGTGAAAGAAGCGGCAGCAGACTTATGAGCTCATCTGACTGTCACTGTTCTCTCCTCCTATCAGCATGCTTTGAGCAGCGCAACACAATTGATTTACTTCTTATGCTGCTTTCTCTCCCCAGCCTGAGCTCTGCTGTACAGGGGCTGATACCAAGTTAAATTTAGGTACTTACGCTACTTGCATTTAAAATATACTGTACACTATAATTAATAATACTTAAAACAGAGTTACATTAATGTGTATATTTTATATTCTGGGGTTTACCTTTAAATGGGGAGAGGTGGCAACAAAGAAAGTATAATGAAGGCAATGAGCAAATTCATTGCTAATACTGCAGCTACTGTATTTGTACTATTCATTTTCAATTCTTTCTGAAGATCCCCTTTGATGGACATATCTTGAGATTATGTGAAACTACTTGTGATTTTTATCTTGATTGAATTAGAATTTTTCTTTTCAACCTTTTGATTTGTTTTTGCACTATTACCAAAATCAATCAGATTTTGTGTCGCAGTTTAAGGTTGATTTACTAAAGCACTTTGCAAGGGATTTTTTTTTTTTACTTAAATCAGACAGGGCACATCCATACAGAGCACATTTTTCCATGTTTTAGGCTTCATGCACACTGGACGTTTTTGGATGTTTTTACAGCTGCTGTTTTTGGCTTCAGATGTTTTTTTTCTACAGTCAATAAACTCTCCAGCATGTTATCCTATGTGTCCATGCACACATAGGCTGTTATCAACTGTTTTTGGCTGTAAAAAAAACCCCAAAACTAGTGGGTTCTGAGAGGAGTTT
Source organism: Lithobates septentrionalis (assembly GCA_037952835.1). Lineage (NCBI taxonomy): Eukaryota > Metazoa > Chordata > Amphibia > Anura > Ranidae > Lithobates > Lithobates septentrionalis. Next base: position 2,300,264 of record JBBDGP010002445.1, read on the forward strand.
TTCAGCTGTTAAAACGCTCTAACGTCAAAAAAACGCCTAAAAACACAGAAAAATGGCGATAAACATGGCTCCCCAGCGTTCTTTAACCACTTCCCGCCCGGCCTATAGCAGAATGACGGCTGGGCGGTGGTTCAGTTATCCTGACTGGGCGTCATATGATGCCCTGCAGGATAGCAGCCGCGCGCCCGTAGGGGCACGCATCGCGGCGATCGGTGGTGCGGTGTGTCAGTCTGACACACCACTACACCGATCTCGGGAAAGAGCATCCGGCGGTGGCTCTTTACCACGTGATCAGCTGTGTCCAATCTGATTAGGCTAATTAGGATGTAAACAGGAAGAGCCGTTGATCGGCTTTTCCTCACTCGCGTCTGACAGACTCGAGTAGAGGAGAGCTGATCAGCGGCTCTCCTGACAGGGGGGGTCTGTGCTGATTGTTTATCCACACAGCCCCCCTCGGATACCCACTTCAGACCCCCAGGGAAGCCACCAGGACCACCAGGAAAGCATATAAAATGTGGATGGCCAGGTACATGGCTATCCACATGTGCCAACATATGCCCAATCAATGCCAATCAGTGCCCACAAATGGGTACTGGCTGGCAGCTTCATGAAAACAAAAAAATTCTGTGATGCCCAGCAGTGCCACCCATCAGTGTCATCAGTGCCACCCATCAGTGTCATCAGTGCTACCTATCAGTGCCCATCTGTGCCACCTATCAGTGCCACCTATAAGTACCCATCAGTGCCACCCATAAGTACCCATCAGTGCCGCCTACGAGTGCCCATCAGTGCCCCCTATGAGTGCCCATCAGTGCCACCTATGAGTGACCATCATTGCCGTATACCAGTGCCATCTATCAGTGCTCATCAGTGCCACCTATCAGTGCCGCCTATCAGTGCCCATCATCAGTGCCACCTCATCAGTGCCTCCTCATTGGTGCCACCTCATCGGTGCCCATCAGTGCCGCCTTATCAGTGCCCGTCATTGAAGAAGAAAATGTACTTATTTACAAAAAAAATTAACAGAAACAAAGAAAAACTTTTTTTTTTCAAATTTCCGGTCTTTTTTTATTTGTTGCGCAAAAAATAAAAATCACAGAGGTGATCAAATACCACCAAAAGAAAGCTCTATTTGTGGGAACAAAATTATAAAAAATTTGTTTGGGTACAGTGTAGCTTGACCGCGCAATTGTCATTCAAATTGCGACAGCGCTGAAAGGTGAAAATTGGCTTGGGCAGGAAGGTGTATAAGTGCCTGGTATTGAAGTGGTTAACATTTTTAATCCCATTGGAGAAAAAAAACACTTCAAAACACTAAAAAACGGGGAAAAAAAGCTAAAAACCGCTAAAAATGCTATTGCAAAAACGCTGGAAAACGTTGAAAAACTCACTGCAAAGCTACTGGCGTTTTTTTTTTAACGTTATTATAACGTCCAGTGTGCATGAGGCCTTAGAGTTATTAGAAAATATAGTCAATAGTAGAGGGATCACAAGGGTGCCTTTACAGATACCAATTCATATACTATCACCTTTCAAATGGCAGGTGGACCCTGTATTTAATTGTGTCCAGGTATATAATATCTGCATTATACAAGCCCGAACTCAACTGCTTTCTATCAATGCATCAGTAAGTAGTACAAATGTATACAGTCGTATGGGAAAAACATGAACCGTTAAACCAGCATGGTCAAAAACTTAATTTGGAAAGGGTAGGAAAAAGAGGAAAGCTAAAGAAAGGTGTAGACTAGGAGAAAATTGAAAGAGTGCAGAGCAGAAAAGAAAGCAGGTAGGAAACTATCAGTGATTCCATGGAAATTTTGCCGTAGGCATGGGAAAGTGTTACAGGGTCTCCATCCATAGCATCCAAAATGCAGTCAGGTCTCAAGATGAGGAAGCCAGGGCATCTGGAGTCATTACCATTTGGTAGGGGGAGAACACAAGAATTCAAGCCAGTGAAGCCAGTTGTTGTGATATTTCTCTTCTCAATTGTATAGGATAGCAGTCAGCTACTTCATCTGTCCAGATTCATCCAGATTTTAATAAAGTGATATTAAACTAAAAATTGAATTAAAAATGTTTTTTTTAATTAAAATTGTTGTTTTTTTAAATAACAAACATGTTATACTTATCTCAGAGGCGTAACTAGAACCTTCAGGGCCCCGGTGCAAGAAACCATGATGGGCCCCCCTTCCATCCGAGCCCCGGCTTCCAATTTTGGGAGGGTGTCCATGGACATCCTCCCAAAACCGTGCTTCCCACATGACCCCTGGGACATGCATCCAGCGCAATCACATCGACCCTTTACCATGTGATCAGCTGATCACATGTAAACAGACTGGTTATCCACAGCCCTTTCCTCACACGCTTTGTTTGTGTTAGGAAAGGACTGCTATTAACTGTCAAGAATGTCAGTAAATTGTTTACACTGATAATCAGTGCCCCAATCATCAGTGCCCATCAGTGCCGCCTATCAGTGCCCATCACTTCCACCTACAAGTGTTACCTATCAGTGCTCATTAATGCTGCCTATTAGTGCCCATCAATTCTGCCTATCAGCACCACCTATCAGTGCTCATTAATGCCACCTAACTGCGTCCATCAGTGCCACCTATCAGTACTCTTCAATTCTGTCCATCAAAGCCCATCAATACTGCCTGAGTTCTGCCTATCAGTGTTCCTCAGTGCCCATCAGTACCATCTATCAGTGCCCATCAATGCCACCTATCAGTGCAGCCTATCAGTGCACATTAGTGCCTCCTATCAGTGCTGCCTATCAGTGCTCATCAGTGCCTCCTATAAGTTCTCATCAGTGCCTCCTATCAGTGCCCATCAGTGCCTCCTATCAGTGCCCATAAATGCCTCCTATCAGTGCCCATCAGTGCCTTTTATCAGTGTCCATCAGTGCTTTCTATCAGTGCCTTCTATCAGTGCTCATCAGTGCCCATCAGTGCCTTCTATCAGTGCTCATCAGTGCCCATCAGTGCCTTCTATCAGTGCCCATCAGTGCCTTCTATCAGTGCTCATCAGTGCCGTCTATCAGTGCTCACCAGTGCCGTCTATCAGTGCTCACCGGTGCCTTCTATCAGTGCCCACCAGTGCCTTCTATCAGTGCTCATCAGTGCCTTCTATCAGTGCTCATCAGTGCCTTCTATCAGTGCTCATCAGTGCCTTCTATTAGTGCTCATCAGTGCCCATCAGTGCCTTCTATCAGTGCTCATCAGTGCCCATCAGTGCCTTCTATCAGTGCTCATCATTGCTGTCTATCAGTGCTCACCAGTGCCTTCTATCAGTGCCCATCAGTGCCTTCTATCAGTGCTCATCAGTGCCTTCTATCAGTGCTCATCAGTGCCTTCTATCAGTGCTCATCAGTGCCGTCTATCAGTGCTCATCAGTGCCTTCTATCAGTGCCCATCAGTGCCTTCTATCAGTGCTCATCAGTGCCGTCTATCAGTGCTCATCAGTGCCGTCTATCAGTGCTCATCAGTGCCATCTATCAGTGCTCATCAGTGCCGTCTATCAGTGCCTTCTATTAGTGCTCATCAGTGCCCATCAGTGCCTTTTATTAGTGCTCATCAGTGCCCATCAGTGCTCATCAGTGCCCATCAGTGCTCATCAGTGCCTTCTATCAGTGCTCATTAGTGCCCATCAGTGCCCATCAGTGCTCATCAGTGCCTTCTATCAGTGCTCATTAGTGCCCATCAGTGGCTTCTATTAGTGCTCATCAGTCCCTGCTATTAATTTCTATCAGTGCTGTCTGCCTTCTCAGGGCAGCACAGCTCTGAGCGGAGATCGTGTGTTATAGATTAATAGCACAGAGAGACTCCGGCGGCGGCATTAATGTTCTATTTGTCGGTCCTCTCTGGCACGGATGAGAGAGGAGGACAAACAGCTGATCTCCCTTCTCCCCCTTCTCCCCCCTCCCCTCTCCTCTGTGCTCCGCGGGCACTCAAGTGTGAAGCTAAAGAGCTCACATTTCCCGCGGAGCACACAGGAGAGGGGAGGGGGGAGAAGGGGGAGAAGGGAGATCAGCTGTTTGTCCTCCTCTCTCATCCGTGCCAGAGAGGACCGACAAATAGAACATTAATGCCGCCGCCGGAGTCTCTCTGTGCTATTAATCTATGACACACGATATCCGCTCAGAGTCGTGAGTGATGATCAACCCTGCTGGGCCCCCCCACAGTGACGGAATGCCGGGCCCAGTCGCAACTGCGACTGTTGCGACCCTGGTAATTCCGCCACTGACTTATCTGCTCGGGTGCAATGGTCTTGCATAGAGCAGCCCCAATCCTCCTCTTCTGGGGTCCCCCGCCGTCTCTCCTGGCTCCTCCTGCCATCAAGTATCCCCCTAGTAAGCTGCTTGCTAAGAGGGTTACTCTTGTTGGCTGACTCCTAGGCCCCACTGGCTGCACCCATTGACACAGACAGCGGGGCTTCACCTCGCCCCCCACTCCCTATTCATAGGATTTGATTGGCAGCAGCAGGAGCCAAAAGCTCCCTCTGTAATCATTCTGCACTGTGAGGAGGGGGAGAGCAGAGAGAGCCACTGCTTTTATGCACAGTGCTGGATTGAGATCGGCTCCAGGAGGGCTGGGAGGGAATCCTCATTACAAAGGGTTTTTTACCTTCATTTAGAAAATGCGTTAAGGTAAAAAACCTTAAAGCTTTAAACCCCCTATAATCCTAGAAAACCACATGTGGATTGTGGGTGGGATTATTGATTTTCACATGCCAGAACACAAGTTTGGGCCTCTATTAGAAGTTGGCCTGTGAGAAATGTTTTGCAACACTTCAGTGGGGCTGTGCTAAAGTGTAAAAGGTAGCCATAGGGATTTTTCCCAGATCCACAGATGTAAATTGGGTAATAAACATATGAACTTCCACCCAGGCGCAATAGGGGACTGTCCCAGAAAATATGAGACAGCGATCCCAAGCCAGATTGACATTGCCAACAGGTGCTAGAGACCTGAGTGATCTGCTTATGCAGAAGGGCAGATACACGGTACCAATCGGTGAGTTACATGTACCCCTCTTCCTAGTATCTGTTGGCCAAGTAAGCCCTGTGGGAAAATGAGATAGCCCTCTGCATCTGAGTTCCGAAGAGAGAAATTTGAAGGTTGGCTTCCTTTTTGGAAAATGAGTTATGGTTATGGGACATAACTATCAGTTGCAGCAATGAATATCTTATATAGCAGAAAGAGTAGGTGAGGGACCCATCATGACATAAAAATTCAAAGGGGGTCAGTGGCATAGCATATTGTTTAGGAAGAGGTAATAATCTGAGAAAGTGTCTACGTTGAAATGCGGCCAGGTGATCTATTGAAGGGGAGAAATTGAATTTCTTCATGATTGAGCCAGTCTTGGCTTACAAGAAAATTCAAGGCTTTGGTTTTGCCTGCTTCCAGCAAGTGTCTTAGATTTCTATTATCCAGACCAGCAGGGAACTCAAGGTGGCCAAGAATCAGAAGTAACAGGGATAGAGAAGGGGAGATCTGTGAGTTCAAACCCAATGGTTGGATGACATCTGTGGATTCACCAGGCACTCGGAAGGAGCCAAGAAAGGACTGAAAGAGGTATAGAAGAACCATCTTGTTCCACGGGGACCTAGTTTTTAAGTGCGGAGTGTGTGCACCATGTGACTAACTGGTACAAATGTAAGGCTTTGTAGTATTTGTCTAGGACTGGGAGTCCGATGATACCATGCAAGGGAATTTTTCCTTAGCTTACTGAATATTAAAAATAAAAAATTATTTTTGCTTGTACTTGATTGGATGAAAGTCAACAGAGCTTCTCTTCATTTACTAAGCTAAAGGAAAATTTCTTTGCAAAGTGAACAACAGATTTGCATTTAGTAAATCAACCCTTTTGACTCCATCTAATGCCGCGTACACATGGTCGGATTTTCCAACGGGAAATGTTCGATGGGAGCTTGTTGTCGGTAGGCTCCATTGCGCACACCTGCTCTCTGCCAGCTGATCACTCACACCAAGCTGCTGGAGGTGAAGCAGACTTTACCTGGCCCATGGATATGCTGATGAGACTCACGCAAAGAAATCACGGAGATCTTATCTGATGTTCCATCCCAAAGACTGTAGCTGGGTCATAAGCTAAAAAGCGTCTGTGATCTCCTTACCAGAGATCAAGGGAGCGGGTAAGAGGCAGTTGGCTTAGAGGTGGAGGACTGTCCTATCTTCTACACTTGTTTCTGCGGTGGTTAAGAGTGTGCTGTCACCCTGTTAAGAAATGTGGACAGATGCCTTTGTGAACTCTGCACAGACTGTTAACTGATACCTGTGTATACACTACGGATGGACTTTTAACTCTATGTGTGCATACACGGAGTTTTGTTTATTTTTTCTAGCGCAGTTTCCTTTTTGTTACTCCATTGGACATTTGCCGTCGGAATTTCCGACAAACAAAATTTGAGATCTGGATCTCAAATTTTCCGACAACAAAATCCGTTCTCGTAAATGCCGATCGTGTGTACACAATTCCGACGCACAAAGTTCCACGCATGCTCGGAATCAAGCAGAAGAGCCACACTGGCTATTGAACTTCATTTTTCTCGGCTCATCGTACGTGTTGTACATCACCGCGTTCTTGACGTTCAGAATTTCTGGCAAGATTTGTGTGACTGTGTGTGCATGCAAGACAAGTTTGAGCCAACATCTGTCGGGAAAAAAAAAACATGGATTTTGTTGTTGGAATGTGCGATCGTGTGTACGCGGCATTAGAGTTTTTCATTCTAACGTAGAACCATCTTCTAAAGTAATGTTTACTATTAAGTGACACTTTATTTTAATTACAGTTTTCTCTTGATCTTTTACATCTAGTTCCATGAACTTTATTTATGTATTATATTACATTATTGATGTCTCATTTCCCCTTTAATGCCAGGATAACAGCTTCATATTTTATATTTCTATTACTTTGATAGTGGTCAATGGCCAAAGGCATTATGTACGCTGGCCATAAAAAGCTTGATAAAAGCGAGTAATGGTCCCAGTTTCAGCCCTAACTTGGGCCTTTCCTGCTGTGCTAGAAAGCAATTATTGCAAAGAGTACTGATTTCAGCATAAGGAAAGGATTGTACTGGATGTAAAGTGTATTTCTGCAGTCAAATTTAAGAAAACCCTGCTATATTTTTGTATGTTTTCCCATTCACACAGCATACCTATAAAAATTATTTAAAAACATTCTTACCTTTTAGATGTCTCTAAGGAGATTCCATGGCTGATTCTAAGAATTTACGGACAGTCTTATGCCCGGTACACACGGTCGGATTTTCCGATGGACAATGTCCGATCGGAGCGTGTTGTCGGAAATTCCGACCATGTGTGGGCTCCATCGGACATTTTCCATCGGATTTTCCGACACACAAAGTTGGAGAGCAGGAGATAAAATTTTCCGACAACAAAATCCGATCGCGTCAATTCCGACCGTGTGTGGCCTGTTCCGACGCACAAAGTGCCACGCATGCTCAGAAGAAATTCTGACACGGGACAGCTCGTTCTGGTAAACTTAGCGTTCGCAATGGATACAGCACTTTCGTCACGCTGCAATGTTAAAAATGGTTTAATACAGCGCACTCTCTTCTTCTTTATAATGTGACAAGAATTAAGTAGTTTTGCTGCTCATATTCACACACACTTCTCACAAAGTTTTCTTTGTGTTTTTTTATTGGGATTCCCTCAATATATTTTTATTAGTTGTCACATCTGACAGTTTTTTATTTGACGCCTTTTTTTTTCTGTAATGTTTGGATTTTTTCCAAGGCTGATCTTTGTTCAATGTTATTTTTATTTTTACTCCAGAATATTTTTGTGTGTGTTTTGTGTGTCAAGTTACCCCAACACCATTGATATCTTTTATTATTTAATCTCAAGGAGATTGTTTGTTGTTGGTGTTCCTTGTTCATTTCACATTGTATATTTGAAATGTACCTGAATCCTCACAAACAAACCATCATTTTTGAAGTAAAACACATAGGAGAGTATAATTCAAAACAAAAATCCTTTATTAAGGGATCAGAACCAAACAAAGAGGAAGGCAACACTGGATCAACATGAGAAATTAGTGAAGCCTGGGACCCCCACGGCAGACAACAATTCTTCAACATCAAAATTGGTGGCCTGAGGAGTCTATATATAAGGGAGGGCAGTCTGGTCCGGGATTCGCAGAGATTCAGATAGCAGCAGATGACATGTGTGTCCCCAGGCTGTGGTACCACAAGAGGCTGCATCTTTTGGCAGACCAGACTGGATCCAGGGTCCTCACTTACTGGTCTTCCTTTCACGCTTCCTTCCGGGCTGTGGCTGTGCAGTTGGAGATGTGGCAGGAGGAGGAGTAGGACCTGGAGGAGGAGGAGGACTGGGAGAACCTGGAGGAGAGGGAGGACGAGGAGGAGGACCTGCAGGAGGAGGAGGAGGACTATCACAAAGGTGTGTCTCAGGTGTAATTTGGCCCCTCATACCTTTCTCCAGAGCCTCCGATATGAGGGCCTCACACATTACTTGTTGGCCCTCCTCCATTCTCTGCATTTTATATGCAATGACGGCAGCAATGTCCTCCTCCACGGTCTGTCGTGCTCCCAGGACCTCTGTAGCCCTCCAAAAGAGTCCTCCAGTAGCCTCCTCTAGGGCACTCCTCCTACTGCCACTTTCTCTTTTCAGGGGGGTGGAGGGACCTGCAGATCAGCCAGCCGGCTCGGCCCGGCCACCTCCTGGCTGAGACTTCCCTGTGTATGAAAAAGGGACATGGTTGTAATGTTTTGCATCATGAATCACAATCCTAAATTGGTACTCCAAACTAACATCTAGTTAACATCATTGATTGGACAAGCAGAAATATTTAGAGGAATGCTATACCTGGCTCAATCTGGGCTCCTCCACATGTGGCCTGGAAGGCCCAGGTTGGGCGTCAGAAGCCTCAGCCGGGGGGGAAGGAAGCGTGGAAGGAAGACTGGAGAGGGATGGCCTGGGTTCAGTCTGGCCTGCCAGAAAATGCAGCCTGTCGTAGGACAACATCCTGGGGACATAGATGTCATCTGCTGCTCCGGATCTCTGCGAATCCAGGACTTTCTTGCGCTCCCTCAGATATGTACTCCTCAGGCCACCAATTAAGATCTTTAAATAGGTGATGTCTGCCATGGGGATCACCTGCTTCACAATTACCAACAATTGCACCAGTGCTGCCTTCCTCTTTGCTTGGTTCTTGAAATGGGGGTGGTCAATCTCCCACAGACAGGGCAGCTCCCTTAGCATATCTATGAATACTGACATGAAGTCATTATCTTTGAGTACCATATCCATGTTCACTGCAAGACACAACACAAGACAAAGCCTAATGTCAGACAAAACTCTCCTAATCTTGTTACAATATAGGCCTCAATGTAGAAGCAGTATAGGGCACAAGTTTGTCTCTTACCTTCGTTCTTACGATCGGCGCCTCCAATGCTCCTTCCTCCGCTCACAGATCGTACGTAATACGCACGCGTGTTACGCTTTATATACACTGCGCATGCGTGTAACTCCGCCCGCCCCTGACGTTCTTTCTAGTCTATTCCCCGCCCCTTTTCGTTCGGCGCAGTGGGGGAAGAGCACATGGCGGAGTCACGGCAGGTGCGTGCTAATTGCAGGAACGAGGAGGAGGAGGAGGAAAGCCCGGATCTGGACACGTCCCGATCCAGAAGGAGACGTTTTAAGGCCACAAATATGTCCTTTGGGGAGATGTTGGAGATGGTCGACATCATGAAGAAGTCCGACTATGACGGGAAGTATGGGCCTTACCCCAACTCGAACATCCGAAAGGCCAAGATCATGGCGAAAGTGGTCAGGAGTCTTGAGAGGAATTTCGGGGTCCGAAGATCAAAAGATCAGCTCCGGAAGCGGTGGTCGGACCTGAAATTAAGAGAGCCAGAGCAGTACCGAAAGATCCGGAGAGTGCTGCAAAAAAGTAAGTAGTTGTGCTGTGTTCCTATTCTTTCTGTCTTTATTCCGTTCGTTCTGCTCCATATGCTTTTAGTAATTGTAACGTTTAAAAGGGCAACTTTAATGTTCATGGGCCCATTATTCATTCGTATCAAACATTTTTCTTTGGGCCTCTAAAACACCATTGTTTAGGCCATATGCATTTTCCCACATTTTTTTTGGGCCTACTTGGATGCCAAATATTTGTTTGTGTAGATGGGTTTGTTACTAGAATGAAATGCCAACTAGATTGTGTGTAAGGAGAGGACACTGAGCAGCTGTTTTCATATCTGGACACTGGAGCACTAGTGTGGGACACAAGAACACCATTTTTATCAGGGGGGCCACACAGGTGCTCCAGTGTATACTATAGGGGGGTCTCCATCTGTGAACTTTGTACTAAACCGGTAAAGTATTGCAGCTTGACAAAGGGCAATAAGAAAATTACATCTTGGCTAAAATAGACAATTGTACCCCACTTCCAAGCAATGTTTTCTATTTCTAGTTCTGCCATCAAATATCTGTGTGCTAAGTATACCATTTTTGTTTTACATAGGGGAGAAAAGACTCGGAGGACACCCCTCATCCCAGGAGACCACAGACCCCCCACCTATGGAAGAAGGTGAAATACCCCCAACCCAAGAAGAAAAGCAGGAGGAAGAAGAAGATGTGGTGGAGATTGGCACCACAACAGGTGAGTGTCTGCGACCACAGGCTCAGGTAAAAGAGATGGATGGTGGCAGATTTTTGATACGTGTTTTTGTTTTCTTTATCTCTTTTTAGGTGATCATGATGTGAGGGATCCAGAACGCTTTACTTCAGAAAGTGCCCAGATCCTGATCGGGGAGATCATGGGGTGTAATCTCGAATTGCACAACATACAGCAAAAAATCAGTGATGTTATTAAAAAAAATAATAACATTATTGATGTTTTGGGGCGAATTTAAAAGCCCACAAAATCACTTTTTGGATTGTGGTCCAATCTTTTAAATCTTTTTGCAATGTTTTGAAAAGCCAAATTTGCAGGATACACACAGTGTGCCAACATGTGCTATCTGACATCACGGGAGATCAATGGACGCGCTTTGGGGGTGCAACACCGTCCTCCTTCCTAGCGGTGAGGAAGGGCTTGCTCCCCCAAAACACGTCCCTTGATCCCCCCTGATGGCAGATAGCACATGTTGACATTCTGAACTTGGTGTGCATCTTCCAAATTTGGCTTTTCCAGGGGTGATTTCCCCCCATCTAAACGCTATATCAAACACAGTTCCTAAATACTCATGTCTGATATAGCCTTCAGGTTTTACCATATGTGAACTTTGTAAGTTCAATTTTTTTGCCTTTCTTGTTGGTTTTACACAGGCCTGTTTTATCAGAAAAGGACATTTTGATTTTTGATTATGCTACAGCAAAAATTGTTATACAACAAACATGTTGGTTTGTTTTAAAAACCTTTGGTAAATGCACATGTAATTGTGCAGCTATAAAAAAGTTGGTTACTCAAGAATGTGTGGATTATTGTCTCAACACTACAACACTTTTGGGGTGATGTAATTGCTGTTTTATGCAAACATGGGGGTTATTTCCTAAGGGCAAATACACTTTGCACTACAAGTGCAGTTTCAGTGCAGTTGCAAGTGCACTTGTAGTGAAATGTGTTTTTGCATTTAGGAAGTACCAGCCAACAGTGTTTTTTATAAGGTTACCCAATCATGACATTTTCTGCACTCAACACATTTCTGTCAGGGTCAGCTAAAACAAACACAAGCAGTAAATGTCCACAAAGAATTTCTTTTGGTTGTTTTTTATTTGAAAAAGGTTTCACAGATTGTCTGGCATATTGATAGCCCCCCTACCCGCAAAGAACTCCAGGTATCGTAACCGGACATCACGGGCATTCAGGGAGGGCAAGCCAGGACGGCCACTTTCAAGCGCCGTCAGTGTTGATGGATTTTGGATTCCGGCCTCAGGCCCAACTGAGCCAGCATAGTTGGCTGAATGTTTTCTTAAAAAATTATGGAGAACACAGCAGGCAAGTATTATATGGTTCAGTTTATACTCCGCCATATGGAAGGGTGTCAGAAATAATCGGAACCGGCTGGCCAGGATTCCAAATGTGTTCTCCACCACTCTTCGGGCTCTGGCCAGCCGGTAATTAAAAACCCTCTGTTCCGGGGTGAGGGTCCTCATCGGGAATGGCCGCATCAGGTGGTCCCCCAGCGCAAACGCTTCATCAGCAACGAACACAAATGGGAGACCTTCAACATTGTCCCCTGGAGGTGGCAAGTCCAAGCTGCCATTCTGGAGACGCCTGTAGAACTCCGTCTGGGTGATGACTCCACCATCGGACATCCGGCCATTCTTCCCCACGTCAACATACAGGAACTCGTAATTAGCCGACACCACCGCCAACATCACTATACTATTAAACCCCTTGTAATTATAATAGTACGACCCCGAGTTGGGTGGTGGGACGATGTGGACGTGTTTCCCATCAATTGCCCCTCCGCAGTTAGGAAAGTCCCACCGCTGGGCAAAGTGGGAGGCCACAGTCTGCCATTCCTGTGGCGTTGAAGGAAACTGTTGAGGAAAAAACAATAAACATTACTATTTTTTCACAGAAACATGGCAAGCAGATTAGACACAAACATTATGGGGCAACCTCCAGATAGCATTTATTAAGGGGAATTTAACAACACCAAAGTATAAGGTACACCTATCATATTCCCCCTCCCCCCTCTCATGGGCCATTTCTAACATTATAGGGGGGGGAACTCTTGGACAGGTAACCCTCTTCACTTCATTGAGAGATGAATGCCTAAATAATGGGTATTACTTGGAACAGCCCCTCCATAGTTACACTATTGGCAGACCACTGGACAGGTAAGAAGTGTCTGAATACAATGATATAAATACACACTGTACATATTTGAGCACATTTGAACATTCTGCTATTACCTATCAAGATAATAATAGGATACAAAAACTTTAAACAGTACCATTGGAAATTATACAGGCAGGCCCTTGCACTACATGCTTTGGGGAATTCATCCATAAATCAGACCAGTAAAGAGATGGGTATAGTTTGTATGGGATTGGCAAAGTCAGCAGATAGATGATTGAGGATAGATAGAGAATTGGGATCAGCTGACTTAGCAGTTGGGGGGAGGGAGGGTTACAAAAAATTTGGGGACACCACAAAAAAAAAGCCTCTGGCACTCTGCCTGAATTTAAATCAAAAATAACATTACCAAACATTTTAGGGGGTGTTTGGGGTAAAGTACTACTATGGAGCTGATAAAATAAATTGTTAAGTGACTACATGAGGTGAATATAGGGCACGAGACACCATGCTGGGGAGGTTATTGAAGGGCAAATATGTATGAAGGACCTAAAATAATAATTACATAAAAATCCAGCATGCATGAGGACAAAGGGGACATTCACAGCATATTACAATCATGGGAATTAGGGAATGAGGAAAGAAATACAATATATTAGCAAACATTCAATACAATAAAATGTGATATTAAAGGATAAAAATCTTACCTTCATATACTCCTTCTGCAGGACCTGAATGATGGCAGAACAGGTCTCTGGGATAATGATCCCCAGAGCCTGGGGGGAGATGCCTGTCGAGAACTTGAGGTCCTCTAGGCTTCTCCCTGTGGCCAAATACCGCAAGGTAGCGACCAACCTCTGCTCCGGAGTGATGGCTTGCCTCATGCAGGTATCCTGCCTGCTGATATAGGGGGTCAGCGAAGCCAACAAACGGTGAAACACGGGGTCCGTCATCCTGAGAAAGTTCCTGAAATCATCAGGATTATTCTCACGGATCTCACGGAGCAAAGGCATATGACAGAACTGGTCACGCTGAAGCAACCAATTCTTGGTTCATGAACTCCTCCCCACCCTGTTCATGGACTGGACTTGTGTCAATGTCAGGACCCCAACACCAAGCCCCCGCACAGCACGAACTCTACGAGGAGTACGCATACGCAACATGGCTAGAAAACGGTCGGCTGCTCAGAACGAAGTAACAGAACGCACTGAAGAACAGCAAGGCCTGTGAAGAGCGAACTGAAAAACAGTAACGAACGAACAAGAATACAATGACTACTTAAAGTCACGCGGAACTTGCTGCACGCACTGAAGAGCAGATACAAACCCACAAGCACAAACTGAACGGCAGAAAATGGTCTGAAAGCCACGAGTCTGAAAAAGCGCGAATCGTCTCTCACCAAACTTTTACTAACATGAGATTAGCAAAAGGAGCCCAAAGGGTGCCGCGCTTGGCTCTGAACCGGCCTTTTCTAGTCTCGTCGTACGTGCTGTACGTGACCGCGTGGTTGGCGATCGGAAATTCCGACAACTTTGTGCGACCGCGTGTAGGCAAAACAAGTTTGAGTCAACATCCGTCGGAAAAAATCCTAGGATTTTGTTGTCGGAATGTCCGAACAAAGTCCGACCGTGTGTACGCCCTATTACAGTGTACATGTCCCCAAACATATTTCATATTTGTCTAAAGTTATTGTGTAATAATTTTGACACTTCCAATAGTCCAATATTGACTATTTGGCTTTTAAATATGGCTCCGTGGAGGGGAAATTATATTGATATCAGATTGATATAGGAGATCTTCTTATGTTCTTTCCAGCCCTGATAAAGGGAGCACTCTTGGAACCCCCCGAAACATATTGGCTACTTTTTGGATCGTACCCCTGACTTTTGGAATAGAGTTGTATCTGGAGCTTTTAGTAGTGATATGGTGCTTCAATTTAAATTTTTTGGCCATGAACGATGCAAAACCATGGGTTGCAGGAAAGAAATTTGCATGGTTCCCCAATCAACACAGACAGCGCTGACAGGGGACTCAGCAATTGTCTTCTCCCGGCGAAGGAGGGCGTGGGAAGTTGTCCCCGCTGGGAGAAGACAGTGATTATCGCTAGCGGCTATAGCAGCCGCTAGCCATAATCGCAAGAGAATCTGGCAGGCTGGTTGTACCAAAGTTGATCGATCAATCAATTTGGTACATTCAGCCTGCCCATTAACGGTTCAAATCTCTGCCAGTTCGTGCTGAACCGGACCAAGATTTGAACTGCGTATGGCTGGCCTTACATTACACTAGGCAAGGAAACTGTGGAGATCCTCTGGGGTGTAGAAACTGCCTGCCTGGGAACCAGATAATTTACATCAACATCAATACTTTAATATAGCGATACCAGCAAGATAACTATTGATCCAGCGCTATCTTTCCATTTTCCTCACTTGTCCCCAAACAGACTAAGCTATCCCTCCTCATTGACATACAATGCAAGAGGGCAGTTTATAAATTTCTAACTCTTGGTCAGGACAGAAAGGGGTTAATTTATTAAAACTGGAAAGTGTGAAATCTAGTACAGCTGTGCATGGAAGCCAATCAGCTTCTAACTTCAGCTTGTTCAATTGAGCTTTGACAATAAATCCTTGAAGCTTATTGGTTTCTTTGTAGAGCTGCACCAGAATTTGCACCCTCCAGTTTTAGTAAATCCACCCCACAGTGTTCCAGTCTAGCTTACTGCTGTTAATGGAGAACTGGAAACACAGTACAGACAGGGTTAATAATCCTAAACAATACACCACAGCCTCACCTAAACATTACAAAGCAGGAAGGGCATGTAAGAGTTTTTAAGCTAGAAAAAGGCACCTAAAAAGGTAAAAAAGCTATTTTTACAGTTCTTTTTTTTAAAGTTGTGCTATGTAAATGGGAACATGTTACAAATATAAAGTAGGTGTTATCAAAATTTGGTTGCAAAAGTAGAAAATACACTCTAACCACCTACGGACCACCGCACGCCGATATACGTCCTGAGTTTGAAGAGGAATATCATTGTTATGGCAGCAGCTAGCTGCCATAACCCTGGTATTCTCTTCTTCGGCCGGCGGTCCGCTTTCCGATAAGAGTGGTCTCCATGGCGGATTCGCCGCAAGATCACTTTTATTGGCGGCAGGAGAGGGCCTTCCCCCCTCCCGCCGCGCTCCGTTGCCCTCCGCCATTTACTGGAGCCATCGGCAGCGGCGGATGTTACCCCTTGCTGGGTATGGAGACGAGTGAGGGGAAGACCACCCATCTCCATAACATTGCAGGGCGGAAGCGGCGTCAAAACGTCCCTTCCGCCCATAGCTCTTAAAGAGCCATTTTTTTTAAATGACAACATTTTTTTTTATTATTACATTTCAGTGTAAATATGAGATCTGAGGTCTTTTTGACCCCAGATCTCATATTTAAGAGGTCCTGTCATGCTTTTTTTCTATTACAAGGGATGTTTACATTTTTTACAAAAAAAGTGTAAAAATAAAAAATAAAAGGTAAAATAAATAAGAAAAAAAATAAATTTTAACCCCGCCCCGTCCCACCGAGCTCACGCGAAGAAGCGAACGCATACACGAGTAGCGCCCTCATATGAAAACGGTGTTCAAACCACACTTGTGAGGTATTGCCACGATCAGTAGAGCGAGAGCAATAATTCTAGCCCTAGACCTCCTCTGTAACTCAAAACATGCAACTTGTGGAATTTTTAAAACGTCGCCTATGGAGATTTTTAGGGGAAAAGTTTGTCGCCATTCCACGAGCGGGCACAATTTTGAAGCGTGACATGTTGGGTATCAATTTGCTCGGTGTAACATTATCTTTCACAACATAAAAAAAATTGGGCTAACTTTACTGTTGTCTTATTTTTTAATTCAAAAAAGTGTATTTTTTCCAAAAAAAAGTGTGCTTGTAAGACCGCTGCGCAAATACGGTGTGACAGAAAGTATTGCAACGACCGCCATTTTATTCTCTAGGGTGTTAGAAAAAAATGTATAATGTTTGGGGGTTCTAAGTAATTTTCTAGCAAAAAACCTGTTTTTAACTTGTAAACAACAAATCTCAGAAAGAGGCTCAGTCCTTAAGTGGTTAAGCTGTGAACATCACATCCTAGATGGAATTTGCCTAGGATTTACACTCAATTGCAAAAAAGGAAATACACATTAAGGGAGGCTGGACAGGTATTTCCTTACCTGTCCTCAGATTAATATCTGTTCATCTATGTCCACCATAACATATTTTATTAAGAAGGAAGTAACAGGCAACCTCAAGACTGATCCTTGATTAAATAATGCCGACAAACTGTTTTTTCCATTTGAATGCTTCCCAGCAGCAGATCTGCTATGTTACTGGTCAATGAGATATTAGCAACAGATGTCTGGACACTTGTTACAATGATACAATTAAATGTCACCCACTTAAAATCTGGATATATAATTTGCAGTGAAAAGATATGAAGTGCACTATAATAACATTAGTTAGAGTGGATGTGGTCAATAAGATAATGTAAAAAAGCAAATGTTGTAAAAATTTCAACGCCTTTTATACAGTTATTTTAAATTATTAAGCGTGTAACTATTAAAACTTCACTGTCTATTAAGGCGCTTCCACTGATAACTGTATTGATTTGTAAATGAGGCCAATCGGTGAACTGGACATCTTTTTAGATTCTCCAGAATATATGTATGCAGATTTGTCCAGTCTTTAGAGAATCATAGGCTTCATATGATTGCCCTTTTTACTAAGCTGCATGGTTCTCGAGAAAAGAAAAACTTTTTTTATTAAGCCCATTCAGTTGTCTGCAGACATGTTCATCAGATCATCTTTGATACTCCAATACGCTGTCAGTCATCAGATCACACATGTCTAATGCAGCCTTGGTGTAATATTTAGTTCTCAGGGATGATTGTAAAATTATAATATATTATTAAATATAGGTACAACTCACTTGACATTACCAGTATCAGTAAGTTGTAGATATAATAATAATGAAAAGAAAAAAATAATTTGATGTACTTAGACTTTTTGACACCCCTTTGATCTATATCAGTGGTCTCCAAACTGCAGCCCTTTGCTAGCCTTTATCTGGCCCTTGGGGCATAATTGCTCCCACTGATACGAGGTACTATTCTTCCCACTGACACCACCAGTGGGACATAATTTCTGCCACTGACAACAACAACAATGGGACTTTATTCCTCCCATTCATACCAATAATGGGGCACTACTTCTTCTCCTACTGACCACAGGCACTATGTAATTTATTTACTCCCACTGACCAGCAACCCCTTAGAAACTGTTTATTTCCATTGAATCCGGGTCATTTTCCACCCCCACTGGCCACAATCTGGCACCACTAAAGTCTTATTGACAGTAAATTGTTCCTTTGTAGAAAGTTTGAAGACCCTTGCTCTATATGATAAAATAATTTGAAGTTATAATCACAAAATTAAAACGAAAAAATAATGACCAGAAAAAAAATGCAGACAAACTCCCTTACATCGGTTTTCAGTTAAGGGTCCCTTGGTGGTCAGTGGTAGAGGTGTTCCCTTACATTGGTGGTCAGTAGGTAAAAGCCTCAAATATTGGTGTTCAACAAAGGTTCTGTTGAGATGATGGTGATCAGCAAGAGATGTGTCTCCTTACATTTATGTTTAGTAACAGGATCAATGCCTCTTACATTGAAGGTCAGGTGAATGAATGCACTTCATTGGGGGTTAGTTGGAAAAATGCCCATTACAGTGGTGGTTAGTGAGAAGAATACCACCCTTGCAGACAGCTAAAGAGATCATCGGTGCCATGGTTTTGCTAAGTGGCGTTAGCCCAGGAACTTTGCAGGCACTGTCAGATAGGAGGTCAATCAGGCATTGCTCAAGAAACCCCCTAGCAACCTCTGGAGGAACCTTGGGGTTCTTTGTAACCCTGTATGAGAATGACTGATTGACTGTGTATGGGTACCTTAAAATGAGTGTATTCCTTGCTTGCGAAGAGCAAAACAACAGCTTCACTTTAATAGTAGCCCCTCCTGCAGCTTATCCTGACTCTGCCGTTAATCCCTTGCTGCTCTGTTTGACCACCCAGAGTTACAGGGTACAGGGGATTATGTGACAGCAATGAGCTTACACAGGATTGGTCCTCTGGAGGCCAAATGGAGTAATAGAGGAGTGAAAGGAATATAAGCATTACCCCCTGTTTGGGCCTTTATTAGGGTGAATCTTTTGCTTTACCCTGTATGAGTAATTTTAATGTTAAGGGAACCCTATCATGAGAGATAGGTAGACCTCCATTTCTCACCTCCTGAAATTGTTAGTTGCCTGGTTCTTCATGCCTCTTCTGTCTGCTCATCATCTGGTGCTTGTACTCAAAGGTGTAAAACAAGTACTCAGTAAGTTAAAACGGAATGAGTTCAGAACTTGTCTTGATCTGCACATTTGTTTACGGTCAATGACACAAAGCTGTTAACTTTATATGAAGAGGTCAACAATGGCATCCCCCATATTTCATCACTTTTTTTTATCCAACAGGATGTTTATAAATGTGCTTCACTCACCAGAATGTATATCCTCCAAACCCACTATCATTTGGATGGGTCTTTGTAAAAAAAATTGTTTATTCTATAATCTGATCCTAAATCTGATCTGCGGCTGGACATACTCACAACACCTTTTACACTTGAATGCCAGGCTGTGGTGGGAAACGGAGCATGCCCGCTCTCTCCTATTCCCATAAATTCCAATTGGCTCATCCCTATGATAGACTGCATTGCTGGCCAATAGGAATGTGTGAGGGATGGGAAGGGGTAGTTCAGATATGCCAGGAAGCACTGGAGCTTTACCAGATCAGAATGGCCTGGCATAGAAGGGGCACTGAAAAAAATGCAGGTGCAGAAAAAGCAACTGCAGGTATGTACAGGCTATTCTTTGTACCTGCTAGCAGTATTATGTTTGTTTTTACCTTTCAATATTTTTTTTTATTATTATGAAAGCAACAAGACAATGGGGGGAGATTTACTAAAACTGGTGCACACAGAATCTGGTACAGCTGTGCATAGTAACCAATCAGCTTCTATGTTTTATTATCAAAGCTTAATTGAACAAGCTTAGGTTAGAAGCTGATTGGTTACTATGCACAGCTGCACCAGATTCTGTTTGCACCAGTTTTAGTCAATCTCCCCCACTGTCTTATAAAATACAATTAATAAACAATAATGCAAACAGAAGCTAAACTGAGCATAAGCATCGGAATGTCCTTCCATCAAAATGCTCATAAGTATAAAACCTCCGAACATTAAACTGAAAGGTCTCGACATAAAGTGTGCTTGGTGGAAATACCGATAAGATTGGCAAAACAAAATAACATGGAATACAAATCGTTAGTAGTAAGGTCCAGAAATATATTTCCAATTCCCTAGGGACTCACTATATAGAGTCCCAACAAGCTACGTTGACCTGTATTACTGGGAATAGTTCTGCTACAGGTAAAAGGCATAGGTGAAGGGGATGGGGGGAGGGAGGGAAAGGGGAGGGGAAGGGGAGAGGAAAAGACCAGTAAAAAGGGGGGAAACCCCTGTGCACATTACTGAGTATCATCAACATAAAATTGTATGCTCTGTCAAGTCATTTCACATTTTATGTTTGTTTTTTTAATTGATTTAGTCACCTTAAGTGAAGATAACTCATAAGCAGGGGCGTTGCTAGGGGGTGGCTTTTGGGGCTATAGCCCCGAATCTGAGGCCAATAGTTCTGAGTCTCTGCAGGGGTCCCCAAGGGGAGGGAAGGCTCTCTGGGGACCCTTATGTAAGTGGGGGGGCTCTCTGGGGACCCTGATTTTAAGGCCTAGGCTCTCTAGGGACCCAGATTTAGGGGGAGGCTCTTTGGGGACCCTAATGTAAAATGGCCTCTCTGGGAACCCTGATGTAAGTGGGGGGGACTCTGATGTAAGGAGAAGGCTCTCTGGGGACCCTGATGTAAGGTGATGTAAGGGGGGGCTCTCTGGGGACCCTGATGTAAGCGGGGGGGCTCTCTGGGGATATATATACACCCACACGTATATTAATGTATATACATGTGTATGCCCACCCAAGCGTATGACTTTCTTTACTACGCTGTTATGGGCTCTAGCCCCAGATCTTTTGTAGACCTAGCAACGCCCCTGCTCATAAGTATACTCTAAATAACCCTTATTCCCTTTTTGCCTTCGTTTTTCTGTCCATTTTTTTCTTCTTTTACTGATAGCACACAGGTTTTATTGATTTCCCCTTGACCCATTACATTGAACATACCAGTCCACATCATCATTGTACCCAACGGAGATGAGTAAATGGGACAGGCAGTTGCACATGATGAAAGCCAAGAAAAAACACATAAGAACTCGGCAGGTAAGCTTTTTATTGAGTATTAGGGCTGTTATGAGCTAAGGTTTAGAACAATTTTATGGTTTAGAAGAGGTCAGAAATGGTTACATTCTGAATGATGTTTGCTTCTCAGGAGAAATATGAAAGTGTTAAAGTGTTATGTGGATTGGGGCTACAGTTATGCGTTCACAAATGTCACAATGTATGCCATTCCACCCACAATGACACAATGCTTGGACAGAAAATCCCAAAAGATTTCGTGATATTTAATAAGAGAAATGCTTTTGTTGATTTTAAAGGAAACCTGTTCTGAGAGAACTATGCAGACTGTCATTATTGACCTCTCCTAAAAATATTAATAACCCACCTGTCATGATGATCCAATGGTTTTAATGCTGTCTGAGTCACTAACCTAGAATTAGCATGGACGTTTTAATGTCCATCAGTCTAATGTCCTGTACACACGATCGGACATTGATCGGAAATCCATTGATTTTTTCCGACGGATGTTGGCTCAAACTCGTCTTGCATACACACGGTCACACAAAGTTGTCGGAAAATCCGATTGTTCTAAACGCGGTGACGTAAAACACGTACATCGGGTCTATAAACGGGGCAGTAGCCAATAGCTTTCATCTCTTGATTTATTCTGAGCATGCGTGGTACTTTGTGCATCGGATTTGTGTACACACAATCGGAATTTCCGACAATGGATTTTGTTGTCGGAAAATTTTATAGCAAGTTCTCAAACTTTGTGTGTCGGAAATTCCGATGGAAAATGTGTGATGGAGCCCACACACAGTCGGAATTTCCGACAACAATGTCCTATTAAACATTTTCCATCGGAAAATCCGACCGTGTGTACAGGGCATTAATGTTATTTTCATCATGATTGTTCCAGGGTGATATCTCAAAGTACTGAAGGCAGAGATAATCCCACAACTACCATTTCAGAATCAGGACAGCAGGTCAAAATTTCTAAAAATTCCAGCGGCCTGACTTTCATGCTGATCCAATAAGTGTTTTTTCAGACATTGACCTGGAACATGTAGGCAGATCAGGAGTTTTGACTTTTCTCTGACTTTCCTGATCTGCAATCTTCTTCCAGGTCAGTGAAAAGAATTGAAGTCAAAGACAGACAAACAACTAGTATGGTCTAAAGAAAGTCAGCAATTTGGAAAACAACCATTTTTTTTGAATGTTCACAACTGTAAAGAATTATCTTATTGAAAGGTCGCTACAATGTTATTAGCGTGTTATACACACCTCTATGGCAGCCCGTGTCTCCTACTTGCTATAATGCAATTCCAAATAGCCAGCTGGCTGTGCATGTACATACCTGTACCTCTGCATGGACATTAGCTAGACATGTGTTTGTGTGCTAGAATGCACGTATTTGTGCATGTGCATAACGGTGTGCCCTGACGTGTGTACACACCCAAAGTCAGCATTGGCGCCATGTGGCTTACTTAAGGGAGGCTCTAACTCATTGTCAGTGTGGACTGTTCTTCAGTGTGTTCCATGCTTCCAGACTTCTGTTCTGCATGTGTTTCCTGTTATCGACCCAGCTTCCTCCTTACCTGATTTTGGATCCTGCTCTGTACTTTTGCTCAACCCAACTTCTCCTCTGACCTTGATTCACTTCTGATTTGGTACTACATTGCTCACTCATTATCATTACTGACCTCAGCTTGATCTTTGACTTTGCTTCTGCCTTAAATTCTGCTCCATGCCATTGTCGAGTGCCTGTCTACCTTATGTGCTGATGCTGATGCCTGCTTCCAGGCATAGTTCTGCTATACGGCTACTATCTGTTAGGGCTGGGCTCAGCCCTTCTTTCTCAAAGTTGGCCGCTCAGCTGTCGGCTAATTGACAGCTCCTATCTCTCCACAGTGACTCACCTGTTGATGATATCCTGCTTGTCAGTCCTGCCTACTTAAGACGCCCAGTCCAGATATTCTCTGCCTTCGCCTTGGTCACATCTCTAGAGACGTTCTCCTGTGTTCCTGTTAAAGACTTGCTTGGCTGACATTCCTTCTGGCTCCAGATCCTGCTTGCTGTTCTACTATGCTCATCTCTGGCTTCCTGACGTTTTGGCTTGTCTGACTATCCGTTCCGGTTCCTGAACCCTGGCTATGTTTTGACTATGTTTACTCTGTTTACCTTTTGTTATTATTATTAAACAAGTGTGATTTAACTGTACTTCTGTCTCAATCTGATTAATGGTTTCTGACACTGTCATCATCAGCGAGCTCAACTTCTGCTGACTCCTCACCTGACTCTCCTGCTTGCACATTCCACTGGATCTTCCTGGTTGGCATCTACAGCTCAGGGTTCTGAAAATTACATCCTCCGGCTCTCATATTCCCCCTGTCCCTTTGTACCCGCTGTCTCACCTTCAGGGGTGCTTGGGCAGGAGATACAAGAGAGGCTGATCAGGAACGTGACATCACCTCTCTGGCAACCCATGTTTCCTACCTGTCCTCTGTTCCAGTATGGCAGCTTCTACCAGGGGAGTGTTGGAGGACTGCGTGTCTCCACTGTTCATGGTTCCATCTTCTGATAAATACATTTAATATAAGGCACTTCCATTATGTCTTTTTTTTTTTTACAGAGCATGCTGGGTTTTTCTAATAAGAAAATCCAGCACTGCCACATGCTTTGTCAAACAAAAAAATTGTGTTTAAGGCCCCTTTCACACGATCGGTCCGCCTGTACATTTTTCAGGCGGTCCTGATCGGGCCAACCATTGACTTCTATGGAGAGGCGGATGTCAGCGGATGTGTGTCCGCTGATACCTGCCTGCCATCTGATCCGACAACATCTGCTCAAAACAGACATATGGCGATATGTTCGCCATTGGACTGGATGAAAACGGACAGGCGATCCGTTTTCATCCGATCTCCCCATAGAGGAGAGTGGGATTCTGACAGGTCCGTCTCAGCACAGTGAGCAGAGGCGGACCCGTTTATAGTCCTGACGTACGTGTTTTACGTCACCGCGTTCAGAACGATCGGATTTTCCGACAACTTTGTGCGGCCGTGTGTATGCAAGACAAGTTTGACCCAACATCCGTCGAAAAAAATCCATGGATTTTGTTGTCGGAATGTCCGATCAATGTCCGATCGCGTGTACAGGGCATTTAGCACTAAATACTGTATTGGTGTCATTGGTTCCCAAAAAGTGTCAGTTAGTGTCTGATTGCACTATCACAGCCCCGCTATAAGTCGCTAATCGCTTCCATGACTAGTATAAATAAATAAATTAATAAAAATTCCAGTATATATACTATAGTTTGTAGACGCTATAACTTTTGCGCAAACCAATCAATATACACTTATTGGGATTTTTTTTTACCAGAAATATGTAGTACAATACATATTGGCCTGAATTTATAAGAAATCCTAATTTTTATTTTTTTTATTTATTGGATATGATTTAAATGCATAAAGTAAAAAATATTGTGTTTTTTTCAAATTTGTCAGCCTTTTTTTGTTTATAGTGCAAAAAAATAAAAAACCCAGTGATCAAATACCACCAAAAAAAAACCCTCTATTTGTGGGAATAAAATGACATAAATTTCATTTGGGTACATCGTTGCATGAATACGCAATTGTCATTTAAGGTAACGCAGTGCCGTATCACAAAAAAAAAAAAAAATAGCCTGGTCATGAAGGGGGTAAATCTTCCAGAGGTCAAGTGGTTAAAAGAAACAAAAACACCTTTTTTGCTGAACATAATAATAAATAAAGAAAATATATTAAAAATAGACTATAGATTCCCTTTAAATGACCACAGGGTCCTTTAATAGATGGTTACACGGGACCTTGTTAATCTAGTGTCGGATTTAATTCAGTTTATTAATGAACACACCAGTGTGTGCTATGCCAGCAATGAAGTCTCTTGCTGTGCTCTCTGCTGCCATTGTTACAGCCATTCCCTGATTCAAATTGAATATGGTAGTTAGTCCCCCCCCCCCTAAATATTTCATTTTAATCAATCAAGGGAGTGAAGTTTTTTGCTGAATCAGTCTATTCTGGCCTAGAATAATACTTTATTAATTACAGTATGGTAAAGCTGAATATAATTGTGGAGCTTTTCTTTTTTTTTTTTTTTTCTTCCACGAATCTATTAGCGGTTCAGTCACGCGTCAGTTTTGCATGAGCGATGAACAAGCTTGGCCTAGTTGATGTTTTATAGATCTGTGATGTGATCTGTACTAACGTGTATTTCTGGTAGTTAATAGAGCGATGCTGAGCATTTGCAAAGTGTCTTGTTGTACTCTCTTGTTGGACATTTGTTTCTGCATCTGTGTGGGCTGTAATACAGAAATCTGTTCTTTTTCTCATGATAATTGTATTTGAAATGCATGTATAGTAAAAGGCTGTAATAATAAAAGAAAAAAAAGAAAACTACTGTGTTCCTGGCACACTAATGGATGAATAAAGATCTGACCTCATTAGCAATTATGGATGCTAATACATCATGTTCTTCAAATTCAGGAGCTGCAAGTGAGCATTCCCCAGTGCTACTAATCTAATAAGTGTTTTGTACTGAGGAGATTACACCATAAATAACATTGATGTGAATTATAACTGCCCATTTATTAGTTTCTCAATAGGTGCTGCACCCTGGGTGGTGTCATTCAATTCCCCTCAAGCTGACATTCTTCTATGTATATTTATATATATATTTAAATATACAGTTACGTCCATATATATTTGGACACAGGCACAATTGTAGTTTTTTTTTTAGGTATTTACCAAAACATATTCAAGCTGGGAGGAAGGGTTTAGGAATTAGGCTCAATTCACATCCATGCATGTTGCTTTTGAGCGTTTCTGCAGTGGTTTTTGCGGTGCTTGCCGCGTTTTTGAACATGCGTTTTTGCCACGTTTTGGGGGTTTTTTTTTTACAGTTTTTTTTTTTACACTGTGTGTATACAGTACAGCTATATACAGTGTAAAAAATAAAAAACCGCAAATCGTGGCAACAATGCGGCAAAAACACGCTAAAAACGCGCTAAAAACGCGGTACTTGCGTTTTGGATGCGGGTCCATTGAATTCTATTACATGCAAAACGCTGCATTTTGCATGAAAAAAAGTCCCCGACCCTTTCCAAAAACGCAGAGGCACAAAAATGCATGTTCCATAGGAACCCATGTTAAAAAATTTCCATGCATTTCTGCAAAATGCATCAAAAAACGCATTCGTGTGAATCAAGCCTTACAGCTCTTAAGAATAGCCACCCCCCCCCCCCCCCTTTTTCAAGGGACCAAAAGTAATTGGATAATTGAGTCAAAAGCTGTTTCATGGCCTAGTTGTGGGCTACTCCTTGGTTATTTCATCATCAATAACCATTTGCCGGCCAGACGCCGCAGTTGTACTGCGGCAACATGGCTTGGCTGCGCGAATTGCTGCTATGTTACGTCAGTAACATAAATGGCCACTAAGGGGCGCTTGCCACTAGGGGGCGCGTGCCCCCCGCTCGCTCCCTGAGCCGATGCGAGTGCCCAGCAGTCTCGATCAACGCCGGGCTCCCGCGATCGCTCAGGGCACACGGAGAACTGAGAGCTGTGTGTGTAAACACAGTTTCCGGTTCTCTGAGGAGTGAACTGACAGATCGTCTGTTCATACAGAGCATGAACAGCGATCTGTTAGTTTCCCTGCTCAGTCTCATCCCCCCTTCAGTTAGAACACGTACTAGGACACACATTAACCCCTTCACTGCCCCCTAGTTTTAACGCCTTCACTGCCAGTGACATTTTTACAGTAATCAATGCAATTTTAAATCGCACTGATCGCTGTATTAATGTCAATGGTTCCAAAAATGTGTCAAAATTGTCCGACGTGTCCGCCATAATATCGCAGTCACGATAAAAATCGTTGATCGCCGCCATTACTAGTAAAAAAAAAAAAATATTAATAAAAATGCCATAAAACTATTCCCTATTTTGTAGACACTATAACTTTTGCGCAAACCAATCAATATATGCTTATTGCGATTTTTTTTTAACCAAAAATATGTAGAAGAATACGTATCGGCCTAAACTGAGGAAAAAAATATGTTAGTTTATATATTTTTTGGGGATATTTATTATAGCAAAAAGTAAAAAAGAATGCATTTTTTTCAAAATTGTCACTCTTTTTTTGTTTATAGCGCAAAAAATAAAAACCACAGAGGTGATCAAATACCACCAAAAGAAAGCTCCATTTGTGGGAAAAAAAGGACGTCAATTTTGTTTGGGAGCCACGTCGCACGACCTCGCAATTGTCAGTTAAAGCGACGCAGTGCCAAATCGCAAAAAGTGGTCTGGTCTTTGGCCAGCCAAATGGTCCGGGGCTTAAGCGGTTAAGCAGGTAAAAGGTCTGGAGTTGGCTCTAAGTGTGGTATTCCCATTTGGAATCTATTGCTGTGACCCTACATCATGCGTTCAAAGTAGCTGTCCATGCAAGTGAAACAGGCCATTGTAAGGCTTAAAAAATGGAACAAATCCATCAGAAAGATAGCAGCAACATTAGGAGTGGCCAAATCAACAGTTCTGAGGAAAGAAGAACGCACTGGTGAGCTCAGCAACATAAAAAGGCCTTGACGTCCACGGAAGACAACAGTGGTGGATGATCGCAGGATCCTCTCTTTGGTAAAGAAAAACCCATTCACAACATCCAGACAAGTGAAGGACACTCACCAGGAGGTGGGCGTATCAACATCAAGTCTACAATCAAGAGAAGACTTCACGAGAACAAATACAGAGGGTTCACCACAAGGTGCAAACCAGTCATAAGCCTGAAGAATAGAAAAGCCAGATTAGACTTGGCCAAAAACATCTAAAAAACAGCCAGACCAATTCTGGCAAAGCATTCTTTGAACGGATGAAGCTAAGATTACTCTGTACCAGAATGACAGGAAGAAAAAAGTGTGGAGAAGGCTTAGAACAGCTTATGATCCAAAGCACACAACTTCATCTGTAAAACATGGTGGAGGCAATTTGATGGCTGGGGCATGCATGGCTTCCAGTGGCACTGGGTCATTGATGGTTATTGATGATGTGACAGAGGACAGAAGCAGCTGAAAGAATTCTGCAGTGTTTAGAGATATACTGCCAGCCCAGATGCTATGCATTCAGGCTCTGGGTTTTTTGTGCTTGTCTTTATTTTTCTCGGGTAGGGGGACGCAGATCTAGCTTAGATGTCTGATTGAAATAAAAATTCTGTTTTAGACTGATACTATACTAAGGATGGTCTGGACTGCATGGTCAGTCACAGGTCCGTATAGTCCTAATCTTCAGGGGCATACCTAGAGCATTTGGCACCCGGGGCCCATCATATATCTGGCAGCCCCCCCCCCAACTGTAAAATGTAAAAACACCCATAAAAAAACACCCTCCTCTGCCAAGGTCAGCGTTTTTGAATTCTGAATTATTTTTTAAAAATGGCGCTGTTGGATGCCAAGTAAACCAGAAGTGACACTGTGCTGTCGCTTCCGGGTTTCAACATCAGAGACGCGATCAAAGGCAAATCCAGCTTTGTTCGGGTCTCTGGCCAGGTGGCTGGTGGCTCAGGTCTCTGGGTGGGATGGGAGACCTGGGCGGAGCTGTGGGGGGATGGGGGCATCCCCTCCCTCTCCTTGTAATAACAGCTGATGCTGTTCATCCATGGCAGCCAGTGACAATAGATGGGGCAGGACAGAGGTGTCAGTCACTCAGGTTACAGCACACGCCTGCATTTTGCACCCTGTACATATCATATGTCTGGATTCTGCACCCTATACATAGCACATGCCTGGATTCTGCACCCTGTGTATAGCACATGCCTGGATTCTGCACCCTGTGTATAGCACATGCCTGGATTCTGTACCCTGTGTATAGCAAATACCTGGATTCTGCAACCTGTATATAGCACATGCCTGGATTCTGCAACCTGTATATAGCACACGCCTGAATTCTGCAACCTGTATATAGCACACGCCTGGATTCAGCACCCTGTACATAGCACATGTCTGGATTCTGCACCCTGTACATAGCACATGTCTGGATTCTGCAACCTGTATATAGCACATGCCTGGATTCTGCAACCTGTATATAGCACACGCCTGAATTCTGCAACCTGTATATAGCACACGCCTGGATTCAGCACCCTGTACATAGCACATGTCTGGATTCTGCACCCTGTACATAGCACATGTCTGGATTCAGCACCCTGTACATAGCACATGTCTGGATTCTGCACCCTGTACATAGCACATGTCTGGATTCTGCAACCTGTATATAGCACATGTCTGGATTCTGCAACCTGTATATACAGTTGTATGCAAAATTTTAGGAACCCCTGACAATTTCCATGATTGTCATTTATAAATATTTGGGTGTTTGGAGCAGCAATTTAATTTTGAGCTATCAAATAGCTGAAGGACACAGTAAAATTTCAGTAGTGAAATGAGGTTTATTGGATTAACAGAAAATGCGCAATATGCATCAAAATGAAATTAGACAGGTGCATAAATTTGGGCACCCCAACAGAAAAATCACATCTATATTTAGTAGAGCCTCCTTTAGCAGAAATAACAGCTTCTAGACACTTCCTATAGCCTGTAATGAGAGTCTGGATTCTGGATGAATGTATTTTGGACCATTCCTCTTTACAAAACATCTCCAGTTCAGTTAGGTTTGATGGTTGCCGAGCATGGACAGCCCGTTTCAAATCACCCCACAGATGTTCAATTATATTCAGGTCTAGATACTGGGATGGCCATTCCAGAACATTGTACTTGTTCCTCTGCATAAATGCCCAAGTAGATTTTGAGCAGCGTCTTGGGTCGTTGTCTTGTTGAAATATCCAGCCCCAACGTAACTTCAACTTTGTGACTGATTCCTCAATAATATTCTCAAGAATCTGCTGATATTGAGTGGAATCCATGCGACCCTCAACTTTAACCAGATTCCCAGTACCGGCACTGGCCACACAGCCCCACAGCATGATGGAACCTCCACCAAATTTTACTGTGGGTAGCAAGCGTTTTTCTTGGAATGCTGTGTTCTTTTGCCGCCATGCATAACGCGCCTTGTTATGACCAAGTAACTCAATCTTTGTTTCTTCAGTCCACAGCACCTTATTGCAAAATTAAGCTGGCTTGTCCAAATGTGCGTTTGCATACCTCAAGCGACTCCGTTTGTGGCGTGTGTGCAGAAAAGGCTTCTTTCGCATCACTCTCCCATACAGCTTCTGTTGATGTTGTAGGTCTTTGGAGGTGGTCCGTGGTATGTTTTCGACCATTCTCACCATCCTTCGCCTTTGCCTCTCCAATATTTTATGTGGCCTCCATTTCCTCACTATGTTCCTCACAGTGGACACTGACAGCTTATATCTCTGCGATAACATTTTGTAGCCTTCCCCTAAACCATAATGTAGAACAATCTTTGTTTTCAGGTCATTTGAGAGTTGTTTTGAGGCCCCTATGTTGTAATTCTTCAGAGGAGAGTCAAAGAGAACAACAACTTGCAATTGGTCACCTTAAATACCTTTTCTCATGATTGGATGCACCTGTCTATGAAGTTCAAGGCTTAATGAGATCACCAAACCAATTGTGTGTTCCAATTAATCAGTGCTAAGAAGTTACAGGTATTCAAATCAACAAAATGACAAGGGTGCCCAAATTCTGTCTAATTTAGTTTTGATGCATATTGCGCATTTTCTGTTAATCCAATAAACCTCATTTCACTACTGAAATATTACTGTGTCCTTCAGTTATTTAATAGATCAAAATGAAATTGCTGATCCAAACACCCAAATATTTATAAATGACAATCATGGAAATTGTCAGGGGTTCCTAAACTTTTGCATACAACTGTAGCACACGCCTGGATTCTGCAACCTGTACATAGCACACGTCTGGATTCTGCAACCTGTACATAGCACACGCCTGGATTCTGCAACCTGTACATAGCACACGCCTGGATTCTGCAACCTGTACATTAGGGTGACCAGACATCCCCGGTTTCTGGGGACAGTCCCCGGATTGAGGACACTGTCCCCAGACCAAGTCTGTCCCCAGTTTTGTCCCCTGATTGGATTTGAACAGGGGCTGGGGCTAAGCCCGTGCAGAATAGAAAGAAAAAATCTGAATTGCACCCCCCCTCCTCTGCTGCTCCTACTAGCTTATGGGGGTTTATTGTTTTCCATTATCTGTGCCCCTTTCTGATGATCATGTGCTGGTCAGAGTGGAGGGACTATTTCTTCAGTTTCGGGCGCATGCCCATTCAGCTCCACTCGCATGTTCTTCTGCCTTGGCTCAAGTCCCGGCCAGCCGCCTGCCTGCTTATCTCCTTGCCTTCCCTGGTGGAGTGATCTTTCTCTGCTCCCCACCTAGTAGTAGCCCGGGCCCGAAGAGTAAAGCCCCATACACACTATCATATTTTTGGGTGATTTTTGTCTTCAGATTTACCAAAACCATGTAGTGCAAGGGCCTGCCTAATTGCATACAAATTGAAACACCTAAGGTTTGACATCATATTATATGGTTTTGGTAAATCTGAAGGAAAAAATCTGCAGAAAATCTGATAGTGTATATGGGGTTTTAGACTTGACAGGCTGTGAGGCGGGCAGCGGCGGCGGAGACGGGCAAAGAGTCGTCGATTGCTGCCATTACAAGTAAAAAAAAAAATATGTCCCCGGATTTCATTTTAAAAATCTGGTCACCTTACTGTACATAGCACACGCCTGGATTCTGCAACCTGTATATAGTACATGCTTGGATTCTGCAACCTGTACATAGTACATGTCTGGATTCTGCAACCTGTACATAGCACATGTCTGGATTCTGCAACCTGTACATAGCACATGTCTGGATTCTGCAACCTGTACATAGCACGTGTCTGGATTCTGCAACCTGTACATAGCACATGTCTGGATTCTGCAACCTGTACATAGCACATGTCTGGATTCTGCAACCTGTACATAGTACATGCCTGGATTCTGCAACCCCCCCTTATCAGGTCAGCTTCCTATACCTAGGTGGTGGTGGACACAGCAATCATCCCCCCTTCTCTGTCAGACCAGCACAGTCAGGATGGCAGGGCAGACACAAACACTCCTCCAGCCTCTTCTCACAACCCACACACACCCCCTATCACCAGCTCACCTCGGGCTCTCAGCTTCAGCTGGGGAGGTCCAGACTCCGGAAGACAGTGTGGACACAGTGTGTAACAGCAGCCGCCCCCGCGCTGCATGATGACACACTCAGCTCGGCTGCTCTGCAGTGGTGGGTGGAGCTAGCAGGTGAAAACAGTAATCAGATCATACTATTTTGGCCACGGCGCTGGGGGTGTTCCAGCTGACAAAAAAATACTAAACAGAGCAGCCAGAGCCATGTATGCCCTCAGGATTCTGCCAGACAGTGTCACTCGACCTGGTTGAAGAGCGCACCCCCATAGAAATGCCACCCGGCCACTGACACCACCCCCCTGTGTGGCACCCGGGGCGGATCGCCCCCCCCCCCCCCCCGCGCTCCCCGATGGTACGCACCTGCTAATCTTTAAGCATTGTTACCCTCCCCAGATGTGTGGGACATATTCCTCTCCCCTTCCACCCAGCCTTGTCTTCCTTTCACACAATTTGTGATTGCAACCCGTGGTCCACTAAGAGGATCCTTGTGTGGATCCTTGTGTGGAATATTTGTGGCCACGCCCCCCCCCCCCCCACAGGCACCGGTAACCTCTCCAGCTATGGCACAGTGTAATATCTCTGTACATCTTTGATGTCCTACATGCACTGTCTATCAAGGTGGTATGCTACTTTCCACTGCTCTGACAGTTATTCTGTACTAACGCCATACTGTTTTCCTGTCACATTTGTGATAACGGCTATGCTCTATTATAGAATGTAATAGTACATATGACCTTATCTATATAAAGATCCTTGAAGAAAGGATTGAACTCTTCCTGAAATGCGTTGGAGGTACAGAAAAGACATTGTCACAGCATCATGTACATTTCGTCACACCAGCTGCTTTTATAATAATGATTTGTTTTTTATTAAGATTGGTGATGTATATACCTATTTTACATTTGTACAAATAAAAGTTATATGTTTTATTTACTGTATAAAGATAAAAGAGAGAGTGCACCGGCTCCTAGCGCAACACCGTTTAATTGATAAAAATTAAAAATGACAAAGTAACACTAAACACTCACATTGTGAGCCATTACAGCCTTACCTAGACGACCTTATTCATACCAATGCAATATGAGTGTTTAATGTTACTTTGTCATTTTCAATTTTTATAAATTAAACAGTGAGGCACTAAGAGCCAGTGCGCTGTCTCTTTTATCTTTATCTCTGCAGCTATCAGCCCTCCCGCTGGTTGATAGAGCAGCACGGCAAACAAACATACACCATATTGGTTTAACCCCTTCCTTTTAAAAATCAAGACTTTGACTGTCTTTTTATCATTGAGGATTATATTCTCTACGATATACATTTTCCCTTTCCTAACAATTTTTGTGGAACTCTTATTATGATCTCATCGTTTATTTTGTCATCTTTATAATTGCTCTCATTGACTCTTTGAACTTTAGCCCTTTAGTGTTTTATTTTCTGTTTAAATATGTTTTAATTATACAGTTGATTTTATGAGTTGCCTTTAAAGAGGAAGTAAACCCTCAGCAAAAAAGATGAAAAAAAACAAAAAACCCTGCAAGAGAAAGGCATAATTAGCTAGTATGCATAGCATACTAGCTAATTTTGTATTACTTACCTCAGATCGAAGCCCCCGCATTGGTCCACGTCTCCCCCTCCGACCACTGGCATGTTGTCCCGGAGTGACTTCCGGGTATCGCTGCTCCGGCGCTGTGATTAGCCAGAGCCGCGATGACGTCACTCCGTGCATGCGCGCGGGAACGGCACAGTACAACTGAAGCAACAGCATAAAGCGCCATTGCTTCAGTTGTCTTAAGTGAGCATGTGCCGCATGACGCCGCCACATGCAAATACAGGGATATCTCCTAAACCGTGCAGGTTTAGGAGATATCCTTGTTAGCTACAGGTAAGCCTTAATATAGGCTTACCTGTAACATAAAGTTGTAAACAAGGGTTTACAACCACTTTAAAGTCCCATAAGTGCCTGGGGGTTACTTACTCACCCATGTTTGGGGATGTTGGCAACAATTTGTGGTTTCTCTGGGTTGTTCAACCCCTCTATGAACTTTAATGGCATCCCAGTCTTTATCTGCAGGGTTCAATATTGAGTTGTGCACTGGTCCAAATCATTTGGTGGAGGGGGGATTATGGTGTGGGATTGTTTTTCAGGGGTTGGGCTTGGCTCCCTAGTTCTGGTGAAGGGAACTCCTAAGGCATCAGCATACCAAGACATTTTGGACAATTTCATGCTCCCAACTTTGTGGGAACAGTTTGGGGATGGCCCCTTCCTGTTCCAATATGACTGCACACCAGTGCACAAAGAAAGGTCCATAAAGAAATGAATGAGCGAGTTTGGGGTGGAGGAACTTGACTCGTCCTGACCTCAACCCGATAGAACACCTTTAGGAGAAATTAAAGCGGAGACTGCGAGCCAGGCCTTCTCGTCCACATCAGTGCCTGACCTCACAAATGCACATCTGCAAGAATGGTCAAACATTCCCATAGACACAATCCTAAACCTTGTAAACAACCTTCCCAGAAGAGTTGAAGCTGTTATAGCTGCAAAGGGTGGGCCAACACAATATTGAACCCTACAGATTAAGACTGGGATGCCATTAAAGTTCATGTGCGAGTAAAGGCAGGTGTCCCAAAACTTTTGGTAATACAATGTATTGTATATTTATATATATATATATATATATATATATATATATATATATATATATATATATATATATATATACACACAGCCCTCAAAGTTTCCACTCGCCTGCTCACATTTGGCAAGTGGAAATCTGCTGAGGGCGAGTGGAGAGGGGGCGCTGAGAGCAGATGAGCGTCCAGCTCACCAGCTGCCTGAATGACAGGAGTGACACTGCTGTCACTCCTATCATTCCGAGCAGCACATAGTGCAGGCTGCGATGGCTGCTGGAGAGAGGATTTTGCTCCCCCCTCCCTCCAGCTTCGGGACTGGTAGATTCAGGCTCTGGCCGCTTGTTCTGTGAGTGGGATGGGGATGCTGCAACTTCTGAGATCCTGCCCACCTGCACGCTCCCCTACCTGTCTGAACCGTCCGCCTGCTCACCAGCCCACCTGACCTGCCTGAACAGCCACCCGTCTGCTCACCAGTCCACCTTCCTGAACCACCCGCTCGACTGCTTACCTGTCCACCTACCTAAAGTGCCCACCTGTCTTCTCACCTATCCAGCCACCCACCTGCCTGCACTCCTGGAAGAGGGAGATGTAAGCACACCAGGAGTGAGTGTGAGCTAAGGTAAGCTCAGTTGACTGTACTTATTTAATTGCAGCTGCTCCCTGCCCAGCACCATAGCACTAGAGGAAAGGGACTGGAGCAGGCTGGAATTGAGGAAGGGGTAACATTGCCATATTCAAAAAGTTTTTTTACTGCGCTATCCCAAAAACAATAATATATAAAATTAAACTTAATTACTGTGAACTAGCTGCAACTAATAAATGCAAGACACACGCATTCAAAATAACATACAAAATAATAATCTGCGCTGTATATTGAGATTCTTTACATAAACCTTTGCGAGTCATGTAAATATATACTTATGCATAAATGTGTTCGCTGTCACCAGTGATAAGTGCACAGAGAGCAGACAGTGAAAAAATATATATATGTCTAAAAATTATATAATAGACGAAAATGAAAAAGTCCACTAATATAGACAATCCTCCGGGGGGGGGGGGGGGGGGGGGGGGGTGACTCAATGATCTTTCATAAATGGTGGCATGCAGTTCCAACACTGGAAGTGATGAGTGTAGGGGTACAGTGCAAAAAAGTGCCTCCACCACAGGAAATACTGCCGCTTACCAGCTCCCTAGGTCTCTTTTTACAGAGACCCAATGTGCCTTAGGCTTTTAACCCAGCCTCGGGTGTTGCGGTGGCTGTCAGCGCTAGGAAGATTCCCCCACAGTTTCAATAAGAGATGTCATCTCGTATGGCAAGTATTCGTTCATAGGCCGTGAAAAGATATAAAACTTCCATAGTGTATTACGTTTAAAAATTTTATTAAATTAAAAGAATGTTGCACTTACAATTATACAGATAGTTATTCAGCGATGGAAAATCAATAACACGAGCCGGCCAGCTCTCATAAGCTGCCCGTATCTTCCGGGTTCAGCGCAGTATGTGATGACGTCAGAACGCCGCTCCTCCCTACGCCATTTGGTCACAGATGACGTCTTCCAGGGGTACCTGACTCGCAAAGGTTTATGTAAAGAATCTCAATATACAGCGCAGCCTATTATTTTGTACCATTGCCATGTCCACAAATGCAGGTGGGGGATGGGGGGGTCAGTGGCAATGAAAGTTACCCCCCCCCCCCACATGCATTGGTCCTAATAGCAGTAAATGTTAACCCCCCTCATCCCCCATCCTCGCCTTGCATTGGTTCTCATGGCTGTTAAATTTTAACCCACCATACCCCTTCAGCATTTGTGGTTATGTGAAACTTAAACCCTTCCCCGCATTGGGGGTCATGGAAGGGGTTACATTTCAATTCCACTGGACCACCAATTTGGGTGACAGGGGTTAATAATACTGACACCTGTGCTAGCGATTATTAATGCATCCACTGACATCAATGCTGGGAATTACTAATGCGTCCTCTGATATCAGTGTTGGGGGTTATTAATGTATCCTTTGATACTTGTGTTAGGGGTTATTTTGGTGTCTGGCATCAATGCTGGGGTTAATAACACATGCACTGATACCTGTGCGGGAGGTTATTATGGCGTCCACTGACAACAATGGGTTATAATTACGGTCACTGACATCTATGCTGGGGCTAATTCTAATTAGTGTTTAGGGCAGGGTAGGGGTTGGGTGGGGCTAATGGTGGCAAGTATCTCTTAAGGCCTGGCTAGTAGCTCAGGACTTGAAATTTTGAGCCCTGTACATACATATATATATATATATATATATATATATATATATACATACATGTAGCGCTGACAAATTTTTGCTCAGGCGCCTATTTGTAAATTTTGTGGGTTATCTGTTCTGTACATAGTTCAGAGTTAATCTATGGCTAAATTAGCCTCTGTTCCAGCATTGGCTGTGTTGCGTGCAGTTCCACACTGTTGCCTGTAGGTGTCGTTGTCACCATAGGTCGGTGTTGGAACAAGCTGAAATATATTGAGTGCTCTTCTTTCCCAGAGGTAACTTGGCAGAGGTGGTCCACTGCTATGCATTCTGGGAGAGAGTACTTAAGGGACAGACGCCATTTTTCTTTCTCTTTCGCCTGCTGGCCCTCCTGGCCTAAAGGTATGTAACGGGGAGTTCTACCTCGTAGCCCTCCACGCCGAAGGGCTGCGATGCTGCAGCCGTGCAGGTAGGCCCAGAAGTCTGTCTGGGGCCTACTGCTGTTGGGATGGTCCTGTGCTGTCTGTCCTGCGGCAAGAAGCCAGACAACTGAGAAGACCCAGGGGAGGACCCGTCTTTGGAGAGGACCATGCGGAATGCTGGTGTCTCAAGAGGGGCCTGGTGACTCAATTGGAGGATGCAGCTTAATCTAACCTATCACACAAGTACTGCCGGGTCGGCTTAAAGGTTCTGGTACTGTTGTGCTGTTCATCTAAAACTACTACATCCTGTGGCAAAGGATCGTACAGTTATATTGCTCTTTTCAAGTCTGTGGCAGAGACTTTTTTGTTCGTGCTGCGCTCCGGCTGATAGGTCAGTGAGAGAGACCTATCCGGGCGGGCAAAGATTTATTCTTGGACTGAAGGTATATTCATCTCAGAGATTTCAAATTCCTCAGTGTCCTAAAGAAAAGGTATTTGAACTTCCCTGCAACTCTTCTTCTACCTCTTTCCTGCTACTTCTTCAAGTTACTTCCTATTAAAGCATTGAAAAAGTACTAAAGTGACTGGTGCCTACATCATCAGATACAAAGCTCAACATGGACTCTAAGTTCTGGTATTGGTGAAACTGCGGGTAAAGAGGTGACGGTAACAGCCCGATATAAATCAGCAGCTCCTTCGGGGAATAGTGCTACATACACACACATATATATATATATATATTTGTGTTTTCTCCTATAGCACACGTGGATTTCGCTCTGTAGCTCACCTTCAGCTGTAAAACCGAAAAGAAATCGCGCTATTTCAACCTTAACAGAAATCAACTACAAAAAAATTCCATCGATAAAATCCATAGATCGAC
Organism: Lithobates septentrionalis; assembly: GCA_037952835.1. Classification (NCBI taxonomy): domain Eukaryota; kingdom Metazoa; phylum Chordata; class Amphibia; order Anura; family Ranidae; genus Lithobates; species Lithobates septentrionalis. The sequence continues at coordinate 2,338,756 of JBBDGP010002445.1, forward strand.
CATGCTAACCAGACACCATTAATTAGTGATCTTCCTATGTCTTAAATGTGATCTTCCAACAAAACACCAATTACCATCACCAATGTGAGAAGTTCCCACTCACCGTAGCTCCAGTGACCTCTAATTGAATAAAGGTCAATAAGCACTTTGGGATATTGATTGGCTCAATCAATCATGGTCTCTCGATCAGATCTCCAGATAATTTTCCTCTCCCTCTCTTTCTTCAAATGATATCACCACCATAAACCAAAGAGATACTATAGTGTAATATTTTTATTTCACCAATGTAATTGTGCTCTGACTCGGCACAAATGTATACAGCCCTTAGTCTGAATTTGCCACCACTTCTCCCTCCCATGATCGGTGTATGTTCCACCACCAGGAAGTCCAGGCTGGACATGAAGTCAGAAGTAGCCGGAAGTGATGGCGCCTGTGAAGCTTCCGACTAGTTTCGTAAATTGTGTCTTCAGGAAAGCCAGTTGGCTTTCCTGAAGAAGCAATTTGCAAAACTGGTCGGAAGTGTGAAGTGGAGATACAAAGGACACTGATGTGAAGAGTGGGGGGCTAGAGACTTTGATGGGAAAAGAGGGGAAATGGAGGACTCTGATGTAAAAGGGGAGGAATGAGGACTCTGATGTAAAATAAAAGGTGGGGGGCGGAGGGGGGGGACTGAAGACTCTAATTTGAAGGGGAGACTGAGGACTTTCACAGGGTTGTGTGGTGAATAAAGGCAAAGAAACACTGGCCTAGTTAGATACAGTTAAGTATATCTGAAACATTGTGACATCAGTTGTTGGGTATTAACAGTTAAAATTTGAATAAATGAGTCCCAGGTATGAAATAAATGACTCCTAAGTATGAAACAAAATGTAAAATCTACTGTATTTACTGATTTCTAATGGGTTCTAATGGATTAATGGGTTACAAGTTGCAATAAATTGCAATACATACTATATCAGCAGTTCTCAGTTTTGATCGGATTTTTCTCGAGGTCTACAGGTTTAATAAAACGGGGAAACGCATATAAGAAACAAGACTGTGAGCAATCCAGTTATATAACAGTTAAATGCAACAATCCAAAGAAGATGCTTTAGTGGATCAGATCAAAAAACATAAGCTCCTCTCTTCTTTTAAATTCCAGGCTTGTGAGGTTTCATCAGCAGGGAAAACAAGGTACACAACTGCCTCTGAGATTGTCACTTAAAGGACAAGGGTCTGTGACTTTCCACTCGCCATCTCAAAGGCAGCAGCTGTGTCATGAGGCCTGTATGAAGTCAGCCCCACTGAGCGGTTTGTGGCGCCTTATCTTTCAGCTGCAGCTTCTTTCATCTCCCAAAAGAAAGCCCTTATCACCGCTTAGTAATACCACCCCAATTCTCTATTCCACAGAGATAAGTGCAATGGAGGCTGCTCACACACTGAGTGCACACACTGATTTGCAGCATAGCTGTGAATAAATAACAAGAAGCTTCATCAAATATGTATTAAAAGCTTCCGCGTTCCTGTGTTCAAAAGAGTTAAAAGCGATGTAATAAACTTCACATGCGATAGATTAAACATTATGTTAACTTATAATTAAAGAAGGAAACATAGTTCATGTTATTCAGCAGTTATGTGTAATATCCTGTGAAACGATCATTAGATGTGTCTTCTGAAAAAGAAAAAAATGAGTTTTCTGTAAGATTTAATTAAACGCAGGATTTTAATAGGAGTTTGAAATTACAACTAAAAAGATACATTTTCAGCATACACAGAAAGTAACTCTTTTTTTGTTGCAAGTACGATCTAATCAAAATATTAATGCTTGCGGATAGCGGGTCACCTGGAGGGGAAATTTTTACTGCTGTACACTGAAAAACATTAAAAGCAACTACAATGGAGAACACCCTCACAGGTATAATCAGGGCAACCTTCTTTTCCACTAATACTGGAGCATACCCTCATATACTGTATGATAAAAAGGAAAAAAAAAAAAAAAAGGTAATATCCAGTGTGGTTAGGATATTAAATGATGCTAAAAAGCGTACTATAATTTTATAAACTACGAGGGCTGTACTGAAAGTAATGGAAAAAGTTGGCATAACTTTTTTATTAACTTACATAGGTAATTCCAATTTTACGTTGAGTAATGCGCCATACACACGATCAGAAATTCCGTCAGAAAAAACTTGGATGGTTTGTCCGACGGAATTCCGCTCAAGCTTGCGTTGCATACACAGCGTCACACAAAAGTTCTCTGAACTTTCGACCGTCAAGAACGCGATGACGTAGAACACTACGACGAGCCGAGAAAATATAGTTTAATGCTTCCGAGCATGCGTCGAATTGTTTCCGAGCATGCGTAATTTTTGCGCGTCCAAATTGCATACAGACGAATGCATTTTCGGTTAGGAACTTTTTCCGACCAAAAAATAGAGAACCTGCTCTCAATCTTTTGCTGGATGGAATTCTGCCAGCAAAAGTCCAATGGAGCATACACACGGTCGAAATTTCTGACTTTTGCTGGCAGAATTTCTGATCGTGTGTATGGGGCATCATTCTACCTCTATAGTAAATCTTCTTTTTCTTTTCCATTGCACATAAATAATTGACTCCAAGTAGGAGCAAAATGAGTTCTTGATGACGGAGAGGTGCAGGCTGTCCGATATCCACAGAAGGCTACAGAATGTTTACCAAAATGACACCATTTAAAAAAATCACAAATGACAAGACACTGCTCTTGTCAATGGTGCCATCTCCGTAAACATTCTGTTGCCTTCTTTGGATATCAGGCAGCCTGCACCCTTCTTTCATCAAGAACTCAATGACTGCACATTGCTTAGAAACAGAAAAAAGGCTGAGTGATCCATCGAGTCTGTCCATTTTTTAATTTTTTTTTACATGTTTTTTATTTATTTTTTTCATTAACTTTTTGTCTAAGTATAGATCTATGTTTGTCCCAAGCATGTTCGAAGCCATTTACTGTTGACTAGCTCACTACCTCTTCTGGAAGTTTATTCCAAGCATCAACTACCCTTTCAGTAAAATAATACTTTCTAAGATCTGTTTTGAACTTTCCTCCAGTTAGTTTGAGATCATGTCCCTGTGTTCTTCATTTTGGTTTCATATTAAAAAAACTGCCCTCCTGAACCTTATTTACCCCCTCGATGTATTTAAAGGTTTCAATCATGTCTCCCCTTTCCCTTCTTTCCTCCAAACTGAACATATTAAGTTCCTGAAGTTGCCCTCGATATGTTTTATCCCCCAAACCTTTCACCATTTTTATTACCCGTCTCTGGACTTGTTCTATATTATCAATATCTTATTGTAAGTGAGGTCACCAGAACTGGACGCCGTATTCTAAATGAGATCTCACTAAGGATCTATAATGGGGAATCAGGACCTCCTTCCTCCTGCTGGTGATCCATCCAGTGATAACGAAAGATCTACAGTATATAGGGGAATCAGGACCTCCTTCCTCCTGCTGGTGATCCATCCAGTGATAACGAAAGATCTACAGTATATAGGGGAATCAGGACCTCCTTCCTCCTGCTGGTGATCCCTCTAGTGATAACTAAGATCTATATTAGGGGAATCGGGACCTCCTTCCTCCTGCTGGTGACCCCTATAGTGATAACTGAGATCTATATTAGGGGAATCAGGACCTCCTTCCTCCTGCTGGTGATCCCTCTAGTGATGAATCCTAGAATTCTATTCGCTTTTCCCACTGCCTGGTCACACTGTTTGATCATTTTGCAAACATCTGAAATAAGCAACTTCAAATCTTTTTCCTCTGTAGTTCTGGACAACACTGTACTCCCAATATTGTGCTCTGTCAAGGGATTCCTTTTTCCCTGGGTGCATTATTTTACACTAGAAAAGGAAGTTCAATAGCCAGTAGCCAATAGCTTCAGTTTCGTATTTGCTTCAGAGCATGCGTTGTTTTTGGTCCGTCTAAACAGCATACAGATGAGCGGATTTCCCGATAGGAATTGGTTCCATCGGAAATATTTAGAACATGTTCTATTTCTAGGTCCATCAGAATTTTCGAAAAAAAAAGTCTGATGAGGCCTACACACGATCGGAATATACGATGAAAAGCTTCCGTCAGACTTTTTCTGTCGGACATTCCGCTCGTGTGTACGCGGCTTTACTATCGAGGAAGAGTTACTATAGCAAAATATGACATTTTAACAACCTGTGTAAGTTAATAAAAAAATATTTTGCCCCCTTTTGCATTTCTTTTGGTACAGCTTTCCTATATGAATAACCACCAACCAACAAAATGAGACAACAAACTTTGCTTTAGTATATACCACAACTCACACAGCTGAAAGTAAGGCACTAGCATGCTGTAAATATTATCAAAAGTACCGCAACCTACAATCGCTTTAAAAGTAAACCTGGATATTACTTTTAGTAATATCCAGTAGATTTTCCTACGAAAATTCATACAAACAATCTTGTCAGTACATTCAATAATGCCATTGGAAGGTAATTCAAAATTGAAACATTCGATTGTGGAATAAGTGTAATTTCCCGAACGATAGTCATGTATACGACTAGGATTTTCCATCCTGTTTCTTTGAATTTTATCATCTCTATGGTCAAATATAGCTGTTGATTTGACCCCGCTAATGATTAGAAGATTGAACAAATGTTAAAAAATCAAGAATATGGCCAGATTTACTGAAGATGGCGTTTTCAGTTCTATTTCAATCTCCAGTATTGCCGGTGCATAATAGATTCCAAATGATTGTTGTAGCTAAAAGTAACCAGTTGTAAGTTCCTATAAATGTGGCACATACCAGGAATGTTATTGTGGGTTATTGTGACCCTTCAGGCTAAAAGATCATTTTTGTATTTTGGAGGATTCTGTTAACTTGAATTATCTTATATTTTTCAGGAACCCTAGCACAATCCAATTCCCTCCTGTGTTGTTAGTTCTAACAGCCTATAGCCTAGTGCACACTACTAGTTTTTTTTTCTCATTCAATCCAGCAGGTTGAATGAAAACAACTGACAGCTCAGATCAGAGCCGCTGTCAGTGGCGGCTGGTGTTCAATTTTTTTTGAGGGGGGGCGGCAAACCTGGCCCCCTCACTACACCCGTGCAGCAGATTTCACTTCACCTTCTAAATTCTCTTTAATTTTACGTAAGGTAATACACCTACCAGAAAACTAGGAATTCCTTATAATCGCAGCAGTAGATGACCAGACTAGAGACAGCGCTGCCATATCTTGAGTTAGAATAGAGAATATGATTGGTATTTCTGCATGTCAGCCTCAACTTGAAACAGAAAAACGTATTTTGGGTGGACTGAACCTTTAAAGTAGAACTATAGGCAAAACATTTTTTTTTTTTTTCATTTTAGATAAAGCAAGGGAGGGTTATAACCTCTGTCAAATTTTTTGTTCACCATCTGTGTCCCATTGTGGAGATTTTCCTTCACTTCCTGTCCCATAGCCAAACAGGAAGTGAGAGTAAATCACTGCAAAGTAAGGAAATTCCCCCCAGGTCACCGGAACCAGTGCCTCTATTGGAAGTGTTCCCCTTAAAGGGGTTGTAAAATCAGAAGATTTTTCAACCTTAATGCATTCTATGCTTTAGGATAAAAAACCTTGTGTGTGTAGCAGCTCCCCTCAGCCCTCCCAATACTTACCTGAGCCCCATCTCTCTCCAGCCTTGTCCACGAGTGCTTCAGCCATCAGGGACTCAATCAAAGTCAGTTAGCCAATCAGGAGAGAGAAGGGACGGGGCCGAATGGGGGCTTCTTGTCTGAATGGACACAGAGAGCTACGACTCGGCACTGGTGCCCCCATAGCAAGCTGCTTGCTGTGGGGGCACTCAACAGTAGGGAGGGGCTAGGAGAACCAAAGAGGGACCCGAGAAGAGGACGATCTGGGCTGCTCTGTGCAAAACCACTACACAGAGCAGGGAAGTATAACATATTTGTTATTTTTAGAGAAAAAAAAACAAGACTTTACAGTCACTTTAATTACTTCTCTCCGGACAACCCAAAATTCAGGATTTTCTTTTACTTTCACTTTCAATGATAATGGTAAACAGGACAAATAGAGAGAATGAATCTCCCTAAAGGGAGCACAGCCAGCAATAAAAGCCCAGTAGGTGTTCTAATCCTTCTCCAATCTATCAAAAAATAAAAACAAAGTTTTGCCTTTTTGCCTTTGGTTATAGTTTAACCACTTCAGCCCCAGAAGAATTTACCGCCTTAATGACCAGAGCATTTTTTGCGATACGGCACTGCGTCGCTTTAACTGACAATTGCGTGGCTGTGTGATGTTTCACCCAAACAAAATTTACGTTATTTTTTCCCCACAAATAGAGCTTTCTTTTGGTGGTATTTGATCACCTTTGCGGTTTTTATTTTTTGTGCTATAAACAAAAAAAGACCGACAATTTTGAAAAAAACCTATATTTTTGACTTTTTGGTATAATAAATATCCCCCAAAAAATATAAAAAAAACAAATTTCTTCCTCAGTTTAGGCCGATATGTATTCTTCTACATATTTTTGGGGAAGAAAATCACAGTAAGCTTATATTGATTGGTTTACGCAAAAGTTATAGCGTCTACAAAATAGGGGATAGATTTATGGCATTTTTATTATTATTTTTATATAATTAGTAATGGTGGTGATCTGCGATTTTTATCATGACTGCGACATTGCGGCAGACAGATCGGACACTTTTGACACTATTTTGGGATCAGTGACATTTATACAGCGATCGGTGCTAAAAATAGCCGCTGATTACTGTTTAAATGTCATTGGCAGGGAAGGGGTTAAACACTAGGGGGCGATCAAAGGGTTAAGTGTGTTCCCTCAGTGTCTGCTAACTGTAGAGGGGATGGGCTCACTAGAACATGACAGAGATCACTGCTCCCGATCACTGGGAGCAGTGGATCCCTGTCATGTCACTAGGCAGAACAGGGAAATGCCTTGTTTACATAGGCATCTACCCGTTCTGCCTCTCCTTGCCACAATCGCGGGCCATCAGCGGACATCGAGTCCGAGGGGCTCGCTAGCCTGCGATGACGGAGGGATGTACGGCTACTCCCATTTGCGCAGCCCTGCCATTCTGCCGACACGTACATCGTCGTGCAGCGGCCGGCAAGCAGTTAAGCGTACAAGCGAGCCAACCGAAACCCACTTGTAGGACTGTTTGGCTGGCTAAACTTGGTTTAGTTACTGAAATTAATGCTATTAGCTGGACTCTACTTGTTGTTATTATGTGACCAAATATCTCTGGTATTTTACTAGCTAAATGTTGCAGCCATCATTCTTGAATAAAATATAAATAAAGATTTTCCCACTATAAATTTTCTGGGGACAACCAAAAATGTGAGATTTTCTTTCACTTTTAATGATAATGGTAAATGGGACAAATAGAGAGAATAAATCTCCTTAACTCCTTCCACTCTATTCAATACTAATACAAAAGCTTTCCAAAAATAGCCAATACTAAAAGAAAAGCTTTGCTTTTAGTTATACTTTAACCTGTTTTTTTTTACTCTTTTCAAATAGCATGCATGTACAGTCCTGAACCATGGATAGTTTGATCTGATGGCCCTTGTACCTCAGAAGTGCCCTGCCCGGCTTCTTTCTCCCACATACTGCACTGCATATGGACAATTTCTTCCACATGGTAACAGTGGCTCGGTTCCCTGATTAATGGAAAGCTGTCCCCAATCACCAAAAAAAGTAATGCGTTGCTTAAGTGTAAAGGTCATTTTAAGGAGACAGTCACTAACATCACTACTGATGGCAAGAGATGACTTATGTGAGCTCCGGATGGAGTCCCCTTGTACTAGGGATTTCCAGAGAATGGAGACCAGTTACATTGAACTTTATCTTGGTTGAAGGGAATGCCTGGTTTGAAGATCCAGATTTTATGTAGTTTTTATGCATAAGATGCCTTTAGTGAAAATTTCTACACATCCAAATGTGTGGGTTTCTTTTTTTCCAATTGGTGCTGGTGGGTGAAATTGTGAAGTGGAAAGAGGAAAGAGGGTCCTAGAAAGGAGTTGGATAGGACTAGACTCCTAGAGGAGGATGTTAGAGGTCTACTGGATTGAGTTATTATGCCCAAAGAGTAGAGCCAGTTCATATTGACAGAGGACTCGTTTGTATGCACTGGTTGGATGTGCAGCCCTGGAAAATCCCGGAGTTATGAGGGTGTACTATGCTCTGAAATGTGATGTTTCCTCCTTAACGTCTTGAGTGGGCCTTAGAGATCGACATTAATAGTTTTCTCCAGGTCTTACATTTTGAATTAAAAGACAGCAAAACAGAATTACTTTATTTTGTTTGCACCCACAGGAGCTGTGTTGGGTTGCCATAGTTTTATAAACAGTTTTTTTTACTTTTTTGTATGTAACTAGCAAAAGTTGGATAGACTGAATACAGAAGGGTATGGCATAGAGTTGCCACCTCATCCCTTTAAACCCGAACACATTATGAATTACACTTCTGAGGCTAATTTAAAGCAGATAAGGCACCAAGTGAGTTTCATTGCCACCTTAATCAGCCTCAGAACCTGTGTAATTAATATGTGTTCGGTTTTAAAGGGATGAGGTGGCAACCCTAATATGGCATAAAAATGTGCATTGGCACAATTGCAGTGAGTGCAGAGGTGGCGTGGGCATCAGTGCAGTGGCGAGTGAAGTGTGGGCATGTGGGAGGGGTGGTGGGAGCAGAGGGGAGAAAGGGGGTTATGCACAGTGGTGAGAGTGGGGGTTGGTGCAGGTGCGGTGCAGGGGGAAAAGAATGGGAATCAGCTATGGAGAGAGCACAGAGAAGTTGATGTGAAGGTGCGATTGGTTTTCAGATGTGCTGAAACAGTGATGTTGGAGGGGTGGTGTTGGTAAAGTGGTGGCGAAGGTGTGGGGGTGTCAGGCACTGTGGTGTGTGTTGCCTCTGCTGAGGAACTGTCAGCTGTAGCTCCAAATGTGGCAGCAGTCCTTCCGGGCAGGGAGGGGAGTTTGAGGTGCGAGCTGCCAGGCCAGAGATCACAGTGCCTATGTGAGCGCCAGCAGAAGTTACAGGGGAGGGAGGTTGTTTGAGGCGATAGAGCCAAAAATCAGAGGGCCATGTCCCATTGTCCCATCCAAACTCAACTTCTGCAAAGACTGCCCTGGATGTGCTTCCTGTTGAATATGGCGACTGTAAGGCTAGGTATTGCTGTTGTTGATAGAACCGGGCCACATTTAAAAGTTGAGGCCGCTGCACATGTGTAATAGTGTCTTTGGGATAAGCAAAAATAGTGCCCATACCTGGTGCATGTGTGGTAGCAACACAATGTTAAAATATGCTACACTACCCCTAGAGCAGACTAAGCTGTTAGTGACAGCGATTTCCTTTAATCTGAAATGATCTCCATAGATACCAGCAATCCCCTACCAGTACAGTATGTCTTGCATCAGTAATAATTTATTTGCAGCTCCTACATGTCACATGGTCTACTAAAGTGAGTCTCAAATAAGTTAAATAGTGACAGGAGGCTTCCTGTGCCAGGAGCTGATTGCTGGTGTTGGCTGCAGTTTAGAGAAGATCAGCAGCACTGTCACTAAATGCAAGGCTAGGTGCATTTCTACGTGTTGTAGGAGGGTGAAGGAGGGTGAGAGTAGGTTAGATCAGCATGGGGTGAGAAGTAAATGTTCATAAAATGCTGATTGAAAGTTTCCTTAGCATTTTATACTTGTGTTTTTCTACATATTGCATGATGATTCTTTTAGCAACAAAAACATCCAAATTATGAAATGCTTTAAAGTAGTTCTAAATCCTCATGGTTCTTTACCTTAATGCATTCTCTGCATTAAGGTAATAAACCTTCCTTTCCACAAGATCCCCCCAGACCTTCCTCCTTTCCATACGGACCTGAGCCCAATCTCAATCCAGTGCAATGCCTGAGAGCAGCGGCTCTTTCCACTCTCTCCCACCTCAAAGGGCCACAGGCTCCTGCTTCTGTCAATCAAATCCTGTGATGTGGGAGCAGGTGGCAGGACCGAGCCGTGCTGTCTGTGTCTATACACAGACAGTGCAGCTCGGGATCGAGCCCGCACGTTTGCCACCATTGGAAGCAGTTTCCTATGGTGGCACGCGGAGAAAAGGAGGAGACAGGAGCCCTGGCAGGGGACCCCCGAAGAGCAGGATTGGGGCTGCTCTATGCAAAACCATTGCACAGAGCAGGGAAGTATAACATGTTTATTATTTTTTTAAAAATAACAAAGGCTTAAATCACTATAAAACATTTCACTTAGATCTCAGAAATATTAAAGCAGCTCAGATTTAATATTCTGGAAGTTTCCTAAAACATATGGAAAGCATATATTGATTGCCTTTATTAGAAGCCCCCTTCTAGGGCTGGCAACACACAATTTTGTTTAGCTGAACAAAAAAAAAAAAATCTAAAAAACTCTGCCTTCCACGCTATACAGTGGGGATGGATGAATCTCCCACTGTAGCCTTTTTATTTTGACAGTCAGCCCCACCTGCTGTCAAAATGAAACAGCGGCTGCATCTTATTGGATGCAGCCACTCTTCAGCTGACATTTTTTCCCCAGACTTTGATTTTTCAATTGAAGGATGTTGGGCAGGAGGGAACCTACAACACCACCCACTAAACAAATTTCCAGTTCATTAGTAATTGGCTGGATTTCATAGGCAATGTCTGGCAATGCAGATCAAACTATTAAGACCCCATTCACACTATGTAATGGTCTTTTGCAAATTTCTATGTGTTACACTGAGGCGTTAATTCATCAAGAATGGACTTTAAATGCATAGACCCATACATTGTGGTGCACTGCAGTGTAGATCCATTGCCACCTACTCTACTTGTGCATTTGGAAGCCATGCTAAATAAATAACATCGCAATGCTCTTCACAGAGTGCCATGTGTTATTGTGCATTGAGTAAATGCGTGGTAAAACATGTTTTTGCAATGCATAGGTCTGAAGGAGGCCTTATGGCTAACTATAATTTAAAAAAACTTTATTCTGAAAACCCTCCTCCTTGATGACTACCACCCCCCCCCCCCCCCCCCCCCGCCTGCACTTGTACCTTAGATTAGCAGGTGATCCAGTAGCATACACCATATTGAATGGCTCTCAGTCAAATCCTCTCTGCAGGCTTAGAAGTTGACAGCTTTTGCATTTGGGCCTACTACAAACCCAGTATCCCTGGCAGTGGCACTATACATACTGACATTACAACCTCCTGTTGTCCACACCTACTGTACTACTGCACCACATTCAACCTGACTCTGAACCTCCCTAATCCCCTGAGACTGCACCTTTCAGCCACCCAGCAACTTTGCAACTGCATAGTGACAGTCCACTAGCGCTCCCTCTGTTCCTGCTATTCTTGTCACTGCTCCCTCTTGTAGAGACACTCAGAAAGGAGGTGAAGCTGAGCCTGGAGTTTCCTGATGCTCTGCCCACTCCACATTTGGCTTCATCTAGTCCACATTACATCCCAGTGCAGCCCATAGGTACAGATCATGTCCCAGAGACTCAAAAGATTTGCTTCAACCACTGGGAGACCTAGTAGAAGATGCTCAAAACTGTCTGTCATCTAAAGCCTTGTACACACGATCGGATTGTTGGCCAACAAAACCGTGGACTTTTGTCAGAAGGGCGTTGGCCCAAACTTGTCTTGCATACACACGGCACACAAATGTTGGCCAACAATCACGAACGTAATGACGTACTACATGATTTTTCAGCTTTTTAGTGCCACCCTTTGGGCTCCTTCTGCTAATTTTGTGTTAGTAGAAGTTTGGTGAGTGCTGATTTGTGCTTTTCTTTTCGCGCTTTTCAGTTCATTTCTGAACGGCCGTTCCTCAACCAGACATGTTGTGGAATCGGAGGAGATAACATGTTATTTATTATTAGCCTTGGATTTATGGCTTTGACATTTTTTTTTTGTTGAATAATTATTTAAATTGGTATATTTTCTATATTTTTGGATGCATAGAATGCACTTTTTGGTTAAGTTCTATTGGCAGATAGCATGTCTAATTTTATTTGTTTTCTTTTTTTAATGCACAATAAAAAATTGTGGAGAATAATACTTGGCTATGTGTTTTACTTCAAATGACAGTTTGGGAGTCGGCAGTTACATTTAAAAAAATACAATGTAAAATTGACAAGGGACACCAACATAGTTGTATCTTTGATCTTAAAAACTACGGGATCATGGTGTTGTGGTAACTTGCCCAAATAAAAAAAAAGCATAATAATATTATTCTTGATATCACTAGAAAAAAAAAGCTTTTGAAAATTAATTTGCAATATCTCCATCAGTATCACCAGCAAAGCAGCTTCATTATTATCCCATTAACCACTTCAGCCCCGGAAGGTTTTACCCCCTTCCTGACCAGAGCACTTTTTACAATTCGGCACTGCGTCGCTTTAACTGCTAATTGCGCGGTCATGCAATGCTGTACCCAAACGAAATTTGCGTCCTTTTCTTCCCACAAATAGAGCTCATGGTATTTGATCACCTCTGCCGTTTTTATTTTTTGCGCTATACACGGAAAAAGACCGAAAATTTTGAAGAAAAATGATATTTTCTAATTTTTGTTCTAAAAAAAATCCAATAAACTCAATTTTAGTCATACATTTAGGCCAAAATGTATTCAGCCACATGTCTTTGGTAAAAAAAATGTCAATAAGTGTATATTTATTGGTTTGCGCAAAAGTTATAGCGCCTACAAACTAGGGTACATTTTCTGGAATTTACACAGCCTTTAATTTATGACTGCCTATGTCGTTTCTTGAGGTGCTAAAATGGCAGGGCAGTACAAAACCCCCACAAATGACCCCATTTTGGAAAGTAGACACCCCAAGGAAATTGCTGAGAGGCATGTTGAGCCCATTGAATATTCATTTTTTTTGTCCCAAGTGATTGAATAATGACAAAAAAAAAAAAATTACAAAAAGTTGTCACTAAATGATATATTGCTCACACAGGCCATGGGCATATGTGGAATTGCACCCCAAAATACATTTTGCTGCTTCTCCTGAGTATGGGGATACCACATGTGTGGGACTTTTTGGGAGCCTAGCCGCGTACGGGGCCCCGAAAACCAATCACTGCCTTCAGGATTTCTAAGGGCGTACATTTTTGATTTTACTCCTCACTACCTATCACAGTTTTGAAGGCCATAAAATGCCCAGATGGCATAAAACCCCCCCAAATGACCCCATTTTGGAAAGTAGACACCCCAAGCTATTTGCTTTGAGGCATGTTGAGTCCATGGAATGTTTTAAATTTTGACACAAGTTGCGGGAATGTGACAAATTTTTTATTTTATTTTTTTTTTTGCACAAAGTTGTCACTAAATGATATATTGCTCACACAGGCCATGGGCATATGTGGAATTGCACCCCAAAATACATTTAGCTGCTTCTCCTGAGTATGGGGATACCACATGTGTGGGACTTTTTTGGAGCCTAGCCGCGTACGGGGCCCCGAAAACCAATCACTGCCTTCAGGATTTCTAAGGGCGTACATTTTTGATTTTACTCCTCACTACCTATCACAGTTTCGGAGGCCATGGAATGCCCAGGTGGCACAAACCCCCCCAAATTACCCCATTTTGGAAAGTAGACACCCCAAGCTATTTGCTGAGAGGCATGGTGAGTATTTTGCAGCTCTCATTTGTTTTTGAAAATAAAGAAAGACGAGAAAAATAATTTTTTTTTTCTTTTTTCAATTTTCAAAACTTTGTGAAAAAAAGTGAGGTCTGCAAAATACTCACTATACCTCTCATCAAATAGCTTGGGGTGTCTACTTTCCAAAATGGGGTCATTTGGGGGTTTTTTTTGCCACCTGGGCATTCCATGGCCTCCGAAACTGTGATAGGCAGTGAAGAGTGAAATCAAAAATTTACGGCCTTAGAAAGCCTGAAGGCGGTGCTTGGTTTTCGGGGTCCCGTACGCGGCTAGGCTCCCAAAAAGTCTCACACATGTGGTATCCCCGTACTCAGGAGAAGCAACAGAATGTATTTTGGGGTGTAATTTCACATATTCCCATGGCCTGTTTGAGCAATATATCATTTAGTGACAACTTTGCGCAAAAAAAAAATAAAAAAAAAAAATAATTGTCTCTTTCCCGCAACTTGTGTCACAATATAAAATATTCCATGGACTCGACATGTCTCTCAGCAAATAGCTTGGGGTGTCTAATTTCCAAAATGGGGTCATTTGGGGGGGGTTTGAACTGTCCTGGCATTTTATGCACAACATTTAGAAGCTTATGTCACACATCGCCCACTCTTCTAACCACTTGAAGACAAAGCCCTTTCTGACACTTTTTGATTACATAAAAAAATAATTTTTTTTTGCAAGAAAATTACTTTGAACCCCCAAACATTATATATTTTTTTAAAGCAAATGCCCTACAAATTAAAATGGTGGGTGTTTCAATTTTTTTTTTCACACAGTATTTGCGCAGCGATTTTTCAAACGCATTTTTTGGGGAAAAAACACACTTTTTTAAATTTTAATGCACTAAAACACACTATATTGCCCAAATGTTTGATGAAATAAAAAAGATGATCTTAGGCCGAGTACATGGATACCAAACATGACATGCTTTAAAATTGCGCACAAACGTGCAGTGGCGACAAACTAAATACATTTTTAAAAGCCTTTAAAAGCCTTTACAGGTTACCACTTTAGATTTACAGAGGAGGTCTACTGCTAAAATTACTGCCCTCGATCTGACATTCGCGGTGATACCTCACATGCATGGTGCAATTGCTGTTTACATTTGACGCCAGACCGACGTTCGCGAGAGCAGGGGGGACAGGGGTGTTTTTTTTTTTTTTTTCTTTATTATTATTTTTTTTTTTATCTTATTTTTAAACTGTTCCTTTCATTTTTTTTTTTAAATCATTTTTATTGTTATCTCAGGGAATGTAAATATCCCCTATCATAGCAATAGGTAGTGACAGGTACTCTTTTTTGCAAAAATTGGGGTCTATTAGACCCTAGATTTCTCCTCTGCCCTCAAAGCATCTGACCACACCAAGATCGGTGTGATAAAATGCTTTCCCAATTTCCCAATGGCGCTGTTTACATCCGGCGAAATCTAAGTCATAAAATGCTCGTAGCTTCCGGTTTCTTAGGCCATAGAGATGTTTGGAGCCACTCTGGTCTCTGATCAGCTCTATGGTCAGCTGGCTGAATCACCGGCTGCATTCTCAGGTTCCCTGTTGAGACAGGAGAGCCAGAGAAAAACACGGAAGACGTTGGGGGGGGGGCATTCCCTCCCACTGCTTGTAAAAGCAGTCTAGAGGCTAATTAGCCGCTAGGATTGCTTTTACATGAAAGCCGACCGCTGGCTGAAAAGAATGATACCAAGATGATACCTAAACCTGCAGGCATCGTTCTGGTATAACCACTCAAAGTCGTGAATGGCGTACCTGAAGACAAAAAAATGGTTAACAATAAAGCACAGTAAACGGTAAAGTACAAAAAATTGCATACCTGAAAAGCAAACATGATAAAACATAATAACAATAAAACATTGCAGAATAGAATACAGTAAAAAAGAGCAGAACAATAGAGAGAATAGAGAGAGAGAGAACAATAAAACGACAACTATTTTTTTTTATTTTATATTTTTGTATGTGTTTTTTTTTTTTTTACACTTTTTTTTGTAACTAACTTTTATAACTGTAACCGGTTCCAGGTTCGGGTCTCTCAAAATGCGATGGCATCTTGGGAGACCCTGTGAAAGTGTGCCTAGTCTGTGGAATGCTGTACCCTTCGCTAATACTCAACTAGTGAATGGTAGCGTTCAAAACATTCACCAATGCAAAGACCAGGATTGTCAGGACAGGAGGGACAATAATAGCGCTTATCCGCGCTTCCTGCAGACACAACATCTTTTTTGGGGGGGTTCGCTGGGTAGGGGTACTCGGGAGGACATAAAGAAAATGCCTCTCATGCAGTCGACTGCATTTGGTTGGGGATGTGAATGGGGGAAGTACGGGCGCTGCAGAAGCGGTGGGTTCCCAATTAGGATTGGCGAATGCAGCAGGAAGGGCACTATGGGCACGACGGGCCTGTGTTTGTCTTTTTGGTGGCAGCGGGACACTACTTGTGCTTGCCACCTCACCAGCTTGAACTGCACTTATGGGACTCGCCATGTCACCAAGTGTTATTGCAGTGCTGGTTTGACTATGACCGGGGTGTACTAGGCCGCTGGTGCTTGCCAGTTCACCAAAACGCTACCAAAAAAACTGTTAGCGATCGCAGGGATCAGGCCTGACTCTGCGAACGCTGCAGTTATGCGTGTAGTGTTTTGTAAGTGTCAGTGATCGATCGATACTGCACTTGGGTGGGCTGGGCTGGGCCGGGCGGAGGGGCAAAACGCAGGTGCTAGCAGGTATCTGGGCTGATCCCGCTAACACTGCGTTTTTGGGAACCCTAAACTGCTGGGGACGCTAGTATAGATCTGATTGGATCAGATATTGATCCGTACAGATACTATACCACTAAGGGAGGTGTATGCTGCGTGCGTGGGTGTTAGCGGTACTGGCGCTAATCTGACGCTGCCTGGGGTGACGCATATCACCGCCGGGCGATCAGGGGGCTAAACCTTTATTCGGTAATAAACGGCGGGTTCCCTGACACTATAAAAAATAAACAAACTAACCAGCGTCACCCGTAACGGTTATACGGTGATCAGTGGTGAAAGGGTTAACTAGGGGGCAATCAAGGGGTTAAAACATTTATTAGATAGTATATGGGGGTCCCTGACGCTATAAAACGCTGACGGCGAACCTAAATATTTACCTCCCTAACTATCGTCACCAGCGACACTAATACAGCGATCAGAAAAATGATTGCTTAGTGACACTGGTGACAGGGGGTGATCAAGGGGTTAAAACTTTATTAGGGGGGGTTAGGGGGTACCCTAGACCTAAAGGGGGGTAATACTCACTGCCCTAACACTGTAACTGTCACAAACTGACACCAATCAGTAATCAGAAAAAAAAAAAAATACTGCTTGGTGTCAGTTTGTGACGGGGGGGGGGGGGGGGGGGTGATTGGGGGGGATCGGGGGGGGGGTCGGGGGTGTTTTATGTGCCTGGCATGTTCTACTGTGTGTGTTTGTGTTGTGTGCACTTACATGTCTTCTCTTCTCGGCGCTGGGACGGAAACTGCCAAGCCGAGGAGAGATGACATCACATCCCCTGCCTGTGTGAAACTACACACAGGCAGGGGAGGATTCCGATTGGCTGGGAGCGATCGCAAGGGGGGGGCCACGACCGGATGGTCTCCCCCTCGCCTCCCAACGCTCCCAGTGAAAAGCCAACTGCCGCTGGCACCGGGGGGGGTCCGATCGGACCCCCTGCCCGCGGGAGGCAGATCACGTATGGGAACGTGATTCTGCCTGCCCGTACCATTCTGCCGCAGTATATCTGCGTTAGGCGGTCGGCAAGTGGTTAAAGAAGAAGAGAATTGTGCGCTGCATTTGGAGATTTCATAATTTGCCACGTCACAAATGTTAATTCTCCATTACGAACGCTAGTTTACAAGACCAACCGCTTCTGGCTCGTCCTTGCTTCCGAGCATGCGTGTTTGTACTTTGGACTTTTGTCTGACGGACTTGTGTACACATGCTCGGAAAATCCGACAACAGACATTTGTCCACGGAAAATTTTAAAACCTGATATCCAACATTTGTCCATGGAAAATCCGACAACAATTGTCCGATGGAGCATACACACGGTCGAATTTTACGCCCACAGCCTGTCATCACACATTTCCCGTCGGAAAATCCGATCGTGTGTACGAAGCTTTAGTCTTCTTGATTGATAGCTATGCACTTGGCAACTGTCAGGTAGTCAGTCCTTAGGTCGCAGGGGGTTCTGTGTATTGTGCCGGGGAAAGGAAAGAGCGTGTCCACAAAGAGATGTTAATAAAACCTGCCCACAGCATCATTACTACCCTTCCATTGCGGCAGCCATCATGTCCAACATACAAATGTATCCTTCATTTTTTTTACTTTCAAGGAAAACATTTTATTTGAAATACAACACCACTATTATCTCTCCTAAACTATCGAACCTTCTAAATTATTATTTTGAATATGAAATCTCTACAATTGTATCGTTTTAAATGTGGATATATTAAATTAGTAATAAGCAATACAGCAGCCAATGTATTACTGTATACTTGGTTTAGTTATGAACCGACATCATTTATTTGTATAAAAAAACAAAACAATGATTCACGCTAAAGCCTTTAGGGAGTCCCGGATAAATTCTTAAGGCCTTATTCACCGATTTATAACGCAGTCTGTTTGGGAATTTACTGCCATGTAAGATGCATTGGAAGGCAAAGAACCCAAAGGCATATATAAAGCCAATTATGTTTCAAAGGGGAAAACAATTCCATCCTAAATCAAAAGGTGGCGATTCGTTTATATATTAGATTACACATACAGTGTTCAACTACATACTACTATACAATACAATGAAATAGAAACAATCCACTATTTATTTTTCTTCCCCCTCTTAAAGTAACCTTAAAGTTAAAGTGGAATTTCAGTCTGGCTCGGTACATCCCCCTCCGGTCCCGCCATTATAGCATGTGCACAGATGGGCCAAAGGCACATCTCCCACCTTTCTGACATAGGAAAGAGGAATACCCTTTAGCATAAAGTGTGTAGGCAAGAGATGCACCACCTACCATGACCCCAGTTATGCCGTGTACACACGAGCGGAATTTCCGACAGAAAAAGTCCGACGGGAGCTTTTCATCGTATATTCCGATCGTGTGTATGCCCCATCGGACTTTCTACGTCGAAAATTCTGACGGACCCAGCAAGAAAACATGTTCTAAATTTTTCCGACGGAACCAATTCCTATCGGGAAAAAACGCTCGTCTGTATGCTGTTCCGATGTACCAAAAACTATGCATGCTCTGAAGCAAGTACAAGACGGAAGCTATTGGCTACTGGCTATTGAACTTCCCTTTTCTAGTCCCATCGTACATGTTGTACGTCACCGCATTCTGGACGGTCAGACTTTGGTGTGACCGTGTGTATGCAAGACAGCTTGAGCGGAATTCCATCGGAGAAACCTTCAGAGCTTATTCCGACGGAAAAAACATACGTGTGTTCAGGGCATCAGATGGCTCATGAGAAATTAATAAGCAAATAAAATGATTGGCTAAACCCAAGAGTCCTTTTTTCATCTCTATGTTTCCTGTGTTTTTCTATGTACAGTATACTTTATACAGATTTTTTAAAACAATAACGTGATAGTAAAAAGATTTGTGTGAAAGGTTTAGTGTTGTGTAACATTTTAGTAGCTAAAGTATTGTATTTATTTAAGAGGCTGACCCATCTCTCTGAAAGGAGGGACAACTGCACATCCATACCTCCCAACATTTTGAGATGGGAATGAGGGATACCTACAAGCAAACATATGTAGGCATAGGACACGCCTCCTGCCACACCCCCTTAAAAGAGAATTAACCCAAAAAAAGTTAAAGTCACAAGGGCTTTTTTTTTACCACTACTATTCCTTTATATTGGCTTTTAAAATTTACAAATGCAGCAATTTAGAATTTGGATGAAAGGTTTAGCACTGGGAAACACTTTTTGAAAGATAAAAAGTGCATTTTATATACAATGATATAGATCAGACCAAAATGAGGAGCAAATGAGGGGGAAAGAGGGACATTGCTCCAAATCAGGGACAGTCCCTCAAAATCAGGGACAGTTGGGAGCTATGCACTTCTGCACACGCACAGGTGATTTCCCACACATGTTCAAAGACAGCGAGATTTTGGGACTTGTTCCTAATAATTGTCTTTGTGTATGCATGGAAAACGCAGCATGTGCACAGATGATCGGGGAAACCCACAGGTGCACAGATGTTCCACAGGATTTACTTGGGACCCAAAGCCCCGTAGCACATTCAAGCAGGCGCAGGACTGGGGTTAAAAAAACATAATTCTCCCCTTGGAGAGAAATGAGGAAGTGGTGCTTTGCAAGGCAGCATGACTTATACTTTAGGATGAGGGATATACAGTATCTCACAAAAGTGAGTACATTCCCCACATTTTTGTAAATATTTTATTATATCTTTTCATGTGACAACACTGAAGAAATGACACTTTGCTACAATGTAAAGTAGTGAGTGTACAGCTTGTATAACAGTGTAAAATTGCTGTCCTCTCAAAATAACACACCCCTAAGTAAAAATGTCCAAATTGGGCACAATTAGTCATTTTCCCTCCCCTGTGTCATGTGACTTGTTAGTGTTGCAAGGTCTCAGGTGGTCTCTCTCATACTGATCACTGGAAGTTCAACATGCCATCTCGTGGCAAAGAACTCTCTAAAGGATCTGAAAAAAAAGAATTGTTGCTCTACATAAAGATGGCCCAGGCTACAGGAGATTGCCAAGACCCTGAAACTGAGCTGCAGCATGATGGCCAAGACCATATAACAGTTTAACAGGACGGGTTCCACTCAGAACAGGCCTTGCCATGGTCGACTAAAGATGTTGTGGTGCACGTGCTCAGCCTCATATCCAGAGGTTGTCTTTGGGAAATAGATGTATGAGTGCTGCCAGCATTGCTGCAGAGGTTGAAGTGGTGGGGGGTCAGCCTGTCAGTGCTCAGACCATACGCTGAACACTGCATCAAATTGGTCTGCATGGCTGTCGTCCCAGAAGGAAGCCTCTTCTAAAGGTGATGCACAAGAAAGCCCGCAAACAGTTTGCTGAAGACAAGCAGACTAAAGACATGGATTACTGGAACCATGTCCTGTGATCTGATGTGACCAAGATAAACTTATTTTTTTCAGATAGGGTCAAGCGTCTGAGGAGTACAAATACAAGTGTGCTGCCGGCACTGGGGAGCTACAGTTCATTGAGGGACCCATGAATGCCAACATGTACTGTGACATACTGAAGTAGCGCATGATCCCCTCCCTTCAGGCAGTATTCCAACGTGATAACGACCCCAAACACACATCCGAGATGACCACTGCCTTGCTAAAGAAGCTGAGGTTAAAATTGATGGACTGGCCAAGCATGTCTCCAGACCTAAATCCTATTGAGCATCTGTGGGGCATCCTCAAATGGAAGGTGGAGGAGCGCAAGGTCTCTAACATCCACCAGCTCTGTGATGTCATCATGGAGGAGTGGAAGAGGACTCCAGTGGCAACCTGTGAAGCTCTGGTGAATTCCATGCCCAAGAGGGTTAAGGCAGTGCTGGAAAATAATGTTGACTAGACAAAATATTGACACTTTGGGCCCAATTTGGGCATTTTTACTTAGGGGTGTACTCACTTTTGTTGCCAGCAGTTTAGACATTAATGGCTGTGTGTTGAGTTATTTTGAGGGGACAGCAAATTGACACTGTTATACAAGCTGTACACTCACTACTTTACATTGTAGCAAAGTGGCATTTTTCAGTGTTGTCACATGAAAAGATATAATAAAATATTTACAAATATGTGAGGGGTGTACTCACTTTTGTGAGATACTGTATATCTATATATAGATATACACGCACACACTATATTGCCAAAAGTTTTGGGACATCTGCCTTTACACGCATATGATGGCATCCCAGTCTTAGTCTGTAGGGTTCAATATTGAGTTGCCCAACCCTTTGTCGCTATAACAACTTCAACTCTTCTCGGAAGGCTGTCCACAAGGTTTAGGAGTGTGTCTATAGGAATGTTTGACCATTCTTGCAGAAGCGCATTTGGGAGGTCAGGCACTGATGTTGGACAAGAAGGCCTGGCTTGCAGTCTCCGCTCTAATTCATCCCAAAGGTGTTCTATCGGGTTGAGGTCAGGACTCTATGCAGGCCAGTCAAGTTCCTCTACCCCAAACTCGCTCATCCATGTCTTTATGGACCTTGCTTTGTGCACTGGTGTGCAGTCATGTTGGAACAGGAAGGGGCCATCCCCAAACTGTTCCCAAAAAAGTTGGGAGCATGAACTTGTCCAAAATGTCTTGGTATGCTGACACCTTAAGCATTCCCTTCACTGGAACTAAGGGGCCAAGACCAACCCCTGAAAAACAACCCCACACAATAATCTCACCTCCACCAAATGATTTGGAGGTATTGCCCAATACTTGTAGCAATATAGAGTGGATGAGCGAGTTTGGAGGAACTTGACTGGCCTGCACAGAGTCCTGATCTCAACCCAATAGAACACCTTTGTAATGAATTAGAGCAGGGACTGCAAGCTAGGCCTTCTCGTCCAACATCAGTGCCTGACCTCACAAATGCGCTTCTGGAAGAATGTTCAAACATTCCCATAGACTCATTCCTAAACCTTGTGGACATCCTTCCAAGAAGAGTCGAAGCTGTTATAGCTGCAAAGGGCGGGCCAACTCAATATGGAACCTTATGCCGCGTACACATGAGCGGACTTTTCGACCGGACTGGTCTGACGGTCTATCCGACGGACTTTGGGCGGACTCCTGACGGACTTTCCGAACAAACGGACTTGCCTACACACAGATTTGTACGTGATGACGTACGACCGGACTAAAATAAGGAAGTTGATAGCCAGTAGCCAATAGCTGCCCTAGCGTCGGTTTTTGTCCGTCGGACTAGCACACAGACGAGTGGACTTTTCGATAGGAACTGGGTCTGGCGGAGTTTCCGACGTAAAGCTTTGAAACATGTTCCAAATCTAAAGTGCGTCAGATTTTCAACCGAAAAAGTCCGCTGCAGGTCCGATGAAGCCCACACACGGTCGAATTGTCCGCTGGTCAGTCCAGTCGAAAAGTCTGCTCATGTGTACGCGGAATAACAGACTTATGCCGCGTACACACGGTCCTACTTTTCGTCTACAAAAGTCCAACGGACGCTGATGGACTAAAGCTGGCTGGTAATCCGATCGTGTGTGGGCTTCTCCGGACTTTCAACTGACTTTTTTAGCCTCAAATCCGACGTACTTTAGATTTGAAACATGCTTTAAAACTTTACTTCGTAACTACGACGGACCCCGAAATCCGCTCGTCTGTGTGCTAGTCCGACGGACAAAAAGCCACGCTAGGGCACCTATTGGCTACTGGCTATGAACTTCCTTATTTTAGTCCGGTGTACGTCATCACGTACGAATCCGTTAGACTTTTGTGTGGTCGTGTGTAGGCAAGTCCGTTCGTTAGAAAGTAGGCCGCAAGTCCGCCGCAAGTCCACCGAAAGTCTGCCGGAAGTCTGTCGGACAGGCTGTCCGACTTTTGTAGACGAAAAGTACGACCGTGTGTACGCGGCATAAGACTGGGATGCCATTAAAGCCCATGTGCTTGTAAAGGCAGGTGTCCCAATACTTTTGGCAATATAGTGTATATATATATATATATATATATATATATATATATATATATATATATATATATATATATATATATATATATATCACTGGGACGTTTTTAGGGCAGTGCGCCCTTTTTGGCCGGTGGGTATTTTGGGTCACTGAAGGTACTTTTTGTAGGGAGAGAAGGAGGTAAGTGTGGAGAGTCCTCTAATTATTTCACAGTTGTACATGTTTGGGCAGGTAGGGTGATTGAACTATTTTTTTTTTACTTATAGCAGAACTCCAGCCAAAAACAACAAGATAAAATTAATAGACCGTTAAAAAAATAGAAGGAAAAACAGCATTTTTGCAATATTCACTTTTAATCCAGAGCTCTTCCCCACGGTACTTATTTTCCATCACAATATCCAATTTGCCCTCAGTCTGATGGCCAGCATCAGTCAATTTATTTCCCCTGAGACCAGACTGTCCTGGACCTTCCTCCAGCCTGCGACTGGACAGTGAAAGGAGAAGCAGCACAGTGATGAGCTCATCCTTGTATCACTCTGCTTTCTCCCCCTATCAGCACATAAACAGATTGGCTCCTTCTGCTACCCCTTCCTCTATGTCCATCATGGACACTTCCCCTTTCAGGACCAAAGACCTCTGAAAAGTGAAATTTTATTTAACATGTGTGAGAACAGTTATGCCGCGTACACACAAGCAGATTTGTCGTCGGAAAAAGATACGACGGCTTTTCCGACGGGATTCCGCTCAAGTTTGCCTTGCATAAACGCGGTCAAGCAAAAGTTTGCTGAAATTACAACCCTCAAGAACGCGGTGACGTAAAAGACTATGACGAGCCAAGAAAATGAAGTTCAATGCTTCCGAGCATGCTTCGAATTGTTTCCGAGCATGCGTAGGGATTTTGCGCGTCTGAATTGCCACAGACGATTGCATTTTCGGATAGGAACTTTTCCCGACTGAAAAATTGAGAGCATGCTCCCAATCTTTTGCTGGCTGGAATTCTGCCAGCAAAAGACCGATGGAGCATACACACGGTCGCATTTTCCGACGAAAAACTCTCATCGGTCTTTTGCGGGCTGAAATTCCGATCGTGTGTACGCGGCATTAGAGTAAGGCAATTGTTCTAATGATTTCTCCTCTGTGCATTAGCTTTTAAGCACTAGAATATTAGTATAAACAGAAAATATGTCCCAAAGGAGTGGGAGGATATTACGCAAAATGTAACGCAACAAAATGTACATATTCTATATGGACAGTGGACAGTTAATATAGTTTGTTTTTTTCTTAAGTTCAACGTCCCTGTTACCCTCTGGCTAAAAGAAAGATAAAATGAACAGTTCTGATGTCCTGTAGATATGAACTGTCACAAGATCAGTTAATGGTGTTACATAGGCAGTAAGTAGAGGTTATCTCAACAGGAAAAACCAGATGCATTTATCCATTATGACAGATGATGAGATGTACGTGTCTGTGTGTATGCTAGAGAGTGGAGGCTTAACAAATTGGCAGAAAAGTCTCTCATATAAGGGCAAAGTCTTGGAAATGTCCATTATGATTTTCAGCTTATACAACACCTACATCATCTCACACCCCTGGCCTGCTGTATAGGCCCTGCAAAAGGGTCAAATTCGGGTACAACTGTTTTCAGTAAAGTGGTTGTAAAGGCTGAAGGTTTTTTGCCTTCATGCATTTTTTGCATGAAGGTAAAAAACCTTCTGTGTGCAGCTCCCCCCCTCAGCCGCCCCTAATACTTATCTGAGCCCAATCTCGATCCAACAATGTGCACAAGAGCAGCGGCTCTCCCGGGTCTCTCGCTCTTCATTGGCTGAGATGCAGCAGGAGCCATTGGCTCCCGCTGCTGTCAATCACAGCCAGTAAGGAGGGAGCGGGGGAGGGGCTGAGCCAACCTCTTTGTGTCTCATGGACACAGACAGCGGTGGCTTGGGAGTGAGCACGTACAAGTGCTCTTAGAGTAAGCAGCTGCATTAGGGTACATGAATAAGGAGCAATACTTACTTTATTTGTCACTCCAGCAGAGATCCTTCAGCTGTGCAACTGGCCCAGTGCTGCCAACTCTCTAAGGCGCTTTGGGCCACAGTCACATGCTTGCCTACTCACATACAATGCCCTGCACTGTATGTTATGATGCCAAGGGATTGCCCACAGCCTAGAGTGAAATGGGGGGGGTATACCTGCAACCCAAGACTAATTTTTTTTTTTATAACTTAGAAGGCTGGCCATTGGCTAGCCTGAGTTTGTAGGAGGAGTCTTGGGCTTATAATCCCCCCTCCTTCCCTAAACACTCGTTGGCTAGCGTTTTCTGGTTGGGAAAGCGGTCAACGTGTCACTTCTGGGTCAAACACAGTGTGGAGACTCTGTGTCAGGCAGTGTGGACGCTCTGCCCCCCCTATCCAACTATTTCAGTCCCAGGTAGCTGTCAGCCACTCTCTGTCCCCGTGGGTCATGGCTCTGGCAGTCCCTGACAAATCTCAGGTACACCTGCTGATTCCTGGTGTTTACTGGTAAGGGGTTGGAATTTAAATCTCACAGCTGGTCACTGCTGCACTTGTTCATGTACCTTTTACCCATTGTTCACCACACTTCCTTGTTTGCACACGCAGCTCCTGATGGTTATTCATGACAAGCTGTCGTTGTGACACCAAGTGACAGATGCATTACCACCAGTTGGCCAGCAGTCAGCATTCCAGCACCAGGGGCCATAGCACTGGGCACCTCTCTGGTATCACTCAGGCAAACCACTGGGTCTTGTAGGTCCACAAACTGGGGCCTCGGTTCAGCCCCTCCTTGGGTTGCCACATTACGCACGTCAGCACAATTAGGTCAGGCATGGCAGGCCTCACGCCCAGCTCCAGGGGCCTCAGTCTTGGGAACATTGTTTGCGTCACTCAGGCAGTTTCTGAGTCTTGTAGTTCCACTGCTTGGTGGCCACATTAGCCCCTCATTTGGGCTGCCACTGTCACGGGCATTGCACCTTGTCACATCTCACAGGCGGGGCAGGCCACGCTCAGTCTGGTTTCCCCAGCCCCTAAAAAAGGGGGGGGAGGGGTTCGTCACCGCTGCAGGTTCACCTGTATTTCTCTCACCACAGAGCTCATGCTTCGCTCTTGTCAGGTAGTGTTTTATTTTTGTGTTGCTTTTAGGTTTTTGCTTGTCCATCATTTTATTCAGTGCATACCTCATGATGTTTCAGGTGGACTCCACATTTTACGTTCAGGAACAGCAAGATGTGTTCTGTGTGTCTTTCGGTCAGAGGTCAGAGCTAGTTGCACTACATACCAGGATCTGTCACGTCTACAGATCCGTGTGGGCTGAGGTTTTGTTTTTAAATGATTGTGATATTTACAGTCTTCTTGCCTGTACTTCATACATCATACGTTGCAAGTCACTTACATTCCTTTTTCTGCCTACCACGGTCTATAGGTTCCAAGCTCTGAGTGTTCATTTTTAATTACCTGTCTTTGCACTGCAGGTTACTCGAGCTCGCTTACTACATACACACAGGGGGTTGCGGTCACTAGATTCACCATCACGCGCTGTTACTGTTTGTTTACTTTGTTTCACGGCACCTACATGTTCATTCAGAGTTAGGCACGGTAGGGTGTCTTTGTTTTTTTTGTTTTTTTCAGCATTTAACTCTTCTGGGGTTTGATGGTCTAAAGTTGGGTTTTTCTACAGATTCGGACATGTCGCATGTTTCGGAGAGCGACGAATTTGCCTTCATCCCTCCTACTCCTGTTAGGGGTTCGGAGCATGGCAGTGCCCCATCTCTGAGAAACTGGACTATACCGAAGCTCATTGCAGAGCTCCAACGCAGGGGCATTACGTTCTTTGCTACGGCCAGGAAAGCGGAGTTGTTCAGGCTTTTATTTTCTAGCCCGTCCCAGCCACAGCCATACACTAGTGCAGAGCATGTGTCCTTGCTCACGTCACTAACCCAGATTCACACAGCTCTAAACACACTCTCCACTTCAGTTCAACTGCTGCAAGATAGGATGGATGTAATGGAGGCCCGCCCATCCAGGGTGGAAGTTGCTGCTGCTCCCATAGCCTCTGTGCAAGCTTGTACCTCTGCAGGTAATACCAGCGTGCCATTACCTGTAGCTATTCCTTCGCCACTAGCAGTGCTGCCATCTGTGTCCCCTGTCCACTTCATCCCTGCCAACCTTAAGAAAGATATCTTAGAGGGGAAGGATATAAATATGGCATCCCTGCTCATAGCCTTACAAGACATTGTCGAAAACAAGTCTTATGCTTGCGGGAAAGTCTCTGTGGTTTTAAAAACTAGAGACCCAAGGCTCAATCGTAAACTCAGCACAGCGGAATTTGTTCTGTCCTTTTGTATTTAGAGACGTCATTTGTGCTGTCAGTCCTGGCAGGAGAGGAGTTGGACCTGTATCTTCACCTAGTGATGGACACACACCTGACAAGTACGGTGGCTCTACATTCTACCACTAGCACCGGTCTTTTCAGCGAAGGTCGCAGCTGCTTGGACTCACTTATGGTCACATATTGGAGCAATATTGACATGGAACTGTTCTGTAGGCACTTTGCCAATCAGAAATCTCAAACATGTGGCCATTGTCAGTCTTCAGCCCACACCACCAATTGGTGTCCCAATCTGGAGCATTCCCTGCCTTTGGGTTCTGCCAGTGGATCCTCCACATGACCATCGGGTCAGGTAGACAAACTGGGCAGACCCATACATTTTTTAGGCAAAGCTCAGCTGTGTAACAATTTCAATTACTTGACCTGTAATTATAACCAATGCAGACTCCTTCATATTTGCGCCAACTGCTTCAGGGCACACCCCAAATCCTCCTGTCCCCTTAAGTCATTCTTGACTAAGCCGAGTCAATGTTTCCAGGTTAGAGTTGTGGTTTTTACACCACCCATCCCCATCTCTCAGGCAATTTCTCATAGGGCGGTTTTCTGACGGTTTTCATACGGGCCTCATCACTTTACCTTTGCAGACTTTTGAATGTGCTAACCTATTATCTGCCACCAGCAATGCCCTATTAGTCGATGAATTGTTACAGGTTGAGTTATCCAAGGGGTTTGTCATAGGGCCATTTCTTGCTGCACCTTTCAGTATGTGGAGGGTCAGCCCCGTCGGTGTGGTTAAGGGTAAATTTTCAAATAAACATCAGTTAATCTATGACTTGTCTTCTCCTCATTCCTCACAGATACCTAGTCTTAATTCTCTTATTCCTTGGACTTGGCCATTCAGTACATTTTGCAGTCAAGTAAGGGCACATGGTTATCTAAAGCCGATATTTTGGATGCCTTTAAACTCCTCCCCATCAAACCAACCTTTTGGCAATGGCATGGGTTCAAATGGTGGGAGCAACATTATTTTGCCACAAAGTTGGTTTTTGGGTCCAAGAGTAGTCCGTGGCTCTTTAACACCTTTGCCTCATCTCTCAATTGGATATTGTCCAATCGTAAAGGGTGTCATGGGGCCATTAATTATTTTGACGATTTTTTGCTATTAGAGAGCCCTGCACAGTCTCCCAAGGATCTTGAATCACTCACGGAACTGTTTGCTGATTTGAACGTCCCCTTAGCTGCCCACAAGGTGGAAGGGCCTTCCACGGTGATTACCTTCCTAGGTATTACCCTTGATACCAAACAATTTGAACAATTGGAATGGTATCTCCATGTTTATCCATCTTCCTACTGCCGGGTCCCCCAGAATTTTTTCAGATGCCGCAGCCTCAGTGGGTTTTGCAGTAATTTGTGGATGTCAATGGTTGGCTGGTCCATGGCCCCCCAAGGTTTTCAACATTTCCGGGTTTTCTCAGACTTCTGTTCTGTTTGAGATTTATCCAATAGTCGCAGCAGCTGTCACTTGGGGTCCCACTTGGTCTGGCCAGACAGTACCAACAATTCAGCCACAGCTGAAATAATCAGTAAGGGTAGATCCGGGTCGCTCATTATAATGTCTTTCATGCGCAGGCTCACATGGTTGGGCCTCATGCATAATTTTCATTTTCAGGGCAAGTTTATCAGTGGTGTCTGTAATGTGGCTGCTGACGCCTTATCTCGTTTTGATTTCCGGCGTTTCTTCCTACAGCATCCGGAAGCAGATCGGGTGTGTAAGCCGGTACCTCCTTTTTCCACATTGACAATGGATTAGCTGCACTCAGGGTGCAGGCTGCCAACCTGGCGAATTCTTCATTGTCAATGAATGCACTCAAGGCTTACAAGACGGCTTGGAAGTGTTTTTCTAGATTCATGACCCTTTAACCTTGTAATTCGGTCGGGGATGTCAAATACATGTTGACTTTTGCTGCCTATTGTCATGGCGAGTTGTCCCTTTCATTCAATACCATCAAGTTGTACTTCTCAGGTATTCAGCACTTTATGTCACTTCAGGATCCTGATAGACCATCCTTTTTTGCGGCTCGTCCCATCAAAGCCATTTTGAAAGGTATACAGATTTGCTGTCTCTTTCACCGTTTAGCTCAGGTCCCAGCCTTATCCTCAAGGCTGCTGTCTTCCTGAGTTACTTCGGTTTCTTCAGACCCAGGGAGGTATCCTAAGCCAGTCACAACGCACCAGTGCTCCTCAAGGGTAGTCTCACTAGATGTCCTGTTCACTTTTCACTTCAATTACCCAATAACAAAAACCGGCAAATTGGTCTGGGTTTCATTATAAATGATTACAAAACTCATTATAAAAACAGTGAGGCCGCAACAATAGTGCAGTAAAAACAAATGAATATAAAATAACAATGGTGCAAATAAATAAAGTTCATATTTCATCCAACATTGCTATTGAAAGAAAAAAACTGTGAATCTTCTTAAAGGTGTTCCAATCACCGTGATTAAATCGTGCAAATACTGCAAAACTAACACTATCTGGTGTCCAGTTGATGTCTTGGACCAGCTCTCCTCCATGTTTGCAGCTGCTCCTCTTGATAGCCCATTACTCCCTTTCCCTATGCAACCTCTGGCTTCCAGACAGTTCATCTCACATGTTAGAATTTTGCTCGTTAGTTTGGGATTAAATCATAAACAGTTTTTGGGGCATTCCTTTAGAATTGGGGCGGTTTCCTCTGCATCCAAGCAAGGGGTCCCGTCCCACGTTATCAATTACATGGGTCGTTGGAAATCATCCTGTTACAGTCAATATATTCCTGATCCTCATAAGGAAGTTAAACAAGCTTTTGCTACTCTGCTTGACTGACTGTGCACATCTTTTCCATTCAACTTCACTTTGCTTACCTAGTTCTTGTATTTTTGCCCTCTTTTAAGCATACAGTTCCATTGGACCATGGCACACCTCAGGTCGCCGTAGTTGGGGTAAGAAGTCTTCTCAATATCCAGACTCTGACTACAAGTTAGAAGGCTGGCCATTGGCTAGCCTGAGTTTGTAGGAGGATTCTGGGGCTTATAATCCCCCCTCCTTCCCTACACACTCGACGGCTAGCGTTTTCTGGTTTCCTCCCACCCATAGCCCTCGTACTGCTTATTTTCATACTCGGGGTATGCCCTCTTTTAAGCATTCTGTTCCACGCGACCATGGCACACCTCAGGTCGCCAAAGTTGGGGTAAGACGCCTTCTCAGTATCCAGACTCTGACTACAAATAATTTTTATTAAACATTTTTCAAAACATACAATTATACTTTGCACGACATTCTCTATTAAAAAAAAAAATCAAGAGAACGATCACATCGGTGGGTTACAAAAACATCTAGAGAATCAATGAACAATTTCCCAAAATCAGTGAGGGAGGTAAAATACTCTCCACAAAATAAGAAAGGAACAATGTTCAGATCTGTCAGTAAATAGATTGTCAGGTGTCATTCACACAGAGTTCCACGATGAATCCTTTCTTTAATCTAAACAAAGAGAAAATATAGGCATACAGGTAAGGGACGAGTGATTCCTATACATCAGGCTGAACTACAAACTGTATTTCGTAGAAAATATGTCACAAAAGAAACAAAACATAACTAACAGAGTAAAAGAAAAGAAAAGAAAAGAAATGATGAGAAGTAGAAGAGAGAAGGAAGAAGAAAAAGTAGGTCTCTCCACTCTCCAGACCACCCCATATCCGCTAAAAGAAAATAAGGGGATGTGGATAGGAGGAGAGGCTCACCACGGCGGGTCTTGCCTGAGGTGCCAAAGCTCCCAGATCTTATTGTGCCTGTCTGGGTTTTTAGATTTTTCCTAATTCTGAAGTTCAGCTTTAATGAACATCCTATTAAGAAAAATGTAGCCACTTGGCTGGCTGATTGCTATTAGAGGCCAGAGGTGGTCCAACAGCCATCAACAGGCATTATAGATTAGAGACAGAATACCATTTGTGGGGGGAGGTTAGGAGAGCTCCCAGGTGAAGTTGACAGTCCACTGAAGTGAAGTGTACCCGGACGGTACAGTGTGTCCCAGTGGTGACCGGTGTGAAATAAATGTCAACACAGATTGTTGAGCACTTAAAGTTTAGAAAAGTTAAGAGCTCTCATTGTCACAGCATGCTCAAGTATCCATGATGTAGCAGAAGAAAGTGCCTCTGTGCCTGGTGTGCTCGTAAAAGTAAATGCATACTGTCATTTCAAAGGACATAATGGAATGTTGCAGGTGCTGGTTTGATGCTACTCTGTTATTGAATTAACGTGTTCTGTAGACCGTGAACTGACCTATAACTTTGAAGGAGATTCTTTTCTCTTTGTAGCACGTCCTTAATATGTGCATAATAAAACTTTCAACGCCACAGAAGGGTTTGATGTCACGATGATGTTCAGAGGTGTCAAATGATGGTTGAGCCTGTCACTGCAAAGTCTTCCACAGACTCGTCTGCTAACATTGCCATTGCTGCTTCATAATATTAGGAGATTGGTCACTTCATGTGACCATTTTAATGTTACTATGCGGATATGTATAATCTTTTGCATAAACACGACCTTTGGTTTGGTATCCCAATTGAGGTTCTCCGATTGCACATCAAAACAATTGTCTATTATTATAATTGACTATTTTTTAAGTCCCTGAACATTGGAACTCAGTATGATGACAAACAGATAACTTCAAATAGTACATTATCATTGTGCCCCACTATAAAAGTGATAGGGCACCCCTGGAACGATTAAAGAGAGTGGGAAAATGGCACTGGACATGTAGTGTTATCTATTTGGTTTTGCTATCTTATTGATGTTGATGTAAATGATCTGGTTTCTGGGGCAGGCGGCTTCCACACTGCAGAGAATCTCTGTGGTCTCCCTGACATGTAGTGTAATGTACCAAAAATGGAAATTGAAGCATTGCCACCATGGCTAAGAGGTCCAGATCCAATTAAGAGTCAGGGGGGCCATCTAAAGAACATCCAATATGTTTCGGTAGTCCAAAGATCCACCTTCATTGGGGCTAGAAATAACGTAAGTACATCTTCATATCAATACAGTATTCCCTCATTATATCGATAATATGAGGAGAGGATAATGTGTTGAAATTTAGATGTCCTTATAATTTTTTAAACCCTGATGAAGGGGGCACCTTTGGACTTTTTGGATCATCCCCTGACTTTTATTGACTTTTAATGGAATAAAGTTGTATGTGGACCTCTTAGCATTGCTGTGGTGCTTCAGTTTCCATTTTTATTACCGAAACTATTGAAGACATTACACCGGCTGATGTCTAGAACAGCTGCTGGTCTTTTTAAACTGTACACTTTCCATTATAGAACATTAGTTGCCATGACAACATAGCATTAGCGTCATTATAT
Organism: Lithobates septentrionalis; assembly: GCA_037952835.1. Classification (NCBI taxonomy): domain Eukaryota; kingdom Metazoa; phylum Chordata; class Amphibia; order Anura; family Ranidae; genus Lithobates; species Lithobates septentrionalis. The sequence continues at coordinate 2,371,824 of JBBDGP010002445.1, forward strand.
TTATCTTTTAACATTTGACATATATATAAGTCTAGACACAAATAAAAAGTCCAAGTTAATTTTAATATGACAAATAGGATCCTTAAACGATGGCATGTTGAAATTTGCATCTCAGCATAATAATGACTAAGCAGACCTAAGCTGATTGTTGTGTTAATTTCTTTAGAAAATAAACTATTTAACTTGCCCTTGGACAAGTAAATTATTTTCTTTGAAAATACACCGAGGACATGATGCACTTAGACTTAGCACTCAGAATAACACTGGGCATAGAGGACATTATGAAGAACTGAAGACTAAACACGGCCTGTAGCTGGAGCAGCTGCTGGCCTTTATTAACTGTAAGCATTCAGTCATAGAACCATAGGTTCCCTGACAACAAAGATCAGCATTGAACTGTGATGAGCTTTATGAATAATCTTGCAGATTTTTTTTTTCAAATGATATTTTATTGAGTAAAGAATGTTGGATACAAAAAGACTAATGCCCCGTACACACGGTCGGATTTTCCGATGGAAAATGTCCGATCGGAGCGTGTTGTCGGAAATTCCGACCGTGTGTGGGCTCCATCGGACATTTTCCATCGGATTTTCTGACACACAAAGTTGGAGAGCAGGAGATAAAATTTTCCGACAACAAAATCCGTTGTCGGAAATTCCGATCGTGTGTACACAAATGCGACGGACAAAGTGCCACACATGCTCAGAATAAAATGAAAGCTATTGGCCACTGCCCCGTTTATAGTCCCGACGTATGTGTTTTACGTCACCGCGTTCAGAACAATCGGATTTTCCGACAACTTTGTGTGACCGTGTGTATGCAAGACAAGTTTGAGCCAACATCCGTTGGAAAAAATCCTAGGATTTTGTTGTCAGAATGTCCGAACAAAGTCCGACCGTGTGTACGGGGCATAATACAGTACATGATACTAAGTCCAAGTGATTACATGGGTAGCATTGGGGCTTAGTGATTAGCACTTATGACTTGCAGCACTAGTTTTCTTGGTTTAAAAACCAATCAGGACACTACCTGCATGAAGTTTACTTGATGCAATCACTGATGCAATTTTGGATGCGTTCCTGAATGCACTGAATTGCATGTCAAGTAAAATAACATGTCTTTCTATGGAGGACATTCACATATACTGTATGCAGTCTGAAAGTGATGTGATTTGAGAAACGGTCCTGTACGTTTTTTTGTGCGACGCAGTGTGTTTTTGTAAGTAAAATGAAAACAGCATGGAAAATGCATAAGTGTTCAAATGCAATGCGATTCCAGTGCATTTTCCAGGACTGCTGTATTTCTGAAGTTATTTCCAGGGAGAAAATTAGAGAGAAAGAGAGAGAATGAATTGCATTGCAAACTCATTGGAATCACAGAGGGACAAGGATGACATCGCACTGCCTGTGATCTTTCAAAAAGCACTACAAAACTAATTGAAATCGCTTATCATTAGTAAGGATGAGCCGAACACCCCCCGGTTCGGTTCGCACCAGAACATCCGAACAGGCAAAAAATTTGGACGAACAAACGAACACCGTTAGAGCCTATGGGACACGAACATGAAAAATCAAAAGTGCTCATTTTAAAGGCTTACATGCAAGTTATTGTCATAAAAAGTGTTTGGGGACCTGGGTCCTGCCCCAAGGGACATGTATCAATGCAAAAAAAAGTTTTAAAAACAGCAGTTTTTAAAACATTCCAAAAACAAAAACACATTCCAAAAACATGCTGGTAGGTTAATTGCTTCTGTCTAAATTGGCCCTAGTATGCACAGGTATGCATGTGAAATAGGGACTTTTTAAGATTTTAAGCTCCCTGAGGGAATGCACAAAAATTTGTATATCACTGTGTTAGGCACACAAATCCTCCTGCTGAACCGGCCAAGATTTAAATCATTAATGGGCAGGCTGATTGTACCAAGTTGATCGATCAACTTGGGTATAACCAGCCTGTCGGGTTCTCTTACGATTATTAATCACTGTCTTCTCCCGACAAGGATGGCCTCCTCCACCTTCCCGCCGGGAGCAGACAATAGCTCGGCAGGAGGGATTTCCCTGTCAGCACTATCCATGTTGCTGGGGAAATTTTGCAAATTTCTTGCACCATGTATGGCCAGCCTAAATGTTCAGCTCTACATAAATACCTTTAATAAAATAAACAACAGAGACCATCTTAAACAGGATAATAAGCAGTCTACTATAAAACAGCAAAGTAATCACTACAGTATCACAAGTGAATATACAGTACTTCTGTAGGTAGGGAATGGTATCATAGTAAAACTCAACAAACAGTTACCCTGCATCCAATTCGCATTCGACAGGAGAGTGTGACCGGCTCTCTATGGAGCTGGTTCACACATCTCCGGGGCGGCCGTGGAGCACACAGCAGAAGGCTCCTGTGCATCTTTGGCTCTGTTTCAGGTCTGAATTGAGGCAAAAATTTGGACCTAATTTGGACCTGAAACGGTGAATGGGGACGCACCGGACCCCATGCTTTGCCCGGCGCCGCAAATAGTGTGAACCCAGCCTTAAGGTTAAGGCATCATTTAGCTGCTTCATCCTATGGGATGGCCTAGGACAATTAGAGGACATCCAGTAAAAGATTGCCGCTTTACGGGCTTGAAAGAAAAGTTATTGGAGAAGTACAAGCTTTGCAGGTGGTAACACTAGATCTTGCAAAATGTCCAGAACACAAAACTCGGGGGTAAGTGAGATCTCATCACATCATGGATAAATTTAAGAGTCTGCACCAAAAATGTATTTACAGCAGGGAAAGCCCAAATCTAAAAAATGATTCAGGTGGCATGTGAAATGTGTTTGACTGTCACTACTGAATATTATGTACTGTCATGTAAGTCTATCATTCCTTGCTTTAAAAAGAATGACATGCAATTTCTTTGTATACGGGTCCTACAGTTAAAGTATAACTTTAACTGTAGGACCCGTTTAGTTTTGGATAGAGTGGAGAGGGACTAGAACACCTGTCAGTTTTTATTGCTTTCTGTGTCCCCATTAAGGAGTTTCAGCTCCTCTATTTGACCTGTTTACAATTATCCTTAACCACTTCATATCCGGGCCATTTCTGACACTTCGCTCCTACATGTCAAAAATCATCATTTTTTTGCTATAAAATTACATAGAACCCCCAAACATTATATATGTTTTTTTAGCAGAGACCCTACAGAATACAATGGCGGTCATTGCAACTTTTTATCTTGCACGGTATTTGCGCAGCAATTTTTCAAACGCGTTTTTTTTGGAAAAAAAACAGTTTCATGCTTAAAAAAAAAAGAAAACAGCAAAGTTAGCCAAATTTTTTTGCATTGTGTGAAAGATGAAGTTACGCCGAGTAAATAGATACCTAACATGTCACGCTTCAAAATTGCACACGCTCGTGGAATGGCGCCAAACTTTGGTACTTAAAAATGCCCATAGGCGACGCTTTAAAATTTTTTACTGGTTACATGTTTTGAGTTACAGAGGAGGTCTAGGGCCAAAATTATTGCTCTTGCTCTAACGTTCGTGGCGATACCTCACATGTGTGGTTTGAACACTGTTTTCATATGTGGGCGGGACTTACGTATGCGTTCGCTTCTGCGTGCGAGCTCACGGGGACAGGGGCGCTTTAAAAATTTTTTTTTTTTTTTTTATTGTTAATTTTACTTAAAAATTTTTATTTTGACACTTTAAAAAAATATTTTTTTTTTTGATCACTTTTATTTCTATTACAAGGAATGTAAACATCCCTTGTAATAGGAATATGACACGATCAGTCCTCTTTACAGTGAGATATGGGGTCAATAAGACCCCACATCTCACCTCTAGGCTGGGAAGCCTAAAATAAAAAAAAAAAATAAAACGATCGCCGCTTCACAACCGAAGCGGCGCCGTTTTTTTGAATGCAGAGGCCGGGCGTGACGTCATAACATCGCGCCCGGCCTCCGAACGATCATAGAGACTCCGGCGACCATCTGGTCCGCCGGAAATCTCTATGGTGAACATCCGGCGCCGGCGGATCCGCTATCCGACTCACCGATCGCTGAGGTGAGTCGGTAGTAGCACCGGAGGGCGGCGGGAGGGGGGGGGGTGTCCCCTCCCGCCACCCGTAAGAACGATCAAGCGGCGGAACAGCCGCTATGATCGTTCTTATGGTGTACGGAATCGCCGGCTGAAAATGCCGGTATCTGAATGATGTCTGTAGCCTCAGACATCATTCAGATATAAGCCCTGAAAGTGGAGGCCGTCATATGACGGCCTCCGGATGTCAAGTGGTTAAAAATGTAAGTAAAAAAAAATCCCCAAATTTGGGTTGTCCCCAGAAAAGTAATATAGGGGAAATCTTCCAATGGGGACACTAGTTCTAGTGACCTGGAGGTCCCCAAGGTATTCCTTTAATTTAACTTCCTGTTTGGCTATGGGACAGGAAGTGAGGGGAAATCTCTGAAACGGGACACACAGATGGTGAAAAAAAATAAATCTGACAGCGGTTAACCCCCCCCCCCCCCCCCCCCCCACACACACACACACACACACACACACACCACTCTATCTAAAATGAAAAAAAAGTTTTGCCTATAGTTCTTTAATTGCATTGCTAGCACAAGATGTGAAGGTCACTTCTCTAAGTAGCACCCTCTACCAATAGGTAGGTGCTAGTAATAGTTTTTACTAGGGATTGTCAGCATAGGCAAATTTAGGCAGGCCCATGCTGCAAGCTAGGCCTGTCTGTTTTGATCTGGGGGGCTGGGAGTGGTCAGAGTAGCAGTGGGTGTGATCACCTGTGCTCTAGTTCTGAGGAGCCTCCCCTGCTTCCAGAGAGAAGATTCTGGAAGAGGGGCTGGGCCTGGAACTGTGGCAGGCAGCTCACGTGGGAGCTCTGACCAACCTCCAATTGGTATTGGCAGGGGGCAGGCCTCCTATATAAGCTGAGGTGATATGCCACTGGGGGGGAGTGAAGTGAGGAATGGAATACAAGGCAGCAGCAGGAGGGCACCCCCATCTGGGGGGGGTGTATCGATCGCAGAAGGAGGCCCAGGGAGAGCTGTGAAGGAACTTTGCCTCTACACGGTCATTGGCAATGTCTTTATCACCACACGGTCAGTGGTAAGGAACTCCTGGAGCAGAGGGGCAGGTGAAGCTGTCAGAACGTATGGTCCGGTCAAGTTCCTCATCAAGGACTCAGGGCAGTGAAAGGTCGTTAGTGTTACCACAGTGGAGGGCTGGCTGTGCCAGGAAGTTTGTGAGGGAACTTTGCTTCTACACAGTCATTAGCAAAGTCTTCATCATTTACACAGTGAATGATGAGGATTCCTGGATCAAAGAAGAGACTGTGGGGATCTGTGTCAAATCGATGTGGCCTGAGGGCAGAGGATTTGCAAGCTGGGTTGGCTGGGAACAGTAGTCCACGATCCAAAGAAATGCTTTTACACTACTGGGGCTCTGGGGAGAGGTGCTGCAGGCCTCAGGCCTAGTAGCGGCGGGCAACCAGAGCCTGTTTAGGGGCTTATACAGAGTGGGTCCTTATTACCAAAAAGAAGAAGATGTGACATGACTTTACATCAGTATTCATAGGTTTGTGCAGGAGGAAACAAGTTTGTGCAGGAGGAGAAGGAGTTCTAAGACCATCACTGTTACACAGTCAATAGTGATGTCTCCATTCTTTACACGGTAATAGATGGGGAATTCTTGGAAGTAATAGTCTGCATGGAGATGCAGGAGGAGATTCATACCCAGTAAAAATGCACATCCAATCTTCTGGCTCTATGTGCTATTGTGCTTAATCTTAAAATATGATGGCAATTAAAGGTCCTATGGGCATCCCATATCCCCTTTCCCCTATCCAAGTTGTACACCCCAATAAAACAACAAAAAACAAAATCAGCAGAAGACTGTTCATTGTCTCTGTAAGTGATGTATGAAGTCTGGCAGCGGGGTGCATTGGTGGATTGTTTGTTACTAGCGGCAACTACATCGCTACATCTATATGAAAGGCTCACCTGTGAGCTGTACGGTTCTTTTTTGAACTCTTGTTAAAGAGACAGACCTCTTTATTGGGATCTACTGTCCATTTAGTATTTGCCATCTTTTTACTGGGAACTAAAAGGAGGCTATATTCAAATATCTAGGGGTGATTATAATGCTCAACTGCCCATGGAAACTGTAATATAGGTGTACACATTTATGAAAGTTTTCAGTGTTACCATATTACTCAATGTTACCTGCCTACTGTGACCAGGGACCAATACTTACAGACCGATGTGTTTTCTGTAACCATGAGTTTACATATTTATTTTACACATGACGCCCTGGTTCACATTGGTACGATTTGACATGCGATTCGACATGTCAAATCAGCGGCAATTGTCGGCAATGGCACCGTCCTAATCGGTGCGACGTTGCATTTGCAGCGCCACACCGAATTCAAAAAGTAGTTTCTGTACTACTTTTTGCGATTTTGGGCTGCGATTTACATTGACATCTGTGCAGAAACCTGCATAGATGTCTCTGAAATCGCGGCGGAAATCGGGACTGACATGCGGGAGTAAAAACGGGCATCATTCCCGCAGTTCAGTGTGAACGTGGGCTTAGCTGCATTTATATGCATTTCACAGGTTGCTTGCCTTTAACAATGAATCAGCTTTGAAAAGCTGAAAGATGCAAGATGAAGGATTTACAATGTACAAAATACAGGCCAATAACCTTTTCAAGAGGTAAAGAAAAAAACAGTAGCGACAGACAAAATGTTGAAGGAACATGAAAAGTTTATTCCATCACAAAATGTCAAGAGGACAAATCAGTGCATTTCAGGAGTTTAAAATTGCTGGATGGTCCCAGGCTTGAATGAACATTATAAGAACATGAAAATTATAAACATTAAAATCTCAGTATTAGGAGAAGGCTCCAACAGCTGATTGCCAAGGTTTTGCAATCAGTGGCTGCAGCCTGCTTTTAATACTGAGTGCAAGCTCTGCTAGAGCTGGTCATTATGGTGATGAGTGAATGTCAGCTGATTGGTTCATGGTATTATTATTCACACTTTGCCCATCACCTGGTGAACTAATAATGGGGTTCAAAAGGACGCTTTCCGCCTTCAGTAGAGTGCTTCCAATCCAAGACTATAGTACTTGCCTACTTTAAGAAGAAGGGCAGTTACTATTAAGGTAGTACTAAACCCAAAAAACATAATTTTAATATATTGCAGCTTATCAATCCTTTAACCACTTCAGCCCCGGAAGATTTGGCTGCTCAATGACCAGGCCATTTTTTGCGATACGGCACTGCGTCGTTTCAACTGACAATTGCGCGGTCCTGCAACACTGTACCCAAACAAAATTGACATCCTTTTTTTTCCCACAAATAGAGCTTTCTTTTGGTGGCATTTGATCACCTCTGAGGCTTTTATTGTTTGCGCTATAAACAAAAGAAGAGCGACAATTTTGAAAAATCACAATATCTTTTACATTTTGCTAAAATAAATATCCCACATTTTTTTTTCCAAAAAACAATTTTTTTCCTCAGTTTAGTCCGATATGTATTCTTCTACATATTTTCGGTAAACAAAAACGCAATAATCGTATATTGATGGGTTTGCGCAAAAGTTATAGCATCTACAAAATAGGTGATAGATTTATGGCATTTTTATTATTTATTTATTTATTTATTTTACTAGTAATGGCGGCGATATGAGATTTTTATCGGGACTGCGATATTGCGGCAGACAAATTGGACACTTTTGACACATTTTTGGGACCATTGATAATTATACAGCGATCAGTGCTATAAAAATGCACTGATTAATGTATAAATGTCACTGGCAGGGAAGGGGTTAACACTAGGGGGTGATCAAGGGGTTAAATTTGTTCCCTAGGTGTGTTCTAACTGTAGGGGGGATGGGACTGACTAGGGGAAGAAACAGATAGTGTTCATACTTAGTATGAACATACGATCTGTCTCCTCTCCCCTGAGAGAACGTCGGTTCTCGCTCTGTCATGAGCGATTGCGGGTGCCCGGCGGTCATCACGCCCACCTGGCACTCGCATCGGGCGCACGCACCCCTAGTGACCAAAAAAAAATGGGCGGCGAAAAATGGGCGGGGTTTACGCGAAATAGTGGGTGTGTCTTAAATGGGGTGTCTCAAAGGGGGTGTGGTTAGAGTCTGAGATAAATGAGGGATGGAGAGGGAAAGGGGGGAGAGGGATGGAGGGACAGGAGCCCCAGATCCTACACAACAATGGAAATATGTGTATTCTAGAAAGTTTAACAATCAGCAGATAAAGATACTCCCAACACCTGGGGTTAGCACTTCAATCATTCCGTCACATCAGGAGTCCCCAGTGGAGCCCCCCTCACATCAGGTGTCCCCAGCGGAGCCCCCCTCACATCAGGTGTCCCCAGCGGAGCCCCCCCTCACATCAGGAGTCCCCAGCAGAGCCCCCCTCACATCAGGAGTCCCCAGCGGAGCCCCCCTCACACCAGGAGTCCCCAGCGGAGCCCCCTTCACATCAGGAGTCCCCAGTGGAGCCCCCCTCACATCAGGAGTCTCCAGCGGAGCCCCCCTCACATCAGGAATCCCCAGCGGAGCCCCCCTCACATCAGGAGTCCGCAGCGGAGCCCTCCTCACATCAGGAATCCCCAGCGGTGCCCCCCCCTCACATCGGGATTCCCTTGCGGAGCCCCCCCTCACATCAGGAGTCCCCAGCGGAGCCCCCCTCACATCAGGAGTCCCCAGCGGAGCCCCCTCACATCAGGAATCCCCAGCGGTGCCCCCCCTCACATCAGGATTCCCCTGCGGAGCCCCCCCTCACATCAGGAGTCTCCAGCAGAGTCCCCCTCACATCAGAAGTCCCCAGCGGAGCCCCCCTCACACCAGGAGTCCCCAGCAGAGCCCCCTCACACCAAGAGTCCCCAGTGGAGCCCCCCTCACATCCGGAGTCCCCAACAGAGCCCCCCCTCACATCAGGGTCCCCAGTGGAGCCCCCCCTCACATCAGGTGTCCCCAGTGGAGCCCCCCTCACATCAGGTGTCCTCAGTGGAGCCCCCCTCACATCAGGAGTCACCAGCGGAGCCCCCCTCACATCAGGAGTCCCCAGCGAGCCCCCCTCACATCAGGAGTCTCCAGCAAAGCCCCCCTCACATCAGGAGTCCCCAGTGGAGCTCCCCTCACATCAGGAGTCTCCAGCGGAGCCCCCTCACATCAGGAGTCTCCAGCGGAGCCCCCCCTCACATCAGGAGTCACCAGCGGAGCCCACCTCTCACCAGGAGTCCCCAGCGGAGCCCCCCTCACACCAGGAATCCCCAGCGGAGCCCCCCCTCACATCAGGAGTCTCCAGCGGAGCCCCCCTCACATCAGGAGTCTCCAGCGGAGCTCCCCTCACATCAGGAGTCACCAGCGGAGCCCCCCTCACACCAGGAGTCCCCAGCGGAGCCCCCCTCACACCAGGAGTCCCCAGCGGAGCCCCCCTCACATCAGGAGTCCCCAGCGGAGCCCCCCCTCACATCAGGAGTCCCCAGCGGAGCCCCCCTCACATCAGGAGTCCCCAGCGGAGCCCCCCCTCATATCAGGGTCCCCAGTGGAGCCCCCTCACATCAGGTGTCCCCAGTGGAGCCCCCCTCACATCAGGTGTCCCCAGTGGAGCCCCCCTCACATCAGAAGTCCCCAGTGGAGCCTCCCCTCACATCAGGAGTCCCCAGCGGAGCCCCCCTCACACCAGGAGTCCCCAGCGGAGCCCCCCTCACATCAGGAGTCCCCAGTGGAGCCCCCCTCACCTTGGGAATCTCCAGCGGAGCCCCCTCACATCAGGAGTCCCCAGCGGAGCCCCCCCTCACATCAGGAGTCCCCAGCGGAGCCCCCCTTCACATCAGGAGTCCCCAGCGGAGCCCCCCCTCACATCAGGAGTCCCCAGCGGAGCCCCTCCTCACATCAGGAGTCCCCAGCGGAGCCCCCCCTCACATCAGGAGTCCCCAGCGGTGCCCCCCCTCACATCAGGAGTCCCCAGCGGTGCCCCCCTCACATCAGGAGTCCCCAGCAGAGCCCCCCTCACATCAGGAATCCCCAGCGGAGCCCCCCTCACTCCAGGAGTCCCCAGTAGAGCCCCCCCTCACATCAGGTGTCCCCAGTGGAGCCCCGCCTCACATCAGGTGTGCCCAGTGGAGCCCCCCCTCATATCAGGTGTCCCCAGTGGAGCCCCCCCTCACATCAGGTGTCCCCAGTGGAGCCCCCCTCACATCAGGTGTCCCCAGTGGAGCCCCCCTCACATCAGTTGTCCCCAGTGGAGCCCTCCTTACATCAGATGCCCCCAGCGGTGCCCTCCCCTTACCTCAGGTGTCCTAGTCTCCTATCCGCATGGTTAGAACCCCCGCCCCTTTCCATAACAGACCGGCAGCGGGGCGGGGGTTAAGCGAGGCGGAGGGTGGGCGGCGACGCAAGAGGCGACGCTGTGGCATGAAACTGTTGATCAGAATTTACTGGGCATCTTGGTAGTACAGTCCAGCAGCATAACAAACATTCTGCAATAACTGAATAACTTTCTAACAAAAGACTGCCCAGTGCATACATTCCCAAGGTTAGAGTACTTAAAGTCCTTGGTCTGGAAGAGTCCTGGCTCAGGTGAGCCCCTATAGGGGCTTGTGGGTTGCTGTGGGTTACATCTTCTCCTTGTCTCTGGTCTTACTTCCCATCCAGGCCATGGCAAAAGAGAACTCAAGCAGAGGTTTCCCCCTATTTATGTACAACACAGGGTGGAGGGCCAAGCCCAGAAATGCCCAGGAAACATTTACTTAAAGAGATTGTAAACCCTCACCCAAGGCTGGGACAAGGGGTGGGCAGGAGGGGCAGCTGCTCTTGAGTGCAGTGAAGCAAGGTGGCAAAGAAGGGACACAAGGTGGTACACCCATTCTACAGCATGTATTAACAGTGGGGGAAGGGGGCGCAATTCTGGGTCCTTGCCCTGGGCATTGTACAACCCTGTCCCAGTACTGCGCTCACCTTGTAAAACAACTTATTACGTTTAAAATATAAATGAAAGGCAAAACAATGCTGCAGTGCAGATCGCAAATTCCTTGCCATAGGCAGGACATTCGACAGGGGACATGGGATCCTAAAACCCTCCAAGAATCCCACAGCCAAAAGTTTTGCCACTTCTCGATCAGGGTATCTATTTAGAAAATTTGCATCCTTCCGGTGCCATCCCTCTTGTTAGCAAACTCAGCGGCACGCTTACCTTTTTTGAAGCATCAGCACACAGGATGTGAACCCCCACAGCCGGAGCACTCATGCTTGAAGTCAAGTCAAGCTCCATTGTCATTCCACTACACGTAAGAACATACAGTAGAACGAAATATCATATCTCACAGGGCCACGGTGCTACATACAAATTAAACATAATTCGAACTAGATGTACAAAGAATAAAAACACAGTGAGGAATACACAACTGGAAAGTATGTAACTGTACATATACTATATGTTTCCAAAAGTCTTTGTAGCAGCAAGTGTTTATAAAAGTGTCTAGTGCATATTCAAGAGTAAAAAGGAGGGGACGTGAGACGTTCCTGATCACAATATATAGGAATAGAAGAAGTTTCAAAGAGGATTGGAGTTGAAGGCTCTCACAGCCTGGGGGAAAAAACTGTTGAACAGTCTGACAGTCCTGGTTTTGATACTCCAGTACCTTCTACCTGATGGAAAGAGCTGAAAGAGACTGTGGGAGGGATGAGTAGGATCCCTCACGATACTGGTAGCTTTTCTGGAGCATCGTGTATAGAAAATGTCCAGGATGGAGGGGAGAGAGACACCAATAATCTTTTCAGCCGTCTTCACTAGCCGCTGCAGGGTCTTGCGGTCAGCGGAACTGCAGTTCCCATACCAGACAATGATGCAGCTGGTCAGCACGCTTTGAAAGGTTCCCCTATAAAATGTAGTACGGGTGGGTGGGGGGAGACTGGCTTTTTTTAAGGCGGCAGAGAAAATATAGGCGCTGTTGTGCCTTCTTGGTTAGTGACGTGATGTTTGTTGTCCAGGTAAGATCCTCTGAGATGTGCACTCCCAGGAATTTAATACTGTTTACTCTCTCCACAGTCAAGCTGTCGATGGTCAGTGGGGAGTGATCAACAGAATTTCTCCTGAAATCCATCACAACCTCCTTTGTTTTGCTTACAATAAGGAACAGGCTGTTTGTACTACACCATTTAACCAGTTTTTCCACTTCCTCTATGTAGAGTGTTTCATCATCGTTACTGATGAGACCCACCACAGTTGTGTCATACACAAACTTGATGATATGGTTGGAGCTGAACTTGGCAGTACAGTCGAGGGTCAGCAGTGTGAAGAGCAGCGGGCTGAGCACACATCCCTGTGGGGCACCCGTGCTCAGTGTGGTAGTGCTCGACGTGCTGCAGCCAACACGGACTGACTGAGGTCTTCCAGTTAAAAAGTCCAGGATCCAATTACAGAGGGGCAGGTTGAGGCCCAGCGAGTTAAATTTAGTGATAAGTTGCTGAGGAATTTTTGTATTAAATGCTGAGCTAAAGACGATGAACAGCATTCTAACATAAGTGTCTTTTTGTTCTAAGTGGGTAAGGGCCAAGTGAGGAGTAGAAGATACTGCATCGTCCGTGGATCGGATTGGACGGTATGCAAACTGATATGGGTCCAGCCTGTTTGAAAGACTGGATTTAATGTGATGCATGACTAACCTCTCAAAGCACTTCATTATTATTGGAGTTAGTGCTATAGGACGATAGTCATTCAAACAGGACACAGGTGTCTTCTTTGGCACTGGAATTATTATGGTGGATTTAAGACACATAGGGACAACCGCCTGGCTCTGGCTCAAATGTTAAAGATATCTGTAAGGACATCTGTCAGCTGTACAGCACAGTCTTTCAGCACACGTCCAGGTAGGTCATGAGGGCCAGTAGCCTTCCGTCGGTTGATCCTGAACAGGGTCTTCCTTACATCAGCTAGAGAAAAGCAGAGCACCCGGTCGTTTCGGGATATTAGTAGTTTTTGTGAAGGCGTTTGGTTCTGCATCTCAAACCGTGCATAAAATTGGTTGAGTGCATCCGGGAGAGAAGTATCATTATCATTGGCCTGTGGCAGGGGCTTGTAGTTAGTGATGGTCTGGGTGGCTTGCCACAGGGCCCCTGTGTCTTTGCTGTCGCTAAAGTATTTATTAATTTTTTTAGCATATTGTTGTTTTTCCTTCTTGATGCCATGAGACAGATTGGCTCTTGCTGTTTTGAGAGTTGTTTTATCTCCTGATCTGAATACCTCATCTCTGGTCTTTAGCAGCCCATGAACCTCTGCTGTAATCCATGGCTTGTGGTTGGCACGTGTGGTAATAATCTTGGTGACTGTCACATCATCTATGCACTTTTTGATGTAAGCAGTCACTGTTTCAGTGTACTCTTGTAAGTCTGTATAATAGTTGTAAGTGGCTGCCTCTTTAAACATGTTCCAATCTGTGTGCTGAAAGCAGTCCTGCAGTACTGGGGTAGCATTGTCTGGCCATACTGTGATTTCTTTTTGAACCGGTTTTGCAAGTGTAAGCAACGGTTTGTTTGCTGGGATTAGCATAACAGAGATGTGATCTGAATACCCAAGGTGGGGGCGGGGTTCAGCCTTGTATGCATTTTTCTCTGTTGTATAAACAAAGTCCAGTATGTTTGTTTCCCCTTGTTGCAAAATTCACATGTTGGTAAAACTTCAGCAAAACTGTCTTTAAGTTTGCATGGTTGAAGTCATCAGCAATAATGAAAAAGCCGTCAGGGTTGTTTGATGTTCGCTGATAGAGCTGTAAAGTTCGCAAAGCGCGTCCTTAGCGGTTAAACACGGGGGGGGGGAATGTAAACCACAGCAATAACAATGGCTGTGAACTCCCTCGGCAGATAGAATGGTCGACACTTCACAAACATAAACTCTACCACCGATGAGCAGTGTTTTGTTACCACCACAGCATTGTTAGACCATTCTTTGTTGATATACACACACAGACCACCTCCGCGAGTCTTACCGGACAGTGATGTATCTCTATCCACTCGGTAGCAGGTTGGCCCCTGTAGCTGAATGGCGGAATCCGGGATGTTGTTTAGGGATGAGCTTCATGTTCGGGTCGAACATGAGTTCGACTCGAACATTGGCTGTTCGCCCGTTCGCCGAATAGAGAACAATTTGGGGTGTTCGCGGCAAATTTGAAAGCTGCGGAACACCCTTTAAAAGTCTATGGGAGAAATCAAAAGTGCTCATTTTAAAGGTTAATATGCCTGGTATTGTCATAAAAAGTGTTTGGGGACCTGGGTCCTGCCCCAGGGGACATGTATCAATGCAAAAAAAAGTTTTAAAAATGGACATTTTTTCGGGAGCAGTGATTTTAATAATGCTTAAAGTGAAACAATAACAGTGAAATATTCCTTTAAATTTCATACCTGGGGGGTGTCTATAGTATGCCTGTAAAGTGGCGCATGTTTCCTGTGTTTAGAACAGCCTGAGAGCAAAATGACATTTCTAAAGGAAAAAAAGTCATTTAAAAGTACTCACGGCTATAATGAATTGTCGGTCTCGGCAATACACATAAAAGTCATTGAAAAAAACGGCATGGGATTCCCCCACAGTCCTCTGAATATTAAGGGGAACCCCGAACCAAATTTTTTTTAAAACATGCGTGGGGGTCCCCCCAAATTCCATACCAGGCCCTTCAGGTCTGGTATGGATTTTAAGGGGAACCCAGCGCCAAAATAAAAAAAAGGCGTGGGGTCCCCCCAAAAATACATACTAGACCCTTAACCGAGCACGCAACCTGGCAGGCCGCAGGAAAAAGAGGGGGGCTAGAGAGTGCCCCCCCTGAACCGTACAAGGCCACATGCCCTCAATATGGGAAGGGTGCTTTGGGGTAGTGGCCCCCCAAAAGCACCTTGTCCCCATGTTGATGGGGACAAGGGCCTCATCCCCACAACCCTTGCCCGATGGTTGTGGGGGTCTATGGGTGGGGGGCTTATCGGAATCTGGAAGCCCCCTTTAACAAGGAGACCCCCAGATCCCGGCCCCCCTGTGGTAAATTGCTAAATGTACGCCTACTATTTCACAAAAAATGTGTGAAAATGGTGAAAAAACACAAGACACAGCTTGGGACAAGTCCTTTATTAAAAAATAAAAAATAAAAGTGTCCCACGAAGTCCATTCATCTTCTTCTTCTCTCACTCCGACAGACCAAAAAAGCAAAAAAAAAAAGCCGCACGCCGCCACCGATCTGCCACCGTAATGACCGGCCTCTCAGGTGACAGCTCTTTTATAACTGAGGGCGGGGCCACACGATGACATCGCCGGGTGACCCCGCCCCTCTCTGATACACGGGGACATCCCTATGGCTTTCCCGTAGCGTTAGAGGGGGGTGGGGCCACCCAGCTACGTAACTGGGTGACCCCGCCCCCTCTGATGCTACGGGGAAGCCATAGGGATGTCCCCATGCGTCAAAGGGGGCGGCCAGGTGGCCCTGCCCCCTCTGACTCTACCATTTCACACAAGGGGGGCCAGGATCTGGGGTCCCCCTGTTAAAGGGGGCTTCCAGATTACGATAAGCCCCCCGCCCGCAGACCCCCACAACTACTGGACAAGGGTTGTGGGGATGAGGCCCTTGTCCCCATCAACATACCACTACATACCACTACCCCAAAGCACCCTCCCCATGTTGAGGGCATGTGGCCTGGTACAGTTCAGGAGGGGGGGCACTCTCTCGTCCCCCCCTCTTTTCCTGCGGCCTGCCAGGTGGCATGCTTGGATAAGGGTCTGGTATGGATTCTTGGGGGACCCCACGCCATTTTTTGTTTTAATTACGGCGCGGGGTTCCCCTTAAAATCCATACCAGACCTAAAGGGTCTGGTATGGATTTTGAAGGGGACCCCTACACCATTTTTTTAAAAAATTTTGGCGCGGGGTTCCCCTTAATATCCATATTAGACCTGAAGGGCCTGGTATGAAATTTGGGGGGACCCCACGCATTTTTTAAAAAAAATTTGGTTCTGGGTTCCCCTTAATATTCATACCAGACCTGGAGGGTCTGGTAATGGACTGTGGGGGAATCCCATGCCGTTTTTTTTAATGACTTTTATGTGTATTTCCGGGACCGACAATTCATTTTAGCCGCGAGTACTCCTGAAAAAAGTCTGTTTTTAAAACTTTTTTTGCATTGATACATGTCCCCTGGGGCAGGACCAAGGTCCTCAAACACTTTTTATGACAATAACTTCCATATAAGCCTTTAAAATTAGCACTTTTTATTTTTCATGTTCGTGTCCTATAGACTTTAACGGTGTTCGCATATTTGAATGAATTTTTTGCATGTTTGCTTGTTCTGCTGCGAACCGAACCGGGGGGTGTTCGACTCATCCCTAATGTTGTTATTTAGCCATGTTTCAGTGAAGATAAACACACAACAATCTCTTGTCTCATGCTGTGTGGACCGACTGAGTTGAATTAAGTCCAGTTTATATTCCAGCGAGCGAACATTAGAGAGCATAAGTGTTGGAAGAGCCGGCCTTGTGGGTTTAGCCCTTAGCCTAGCTTGTATACCTCATCGCTTACCGCGTTTCCGTCTCCTCTCACACCGCTTGCGTCGCTGCCTTGTGCAGGAAGCTTCAGTAGGCGAAACTGCGGTCTCGGAGTCAGGTTTCAGTAAACAGAGGTCTCGTAGCTTCTTGATAGCCACCAGTGAAACTTGATGTTTGTGTATACGGCCGATATCCAAAAGACTTTGGCAATCGTAGTTATGTTTTAAAGTAGTTTCCAGATGACTTTGTGATAAGGTAAGACTATTTGAAGACAAAGAGACAACATTAAAAGACATAAAAGCTCCGTCTTTTGGACCCAGAGTAGCCACTGCGTCTAACCGCACCGCCATCTGTA
The DNA here is from genome assembly GCA_037952835.1 of Lithobates septentrionalis. Taxonomy (NCBI): domain Eukaryota; kingdom Metazoa; phylum Chordata; class Amphibia; order Anura; family Ranidae; genus Lithobates; species Lithobates septentrionalis. Next base: position 2,388,721 of record JBBDGP010002445.1, read on the forward strand.
GCTGGAGGTCTAGTCCACGTAACAGAACAAAGGCGAACAATGTTCCGGGTTCCTCTCACCTCTAATGCCCGCCATAATGGCAAAGCCTGTAACCAGTTAGTGAAAGTCCGCGGAATCAATCTGTACCTCCGCTTCTCCTCATCCTCCTTCTTGGAGTCGTCGGGCTTGACCCTATCCAAATTAAATTTTTCCAGAGGCAGCAAGGAGAAGATCTCCACATACTCACCCTTGCAAGTTTTGTCCTGGACCTCCTGCTTCAAATTTGCCCACAACGGCCCTTCAAAGCACACGTACACTTTGCATTTTGTGGCATCTGCAATCCTTACCACATCCTTCCTGCCCATGACCTCCTGCAATGTTCCCAGCTTTTGAACTCACTGACACTGCTTCCAAGGGGGGCACCGAAGGGCTCCGCAGGGGTCGGCAGGACACCCGTGACCTAGGATGGGGTAGGTGGGGCCCCCACGTTCTGGCCCGTCCCCTCGCCATCTGCACCACCCCCTACAACCAGTTGTACCCAAGGCGACACCTGAGGGGACTGACCCTGTCCCCCCACAAAACGCTGGACTAAGTCCCGCAACCCTCCCAGCAAATCTAGCACCCGTGGGCTAGCTGCTGCGGCCGTAAGTAACTGTGGCGTCGCTCTATCCGTGCCACAGCCGCACCCCCATCCCCCATTCCCAACAAACCACGCAGTGCAGAGTTTGAAGAAACATTAGGTAAAACAGATGACGTACCGGGCTGACCAAGAATGCCGCCAACAGCCGCCGATCCCGCCTCCATCGGTGCCATGCGACTCTGCGACTCCTCTTCCTCCGAGCAGGACAGCTGCCCTTTGGACTGTACATCAGGAGCCTGTTGATCTGGCCTCTGCAGCCTCCCAGGCGAGAAGGGCCTGGAGGGTGTGGATCCCTGCCGCAGCTGGGACCACCCACCAGCACTGAACCTGTTTACTGCTGCGCCTACTGCTGCACCACTGGGCGTGCACACTCATGTGGAACCCTGGCCAGTCCTTCCCTGTCGTCTGCATCTGCTCTGCCCCCCTTCCGATACAGCTTGTGGACCCCTCAGAGTTCTGGAGCTGCCGGCTGCATCTGGTGATGGCCCGTCGACCGTGGCTGCACTCCTCCCTCACCGAGCCTCCTCCCCCGTGGGAACCGCTGGGGGGGAGACTGCTTGCTCCTGACACATGCGATGCACGGGCGGGAAAGAGGCACAATTGGGGGCCTGTAGCCCTGCCCACCGAGCTCCGCCGGCAGCGAGGATTCCAATCAGGCCCTGCACCGGCGGAAGCCAATGGTCACTTCGCCAGGGAGCCCGACGGGTCCCGTGGAGGGCTCCTAGTGTGGTGCAAAGCTCTGGGGGAGGGCCGTGGTGAAAAACGCTTCGGAGACCTAGACCTTCGAGCACGTGAGGACACCTCACCTCCTGCTGCCGACCCCGAGGCCTGATCCTTGATGAGGGCGGACACTTGGCTGTGCAACCACTCCGGTCCCCTGGTCGCTGCAGCCACCAACAACCGGGCTAAGATGAGATCTATGTTGGCCATAATGGTGGAGGACAGCAGTGTGTGTCCAAACTGCTTCCTCCTTTCTGCCCCTTCCCCTGCTACCTGAAAGACCCGCCTCCCCCTTAATAAATTCCGCTCCTCCCACTCTGTCTTCTCCAAGTTGTACCATCCCCTTCCTTTCACACTTTCCTGATTACCCATTTGTTGTCTCCCCTCTACACACTGTCATGCCCGGCCCTGCACTACTTCCTTCTTTTTCTTTTCGTTCCGGGCCTCACTGACAAGATGGAGATGTGTATGTAGCAAGGTCCCAGGCCTCCTTTAGTCTAATGAGAACCTCCAGAGCCAAGGACAGCTGACATCCTTCTGTATAGAGTGGGTTGTAACGCATAGTGGGTGTAATGTAAGATAGATTCATGGGCACCAGATACTTCTTGAATGCAAAAGAGATTTATTTTCTCTTGAACAGAACAGTGGGAGAGAGGGTTTAGGGCCAGGACACCCTTAGGAAGTGGCAAAGTCAATTAGCAGGCTCCAAGACTTCTACAGGTAGACAGCCATGCAGGGAAAGGGATTCAGCAAGACAGCACATCTGCATGTGCAGATGCTCTCCTATGGCAACAGCCTTAGAACAGTTCCTAACACAGATTGTAACAAACTCCTTTACTTTTATACAGTCACTTCTTGTAGACTCTCAGCCCACTGAGCTCCCAGTCTCTCTCACTAGACTTGCTGATTCACTGCCACTGAATTCCGTGAGCTCTTCTAATCTACTTACTTTAGTATCTTCCTCAAGCGTCACCCCCGCTTCCCTGCTGGGTCCCGGGCTTGGCACTCCAGATACTCCTCAAGCATCCCACCTTGGCACCTGCGGAAGTTTCCCAATTCTTCACCATCCCCGGTTGGTGAGGATACTGCTCCGGTACTTGCCCCAGCTACTCACTGTGGTCCCTGGTAACAAGGTGGTTGGTCCCTTAGTGACGACAGCTTCACCTCTACCTCCGGCCACTACAGGTTCTCTGGCCGGCAGAACTATCACTTCTGGTTGGACTGCAAGCCGCAGTCTTAACCCTATGCTGCTCTCTTGCTTCTGGATAGGCCCTCAGACAGCCTAGCAGCCAGATGTGCCCGGGGTAGGCCCAAACTCCAGCCTAGCAGCCCGGGCAGCACAACACACATCCACCCAGACAGCCATCCAGGTGGCACAGAACACTGGTCACATGACCTCACCCAAATAAATAGGCTCTCCCAGCAGGCCAAGGGACCCAAGAAAATCCCTGCCCAATGGCCGTGATACCCCATCTATTCCTAATCTGTCTTTGCAATGCCCTTGTCTTATTCCAGTGTCACCAGATACCCGGCCACCTAATGACAGAAGAGAGAAGTGCAGAAATTCCAGACTTAGGGTGAAATCAATTGATCCCTCACAATTGGCCAAGACAATGATACCTGGCAGGTAAATTTAGGAGCAACCCTGCCTAGACATCAGGGTAGTATATGTACACATGGTTATAGAACGGGTTAAAGAAGACAAGGGGCAGTTATACACAGAACTCCTTCAAAATGGGATAAACTTTACAAAGGTGTAGCACAAGAATTGGTATTGGGCCCAGTTCTTTTCACTCCATGTATTAATGGCATGGTGGAAGGAATAGAAAGTAATTTTTGCTGATGACACAAAATTCTGTATTTGTTAAAACTCAGCAGAATAGAGAATGACATATTGCTGAAGGATCTCAACAGTGGCGTTATGGACAGGTAGAATGGCTGAGGAAATGTAAAGATGATGAATGGAATGTTATGCACCTAGGTTATAATAATAGTGTGCTTCCTATATATTAAACAGAATTCAGAATATAGCTGGATAAAGAACAAAACTGGAATAAATCTGAAAATACTGGTTACCAGTAAACTAATGAGCACATCTTAAAGTGATACTAAACTCTGGTTTATTCATTTTTTATATTCAAGTACGTATTCTTAATTTAAAAAAGTCCCTTCTGTTGCTCTCAGCCTCCTCCAAATCTTTGAATTCCTTCTCTTTGCTGCTGCTGTGATCTGACTTCCAGTAAGTGCAGCTGTGCACGGTAGCCAATCTGCTTCTAACTTCAGCTTGTTCAATTAGGTTTTGGCAATAAAACCTGGAAGCTGATTGTTTTATATACAGAGTTGCATCAGATTTTGCACTCTCCAGTTTTAGTAAATAAACCCCAGTGACCAGGGGCATTGCTAGGTGGGAAAAAGACCAAGCTTGGCGGCGGCAGGGGATTGACTGCTTGGCGCGGGAGGGGGGGGGGGGGGTTAGGCTAACTTGTTGCCTGGCTCACCAGTGTCCTTCCATGCTGACCACTAAACTGGCCTACCTGACTATTGTACTGACCTACCTGCCCCCTACACTGACCTACCAGAACCTTACACTGACCACCCTGTCACCTACATTGATCCCCCTGACACATACACTGACCCCCCTGACACATACATTGACCCACCTGACACCTACACTGACCCCTCTGACACCTACACTGACCCCCCTGACACATACATTGATCCCCCTGACACATACATTGATCCCCCTGACACCTACACTGACCCCCCTGACACATACATTGACCCCATCTGACACCTACCTTGACCCCCCTGACACCTACACTGACCCCCCTGACACATAAACTGACCCCCCTGACACATAAACTGACCCCCCTGACACATACATTGACCCCCTCTGACACCTACCTTGACCCCCCTGACACCTACACTGACCCCCCTGACACCTACACTGACCCCCCTGACACCCTACACTGACCCCCCTGACACATACACTGACCCCCCCTGACACCTACACGTACCCCCCTGACACCTACACTGACCCCCCTGACACATACACTGACCCCCTCTGGCACCTACCTTGACCCCCCTGACACCTACACTGACCCCCCTGACACCTTCACTGACCTTCCTGACACCTACACTGACCCCCCTGACACCTACACTGACCCCCTCTGACACCTACCTTGACCCCCCTGACACCTACACTGACCCCCCTGACACCTACACTGACCCCCCTGACACCTACACTGACCCCCCTGACACCTACACTGACCCCCTCTGACACCTACCTTGACCCCCTGACACCTACACTGACCCCCCTGACACATACATTGACCTCCCCTGTGACAGATGACCTCTTGACACTCCTGCAGCTCACCCTTACCTGTGTAGTGTAGCCCATCTCATTCATGACCACTTCAAGACAGCAGGCTGCACGCACCAGAGAGAGAGAGCCAGTATAGGAGAGCTGCTCCACTGCCCACCCATTTACACAGAGCGAGCAGGGATCTTCCAGTGCCCAGCGCGGCCTCAGTGTCATTCCCGCCTCTCCTGGACCCGGCAGCGCCTATGATGGACGTCACACGTCCTGCAGTCTCAGCATTGGACCAGTGGGGCGTCCATCATAAGAGCCGGGTCCCGGAGGGGGGACTGCCAGTGACCCTCTCTTGGTAGCTTCTGAGATGGACTATAGACTATGAACTATGGATCTGTAGTGTCCATAGAGCAGTGCACATGCTTGTTGCAAATAAAAGTGAGAGAAAAAGGAGAGGTTCAGGAGCTCATGGAGTAATGGATGTAGATAGATGCTTTTTGGAGTACAAGGATATCTTTTAAAGTATAACTTTAGGCAATTTTTTTTATTTTTTAAAAAAGCAAACCAGACTGCAATACCCACCCTCAACCTGGTGCTGTATCCTGCAGTATTTTTTTTGCCACAAGATGTCCTTTGTTTCTTGTGTTGAATGACACCACTTGCAACTTGTACTGTTTTGGTCACTGTACTGTAAGGTTTTAAAGCAAGGTTTCTCAACCAGGGTTCCAGGGAGTCCCAGGGTTCTTCCAGAAGTTTCCAGGGGTTCCTTTAGCAATTTCTACCTCTCAGATAAGTTCCCACTGTCACCATTGATCTTTTTATGTGTAATGCCCCGTACACACGGTCGGATTTTCCGATGGAAAATGTCCGATCGGAGCGTGTTGCCGGAAATTCCGACCGTGTGTAGGCTCCATCGGACATTTTCCATCGGATTTTCCGACACACAAAGTTGGGGAGCAGGAGATAAAATTTTCCGACAACAAAATCCGTTGTCGGAAATTCCGATCGTGTGTACACAAATCCGACGGACAAAGTGCCACGCATGCTCAGAATAAATAAAGAGATGAAAGCTATTGGCCACTGCCCCGTTTATAGTCCAGACGTACATGTTTTACGTCACCGCGTTCAGAATGATCGGATTTTCCGACAACTTTGTGTGACCGTGTGTATGCAAGACAAGTTTGAGCCAACATCCGTCGGAAAAAATCCTAGAATTTTGTTGTCGGAATGTCCGAACATAGTCCGACCGTGTGTACGCCCTATTAGGAGGTAGTTCTTCCCAATGACCACAATTGTAAGGAGCATTCTTCCCACGGACCATCAAACTAATGTAAAAGGGAACACATGGGGGGTGCCAGCTAAGTGCAGCATCAATCCATTTATTACGATTAAAAAGCTAAATGCAAACTCGCCGAAATATAAAATCAAAGAGCCAGATTGGATGGAAGCCCGTCCACCGGAAGAGTCACTTGTGACAGCAAACAGCGTGCTGTCAGTGAGGAAACCATGTTCAATGTTGCAGGAAGTAAGCAGAGTCACTGTGGGACACAAGGCAGGTCACACCTGGGGTGGACTGGTTGTTATACCATAGCAATCAGCCGGCCCCAGGTGTGACGCCTCCTTGTGTTCCTTTTTTGTAATTTCAGAGATTCATTCCTGTCTCAGGTGGAGATGCCTACTGAAGTACAACACCCTTCCTATGGGATTTTTATGAATTCTTTATGATTAATTACTGATCTACCTATGCTACAGAAGGATATCTTCACATTTATCGAGGGGGGTAGAGGCTAACTTCTGTGGATGATGCATTAGCATTCTATTGCGCCACCATTTTGATTGTTGTTTGTACACTAATGTATCATGAGCTGTAGATATAGTAATTTATCAATTTTTAATTTTTCCCTGATACCAAAAAGTTACCTCAAGGGTTCCTCTAAAGGTTGAGGAAGGGGTGATTTTGAAGGTTTTATGTACAACAGAAGGTAAAAAAAAAAACACACTTGGAGGTCTTGGTTTTGTTATTTTGTCCTCTGGACCAAGTACATTTGGAGTTTGCAGGCTGCAGAACTTGATATACCTGTCTTTTTTTTTCAACCAAGCAATTTTTAGTGAATTCCCCACTGACATACCATATGCAAACATTTCCATTTGTAGTGTTTCTCATTTCGTTGAAAAGATCCCATCATTATGAAATACAGCGTTGCTTATGCATAGAAGTACAGTTACAGTAATACAGTTGTTTCTTATAGAAGCATGAGAACAATCAAACCTGTCCGCTGCTGGCATCTATTGAGCTGTGTATGGCCACATAACTCCCAACTGTGACATATTAGAAGTGATGTTGGCCCCTTCTATACCTTTATGCAGAAGCTATCATTTGCCCAGGTCAGTTTTGATTGGCTGCATAAAAGCCAACGAAGCACCTTGCAGAACCTAATGTACGATAGTCACAGGTGTGCACCCCAAAGCTCAAACACACATGCGTCTGTGTGTATTGTGTGTGTATATATATATATATATATATATATATATATTGTATATATATTGTATATGCTGTACACAGACACACACACACTCATAAATAAATGTAAAACAAACATTTTAAAATGTAATAAAACATGGACGGTGTCAGTAGAGCAGTGAACGGTGTCAGTAGAGCAGTGAACGGTGTCAGTAGGACAGTGGACGGTGTCAATAGGGCAGTGGACGGTGTCAGTAGGGCAGTGAACGGTGTCAGTAGGACAGTGGATGGTGTCAGCAAAGCAGTGGATGGTGTCAGCAAAGCAGTGGATGGTGTGAGTAGAGCAGTGGGCATGTCAATAGGGCAGAGGTTGGTGTCAGCAGGACAGTGGATGGTGTCAGTCAGTAGGGCAGTGCACGTTGTTAGTTGGGCAGTGGCCTTTTTCAGTAAGTCAGAGGATGTGTCAGCAGAGCAGTGGACTTTGTCAGTTGTGCAGTGGATGGTGTCAGTTTTTCGTTTTTATGATTATTTTTTTCTTACTTTTTAACAGTTTTTTAATTTTTTTAAATTATTTTTTACAATAATATTTTCTATCTACTGTGCGGGGGAGACGGAGGAGGGGGGGGGTGGACAGGCTGTAGTGGGCACCACACAGGGTAATTAGGGTGCGCCTAGGCACTTCTGGCACACCCTGTGCAACACAGAGGCTGGAGCAAAGAGCCGAATACCCCTTCCAAAGCTAATGTGTGAACCACCAAAGGAAAGTGATAGCTTCCAATAACTGCGTCGCTTTAACTGACAATTGCGTGGTCGTGTGAAGTTGTACCTAAACAAAATTGATGTCCTTTTTTCCCCACAAATAGAGCTTTCTTTTGGTGGTATTTTTTTTTTTTTGCGCTATAAACAAAAAAAGATCAACAATTTTGAAAAAAAACTATATTTTTTTACTTTCTGCTATAATACATATCCAAAAAAAATATATAAAAAAACAAATGTATTCATCAGTTTAGGCCAATATGTATTCTGCTACATATTTTTGGTTAAAAAAAAAATCACAATAAGCTTACAGTCAGGTCCATAAATATTGTGACAAAGTCAACAATCAAGAGAAGACTTCACCAGAGTGAATACAGAGGGTTCACCACAAGATGTAAACCATCGGTGAGCCTCAAAAACAGGAAGGCCAGATTAGAGTTTGCCAAACAACATCTAAAAAAGCCTTCACAGTTCTGGAACAACATCCTATGGACAGATGAGACCAAGATCAACTTGTACCAGAGTGATGGGAAGAGAAGAGTATGGAGAAGGAAAGGAACTGCTCATGATCCAAAGCATACCACCTCATTAAGGATGAGCTCCGGCGTGTTCTCTGCAGCCGCACATCGGGAAATGTCTCACTGCCTGTAATTAGCGCTGCGCCATGCCGACTTCCTGGCGGGCCACATTTAGCATGCGAATACGCCAGAGCTCATCCTTACACCTCATCAGTGAAGCATGGTGGTGGTAGTGTCATGGCGTGGGCATGTATGGCTGCCAATGGAACTGGTTCTCTTGTATTTATTGATGATGTGACTGCTGACAAAAGCAGCAGGATGAATTCTGAAGTGTTCCGGGCAATATTATCTGCTCATATTCAGCAAAATGCTCCAGAACTCATTGGACGGCGCTTCACAGTGCAGATGGACAATGACCCGAAGCATACTGCGAAAGCAACCAAATAATTTTTTAAGGGAAAGAAGTGCAATGTTATGCAATGGCCAAGTCAATCACCTGACCTGAATCCGATTGAGCATGTATTTCACTTGCTGAAGACAAACCTGAAGGGAAAATGCCCCAAGAACAAACAGGAACTGAAGACAGTTGCAGTAGAGGCCTGGCAGAGCATCACCAGGGATGAAACCCAGCGTCTGGTGATGTCTATGCATTCCAGACTTCAGACTGTAATTGACTGCAAAGGATTTGCAATCAAGTATTAAAAAGTGAAAGTTTGATGGATGATTGTTAATCTGTCCCATTACTTTTGGTCCCTTAAAAAGTGGGAGGCACATATACAAACTGTTGTAATTCCTACACCGTTCACCTGATTTGGATGTAAATACCCTCAAATTAAAGCTGAAAGTCTGCAGTTAAAGCACATCTTGTTCGTTTCATTTCAAATCCATTGTGGTGGTGTATAGAGCCAAAAAGATTAGAATTGTGTCTATGTCCCAATATTTATGGACCTAACTGTATATTGATTGGTTTGCGTGAATGTTATGGCGTCTACAAAATAGGGGATAGATTTATGGACTTATAATTTTTTTAAATGTTTTTACTGATAATGTCGGCGATCTTCAATTTTTAGCAGGGCTGCGACATTGCAGCGGACAAAGCTGACCATAAGTGACACTTTTTAGGGACCAGTGACATTATTACAGTGATCGGTGCTAAAAAAAAATTGCACTGATCAGTGTATAAATGACACTGTCAGGGAAAGGGTTAACACTAGGGGGAGATCAAGGGGTTAACTGTGAGCCCTAGGTGTGTTCTGTGTGGGGGATGGGCTCACTGGGACAACACAGAGATCGCTGTTCCTGAACACTAGGAACAGCAGATTTCCATGTTGTCCACTGTCAGAACGGGGATCCGCCTTATTTATACAGGCAGATCCCCGTTCTGCCTTTCTGTGGATCGATCGCGTGTTGCCGGCGGACACAGTATCTATTACTCGAAAGGACGTACAGGTACATCGTTTTGCACAATAGAGCCGACCTGCCGCAGTATATGTACTGTGGCTGGTCGGCAAGTGGTTAATGTAATTTTTATTTTTATTTTTTTAACTTTATTGCTGTCACAAGGGGTGAACAAGTCCCTTTGGGCAGGTGACAGTTACTTGTTATGTAGTTATCAGGGGTCTTTTAGACCCCCAATATCTCCCCTGCCCTCCAAAGCAGCTAATCAAACACAGATCATGCTTGATCATTTCCATCCCTGGCTGTAACAGTCAGGCAAAGACAGCTCCGAAAAGACAAAAAAATCACTGCTTCCGAGTCCATCTGTCAAAGAGGAAATTGGGGAACAAATGTTCCTCCATCTCCTCTGTGGGCAGCCGTCCCAAATGTTTACCATGGGCCCGGGCCCCGGGAGGAACGGGGAGCCTGGGAACCACCGTGGGCAGAGCCAGAAGGGTGGGTCCCTTCTGAGCTCTGTAAAAGTGACCACGTTTATAAGAAAGCTGATCAATGGCTTAAAGAAATGGTTGGGGCCATGATCCTGGTATAACCACTTGCTCACAGGACTTTTTAATACATACTGTACTTTGGTCAGTAGTTAAAGCTGAACTCCAGACATACAGTACCTTCAAACTTTCACATTTGCACAGGCTCCTTTCTTGAACTGAAACTACTTACTGATTCACTGCACACTGTGACCTTTTAACAGTGTGCATTAAAAGCCGCAACAAGTTAGAACCCGCCTCATTTCCTGGGTAGAGAATGTCCAGCATCAACTAGCTCTTTCCTCCCCAGCTTGACTCTCCCTGGCCTGCCCTCTTCAAATCGTAGAGGATTAGCATCATATTCTGGCGTTTCTTAGAGTGGTCTGCATGCACATAGAGCCTGCCTAGGAACACCCACTCCTCCAGACTGACATCACTCCATCAAGACAATTTTGATATTTGCATACTCATCCCAATAGCCAGCCCACTGCTTGCATTAGGACTGAGCACTCTGGAAAGTACTGAGACAGGGTGGTGCAATGTTTTCCAGAAGCTATGTACAGCACCCTGTCATCCCCTCCCACCAGCCATCATTTGTCTGTATTGCACAGGGTAGTGTTTCTCAACCAGGGTGCCATCTGGGTTCCCCTGGGGTACCACACACACAGGACCCAGAAAGTCCAACAAAAATAAAGCACCGCTTCAGGTCGGTCCACATAATACCAATTCCCTAAGTCCTTACATCGAGGTCCCCACTCAGCTTACAACCAAAGAAACTTGATTATAAGAAGTGGATGGCCGCACACCCTAGTAGGATGCTTCAAAAATCTTTATTGTAGCAATAAAGGCCCAGTATGATCTGGATCGGGGGGCTGTCATGTATAGGGGGCCTCTGATGTCTGGGGGGACTCTGATGTCATCGGGACCTCTAATGTGAAAGGGTGACTCTAAGGAGAAGGGGGGACACTGACATAATGGAGGCCTCTGATGTGAAGGGGGCTTCTGATATGAAGGGGCTTCTGATGTAACAGGGGGACCTCTGATGTGATGGGGACCTCTGATATGAACAGGGGGGCTGATGTGATGGGGGACCTCTGATGTGATGGGGGACCTCTGATATGAACAGGGGGACCTCTGATGTGATGGGGGACCTCTGATATGAACAGGGGGGACCTCTGATGTGATGGGGGACCTCTGATATGAACAGGGGGGACCTCTGATGTGATGGGGGACCTCTGATATGAACAGGGGGGACCTCTGATGTGATGGGGGACCTCTGATATGAACAGGGGGGACCTCTGATGTGATGGGGGACCTCTGATATGAACAGGGGGGACCTCTGATGTGATGACCTGTAATGTGAAAGAGGGGTTCTGCTGTTAAAGTAGTTCTAAAGGTAGAACATTTTTTTTACCTTAATGCATTACCTGCATTAAACTAAAAAATGTCCCAGTAGTTGTATCACCCACTTATCTCCCTATATACATTATTCCTATGTCGATTCAGAGCTGTGCCTGTCTACACTGGTCTCTCTCTCTATCCTTACAGGACAAAGAGGTCAATTAAATCCAGAATTCAGTGGGGAGGGAGTAGGGGGTGGGGCCAAGCTGCACACACAGCCCAGCCAAGGAGCGAGCCCGCACATGCTCCCCCATAGCAAGCGGCAAGAGGAGTAGTAGAGAGCATTGGCGGAAGACCCCAGAAGAGGAGGTTTGAGGCCACTCTGTGTAATACCATTGCACAGAGCAGGTAAATAAAAACCTGATTCTTATTTCAAGAAAAGAAAATAGACATTACAACCCAGTGGCGGCTGGTGCTACATTTTATAGGGATTGGGGGCAGTAAACAAACTAGCCTCCACGCCACAACTTCCCCCCCCCCCCGGTTGCGGTTGGTCAATAGTCCCCCCCACCAGCCCTGCACTTACCCCTGAAGTGAAGGTCATGGTCGTATCTGGGGAGATGTGTTGCAGTAGAATGTGGGAAGATGTGTAACTGCCCTGGACCAATTTGAAGGATCCGGTGTGCCTGCCAGAACGAGCCGAGCCGATCATGAAGGGAAGCCAACAGGGAAGCAGGACCGAAGACCAGGTGAGCCAAGCCGAAGTGTCAGGCGCGCCTGGATGACGTGCAGCACCAATCTGGACGGGAGGAAGGAGAATGGAAGCCTGCCCTTCTCCTCTCTGCCAATCAGGTCTCATGACCCACTTCCTGATTGGCCGGGAGGCGAATCAGGAAGACAGTAGCGAATATTGCCTTTTTGAAGCCAATTAGAGCCTCTGGCTGTAATTATGTGCTTCGAAAGAAAAAAAACCCCATTGGAATCCATGCGTTTGGTGCCTAGATTAGGGGCCAGGCGCATGGATTAGGGGGTGACGGGCCGCCACTGTTACAACCTCTTTCCCAATTAATTTCATTAAGTCTGTTGTGTGCATTGTCCCAGGTTCAGGTTACCCATTGATAAGTACCATTTACGGTTTTTACATTTTAGACCGGGGTGCTTCGAGATTTTGCAATATACAGGAACCCATTAATGAGGTCAATGGATCTAAAATAAGGTATGTAATAAAGATAGACAGGTTTAATTAAAAAAATGTCATTAGCATGTTGATGAGGGGAAAGTATGAACCAAGAAAGGAAAAATATAAGCAGATTAAACTTCAGCTTTAAACTTTACTAACTATACACAGTAGCAATGAGATCAGCAGAAAATCTACATATACATAGGCTGTATATACTGTACATAGACTATATATATATATATATATATATATATATATATATATATATATATATATATATATATATATATACTGTATATAGAGTGATAGTATAAGATATATGTTCTGCACACAGGTCCCTTCACATGACATCATTATTTTTGCTACACTGAATTTATGAGGATCGCTGCACAGTTTTTAGACCCATCATATTTATATTTTATCCTTCACCGAAACGGACTTTAATTAATTTAAGCTCATACAGATAGCTGTAGATTCCAGAACAGAGGTAAATTAATTAGGACTTATCTGGAGTTGAGCATCTAATTCGTGGAAAATGAAATACAGTATTCTTTGACAAACATTTGTTGTGACAAAACCAAGTCCCATAAGAATCCCGATTAATTAATGTGATTGCAATAGTATGACAAATGAATCCCATCGCAAACAGTACTCGCTGCATGACAGGTCTGCTGCTTGATATTTAAAGGGAACTAGGACTGAGAGAAATATATATATGTGAGATGGACAAAGAAGAGCACCAGTCAGTTGTCTTGAAAAACCTTAAATATTTATGAAATTGAGACAACAGGAAGATAGAGGGTAAAGGGAGAAACAGAGGGGGGAGGATTATTACAGTGCCAATATAACTCAATCAAAAAATTATTAAAATAGTAAATTTTATTACAAAAATCTCAAATACATATCATGCACACATAAATTGCTAATCAAAATTAAACATTAAAAGGGGAGCACATAAGATTTCCTAATGGCCAAGTTGGTAAGGGCCTGTGTATAATTGCAGGTCAGGTCTTCCCTACAAGTTTCGCCAAGACATTGGCTTTCTCAGGGGAATGGGACGTGACCAGTATAGGGAAATAGTTTTATAATGAAAAAATATAACATGACATAAGAACATGGCAATTTATGTGTGTATGGTATGTATTTGAGATTTTTGTAATAAAATTTACTATTAATTTTTTGACTGAGTTATATTGGAACCGTAATAATCCTCCCCCCTCTGTTTCTCCCTTTTTCTTAATTATTGGGATGAGGTGCCTTATCTACCTTATACGGACATACCTGCCACTCTGCACTTTTCGAAGATAGAAGGTAACCAACGCGTTTCAGGGCCAAATATTCCCCCCTTCATCAGGGCATGGATAGGAATAGGAAGCTCTTCCTAGAGGACTCTAAATATCAAAGCTCCTGGGAATTGTTTAATATTAAAGGATAGCATTTTTAGTCGGAATAAATGTCTGCTTGGGGGGGACTTTATTTAACATTATGTTACAGAGGGGGCTGGTGTGTTGATGGCATGGTGAGACTGCATCATATTTGTCAATTTCTTATTTTTCCCACAGTTCCACCATATCAATCCTGCCTGATCAGTAGAGGTATCCACTGTTACGGTTTTGGCCTGACGCACCTCAAAATCTTGAGTAGGGATGAGCTACGAGTCAGGCCAAACTAAGTTTGATCCCGCAAGAAACTGTCACATGATAGAAGGCCACCCACCCAACCAGCCACACATAACAAAGAGGCAGGGATGGTGACATCATTACCCTAATGTAGTCACATGGCCATATTTGGTCAATGATGTCTCTAGCATCTCCGCCCGACAGCCACACGTAATAAGGAGGGGGGGGTGCTGGTGACATCATTGACCTAATATGGCCACAAGGCCATATTTTGTCAATGGCATTGTCCAAAACATAGCCATTGGCCTTCCTTCTATCATGTGACAGTCTCCTACAGATTTGGGCCAAACCTTAGCTCACCCTTTATCCTGAATCCTTGCCCCTCCTCCTCCTCTACGCAGCCACACAAGTTAAAGTGTAACTTCACTCTATCAAACAACATTAAATAATACTGCTGTTAGCATTAGTAAATAGATAGGAAACTATATCATATTTACTTGTTTTAAACTTTTTTTTTCTTTCTTCAGTTACTTCCTGGTTTGCAGGCCTAGGTAAATCTATCATTCATCCCAACAGTCTTTAGGAGGGGAGGACAGTCTCTCAGCTAAGCACACCCTCCATGCCTGAGCTAAGGGCAGATGGATTCCAGGAAGTAAATGCTACATTAATCATTTGTCCTTACTCAGCCACAGCCATACATCACAACTTTTTGAGATAGGAATGAGGGACACCTATTAGCGAAAGTATGCAGATATAGGACTCGCCCTCTACCACGCCCCCTTAAAAAAAATAATTAGTTAACCACTTAAGGACCAGCCTCGTTTTGGATTTTAGGTGTTTACATGTTTTTTTGCTAGAAAATTACTTAGAACCCCCAAACATTATATATGGTTTTTTTTCTAACACCCTAGAGAATAAAATGGCGGTCATTGCAATACTTTTTTTCCACCGTATTTGCGCAGCGGTCTTATAAGCGCACTTTTTTTGGAAAAAATTCACTTTTTTGAATAAAAAAATAAGACAACAGTAAAGTTAGCCCAATTTTTTTTTATATTGTGAAATATAATGTTATGCCAAGTAAATTGATACCCAACATGTCACGCTTCAAAATTGCGCCCGCTCGTGGAATAGCGTCAAACTTTTACCCTTAAAAATCTCCATAGGCGACGTTTAAAAAATTCTACAGGTTGCAGTTTTGCGTTACAGAGGAGGTCTAGGGCTAGAATTATTGCTCTCGCTCTATCGGTCGCGGCGATACCTCACATGTGTGGTTTGACCACCGTTTTCATATGCGGGTGCTACTCACGTATGCGTTCGCTTCTGCGCGCGAGTTCGTCGGGACAGGGCGCTTTAAAAAAAAAATTATTTTTTTTTTATTATTTATTTTACTTTATTTTATTTATTTTTTCACTGTTTTAAAAAAAAAAAATTTGGATCACTTTTATTCCTATTACAAGGAATGTAAACATCCCTTGTAATAGAAAAAACATGACAGGTCCTCTTAAATATGAGATCTGGGGTCAAAAAGTCCTCAGATCTCATATTTATACTAAAATGCAAAAAAAAAAAAAAGTCGTTTAAAAAAATGACACAAAAAAAATTGTGCCTTTAAGAGAAGTGGGCAGAGCCATCATAATGACGTTGCTCCGGCCGTCACATGGTATAGAGACGGGTGGGGGCCATCTTGGCCTCACTCGTCTCCATACCTAAGCAGGGAAAGGACCCGATCGCCTCCGCCGCTACCGACGGCTCCGGTAAGCGACGGAGGGTGCGGGACAGCGGCGGGAGGGGGGTGGCACCTCTCCCGCCGCCGATAACGGTGATCTCGCGGTGAACCCGCCGCAGAGACCACCATTATCGTGTACGGAACCGCCCGCTGAAAAGATGGATACCTCGGTTGTGGCAGCAGCTGCTGCCGTTACCGAGATATCCATCTTCAAAAAAATGACGTATATATACAGTGGGCGGTCCGGAAGTGGTTAATTACTTCGCTAACTCAAATCCATGCCGTGTTAAACATACTCTCCATTTCTGTCCAGCAGTTACAGGACAGGATGGATGTGATGGAGGCCCGTTCAGCCAGCGTGGTAGTTGCAGTGGCTTCCGCAGATCCTGGGCCATCCGGGTCCTCAGTAGGGATGAGCCGAACACCCCCCGGTTCGGTTCGCACCAGAACCCGCGAACGGACCGAAAGTTCGCACGAACGTTAGAACCCCATTGACGTCTATGGGACTCGAACGTTCGAAATCAAAAGTGCTCATTTTAAAGGCTAATTTGCATGGTATTGTCCGAAAAAGGGTTTGGGGACCCGGGTCCTACCCCAGGGGACATGTATCAATGCAAAAAAAACTTTTAAAAACGGCCGTTTTTTCAGGAGCAGTGATTTTAATGATGCTTAAAGTAAAAAAAAAAAAGTGAAATATTCCTTTAAATATCGTACCTGGGGGGTGTCTATAGTATGCCTGTAAAGTGACGCGTGTTTCCCGTGTTTAGAACAGTCCCTGCACCAAATGTCATTTTTAAAGGAAAAAATCTCATTTAAAACTGCTTGCGGGTTTAATGTCATGTCGGGTCATGGCAATATGGATGAAAATCAGTGAGACAAACGGCATGGGTACCCCCCAGTCCATTACCAGGCCCTTTGGGTCTTGTATGGATATTAAGGGGAACCCCGCACCCAAATTAAAATAAGGAAAGGTGTGGGGCCACCAGGCCCTATATACTCTGAACAGCAGTATACAGGCGGTGCAAACAAGACAGGGACTGTAGGTTTGTTGTTAAGTAGAATCTCTTTGTAATTTTGAACGGGTACATTTTTAACGTGTTTAGCTCCAGCCAAAAAATCTTTTTTAAGCTTTTTGGAAAACATAGGGAAGGGTTATCACCCCTGTGACATTTGTTTTGCTGTCTTTCCTCCTCTTCAGAAGATTTCACCTCACTTTTTTGTCCCAATGAAAAATGTTTTTTGAAAATTTGGGTTTTTTTGTGGAACAAGGATTGGAAAGCATCAGTGGAAAGGAGAAATTGTTTTCCCATATTAACTCTTACAGGAGAGAATTTCCCTTCCTAGGGGTAGATTTCATCTCACTTCCTGTTGTCTCCTTCCGTTTGCAAGTAGGAGTCGTTTATAAGTTAGATGTTTGAAAGTAGGGTCCTGCCCTATATACTCAGCAGAAATTTGGGCCTTAGGTGTTGCTGTGGCCACAACACTGTAAGCCCTCACAGGGCCCTGCTGTGAAATATTAGATCAAGAATTGTAATTACATGCCCCTGTTGAACAGGAGCTGAAAAATTAGGCCTTAGGCACTGGTGCTGGTGCCACAACACTGCAACCCCTCACAGACACTCTAGTTGGAACGCAGGAACGAGCCCTGCTGCAAAGTATTGCATCAAAAATTGTAATTACACGCCCCTGTTAGACAGGGGCAGAAAAATTGGGCCTTAGGCACTGGTGCTGGTGCCACAACACTGCAACCCCTCACAGACACTCTAGTTGGAATGCAGGAACGAGCCCTGCTGTAAAGTATTGCATCAAAAATTGTAATTACACGCCCCTGTTAGACAGGGGCAGAAAAATTGGGCCTTAGGCACTGGTGCTGGTGCCACAACACTGCAACCCCTCACAGACACTCTAGTTGGAATGCAGGAACGAGCCCTGCTGCAAAGTATTACATCAAAAATTGTAATTACACGCCCCTGTTAAACAGGGGCTGAAAAATTGTGCCTTAGGCACTGGTGGTGGCGCCCAGAACCAAAAATGTTCTTACAAGCTATCAGCGTGATGATTGAGGAGGAAGAGGATAATTACTCAGGGATAGTCACTCAGCATCAGCATAGGCAGTCTTTGAAGGGATCTGAAAAAAATTATTCGGTTACATCAGCATCAGGTGCTTGGTAGCTGGTGGTGATCCAAGACTGATTCATTTTTATGAAGGTCAGCCGATCGACCGAGTCGGTGGACAGACGCACCCTGTGATCGGTTACCACGCCTCCAGCAGCACTGAATGTGCGTTCCGAAAGAACGCTGGATGCAGGACAGGCCAGTAGCTCAATTGCATACTGTGCAAGCTCTGGCCAGTGATCCATCCTCAAGACCCAGTAACCCAGAGGATTTTCGGTGGGAAAGGTGTCCAAGTCTGATCTTGCCCCTAGGTATTCCTGCACCATGTAAAACAGACGCTGGCGATGGTTGCTGGAACCGATCATACCTTGGGGCTGCGGACCAAAAAATTGTCTGAACGCATCGGTCAGACGGCCACCTTCTCCACCGCTCCTTCTTTGACTGACCGAAGCCTCAGCAACACGTTGTCCAGAAACAGGAGTTTGTAACCTCCCAGTCTCTGGGAACGCGTTGCACAGACCTTTCTGCAAGGCCTCCCGAAGATGTTTCATCCTCTGCTCCCTCTGCGATGGCAAGATAAGGTCCGCAACCTTACCCTTGTAACGTGGATCAAGGAGGGTTGCCAGCCAGTATTGGTCCTTCTCCTTGATACCACGAATACGAGGATCCTTACGCAGGCTTTGCAGGATCAGGGAGGCCATGCAGCGTAGGTTTGCTGAGGCATTCGGTCCGGAGTCCTCTGGGTCACTAAGGACAACAACGTCCGCAGCCACCTCCTCCCAGCCACGTACAAGTCCATGTGTTCCTTGGGACTGATCCCTTAAAGACTGCTGATGCTGAGTGCCAGGCTCCACCTCCATACTGACACAATCTTCCTCCTCCTCCTCCTCCTCCTCTTCCTGTGTGATCGGCGGGCACGCAGGAACACTGTCTGGATAAAGGGGGCCTTGAGAGCTAAGGAAGTCCTCCTCTTCCTGCCTCTGTTCTGCCTCAAGTGCCCTGTCCATTATTCCACGCAGCGTGTGCTCCAACAGGTGGACAAGGGGGACAGTGTCACTGATGCATGCACTGTCAGTGCTCACCATCCTCGTGGCCTCCTCGAATGGTGACAGGACAGTGCATGCATCCCTGATCATGGCCCACTGGCGTGGGGAAAAAAAACCAAGCTCCCCTGACCCTGTCCTGGTGCCATAGTCGCACAGGTACTCATTGATGGCCCTCTGCTGCGTGTGCAGCCGCTGCAGCATGGCCAACGTTGAGTTCCACCTGGTGGGCATGTCACAGATTAGGCGGTTCTTGGGCAGGTTAAACTCCTTTTGGAGGTCCGTCAGCCGAGCACTGGCATTATATGACCGGCGGAAATGCACATAGACTTTCATGGCCTGCCTCAGGACATCCTGTAAGCCCGGGTACCTGCCCAAGAACCGCTGCACCACCAAGTTAAGGACGTGAGCCAAACAGGGCACATGGGTCAGTTGTCCCTGTCGGAGGGCAGAGAGGAGGTTGGTGCCATTGTCGCAAACCACCATTCCTGCCTTAAGTTGGCGTGGCGTCAACCACCTCTGAACCTGCCCCTGCAGAGCTGACAGAACCTCTGCCCCAGTGTGGCTCCTGTCCCCCAAGCACACCAGCTCAAGCACCGCATGGCATCTTTTGGCCTGCGTACTTGCGTAGCCCCTTGAACGCCTACGGAGCACCGCTGGTTCCGAGGAAGAGGCCATGGAGGAAGAAGAAGAGGAGGGGGTGGAGGAGAGAGGTGTGTCACAATCAGCATTTTGGAGGCGTGGTGGCGGAACAACCTCCAACACTACTGCACCTTGTCCTGCATCCTTCCCAGCTGCCAGCAGAGTCACCCAATGCGCCGTGAAACTAAGGTAACGTCCCTGTCCATGCCTGCTGGACCATGAGTCAGCGGTAATATGCACCTTACTGCTGACCGCCCTGTCCAGCGAGGCATGGACATTGCCTTCCACATGCCGGTAGAGAGCCGGAATCGCCTTCCGTGAGAAAAAGTGGCGTTTGGGTACCTGCCACTGAGGAACCGCACATTCCACAAACTCACGGAAGGGGGCAGAGTCTACCAACTGAAAAGGCAGCAGTTGAAGTGCTAGCAATTTTGCCAAGCTAGCATTCAACCGCTGGGCATGTGGATGGCTGGGAGCAAACTTCTTTCGGCGGTGCAGCAGCTGGGGCAGGGAAATTTGCCTGGTACAATCTGACATCGGTGTACCAAAAGCAGATTGCCCACAAGTACTTGGCTGTGACACACCTAATTCTACACCTTCATTCCTCTCACTGCAGGTCTCAGAGAGGACTGAAGGTCTAGTGGGGTTGGAAATCTCAGCTGATGAGGAGCAAGGAGAGATCCTCTTTGTTCTTTGGTGTGGGTCTTTTAGATATGCTTGCCAACGAACTGCATGGCAGGTCAACATATGTCTGGTCAAGCATGTGGTACCCAAGCGGGAGATGTTTTGGCCACGCGAGATACGCTTGAGACATATGTTGCAAATAGCAGCGGTGTGATCTGATGCACTCGTCTCAAAAAAGGCCCACACCAAAGAACTTTTTGAATAACGTGCAGAGACTGCAGCGCCCTGCACATGTGGAGCTTTGGGGTGTGATGCAGTCAATGTGCTGCCCTTAGGCTGGCCCCTGGAGGGCATCCTGCCTCGTTGGTGATGTGCCGCCTCCTCCTCCTCCTCCTCCTCCTCCTCCTCCTCCTCCTCTCTCCTATCAGGCACCCACGTTGAGTCAGTGACCTCATCATCCCCTCCCTCCTCATCACTGGAGCAAACCTGGCAGTATGCTGCAGCAGGGGGAGCATGACTGCCAGATTGCTGTCCTTCTTGGGCACCCCCTCTGTCCGTGCTCATGTTACTGCCTTCATCGAGCTCAGTATCATCATCAGAGCCTTCCAAACGCTGGGCATCCTCCTGGAGCATGTACCCAACACTGTGGTCAAACAGTTCGAGGGAATCCTCAGGAGGACATGGTGGAGCTAGGGAAGGAGTCACTGATGACATTGAGCTGAGGGAAGAGGCCGCTGCTTTGCGAGACAAAGCACCCTGGGCATGGGTGAGAGAGGATGAGGAGGATGAGGACGGCTTGGTCATCCACTCGACCAAGTCTTCCGCATGTTGCGGCTCAACACGGCCAGCTGCCGAAAAAAAGGCCAAGCGTGTCCCATGGCCACGTGCTGATGAGGATGCACCGTCTCCACGACCAGCACTAGACACAGAGCCTGCTTGCCCTCTCTTATTGGCTTGTGACTGTCTGCCTCTCCTTCTTGGCCTTCCAGACATACTAATGGCCTGTAGCTGCACTAAGCTGGGATAGAACACCTGTAATTTTCTTCAGGTAGCTTTATATACTGTAACCAGACAAGCCTGCCTGTCAGTAGGAAGATAACAGGAACGGATCTAGCTGAACACTGTGAGCAGGACGCACTGCACTAAATGTAAATAGCAGGAACGGATCTAGCTGAACACTGTGAGCAGGACGCACTGCACTAAATGTAAATAGCAGGAACAGATCTAGCTGAACACTGTGAGCAGGACGCACTGCACTAAATGTAAATAGCAGGAACGGATCTAGCTGAACATTGTGAGCAGGACGCACTGACTGCACTAAATGTAAATAGCAGGAACGGATCTAGCTGAACACTGTGAGCAGGACGCACTGCACTAAATGTAAATAGCAGGAACAGATCTAGCTGAACACTGTGAGCAGGACGCACTGCACTAAATGTAAATAGCAGGAACGGATCTAGCTGAACACTGTGAGCAGGACGCACTGCACTAAATGTAAATAGCAGGAACGGATCTAGCTGAACACTGTGAGCAGGACGCACTGCACTAAATGTAAATAGCAGGAACGGATCTAGCTGAACACTGTGAGCAGGACACACTGACTGCACTAAATGTAAATAGCAGGAACGGATCTAGCTGAACACTGTGAGCAGGACGCACTGCACTAAATGTAAATAGCAGGAACGGATCTAGCTGAACACTGTGAGCAGGACGCAGTGCACTAAATGTAAATAGCAGGAACGGATCTAGCTGAACACTGTGAGCAGGACGCACTGCACTAAATGTAAATAGCAGGAACGGATCTAGCTGAACACTGTGAGCAGGACGCACTGCACTAAATGTAAATAGCAGGAACGGATCTAGCTGAACACTGTGAGCAGGACGCACTGACTGCACTAAATGTAAATAGCAGGAACGGATCTAGCTGAACACTGTGAGCAGGACGCACTGCACTAAATGTAAATAGCAGGAACGGATCTAGCTGAACACTGTGAGCAGGACGCACTGACTGCACTAAATGTAAATAGCAGGAACAGATCTAGCTGAACACTGTGAGCAGGATGCACTGCACTAAATGTAAATAGCAGGAACGGATCTAGCTGAACACTGTGAGCAGGACGCACTGACTGCACTAAATGTAAATAGCAGGAACGGATCTAGCTGAACACTGTGAGCAGGACGCACTGCACTAAATGTAAATAGCAGGAACAGATCTAGCTGAACACTGTGAGCAGGACGCACTGCACTAAATGTAAATAGCAGGAACGGATCTAGCTGAACACTGTGAGCAGGACGCACTGCACTAAATGTAAATAGCAGGAACTGATCTAGCTGAACACTGTGAGCAGGACGCACTGACTGCACTAAATGTAAATAGCAGGAACGGATCTAGCTGAACACTGTGAGCAGGACGCACTGCACTAAATGTAAATAGCAGGAACGGATCTAGCTGAACACTGTGAGCAGGACGCACTGACTGCACTAAATGTAAATAGCAGGAACAGATCGAGCTGAACACTGTGAGCAGGACGCACTGCACTAAATGTAAATAGCAGGAACGGATCTAGCTGAACACTGTGAGCAGGACGCACTGCACCAAATGTAAATAGTCTAGATAGAAGATAACAGGAACGGATCTAGCTAAACTGAATACAGTGTGTATATATATATATGCAACACCAGGGATGCATATATATACACAATACACTGTAAGTGCAGCTAACTGACTGACTGTTCTGCCTAATCTATCTAACTCAAATCAAATGACACTGTCTGTCTCTCTCTCTATCTCTCAGCACACCGGAACACACTACACAGGGCCGCCGTGCAGGCGGCCTTATATAGTGTGGGGCGTGTACTAAATCCCCTGAGCCATAATTGGCCAAAGCCACCCTGGCTTTGGCCAATTACAGCTCTCTCTACTGACGGCGCTGTGATTGGCCAAGCATGCGGGTCATAGTGCATGCTTGGCCAATCATCAGCCAGCAATGCACTGCGATGCCGCAGTGAATTATGGGCCGTGACGCGCCACACGAATTTGGCGCGAACGGCCCATAACGTTCGCAATTCGACGGACGGTCGAACAGCCGATGTTCGAGTCGAACATGGGTTCGACTCGAACACGAAGCTCATCCCTAGTCCTCAGTAGGTAACACCAGTGTGCCGCTACCTCTGGCTGTTCCTTCTCCATTAACTGTATTAACATCGGTTTCTCCTGCCCATTTTATTCCTGCTAATCTTAAAAAGGATATTTTGGTGGGGAAAGATGTCAATTTGGCATTCCTGCTAATAGCGTCACAGGACGTCATGGAGAATAAGGCTTATGCTTGCGAGGAAGTCTCGGTGGTCCTCAACACCCGTGATCCTAGGCTTAACCGCAAGCTGAGCATTGCCGAATGTGTTCTTTCTTTCGGTATCTACAGGGATGTTATTTGTGCAGTCAATCCCAGTAGAAGGGAAGAGATGGACCTTTATCTCCACAAGGTGGTAGATCTGGCCCACAAATATGGTGGTTCCACCTTCTACAATTATCACTGATCTTTTTCGGCTAAAGTCGCTGCCACTTGGGCACAGTTTCAGTTGGTCACATGTTGGAGCAACATTGACACTGAGCTCTTTTGTAGGCATATTGTTAGTCAAAAGTCTCCAACTTGTGCCAACTGTCAGTCATCTGCCCACACCGCCAATTGGTATCCTAACCTGGATCATCCGGTTGCTTCAGGATCCAACAGGCTAGGGTACAGTGGTTCTTCCACAGAGCCTTCTGGGCAGTTTGATAAACTGGGCAGACCCATTCATTTGTCAGGCAAGGCTCAGATGTGTAACAATTTTAACTACACGGACGGTCTGCAATTACAACCAGTGCAGACTCCTCCATATTTGTGCCAATTGTTTCAGGGCACACCCCAAGTCTGCCTGTCCCATCAAGGCGTCCAGTTCCTCATGACTGAGCCGAGTTAATATCCCCAGGTTAGATTTCTGGTTGATTCACCACCCATCCCCGACTCTGAGGCAGTTTCTGGTTGAAGGCTTTTTTGAGGGGTTTCCATACAGGCCTTATCACCCTACCTTTGCAGAAGGTTGAACGTGCCAATTTGTTGTCTGCTGCTGCCAACGCCCAGGTAGTAGAAGATTTATTGCAGGATGAGTTAGCCAAGGGGTTCGTCATTGGGCCTTTTGTGTCTTCACCGTTTAGCATGTGGGGGGTTAGCCCCATTGGTGTGGTAAGAGGTAAATTTTCTAATAAATTTTGTTTAATCTATGATCTGTCAGCTCCTCATTCATCACCCATATCTAGTTTAAATTCTCTCATTCCTTCAGAGGACTTTTCATTGCAATATTCGTCTGTAGACTTAGCCATCCAGCATATTTTACAGACAGGTCAGGGCACATGGTTGTCTAAAGCTGACATTTCGGATGCCTTCAAACTGCTCCCCATCAAACCGTCTCTCTCTGGCAGTGGCATGGGTTCAAATGGCGGGAGCGTCATTACTTTGCTACCAAGTTAACGTTTGGCTCCAAGAGCAGTCCTTGGCTCTTCAATACGTTTGCTTCAGCTCTTAATTGGGTTTTGTCTTTTCAGATGGGGTGTGGCAAGGACATTCATTACTTGGATGACTTCTTGTTATTAGAAAGCCCGGCACAGCCTCCCAAGGACCTCGCAGCACTCACTGAATTGTTCATGGATCTGAACATGCTCTTAGCTGCCCATTAAATTGATGGGCCTTCCACTGTGATTATCTTTTTAGGTATCACCTTAGATACTGACCGCATGATCGCCAGTCTGCCTCACGACAAGCTGGTCAGGATCCGGGGTATCATACACAGTTTGGTTAAATTCCCAGTGTGCTCTAAGAAAGACTTGCAGTCTCTATTAGGCATGCTCAACTTTGCTATGAGGATTATTCCTCAGGGCAGGTCATTTGTGTCCAGGCTTTTGGCTCTCCTTCCTCTCTACCATGACGCCGATTCGGCGGTGCAATTGCAGGCTGATGCTCGGGCAGATCTGTTGATGTGGGATCAGTTCTTGTGTGAGTGAAATGGGATCTCCATGTTCATACATCCACCTACGACGTTTTCTCGGATGCCGCCGCCTCAGTAGGTTTTTCAGCTATGTTTGGGGATCAGCCCTTGGCCTCCGGAGGTGTCGGACATTCCCAGGTGTGCCCGGGCATCAGCACTTTCTGAAATGTATCCGATTGTTGCTGCAGCTATCACCTCGGGACCCTCTTGGTCTGGACATACAGTGGTTTTCTTCACCAATAACTCGGCCACTGCTGAGATTATCAATAAGGGTTGATCCGGGTCTCTCCTGATAATGTCGTTCATGCGCAGGTTGATGTGGTTGGGCCTCAGGTATAATTTTCAATACCAAGGGGAGTTCATAAGTGGTGTCTCAAATGTGGCTGCTGATGCATTATCTTGTGCTGATTTCTGGCGTTTCTTCCAACAGCATCTAGAAGCTGATCAGGTGGGTAGGCCGGTTCCACCGTTTGCCCTGCTGAAGTTGGATTAGACGCACTCAGGGTGCAGGCATCCATCCTGGTGAATTGGTCACTGTCAAGGAACACGCTTAGGGCATACAAGACAGCGTGGAGGTGTTTCTGTGGCTTCATATCCCTCTATCCCTGCAATTGGGTGGGAGATGTTAAGTACATGATTACTTCCATGGCCTATTGTCATAACAAGTTGTCACTGTCATTTAATACCATTAAGCTATACCTTTCAAGTATTCAGCACTTCTTTTCACTTCTCCATCCTGACAGACTGTCCTTTTTTGCAGCTCATCCTATTAAAGCCACGCTTAAAGGTATCCAGAAAACGCAGGGGAAGCCGTGGGTGACACGCTTGCCTATCTCCGGTCAGATGTTCTGTGATCTAGCAGATTTGTTGTCCCTTTCACCCTTTGGGTTGGGTCCCAGCTTGGTCCTCAAAGCAGCGGTCTTCCTTAGCTACTTTGGTTTTCTCAGACCTGGGGAGGTATCCCGAGTTGGTCTTCATGCACCAGTTCTCCTCAAGGGTAGTCTCACCAGGTTTCCTGATCATTATGCTCTTCAACTCCCCAACAACAAGAACCGGCAGACAGGGCAGGGTTTTGTGATTAATTATTACAGTACCAACTCTGTCTGGTGTCCAGTGGAGGTCTTGGATCAGCTTGCCGCCATGTTTCCAGCAGCTCCTCTCAATAGCCCATTGCTTCCCTTCCCTACACGGGCTCTTACTTCCAGTCAGTTTATCGCACACATTAGGATTCTGATTGCAAACTTGGGGTTGAACCTGAAACTGCTCACTGGCCATTCTTTTAGAATTGGGGCAGCATCTGCGGCATCCAAGCAAGGGGTCCCACCCCATGTCATCTAATACATGGAATGCTGGCAATCATCTTGCTATAGTCGGTACATTCCTGATCCCCATGTGGAGGTCAAACATGCTTTTGCTACTTTGTTGGATTAGTTATTTGTCAGGTTTTTCATTAAATTACACTTACTGTACCTAGTTGGTGTCTATTTTTCCCTTTTAAGCTTACACTCACGCACACCTCAGGTCACCATAGTTGGGGTTACATCTCCTCCATTATCTTGACTCTGACAACAATTGTTTTAAGGCACAAAGAGAAATGTTGGAGAGGCCAAAAGTGGAAGGGTCAGACAGAGCTCATAAAAAGAAAAAAACCAACCATCAGACAAATGGTAAAGACAACGAAAAAAACAAAAAGGACAAATGAACTAACGATAACTTACAACCAATCAAGCAAAATGAATACCAACAACTAAACTAACAAACAAACAAACAAACAAACAAGAGAATTATAATATAAGGAAAATCATCAAAACTATAAAAATGATTTATAGCTTAAGGTTTCGTTTACACCAGGAAAAGTAGTGGCCTTGGGCATATGTATCCAACGAGATTCAAGTTGTAATAATTTTTGGTCATTGCTTCCCCCTCGGCCATCAGGTGGGATATGCTCAAGTGCCATAAATTGTATTACTCTTAAATCAAAGTTATGAAATAAGCCTACATGTCGGCTAATTGGTATTTCCAATAAACCTTTTTTTAATGAGGGAAACATGGTCCCTCACTCTTTTGAAGAAGGGTCGTTTGGTCTTTCCAACATAAAAAATGTTGCATGCACATTGCATTAAGTAGACAATACCAGGCGTTTGGCATTGATTGTTATTGCATTACTTCAGAACTATTTAACATATATGGGCAGTACTCGCACTTCTTACATGAAAAAGTACCTGGAGCAGATGACATTGTTTTGGTTTGGGCCATATAATGGCTCTGGACCAAACGATCCTTCAAAGATTTATAGCGCTTATACGTGATAGATGGCTGTTTGTCAATATATTTACAAGCAGTACAGTCGGCTAACAGAAGTGGCCAATATTTGTTGATTATTTGTCTTACTTGTTGGTGCTGTCTAGAGTGTGTGGTAATGATTCTCATCGGCTGTGAATCTTTTGTTTTTAGATTTGTAGATCAGAGAGTTATGTGTATGTGCATTCACCCTATTGTAAGCTTTTTGTAGACGACTGTTACTGTAGTCTCTATGGCGTAGACGTGAGTATAGTATCTTAGCTTCAACTTCAAAATCTTTAAGATTACTTGTCATAAATCAGATGTGACCAGAACTGCGTGACTGTGACAAAGTGAACCAAACATAAGTAAGTGAAAAAGTAAGTAATTTATTAATATAAAGCATACAAATATAAACGCACCACCAATACCAAACCATATAAACAACCAAACAGTGACAACAAACTAACCAGCATATACAGCAAAAGGGGATACCAGAATCGTAGTCTTAGCCAGGCCAGGGTCATAAACAAGAGATCAGCAGATGGGGGGCAAGGAGTAAGACAGACAGGGGGGACAAGGTAGAAGGGATCAGGCTGCAGGGCAAGGATCCAGGGATACAGGAACAGACAGGAACATGTACAAATAGGTTCAGGATGCAGGGATCAGAGATGAGGTTCAGAATCAGGTTTCAGATCAGGGTACAAGGACGATACCAAGGCAAGGATGTGTGAGCTTTGCCGGGTATTTATACAATTTCCTGCATTCAGGCTCAGGTGATGCCTGACTGCAGGAGGTGATATCGTCTCCATACTGCCAGGATCCACCCGCTGGTGGACACCAGTACAGTGGCCCAAAGATCACATAACACTAGCAGGGGAAAGCTCTCCTGACAGTTCCAAACTGCTAGGAGACACCTCCTGGTGGACCTCAGTACTGCACACCAAATGTTAGATAGTATTACCAGCGGGTGGAACCTTTCCTGATATTACTACAGTTTCTTTTGAGACGAAGGTACTGACTGTAAGGAATACTTTGACACAGATGATCTGTCGCTTAGCATTTTTAGCTAAGTGTATTTTCTTGTCTTTATTTTTAGTTTAACATCTGAACAATCCTGTTCTGTGGCCCCTGCCCCCTCTGTTATTCATTTACACAGCTTAACCTAAGTAAGTGTGTTCACCTTGCTTTTTTTTTAAATGAGAAGTGCTAGTTTGCACATAAACATTGGTACTATTTATTGGTGTTGGTTTTGCTTATTTTTAATCTGGTCCGTGTCTGCCTCCTGTGGCCACCTGCAGCTCTGCAGTGGATTTAGCATTTTCCATTTATTAACCACTTCAATACAGGGCACTTAGACACCTTCCTGCCCAAACCAATTTTCAGCTTTCAGCGCTGTCGCAGTTTGAATGACAATTGCGCGGTCATGCTACACTGTACCCAAACTAAATTTTTATCATTTTGTTCCCACAAATAGAGCTTTCTTTTGGTGGTATTTGATCACCTCTGCGTTTTTTATTTTTTGCTAAACAAATAAAAAAAGACCGAAAATTTTGAAAAAAATAAAAGTTTTGCTTTTGTTTCTGTTAAAAAAAATTGTAAATAAGTAAGTTTTCTCTTTCACTGATGGGCACTGATAAGGCGGCACTGACAGGCACTGATACGGCGGCACCGATGAGGTGGCACCAATGAGTGGACACTGACGATGGGCACTGATATGCAGCACTGATGGGCACTGGTAGGCGGCACTGATGGGTGGCACTGATATGCAGCACTGATGGGCATTGATAGGCGGCACTGATGGGTACTGATGGGTGGCACTGGTAGGCACTGATGGGCGACACTGATGGGCAATGAAAGGTGGCACTGCTGGGCACTGCTGGGCACTGATAGGGTGGCGCTGATAGGCGGCACTGCTGGGCACTGATACGTGGCACTGATGGGCTCTGATATTCTGCACTGATATGAGGCACTGATGGGCATCCCTGGTGGTACTGGCAGTGGTAGGCATTGAAGTGGGCACTGACTGGCAGCTGCCTAGGCACAGATTGGCAGCTGCCTGGGCACACAGTGGCATTTCCCTAGCGGTCTAGGGGCATACCTGGTGGTCCAGTGTGAATCGCTTCCCTGGTGGTCCTGGGCGGCTTCCCTGGTGGTCCTGGGTAGGATCTGAGGGGGGGCTGTGCTGATAAACAATCAGCACAGACCCCCCCTGTCAGGAGAGCAGCCGATCGGCTCTCCTCTACTCGCGTCTGTCAGACGCGAGTGAAGAAAAGCCGATCACCGGCTCTTCCTATTTACATCGTGATCAGCTGTGATTGGACACGGCTGACCACATGGTAAAGAGTCTCCGCCGTCAGACTGACACCCCGCAACAACGATCGCCGCAATGCGCGCCCCCGTGGGCGTGCAGCGGCTCGATATTCCTGATCACGTCATATGACTTCCGATCAGGAATATCAAACCACTTTGCCGCCGTCATTCTGTAGTAGGGTGGGCGGCAAGTGGTTAAATAATTTTATAAACATTGTTCTAAGTGTTATCTCAGGAATACAGGGTAAGTATACTGGATGGCTGATATTTGCATACATATACATAAAGTTCAATTAAATGTAAATGTCTTGTATATATATAAAAAAAAGTTCTTATGTAATAATTATGGTATGTTTTTTGTATATTTTTGTCTATTAGAAGGCTGAGACCCCAAGTGGATAGCAACCCTTGAGGAAGTCCATTACTAGGGCGAAACATGTCAGGATTCAAGTTTATGCCGCTCTAAACAGTTCACGGACCACATTTATGGGTTTTACTTTTAAGCCTATGTTCTTTTAACATGACTTTTTAGATAATCTTGAATATACATTTTGAAGATTTTATCATAATATTTCTTTGGTTTGATTGTGTTTGCACCGCTATAGTCCCATCCAATCTCTTCTATCTATTTCAATGATTCTGGGATGAGGTGCTCCTTATTGTGATAATCTATCCACATTAGCTCATACTGCATTAGTGTCAAATGTTTTTCTGCCAGAGAAGTGGCACAGTGCCACCTACAGGTTGGGAGACAAACTGCATCCCTGGCAACTGGTGGTAAAGAATCTCTCGAATTACATCTGACAACTGATTACTGCACCTCTAAACAGCGTTAGAATCATAGGTGATACTCAGACAAGTGACAATGCTTATTTGTCAAGATATAACATCAAACAATATGCCCAAAAAATCTGAAGATGTTCTTACAATATAAACAGGAGTATTTCAGCCTTTTCATGTTTAATCAACAGATTGGCAAAGTGTAAATATTAGACAACTAACACAGCACAGAATGTTGCAACAATGTCAATATTAGGGCGCTGTGACATCACTGCAAAGCACACAATGACGCAACCAGCTAAGTATCCACTTTAAATGGAAATGAACATGTTTTTGTTTTTGAACAGGTAGGTTAAAATAACTGGGACTGAATCTTTTTATATCTTATTCACAGCTTCTCAGATCTATAAAGGGAAATAAACAGCGTTTATGCAGCCAGTAGCAAATATATAAAGAATGGAACTGCGCTTACCCAATGTGTGAAAAAGCTGTTTCAATGAAAAGTGCTACTTTGTACAATAAGGTGCTACCGTGCAATAAAAATGTATGTGTGACTCAACAAGTGCTACTGAATATGATTATAAAAAAAAAAAAAATTGTGATAATTATTTTTTTTTTTATAATCATATTCAGTACCACTTGTTAAGTCACACATACATTTTTATTGTACGGTCTAGTTCTGTTTAGCATATATTTCACACTACAGTTACATTCCTACACACTGTATATAGTGCAATACTTGAATTGTAATAGAGAAGTCTTATTTCAGTTCACACATTTCACAGCGATAACCCAAAATAAAAATCACTTATATCCTCTGAAGATCCCTATTCAAGTTATACAATACTTTATCTATCTACCCATAGGCAAATATTTTCTATGCTGAGAGTGAGCAGTTTATATATTATAATATTGCTACACAATTGTGCCAAAATCAAAATGGTTGTAAAGCTCTGCCTTTTTTTATTTTATTTTTTGTTAAAATAACAAACATTTCATATCATGTCATACTGCTTTGCGCAATGGTTTTGCACAGAGCAGCCCCGATCCTCCTCTTCTTGTGTCCCCTGCCGAGTGCCCCCATTGCAAACCACTGTATCTCAGCCAATAAGGAGTGAGACAGCCCAGAGATCCTTGGCTCTCGTACACATTGCTGGATCAAGATTGGGCTCCAGTAAGTTTTTTTTTTTAAATAGATAACTGGTAGTAGCTAGTGGTTGCCAACATCCCTTAATTTCATATGGATAAAAGGAGAAACCCTCATATGTGGGACTTTAAGTGGCAACAGGGAATATTATACAAAAAACTTGTAACATAGGTAGAGCATAAAAATATACAAAAGTCTTTATTGGTATCAAGCAACATAAAAGCATAATATACAAAACCATAATGGCTAATCATGTAGTACATATATATTTCAATTTACAGAGTTCCCACTAAGTGTCACCAATCAGATGCGCTCCAGATGGTGAACACCCAACGCGTTTCAAAAATTTGCTTTCTTAATCTTCTTCAGGGTGGTATATGAAGTTAAAGAGGGAGCTACATTCTATAATAAGAACATAAGAATATAAATATTGCATGTATTACAACACAATACATGTTTCTAGACTTTATTAGTGCATTCGTATATCAAATAAATCATAAAGTTCCTCCCCTCTAAAGGGACACACACCAACTTCTTTACTTATATCAAGATTCCTTATTAACAGCATCATTGCTGGCACTGCACAGGCATTATTGGAATAACATACAGTCCTGTAGGTAGAGTGGCTTATCGGTGGTTATTTTTCCCACAGTTTGCTAGAACACTACCCTTGCTTTGGCTTTGGCTCTGGCTGACCCCAGTGGCCCACAGGTTGGCCGCCTTGGTCTCGCTATCCCCTGGTGGACAGTTTTCCGATTTTATGTACTTTTAATTATGTCAATTCTTACAATCTTTTCATCACTCTTATACAGGTACCATTGATAGCCTTTATGATTTATTTCATATATGAATACAGTAGCCTCCCTGGCGGTTTTCCCGAGTGTGGCTCGGGGTTAAAATTCAGCACCATTAGCGGTAACCCCGAGCCACACTCGGGATCGCATTGCAGGATCCTGGGGCGGCGTTACTTACCTTGTCCCCGGGATCCTGCGATGTCCCCCGCAGTGTCCGCGGGCTCTGTCCTTCTCCGAAGCCTCTCTGTGCCAGGCTCCGTTCCCTGCGAGCGTCGCGACGCACGGGGGCGGAGCCTGGCGGCAAATTCAAAAAAATGTCAAAAGCATAACACATACAGTACTGCAATCTTACAGATTACAGTACTGTATGAAATCATTTCACATCCCATTTGTCCCCAGTGCTCTGGCCCATGCCCTGCATGCAGTTTTATATTGCATATACTGTTCTTTCTGCCTGGAAACTGGAGATTGTCCATAGCAACCAAAAAGTGTCCCTTTACGTCAAAAATGGCTTTAGACCAGCTAGAAAACAGCGATAGTAAATTAGAACACTTGCAGAATTGAGCGATAGTGAATCGTGGGGAAAATGTATTTTATTACTATTTATTTTTATTTTTTTTAATTATTATTTTTTTTTTATTATATTATAATTTATGTTTTTGTGTTTCAAACTCTATCATACCCGGGATATCTACTAGACTCTTGTTTGGACAGATTTAAGTGTGTTATTGTTAATAATTACAGACCTACAATATAAAACGCCAAATTTCCATGCAAAATAATTGTACCGCTTTCAGCACCTAAAATCAGAAAGAATCATACCG
Source organism: Lithobates septentrionalis (assembly GCA_037952835.1). Taxonomy (NCBI): domain Eukaryota; kingdom Metazoa; phylum Chordata; class Amphibia; order Anura; family Ranidae; genus Lithobates; species Lithobates septentrionalis. Next base: position 2,422,480 of record JBBDGP010002445.1, read on the forward strand.
CCAGGGAGGTTAAGAAGGTCTAGAAATTTGTATTGTGTTGTAATACATGCAATATTTCTAATGTTATGCTCTCAATATAGAATGTAGCTCACTCTTTTACTTTATATACACCCCTGGAGAAGGTTAAGAAAGCAAATCTTGAAACGCGTTGGGTGGTCACCATCTGGTGTGCATCTAATTGGTAACTCTTAGTGGGAACTCTAAATATTGATATATATATAAATACTAAATGAATAGCCATTACGTTTTTATACTGTATATTAGGCTTTTACGTTGTTTGATACCAATAAAGACTGATGTATATTTTTTTTACTCTACCTATGTTTTTGTATAATATTTTCTGTGGCCGCTTAAAGTCCTACATATGAGAGTTTCTCCTTTTATCTACTGGCAAGTATTTGGGGGGATTGCGAGGGAAGTTGCAAGCAGATTTTTTTTTACCTTACTGGATAGAATCCAGTAAGGTAAAAAAAAAACCTTCTGCCTCTAAAACCACTTTAATGCAGGCCATACACGGTCGAATTTCGAACTAATTTTCTTTGCAAAATCAGAAAGTTTATTTTTTGATCTGATGGTGCCACCATTAATTTTCGAAATTCAGCCGACCAAGCTTTCAATTTCTCCTCATGTTGCTACAGAAAAGAATTTTCGTGGGCGGGAATCTTCTTTTCTCTCCGTAAATGTTCTTTTCCTATTACATTTCTCGCATGATTCTCCCATCATTGATTAGAAAATCGTTCGTTTTTCAAAATATTTCCAACATGTCCAATTCCTCAAATTTGATTGCCGCACGAAAATTGGCCGCTGTTGCAGCCCACTAATGGTGTGAAATTCGTACGAAAATTCTTTCATACAATTTTCGGAAGAAAATTCTTTCGAAATTCGAACCGTGTATGGCCGGCTTAAGTTTATCTTAGGTCAAAATTTAAAATCTTATATTCATTGTATATTGAAATATATATTAATTATATTATTTTCCACATTGATTTTCAATTACTTCTAGCCTATTCATATTACTCTGAATTATTTTGGAGTTTGTAAACTTACTTTGTGAAGATCCCCACACATTTACCTCCTTAAATCCTTTGACATGTAGACACTATGTCCTGTGAGTAGGCACTGCTGTGTCACACATTTCACAGAGCCTGCCTTCTGAACTACAGAGGTGCTGGGGAAGTAGACTCAGGAGGCGGAGTCAGTACAGGAATCACTGCTTGCAGGTAGCAAGGTACCATGGGATATGTAGTCCTTAGAAATTGAAAGTAAAAAGCAGAGGAGAAGCTGCAAAGCATGCCAGGTATTTAGGAAGTTGTGGAAAGAGATAGCCAGCAGACAGGCAGAAATTACAACATGAAAGGAGATTTTTCAAGTAAGCTTATATTGGATTTCATAAATAACTATCGTTTGTATTGTTATTACAATTCTGATGTTCTAAAATTAAAGTGTATGCTGTGACTATAGAACCCCTTTAATAAAAAAAATATAAGTTGTCTTTGTGTATGATTGAATCTGTGGTATTCCCATTGAGGACAAATCAATTTAATGTAGAAGTAAACTTCTACATTGAACAACTCAAAAGAAAAGTCTATCAAACCTTTGAAAAAAACTAGCCACAGTATCCGTACATCTAATTTCTAAAGCTGGAGTTTTGATATGGCAATTTTTACATCCAACTTGTACCAATGTAAGTATGTAGTTGACATACCTTTGGGATCCCCTTGGAAGCTGGAAATCACCCTGCTGCATTTTAAACACAGGAGGTCGGCCACGTGGCATGAGTGCCATTCAGAAAACACTTTGCAATTTCTCAATAAATGCAAAGTGTTCTCTGATTGGCCAAGTGGAGTCATTACCCCACTTCTCCAATGCATCCAGTCAGAGCATGCATTCATTGAGAAAATGCAAAGTGTTCTCTAAATGGTGTCCATGCTGAGCAAACGATCCCCTCTGTTCACGATGCAGCATGGCAGCCACTCTGCACAGGAACCAGAAGCTAGTGGAATTCATTGGAGTAGTGGTATCTACTACAGAGATTTCCATCTTCATCGGGGATCCAACAGGCGTGGTAAATGCATAGTTATGGGCCAGTGTAACCAATGTAACTAATTAAAACCTGTCATATCTAAAATTATTTTTGAGGACAATGCTGCTAGGCAGGTAAGAGGGGAAAAAATGAGGGGGGAGGGGAAGTGGACTGACACTCCTGTCTAAAGTGATACTATTTGATATCCATTTTCTCATAACTGTCCCTGATTTTGAGGAACTGTCCTTGATTAGGAGCAAAGTCCCTCTGTCCCTCTTTCCTCCTCATTTGTCCCTTATTTTTGGCTGATCTCTATAGTTGTATATAAAATGCACCATTTCTTCCACATTGGTAAACCTTTCATCCAATTTTTAAATTTCTACATTTGCAAATGTCAAAAGCCAGTGTAAAGGAATAATAGGGGTAACAAAAAAGCACTTCTAGGTTTAACAAACTTTTTTTTTTAAATAAGTCTCCTTTAAAGGGGTGTGGCAGGGGGTGTGTCCTATGCCTACATACTTTAGCTAATTGATGTCCCTCGCTCTCATCTCAAAAAGTAGGTATGCTATTCTTAATAATAATCCATTTACAGTACATCCACTACTTAATGGCCTTGTAATTTATTTTTGTATGAAATAGTTTCTTGCTGTGCTTTTCTGCCTCCTTGTAAAATCCTCCATGGGCTTCTGAACCCCACTTTCCCCCCCTCACTTCCATTTAAATAGAGCACGTTAGTTGTGGTCATGTATACTGCTCTATGCACACTACACACCTCATGTTCCACAGACCATGGAGCAAGCAAGAGAGGGTGTCTACATTCCTACACACAGAGGGATCATAGAGAACGAACGTAGCCACCCTCTAACAGGAAGTCAGCTCACAGCAGCAAAACAAATGAATCTGGAGATTTGGAGCAGGCTGTGAGCAATAGGAGGGACTTTTTTTAAATTAAAGTGATATTAAAGTCTTATTTTTTTATTTTTTTTTTTAAAACACACATGCAGTGGTTTCGCACAGGGCAGCCCAGGACGTCCTCTTCTCAGGTCCCTCGCCAGCACCCCCCACAGCAAGCAGCTTCTTATGGGGGCACCCAAGCCGAGCCACTGCTCTGTGTGTCCATCCAGACACGGAGCCATGGCTCGACCCTACCTTCTCTCTCTCCTCACCTTTTAGCAATGATCTATAGACTGTGGTTTGGGGGGACTGATGCGGCCTTTTTCTTACCTTTTATCTGGCCTTTGGGGCACCATTCCTCCCACTGACACCAATAATGGGATGTCAGTCCGCATTGGGCGGAGCTGTAAGTAAAGGTGCTGTTTTATGCTTGTCTCTAATCGCTGTAATGTGAGTACCATCTTCTTTTCTTCTCATGTTGGATTTTATTGGTCTTAAAGTGTTTTTAAAGTCCATTTTTTTGTTTACTATTTTTTTTTAAATTAAAATAATAAGCATGTTATACTTACCTGCTCTATGCAATTGTATTGCACAGAGCGGCGCCAAAACTCTGTGGTCACCCGCCAGCACTGACCGTTTCTCCTCTTCTGTGTCTGCCCCATAGCAAACTGTTTGCTATGGGGCACACGGGTAGCTATTTGAAAACAGCAGGAGCCAATGGCTCCTGTTGCTGCCTCAGTCCCTGTGAGTAGACAGAGAGAGGAGAGAAGAAATGCAGCCATGCACATTGCTGGATCGATTGAGGGCTACGCCTATCAAGTTGTACAATGGCTTTTACATTAATAAAGGGAATGCATTAAAATAGAAGTAAACTTCCGTTTGGGAGATATTTGAAAAATATTTTTTTATTGAGTTTTCATTTTATTCAAAACAGAACTAGCCCACGTAGGGGCCAAACATTGTTTGCCCACGCAGGGGCAAGTCTCATTTCACAGTAACATGTCTTAACATTGATACTATGTTCAACTTAACACAAACAACTAAAACTACTACCCCAAGGTGGGGAGAGGCTACAGCTCAGGGGAGATCTGTGCTCAAACTGGTTTTAGCAGGATACTTAAATGAAAGGTTATCTGGGCTCATTCAATGAAAATATAGTTTTAAGCTAGGTCTTTCTTACTTCTTCACTTGCTGTGGTGTCATCATCTAACCAACATGTCCACACTTTATCAAACTTTTGTGGGCAACCCCTGTTTAAATAGGTGGCCCTGTATAAGGGTAAGCTGGCATTTATCAGGCTTTTCCAAAATTTAGCAGAGGGGGCAGATGATTGTTTCCAGGTCATCCTGATGGCTTTACGAGCGTAATACAATAGTAAGGATATAAGTATTTTCCGCGCTCTAATCATTGGCATTTGTTCAACCAACCCCAATAGACAGTATTTAGGATCATAAGGAACGTGGATCTTTGTGACTTTTAGAATCACCTGAATAACCTCCTGCCAGTAATGCTGAATTGCTGGGCAGCTCCAAAAAATGTGAAAAAACTCTCCGGGCTGGTGTGGGCAACGCCAACACAACGGAGAGTATGCCGCCGGCATCCTATGGAGCCTGTGGGCAGTGTAGTGAGCTCTGTGCAGAATTTTGTACTGGACCAGTTTATCTCTTGCTGAAACAAGATGGGAGAAGGGAAAGACACAAATCTCTCTCTAGTCGTCATCATCCAGTTCCGGGATGTCCCCCACCCATTTCCTGCGGAGGGAGGACAATTCGGGACTGGCAGCAACAAGCAGGGACCCATAGAGCTGGGACGTGGGTTTCTCCAAGTCCTTCACCCGAAGGGTAGATTCAAGCTCTGAGTATATTAACTCAACTGGCTGGCCCAGGAACTGACACCTATAGGCATGCGCAATCTGAAGATACCTAAAATGTGCATGTGCTGGTACATTAAATTTGGTGTGTAGCATGTGAAAAGGGGTCAGCCCGTTTGGGAGATATTTACTGTACAAGCAGCTGGTGACATCACCGGCACATGCACTCTGAAGGAACAACCACCCGGGCCATTCCTTCAGAGTCCTGTGCCGTAAACAGCAGCTCCCGCGTGCAAGTGTGGGAGTGACATCATTGCAGCTCAGGCCACTCATACAGCCAGAGTCTGCAAACCCAGAAGGAAGACGGGTGAAGATGGAAGCCCTGTTAGCGGTGACAGTAAGGGCTTCATTCTAAGGTAAGTTTCACATAATGTGCTAGTATGCGATGCATACTAGCACATTAGAACTTGCAGGTTAAAAAAATAAATCGCCGGCAGTTTACTACCGTTTTAAGGTAAAAAACTGTTTCGCTTTAGAACCACTTTATATCTCAAGCAGGGGAGATCATTCTGGATGCCTAATTTATATGTTATTAGGTGTAACCAGACCTCTTATGCTGTGAGGTCTCTATGACTGGTAAGTAGCAACACTGATGGAACACTGAAGCCCATGTATAGAAGCAACACATGGTATTTTCTATGGACTTTATTTATTTGATAATATTATGACACAGATTACTTTGTTTTGCAAAAATAATATATGATTATTTTTGTGGAACAGTTTGGACATGATTTTTAGCATCTTATGTTAATTCACAGGGACAGCGCAACACATTTTGCGCTTTTATATTTTGCAATACTTTGCATTCTAAATATCATTGAGTGCCACTGTCTACACTACTTAAGTTGTATGAATTAACACTAAGCACAGATTTTTATTTTTATTTTTTTTAATATGGGCACTATTACTCTCACTGATAACCAATGATGAGGCACCAATCCTCCAACTGATATCAACACTGGGGCACTATTCCTTCCACTGATACCAATGATAGGGCACTATTCCTTCCACTGATACCAATGATGGGGCACTATTCCTCCCACTGACACCAATGATGGGTCACTATTCCTTTCACCGATACCAATGATGGGGCAATATTCCTCCCACTGACACCAATGATGGAGCATTATTCCTTCCACTGACACCAATGATGGGTCACTATTTCTTCCACTGATACCAATGGTGGGGCACTATTCCTTCCATTGATACCAATGGTGGGGCACTATTCCTTCCACTGATACCAATGATGGAACACTATTCCTTCCACTGATACCAATGATGGGTCACTATTCCTTCTACTGATACCAATAATGGGGCACTATTCCTTCCACTGATACCAATGTGGGGCACTATTCCTTCCACTGATACCAATGATGGGACACTATTCCTTCCACTGATACCATTGATGGGGCACCAATCCTTCTACTGATACCAATGATGGGGCACCAATCCTCCAACTGATACCAACAAAGGGGCACTATTCTTTCCACTGATGCCAACATTGGGGCACTAATCCTCCCACAATGATGGGTCATTGTTTACTCCCACTGTTGCAGGACATTTTCCACTCATTGGTCACATTCTAGTCCCCTAAAGCCTAAAGGGCCATAAACTTGCCCTTTGTTTAGTCTGGAGAGCCCTGCTTAAAGCCGGCCATAGGCGGTTCAAATCATGACCGGTTCAGCAAGAACTGGCTGTGATTCGAACCATGTATGGGCAGGCTGAATGTACCCAAGTTGATTGAACAATCAATTTGGGCACAACCAGCCTGCCGGGTTTTATTAGCCGCTAGCAATAATCACTGTGTTGTCCCAGTGGGGGCGGCCTCCCTGACCTCCCACTGGGCGAACACAATGGCTTGGCAGGAGGGATTCCCTGTCAACACTGTCTGTCTGTTCCATGGTTTCAGGAAAGAAATTTTCTCCGTCTATGGCCGGCCTTATAGAATGGCTTACTGTAGTTTGCATATCGTTGTTACACTTTACAAGGTTTGATTACATATGGCTCTCAGTACATGTAGAAGGGTTTGGAAGATAATGGGACTTTGAAGTGCATTGTGCAGGATTTGCATATTATTAAACGAGGTCATGGAAGCTCGTGACATTTTCATGACATTTAGCAGAGTTATGCCTTAAATCTTAAAATTGTAATGTTCTTTTTACATCTCACTGGAAAGACATAATTTAAATCACAAGTTATTTCTTCTGCCTGCACCTCCAGCACCTAGTCTATCATTTACTTGTTTACTTGGCAGATATGTGGTGGCTCTCGTTCCAATGCAAATGTCAAATTCTGTGTACCTGCTTAGAGTCATATAATAAGGCCTTCGGGGCTGATCACTCCAGTTCTACCACATTACAGCAATGAAAGCCTTTGAACATAGAGCTCAGAAAATTGTTTTGCTCTTTCTTCCCCTTATATTTTTTAATGACTAATATGTGTCACAAATAAGCTTTTCATCATTTTGGAATGTGTAGTGTATAACGTCTTGTGCTGCCAGGCACGATTGGTCTAACTGCAGATATTAGAATTTCATATTAAAGACCAACTCCAGGATATTACCAATCCCTCCTCCCTTCCCCCTCTAACTAACAGCTTATATGAAAAAAAAAAGCCCATTATACTTACCTGAAGCCACGGCCACATGATGATCCTTCTCTGTTCTTCTCTTCACTTCTCAGGGTCCTTCTTCAGGTGTTCATATCACCGCCTGCTTGATGTACACACCTTCTATATGTGGAGGCAACACTTCCGTTGACCAGGTCCTCTCTCCTAGGCTCCAGAGGCAGGATAACTCACAGGGGCGGTGAAGGGAGCAGTACCCAATGTAGCGCTGCCCCCATAAGGGTCACTGGATATTATTTGTCCCCTTGCGCAGCCCTGACCCTGGGAACTTCCCAGTCCTTTGGACACTCTAGGTTCTGACATAATGTATACCCCTTTAAATGAACCACAGACACAATGTAAACAATTCAGCAGAATTCTGTATTGACCAAGACAAACAGCGGGTGCAAAAGTCAGCCAAACCCTGAGGCAGCACTCAAGACTGATTGAGTTGGACACACGGCAGTTAGGTATCTTTAGAATAGCATAGCAAAAACAGACAGTAATGAATAATAACACCTGAGTATGCAAGAATAGTGGACACTGAATAATTAAATGGGCCCAGAGAGCTCAATGGTGGAAGAGGGGGGGGGGGGGCGCTATTGCTAGAGAAAGTCTGGCCTGCAGGGAACTCTACTTCTATGAATGGGAAAAGGGTTAAGCAGTATTTGGGCCAACTCTCCCTGCAGATGATGGTAAAAGGGCAGTCCAAGTGTTCGGCCTGAACACAGTCTTTGCTGGCACGTTGGAGCTCAAAATTGTTGAAAGGAAAATCCTCAGGGAGAGAAGAGGAGTGAAGGTTCAAGCAGTCAACAAGCAAATAGTGGGTATGGCAGGAGTGGAAAGTTTCTCTGTAATCCGGGTTATGATGTCTGAATGCAGTGTCCATGTGCTGTATGTTGCTGAAAAGAAGGGGGTTTGGGCATAAGCCCGCTCACCGGATCCTGAAGGTAGTTGGCAATTCAGGGTCTGTACCCCAGTCAGTGCAAGGATGGATGCAGCATAGATGTGAACTCAGCAGTCCAGGTTGGTGCTTGCAGAGCGGTCCACGGATCGCCGGCAGGAGTGACAGAGGATCCTCTTATGTCGCACAGAGATGCAGACAATCTCAGGTGGGGACAGCAATGGCTCTCAGGTTCCTGGTAGGCCCTGATCCCAGCAGCCAGACAGCAGCTCTGATGCTTACTGATGGATCCCGGGGAGAAGAGAGAGGGCCCACTGAAAACACCTCTTTAGATAGCCTTTCTCATAATCATCTTCTTAATTAGAAGCTTGCTGGGAGATGTAGTCTAAGAGAGACTTAGAAATCCAGTTATGGCTGAACACAGGACTACAAGTCCCACCGTCCTTTGCTTCTGTGCTCATAAATGTGATGCAAGCAATCTGAGTGCAGCACTAGGGAGGGACCTGGAACAATCTGCAGTAATGAAAGTAATGTCCACTGCATTCATATTATGTTAACCTGCACCTGGCTACACCAAAAAGATACTGAGCAGGAAAAAGTCTGGTCCCCAAGGCTGGAAATTAGCTTTTCTCAAAGTGGAAATTAGGACTTTGATTCATTACACTGCTGCAGGATGGCTTAGGAAGAGGTGTTTGGAATCAAGACTGATGAGTAAGGTAACTGAAGCACAATTCACTATTTACATTTAATTTTTTCCTGGAGTTGGACATTAATGTCTATAGAGGAAAGTGTAGAATAGAAAGGAACCTGCAATGGCAGCTAAATCAGTTGGGAAAGCAACAGTGGTCAGTCATACACATACAACAAAGCTACTTGATAGACCCTCAGAGACACAAGAGGGCATCTTAATAGCTCAATGCCAGCCAACTGTACTTAACACCATCCAACCACTATCAGATCTCTGAGTCTAGGTTCAGAAACATGACCATTTAGGTCTAGCCTATTTGGAGGGCCAGAGAAGACTCAACGGAGACGCCTAACGAGAGAAAACATCATGCTTGGAACTTGTCCAATCAATATTTCCTTAAGGGAAAAACAGACAGTTCAGAAGAACATTATCTAATGTTTATGGGCTTCTTAAACTGATAATAAACCCCAAAACAAAAATGGAATATGTTTCAGCTTACCAACTCTTAAAATGTAATGACTGCATTTGTCTTCTTATTTAAGTTCTATTTTCACCTGGTGATCTGGCCAGTAACACCGTTTCTGTCATAGAGTGTCTTCACTCTGGATGGAGGAGAAACGGAGACACCTTTAAATAGCAGCATTGTCCATTTGTGGGGAAGGTAGTGTTAAATGGACTAGCAGATTTACAGTGCTTTGAAAAAGTATTCATACCCCTTGAAATTTTCCACATTTTGTCATGTTACAACCAAAAACATAAATGTATTTTACTGGGATTTTATGTGATAGACCAACACAAAGTGGCACATAATTGTGAAGTGGAAGGAAAATAATAAATGGTTTTCAAAATATTTTACAAATAAATATCTAAAAAATTTGAATTTGTATTCAGCCCCCCTAAGTCAATACTTTGCAGAACCACTTTTTGCTGCAATTACAGCTGCAAGTCTTTTAGGGATGTCTCTACCAGCTTTGCACATCTAGAGAGTGACATTTTTGCCCATTCTTCTTTGCAAAATAGCTCAAGCTCTGTCAGATTGGATGGAGAGCATCTGTGAACAGCAATTTTCAAGTCTTGCCACAGATTCTCAATTGAATTTAGGTCTGGACTTTGACTGGGCCTTTCTAACACATCAATATGCTTTGATGTAAACCATTCCATTGTAGCTCTGGCTGTATATTTAGGGTCGTTGTCCTGCTGGAAGGTGAACCTCTGTCGCAAGTCTTTTGCAGACTCTAACAGGTTTTCTTCTAAGTTTGCCCAGTATTTGGTTCCACCCATCATCCCATCAACTCTGACCATCTTCCCTGTCCCTGCTGAAGAAAAGCATCCTGACAACATGATGCTGCCACCACCATGTTTCACGGTGGGGATGGTGTGTTCAGGGTGATGTGCAGTGTTAGTGTTCCGCACACAATGTGTTTTGCTTTTAGGTCAAAATTTTGGTTGCATTTGACCAGAGCTCCTTCTTCCACGTTTGTTGTGTCCCCCACATGGCATCTCGCAAACGGGACTTCCTATGGCTTTCTTTCAACAATGGATTTCTTCTTGCCAATCATCCATAAAGGCAAGATTTGTGGAGTGCACGACTAATAGTTGTGTGGATCTCTGCAGTTCTTCCAGATTTATCATGGGCCTCTTGGCTGCTTCCCTGATAAATGCTCTCCTTGCCCGGCCTGTTTCAGGGGGTATAAATACTTCTTCAAGGCACTGTAGATGGATTTGACTAGCAAATTAAAGACAAACTCCAGCAAACACAATCTGACTATTGTAAGCACTCCTTGACTCAACCCTCTGCCACTTTTGCTGGACAGCTTGACCTGTTAATGGAAGTTGAAAAATAACTTACTGGCTGGATTGCTAGATGAAGATAAAAGGAAAAAGCCTACAAAAGAAAACTAATTCAACCACCACATCTGAACCTGCAATTTATTACATTTTTGGTTTAGGTTTAAGACTTTTGGGCAGTACAAAACATGACTAGGGTAGGTAAGAGCTCACCTGAGACTGCCCTACCTATGTAAGCCCCACTTACCCCCCCCCCCCCCTCTCTACTTATCAGGAATGACAACGTAAAACATAAGTGGAGTTTAAATGGCCGAACACGGCCTTTTAAACATACACTTACTATATAAAAACATAAAATAACCATACATAACTTATCCAGCTATCGCGATTAGAGGTCCCTGACGGTGCCACATTGCCAAATTTTTTGGGTCTGAGGCGCCAGATAGCTGAGTTGTGACCCCAGCCACAAACACCGGCTTAGAGCCTAAACCAGCTGACCTTAGACACCCACCGGTCTTAACACTAATATGCATTATACCGTACACACTCGAGGACTCCATACGTCAGATAGATCCCCACTGTTTTCCCAATAACCATAAATAGACCTTCGTCAAGTGTAAAGCCTTACACTTGTGTGCCCCTCCACACCCGAAAAGCTCATTGTAACCCATCTTCCAAACTCAACAGCCACAGATCCGTACCCACTGCATTAAGGTGGACACGTCACCCCTAAAAAACTGCCGAGTATCGGTCTACAAGTCCAAGTGGCGAATAACTAAACCCCCATTCCTAACAATAAACCTCACCACTTCCTTGTTCACCTTGATCCGTGCCTTATTAATTTTTCAACCAACCTGGCCATCCGCCAAGACGAATGAGCCACGACGTCTGACCAAAGTATAAGCATTTCAGGAAATGCAGTTCAAAGTCTAAGAAAATAAAATTTTACGTCCCTGATGAGCTCCCTACTGGAGCAGAGGCCCAAATCATTGCCCCCCACATAAAGAATCAGAATATCGGGCGCCCTGTCCAACCTGGCAAAGTGAGTGACCTCCGGGGCTACCCAGCCCCATAGCATACCCAGGACCCCGATCCAACGGACATTACCCAAATCACAAGGTAGCCCTGACCTGCCATTGTGCCTAACCTCTGCCCTCCTGGTTGCCCAAAACAAAAAAGAATGTCCCAAGATCCAGACGGGGCGCCGCGGGACACCTGAAAAGAAAAAATCAGAGTGCACCCCAACAGGAACCAGGAATAACAACACAAAACAGTAGTACAGAAGGAAAAAACCCACCCACGAAATCGGTTGGACTCCCACCTACCAATGCGCCTAACAGTATTCTCATCCAATCCCCACCGGGAAGCCTCTGTGGCCGCCCCAATACGAAAGGAGTGAGAAGCATACTCAAGTGGGTTAAACCCAGCGGCCCCCAGGCATGTACGAAAGACTGCTACAAATTGAAACTTAGATTAGACACGAGCCATCCGAATGCAGGAACAGGGCACCACCGGTCCGCGGTCGCACCAGAAAGAACTGTTCCAAGGCAAGCACCGGACAAAAACGGGGACCATTACCCCAAAAGAGCTGCACCAACATGCCCTTGTCACTGTGGTCCGTTTTGGATCGCCGAATCAAAATCCTGACTGAGGAAGAGGAAGCAACGTCCCTCACCATCAAACCCCCAGCTAGTCGTTTAGAAAGACTAACCAGCTCGCTAATGTGAAGAGCCCCGAAAAAGGCCACCAAAAAAGGTCACCCTAAACAATGTTTGTTCATAACAGGATGAACAGACCTTGAGTAGCTGTCCTAAGATAGCACCTAGAACAGAAAAAGACACTGGGTGCCATTAATCAATCGCTCGGCGACCCTTCCAATACCCTCTCATGGCCTGTCCTACCGCAAACGCCTTAGTACAATCCTGCACCCCCAGCACCCCCAGCACTTTGAAACAAAAGGCCAGGCTGGCCAATTTTTTATCCACCCCAGAAGCTGATACACCCCTCCGAAAATTGCGACTCACAAAATAAAGGACCAACAAAGCAACGCCATACCCCCCCCCCCCCCCCCAATCGCCTACCTCCTCCAACAAAGAAATCCATTCCCCTCTAGGCCCTTGAGTAAACCTCCCAGGTCGCAGTACTCAACGAATCTCGAATCAATCCAGCGTCCAGTCCAAAGCGATCCTCCAAAGCCACCGGGGACAAGGCATGCCATGTCCGCTTCTGGTGCCAACACGCGAAACTCGTCCCACTGAAATCGAGATAAAGCATCTGCCACTTTGTTGCAAACTCCTGGAATATGTACAGCATAGAGGAAAGCATTTAGGCAAAGACAAAGCAAAACCAAATGACGCAAAAGGCGCACCACTGGTGGAGAATATGCAGATGTAGAATTAATCGCTGACACCACGTCCATATTGACACAGTAAAAGCAAACCTTTTTATTGCGAAAAGCCTCCCCCCTTATCTCAACCGCCAAGACAATTGGAAACAGCTTCAACAGTACCAGGTTTTTGAGAAAGTCAGCTGAATGCCACTCCTCTGGCCACCCTTCTGCACTCTGGCGGGACCTTGGGTTGCCTGTCTCAAATCCAGTACCACCAAGTACCCGGCCACCTAGTGGTAGAAGAGAAAAGTGCAACAAGGCCAAACTTAGGGAGAAATCAATGGATCTCTAGCAATTAACCAGGGTAACTACTCCTTGCAAGTAAATTTGTGAGGAGCTCCCTGACTAAACCCCAGGGCGCTACACTTATGTTATGGGGATGAGGTGAGGGGGAGGGGTTCTGTTATCCTAACAAACTTCTTGACCTTTGGGGTGATAATGCTGCTTCTCCACAGATACAGTACTCTCAGTGAATGTTGTCTTCCTATGACAGTAAGTGTCTTACTGGCGGGGTCACTAGGTGATAATAAAGGGAAAAAGCCTGAAAAAAAGGAAATTAATACAGCCATCACATCTAAGGGTTGGTAAGCTAAAATATATTAACTGCTTGACCTCCGGAACGTTTTACCCCCTTCATGACCACTGTGTTTTTTGCTATTCAGCACTGTGCTACGTTAATTTGCAATTGCTCGGTCATGCAATACTGTACCCTAATTAAATTTATATTTAATTTAATTTATATTTTTCACACAAATAGCGCTTTCTTTTAGTGGTTTTTGATCACCACTTTTTTATTTATTTTTTAACTATATAAAAAAAAAAACTATTTTGAAAAAATATGTAATATGCAAACAAAAAAATCGAATTTCTTCATAAATTAAAGTGGTTTTAAAGACTTAATATTTTTCACCTTAATGCATTCTATGCATTAAAGTAAAAAAACTTTCTGTGCTGCAGGATTCCTCCCCCCCCCCCCCCCCCAGGACCCCTTATTCTTACCTGAGCCGATCCAAACCAGTGATGTGCACGAGAGCAGGGTCTCTCGCCACTGTCTCCCTCCTTCCTGTGCAAATGCTTTGCCAAGCGAGCAGGGGGGCAAGGCCAAGCCACCCACTCTGTGTCAATAGACGCAGACAGGGTGGCTTGGGAGCGAGCATGCATGGGTGCCCCCATGGAAAGCGGCTTTTCATGTGGGTACTTGCTGAAAAGGAGGAGCCTGGAGCGCTGACGGGGATCCTGTGGGATCCCAGAACAACAGGATTAGGGCTGCCCTGTGCAAAACCATTGCAAAGAGCAGGTGAGTGTAACATGTTTGTTATTTTAATATAAAAAAAAATTAAGCTTTAATATCGCTTTAAGGACAAATGTATTCTGCTACATGTCTTTGGTAAAAAAATTAAATAAAAAAAATCCCAATAAGTGTGCAGTGCCTTGCAAAAGTATTCACCCCCTTGGCTTTTTACCTATTTTGTTACATTACAGCCTATTGTTCAATGTTTTTCTAATCTGAATTATATGTGATGGATCAGAACACAATAGTCTAAGTTGGCGAAGTAAAATTAGAAAAATATATACATAAAACTATTTTTCAGAAAAAAAACTGATAATTGGCATGTGCGTATGTATTCACCCCCTTTGTTATAAAGCCCATAACAAGCTCTGGTGCAACCAATTACCTTCAGATGTCATATAATTAGTGAAATGATGTCCACCTGTGTGCAAGCTAAAGCCTTGTACACACGATTGGATTTTCGGCAGGGAATTGTGTGATGACAGACTGCCTAAAATCCGACCGTTAGTACGCTCCTTCAGACAATTGTTGTCCAACTTTCCGCCAACAAATGTTGGATGGCAAACTAGTAAATTTTCGGAGGACAACGGTCTGTTGTCAGATTTTCATATCGTGTGTACACAAGTCTGTCACACAAAAGTCCAAAGTACAAACTTGCATGCTCAGAATCAATGCTCACCAAACATGACATTAGCAGAAGGTGCCCAAAGGGTGGCGCTCAAGAGCTGAAATTCCATGTAGTACGTCACTACGTTCGTGTTTGTTGGCTAACAATTGTGTGCCGTTAGTATGCAAGACAAGTTCCTGGCACATGCCCTTGAGACAAAAGTCTGACGATATGTTGGCCAACAATCCGATCCTGTGTGAGAGGCTTAAGTGTCACATGATCTGTTATTACATATACACACCTTTTTGAAAGGCCCCAGAGGCTGCAACACCTAAGCAAGAGGCACCACTAACCAAACACTGCCCTGAAAACCAAGGAACTCTCCAAACAAGTAAGGGACAATGTTGTTGAGAAGTACAAGTCAGGGTTAGGTTATAAAAAAATATCCAAATCTTTGATGATCCCTAGGAGCACCATCAAATCTATCATAACCAAATGGAAAGAACATGGCACAACAGCAAAACTGCCAAGAGACGGCCACACACCAAAACTCACGGACCGGGCAAGGAGGGCATTAATCAGAGAGCAGCACAGAGACCTAAGGTAACACTGGAGGAGCTGCAGAGTTCCACAGCAGAGACTGGAGTATCTGTACATAGGACAACAAAAAGCCGTATGCTCCATAGAGTTGGGCTTTATGGCAGAGTGGCCAGAAGAAAGCCATTACTTTCAGCAAAAAACAAAATGGCATGTTTTAAGTTTGCGAAAAGGCATGTGGGAGTGTCAGGGGATCTAATTGACCAGACCGTGTGGACTGCACAGCGGAGACCAGAAACACATGTAAGTGAAATAATGGTGTTTATTAAACAAGTGATAAGTAAAAGGAATATAAACAGTGCAAAACCAACACAACAAACCCACTACAAACAACAATATATACAAGTAAATGGAGATACCGGAATCGTAAACAAAGCCAGGCCAAGGTCATACACAGGGAAGTCAGCAGATGGGCAAGGATGGGAAACCAGCAGGACAGGGAGAGGATGGATGGTAAAGCTGCAGGGCAGGGATCCAAGGGAATCAGGAGGGACAAGAACAGGATGGGCTTGGGATAGGGATCGGATCAGAGCAGAGCAGGACAGAAACAGGTTCACAATCAGGATACAGGCAGCAAGGTCAGGGCGCAGGGAGAAAGATACCAAGGCAAGCCTATGAGGGCTTGCCGGGTATTTATAAGGCTGCGGTAATTGACCTCATGTCACAGCTGAGCGCAGTGTGTGCTGTTTGCTCCACACTGCCGGAGTGCAACCGCTGGTGGACACCGGTACTACGGCCCAGGGATGCAACAGTGCCACCAGCAGGAGAGACCTCTTACTGCAGGTCCCAGGTGTTGGAAGACACCCGCTGGTGGACACTGGTACTGCGATCCAAGAGACCGATAGCGCCACCAACGGGTAAACCCTCTCATGACAGTACCCCCCCTAAGGGGCGGCCTCCGGACGCTCCAACAAGGTGCGATTGTCCAAAGTTCATGGCCTTCAACCGAACAGATGAGGGCACATCAGGCCGGGCATCAGGTACATCAAACTGGACAGTGGGTACGTCTGAGAAGACAGCAGGCACATCCGAGATGACAGCGGGCACATCCGAGATGGCAGCGGGCACATCTGAGATGACAGCGGGCAGGAAAACACCAAGCTGGGCAGCGGGCACTTCGAGCTGGGCAGCGGGCACTTCGAGCTGGGCAGCAGGCACATCAGGCTGGGCAGCGGGCATGGGCACTTCGAGCTGGGCAGCAGGCTCCGGGTCATCGAGCTGGGAAGCAGGCTCCGGGTCATCGAGCTGGGAAGCAGGCTCTGGGTTCTCGAACTGGGCAGCAGTCTCTGGAGCATTAGGCCGAACAGAGAGTACCGTAAGGGCAGGCCGGATTACAGGCACCGGCTCAGCAAGCTGGGTAACGGACCCCGGCCCAGTGGGCTGGGTAATAGGCCCCGACTCAGCGAGCTGGACACCGGGCACTGGTTCGGCAAACCGGATAACGGGTACTGGTGTGGCAGGCAAAGTGACGGACTTCGGTTTAGCAGACTGGGTAACGGGCACCGGTTCAGCAGACCGGGTAACGGGCACCGATTCAACAGACTGGGTAACGGGCACCGATTCAACAGGCTGAGACACGGGCACCGAAACTCCAGGCTGAAACACGGGCACAGAAACTTCAGGCTGAGACCCGGGCACCGAAACCACAGGCTGGGATACCAACATCACGACATCAGGCTGGAAGACAGGTACCAGGATATCAAGCTGGAGGATGGGCACATCAGACCGGAAAGTGGGTACCGAAACATAGGACCGGGCAGCAGGTGCTGGAACTTCAGGCTGGACAGCAAAGACAGGCGCTGGCACACCAGGCAGAACAGCAGGTACTGGCACAACAGGCTGAACAACAGGTGCATCGGACTGGTCAGTGGTCACTGGAGCGTCAGACTGAAACATGGACACTGGGATTTCGGGCTGACCAGCAGGCACTGGGACCTCAAACTGGGCAGCGGGCACAGGCATTGGCACAACTGGCTGAGTAGCAGACACTGGCACATCAGGCTGGGAAGCGGACTGGAAAGCCGACACCGAGACATCAGACCAGGCAGCGGCTACTGGAACTTTAGACTGGGCAGCAGACACAGGCGCTGGCACATCAGGCAGAACAGAAGGTGCTGGCATACCAGGCTGGACAATAGGTACATCGGACTGGACAGTAGTCACTGAAGCGTCAGACGGGGTAGCAAGCACTGGATCGTCAGACTGAGTGGCAGGCACTGGATCGTCAGACTGAGTGGCAGGCACTGGATCGTCAGACTGAGTGGCAGGCACTGGATCGTCAGGCTGAGTGGCAGGCACTGGATCGTCAGGCTGAGTGGCAGGCACTGGATCGTCAGGCTGAGTGGCAGGCACTGGATCGTCAGGCTGAGTGGCAGGCACTGGATCGTCAGGCTGAGTGGCAGGCACTGGATCGTCAGGTTGGGTGGCAGGCACTGGAACGTCAGGCTGGGTGGCAGGCACTGGAACGTCAGGCTGGGTGGCAGGCACTGGAACGTCAGGCTGGGTGGCAGGCACTGGAACGTCAGGCTGGGTGGCAGGCACTGGAACGTCAGGCTGGGTGGCAGGCACTGGAACGTCAGGCTGGGTGGCAGACACTGGAACGTCAGGCTGGGTAGCAGGCACTGGAACGTCAGGCTGGGTGGCAGGCACTGGAACGTCAGGCTGGGTGGCAGGCACTGGAACCTCAGGCTGGGTGGCAGGCACTGGAACCTCAGGCTGGGTGGCAGGCACTGGAACCTCAGGCTGGGTGGCAGGCACTGTTACGTCAGGCTGGGTGGCAGGCACTGGAACGTCAGGCTGGGTGGCAGGCACTGGAACGTCAGACTGGGTGGCAGGCACTGGAACGTCAGGCTGGGTGGCAGGCACTGGAACGTCAGGCTGGGTGGCAGGCACTGGAACATCAGGCTGGGTGGCAGGCACTGGAACGTCAGGCTGGGTGGCAGGCACTGGAACGTCAGGCTGGGTGGCAGGCACTGGAACGTCCAGCTGGGTGGCAGGCACTGGAACATCCGGCTGGGTGGCAGGCACTGGAACATCCGGCTGGGTGGCAGGCACTGGAACGTCCGGCTGGGTGGCAGGCACTGGAACGTCCGGCTGGGTGGCAGACACTGGAACGTCCGGCTGGAAGGCAGGCATCGAGACATCCGGCTGGAAGGCAGGCATCGAGACATCCGGCTGGAAGGCAGGCATCGAGACATCCGGCTGGAATGCAGGCATCGAGACATCCGGCTGGAAGGCAGGCATCGAGACATCCAGCTGGAAGGCAGGAGCAGGTTGGGTTACTGGCAAGATGGTGTGGGTCGGGAAGAATTTTTGTTTCTTTTTTGGTTTAGCCCGTGCAGTTTTGTATGTAGGTGCAGGGCTGTAAGAAAAGAAAGTAGCTGGATCGAAGGAAGACCAAGGAACTGTAGCTAGAGAAGGGTTTTGTGAGACTGTTACAAGTGGAGGAGAAGAGACAGGTGGATTGAAGGCAGGATAGGTGCGACACTTGGAGACTGGGTGGTAGTATTTGGTAGGGGGCTGATTAAACTGGGCTGTAGCTGAGGTTGCCATGGGCGACGGGGAGATAGATTTTTGGGAAGGCAAATGATTAATGGCAGGGCTGGAATATTGTGGCTTAGCTAAAGACAGGAGATCTGACCATGCCTGCAGCACAGGTTGAACAAACGCTGATTCACACACAGCCTGACTAATCAAGGATTGCACCGACTGGATGCAATTAGACAACACCTGCTGTGAACAGGAGGAACATTGCTCCATAAAATAGGCCGGATCATCCTCCAACAACCAAACCAGGGATTCAACTTGGTCACAATTGAAGGGGGGGCGAAAAATCATCACTTCCCTCGGGAATGCATTACAGGGTTGGTTTTGCACATAACTGGACCAGGGGCTGAACATCTTCAAAAGACATATACCCCTGATCCACTAGGGAATGAGCTGATCGGATAGTTTCCATCAGCTGGTCACTAGTCCACCCTTTTAAAATCTGGCGACAATATTCACCATCCTCGATCTCTATATTAAAACATGAATCTATTACCACTGATTAACAGTAAAGTGATAATGCTGTGTTTAAAGTGAATACGTGCAAATGATTGAAATAACCAAACAACCATAAGGTGACAGCTAGCTCCGATACCATAAATAAATTGATGCAAATAAATATTAAATATTAGTGAATAAATATCCTTAATTAAAAATAATAATAATAATTTCCAACTGTGAATAATTAGTAAAGTGCAACCCATCAAAAGGATAAATATAATATATACAAAAAATATCAAGAGTTAATTGCAATTAATGCCATCATCATGCAGATACATGTGCCTTAAAACAGTGATGACAGCATTGTAGGATTGAAGAAAAACAGTTCATAAATTCATAGATAGGTGGCGCTATTGCAGAGGTGGAAAAGTCCTTCTATTAAGATCTGTGTATGTCTTATGTGTTGAATAAGTTGTTCCTATAGTGGTGCCTCCTAATTCAGTCTCTCAGAACTCTCACCTTAAAATAGTAGAAATCAAGCTGTGGTAATATGCCTTTTGAGGTGTAGAAGTACTGTCTGAAAACTTCTCCTTTTTGCTGCTTAGCTCTCCTTGTTATCTCCTTATTTCTTCCGCTCTGGTGTAGCTCAGACCCAGGGGGAGAAGAGGGGGGAGAGGGGGGGGGGATAAAGAGAAGGGAGAGGGAGAGAGAAGATAGGCTCCACTAGTGTATTATTGTTTATAAGCAAAGGGAGACATTTATTTGATATATGCTCTTACATTTACAAGCATACAAATAGGCAGAGTAAAAAACGTATGAGAAGCCTGGCGTTCTCAGCGCCCTCTCACTTGTGTTGACAGCTGTGTGCCGCTCCAGCCAATCCCTACGCGTTACGACACGTCACGTGTCTTCATCTGGGGAACCGGATTGGCTGTTGTATGTATCCTTATATGTAATGAAATCCGGAAATGCTGAAACCGCCATTTTACTTATGGGTGTGCTGTTAAACTCGGCCGTCTGTATATTGAAACCGGAAGTGCTAGAACGGCCATTTTACTTATGGTTATGTTTGTAATGAACGGCGGTCATTTTTCTTTAGATTCGCCGGAAGTTGATTCGCCGCCATTTTGTTGTAGATGGATATAGCACTACTCTATGTGTTGGACTCCTATGTGGGCGGCCATTATTTTGGTGGGAATACAATTGAATATTCATTCTTATTTACGGCCAATATGTGTAAAAAAAATTTTCACCATAGGGGCCACACTATAGCAAATGACCTTATATGGTGCACTTAGTATTATTATACAATAAGAATATGTATAAAATTATACATATAAATATCGATTTTGTCGAAGACCACACTGCGGTATACATGTAAAAACAGGTGAGAGTGCTCTGATACAGCAGTAAATAGATACATTATACATAATTAAAACGATTAAGAGACAAATATCTTCTAATACAATTCTACTCCGATACCTTATTAAAATTAAAGCTATTGGTCAATATTCCAACATGTACCAGTCATTATAGTAATCATACACACTACTCATGGGATTAAACAATGCACAATCATAAAATTAGATCCAAGATAAACATAAAACTTAATATATGATTATAATTACTAGATTGTAATATAAATCAGTTATGTTAACCGGTGCCAAAAGTAGTATAGTTACACTATTTAAAATTTAATAATGTCCAGTAAAAAACAATAAAATTTATTAGAATATAAAATATGATAACAATTATTTAATAAAATGTTAAAAATTATTTAAAAAGCAATTTAAATCAAATTCCACGTTGAGGCCCCCAGGTACTAAAGTGCGTAAAGTATGAATCCACCTGGATTCTTTCCAGCTGATATCGCGGACTAGATGGCTACCTCTCCACATGGGTTTGTGTTTTTCAATTCCCCAAAATTGGAGATGTGTGGGGTCTCTGTTGTGTACTAATGCAAAATGTTTTGACACGTTGTGTTTGGGAAAGCCAGATTTTATATTTTGTACATGTTCTTTTATTCGTGTCTTAAGTGCTCTTTTTGTACGGCCTACATATTGAAGATTACAACTGCACTGTAGTACATACACAACCCCTTCAGTGTGGCATCCTATAAAATCTTTAATAATAAAATTTTGTCCTGTATTAGTAGCTATAAACTCTTTACGTTTTCCTTGAAATTTTTTCGCATGTCGACAAGCGTAGCAGTTACGGCAGGGATAAAATCCTTTTCCTGAAAAGAATGTATATGCGGATGTTGGGGGAGGGTCAATGACTGACTTAACGATAAGATCTCTAATAGTTGGTGCCCTCTTGTAAACTATATTGGGTCTTTCTGGCAATATATCCTTGAGATCTTTATTGTTTTTTAAAATGTGCCAGTGTTTTTGTATAACTTTAGCTACATCTTTATATTGTGTGTTAAAATCTAATATTATACTAGGTGCTTCTTGTTGGATTCTCGTCTTAGGTTGTTCTTCAAGCATTTTCTCTCGGTCCATACAATTGACATGTTCGATCTGGTTTTTTATCCAATCTTCATTGTAACCTTTTACTCTAAATCTTTCTCCAAACACCTGTGCTTGACTCCGATAGTCTTCTTCTTTTGTACAATTCCTTCTCAATCTTGTAAATTGGCCCCTTGGGATGTTATATAGCCACGATTTGTAGTGACAGCTATCTGTTGACAGGTAGCTATTAGCATCTACTTTTTTAAAATGCGTTTTGGTGACTATTTTCTGCCCTTCTAAACTTATGTTTAAGTCTAGAAAGTCTATTTCTTTCTCTTCTATTCTCCATACCAAATTAATATTTTTTGTGTTGTCATTCAATTTATTTAGAAATGTTTCCAGATTGTTTCTATCCCCATTCCACACTATCACTACATCGTCTATAAACCTTTTGTACAACGGTCCAGCAAACACAAGCGTATTTAAAAGACACTAAACACATATTACAACTTTTAAATACAGTGCCAGTACTAGAGGGACGTACACTACTGGCCACCGCAGATGTTACATCGCTTTACACAATAGTACAACACCACGATGCGATCTCAGCAACAAAATGGCTTTTAAGAAAATACAGCACTTTAATTTGTAAACAGAGGAAATATCTACTGAAATGTCTCGATTTCTGCCTTAAGTGCAATTATTTTTGGCACAATCAAACCTATTTTAAACAACTAGTGGGAATAGCCATGGGTGCCAAATTTGCACCAGGAGTGGCGAATGCATTTATGGCGCAGTGGGAAGAAATGGCAGTATATACAAGTACCCCCGCCGAACTTACGTTGTACAAAAGGTTTATAGACGATGTAGTGATAGTGTGGAATGGGGATAGAAACAATCTGGAAACATTTCTAAATAAATTGAATGACAACACAAAAAATATTAATTTGGTATGGAGAATAGAAGAGAAAGAAGTAGACTTTCTAGACTTAAACATAAGTTTAGAAGGGCAGAAAATAGTCACCAAAACGCATTTTAAAAAAGTAGATGCTAATAGCTACCTGTCAACAGATAGCTGTCACTACAAATCGTGGCTATATAACATCCCAAAGGGCCAATTTACAAGATTGAGAAGGAATTGTACAAAAGAAGAAGACTATCGGAGTCAAGCACAGGTGATTGGAGAAAGATTTAGAGTAAAAGGTTACAATGAAGATTGGATAAAAAACCAGATCGAACATGTCAATTGTATGGACCGAGAGAAAATGCTTGAAGAACAACCTAAGACGAGAATCCAACAAGAAGCACCTAGTATAATATTAGATTTTAACACACAATATAAAGATGTAGCTAAAGTTATACAAAAACACTGGCACATTTTAAAAAACGATAAAGATCTCAAGGATATATTGCCAGAAAGACCCAATATAGTTTACAAGAGGGCACCAACTATTAGAGATCTTATCGTTAAGTCAGTCATTGACCCTCCCCCAACATCCGCATATACATTCTTTTCAGGAAAAGGATTTTATCCCTGCCGTAACTGCTACACTTGTCGACATGCGAAAAAATTTCAAGGAAAACGTAAAGAGTTTATAGCTACTAATACAGGACAAAATTTTATTATTAAAGATTTTATAGGATGCCACACTGAAGGGGTTGTGTATGTACTACAGTGCAGTTGTAATCTTCAATATGTAGGCCGTACAAAAAGAGCACTTAAGACACGAATAAAAGAACATGTACAAAATATAAAATCTGGCTTTCCCAAACACAACGTGTCAAAACATTTTGCATTAGTACACAACAGAGACCCCACACATCTCCAATTTTGGGGAATTGAAAAACACAAACCCATGTGGAGAGGTAGCCATCTAGTCCGCGATATCAGCCGGAAAGAATCCAGGTGGATTCATACTTTACGCACTTTAGTACCTGGGGGCCTCAACGTGGAATTTGATTTAAATTGCTTTTTAAATAATTTTTAACATTTTATTAAATAATTGTTATCATATTTTATATTCTAATAAATTTTATTGTTTTTTACTGGACATTATTAAATTTTAAATAGTGTAACTATACTACTTTTGGCACCGGTTAACATAACTGATTTATATTACAATCTAGTAATTATAATCATATATTAAGTTTTATGTTTATCTTGGATCTAATTTTATGATTGTGCATTGTTTAATCCCATGAGTAGTGTGTATGATTACTATAATGACTGGTACATGTTGGAATATTGACCAATAGCTTTAATTTTAATAAGGTATCGGAGTAGAATTGTATTAGAAGATATTTGTCTCTTAATCGTTTTAATTATGTATAATGTATCTATTTACTGCTGTATCAGAGCACTCTCACCTGTTTTTACATGTATACCGCAGTGTGGTCTTCGACAAAATCGATATTTATATGTATAATTTTATACATATTCTTATTGTATAATAATACTAAGTGCACCATATAAGGTCATTTGCTATAGTGTGGCCCCTATGGTGAAAAATTTTTTTACACATATTGGCCGTAAATAAGAATGAATATTCAATTGTATTCCCACCAAAATAATGGCCGCCCACATAGGAGTCCAACACATAGAGTAGTGCTATATCCATCTACAACAAAATGGCGGCGAATCAACTTCCGGCGAATCTAAAGAAAAATGACCGCCGTTCATTACAAACATAACCATAAGTAAAATGGCCGTTCTAGCACTTCCGGTTTCAATATACAGACGGCCGAGTTTAACAGCACACCCATAAGTAAAATGGCGGTTTCAGCATTTCCGGATTTCATTACATATAAGGATACATACAACAGCCAATCCGGTTCCCCAGATGAAGACACGTGACGTGTCGTAACACGTAGGGATTGGCTGGAGCGGCACACAGCTGTCAACACAAGTGAGAGGGCGCTGAGAACGCCAGGCTTCTCATACGTTTTTTACTCTGCCTATTTGTATGTGTCACGTACCTGATGGCGAGCCTGACGTGTAGAGGAAGGCCTCCCGTACAACTCCGGCTCAAGGGCCGCTGATAGTGGAACAGCTGGCGCTGGAGCACGGTGAGGTAAGAGTGCCTATGGAAGTCCCGAAGTCTGAGCAGGAAGTTGCCGGAACACACAGGTGGGCGCTGGACTTGACTGAAAGCAGACAGGAGAGTCGCTGGATCACTGGCAGGTCTCGGCAGCAGAGAGACAGATCAGATGACTTGGCTGGCAGGAACGTGGTCAGGTCACAGGCAGATTCGGCAACAGGTAGGCAGATCAGGTACAAACAGCAGGCAGGAGAGAGGTCAGGTCACAGGCAGGTTCGGCAGCAGGTAGGCAGATCAGGTACAAACAGCAGGCAGGAGAGAGGTCAGGTCACAGGCAGATTCGGCAACAGGTAGGCAGATCAGGTACAAACAGCAGGCAGGAGAGAGGTCAGGTCACAGGCAGGTTCGATGATCGGAAGTCAACACAGGTAGCAAGAATTCAGGTACACGCTGTAGACCAAGCAGCAACCAGCCAGTACTAAGTCCGTGTTTAAATAGGCCGTCTGGCGCCAGTTCTGATGACAGGCGTGCGCGGACGCGCGCGCACGCGGACGCGCGCACGCGCGGACGCGCGATCGCGAACGCGCGCACTCGCGAACGCGCGATCGCGCATGCGCGATCGCGTATTCGCCGATGCGCCCGTAGTTGTTCTGAGAATCCCTTGTTGGCGCCTGCGCACAGGCGTATGCTTGCAAGCATTAGCTGTATTCTGCGGATGACTTCCCTGACATTGCCCCCCCCTTACGGGCAGCCTCCGGATGCCCAGTTGGTTCCTCTTCAGGGGATGACTGCGGAAGAAGGCACGTATTAAGTCCATAGCATGTACATTCCGCTCTGGTTCCCAGGAGTTCTCCCCCGGTCCATAACCTCTCCACTTGATCAGATATTGTAATTGACCCCTTCTCCTTCTACAGTCCATAATCGCTTCCACCTCGAACTCCTCATCTCCACTGACCATGACCGGTTCGGGTGGTCTAGACTCTCGATTAGGAAAGGGGTCAGGCAATGCGGGTTTTAACAAAGATACATGAAATACCGGATGTATGCTGAAGGATTCTGGTAGGGATAGCTCGTAAGAAACATCATTAATCCTTCTCCTCACAGGAAATGGCCCAAGGAATTTAGGGGCCAACTTCTTTGACGGGCAGGCCAGTCTCAGATTTGTTGTTGCCAACCAAACCCGGTCTCCTGGTTGCAGAATGAGTTCCCCTCTCCTCTTCCTATCGAAAGCTCTTTTATTATCCTGTTGAGCCTTGGTTACGGTTTCCTTCAACAGCTTGTTATTGCGATTGAAGAAGTCTACAGTGCTTTGGACAGCCGGTACTGAAGATTCAGGGACAAGGTCAGGCAAAAAGGTGGGATGGAAGCCATAATTAGAGAAGAATGGGGATTGCTTGGTGGCTGCATGACAGGAGTTGTTATATGCAAACTCGGCCAAGGGTAAGAGAGACACCCAATCATCCTGCACAAACGAAGTGAAACAGCGGATGTACTGTTCCAGCGTCTGATTGGTCCGTTCAGTCTGACCGTTAGACTGCGGATGATATGCGGATGACATGGAAAGTTTAATTCTTAAAGCTTCACACAGTGCCCTCCAAAACCTTGAAGTAAATTGGGTTCCGCGGTCAGAGACAATGTCGATGGGTACCCCATGGAGTCTAACGATTTCCTTAACAAATACTCGAGCAGTCTCAGCAGCAGAGGGTGTACCCTTCAAGGGTAGGAAATGAGCCATCTTAGTTAGCCGGTCTACTATGACGAAAATGGCTGTACAGTCTTCAGAGGGAGGTAGCTCAACTATAAAATCCATGGAGATCATGGTCCACGGCCTGTCAGGCACGGGTAAAGGTCTGAGCAAACCCCACGCCTTATTTCGGATGTTCTTACTCCGGATGCAAGTAATGCAGGTGTCTATATATTCTTTGCAGTCCTTCTCCAATTTAGGCCACCAAAATGTGCGTTGCATTAAGTTTATTGTTTTGCGAATGCCAAAGTGACCTGCTAGAGGGTGATCATGGCAGAGTCCTAGAACTGATAAACGGACTGCTTCTGGGACGAAGACCTTGTTCCCTTTCCAAAGAAGTCCATCTCTTGCCTGTAGCGTCTCCCCGACAGGATCAGGGGAGACTGCGGACGCCTGCTTCAACTGGGACATGAGATCGGACTGTAGTAACAGAAAATTTCCTGCTGGTAGGATGGTGTCAGGTACTGGTAAGACCTTTGGATCCTCGAACATACGTGATAGCGCATCAGGCTTGACGTTCTTTGATCCGGGTCTATAGGTGATGTGGAACAAGAACCTTGAAAAAAAAAGTGCCCATCGGGCCTGTCGAGGTCTTAGTCTTTTGGCAGTCCTTAAATATTCAAGGTTCTTGTGGTCTGTATAAATCAAAATTGGATGAGCGGCTCCTTCTAACAAATACCTCCACTCTTCCAGGGCGGCCTTTATGGCAAGAAGCTCCCGGTCTCCCACGTCGTAGTTTCTTTCTGCTGGGGCAAGTTTTCTGGAAAAGAAAGCTACAGGGTGGACTAGATCCTTGGGACCTTGGCGCTGAGACAGAACTCCCCCGACTGCATTTTCGGAAGCATCTACCTCCAGAATGTAAGGTAGTGCCGGATCTGGGTGGCTTAGTACAGGGGCAGTTGTAAACAGTCCTTTAAGAGTTTCAAAGGCAGCCTGGGCCTCGGGAGACCAGCGGAAACGAGCACCCTGTTTGGTAAGTTGGGTAATTGGTGAGATGATAGCTGAAAAGTTCTTGATAAATCTGCGGTAAAAGTTAGCAAACCCAATGAACCGCTGGATCCCCTTCTTATCAGTGGGCGCAGGCCAGGTCAGGATTGCAGACACCTTTTGAGGGTCCATTTCAATTCCTCCGGTAGAAATGATCAAGCCCAAGAACTGGATACTCTGCCGCTCGAACTCACATTTCTCGGGTTTGGCATAGAGTCCATGTAAGCGGAGACGGCAGAGAACATTCTTGACATGCTCCCGATGGTCAGCAAGGGAGGTAGAGAACACCAGGATATCATCTAAATAAACAATAACGAAAATGTCCAGGTAGTCTTTGAAGACGTCATTGATGAAGTGTTGGAAGGTGGCCGGGGCGTTACACAAGCCGAAGGGCATGACGAGATACTCGTAGTGGCCAAAACGAGTACGGAAGGCGGTTTTCCACTCATCCCCCTGGCGTATGCGGATGAGGTTGTAGGCTCCCCTCAGATCAAGTTTAGTAAAAATAGTAGCAGAACGAAGTCTTTGGAAAAGCTCAGGAACCAAGGGAAGAGGATAACGGTTTTTCACCGTAATCTTGTTCAGGTCCCGGTAATCTACACATGGCCGTAGTGAATGGTCCTTCTTCTCCACGAAGAATATTCCCGCCCCGGCAGGTGAGGTAGAAGGGCGAATGAAGCCTTTCTGGAGGCTCTCATCAATATATTCCTTTAGAGCTGCTAATTCTTTCTCAGACAGTGGGAAAATCCGACCAAATGGAATAGCAGCCCCAGAAAGGAGCTCAATGGGGCAGTCGTACGCTCTGTGTGGAGGTAATGTGTCTGCTCCCCGCTTGCTGAAGACATCAAGGAACTCGTGATAGGCCTCAGGCACCTTTTGGCAGAGCTCAGCATCAACGTCCATACACAACAGGGTGGTGGGTGCAGCAGTGGGATTGGACAGGCAGTGCTTCTGGCAGTAAGATGATTGATACTTGATACTGCCTGATTTCCAGTCCACCGCCGGATTATGGGCCTGTAGCCATGGTAGACCAAGAATGACGGGGTACAGAGGTGAAGAAATGGCATCTAGCCGCAAAAGTTCCTTATGACCAGTAGAGGTCGTAGTTAACAGTGGGGGGGTCTCCTGGTTCACCAATCCGGACTTTATACGGGAGCCGTCAGCCAGAAATACGGTAAGTCCCTGCTCTTTGGATTGAAGAGGGATACCTTGTTTGACAGCAAATGCCAGATCAATAAAGCAACTGCACGCCCCCGAGTCCACAATTGCAGTAGCTGACACACTTCTCCCTGGGAGCTGAAAGGTAACAGGAAGTGCCAATTGAGCAGAAGTTGCTGGAGGAACCGCCTGACTTGCTGGAGAAGCCGGGAAGGATCCGCGTCCCTTAGCAGGACAAGTCCGTACATAGTGACCCGCTCTGCCGCAGTAGAGGCAGAAGTTGCCTTGAAGACGTCGTGTCCGTTCCTCAGGGGACAGCGACGGGCGAATCAAGCCTAGCCGTGTGGGTGTTACGGTTCCTAATGCGGGAGAGGCCGGCCTGACAGATGTTGGCCGAACAGGAACTGCTGACTTCTCCCGCCTGCGCTCTCGCAGACGACGGTCGATCTGGATAGATAACGTGATTAAGTCCTCCAGGGTACTTGGAGCACCCACACGAGCTAACTCGTCTTTTAAGTCCTCCGATAACCCCAGGCGAAACTGATGTCGCAGAGCAGCGTTATTCCAGTGGGTATCTGCACTCCAGCACCTGAAGTCTCTTATATAGTCCTCGACCGCTCTGCGGCCTTGTCGGAGTGCATGGAGAGAGGACTCGGCAGTGGTGGTTAGTAGAGGGTCCTCGTATATCTTGGACATTGCTTGGAAGAAAGAGGGCATAGTATTTAGTTGGGAGTCCTTCTTTTCCAACAGACGATGAGCCCAGGCTTGGGGTTCACCTTGAAGTAGGGATATGATGAACCCCACCTTTGTAGTCTCTGCAGAAAAAGTCCGTGGCTGAAGTGAAAAGTAAAGCTGACAGGCATTGCGGAATGCTCTGAACTGGGTCCGATCTCCAGAAAATCTGTCAGGATTAGGTACTCGTGGTTCTGGGGATGTCATCATTGCAGCGGGAATGGCTGAAGAGAGCTGGACTTGCACGTGCTCCACCAGACGCACATATTTCTCCTGCAGGGACTTGACCGCTTGAGTAAGGCCTGTGAGGCATTGGCAGACTTCATGTAGGGGAGAGATTCCTCCTGCAGGCTCAGTCATGGCTGCTTGGTACTGTCACGTACCTGATGGCGAGCCTGACGTGTAGAGGAAGGCCTCCCGTACAACTCCGGCTCAAGGGCCGCTGATAGTGGAACAGCTGGCGCTGGAGCACGGTGAGGTAAGAGTGCCTATGGAAGTCCCGAAGTCTGAGCAGGAAGTTGCCGGAACACACAGGTGGGCGCTGGACTTGACTGAAAGCAGACAGGAGAGTCGCTGGATCACTGGCAGGTCTCGGCAGCAGAGAGACAGATCAGATGACTTGGCTGGCAGGAACGTGGTCAGGTCACAGGCAGATTCGGCAACAGGTAGGCAGATCAGGTACAAACAGCAGGCAGGAGAGAGGTCAGGTCACAGGCAGGTTCGGCAGCAGGTAGGCAGATCAGGTACAAACAGCAGGCAGGAGAGAGGTCAGGTCACAGGCAGATTCGGCAACAGGTAGGCAGATCAGGTACAAACAGCAGGCAGGAGAGAGGTCAGGTCACAGGCAGGTTCGATGATCGGAAGTCAACACAGGTAGCAAGAATTCAGGTACACGCTGTAGACCAAGCAGCAACCAGCCAGTACTAAGTCCGTGTTTAAATAGGCCGTCTGGCGCCAGTTCTGATGACAGGCGTGCGCGGACGCGTATTCGCCGATGCGCCCGTAGTTGTTCTGAGAATCCCTTGTTGGCGCCTGCGCACAGGCGTATGCTTGCAAGCATTAGCTGTATTCTGCGGATGACTTCCCTGACAGTATGCTTGTAAATGTAAGAGCATATATCAAATAAATATCTCCCTTTGCTTATAAACAATAATACACTAGTGAAGCCTATCTTCTCTCTCCCTCTCCCTTCTCTTTATCTCCCCCCCCCCCTCTCCCCCCTCTTCTGCCCCTGGGTCTGAGCTACACCAGAGCGGAAGAAATAAGGAGATAACAAGGAGAGCTAAGCAGCAAAAAGGAGAAGTTTTCAGACAGTACTTCTACACCTCAAAAGGCATATTACCACAGCTTGATTTCTACTATTTTAAGGTGAGAGTTCTGAGAGACTGAATTAGGAGGCACCACTATAGGAACAACTTATTCAACACATAAGACATACACAGATCTTAATAGAAGGACTTTTCCACCTCTGCAATAGCGCCACCTATCTATGAATTTATGAACTGTTTTTCTTCAATCCTACAATGCTGTCATCACTGTTTTAAGGCACATGTATCTGCATGATGATGGCATTAATTGCAATTAACTCTTGATATTTTTTGTATATATTATATTTATCCTTTTGATGGGTTGCACTTTACTAATTATTCACAGTTGGAAATTATTATTATTATTTTTAATTAAGGATATTTATTCGCTAATATTTAATATTTATTTGCATCAATTTATTTATGGTATCGGAGCTAGCTGTCACCATATGGTTGTTTGGTTATTTCAATCATTTGCACGTATTCACTTTAAACACAGCATTTGCACTTTACTGTTAATCAGTGGTAATAGATTCATGTTTTAATCTAGAGATCGTAGATCCTTATTAACACTATCACAGTTACCAATACCTTAATCACTTTTGCCCTTACCCCACCCAATTCACATTACTCACGTAAATATTGCGCGAAATCTTTTTTATTATCATTTCATTAAGTGGTTGTGTGAGCACTTTTATTTTGCAGCAATATTTATTTATTTATTAATCTACACTACCGAGTTATCAATATTTGTCACATCCACCAGCGCGAAGGAAATTTTACTATTCAATATTCACCATCCTCTTCTGCTAGCAGAGAATAATAAATGATTTCATCGAAATCCATATTAGCAGACCCGACAAACCAGGATGGTTTCCTCAATGCAGCCACGTCTGGTCAGGGATGGCCTTGGTATACTGTCAGGGGATCTAATTGACCAGACCATGTGGACTGCAGAGAGGAGACCAGAAACACATGTAAGTGAAATAATGGTGTTTATTAAATAAGTGACAAGTAAAAGGAATATAAACAGTGCAAAACCAACACAACAAACCCACTACAAACAAATCGTAAACAAAGCCAGGCCAAGATCATACACAGGGAGGTCAGCAGATGGGCAAGGACGGGAAACCAGCAGGACAGGGAGAGGATGGATGGTAAAGCTGCAGGGCAGGGATCCAAGGGAATCAGGAGGGACAAGAACAGGATGGGCTTGGGATAGGGATCGGATCGGATCGGATCAGAGCAGAGCAGGACAGAAACAGGTTCACAATCAGGATACAGGCAGCAAGGTCAGGGCGCAGGGAGAAAGATACCAAGGCAAGCCTATGAGGGCTTGCCGGGTATTTATAAGGCTGTGGTAATTGACCTCATGTCACAGCTGAGCGCAGTGTGTGCTGTTTGCTCCACACTGCCGGAGTGCACCCGCTGGTGGACACCGGTACTACGGCCCAGGGATGCAACAGTGCCACCAGCAGGAGAGACTTCTTACTGCAGGTCCCAGGTGTTGGAAGACACCCGCTGGTGGACACAGGTACTGCGATCCAAGAGACCGATAGCGCCACCAACGGGTAAACCCTCTCATGACAGGGAGACTCCCAAAATGTATGGAGGAAGGTGCTCTGGTCTTATGAGACTATAATTTAACTTTTTGGCCATCTAAGAAAACGCTATGTCTGGCGCAAATCGAACACATCTCATCACCCAAAGAACACCATCCCCACAGTGAAACATGGTGGTGGCAGCATCATGCTGTGGGGATGTTTTTCAGCAGTCAGGACTGGGAAACTGGTCAGGGTTGAGGGAAAGATGGATGGTGCTAAATACAGGGATATTCTTGAGGAAAACCTGTACCACTCTGGAAACATGTAAATGTGTTGGAATGGCCTAGTCAAAGCCCAGACCTCAATCCAATAGAAAATCTGTGGTCAAACTTAAAGATTGCTGTTCACAAGCGCAAACCATCCAACTTGAAGGAGCTGGAGCAGTTTTGCAAGGAAGAATGGGCAAAAATCTCAATGGTAAGATGTGGCAAGCTCGTAGAGACTTATCCAAAGCGACTTGGAGCTGTGATAGCCATAAAAGGTGGCTCTACAAAGTATTGACTCTAGGGGGTGAATAATTATGCAAATTGACTTTTTCTGTTATTTTGTCATATTTGTCGTTTGCTTCACAGTAAAAAAAATCTTCAAAGTTGTGGGCATGTTCTGTAAATTAAATGATGCAAATCCTCAAACAATCCATGTTAATTCCAGGTTGTGAGGCAACAAAACACGAAAAATGCCAAGGGGGTGAATACTTTTGCAAGGCACTGTATATTGGTTTTTGTGAAAGTTATAGCGTCTGCAAACTATGGTATATATACTGGAATTTACACAGCTATGATGCTTTACTGGTAATGGTGGTGATCAGTGAGCAAATGTAAGTATTTGTGAGTAGTATTAGTTCACTGGACAGCAGGTTGATAAATTTTCCTCCTCTGCCACATTTGGCATGTCACTTTTTTCGGGGGTGAAGCGAGTACCTAGTTTTGACAGAAAGCCGCTTCCTCTTCCGCTCTGGCGATCCAAGTGGAAGTTCTCCTCTCCCTCTCCCTCTTCTGCAGGATCTTTCACAAAGCGCAGTGAAACTTGCGCATGCACAGTGGGCAGCTGGCTGTGAAGCCACAAGCAGCATAGCCGGTTGCCTATAGTTAAGATGCCGGTGCTGGGAACCCGTAGGCTAGTGAAGAACTAGCCCTGGGTGAGGATGGTGCTGGATCCCTGGACAGTTAAAGCGGAGTTCCGCCTAATTTTTTTTTTTTTTAAAGTCAGCAGCTACAAATATTGCAGCTGCTGATTTTTAAAATAAGGACACTTACCTATCCAGGGCGCCCACGATGTCGGCACCTGAAGCCGATCCATCCCTCGGCTCTCGGGTGGAAACGCCGCCATCTTCGGTAAGGGAATCAGGAAGTGAAGCCTTGCGGCTTCACTTCCTGGTTCCCTACTGCACATGCGCGACTCGCGCTGAGCAATCCCACTGGTCCCTGCTGTCTTCTGGGACCTGTATGTCTCCCAGAAGACAGTGTGGGGGAACGGAGAAGGCGCCGGAAGTGGCGTAGATACCTGCGGGTGGCTCGGCTATCTATTCCCGGAAGTGGGAGCAAAATACCTTTATTAGACAGGTATCTGCTCACCCCTCCCCCCTGAAAGGTGCCAAATGTGACACCGGAGGGGGGGAGGATTCCAAAAAGCAGAAGTTCAATTTTTGGGTGGAACTCCGCTTTAAGTGTCCTGTTATTAACAGTCAGCAGCTACAGTATTTGTTAAATTTGAATGGAGAACCACTTTAATGTTGCCTATGAACTCAACTGTAACTAGTCATGTGTCATACTTTATGGTTAAAGTCAACTGTGTATGTTAAAATTAAAAAATTACTGCGCCACCCAATGAGCTACAAATGCTGCTGACACTACAATTAGACAAATTGTGTAAGAGAATGTGGGATAAAGTACAGCGCTAAATGATTGTCCAAATGTGCAAATATGTAAACCATAAATGGCAGTACAATATTATATTAAAAGCCAGTGTTTGGCACCAGCAAACAAAAAATAGTATACAAAACAGTGAAAACACATAATGTCCATCAAACTGAATTGAGGGAAAACGTGAAAAAATCCAAACAAGTATAAATTAACCTGAAGTGAGATAGTTTCTATAGGGTGAAAAATGAATGTTCAGCCTCCGTAGAGGAAATCACTCATGAAGATAGGTAATGAACTCTTCGAGAAACACACCGCCAAGAAAGAGTCACCATCCGATGTGCAACCACTATCAACAAAGGTATTAGGGTACTCTTACCAAATGGTGTGGGCTACCTGCCAGCAGCAAGGAGCCAAACAGAACTGGAGAGATTGGACATCACAGGAGCCGACATGAAGAATGCACACCAGCACAGGTCTAATATCCAAAGTCACAGGAACCAACATATAGGATTCACAGCAGCACAGGTCCGACATCCAGGGGCTCATAAGCTCCACCAATCAGCAAAAAGGAGTCAAGAAGAAAAGAAATTGCCACATAGCATAAAATCCTTGACTAAAAATGTATTAAATAAGGTATTGCACTTACATCAATACAGACAATACAGGCACTGTATATGGTATGATCACAGAGAACGGAGTGGAACGCAGTATATGGAGCCAGCATAGTACGTCCCAAAAAAAAATGTGTATTTTTGGGAAAAGTGAAGCTGCCCTGGTTGGTAGACTTATGTCGCGTACACCCAAGCGCACTTCTCGTTGGACTGAACACCGAAGGACTTTTCGAAGGAGTTCCGACAGAGTTCCAACGAAACGGACTTGCCTACACACGATCACACCAAAGTCCAATCGTTTGGAAAGTGATGACGTACGACCGGACTAGAATAAGGAAGTTCATAGCCAGTAGCCAATAGCTGCCCTTGCGTCGTTTTTGGTCTGTCGGACAAGCATACAGACGGACGGATGTTTTGATAGGAATCGAGTCCGTCGGAAAGATTTGAAACTTGTTCTATTTCTAAGGTCTGTCAGATTTTTAGACACAAAAGGTCCGATGAAGCCCACACACGATCGAATTGTTTGACGGATTTGTTCCGTCGGACCTTTGATGCCGAAAATTCCGGTCGTGTGTACGCGGCATAAGGGTTCCTCTACGATGGTCTGTGCAGAGTGATCCACAGAAGGTTCAGCTGATTGGCATTCAAGAGGAGATACTGCTGCTTCCTGAATGCCTGTTTTTTTTTTATGATCCCATGTATTTTTTTAATGGGGATACAGCTTCACAACTGCAAGCCTAGCATTTGGCTGGAAATTGCAGTGCCACCTCCATTAAAGTGTCGTTGTCAGGGAAATGGCGTAGGATGGGCAATCCTGCCAGTATCCTTCATGGTCACGCCGGGCGGATCCCCGTGCGCACACACAGGCGCACGGGGACGGGTTAACGCAGTTGCGCAACGGTGGGTGGGTGCAGACACGCACCCACCGTGAAAATTGTTGGCGCC
The DNA here is from genome assembly GCA_037952835.1 of Lithobates septentrionalis. NCBI lineage: Eukaryota > Metazoa > Chordata > Amphibia > Anura > Ranidae > Lithobates > Lithobates septentrionalis. The sequence continues at coordinate 2,458,563 of JBBDGP010002445.1, forward strand.
CTCTGGCCTATTTAAACCTGCTGCAGATACATGCAGGTTGCTGGATTATTGTCAGCTTCCTGTGTCTCCTGTTTCTGCTATCCACATCTCATTCCTGTTAACTACCCGGCTTGCTTGACCTCTCCTGCTCTCCACCTTAATTGACCCCCGGCTTGGACTTGACTATTCTCCAGTCTCCGCACCTGTACCTTATCTGACCGCATGGTGTTTGACCCCTGGTCGGGCTACCGACTCCGTTCCTGGTTTATCCTGCTGTACCTCATAGTGGACTTATCCTGCTGTGTATGACCCCTGGCCTGGCTACTGACTCTGGTCCTGGTTTGCTCTCCTGCTCCGTAACCTGGGATCTCTCTTCACACGGTTGCCCAATCAGCTTATCCAGCGCACCCCAGCTGCCCTCTGCTAACCAGCTACCCAGCAGCAGCACTTGGCAATCCGTGCTTCTTTGGGCATCATACTCCCTGTCTCACTCCCAGGGGTATGTTGCACTTAGCCGCAAGGGGCGCCCTTTCAGCAATCCGGCCTCGCACCCGGGACTTGACAGTCGTGTTCAGCAGCAGTACTGCCCCCAATCATGACAGGGGGTATCATTTTTGCAAACAATCTCATGCTTCAGCACGTGTATGTAACAGAAGATAACGTTACTGGCTTTGCAGGACTTCTTTTTATTCACAGGAAGGCAGCAGCAGGTGTGTTTTATTTTTGAGATTGACTAGGGATGCAGCACTCTGGGAGATTGAGTCTGGAGGGAGACCCGAGTCATTACTAATGCTGGGAAACCAAGTACTGTACCCTCAGAACAGAAGGACTCATATAAATAGAAAAGCCCAGGAAGGAACAAGGCAGTTGGGGCAGTGCCAACTAGAGAGCTGCTGCAGAGGAAGCTTGAAAAAGAGCAGTTACTCTCCGAAACATGTATCTACGCTCCTCACGCTGCGCGCCCCCCCGGTGTGATGCCAGTTCCAGTCCTGTGTAGTACATGCGCTCCAGGGTGGCTCCAGGATTGCCAGTTTTGTTTCTGGAGCCCTACAAAGCTTCTTACAGCTGCATCTGCTTCCTGCCTCTTGAAGACACACTGATGCTCAACAGCAAACCGCACTGGTTGCATTACATGCTTTTATCCTTAGGCTCCGTTCGCACATAGGCGTTTTGAATCACGGGCAGAATAGCTGCAATTCTGCCCGAAATTTTTCAAAATGTGCTGTTAAAATGTCAAACCACACATCAGTGTGTTCAGGTGCCATATATTTCAATGGCACCTAAAAACGCAGTGTGATTCTGCTGTGATTGATACGCAACGAATCACTCCGCAATCGCACAAACCAAATTGTGCGATGCGTGTCACCCAAAAGAAGTTACGGAACTTTGGTTTGCGGGATTGGTCGCACGACAATCGCGGCTGAATCGCACCACGTTTTTAGGTGCCATTGAAATGAATGGCACCTGAACACACTGATGTGCAAATTGACATTTTAACAGCACTTTTTGAAATTGGGGGCAGAATTTCGGCGATGTGTGAGCCTTATGCATCTTGTGAGGTGCCACTTCTTTGGACATATCTTTGGACCTATGGATTTTTAGTATAATCCGCATCCACACATCGATAATTGTCTGCGCTCATTGACAAAGCGAAACTGGAGCTGTGGGATCACATGACCGGACTGTGGCAGATTTAAAATAGGTAAGTACATGGATCTTTTTTTCTACAGGATAGGTATGAGGAGGGGGCAGGGAACATTTTTAAGAATAGTTATAGTTGGGATTTTCTTCCACTTTAAGTTAATTTTTTTTTCACTTTAAGGTACAGATATAATAATCAAACACCATGAAAAGAATGGAATTACCCAAGGTGGTATTATATAAAATGCCTGCAAAAAGAATTACTACAGTAGTAGCTGTAATCTGGTTTCGCCCAGGCCATCAGAATGATATCACAACATGAGAGATCTCATAGAAGAAACACCCGGAGGACATACCTAGCTTCTCAATATCGACATCTAAAAAAGGAAATGTTATAGACAAACCGATATATATATATACACATGGACCAACGTAGATAAAAATTTTCCTCTAAAAACAAAAGGTCACATACAATGGAACATGTGTAATAGAAATCTGCAAATGTCATTGGTGTGGCAATAGAGTTTTTATATAGATGTGTGAACTAGTAATAGGATAAAAACTTATATTTTATTTTTGTATATGAGCAAAAATATTTTTCATGCATATATTTTAAGGTTTATAACAATGATTTTTCTTCTTGTTGTCTTCAATAAATATTTACATTTCAAAAGTTGCAAGGCATTTTTTTTTAGTATATTGGTGTAGTTAGTGTATTCAACTTAGTGCATGATTGCATCATACCTATTACAGTTGTGTGAAAAAGTATTTGCACCCTTCCTGATTTTTTTTTTGCATATTTCTCACACTTAAATGATTCAGATCATCAAAGTAATTTTAATATTACACAAAGATAACCCCAGTAAAGCACGCTAACAGATCACAAATACACATCATGCCACAATCTAAAAAAGTTCAAGAACAGATTAGAAACAAAGTAATGTACGTGTATCGGTCTAGGAAGAGTTTCAAAGCCATTTCTAAGGCTTTGGAATTCCAGTGAACCATGGGGAGAGCCATTATCCACAAATGGAGATAACTTGGCAGTGAGACTCCTTTCACACTGAGGCGCTTTACAGGCTCTACAGCGCTAAAAATAGTACCTGCATAGCGCCTGTAAAGAGCCTCTCCTTTCACCAATATGAAAGCCCGAGTGCTTTCACACTGGAGCGGTGCACTTGCAGGACGGTAAAAAAAGTCCTGCAAGCAGCATCTTTGCAGCGCTGTAGGAGCGGTGTATACACCACTCCTAAAGCGCCCCTGCCCATTGAAATAAATAGGACAGCGCCGCTTTGCCGGAAGTTTTAACCCTTTTTCGGCCGCTAGAGAGGGTTAAAAGTGCCCCGCTAGAGGTCAAATAGTGCTGTTAAAACGACAGTAAAGCGCCGCAAAAAATAGTACCGTCATCGCCACCGACGCCTCGGTGTGAAAGCACCCTGATGAACCTTCCCAGGAGTGGCCCGCCTACAAAAATGACTCCAAGAGCATGACGACGACTCATCCAGGAGGTCATAAAAAAAACCAGAACAACATCTAAAGAACTGCAGGCCTCACTTGCAACAGGTAAGATCAGTGTTCATGATTCAAAAATAAGAAAGAGACTGGGCAAAAATGGCATCCATGGGAGAGTTTCAAGGCCAAAGCCACTGCTGACCAAAAAGAACACAAAGGCTCATCTCACATTTACCAAAACATCTTGATTATCCCCAAGATTTTTAGGCAAATATTCTGTGGTCTGATAAGACAAAAATGTAACTTTTTGGAAGGTGTTACATCTAAAGTCACGGTCTGTCTAAACCTAGAGAACCTTACCATCGGGGTGTCAGATTAAATGAATGATACTGCAACAAACTGCATGTAGTGCTGTGTATTGCTTGGGCATTGTACATCCTGAATCTCTATTCATCTCAAGCTATGGTGGGGATGGCACACTGTGATACCTTCATCCTGGGTGCCAAAGTACCTTGTTCTGCCACCTCTATCCAGTGAACAGGGAGCTGACCCAGAAAGCAGTAATGTTCAGCCAGAAAGTAGCAAGATGTGTGTATCACTGGCTGAAAATACAACTCATGCAGCAAATAAAACGGTGAATATATTTGTATTTTAACCATCAATTCCTGGAGTTCCACTTTAATTTGGGTATTGTGGCTAGGGATGGGCCGAACGGACCCCTGTTCGGTTCGCACCAGAACTTTCGAACACCGCAAAAGTTCAGACCCGAATAACGAACCCCATTATAGTCAATGGAACGTCAAAAATCAATAAGTGCCCATTTTGAAGGCTTATATGCAAGTAATTGGGCATACAATGGTTATAGGGGTCCGGGTCCTGCACTGGGGACATGCATCAATAAAAAAAAAAGTTTGTGAAAATTTGGTCTTTGGGTGTTAATTGTGCCCATTAAACCTATACCAAAAACATTCTTCCAGATGAAATGATTGAACACCCTCAAAGCTAGGCAGCCTGGAAGTCCTGCAAAGATTCCACATCCCAAAAAGACTTATTCAGTGACATCGGCATTAGGGGCTTCATAGCTGGTTATCCAGGACTGATTCATTTTTTATAAACGTCAAACGGTCCACTGAGTCTGTGGATAGACACGCTATATGATCAGTAACCTAACCTCCTGCAGCACTGAATGCCTATTCTGAAAGCACGCTGGATGCAGGGCAGCCCAACAACTCAATAGCATACTGGGCAAGTTCTGGCCAGTGGTCTATTCTCATGACCCAGTAAGTCAGTGGATCGTCAGCTGGAAAGCTCTCCATCTCTGTTTTGGCCCTGGGGTAATCATGCAACATGTGATGCAGACGCTGCCGATGGAATGTGGAAGCTGACAGCCCTGGGCGGCGAGGACTAAAAAAATTCCGAAATGCTTCACTTAGCCAGACTCCTTCTCCAACGCTCCTCTATTGACCAACAGAAGACACAAACCTACGTTTTCCACGACACTGTAACCTACTGGAGTCAGGAAAAACGTTCAATAAAATCCTCTTTAACGTGTCCTCAAGAGATTTTATCTTCTGCACTCTCTGTGGGGACGGGATGAGTTCTGAGACCTTCCCCTTATAACGGTGGTCAAGGAGGGTTGCCAACCAGTAATCATCCTTCTCCTTTATGCCACTTATTTTTGATTCCTTCCGCAGGCTTTGAAGCATGAGGTTGCCCATGCGCCTCAAATTTGCAGAGGCTTGAGAAGCAGACTCCTCAGGGTCACTCAGGATGACAGCATCTGGAACTTCCTCCTCCAAGCCACATACTACTCACTAGGGTCCTGGGGTTGGAAAACCATCGCTTACAGATTGACGCATGTCTTCCTCTTCATCGAAGCCTATGAAAGTGTCAGAATCCTCCTCTTTATCCTCCTCCCCTCTCTCATCCTGTGTGTTCTGTGACATAGGAATGATGGTGTCTGGATAAAGTGGCCCTTGAGAGGTAAGGAAGTCCTCCTCTTCCTCCTGCTGCTCTGCCTCCAGTGCCCAGTCCATAATGCCATGCAGAGTCTGCTACAGCAGGAAAACAACAGGGATTGTTTCACTGATGCATCCACTGTCATGGCTCACCATCCTTGTGGCCTCCTCAAATGGTGACAATACAGTGCATGCATCCTTAATGATCAGCCATTGGCATGGGGAAAAAAAACTGAGGTGGCCTGAGCCTGACGTCGTGTCTCTGCTGCATGTATAGCCGCTGCAGCATTGACAAAGTCGAGTTCCACCTGGTGGGCATGTCACAAATTAGGCGGTTTACGGGCAGGTGGATTTCCCGCTGAATTTCAGCCAACTGAGCACTGGGTGTGTATGACCGCCTGAAATGGCTACAGACTCTTCTGGCCAGCTTTAGCACATCTTGCAACCCTGGGTATGTATTTAGGAAATGCTGCACCACGAAATTGAGGACATTTGCCAGGCATTGCACAGGTGTCAACTTTCCCTGTCTAAGGGCAGACAGGAGGTTTGAGCCATTATCGCACACCACCATTCCTGGCTCCAGCTGGCGTGCTGTGAACCACCTCTGGGCCTGTCCCTGCAGAGCTCCAAGAATCACTGCTCCGGTGTGGTTCCTGTCCCCTAAACACACCAGCTGAATCACTGCATGGCACCTTTTAGCCTGACTCTGGGAATAGCACTTTGAACGCTTAGGGGGTACCTGATGTTCATAGGACAATTCTGCAAAGGAGGGCATGGAGGTGGAGGAGGAGGAGGAGGGGGTAGAGCTCACAGGTCTGGCATCATCACCACCAGCTGTATGGAGATGTGGGGGCACAAGCTGCAGCACCGAGCCCTGTCCTGCATCCTTTTGAATTGCAAGCAGCGTTACCTAGTGTGCTGTGAACGAAGTATATTGGCCCTGCCCATGCTTGCTGAACCATGTGTCAGCAGTAAGGTGGATTTTACGTCCTGACTGCCTTGCCCAACAATGTCAGAACATTCCCTTCCACATGATGGTAGAGAGATGGAACGGCCTTACGTGAAAAGTAGTAGCGACTGGAAACCTGCCCTTGTGGTACAGCACATTGTGCGTATTCACGGAAGGGAGCAGAATCCACCAGGCTGAAAGGCAGAAGTTGGAGAGCCAACAGCTTTGACAAGCTTGCATTTAGATGTGGCAGGGACTGTATTTTTTTTTCCACTGCAGCAAAAGGGGAAAGAAAAATTTCCCAGTTACAGTCTACAGCTGGTGGTGTGCTGCTGGCAGATGTGCTGCTAGGACCTGGGACACCCTGTGCTATACCATCATGCCTGTCAGTGGAGGCTGCTGAGAGATAATTACTCAGTATGGCAAGGGCAGACTGAAGTGGGTAAGGAGGAGGAGGTCGAGGAGGAGGGACAGATTTGTGCCCCTTTTGTATGGCTTTAAGGTGCTCTTGCCAATGGGCTGAGTGGTTGGACGTTAAATGCCTTGTTAAGCATGTGGTACCCAAATGGCTGGTGTTTTTGCCACGTTTGATGTGCCTGAGACACAGTTTGCAGATAGCAACAGTGCTAAAAAAGGCCCAGACAGCTGAGCTTTGGGGAGTGGGCCGGAAGATAACAGCTGCAGAATGTGATGGAATAGGGTGGCTGCTCTCTACTGTTTTGTGATGTCGGTCTTCTTAGGGTTGTGACCCCTCACCTTCAGTTTTCTCCTCTGCTCTATCTGGCACCCAAGTTGCATCAATGACCTCATCATCATCTCCATCTTCTCCATCTTCATCATTACCACTGGATACAACTTGGCAATACGCTGCTGCTGGGGGGAACATGAATGCCAATTTGTCTACCAGTGTTCTTCCCTCTCTCTAGGCTCATGTTCCTGTCATCCTCAACCACAGAACCAACATCTGAATCCAGTAATGGCTGGGCATCATCAAGGAGCAAGTAGCTGACGCTGTGGTCAAATAACCCAGCTGACTCCTCTATGGTTGATATTGGGGCTATGGAAGGAATAGATGTGGACAAGGAGGCAGGTTTATCCACTCTGGCAACTGCGGGGGGCTGCACACTTGAATCTGCTTGCATGACAGAAGATTAGGAGAATGAGGAAGGTTTAGTAAGCCAGTCCACCACCTCCTCTGCATGCTGTGGCTGGATAGCACGGGCAAACTCACTAAACAGAGGAAATTATGCTTTGCCTAAGGACTGACCACCATGTCCACCTTTGCCTATGGACACATTTGTTGCTGGCCCCCTTACAATGCCAAGGGAACGTCTGCCTCTCCCTGTTGACCTCCCAGACATTATTGGGAGGGAGTGGGCGGTCCTTTTAAGCAAATGTAAAGAAGAAGTGGAAATCTGTACGTAGATGCACTTTAATCGATGTAAAGTGGTGTTTGGTGCACTTTGATTTGAGTACTCACACTACACAGACACACTCCACGGATACACTATAATATACTGCAATGTAATGCGCCAAACGTACAGTGACGTACAGAACTATATGGCTTTAAACTTGCAGTAACGCACACAGAAGTAATTGGTGTTAAACTTGCAGTAACGCACACAGAAGTAATTGCCGTTAAACTTGCAGTAACACACACAGAAGTAAATGGCGTTAAACTTGCAGCAACACACAAAACTATATGTCATTATACTGGCAGTAATGCACACAGAACTATATGGTGTTAAACTGGCAGTAGCACACACAGAACTATATGGCGTTAAATTGGCAGTAACGCACACAGAACTATATGGCATTAAACTAGCAGTAACGCACACAAAACTACATGGCGTTAAACTTGCAGTAACGCACACAGAAGTAAATGGCGTTAAACTTGCAGTAATGCACACAAAACTATATGGCGTTAAACTAGCAGTAACACACACAGAACTATATGGCGTTTAACTGGCAGTAACACACACAGAACTATATGGCGTTAAATTGACAGTAACGCATACAGAACTATATGGCATTAAACTGGCAGTAACGCACACAGAAGTAATTGGCGTTAAACTTGCAGTAACACACACAGAAGTAAATGGCGTTAAACTTGCAGTAACACACAAACTATATGGCATTGTACTGGCAGTAACGCACACAGAACTATATGGTGTTAAACTGGCAGTAACATACACAGAACTATATAGCGTTAAACTGGCAGTAATGCACACAGAACTATATGGTGTTAAACTGACAGTAACACACACAGAAGTAAATGGCGTTAAACTTGCAGTAACGCACAAAACTATATGGCGTTAAACTAGCAGTAACACACACAGAACTATATGGCATTAAATTGGCAGTAACGCACACAGAACCATATGGCATTAAACTGTCAGTAACGCACACAAAACTACATGGCGTTAAACTGGCAGTAATGCACACAGAAGTAAATGGCGTTAAACTTGCAGTAATGCACAAAACTATATGGCGTTAAACTTGCAGTAATGCACAAAACTATATGGCGTTAAACTAGCAGTAACGCACACGTAACTGTATGGCGTTAAACTGGCATTAACGCACAAAAAACGATATGGCGTTAAACTGACAATAACACACAAAGAACCATATGGCATTAAACTGGCAGTAACACACACAAAACTATATGGTGTTAAACTGGCAGTAACGCACACAGAAGTAAATGGCGTTAAACTTGCAGTTACGCACAAAACTATATGGCATTAAACTGGCAGTAACGCACACCGAACTATATGGTGTTAAACTGGCAGTAACACACACAAAACTACATGACGTTAAATTGGCAGTAACGCATACAGAAGTAAATGGCGTTAAACTTGCAGTAACGCATAAAACTATATGGCGTTAAACTAGCAGTAACGCACGCAGAGCTATATGGTGTTAAACTGGCAGTAACACACACAGAAGTAAATGGCGTTAAACTGGCAGTAATGCACACAAAACTATATGGGGTTAAACTGGCAGTAACGCACACAGAACTACTGTATATGGCGTTAAACTGGCAGTAACGCACACAAAACTATATTGTCTTAAACTGGCAGTAACGCACACAGAAGTAAATGGCGTTAAACTGACAATAATGCACACAGAAGTAAATGGCGTTAAACTGGAAGTAATGCAATCAAATAGACAGTGTTCAACCGTCACTACACTGATGCTATATGAACTGTCCCTACTCTAGCTATACACTAATGTCAAGATTACTGACACGGCCTCACTACACTACACTGAAACTATATGAGCTGTCCCTACTCTACACTAATGTATGTATGAATGACACGGTCTCAGTACACTACAGTGAAACTATCTGAGCTGTCCCTATTCTAGCTGCACACTATGCAAATCTGAATCATGGTCCTCCTCACTACACTCACATTATCCCTAGACTGACACTAAACTAATATTCTACACTGACAATTGAAGCGAAATAGCACAGTATAGCACACTAACTAACTAATAGCACTGAACAGAGCCCTGTTCTATCTCTCTCCATGCTGAAATCACACTGAAAATGGCACAGTCTGACACACCGCATCTCCGATCGTGACCAATCACAGCTGATCATCGCGTGACTCAGGAAGTGCCGGTAAACGGCATTCCTCGGTTCGCGCTGACAGGGAGAGCTGATCGTGGATCTTCCTGTCAGAGGGGGGGGGGGGTCTGTGCTGATAATCAGCACATTGATTATCAGCACAGCCCCCTCAGATATGCCAATCACATGCCAATAAGTGCCCAGCAGTGTCCCCATAATAAAAGACTGCTAGTGCCCACCACAGTGCCAATCAGTGCCCAGCAGTAACACCTGTCAGTAACACATCAGTACCTTGTCATCAGTGCTGTCCATCAGTGCCACCTGTCAGTGCCACCTGTCAGTGCCAATCAGTACCACCTATCAGTGCCAATCAATGCCGTCTGTCAGTGCCCATTAGTGCCACCTGTCAGTGCCCATCAGTGCCGTCTGTTAGTGCCCATCAGTGTCACCTATCAGTGCCGTCTATCAGTGCCCATCAGTGCTGCATATCAGTGCCGCCTATTGGTGCCCATCAGTGCTGCCTGTCAGTGCCCATCAGTGCCGTCTGTTAGTGCCCATCAGTGTCATCTATCAGTGACCATCAGTGCCGTCTATCAGTGCCCATCAGTGCTGCATATCAGTGCCGCCTATTGGTGCCCATCAGTGCTGCATATCAGTGCTGCCTATCAGTGTCCATCAATTCTACATATCAGTGCCTCCTCATCAGTGCCCATCAGTGCCACCTTATCAGTGCCATCTCATCAGTGCCCCCTCATTAGTGCCCGTCAGTGAAGGGGAAAAAATTATATGACAGAAACTGAGAAAAACTTTTTTTTTCACAAATTTTGTTTTTTTTTTAGTTTGATTAGCAAAAAATAAAAACCCCAGAGGTGATTAAATACCCCCAAAAGAAAGCTCTATTTGTGGGAAGAAAATGAAAAAAATTTAGTTCTGGTACAGTGTTGCATGACCGCGCAATTGCCATTCAAAGTACGACAGCGCTGAAAGCTGAAAATTGTCCTGGGCAAGAAGGGGCAAAAGTGCCTGGTATTGAAGTGGTTAAAATAAAAAATTACATTTACAGACCAACACCATAACAACATATACTAAAATACAACATTTATTCAACACAAAGTAGATATTCAGGACGTGAACCTGATAAAATGACTGCTGTTACCCCTGTGACGACTTATTCCAGACAGAATTAGTAGGTATTATCTTGACCGATTTAAATCCGCCTTTACACGGGAGTAAATTCTGTCTAAATCTATATCTAGCCAGAAAAATAGCTGTAATAAAAAAAAATTCCTGGGCAGAAAATTGTTTTTGCCAGGCTTTATAAGATCATATGGCGGTTTGAGAAATGTTATTTTCTGCTCTACTGTACAGTTAAGCTTAAGAGTAGAATGTAATAACAGAACATTTCTAGAATCTAGAATCTATTGTTCCATCCCAGGCCACAGTCTAGCTTCACGCTGGGGGCTTTGGCTTTATTTAAATGAAGGGAAAAAATCAGCGTGCATTAGTCGTCTTTAACATGTTTTAAAGTCTAAAGACTCCAGAGTAGCAATTTTTTTTTTTTTAGTATCCATTAGACCCCTTTCACACTGGGCCGCCTGTACGTTTGCGGTAAAGCGCCGCTCCTTTTAGTGGCTCTTTATCGCAGTTTAAGCAGCGCTTTCCGGCCACTAGCGGGGCGCTCTTAACCACAAAACTGGGCTTAAAAACTCCCGTGTTGTATCGCTTCCAAAGAGCTGCCCATTCATTGCAATGGGCAGGGGCGTTTTGGGAGCGCTGTAAACAGTGCTCCCAAACCGCCCCAAAGATGCTGCTTGCAGGACTTTTTTTGAACATCCCGCGAGCGCACCGCCCGGGTGTGAAAGCACCCATTGCAATAAATGGGAGGTAGTTTTCAGGCGCTTTACAGGCGCTATTTTTAACTCTAAAATGCCTGAAAACTGCCTCAGTGTGAAAGAGGTTTGAGAGCCATTTTTGGCAGGTGAGTGCGAAAAACGTCTGAATCCTAAAATGTTACAGATTTCAGTCACTTGCCTCTTGAGAAATAATTTTTTTCAAGCTCCAGCAGAGATCTCTAGCAGCACCCAGTCTATTTCTGGCCGGCTAATTTACAGAGGTGTTCCTATCCTAAGCATTGCATTACATTCTGTCCACTGTTCTTAAGAATCATATAAATCTCCATAATTAAACTTTCCAGACTATGCAATCGGTATATCACGTTTTAGCGTCCCGTGTCTGCTTAGCTGAAAGGTGTTCATTAGCTAGCAGGCTTCCAGGGCACCCTTATGTTTTCAAGATGTTACCAAATACTTTATGATTTTATAACAACTAAACTCTCTCAAACAACATTAATTATTTTTAATCCTTAAGCCGCTAGCGTTAATAAATAGATAGAAAGGTGTATTTTATTTACTTGTTTTAAAAAAAAAATTATGTAGAGCTACTCCCATAAGGGCTGTTCGATTTTGGGCCTTTTCCTCCCACACAGCACCCACAGGCAGGCAAAAGGGATTTTCGCACTCTCTCAGTGGCTCAATAATCAGTCTAGGGCAGTGGTCTCCAAACTGAAGCCCAAGGACCTTATTCGGCCCTTTGCTTGCACTTTATCTGGCCCTTGGGGTACATTTCCTCCCACTGATACAAGACACTATTCCTCCCACTGACATTAACAACAGGGCACTAATCCTCAAACCAACACCAATGATGGAACACTATTTCTCAAACTGGCACCAATGATGGGCGCTATGCCTACCACTGATACCAATTATGGATCACGATTCCTCCCACTGACACCAATGATGGGACACTATTCTTCCCACTGACACTAATGATGGGTCACTATTTCTCCCACTGACACCAATGATGGGTCACTTCTCCTCCCACTGATACCAATGATGGGTCACTATTACTCCCAATGATGGGTAAGTATTCCTCCCACTGATGCCAATGATGGATCACTATTCCTCCCACTGACATCAATGATGGCTCACTATTCCTCCCACTGATGCCAATGATGGCTCACTATTCTTCCCACTATTCTTCCCACTGATACCAATGATGGTCTAGGGGAATTATTTTTTAAATTAGAACTATAGGCAAAACTTTTTTTGCATTTGGGATAGATTAAGGGAGCACTTCAACCCCTGTAAGGTTTATTTTGGCCCTCTGTCTGCCATTGGAAAGATTCACCTTCACTTCCTGTCCCATAGACAAAACAGGAAGTGAGAGGAAATCACTGCAAATAAAGGAGTTGTAAAGTCTCAAGGGTTTTCACCTTAATGCATTCTATACATTAAGGTGAAAAACCTTCTGTGATGTAGCAGCCCCCGAGAGACCCCCTTTTACTTACCTGAACCCGTTCGTTCCAGCATCGAGGACAAGCCCAGCAGCTCCAGCCACTGTCTCAGATCCTCATTGGATAGATTGATAGCAGCAGGAGCCCTTGGCTCCTGCTGCTGTCAATCATATCCAGTGACACTTGAGCCAGGGGCGGGGCCGAGTCCTGCTGTCTGTGTTAATGGGTGCCCCCATTGAAATCGGCTCTCCGTGGGGGCACTTGTCGAAGAGAAGGAGCCAAGAGCATTCTCTACGCTTTATTACCTTGATTCTACCCATAGGTAAGAATGTTGGAACTTTAGGTTTGTTTGTTCCCTCTCTTCCTGCCTGAGTTACTTCTATTAAAGGTCAATCTACATTTTATTATAGATCCTTCCAGTGTACATCTGCTCCTGATGAGTGGAAATTATCCACAAAATGCGCCAAGTCTATACCGATGCTATGTCACAGCAATCATGCATGTACCATGGGTTTTTTATTTTGTAAATCAATTACTTATTACCAATCATGTTTATTACATATTTGGGTATACTGTTATTTTATTACGAATAATGTGGAATAATGTTATATTATGCTATATGTGATTTACCAATCATGTTTACTATTATTCTGCATGTTACTTTTTTTTTTATTATATTACTTTGCACTATGCCCGTCTGTACTAATAAATATTGTATTTACCAAAATTGATTGATTCAATCTACCCTAGTGATGTGTTTCATTCAAAGTCCCAATACCCCCCTTTTCTCCCAATTCCCCTTCCTTTACAAACAATAGGGATGGAGACATATGTACTATTTAGTCGTTGCCTTATATAAAGTCCCACTATTCTCTTTTTTCTTTATAGATATTGAGGGATGGAGACACACACTTATGTATTTTGTTTATGGCGCTGTTTTCTGTGACATATATCTTTTGCCAATATAGATTTTATTTACTATTGGGTTAGTCTGCTTTGTGAGGTTAGCGCCTTGGGGTTGGTTTCAACCATTTCCGGGAGTTGCCACATGCACCAGGTTCTCCCCCACTCCCCCAACATTCTCTACGCTTTATTACCTTGATTCTACCCATAGGTAAGAGTGTTGGTACTTTAGGTTTATTTGTTCCCTCTCTTCCTGCCTGAGTTACTACTATTAATGGCCAATCTACATTTTATTATAGATACTTCCAGTGTACGAGTGGAATGAGTGGAAATTATCCACGAAATGCGTCAAGCCTATACTGATGCTATGTCACAATCAATCATGCATGTACCATGGGTTTTGAGAATCAATTACTTATTACCAATCATGTTTATTACATATTTGGGTATACTGCTGTTTTATTACGAATCATGTGGAATAATGTTATATTATGCTATTATATGTTTATATTATGTGATTTACCAATCATATTTACTATAATTCTGCGTTACTTTTTTATATTATCTTACCTTGCACTATGCCCATCTTTACTAATAATAAATATTGTATTTACCAAAATTGATTGATTCATTGCACTTGGAATGTCTTGAGGACCCCCAGGTCACCAAAACTAGTGTCCCCTTTGGAAGCTTTCCCCTCAATTACTTTTCTGAGGACAACATAAAATTTGTGATTTTATTTCACTTTTAATGATAATGGTAACCAGGACAAATAGAGAGGGTGGATCTCCTTAATGGGAGCACAGACAGCAATAAAAACTGACAGGTCCTCTAATCCACCTCCACTCTATCCAAAACTAAAAAAAAAAAATAAGTTTTGTGTTTAGTTATACTTTAAGGTTTATTGTAGAATGTTGAACTTGGATGGGCATCAGGGATATGTGAGATGCCCAGAACGTAAAGACTTCAAACAAAGGACCTGAGGACCTGCTAAAGTCTCTGGCTGCTATGAACTAACTCCAAACTGAGCTGCACATCAGTGGGAGTGATGGTGCAGAAGGAATGACACACAAAAGTTCCAAAAGTTAAAGTTGCAGATGCAGCACCTGGCTGTATTGCATGGCACCTGGCTACTCTTGACCCAAGCTAGAGATATTGGGGTGCTCCTGGCTGTCTTGTACTTGCACTAAAGCTCTCCCCCTGGATCCAGACATGTGAGGTATTGCACTCCACTGTCCTCTCTGTAGCTTTGGGTGTGGTGACAGGAATGTACTCACTCAGTCCCTTTCAGTAGCTCCTAGAATCCAGAAAGCTGCTGTTTGGGCCTTGCTGTTGCATGGGCTGATTCTGTTTCTGCTTGATATCTGCAGCTAAGCCTAGCTGAGATTGGGCTGAATGAAGGATTGAGGCTTCCCACTTCTCCATCTCTCTCTGTCTTTCTTCTGCCCAAGGGGCAGAGCCCCCCAGCACAGGAGTCTGCTCCAGATGACTGGACCCCAGGCTTTGCTTCCAGACTGCCAGGTTTTATGGGTTATTTCCCCACCATCTGGGCCCTGCCTCCCCAGGGATTGGTGGACACCCATAAATAGTCAGGCTGCAGCCTCTGATCCCCCACCCACTAGATCCTGGAACTACCAGAAAGTTCCAGAAGACAGGGGGAGGTAACAGCCTCCTACTGCACAGCCTCCTAACAAAATTAACTCCTGCTCCTCTGCCTACAGGGGAGCCAAACTAAATTTACTTATTCTAGCAACAATGAGGGTTCTACATTTACATTTTGTCAGTTGCTTCCTAGTTTTTGGCCTAGGCCAAATTATGTCATACATCTCAGGAGTCTTCATGGGCAATTCTTTTTCTTTCATCTGGAGGAGGGGTTTTCTCAGCTAAGCACACTCTCCCGTTTACACGCCTGAGCAGATGGATTCCATGAAGTAAATGCTACATGAATATTCTGCCCTTACTCAAGATGGCTGGGGTTAGAAATGCTAGGGGGTGTTTTTTATTGTGATTTCTCTACAAAATAAAGCATGGAGACATAGATGGATGAATGAGTTTGTTTTGAATAATAAAAATGAATTAAATAGCATTTTCCGTTTGTGGTGTGTGTGATGCAGTTAATTCCTCTTTAGCAGTTTCTCCTTCCCGTCTCACATCTTCAGCTGGACAATTAGCTACCGGGTGATGCTCCAGTAGGTCTTAGACCGGATGTATAACTGATTATAACTATGATTCTATGGCTATATGAAATTAATTACTTACCGGCCGGATCACCAGGTGAAAATAAAGGAAAGAAAGCTTAAAAAAGAAATCTAATGCAACCATCACATCACCTTTGAACTCGTTGAACTGGTTAAATTAAAAAAAAACTGACCCGATTCCCCCATCCACACATTCAAGGTAGATGGGGGAATCCTCCCCGCTGGGTCATTGTATTCTGGCAGTGGGAAAGCTCCCCGGCTGTTAGAATACACAGATCAGTGCTTCAGCCTATTGCCTGCAGTGCTGATCAAGCAAGAATTTACCGACAGGGTGGTTGACAAGAAGTCGATCGTTAGAACCGGATGAATTTTAATCCATGCATAGCCAGCTTTAGAATTGGTAAGCTGCAATATAATAAATGTTTGCTAGATATCCCTCTCTCCCCTAAGTTGTTTTTACTGGGCCAGCCTCCCCCTATACGCTCTGGACTAGCCAAAAAGCTGGCCACACAAATATTAACACCAGCTAGATGTTTAGTAGCCCTCCATTGGAAACAAGGAAACCCCCCATCATTATCTGATCTTTACAACAGAATCAAGGACGTAGAGGTTATGGAGTCCATGTCGGCTAGACTAACGGATCGGGTGGACAGACATACAGCGACATGGGAGCCACGGCACCAACGAATGGACCCCCCATGATTCCATAAGACCCCCTCCCCTCCACCCTGCACACTGTTAACACTCGGAGCCCAGGAGAGACGCGCCTAATGATTGGGACTTTCTTACACTCTTTCTTTCCCTTCCCTTCTTTACCCCCCTTTTTTTCTTACTTTTTTTTTTTCTTTTTCCCCTCTCTGGAAAAACGGGCCAAGCAATTCTAATTCACAAGATCTGCTGTTGATTTGTCTGACAGAAGGGCTTGTACTGTGATCGCCCCAGTGTTCTGTCTTCTTGTTTTATAGAGCAGTAC
Source organism: Lithobates septentrionalis (assembly GCA_037952835.1). NCBI lineage: Eukaryota > Metazoa > Chordata > Amphibia > Anura > Ranidae > Lithobates > Lithobates septentrionalis. Next base: position 2,475,479 of record JBBDGP010002445.1, read on the forward strand.
CTTGATTGATTGTACATGTGGACTTTATGTTAATCCTGTTATATGTAGACCACCATGCCCTCTCCAGAGCTGTTTGTTACTATTACTGCCTTTTCATTATTTTTTACTCCCACAACTTTGTTTTAAACCATTGTATTGTACACATTGAAACCTAATAAAAAAAATGTTTGCTTTTACGTTTAATGTCACTTTAAACCATAAAAGTTAGCAACAAAATATTTTGTACCAATAAAAGAAAAGGAAGCATAATGAAGCCAAAAAATAAAAACCAGCTACAAAATGAAAGACTTGGCTAGAATATTTTTCAGGCAGAAATGTGTGCAGAGAGGTTGAAATATTTAAACAATGACTACGCGGAAGATAAAGTACACGATTAGCCCCTGGTGGTAGGTAAATTGCAATAGCAATTTTTAAAAAGAATCTGTGATAAAAATCATACATATTTGAACATGGCCATTTTTTATTGTTGCATTCCAGATCTGGAGAACCCAACTCCCCTGTAGTATGAGATTCATTCCAGATTACCTAAAACACAGGAAATATCGGAAAGGACACATTTTAATTAATTCATGTGACCTAAGCAAAACTGTACTGCCAAAAGCAACAAAATAGCCCAAATGTGACCCCCCCAAATTTTGTCAAGCAAATTATTTTACTGAGCGGTGACAATAGCAGATTGCCAGTATAACAACCAAATTTGAAAACAGACCTCATAGCCCACACCTTGCATAGTTAACCAAAAATAAATAATAAACCCAGAGCCCACAGCAGAGAGCCTGTAAAAGAAAAGAAAGAAATTCTGTAAAAATAGCTACTTTTATAGGGCTTCCATGGGAATTCTGATATATGTATAGAAAATAATCCTGAGCATTATTGTTCATTATTGTTTTCTATAAATATATATAAGAATTCCCATGAAAATCCTAACAACCTGAACACAGTTTTGAAACTTTGACCTGTGCTAGTAAAACTGTACATATCATTGCAACTACTAATAGTATCCAGGTTGATTGTACCTTGCTTTTTTGAGGACAAATTGGGCTTTTATTTGGTGGTAAATGGTAATGAATACCCCCTGACTTTTTTTCTTTATTATCAAAGGAAAACTGACACAAAGAATAAAAAAGTAATAAAAAGATATATTTGTTACAACCAACTTACAACCAAAGAACAACCCAAAATAAATTCTCCTGCTCCTGCCGATCACAGTGATACCACATATGTGTATGTTATTTGTTGTTTTTACCCTTAGTAGGGCCCAAAAGCAATAGTGAACATTTTTCTTTTTTTATTCTACCTAAACCACTCGCAGACCGCATCACAAGGATGTACGGTGGCAAAGCGGATGTTCTGTGGCAGATCTCGTACCTAGTTTGTGATCTGGCACTTCCGGGTAGGGGGCGCTGTGACAAATCACAGCAGAAGCCAATGAGCGGGTGCCAGCCAGTTGATGTAAGCCGGAACACGCCGATCGTCGAGAAAACACACAGAACAGAGCTCTACCTATGTAAACAAGGCTGAACTCCATTCTGACAGGGGAAGGGATGAACTTTCTTTCCCTGCAAAGCAGGTTATAAAATCCATCACTTCCCTTAGTGAAAGCACCACACATAGTTTACACAAACACTGGCTAGGCACACATTTAACTCTTTGATTGCCCTAGATGTTTAACCCCTTCCCAGTCAGTGTCATTAGTACAGTGACAGTGCATATTTTTAGCACTGATCACTCTATTAGTGTCACTGGTATCACTATCACTAGTGCAGCGCACATCTAGCACAAACACATGTAAGCATATATGTGGCGCCACAGAAGACAATCTGCTTTGGATTTATTACCTGGTTAAAGAGATAATAAATCCAAAAATGAAAATGTTATATATTGCAGCTTATCAATTATTAAATGTGTTGACTGCATTTGTTTTTTTTTTTACTTTTTTCTTTTTTTTTCTTTGCTTTCACCTGGAGATCCATCCAGTAACAGATTTCCTCTAATGCCCCGTACCCACGGTCGGATTTTCCGACGGAAAATGTGTGATAGGACCTTGTTGTCGGAAATTCCGACTGTGTGTAGGCTCCATCACACATTTTCCATTGGATTTTCCGACACACAAAGTTTGAGAGCAGGATATAAAATTTTCCGACAACAAAATCCGTTGTCGGAAATTCCGATCGTGTGTACACAAATCCGACGGACAAAGTGCCACGCATGCTCAGAATAAATAAAGGGATGAAAGCTATTGGCCACTGGGCCGTTTATAGTCCCGACGTACGTGTTTTACGTCACCGCGTTTAGAACGATAGGATTTTCCGACAACTTTGTGTGACCGTGTGTATGCAAGACAAGTTTGAGAGAACATCTGTCGGAAAAAATCCTAGGATTTTGTTGTCGGAATGTCCGAACAAAGTCCGACCGTGTGTACGGGGCATTAGGGTGTCTCCACTCTGGATGGAGGAGGAACAGAGACCTTTAAAAAGTATTCAGCTGGTCAGATTCCTCTTCACGCAATAGGTGGGGGTGTGCGTTGTATATTTGATTCTAGTTTATTTACTATATACTACACTGGTTTGGATGGTAGTTACACCTCAGTTATATATATGAGCATTTTTTCTGGCTTATATACACTAGCACGGTTCATCAGTTTCTATTAGGAGCACACTCACAAACTAAAGGTTTTTTTGCTGAGTGGTTTTCTCTTGCTTTGTTAACACAAGCACGGATTATTAAATCCAATTAGGCACCCCAATATAGGTAGCGCCACTTACCCCTATCCTTAAAATTTTTCTACCAATAAATCTCACCCCCCAGGGGGTGTGTCTAAGGGGAGGCTGCAAACCTTAGTACGTGAGTGCGGAAACCCTTTCTTACTTACAACTGCAAATCTACCAAGACATGGCCGTCCACCTAAACTGACAGGATGGGCAAGGAGAGCATTAATCAGAGAAGCAGCTAAGAGGCTCATGGTAACTCTAGAGGAGCTGCAGAGATCCACAGCTCAGGTCGTAAAATCTGTCCACAGGACAACTATTAGTCGTGTTCTCCACAAATCTGGCCTCTATGGAAGAAGGGCAAGAAGAAAGCCATTGTTGAAAGAAAGCCATAAGAAGTCCCATTTGCAGTTTGTGAGAAGCCATGTGGGGGACACAGCAAACGTGTGGAAGAAGATGTTCTGATCAGAAGAGACCAAAATGTAATTTTTTGGCCTAAACAAAACGGTATGTGTGGCGGAAAACTAACACCGCACATCACCCTGAACACACCATCCCCCCCATGAAACATGGAGGTGGCAGCATCATGTTTTGGGGAATGCTTTTCATTAACAGGGACAGGGAAGCTGGTCAGAGTTGATGGGAAGATGGATGGAGCCAAATACAGAGCAATCTTAGAAGAAAACCTGTTAGAGTCTGCAAAAGACTTGAGACTGGGCGGAAGTTCACCTTCCAGCAGGACACCGACCCTAAGCATACAGCCAGAGCTACAATGGAATGTTTTAGATCAAAGCATATTCATGTGTTAGAATAGCCCAGTCAAAGTCCAGACCAATCTGACAGAGCTTGAGCTATTTTGCAAAGAAGAATGGGCAAAAATGTCATTCTCTAGATGTGCAAAGCTGGTAGAGACATACCCAAAAAGACTTGCAGCTGTAATTGCAGAGAAAAGTGGTTCTACAAAGTATTGACTCAGGGGGGCTGAATACAAATGTGTTGGTCTATCACATAAAACTCCAATAAAATACATTTACGTTTTTGGTTGTAACATGACAAAATGTGGAAAAATTTAAGGGGTATGAATACTCTTTCAAGGCACTGTAGATGGACTTGACAAATTAAAGTGGAACTAAATTCTAAAATTAAACTGCAAGCAGGCAGGCTATTTATCGCCAAAAGACACATACAATGCCTCTTTTGCAATAAAATAAACCTATCTGCCTGCTCACAGCCCTATTTAAAATTTACAATGCATACACAGCTCAATTTACATTCCGGAAACAGTGGCAGAATGCTGGGATGACTGAACTCCTGTGCATGCATCCCATGCCAGCCAATGATGACAGCTGAATACCGACACCCAAAAGACGCTGGGGAGAAGATTCAGAAAAGCCTGGAGCGAAAAATAAATAAAATGAAAAATAGCGGAGGGCTTGCATGACAGGGGAAACAGGGTACAGGCAAAATGAGAGGTTTTACCTGATTGGGGGAGCCTGGGGGGAGGAGGGTTGAAAGGAGTTAAAAGGAGCCCCCCCCCAGCATCAGTGCAGCAGCAGGAATAAGCTTGGAGCTTGCCACGAGCTGGAGACATGGCTGAGGAGACATGGCTGTTGGCCCAGCTGCAGATGGAAGCGGCGGCATGGGGAGCTGGGTGGCTGCAGGCACAGATGGCGCCGGTACTGGGTGAGCAGGCCTCTGGTTTTGGTGTGGCGGGGGCGGGAGTCCTCACGGGCTCGGAGGTCTAGGCCTCCGGAACGCTTCTCCCTGGACTCCTCCCCCAGAGCCAACATCACGCCAGATGTCCCGTTCGAAGCCCCTTTGGGACCACCTGCGAAGCGTTCCACGGTGCTCGTGGGTGGGGGTCCTGGGAGGAACCTCCCCCCACGGACGGAGCTCGGCAGGCGGGTGCTCCAGGAGCATCGGGGCAGCTTCATGGCCCACCCGGCAGCATTAGAAGGAGCACGCGGGCTCCGCCCCTGGTGGTGACTCGGCGGGGGAACCGTTCAGCTGTGGACGCCGGGCCCCCCCACTGCCACAGACAACGGCTCTCAACACACCAGGCGGCAGCCACAGAGTACTACACTGTGGAGGGAGACAGGACGGAGGAATGATGGGAGCCCCCTGGGACAGGGCAAGGTGACGCAGAAGTCGGTAGGTGGATCCGGCGCGATAGGGAGGCAGCACGGTTATTGGGCGCGGGTTTCTCGGAGGGATTTCACATACCTTGTGCTTTGGCCAAGGCGCCTCCAGTGTTCTGTAACTTGGGCCTGGCCGTGCAACATTCGGAAGTGGTTTCCGAGAAGCTACGGAAGGGGGTTGCGTAGGGCCACATATTTGGCCCTTTCCCTTCACTACCTTTAGTGGATTTGGTTATGTCTCCCTTGGAGGTCGTGCCAAAGATGGAGCTCAATAAATTTAGACTTATTCACCACCTTTCCTTCCCGGAGGGGGGGGGTCGGTCAATGATGTGATTGACTCGGAGGTGTGTGCGGTAAGTTACACTTCCTTCGATGTGGCTGTATTCTGGGTACGACATTACGGGCAAGGGGCGTTTAGGGCCAAATCCGATAGTGAGTCGGCTTTTAGACTGCTTCCAGTTCACCTTGATAGATATTTTGGTTGCTGGGATGCCATTGGAATGAGGAGTTCTACATGGATCGCTGCCTTCCCATGGGATGTTCAGCTCGGTTGTGGTGTGGGTGGTTTGTGATGTATCTGGAGTGATTTCTGTCATCCATTAATTGAATGACTTCCTTTGTGTGGGCCCGGCCTCATCCAGGATCTACATGGTGCTGCTGACTACGTTGGAACACATTGCCGATCGTTTTGGGTATCCCCTTGGCCCCGGATAAGACGGAGGGGCCAACCACAGTCCTTAGTTTCTTGGGTATTGGTTGGACTCCAGCACCATGTGTCCCGCCTGCCGGAGGACAAGTTGGTCGCCCTCAAAGAAGAGATTCTGAGTCTTTTGGGATGGCGCAAGGTTCAACTTAGGAAATTGCAGTCGTTGTTGGGTAATTTTAATTTTGCATGTCGAATACTACCGATGGGGAGAGTCGTTTTCCGACGGCTGTCGGCAAGTACGGCGGGGGGTCACATTGCCCACTCATTTTGTGCGTCTGGTGAAGAAACATACAGAGGATTTGCGAGTGTGGCACTCTTTCCTGGAATCTTTTAACGGGCGGGCATTGTGGACGTCCGGGCCGGTTAGTAATTTTAATCTGGAACTTTACACAGATGTGGCCGGCTCGACAGGTTTTGGGGTTTTCTTCCAAGGCCAGTGGAGTGTGGGACCCTGGCCGCATTCGTGTAAGTAAGCGGGTTTGTTCCGTAATTGGTGTTACCGGAATTGTTTCCAGTGGTGCTGGCTGTGGAGTGGTGGGGGTGAGTCTTTCAGCGATCTGTAAGTGCGCTTCCACGGGTACAATCTCGGGTAAGCACAGGTCATCAATAAGGTCTCAGCCTCGTCTCCACCGGTGGTGAGACTGCTCCGACATTTGGTGTTGAGATGTATGCAGTTAAAATGTCTTATTGGTGCTGTGCACCTTTCGGGAGTGAGAAGGTCATAGCTGAAGCTTTGTTTTGCTTGAAGTGGGGACAGATCCTGGGAGTTGGGCGATGGGTCGGAGCAACGGGGTTCCTTGTCCCAAATGGTTGTGGAGGTTTGCCTTGGGGTCGTTTCCGGATGGATCAGAAGGTCAGTAAATGGGTGCTATGCAGGCTGCATACTGTAGGGTTTAGCAGGAATGGCTGTCAGTGCATCAGGCCAAGGTGGAAAAGGAGGGCCAGGAGGGATGGTTGCTGGTTCTGCACTTTGGTTCGCGGAACCTTGAAAAGGGGGTGTCGTGTCAGTGTTAAAAAAAAAAAAAATTTAAATTAGCAGGTTTGGGTTTTTCTTCAAATTACACGGTTGCCGGGACTTTACTAAAGATTTTGGGGGTGGCGAGCGCTGAAGCACTAGGCGCCCTGTGTCGTTTGTGATTCTGTGGAAGGTTTTAGCCCATTGGGTCTGTTTGTGTTCATCAGACTATGAGGTTTCTTTGTTCACAATGGCTTTCTCTCTGGCATTTTTGGTGCTTACAGGATCGGCAAACTTGTTAGCCCTTCCAAGAATGTAAAAGGGGTTATGGGGCCCAGGAGGTCACCTGCAGGGAAGATAGGGTATCCCTGGTGCTGGGCAGGCCCGCAACCGGATAACCGGTGGGCATGGGGGGGTAGGTTCAACTATTTTCTGTGCCGGACTCGCCATTATGTCTGATGGGGGCAGTGGGGGGTTTCTAGCGGTGCACCCGTATTTGGTGGGGTCATTTTGTATACATGCAGATGGGTCCCTGATGTCCAGATTTCAATTAAGTTTGGTTGTCCGAAAATGTTCAGGTTTGGGAACAAAGAATTTTCATCTCATTCCTTTCATATTGGGGCGGCTACGGAGGCGGCCATGTGTGGGTTGGGTGCAGAGGCGGTCAAGCGCATTGGTAAGTGGGAATCGCGTAGGTTCCAGTGGTATGTTTGTCCTCACCTGTTGAAGGATTACAGAGGAGGGGATGCTTACAGGCTTGTATGGGTGTTATACATGTTTTGCGTGCCTGTTGTTGATATGGTTGGTGGGGTTTTTCTTCTCTTTCAGATGGAACACAAGGCCTGGTCTGGATATTGGGCCAATTATATGGGTTGTGGGGGCAAAAAGAGCAGACGTTAGGCCTGAGGGGAGACAATTGGGCATTGCTAGACAGGAAGCCTGTGTCCGTTGGATGGGAGTACCGGGCATGCTGGGGAGCAGGATGTCACCGGAAGTGCATTGCTTTGCACGACTGGACAAGCTGCCGGATGTTGATGTGTCACACGTCAGTGGCAATGATTTGGGCTTATGGTCCAAGTTGGATATAATATCAATTTTGATTTCAGGCGTCTCCGCATGGCCTTCCCAGAGATGCTTATTGGGTGGTCCGACATCATCGCTCGGATGACTTTGAGATTGGCCAGATTGGTAGAGGGGCTTAACAAAGCTTGTGAAAAGGTTAACAGGGATGTTAGCAGATTTGTGGTTAGGAATGGGAAGGCTGGTCATCAGGCATTTAGAGCTGGAAGTGGATACTTGGAGGTACCTTCAAGGTGATGGGGTACAACTCCATGCTGTGGGGATTGATATGTGGGCCCTGGGGTTGCAGGATGGCATCCAGAGAGCGTTGAGGGTTTGGAGGGGCACTCAAGGGTAAGGTCTTTCCCTTGGGTGCTGTGGCAGGTGTTGGTCTTTGCAGGTGAATGAAGAAACCTCGGATAAGGAGAGTTCAGGATCCATGGGTGGTATGGGTCCCTCTGTTGGTATCCCAGTTAACGGTGGTTTAGCTGGAATTTGGTTAATGGATGCACTGCGGTCAGTGGGTTGTCTCCGAGCCAGCATGTCGGATAGAGGCCTATTATTATATATAAAAGGTACTGCAGTGCATTATTATTAAACAGATGGTATGTGGAGTGCCTGCAAAGACCAACGCGAGTATCAGATGTTTTTATGGTTATGTTAATTTAAATTTATTGGTTAATAAAGAGGCTGCGACACCTTGTGCGGGGGTGTCGCCGCCTCCATGTGCTCTCCACCCTCATCCTCCCCTCCTTACCCTTCTCCCCCTCTTCCCTATCTTCTTTATAGTTTTCTGTACTACAATTTTATTTTTATTTTTATTTTATATTTTCTAATTTTTATTGTATTAAAAAAGAAAACAGACGGGGGGGAAGGGGTTCCACAGATAAACTTTTAAGATGGCAGAAACATAGTTTACTGTACCCACTGATTTGCAGAATGTTAAAGGTTATGTAGGGTCTGCTGACCCAGTGGTATTTTTCAAGAGGCTGCGTCCTTAATCTTTATTATTATACTTGTTGTTATTGTGGGGCATTGCCCTTTCCTGTGTCTAAATAAAAGTCTGATTTGAAAAAAAATAAATAAATAAAGAGGCTGCTACGGCCAAAATTTACTCCAACTTGGTGTGGTCTCTATTAATGGGAAATGGTATGGGGGTTTGAGTAGGGGTTGGTCAGGCAGTATGGGAAGGATAGTACATCTGTTATACAATGGTCATGGTACCAGCAAGGGACTTTGTGGGCACCAGACCACTGAAGGAGAGACAATTATTGTTGACTCTGGTTCCGCTTTAAAGTAGGGTTACTACCTCATCCCTTTAAAACCAAACACATATTAATTACACAGTATTCTGTGGCTGATAAGGGGGTAATTAAACTAATTTGGTGCCTTATCTGCAATAAATTAGCCTCAGAACCTGTGTAATTCATATGTGTTCGGGTTTAAAGGGATGAGGTGGCAACTCTACTTTAAAGCCTAAATCTAGATAACACCTTTTCAGCAGTTACAGCAACAGTTTTTTTTTTCCTTTTGAGATAAAAGTTGACATAAATAAATAATAGCTAACCATTGAAATCACCCCTGTCAGAATTAAATGGTTTGTTTCAACCCTATAACCCCCACTTTTGCTGGAAAGAGTGTTCTATTAAAGTGTTACTAAACCCAGGACCCTGCATTCTCTATATCTGGTCTCCCACAGTACACAAAACATGCAAATGCAACAGTTTTTGAAAATATAATCTGCTAAATAGCTTTTCTTATCAGCAGTTAGAACAGTCTTGTGATTTCTATCAGTGTCCAGCAGAGCTCTGGTTAAAGATTGTAGGAGGAGTTTTCATTCTCCTGTGATTGTCCTATCAGGATGCAGGACCCCTGACCCTCTGTCTGGACAGTGCTGATTGGCCCCGTGCTGATCACATGCACTCTCCCAAGAAAAGAAAAAAAAGCTCTCTAGCAATGCACACCAAACTGAGCATGTGCGGCTTGCCCCCAGGGCTCTGTTCTATGAGGAGATGGTTTAGGGACTGTGGAAGAAGGGGAGGATCAGAGAATACAGGATTAAACAGCCTTTTTACACAATGCGGAGGATTAACCCCTTAGGTTCCACAGGGAGTATAACAAACATGCTTTACTGCATATACAGACTGATTTTATTGTTGTGGTATTAGTAACACTTTAAAGGGAGTTGGAAAATAACAGTCTTACTTGTCAATGAATATAAAGAAAAAAAAAATTAAAAAAGAGCACTAATGCAGCCACCACATGTAAGAATTGGAAAGCTGCAGTCTATTAACATTTTTGTTTTTGGGTTTAACACCGCATTCATTTAGCTACCTGTATGTATTAACTGCTTAGATCCTACCCCATCACCTGCTCAGTTTAGATGTTTTCATTGTGACAAGAGGCTGGTCAGAAGACCAAACCAGTAATCAGCATTAATATTAATGTAAGATAACTACTGAAATTACTGACTGCATTCAACAGTGTACGGAGCAGTTACCCAGCTGATTTGTAAAGGATGATTACCTGATGTGTTTTTCTTTGCCGTGGCATAGCAACACGAATAGCAGAAGTAGCAACCGCTAGAGGAACAATGGCTCTGAGCGGCTCATCCCTGACCTTGAATCAAGTATTGTACCAAGAGAGCCATTATTGTGACATCTTTATTAACTGGAAGAGGCTTTGGTGCTCATACATTTGTTAAATAGTCGTATTTATGTGTATGGTAAGGGTTATTGAAAATCAAAAGATATTGCTAAGATTTCGTTTATAATCTTGTATTGGGACAGAGATGTTTAGCTAAGGCTATGTTTATTGCAATGCAAGCTGAGTTATAAATATATTTGCCTGCTACTGCAAACCATGTTGAAAAATGTATGACTTAAAGTGATTGAAAAGTCTTGTTTTTTTTTTGTTAAAAATAACAAACATGTTATACTTACCTGCTCTGTGTAGTGGTTTTGCACAGAGCAACACAGATCCTCCTCTTCTCGGGTCCCTCTTCGGCACTCCTGGCCCCTCCGATCTGTTGAGTGCCCCCACAACAAGCAGCTTGCTATGGGGGGCACCCATATAATGCATAGACTGCATTAAGATAAAAAAAACTTCTGCCTTTACAACCACTTTAAAGGAAAAGTACTGCACTCGTTCTGCACTCCTGTGACCTGATTTCAGCAGACAGCAGGCTGAAGTTCGCTGTCTGCTGACGTCACAGAGCTGGTCCAATGAAGCCTGAATCCGCCCACATGCTTGGACCGGCACCCAGCTCAGCCTCTCGGCAAGCCACTGAGAGCCTGGTCCAGTCACTCCTGCCCCCTCCACAGCCCAGCACTCCAGTGAGCGAGGGGGTGGCAGAGCAGAGAGCTGCTGACTGACAGTCACCAGCTCTTTGTTCAGGGAGCCCTGAGAACCGAGTGACTGGCGGTGTTTGATTGCTTTGTTCTCAGTGTTAGACCCCTTTCACACCGAGGGCGTTTTGCAGGCGCTATAGCGTTAAAAATAGCGCCTGCAATCCGCCCTCAAACAGCTGCTCCATTGTTTCCAGTGTGAAAGCCCAAGGGCTTTCACACCGGAGCGGTGCGCTGGCAGGACGTCAGGAAAAGTCCTGCCAGCAGCTTCTTTGGAGCGGTGAAGGAGCGGTGTGTTTACCGCCCCTTCACCACTGCTCCCCATTGAAATCAATGGGGCAGCGCTGGGATACCACCAGCAAAACGCCGCTATTGCGGGCAGTTTTAACCCTTTCTCGGCTGCTAGCGGGGAGTAAAAGTGCCCGAAATGCGCCGCAAATCCGACGGTAAAACACCGCTAAAAATAGCAGCGTTTTACCGCTGACGCTATAGGCGGCTTGGTGTGAAAGGGGTCATAGAGGAGGTGGGGGCAGAGGCAGCCTCAGAGACAGGAGCAGCATTGACACATTTCAGGCTCACAGATGCTTAGTCATAATTGACTAGGCACCTGTGAGCCTGAAACGTGTCAATGCTTCTCCTGTCTCTGAAGCTGTGATGTTTTTATACATGGATTTTCTTCAATAAAACTACTGGATTTCTCATTATACAGTGTGCGGTCATCTACCTCATCTTGTCTACATTTCACAGCTGCAAACCGGACCAGCCCCTGTTCACGAGGAAGAGGGACTAGAGTGTGGTAGACCTACCTGGAGTGGTGTCTGCAAATTTTTGCTTAGGATCAACAAGTAGTACCCTACATACATTCAGGGCAGACCTCTGGTGACCCCCTTGTTCAAAAGATGCTTTTAAATCCAAATAAGTTCCCCCTGCACACCCCCACATCTCTTTTAAAGGACAGGATGCAATGATGAAACTTCTCAGCTTTAAGATGAGGACAAGGTGCCTTGCAAGAGGGGGAGGCTTTGCTGATTCATGAAGGGGAGGGGGGTGGGACCCACTTCCATGACAATGTTACCCTGTCACTATTCCTGTTGCAGATGACAGATTCCTGGGGCAGCTGAAATGTAAATAAATTGGAGAGGATTCCAAGTGATGTCATCGTACAAATATGATCATAACTGTATTTGGCAAATTACACCACCCAGGATCCCCAACAGGTTGTTTGTACACAGGAGCCAGCAGGGATTACTGTTTGTCAACAAACAGAGGCTGGTAAGGATTTGTCACTTAGCAGCGGTAGTGCTACCACTGCTAAATGACAGATCCCCGACAGCTGTTTGCAAACATATAATGTCAGTTTTAGAGGAGTCCATCCAACTGTATCCACAACTTCTCATGCAGGTTTAAGGTACCCTAAAAGCAGGCTATGTAACGGATTTGTATATTTTTATTGTTTCTCTATAAGCTACACTAAAAGACCCTCTCCCTACTGAAAGGTATTTTTTTTTCACATTGGTATTTGTCCCGCCATGGCAATGTCCAGCTGTCCATGCCATTTTTTATTAACAAAAACTTGTAAATTGGCCTTGAAAATGGCCAGGAAAAATAAGGTTTGTCTCCCGTAGATTTTAATGGGGTTTAGTGCTCTGTTTGAGTTTAGAGGATTTTTCCTGGGTTTGCCAAACCTCCTGCAAACCGAGCTATGCCCGGTTAGCTCATCCTTAGCTCTCCACTGCTTTTGAAGTGGCAACCCATGGGTGTGACATGCAACATGTTACGAATGGACTGGCCCCCGCACCTCTCTGATTCCCCAATCTGACAGCTAGCAGGGACCCCCCCCCCCCCACTAGCTGTCTCCCCACATCATTCATTCAAAGTATTCTGTGAATGGAAAACTGCAGCCTTTTTGTGGCTGTCAGCTTGTAGTTCTCAATGAACTACCATGGCGCTGTGGAGTTCCCTCTTCCTGTCAGGTTGTATCTGCTTGCCCGTTTACGGGCGCACAGATACACTGCCAGATCTGCTGGAGACCTGCATGGCAGCAGCAATTTGCTGATCGCTGGTGCAATGCTTTACAGGCTCCAATAAAAAAAAAATTATAAATGCACATTTTTTACTTGCAAAAAAATGTGCATTTATTATTTTTTTCTAAAAAGTGAACTTATTCTTTAAATAAATGTATTAAAATACTGACAACTTCCTATATGTATGAAAGCAGTTGGATTTTTTCTATCACAAGGCAAGGTAGGAATGATCTCAGTTAGTGCCCCTAATAATGGTATTAGATATGTTCTTGCCCATAGTGGAGTTTATGCCATGGTTGAAGGCAGCATTTTCTATTACCAATGCCGCGTACACAGGAGCGGACTTTACGGCATACTTTGCCCGGCGGACTTTCCGACGGACTTTACGACGGACTTTCCGAATGAACGGACTTGCCTACACACAATCAACCAAAGTCCGACAGATTCGTACATGATGACGTACGACCGGACTAAGACAAGGAAGTTCATAGCCAGTAGCCAATAGCTGCCCTAGCCTCGGTTTTTGTCCGTCAGGCTAGCATACAGACGAGCGGACTTTTCGACCGGACTCGATTCCGCCGGATAGATTTGAAAAATGTTTCAAATCTAAGTCCATCAAACTTTTGATAAAACAAAGTCCGCTGGAGCCCACACACAATCGAATTGTCCGACGGACTCTGGTACGCCGGACCAAGTATGCCGTAAAGTCCGATCGTGTGTACGCGGCATAACTCTAAAAAATGCTACCAACTAAGATTCATGGACTGGCAAAAGCTGAAGATCTCCATTCTAGACTGACCAGTACTGAAAGAAGATCAGATACTAACTTATGTAAGTAAGGTAATGAAAAAAAGTACATTTGTAAACAGTAATGATAACTTATTCTGTTTGGTTATGTTATTGTAAATGTTCAAACTGTTGTGTTTTGCCACAATGCTCTTTCTAGCTCTGCCTACAGTTGAAAATAACTTTTTTTCATAGAAGCAATATTCCGGTGGGACTGACAGATGCAAACCGGAGCAAACAAAAAGAAAACCTAAACCCGCAACAACCAAGAGAAAGCATATTCTGCTTCCCACAGTGCATATTTCATGAAGAGACAAAATAAGTCATGGAAAAGATTATAGTTTTTGTTATACCATTCTTGCTCATAACACATTTTCAAAAATGGTTAAGAAAAGATGCACAGTTATGATCTATTGGGAAAGTATAGTCATTTTTTTATTTTCTCGTGTTCTTTATTATTTATTGTTATTTGTTATTTATTATTCACAGGGCTAAAATTGTAAACAGTGTATATTTTTCCCCCTATTTTACAATAATAATCAGAAAAATTGCATATAAAGATTATGTAGCATTATTTTCAGCCAGCAGGTGGAACTCTCAATTCCCTTCACATGTTCTTCATAATCTTCCTACCATCCCAGGAGAGCTTCACGGTACAGTGGATAGGGTCTTGGACTTCAACATCCAGGATTCCCTGCAAGCAAAGGAGAAAGCAGAACTTGTCCCAGTCAAATTATGAGAGGTCAGAGCAGTCTATGGCAGGGAGCCAATGAATAAGGACCTGCTGTCTGTGGGGGCTGTGCCCATCCTCCAGCGTGTGAGAGGCTCAGAGCTGAGAACTGCAACACTGATAGCTCTCTTGCTGTGCTGGGTTCCAAAGTTGCCATTGCCATGTCTGCCTATGGTCAGGAAGAGCAAGGGGGGAGTCTGAACGCTAGGACTGAGCCTTGTGAGAGACCTGATCGTGAAGATTGAGACTTCTGGGACAAATGACCGCCAAGCGTATGGAACCAGAGCTGTTGCACGCCAGAAGTGGTGAGCAGAACTATAGAGCTTAATCCCTTACTACCAACAGTTAATACAATAGAGACTGCTCCTTACTTAGCAGCACATCAGCTATCCATTGCAAACTCTTATTGGGACAGTTTCAAGTGCTCCACCTTACAGAAGGGCCCAAATGATAGCCGGCTAATACTCACTATTAGAGGCCAGGCTCCTGTAGTCACCTACAGGGGTTCCTCAGGAACGCGTACACCCAACCAATAGAGAGTGCAATCGAGGATTTCCTTTTTTTGGGATTAGCTAATGCTGATACTTTTAACCCTGCTTGCATTGGTTAAAGTTTGGATTAGCATTGCTGCAGTGTAGGTAATTGTCATAATATAAGGCAGTGTTCATCCGATTTAGTTCAGCACCTTAAACATGTTCAGTTGCCTGCCTGCTGGTTTATGATTTATGTTTGACTTGCTTGCCATGCTAATGTGTTCTCCCAGTAGGGGGGGGGGGGGGGTGTATGGAATATACACTCAGCGACCACTTTATTAGGTACACCTTCCTAGTATCGGGTTGGACCCCCTTTTGCCTTCAGAACTGCCTTAATTCTCCGTGGCATAGATTCAACAAGGTGTTGGAAATATTCCTCAGACATTTTCCTCCATATTGACATGATAGCATCACGCATCTGAGGCAGATTTGTCAGGTGCAGATCCATGATGCGTATCTCCCATTCCACCACATCACAAAAGGTGCTCTATTGGATTGAGATCTGGTGACTGTGAAGGCCATTGGAGTACAGGGACCTCATTGTCATACTCAAGAAACCAGTTTGAGATGATTTGAGCTTAATGACATGGTGCATTATCCCGCTGGAAGGAGCCATCAGAAGATGGGGACACTGTAGTCATAAAGGGATGGACATGGTCAACAACAATACTCAGGTAGGCCGTGGCATTTAAACAATGCTCAATTGCTACTAAATAACCAAAGTGTGCCAAGAAAATATCCCCCACACCATTACATCACCACCAGCCTGAACCATTGATACAAGGCAGGATGGATTTATGCATTCATGTTGTTTATGTCAAATTCAAACATAAACCTGAATGTCGCAGCTGAACTCAAGACTCAACAGACCAGGAGACGTTTTTCTAATCTTCTATTGTCCAATTTTGGTGAGCCTGTGCTAATTGTAGCCTCAGTTTCCTATTCTTAGCTGACAGGAGTGTCACCCAGAGTGGTCTTCTGCTGCTGTAGCTAAGGTTTGATGTTTTGTGCATTCAGAGATGTATTATGCATACCTTGGCTGTAACAAGTGGTTATTTGAGTTATTGTTGCTTTTCTATCATCTCGAACCAGTCTGCCCATTCTCCTCTGACTTCTGACATCAACAAGGCATTTTCATCCACACAACTGCCACTCGCTGGATTTTTTTCTTTTTTTTTGAACCGTTCTTTGTAAACACTATAGATGTGGTTGTGTGCAAAAATCCCGGTAGATCAGCAGTTTTTGAAATACTCAGACCAGCCCATCTGGCACCAACAACCATGCCACGTTCAAAGTCACTTAAATCCCCCTTCGTCCCCATTCTGATGCTCGGCTTGAACTTCAGCAAGGTGTCCTTACCATGTCTAGATGCATATATGCATTGAGTTGCTGCCATGTGATTGGCTGATTAGCAAATTGTGTTACCAAGCAATTGAACAGGTGTACCTAAATAAAGTGGCCAGTGAGTTTAAAACATCATCAAATCTACAAATGGACACAAACCCATCACAGTTTATTTTTTTAAGGCTGCAGCACAGGCTTTAAATGTTACGGGAATTATAAAGGACACAGGACTTTGAAAGTTTTGCTTCTTTAAATTTGGGATAAAAGATGCAACTCCCAACCTCTATTTTACTTGTATGCATCTAGCACAATTTAGAATGCAGTGCTTACAGTATATTACCACCACACTGAAATACTCATTTCATGCACAGTGACAGGTCTTTTATTTAAGTGGTCATAGACGGCTTCTTCCGCTAATAGTCTAGAGATCCATTAGCTGGTTTGGCCGTGGCAAAAAGCAGACTCATTTGCAAGCTGCAATTGCTTTTAATGTGCCAGCATGTCACCCTCTAAGGATGTGCGGGGCCACCACTACAGGCTGAACACTTCATATATCTGTTTCCTAGAATAGATAAGCAAAAATAGCCAAATGATATGCTAAGAACTGTGTAACTATTATGTATTCACTGTACAATATTCAAGCTACGGCATATGATAAAACGGTTGCTCTGAGAATGTCAGTTGGACCTGCTTTAACTTTAAAAGCAAAATCTGCATTCATGCATAAAGAACATGAACCCACTGGAACCAGCTCTCAGTTTAGTGAAGTCCGATTATAGATTTTTTTTTTTTTATCCATGCGCAACAATATCTGTCAAAACTGTAATTACACTGGCACAGCGCCCTATCATAGATAAATTCCTTTGTTAGCTCTAAAGGTAACACCGAATCTGGCAACAGAATAAAATAACCATTCAGGCCTGACCAAGCTTTCTGACATTTATACAGAATATTTCATCAGAATTCTACGCTAGCTTCTCTAGTACACAGAAGACAAATGTGAAATCCTTGCTGAAGCCGAGCATGCACGCTCCTTTCTCAAGCTCTTGGAGCGCGAAAAGCCCCAAAAAGCGTCGCAAAGCATCCTGGGTCCTGTGACATCACCACCACCAATGCCGCCTCTACTGCACTGCGGTAATGCTAGACATGTGCATTCGTTATCGTCCGAATGCACTTTCGTCCAAATTTCGTGATTTTCGTGTTTATTTTAATAAAAATTATAACGAATGCGTAGAATCCGAACGATCTGAAATAAAAAAATGCTTTATTTTTGTATCCATTATATTTTCATATGGTTGCGACAACAGTTCGATATAGATAGATAGAAGATTCAACATGACAGTGACAATAGCGAACCTGCAGTCGAATGTGCCTAACCTAACTCTATTAGTCCAAGATTATTTCATATAGAGAGAAAAGATTCGAAATTATAGAGACATGAAGATTCGATGATCAGCTGAAAACATATGATCACCGCAAGCGGACATTTAGGGTCAAATGCTGCGCCCATAGGCTAGAGAAGAATTCTAATGTTGTTTGACTAGTAATAATAATTAATAATTATAACTACTACTAGTCATACAACATTAGAATTCTACTATAGCTTGTGGGCGGAGCATTCGACCAGAAATGTACGATTGCGGCGTCGTACAGTTTAGCTGCTTCGTCGAATCTTCTTAGGACATCCGACAGACACCATAATGCCGCGTACACACGGTCGGACTTTTCAGCTACAAAAGTCGGACAGCCTGTCCGACATACTTCCGGCGTACCTTCGGCGGACTTGCGGCAGACTTTCTTACGAACGGACTTACACACACACGACCACACAAAAGTACGACAGCTTAGTACGCGGTGACGTACACCAAGTCCGACGAGACTATAAAACGGAAGTTCAGTAGCCCGTACGACACCCTTTGGGCTCCTTCTGCTAATCTCGTGTTTATCTCGTGTTAGTAGAAGTTTGGTGAGAGACGATTCGCGCTTGTGAGACTCGTATTTTTCAGTTCGTTTTAACTGTTGTTCAGTCTGTGCTTGTGAGGTTTGTATCTGCTTTTCAGTGCGTTTGGTCAGTTGGCATTGAGAAATCTTTGTTTTATTGGCCGCTTGTTCCTGATTTTCAGGTCGTTCTTCACAGGCCTTGCTGTTCTTCAGTGCGTTCTGTTTAGTGCGTTCTGACCAGCCGACCGTTTTGAAGCCATGTTACCTGTACGTACTCGTCGTCGAGCTCGTGCATTGTATGTGTTTGGTGCTGTAGTTTATTCTTCAGACCAAGACCAGTCCATGAACAGGGCGAGGAGGAGTTCATGGACCAAGAATTGGTTGCTCCAGCGTGACCAGTTCTGTCACATGCCATTGCTCCGTGAGATCCGTGAGAATAATCCTGAGGATTTCAGGAACTTTCTCCGGATGACGGACCCTGTTTTTGACCGTTTGGTGGCTTTGCTGACCCCCTATATCAGCAGGCAGGATACCTGCATGAGGCAAGCCATCACTCCGGAGCAGAGGCTGGTCGCTACCTTGCGGTATTTGGCCACAGGGAGAAGCCTGCAGGACCTTAAGTTCTCGACAGGCATCTCCCCCCAGGCTCTGGGGATCATTATCCCAGAGACCTGTTCTGCCATCATCCAGGTCCTGCAGAAGGACTATATTAAGGTAAGATATTTAGCTTTTATTAGCATCACATGTTCTTTTATGTAATCTTTGATAATGTAATGTATTTCTTGCTTCAAACACTACTTACCATCATTGCAATATAGTGTGAATGTCCCCTTTTTATCCTCACACATGCTGGATTTTTTTCCTGTTATTTTTTGTCATGCATGTATATTTTCCTTCAATAACCTCCCCAGCATGCAGTGATGGGAACATATCTACCTAGTCTACTCATTTTGAATGTATTTTGTTTGAGTGTATTTAGTGTGCTTATAATTAGCAATTAGCTAGATTTCCCAACCCCCCCACCTAAACTCACTCCAAATAGTGTGCTGCTAATTAGCAATTAGCTAGATTTCCCAACCCCCCCCCCCCCCACCTAAACTCACTCCAAATAGTGTGCTGCTAATTAGCAATTAGCTAGATTTCCCAACCCCCCCCACCTAAACTCACTCCAAATAGTGTGCTGCTAATTAGCAATTAGCTAGATTTCCCAACCCCCCCCCACCTAAACTCACTCCAAATAGTGTGCTGCTAATTAGCAATTAGCTAGATTTCCCAACCCCCCCACCTAAACTCACTCCAAATAGTGTGCTGCTAATTAGCAATTAGCTAGATTTCCCAACCCCCCCCCCACATAAACTCACTTCAAATAGTGTGCTGCTAATTAGCAATTAGCTAGATTTCCCAACCCCCCCCCACCTAAACTCACTCCAAATAGTGTGCTGCTAATTAGCAATTAGCTAGATTTCCCAACCCCCCCCCCACCTAAACTCACTCCAAATAGTGTGCTGCTAATTAGCAATTAGCTAGATTTCCCAACCCCCCCCCACCTAAACTCACTCCAAATAGTGTGCTGCTAATTAGCAATTAGCTAGATTTCCCAACCCCCCCCCCCACCTAAACTCACTCCAAATAGTGTGCTGCTAATTAGCAATTAGCTAGATTTCCCAACCCCCCCCACCTAAACTCACTCCAAATAGTGTGCTGCTAATTAGCAATTAGCTAGATTTCCCAACCCCCTAAAATGTAATCAATGTTCCATCAGAGGGGGTGAGCAATCTGATAAGTGTGCCTTTCCATATTAGTTTTTCCTGAAGAATTAAATTATTTAATGTTATACTGATGCTGGGGAATAATGTTTTGAATTGTCTAATTTTATTGCAATGTTAGCTTCCAAATTAATTGATTTTGGTTTTCTTGTTTGATTCCCCAGTTTCCTTCAACGCCACAGGAATGGCAGACTGTGGCATCCCATTTTGCCAGCCGTTGGGACTTTCCCAATTGTGGAGGGGCTATAGATGGGAAACATGTCCACATTGTGCCACCACCCCATTCGGGGTCATACTATTTCAATTATAAAGGGTTCCACAGTATTGTTTTAATGGCGGTGGTGTCTGCACACTATGAATTTTTATATGTGGACGTGGGGAAGAATGGCCGGATGTCGGATGGAGGAGTATTTGCCCAGACGGAGTTCTGCCAGCGTCTCCAGAGTGGTGGCCTGGGATTGCCACCTGATGCGGATAATGTGGAAGGACTCCCCTTTGTCTTCATTGCCGATGAAGCCTTCGCTCTGAGCAAGCACCTCATGAGGCCATTCCCCCAAAGAACCCTCACCCCGGAGAGGAGGGTTTTTAATTTCCGGCTGGCCAGAGCTAGAAGAGTGGTTGAGAATGCGTTTGGAATTCTGGCCAGCCGGTTCCGCCTGTTTCAAACAGCCATTAATTTGGCGGAATACAAACTTAATTTTATCATTTTATCGTGCTGCATTCTGCACAACTTTTTAAACAAACATTCTCAGAATTATATAGGCACAGTTGGGCCTGAGGCCGGACTTATAGATGCCAACCTTACGGGCCTGGATAATGTCCGTACTGGCTTGGCCCCCCAAAGTGCCCGTCAAGTTAGACAGCAATATGTTGATTATTTTATGGGTAGGGGGGCCATTGCAATGGGCCATGATATTTAATTATTTAAAATAAAAAAAATATGGATGAAATCTTGAATTATATTTATTGCTTGCCTTTCTTTTGTGCTTTCTCCTAGGTTATGGTCGAGCAGTTGTAGTGCCAACTGTATTTTCATTTTAAATGTCTAAATAAAAACTCCATTGCCACTGTAAACAACTTTTTGACAATTATAACCAAACTGATACTGAGCATTGAAATAACAAACCACACATTTATTTAATTCCTATAAGGAGATGTTTTTATTAATGGTTGTTATGCATTCAGTTCTGCATTTAGTATAAAATGTTCATAGACAAAAATATACTGATATCTTAATAATTTCGAAAAATATAATTATATTTAAATATTTAGACATAATCCACAAAAAAATATTTTAGGCTTTTTGATTTTCGCAAACAGGCTTTTTTTTTTTTTTTTTTTTTTTTTTAAATCAAGTTTTTTTACTTTTTTGCGTTTTTTAAAATCAATTTTTTTATTTTTATTTTTTTTTTTTGGTTTTTAAAATCAATTTTTTGATTTTTTTTGGTTTTTAAAATCAATTTTTTGATTTTTTTTTGGTTTTTAAAATCAATTTTTTGATTTTTTTTTGGTTTTTAAAATCAATTTTTTGTTTTTTTTTTTGGTTTTTAAAATCAATTTTTTATTTTTTTTGCTTTTTAAAATCAATTTTTTTTTTTTTGGTTTTTAAAATCAATTTTTATTTTTTTTGGGTTTTAATATCAATTTTTTTTTTTTTTTTTAATAAAAATATTTTTTTTTTTTTTTTGTTGGTTGTTGTTTTTTTGAAAATCAAGTTTTATTTTTTTGTGGATTTGGAATGTATTTTAAAGAAACAGCCCTCCTTTTTAAAATTAGGTTAAACAGCCATTTATGTTCAGCCAAAAAAATAAAGAGAAGGCCCAGAATGGGGTCAGCAAAACAGGAAATGAAGGACATGATCGATGTTTTGGGGTTTCAAAAAGGGCATTTAGATTCGACCCAAAACATCAATCATGTCCTTCATTTCCTGCTGCATACGATCCAGCCGATTCCGCATTTCATCCATGTCCTTATTCCAGGCCATTATTTGACCAATTAGCCGTTGGGCACTTTCAGAAGTGAAATAGTCACTTTGTGTACCTAAAGTGGAATGAAACCAAAAAATGTATTTAGAAATATGCACACATACATAGTTTACCTTACCATAATAAAGCTGTTGTCTCAGACACTGACCTGGTGGGGTGCCCATGTAGCCTAATTCCTCCACATCCTCGGGGGTGGCACTGTTGCTTGAATCAAGCACAACCAGATCCCCTAAAATAGAGTAGAAAAATTACATTAAACAAAAGGCAGCCATGCATAGATTACCGTAAGCTGGTGTGTCAGACACTCACCTGGTGAGGTGCCCATGTCGCCCACCTCTCCTTCCTCCACATCCTCAGTGGGGCTTGGGCTGATTTCCCAATCATGTTTGGCTTGGGGTGGACTGTCTTCTTTTTGGCTGAGTGATTTTTCCCCTATGTGAAACAAAAAATTATTAATCTACTTAGCACACACATATTTTAGTACATAGTCATTTTCTAACATTTGTAGTGAAGTGGTTTGTGTAGAGTTCCTATTTTACCTCAATATTTAAAATTATAAAGACATATCGGATAGATAGATATCTAGATATCAATATCTCAAAATAAAGTTAATAATCTTTTGATCTCTCTCTCTCTCTATATCTGGAACAAAATCTATAAATATCTAACTAAATGTAAATAAAAAAAGATAACTTAAAATATTCCAAAAGAATGTTTTACATTTCTATATCTATCTATCTATCTATCTATATCTATTTTTTTTTTGTTAGATATATATATAAAATATATATATAAAAATCTATATATATATATATATATATATATCTAAAAAAAATCTATATATATATATATATATATATATATATATATATAAATATAAATATATATATATATATATATATATATATATATATATATATAAAAATATATGTATATATATATATATATAAAAATATATATATATATATATATATATATATATATATATATATATATATATATATATATATATATATATATATATATATATTTTTTTATATATATATTTAGATAGATCTATCTATAGATATGTAACGAGGTTTTGTAAAAGATCGTTTGAAACGATGAACCCAAAAAATCGTATAGGAAGGAAAAGCACATGGAGCAGTATACAAGGTAATAAACACAAGAGAAAAACACGACAAGTACTTACTTTTTTTAAGCACTTTCCGGATCCGTCTATATTGATCCGGCTCCCTGAGTTTCAGGTCAGACCATCTTTTGCGAAGTTGATCTCGGGAGCGCTGTACCCCAAAAGAAGCCTGCAAAGTGTCCACGACCTTCGCCATTATTTTGGCCTTGCGCAAATTTGGCCGTGCGTACGGCCCATACTTCCCATCATAGTCGTCTTTGTGAAGAATGGCCACCATCTCCACCATTTCTTTAAAACTCATATTGGAGGCCTTAAATCTAGGCCTCACAGATTTTGTGGACGTTCCAGCCTCCGGGCTTTTTCCACTACCTGAGGACATGTCAGGTGTCTCCGCCATTATGTACCCCACTACGCGCCGTAACTAAAAATGGGCGGAGAACATGAGTTAAAATCGAACGTCAGGGGCGGGCGACGCAGGCGGAGTTTCACACATGCGTAGTGTATAAAGAGGGGCCTTGCGCACGTGTCGTACGTACGTTCTGTGCGTCGAATTAGGGGGCGGAGAACATGAGTTAATTTCGAACGTCAGGGGCGGGCGACGCAAGCGGAGTTTCACACATGCGTAGTGTATAAAGAGGGGCCTTGCGCACGTGTCGTACGTACGTTCTGTGCGTCGAATTAGGGGGCGGAGAACATGAGTTAATTTCGAACGTCAGGGGCGGGCGACGCAAGCGGAGTTTCACACATGCGTAGTGTATAAAGAGGGGCCTTGCGCACGTGTCGTACGTACGTTCTGTGCGTCGAATTAGGGGGCGGAGAACATGAGTTAATTTCGAACGTCAGGGGCGGGCGACGCAAGCGGAGTTTCACACATGCGTAGTGTATAAAGAGGGGCCTTGCGCACGTGTCGTACGTACGTTCTGTGCGTCGAATTAGGGGGCGGAGAACATGAGTTAATTTCGAACGTCAGGGGCGGGCGACGCAGGCGGAGTTTCACACATGCGTAGTGTATAAAGAGGGGCCTTGCGCACGTGTCGTACGTACGTTCTGTGCGTAGGTGATAGTGGACCAGGACGTTACAAAACGAAGGTAATTTTAATTTAAAATTTATTTGTTTTTTTTGGGGGGGGGGGGGTTTATGGTCATGACTTTCTAGCAAGCGGCCTATATGGCTTGATAGATTGATGAGGCCTACATAGGGAGAAGATGATGAGGGGTTAGCAGAAACCTAATAAGTGTTTTTTGTCTTGTGACTTTATCTTTTCCAGATATAATGAATCCCCTATTTAAGGATCCAGAGTTCCTTACAGCTTTCATTACGAAATATCGAGAGATGAGGAATTTGTGGGAGGTAAAACACCCTCAGTATTATGCTAAGCATGTGAGGAAGTCAACGCTGGAGAGACTTCTGTCCTTTGTCCAGGCGACCATCCCGGACGCAACAATGGAGACATTGCTCAAGAAAATTGGGGTCTTGAGGAATATGTATAAGAGGGAGCATAGGAAGATCCAGGAATCAATGAGATCAGGAGCATCAGCAGATGATGTTTATGTACCCAGGCTGTGGTACTACAATCAACTACGTTTTCTTGATGACCAGACTGAAGCCAGGGCATCACTTTCAACCCTTCCCTCCACCCTTCCCTCCACCCTTCCCTCCACCCCAGCAGAGGCTGATGAGGAGCAAGCTGGGTCTTCCATCCTGGATGAACCGGATATGACCATCTGGAGTCAGGTAAATTAGTTTAAACAATATTTACTGTACTAATATTAATGAGGTTAACTGGATGTTATAATTTTCTCCCAGATTTTTGCACTCAAAATTGTGTAGACATATCAATTGACAGGAGTGGCTAAATATGTTTGGCACCTGCTAGAAAAAATTAGGGTGTCTGATTAGACTCTTTTATTAAAGAGATGTATTCACATTGAATTTGCTAGTCATGAGAAGCAAATTGTGTGTCATTGATGAACCCCAAAAAATATACTAAAACTATGTCCTTTTTTTATACACAGGATGAGTCCATCCAGGAGGAATGTGTGGAAAGTGGCAGGCAGGAGGAGACCGGGCCCATGGACAGCCTGGAGGAGGCCGGATTCCCCATCATCCTGGAGGAGGCTGGGCCCAGTGTCAGGCAGGAGGTGGCTGGTCCCAGTGAGGTGGCTGGGCCAAGTGAGGTGGCTGGTCCCAGTGAGGTGGCTGGGCCCAGTAGGAGCATGACCCAATCACAAGTGCCTCCCCTCCACCTTCCCAAAAAAAGGGCCAGGAAGGGGGCCGTCACACAGGAGGCATCCCTGCGCCTCATGCAAGAGGCCACACGTTTTTTGAGGAGCCCCCCCGAAGCAGAAGAGGCCTATGGCTGCTACTTAGCCAGCAGGCTTCTTCAAATGGACTGGGAGCAGCGTCTCATTTGCGAGCGCCTATTTGGGGAAACTATCCAGAAGGGGCTGCAGGGCACGCTAACCCGAAACACACAACTACATGAGGCAGCCCCCCCTCCTCCTCCTCCTCCTCCTCCTCCTCCTCCTGCCACAACTGAAACACCACAACCACAGCCACAGCCTCCAAAGAAGGCTACAGGGAAGGCTGCAGGGAAGGGTGCAGGGCAGCGTGGAGGGAAGGCTGCAGGGAAGAGAAGAAAGTGATGACCTGGGTTCAGTCTGGTCTGACAGAAGACGCAGGCTGTTGTAGTACCACAGTCTGGGGACATCTATATCATCTGCTGGTGCTGTTGATCTCTGGGATTCTTGGACCAGATTGTGCTCCCTCTTATATGGACTCCTCAAGATCCCAATTTTCTGGTACACAGACTTTTTCCAGCGTTGACTTCCTCTTTATTTTATTTTGACCATGAATAAATGGATCTTTTTTTGAGTTTAGCAAAAGACTTTATGTGTTTTCTTTTAAATCATTGATTTTACACACAATGTTAAATTATCAAGGGACAACAATCTCATTGAGTTTGCAAAAACACACCAAAAATACATTACTAATGTTAATAATGTTCGAGTGGTAAGTCTGGGAAAGAACAAAAATATACATAACCAAAAACGGTGCTTTGGGTTAACTTTATCTTAAAAATAAAAAATAATCACTAGAAAAAAAAAAAAAATTATAATGGGTTCTTTGTGGTAACTTTACAAACCTAAAAAATCTAAAAAAAAAAAAAAAAAAAAAAAATACAAATGGGTTATTTGTGGTAACTTTACAAACACCAAAAAATGAAAATTAAAAATCTAGAGATAAACATATAAAAAAGTTCAACACCAATCATAAAATAAATATCTGGATAAAAATTACAAGAAAATATGATTCCACACAAAAAAAAACAAAAAAAAAAAAGGTAAAAAGTATTATATTAGTATGGAAACATTGTTTTTAAAAAGCATACTATATCATTCATGAGATCAAAGAGAAAAAGAATCCAGAAATCAGTTTGGGAGAACTCTGAATATGAACAGCAAAACACCTTCGTTCTTTATAGCATTCGTAATGAAGAAATAAAATGCGCTGCATTCAACGATCACAGATTTTGCAGCGTGATGAATGTGCTACCTACAATACGAACACTAGTTTTACTAGACCGAGTGCTTCCGTTTAGTTTTTGCTTATGAGCATGCGTCGTTTTTTTGTCCGTCGGACTAGCATACAGGGGTCCGTCGTAGTTACGAAGTAAAGATTTGAAGCATGTTTCAAATCTAAAGTACGTCGGATTTGAGGCTAAAAAAGTACGTTGAAAGTCCGGAGAAGCCCACACACGATCGGATTACCAGCCAGCTTTAGTCCGTCTGCGTCCGTTGGACTTTTGTAGACGAAAAGTCCGACCGTGTGTACGCGGCATAAGCCTTCAATTGACAGATTCAACCTTAATTAATTCGGATTTTCATAAGAATGCATTTTTTATTGAAACAAAATTCAAAAAAACAAATTTTGGGAGTAACTAAATTTATTTTTCAGACGAAACCGAAATTCCGAAACAAAATATTTCAGTGTTCGCATGTCTAGTCTAGTCCACGTTGCTTTTCACTGAAACAGGAGCAACAGCACAGTGGACCTCCTTCCTCAGCTCCTGGCCCTCCTTCCCCAGCTGCTGGGTCTCCACTGTGACCCACGGTTTGTTTAGTGTGCCGCTCGGGCTCGATCATTATGGGGAGTAGAGTGGGTAATGCTTCAACCACTGCAGGAGTGCCAGCAAGGGATGAAGCTCGTTCCAGCTCCTGTAGTCACTAGAAGAGAGGAAAGATCCCTGGTGCCGTACATCCACTGAGTCCTATGGTGGTATAAGAGAGACGCCGTGGGTCTCCATGGCGTCCTTCCCAGCGCTACATGCGGACACTTTCCATGGTGTCCCAGACCATCTATGTCAGATGAGCCTGTTTTTATCCAGTTGTGCGAGTAGACCTTATTAGGGGTATAAAAAAATGTACCTGTCCTACTACACTTATGCCTCGTTTCCACTGAGCGGATCGGTTCGGGTCGGTGCAGTTTGAATGGCCTAGAATGGTCCGGTCTATTCTGGTGAGCGTTTCCACTGCAAGTGGGACCACAAGGGGCCATACACGGTTTAGAAAAAATGCCTCAACATAGCACAGCAGAGGGTTTTCTGTCAGCCAATCAGTGGAATGTATCGTAGCTCCGCCCTAACCGAACCGTTCCATTTTCTATGGCCCCACATCTGAAGCAGGACCCTGAATGGAGCGGTACGGTTCGGTTGTATGGGCCGCTTTCATAATGGAAACACCCAAAATAGCGTACCGTACCAAACCGATCCGCTCAGTGGAAACGAGGCATTAGTAGTGCTTTTCCTCTTCTGCTTCCTTCCCTATTTCTCCAGAGTCATCTACAGCTCCTGAATTAGCTTTCCCTAGTATTGGACTACTATATACAGCGTGTAAAATAAGTATTGAACACGTCACCATTTTCTAGGTAACTATTTTTCCAAAGGTGCTATTGACATGAAATTTATACCACGTCAGTAACAACCCATGCAATCCATACATATAAAGAAACCAAAACAAATAAGTTCAGAAATTATGTTATGTGTAATAAAATGGAATGACACAGGGAAAAAATATTGAACACATAAAGAAAGGGAGGTGCAAAAAGGCATGGAAAGCCAAGACACCAGCTGAAATCTATCAGTAATTAGAAAAGCATCTCATGATGGGTAAAAGCAAAGAGCTCTCTCAAGACCTTCACAGCCTTATTGTTGCAAAACATACTGATAGCATTGGTTACAGAAGGATTTCTAAACTTTTGAATGTTCCAGTAAGCACTCTAGGGGCCATAACCTGGCAGTGGGAAGAACATAAATTCACCAAAAACCGGCTACGACCAGGTGCTCTTCTCAAGATTTCTGACAGAGGAGTGAAAAGAATTATTAGAAGAGTTGTCTAAGAGCCAAGGACCACTTGCAGAGAGCTTCAGAAAGACCTGGAATTAGCAGGTACAATTGTTTCAAAGAAAGCAATAAGTAACGCACTCAACCACCATGGCCTGTATGTACGATCACCATGCAAGACTACATTGCTGAAGAAAAAGTATGTTGAAGCTCATTTAAAGTTTGCAGCACAATATTTAGACAAGCCTGTGAAATACTGGGAGAAAATAGTCTGCTCAGATGAGACCAAATCGAAACTATTTGGATGCTATAATACACACCATGTTTGGAGGTCAAATGGCACTGCACATCACCCCAAAAACACCCCCCATACCAACAGTGACATTTCGAAGTAGGAACATCATGGTGTGGGGCTATTTTTTCAGCATATGGCACTGGCAACTTCATATCATTGAAGGAAGGATGAATGGAAAAAATGTACCAAGGCATTCTTGATAAAAATCTGCTGCCATCTACCAGATGATGAAGATGAAACGAGAGTAGACATTTCAGCAAGACAATGATCCCAAATACAAAGCCAAGGAAACTCTCAATTGGTTTCAAAGAAAGAAAATAAAGCTACCAGAATAGCCCAACCAATCACCTGACTTGAATCCAATAGAAAATATATGGAAAGAACTAAAGATCAGAGTTCATAGAAGAGGCCCACGGAACCTTCAAGATTTGACAACTGTGGAAGAATGGGTCATAATCACACCTGAGCAATGCATGCGACTAGTTTCTCCATACAGGAGGTGTCTTGAAGCTGTCATTACCAACAAAGGATTTTATACCAAGTATTAAATACATTTCAGTTAGCGTGTTCAATACTTTTTCCCTGTGTCATTCCGTTTTATCACACATAACTTAATTTCTGAACTTATTTGTTTTGGTGTCATTGTATGTATGGATTGCATGGGTTGTTACCGACGTGGTGAATATTTCATGTCAATAGCACCTTCAGAAATATATTTACCTAGAAAAATGGTGACGTGTTCAATACTTATTTTACCCGCTGTATATAAAAAAGCCATAAAGTTTATCAGATTGAGAAAAACTGCCTTTGCATCTACCATTCTCTCCATGACAAAGAAAAAAGTTCAGCCTAATAAAAGGCAGATATGCAGAGCTACCACTACAGCTTCAGTCAATGAAAAGTGATCTATGAATGTAGAAGGGGACCTTTCATTCATCCACCTGTCCTCCATTCATAGAGCGCTTTTCATTGATGGAAGCTACAGTACAGCTTCTATGAATTGAGGAGCAAAAAGGTCAGGCATAGTCAGCACTCTCGAAGACAGGTCCAGCCAATAGTATTACCCCCACAGCACAGGAAGTTTGGTAATGGGGGGATGGGGGTGGTGACGGAGGACTTATAATTTCAACAAAGACAGCAACCAGCAGCGCAAGGGATGCTTCACATTGGTTTTAAGTACAATCCCCTGGGCTGTCATTGAGGTGTTTCTGCACATGCATGTGGTCCTGCGAACTGCCTCCTGGGATTTCTATGTCACTCATTCTAGGTGGCAACTTGCTAGATCTCGTGCACGCGCGGACACAGCACAGGATCTCTGCCAGTTTACTCGCAGGGCCTGCAGCGTGTCTGTACTTGCACAGGGGGTTCGGTGCATGCGTAGACACTCTGCAGGATATGACAGGTCCCATAGATCTGGAAAAGATCCCTGTGGCTTGTCTGTGCATGCACCATATATTAATTTAATATGATGTCACTGGGGAGGACCAGTGTAAGGGGAACTTTCCCTACAAGCAAAACATTGCACTCCATGGACTAGTAAGTATGTTTTTTCTTAATTACATAGAGGGACAAGTTTGAGGATTTAACCACTTCCCACCTGTAGGACGTCATATGATGTCCCGGACTTTAAGTGGACTTTTTTTTCAGCCGGCGATTCCCTCAGATATAAAAGCCATCTTTAGTGGCTTCTTAGCTGATTGATTGCTTTTACAGGCGGCGGGAGAGGACGTCCCCCCTACCTCCCTCCGATGCTCCCTGTGCGATCAGGGAACTGGAGAAAGAATCTTCTCCCGGCGCCATAGAGCTGGCCGTGGACCAGATGATCCCTGGCCATCTCTATGACCCTTGGAGGCCTGAAGCGACGTCATGACTTCCGGCTCTGGCTGATGTAAACATTTCCAGTTTTTTGCTGGAAAGCCTGAGATCTATTTTTTTTTTGGTCTCATGCTTTCCAGCATAGAGCAGAAATGTGAGGACTTATAGACTCCAGATCTCTCCGTAAAGAGGACTTGTCATGCCTTATTCCTAATATAAGGGATGTTTACGTTCCTTGTACAGTAATAGGAATAAAAATGATCAAAAAATAAAAAATTAAAGGGAAAGTGTAAAAATAAAATAAACAATAAAAAAAAAAATCCCCTCGTGCTCGCGAGCAGATCGAACACATACGTAGGTCACATCTGCATATGTAAACAGCGTTTAAACCACACATGTGAGGTATCACTGTGATCGTTAGAGCGAGAGCAATATTTTTTAGCACAAGGCCTCCTCTGTAACTCTAAACTGGTAACCTGTAAACATTTTTAAAGCATAGCCTATGGAGATTTTTAAGTACTGAAGTTTGGCGCCATTCCACGAGAGTGCGCAATTTTAAAGCATGACATGTTATGTATCTATTTACTTGGCATAACATTATCTTTCACATTAAAAATTAGGGTAAATATCGTGTTTTTTTTTTTTTTCTTAATTCATGAAAATTGTTTTTTTTCCCCCCAAAAAATGATGATCTTTACATGTATTAGAGAAATGCCAGAATTGGCTTGCCCCGGAATTGTTCTTTTCCACAGTAAGGGTGGAATTTCTCTTTTACAAGAACCTGAGAACATCCCCGTTACTGGATTGAGTAATAACCATGTTTGTGGATGCAGCAGACGCACATTGACCGATTGCTCTTGTGCTAAAAAACAGAAATTACTAGTAATTGTGTTTCCATGTAAGTTTTATGGAACTACACCTCAGAGAGCAGACCCACCCTACATACATATACAGAAACAGGAAGAGTTTGAATTGACTTGCCCTTCCTCTGATCCCTCAGTGTTTTCCACTAAAATAATACAGAATATGAAGAACACAATGGAGAGTTATTATGTGCCGTCATTATGTGAAAATACGTATAAACACAAATTATTTCCATCTTCCACTACACTCTATTATAGCAGACCAGATATAGAATGCAATTACCCAAAAAGTGAACTGAATAAACCAAATCCTGAAACCAAGGTCTACTTCCACCTTGTGTAATAGTATGTCATGAAAGAGAAATTTGGGGTTCCCACCTATAGGAACACTAAGAAAAACTGAACCTCCAAACGCTATCCTGGGAGAAATCAGAGCAACCTAACAAACAAAAGTTTTAATCTAGACATAATAGCAAAGACAAAAACCTAAAGATTACAATTTGAATAAATATCTTGACTTAACCACTTGACCTCCGGAAGATTTACTCCCCTTCATGACCAGGCCATGTTTTTGTGATACGGCACTGCATTATTTTACCTGACAATTTCATGGTCATGCAACGTTGTACCCAAATTAAAATGATGTCATTTTTTTTCCCCCACAAATAGAGCTTTCTTTTGGTGGTATTTTATTATCACTGTGGTTTTTATTTTTTGCGCTACAAACAACATAAGACCAACAATTCTCAAAGTAACAACAATATATTTTACTTTCTCCAATATGAAAAATTTAAAAAAATCAATTCCAATAAGCGTATATTGATTGGTTTATGCTCGCGTTATAGCGTCTACAAACTATAGAATATATTTATGGAATTATTTATTTTTATATACTAGTAATAGTGGCGATCAGCGACTTAAAGCGGGACTGCGGTATTGTGGCGGACTATCGGACACCAACTGACAATTTTGACACTTCGCAGGAACCACTGACACTAATACATGGCTGGGAAGGGGTTAAACATCCAGGGCAATCAAAGGGTAAACTGTGTACCTAGCCAGTGTTTTTGTGTACACTGTGTGCTGCTTTCACTAAGGGATGTGATGGATTCTAGTCCTTGCATTGCAGGAACACAGGATTGGTCTCTTACCTCCTGTCAGAACTGAGATATGCCTTGTTTATGATGGCAGAAGCAGCCCGCCGCTGGTGCGCACACTCCCCCTGCAGGCGGAAATGCAGAATCACGTATATATGTGTGATCCTGCCCACAGCTGTCACCCTGTAGCAGGAAAAGTACTATAGGGCAGTCAGCAAGTGGTTAAAATGATATTACATTCTCAGTTTTTAGGTACTTTTAGCAGCTGATTTCATCATTTATTGAGTATGCAGCTTTTTTATCTTTTATTCTTTGCCTATGTTCCAGTTTAAGCTGGTGCCATGACTGCTGCCCCAGGTTTTCTGTTTCAGGGTGGCTCCTTTCTCTTGCAGCATCCTATTGAGCCACCCTTACATGCAGGGACTAGAGTTGTCTCTCTACACTTTGTGCATTAATAGAAACACACAGCCTACCCTATAGCCTAGGATGGTAAGGCACTCCCCCTGCTGCTCGCCCCTGCAAGCTAATGGACTGACTGTGGACTGCACTTTCCACTGGTAACTCTTTCCCGTGAAGACCGGAAGTTCAGGGAAGCAGCACTGAAAGAGAGCAGGAGCCAGCAACACTGAAAGTTGTAAACTGAAAATACTAGGGTAAGAATTTGAACAAATAGTTTAGTGAGGAATGCTTTATTTATGGTGTTTAAAGTGGAGCTCCACCCAAAAGGGAAAGCTCCACTTGTTTGCACCCCCCCCCTCTTCACTGTCACATTTGGCACTTTTTGGGGGGCGGGGGGGGTTTGGCAGGTACCCGCTCCAGGATCAAATCGCTGTGATCTACAACAATATTCGGCCCCTCCTCCTTCCCCCCTGCAGCCTTCTGGGACCCAGAAGACTGCGGGACCATTCAGAAACCGTAGTGCAATTTGCACATGCACAGTAGGAAACCGGAAGTGTTGTGCCGACATCACTGGATCCCTGGACAGGTAATTGTCCTTATATTATAAGTCAGCAGCTACAGTATTTGTAGCTGCTGACTTTTTTTTTGGGGGGGGGGGGAGACTGGAGCTCCTCTTTAATTTGTCAAACTAGAAAACACTGAGAATTGAATACTACTTTAACATTTAAAGGGGAGAAAGAAAAAGTTATACGCACTCTGTAAACTCCAAGAAGGTTGACTTGGAGCATAGACGGGGCTTCTTCTCTTTCCTGTGGATGAATGGAGTGATAGGCAAGGAAGAAGAAGCTAATGGGGCGTACACACGGTCGGACTTTTCGTCTACAAAAGTCCGACGGACGCCGACGGACTAAAGCTGGCTGACAATCCGATCGTGTGTGGGCTTCCCCGGACTTTCAGGGGACTTTTGCAGCCTCAAATCTGACGGACTTTAGATTTGAAACATGCTTTAAATCTTTACGTCGTAACTACGCCGGACCCAGAAATCCGCTCGTCTGTGTGCTAGTCCGACGGACAAAAACCTACGCTAGGGCAGCTATTGGCTACTGGCTATCAACTTCCTTATTTTAGTCCGGTGTACGTCATCACGTACGAATCCGTCGGACTTTTGTGTGATCGTGTGTAGGCAAGTCCATTCGTAAGAAAGTCTGCCGCAAGTCCGCCGCAAGTCCGCCAAAAGTCTGCCAAAAGTCCGTCGAAAGTCTGTCGGACAGGCTGTCGGACTTTTGTAGCCGAAAAGTCCGACCATGTGTACGCGGCATTAGTATTAGAAGCACCCAGGGGTGGCTATTAGCTTAACCTGTCAATTTGTCCTGCATAAACAAAGCACAGGTTCACTTTAAATGTACTTTTCTTGTTAATCTAAGTCCCACAGAGCAATGTTAAATCTGAATACACTAAGCTAGAAGCTAGCAGAGCTCTAAAGAGTGTTTTATAGACCAGGCTTAATCAAATGGAGTAAAGCCAAAACTCTTATCACAGCCACAAGCTCTTGCCTCCGCACAACAGGCCTTGTTATTTTTACTGTTTGACATAACAGAAGACTTTATAAGAAACAACTTTAGAAGTCCAAAGAGCTTTGACTCATTGAGGTTGATTTATTGAAATCAAATAGGCTGGTAACTTTGCAAGGGAATGTTCCCTTAGCTTAGTGAATGAGGTGAAGCTCTGCTGACTTCCATCATCCAATCTTGCAAGCAAAAATGTGATTTTTTTTGTTATTTCCTTTGCACATGATTGGGTATTCTTTGCAAAGTGAATTTTCACCACGTTCACTAATCTAAGTGAAAATTCCCCTGCAAACCGGGAATTCCCTTGCAAAGTGAACCCCCTTTAGTAAATGAACCACATTATATCAAGTATCAGGAAAACGAGCACCAGTTTTATTCTGGTAAACGATGTACCCAGGGCTTTTTTTCTCAAACAATAGGTACTGGAACTTAACCACGGCCCAACAAAACCCCTCCCCCTACACACACCCCCCAAATCACATCAAATAGTGGGTGTGTTCAGTCAAATTTCACGAAAACAGTAGGAGGGTCTTAAAGGGGCATTAAATACCAGGATTGCATTACATGCAGAGTGCAGAGCTGTCACTTGTAAACACAGAAACCAGACTTCTGTGTTTACAAGTGACTGTGGTGAGCAGGCACCAAAGGGTCTGAGCCAGAGGAGGTGGAACTGAGTTCCACCAAGTTCCCCCTGAAAAAAAGCCCTGGATGTACCATTGTCAAATTTTAACTTGACTGCCTCACCTTAAAGCGGAACTTTTGAATGAGCGCAGACTGATTCAACTCATCTGTGGTTGACTTCCTTGGCCATGCAATCAGGAGCTGTATTTAACTAGCATCTAGAAATCCCATCTTAGACAGTTGACACCAGAACAGCTGACACCTATTGAAAAAGTGAAGTTCTGCTGTTCACTCCCTTCCCTCAGCCTGTAATGAAGTTACAGGTTTTTGGGGGGAGGAGGGGAGGAAGTACTAATTTTTTCAGGACTTACTGCCACATTGCACATCCCAGGAGGCGGCCATGCAAGCTTGTTCATACACAGACGGGGGTTGGCTGTGGTTCCTCAGGAAGCCACAGCTAGCTCCTGTATCCAAGATGAAATGCACCAGGGACCCGCAGGGGTAAGAATCAGCTGTGGGAAGACAGCATTACACCCCAAGCATTGATATGTAAATGTCAGCAGCTAAAGTATTTTTAGTTGCTGACTTTTAGAAAGTAAAATACATTGGGACTGCCTGGAATAGTCCAGTGGTAGATTTTAAGTTGATGAAACATCAACTCTCATGGATCATGATCAAAGAGAAGATAGTCAGCATCTTACGTGATACCTCTACCAGGTTTGAGCGAATCTGGAGCCCATGTTACTGACAGATAGGGATGAGCCAAACACCCCCCCCCCCCCCCCCCCCGGTTCGGTTCGCACCAGAACTTGCGAACAGACCAAAACTTCGCAGGAACTTTAGAACCCCATTGACGTCTATGGGACTTGAACGTTCGAAATCAAAAGTGCTCATTTTAAAGGCTAATTTGCATGGTATTGTCCTAAAAAGTTTTTGGGGACCCAGGTCCTGCCCCAGGGCACATGTATCAATGCAAAAAAAAGTTTTAAAAACGGCCGTTTTTTCGGGAGCAGTGATTTTAATAATGCTTAAAGTCAAACAATGAAAGTGTAATATTCCTTTAAATTTCGTACCTGGGGGGTGTCTATAGTATGCCTGTAAAGCGGCGCATGTATTGTCGGACCGGCAATTCATTAATAGCCGCGAGTAGTTTTAAATGACTTTTTTTCCTTTGAAATGTCATTTTGCTGTCAGACTGTTCTAAACACGGGAAACATGCGCCCCTTTACAGGCATACTATAGACACCCCCCAGGTACGAAATTTAACCGCTTCAGCCCCGGAAGATTTTACCCCCTTCCTGACCAGAGCGTTTGTTGCGATTCGGCACTGCGTCGCTTTAACTGACAATTGCGCGGTCGTGCGACGTGGCTCCCAAACAAAATTGACGTCCTTTTTTTCCCACAAATAGAGCTTTCTTTTGGTGGTATTTGATCGCCTCTGCGATTTTTATTTTTTGCGCTATAAACAAAATAAGAGCGACAAACGCATTATTTTTTACATTTTGCTATAATAAATATCCCCCAAAAATATATAAAAAAACATTTTTTTTCCTCAGTTTAGGCCGATCGTATTCTTCTACATATTTTTGCTATGAAAAAAAATTGCAATAAGTGTTTATTGATTGGTTTGCACAAAAGTTATAGCGTTCACTAAATAGGGGATAGTTTTATGGCATTTTTATTAATATTTTTTTTTTTTACTAGTAATGGCGGCGATCTGCGATTTTTATTGTGACTGCGACGTTATTTCGGACATGTCAGATATTTTTGACACATTTTTGGGACCATTGTCAATAATACAGCGATCAGTGCGATTAAAAATGCACTGATTACTGTGTAAATGACACTGGCAGTGAAGGGGTTAACCACTAGGGGGCGGGGAGGGGTTAAGTATGTCCTAGGGGAGTGATTACTAACTGTAGGGGGATGGGCTAGCAGTGTCATTACTCTGATCACTGCTCCCGATGACAGGGAGCTGTGATCAGTGACACTTGTCACTAGACAGAATGGGGAGATGCTGTTTACATCAGCATCTCCCCGTTCATCCTCTCCGTGAGGCGATCGCGGGTATCCCCGCGGCGATCGAGTCCGCGAGACCCGCGACCCGACTCATGGAGCTCCCGGCCGGCGCACATGCACGCAATGGCACAGCGGAGAATTCAAATGGACGTACCCGTAAGTCCATTTGCCCAGCCGTGCCATTCTGCCGACGTACATCGGTGAGCGCCGGTCGGGAACCGGTTAAAGTAATATTACACTTTTATTTTTTGACTTTAAGCATTATTAAAATCACTGCTCCCAAAAAAACTGCAGTTTTTAAAACTTTTTTTTGCATTGATCCATGTCCCCTGGGCAGGGCCGTCTTTAAGGCAGGGCAAAAGGGGCAGCTGCCCTGGGCCCTGTCATTGTTGTGGGGCCCAAAGCAGTTGCCTCATACTTGCCAACTATCCCAGTTTAAATTCCCTCGTCCTTTAAAGTTTTAGTCCTGTCCTGTGTCCCAATGTCTCAGTGTGAAGTGCTGGTATTAATGCCGCCCAGCTCTGTCTTATTGTTGTGTAAAAAATTGTACTTGTAAATAACCGACATTCATATGTAAATAGCGGCGGCCAGTGGCTTCGATATGTAAATAAAGGCAGCATTCATATGTACATCATGCCCCCCTGCAGTGAGGAGATGATGTGCTGTAACCTCTAGCCACCCATAAGTGAGCAGTAATACTGTACAGTAATCTTTAGCAACCAATTAACAAACAGAAATCATTTGCTGTACAGTAACCTCTAGCAACCAGTCAGTAAACAGTAATGATATGCTGTAACCACTGGCAACTATTCGCAATTGCTGCCTGATCTGATACAGTAAACTGATTTTAAGTCTAGCTGCTATTCATTGTATGTCTCAGAGCAGGTAGAGAGTGAAATTGCATGGGGGGGGGGGGCCAAGAAAATTTTTGCCCAGGGTCCAATCAATATTAAAGACGGCCCTGCCCCTGGGGCAGGACCCAGGTCCCCAAACACTTTTTATGACAATACCAGGCATATTAACCTTTAAAATTAGCACTTTTGATTTCTACCATAGACTTTTAAAGGGTGTTCCGCGGCTTTCAAATTTGCTGCGATCACCCCAAATTGTTCGCTGTTCGGCGAACAGCCGATGTTCGAGTCGAACATGAGTTCGACTTGAACTCGAAGCTCATGCCTACTGACAGACTCCATCTTAATCCTTTCTCTTTGCTGGGATGGATGGGCCTGTTGTGTGGGTGGATTATTTCTCTCTCTTTGCTCTTCCTTTTTTACTCCCTTTTCCTCCTTCCTATTCTTTTCTCCTCATTTTGCCCTTTGATGGATTAATGTCCTATTATGA
Organism: Lithobates septentrionalis; assembly: GCA_037952835.1. Classification (NCBI taxonomy): domain Eukaryota; kingdom Metazoa; phylum Chordata; class Amphibia; order Anura; family Ranidae; genus Lithobates; species Lithobates septentrionalis. Next base: position 2,513,993 of record JBBDGP010002445.1, read on the forward strand.
CTAAATTGTGTAGCATTCTGTTCTTTTTGTGCCTGTTATCTACTGGAACAGAATGGAGCAGATACCAGGCTCCTGTAGAGTTAGCATACACATCCACTTCTTCCTGTTCTTGAGTTTCTCTGGTATCTCCTTTTTGAGTGTAAACGTCGATATTTGGGTTTGCTGCACCTACCATACATGTTGTTAATGCATGTTTTTTTTTAATCTTTGTGTCTCGCCTGCGTTGTGAGCTCTATTTGCCTTTACCATCAAGATATCATGGCTGTATTGTTTCCTATTTGTATGTTACCTGCAATAAAAACGCTGAAAAATAAAAAATAAAATACAAACTTAAGTTCATCCTTAAAAAAGGTGTTATTGTGTGTTGACAACTAAATCAAAGCCTGGCATCCTACATTTAATGTGTATGTCAAGCATCAACTTTTTTTCCAGTCTTGGATAGAGTGAGGAAGAATTAGAGCTCCTGTCTGGTTTTTACTTCTATCCAAGGCTCCATTAGAGAGATTCACCCTCACTTCCTGTTTCTCCAGATTTTACCGGCAGAGGAAGTGAGGAAAAATCTGCAATAGGTAAACAGACAGAAATAAAGATCTGATCTGTATTGCTGTTCCCATCATTTTCTGTCTGGTTAAACATTTTCAGCAAAAAAAATTGTGAGAATAAATCTTTTAACAGAGTTCTGCATAGCACATCAGGGCCAGGATCCAAACCCACAATCTCTGCTGTGTCTGGCAGGAGATCTTCCTAAAGCGGTTGTATACCCGTAGGACAAAAAAAAAAAAAATTACAAAAAAAAAAAAAACCTGTAAGGGAAGGGCATAATGAGCTAGCATGTACTACTAGCTCATTATAAAATACTTACCTTAGAACGAGGCGTCGGTATCTCACCCAGTCCATGCCGAGGGAGCTGACATTTTGCCGTCGGCGTGTCCTCCGGGTTCGCGCTGTGAGTGGCCGAAGCCGCGATGACGTCAGTCCTGCACGTGCGCGCGGGAGTTTTCTTTGCCGGCAAGGTCCGGCACGGTCTGCCGGATCTTCAGCCGGGCATTCACGGTCTGTGCCGCTGACATCAGTGGCTGCATGCAAAGTGAAACCCATACAGGTTTAGGGGATATTCATTTTACCTACAGGTAAGCCTTTTTTATAGGCTTACCTGTAGGCAAAAGTTAATAATTTGGATATACAACCAATTTAATAAACCACCTGAGATGCTGGACAGCTCCTTGCCTGAAACCTTGGATAAATTTATTTTCTATCTTGTTTCTGGTGAATTCCTCGTTCCTCCCATGAACTTCCTATATAGGCCATGCCTTTCCACTCAACTACACTTCCGCTTGATCCCAACCTGCAACCACTTGTTACTGACTTTTGGTTTGTCTACTGACTACACTTCTGCTTGATCCCTACCTGCTATGTCTGTTGCTGGACCCTGGCTTGCTCACTTTCTGGTGGGGTGATCCTGAGGACCGTGACCTGGTACTAACACACACTAAAACCCATCTCCACCATCAGGAGCTCGGTGAACATCAGTTAGTGCTTAGATCCTACACCTCGGGTGAGCCCATGTCATCCTCCAGGGTGACCTGCTTAAACACTTAAGAGCTGGTCGATTGGGAGCCTCTCTACTGCTATAGCTACTGGTCCCTCAGCCTGACCCTGGCCGTGACATAGCAGTAAAAATCTGACAGGCGTTCTAACTCTTCTCCCCCCCCCCCCCTCATGACTGAGTGGAGATATCTGGAGGATGCCTGCAGCTACAGGCATCCTCCAGATATCTTTTTTTTTTCATCCAGCGATTCTCTACAATGTAAAAGTGATCTTATCAGCTTTTTAGACACTGGATTGCTTTTATAGGCAGTGGGAGGGGGCACCACCCCCTCCTGCCACCCTTCTGCACCTCTCCGGGCTCTTTCATGCGATTAGGAGGCCGAAGATCTGATCAGACAGTGGCCCGGGTTACCACAGAACTTCCCGATCACTGGATGGTCACCGGCCATCTTTAGGACCCTGGGAGGCCAGAAGCAACGTCATATTACTTACGGCTCTGGCAGATGTAAACACTGACATTTTTTTCCCCTAGAAAGCAGAGATCAATGTTTTTGTTTTTTTTTATCTCATGCTTTCCAGGGTAGAGGAGATACAATGCCTTGCAAAGTATTCACCCCCTTGGCATTTTCGTGTATAGTTGTCTCACAACCTTGAATTAACATGGATTGTTTGAGGATTTGCATCATTTAATTTACAGAACATGCCCACAACTTTGAAGATTTTTTATTATTATTATTATTGTGAAGCAAACAACAAATAGGACAAAATAACAGAAAATGTCAATGTTCATAACTATTCACCCCCTAAAGTCAATACTTTGTAGAGTCACCTTTTGCGGCTATCACAGCTCCAAGTCACTTTGGATACGTCTCTATGAGCTTGTTACATCTTACCACTGGGATTTTTGCCCATTCCTCTTTGCAAAACTGCTCCAGCTCCTTTCAAGTTGGATCGTTTGCGCTTGTGAACAGCAATCTTTAAGTCTGACCATAGATTTTCTATTGGATTGAGGTCTGGGCTTTGACTAGGCCATTCCAACACATTTACATGTTTCCCCTTAAACCACTCAAGTGTTTCTTTAGCAGTGTGTTTGGGCTCATTGTCCTGCTTGAAGGTGAACCTCCATCCTAGCCTCAGATCACACACAGAGTAGTACAGGTTTTGCTCAAGAATATCCCTGTATTTAGTACCATCCATCATTCCCTCAACTCTGACAAGTTTCCCAGTCCCAACTACTGAAAAACATCCCCACAGCACGATGCTGCCACCACCATGTTTCATTGTGGGGATAGTGTTCTTTGGGTGATGTGATGTGTTGGATTTACGCCAGACATAGCGTTTTCTTTGATGGCCAAAAAGTTCAAATTTAGTCTCATCAGACCAGCGCACCTTCCTCCATACAATTTGGGAGTCTCCTACATGCCTTTTCGCAAACTCAAAACATGCCATTTTGTTTTTTGCTATAAGTAATGGCTTTCTTCTGGCCACTCTGCCATAAAGCCCAACTCTATGGAGTGTACGGCTTATTGTCGTCCTATGTACAGATACTCCAGTCTCTGCTGTGGAACTTTGCAGCTCCTCCAGGGTTACCTTAGGTCTCTGTGCTGCCTCTCTGATTAATGCCCTCCTTGCCCGGTCCGTGAGTTTTGGTGTGCGGCCGTCTCTTGGCAGGATTGCTGTTGTGCCATGTTCTTTCCATTTGGTTATGATAGATTTGATGGTGCTCCTAGGGATCATCAAAGATTTGGATATTTTTTTTATAACCTAACCCTGACTTGTACTTCTCAACAACATTGTCCCTTACTTGTTTGGAGAGTTCCTTGGTCTTCATGGCAGTGTTTGGTTAGTGGTACCTCTTGCTTAGGTGTTGCAGCCTCTGGGGCCTTTCAAAAAGGTGTGTATATGTAATGACAGATCATGCGACACTTAGATTGCACACAGGTGGACATCATTTCACTAATTATGTGACTTCTGAAGGTAATTGGTTGCACCAGAGCTTTTTATGGGCTTCATAATACATACCCACATGCCAATTATCAGTTTTTTATTTCTGAAAAATAGGTTTATGTATATATTTTTCTAATATTACTTCACTAACTTAGACTATTGTGTTCTGATCCATCACATATAATTCAGATTAAAAAAATATTGAACTAAAGGCTGTAATGTAACAAAATAGGTAAAAAGCCATGTGGGGTGAATACTTTTGCAAGGCACTGTATCTAGGGTCTTATAGCAAATACTGCGTGACATAACAAATTGCAACGATCACCATTTTTTTCTCTGTTACAAAAACATATATAATATTTGGGGGTCCTTAGTAATTTTCTAGAAAAAAAAAACATTTTTGCATGAAGGAGATAAATTTTAGACTTGGCCTGGGTGGGAACTAGTTAAAACTAAGAAAAGTTTTGGCTGGACATGTGTAGACAGAAGAAATCCAGCATATTAATGTAATGCTAGACTCTGGTATAAAAAACAAAAAATCTATTTAAGTATGTATTCCTAGCTCAAAAAAGCCCCTTCTATTGCTCTCAGCTTCCTCCAAATCTCCAAAGTCCTTTTCTTTTGCTGCTGTGATCTGATTTCCTGTTAGAGGGTGACTCTGTTTGTTCTCCATGGTCCCACTGTGTGTAGGAATGTAGGCACCCTCTCTTGCTCACTCCAGAGATGGACTATAGGATTTGTAGTGTGGATAGAGCAGTGCACATGACCACAACTAACATGCACTGCTCGTTCCAAAAAAACGAAAGTGAGGAGGAAAAGGAGAAGTTCAGGAGGTTCATGGAGGGCATTACAAGGAGGCACAAAATCACAGTAAGAAAAAATACATGAAAAATACATTACAGGGCCATTAAGATGTGGAGTATTTTTTTGGAGAATCAGAATATCGTTAAGTGTCACTTTAATGCCACGTACACACGGGTGGACTTTTCGACCGGACTGGTCCAACGGACCAAATCCGGCGGACAATGCGACCATGTGTGGGCTCCATCGGACCTGCAGCAGACTTTTTTGGTCAAAAATCTGACGGACTTTAGATTTGAAACATGTTTCAAATCTTTCCGTCGGACTCGAGTCCGGTCAAAAGGTCCGCTCCTCTGTATGCTAGTCCGACGGACAAAAACCGACGCTGGGGCAGTTATTGGCTACTGGCTATGAACTTCCTTATTTTAGTCCGGTCGTACGTCATCACGTACGAATACGTCAGACTTTGGTGTGATCGTGTGTAGGCAAGTCCGTTCGTTGGGAAAAGTCCGTCAGATAGACCGTTGGACCAGTCCGGTCGAAAAGTCCGCCCGTGTGTACGCTGCATAAGGCTTCAAGCTGTGGATTTGCCTGTGTTGCCCTGGTAATTCAATGAGCCATGGCTAAATGACTGCCCTGTTAAGGACCAGCAGTGCCTTGCTTCAATCTTGTCAAGAAGACACTGACCTACAAGGCAGATCAGATCAGTTTTTATACAGAACAGTTAATTCTGTATCATCAGAGCCTGAAGCATTGTCCCACAACCACAAATATGAGCCATATAAAAAACACAGTGCTTGCATCTCCCAGGTCGAGCAAATCCAAGCAACTCTATAGGTCACAGATACATTTGGGGTCTGAAGCACCATCAGAGCCACCACAACATATGTAAAAACTGAATCAACCTGTCCTGCCCTGAACCTAAAATGGCAGTGCACAAAAAACAATCAAATATACAATAAAAGGGAAAACACAAATACACTTAGTTAGATAAACTAAACTACCTTAACTAGACCCAAAAAAACACACCCTCTATTATAAAAAAAAGTATGCTTTTATTTTGAAGCACATTGCACCTAAGCTAAGTAGCACAATATCTAAAATTTCCATTTTGGCTAAATCATTTAACCACTTAGACGTCATTATTTTATGTTGTTTTACTAGAAGAAAAAAAAACAATGGAAAAAGTAAAATAAAAAAATATGAAGCTACAATACACAAATAAGGATTTTAAAAAATTAAGAAAAAGAGGGCTGAATTAAATAAACTAAAATATTCTAAAGACACCAAAAAAACACACCTTTTAAATAAATAAAAAAATCTGATGTTTTTGTTATTTTCACTGCTAAATAAATGTTACTGAAATCACTCTGCTTACCTGTAATACAGGTTAGAGAATTTAAAATACCTGTATCTGAGTCCAGTTAATCAGTGGTAGAAGCTCGATTGTAAGCTCTAACGAGCAGGGCCCTCTGATCCCTCCTGTATTGATTTGTATTGTAAGTGTACTGTCTGCCCCCATGTTGTAAAGCGCTGCGCAAACTGTTGGCGCTATATAAATCCTGTATAATAATAATAATAATAATAATATAATAAATCCTAAAGCCTCGTACACATGATCGGATTTTCCGCCGGGGATTGTGTAATGACAGACTGTTGGCTGAAAATCTGACGCTCCATCAGACAATTGTTGTCAGACTTTCCGCCGACAAATGTTGGATGGCAGGATTATAAATTTTCCACGGACAACGGTCTGTTGTCGGATTTTGCTATCGTGTGTACACAAGTCCCTCATACAAAAGTCCAAAGTACAAACACGCATGCTCAGCATCAATGCTCACCAAACACGACATTAGCAGAAGGTGCCCAAAGGGTGGCGCTCAAGAGCTGAAATTCTTCGTAGTACGTCACTACATTCGTGCTTGTTGGCCGACAATTCCTTGCCATTTGTATGCAAGACAAGTTCCTGGCCAACGCCCTTTGGACAAAAGTCTGACGTTTTGTCTGCAGAAAATCCGATCATGTGATCATGTGTACAAGGCTTTAACAAAAACCTAAACCACTACCTAAACCTAAAACACTACAAATTACACAAGAAATATTGTTAGAGGGCAGGGACAGTTAACCCTTAGCACCGCATCCCTATTAAATAAATTGCAAAGAAAGGGGGGGGGTTGGGGTATAAATACCCCTGGGATTTTTATGGTGCTTTTCAAAATTTCAATAGATCAATATAGAAAAATAAATCAAAAGGAGAAAAAAAACACTGTATGCAAAATGCCAAACTGACTGTAAGTAATCTTTTGATTCAAAATCTTTAATAGTTTAAGAATATTACAAAACATCATCTAAAAACAAGTACAATTTTGAACAATCACGGTCAATCAATGAAATATTTTAAAATTAGAAACCACTTTGCGATACCAATCTCAACATGTTTCGCTCAACACATGAGCTTCATCAGGAGTTTTTTGGTACAGATGTGGCATACTATAGGTGAAAAGGAAGAAAAAGAAAAAACAAAATACAAATCAGATGCTTACAAAACATTTAAAGATGTAGTTTCAGAACAAAGAATACATTAAATAGTACTGAAAACCAAATGATATATATACATTTGCATACAAACAATGAATGTGTATGGGTGAAACTCTCACGTTTCTACCGGTCTATGATAATGACAATCTAAAACATAATGAACAAATAGTTATGATTATTAATATGATGTATGCTTTAGTTTCCAAGCCCACAAAAGCAAGGTACACCAATGTGGACATGGAGAAGACATAAAGACATGAAAAGTGGGATTTGCTTACCAAGCCCAAATAGGTTTGAAGATGAGTAGTAGACAACATAGATTGTGAATGTATATAAAGTTCCGTGGCTCAAATACCAATCAATTACATGCGTCTCACCCGTCTAGGACCTCCCAAAACCGTTTTTGGTCCACAGAGGGGCCCAAGTGTAGAGTAACTGAAAATTAAATATTAAAAGGGAATAATGAATTGCTTCTAATTAGGCTACTGCGGGGGAAACAGGGCAGTTATCAAAGGAGGTGAGAAGTTTGAAAATTACCTTACAGGTTGAATCAAAGAGTAAATGTTCAGGGCTAGAATAGCCGTATAAACAAAAGCATGAAGGAGAGCAAAGCTCCAGTTTCACCACAAGGTGGCACTCCAAGTTGACAACCCCTTAAGAGTCAGACCAAAGAATCCATGTATACACTGCCCCAATGAACTACAAGAGACAATATAATAAAACAGCCAATTACTCTAAAGAACTTCTTATTAGCAGTATCATTGATTCGGTCATCAACAAGAGATGACCCTTCCCTAATGAAACGCTTCGCTTACCTGAGAGGTGGGGTGGATGTGTACGGAAGGGGAGAGCGGCATATACCTCCCCTTGCAGCCTCAGAGCCACTGTCAGGAGATAGCGGCTATTGAGCCGTACTATATAGATCCCTCCATCACGATGGCGTCTGACGTCACCACCGGGATGCGGACGCATCGTGAGGCCCTCCCTTAGGTCGCATGTGGCCAATGGACAGCAAGAGGGCGAAGCCGGATATCATCCAGGTTCCGCCCCTCCTAGTCGTACGTACGTGCTTCAGGCACTCATAGTTCCGACAGTGTAGGTGGGCGCATGCGCAGGCCGGGAGCGAACGTCGTTCGAGCCCCATTATCGCGCAGGCGCACTGCAACCGAGACATAGAGGAAGAAGTACTGAACGGCAACAGCCTTGAGTGTTAAACATTACCTGTCAAGGACAGAGCAGGAATAAGGCCAATCATTGGATACATATCAGCCATATTGACTGAGGGAAAAGGAATGGGAAAGAAAGTATATGCACATGGAGAGAAACATTTAAAAGTGATAAATGTTTCAAAAATACTGAGCAGTTTCCCAAACCTGTCTGATATTATGTTCCAATGATTTGCCACATACGAATACAAATGCCATGACTTACAGGATTAAATTAAAAAAGGGTAAAAGATAAAAATTAAAAATAAATAAACTATATTTGAATAGACAAGCTAACTAGGAATAACTTGCTGGTTTGGCCACCGGACACATGTACCTTGAAAGGGAGTTTGATACCTCTAGGGCCCCCAGGGGAGGGTGATGATTACTCACTCCAAACCCTAAGTGCCCGTGGCGTCCGTGCGGACCAAAGCAAAAAAGGGGCAGAGAGAGGACCTCCATTGGTGGGGAGACAGCAATCATTTACATAGTTTTGTCAAAAAGATGAATTTGTTTTGAAGGGAATAATAAATTTAAATTTATATTGGCTTGGAAAGGAGACCCCACTATATATGAAAACAACCCGGAAATAACCACATAAAATAGACAAAAAATACATAATATATACAACAAATGTGTACTAGAATTGTGTATCATGAAATCGTGACAAGTCTAGATAAAATAAACCAAACTAAATAAACAAGGGCAGGTATATCTGATGGATTAAAGGAATGGTTTGAAACTCAAAGCATCATTGAGACCTGGAGGTTTTAAGGCGGACAAAGTGTGTATCCACCGGGTCTCACGTTGCAAGAGTATTTTATCATAGTCACCCCCACGCTCCCCTGGGGGGACATGTTCCAACGCAAAAAAATGCATTTTGTTACTGTCAAAATCATGGTGCAGGCCCATGTGTCGGCTAATGGGCGTCTCCATTTTCTTTTTTAGAACCAGGGATACATGGTCCCTGATCCTGCAGAAAAAGGGGCGCTTAGTTTTGCCTATATAAAATCCTTGGCATTCACACATCATAATGTATACAATCCCAATGGATTGACAAGTGACGGAGAAATTAGGTTTAAAATGACGGCCATTAGGGAGTATAATGCCTCTCGCAGAGTGAATAAATCTACAAAAGGGGCATTCGTGGCAAGTCTACACCCCTTGCGGGATTCTGTTGTTGATTGTACACCAATATCGTAATGGCTGTGTACCAAAGTATCCCTCAGAGATCTAGATCTTCTAAATGTGATCTCCGGGTAAGATTTTAAATGCTTGGATACTTTCTCGTCTCCCATTAGGAGGTACCAGTGTTTTTGGATGATCTCACGTACTTGCTTTTGTTGGCCTGAAAATCTGGTGATTAGTCTGACACTAGAATCTGCCTTGTTAGGTCTAGCTTGGTGTATAAGCAGGGATCTCTTTTGGTTCTTGGCTTTTAGATAGGCCTTTTTCAAACACTTTTTGCTATAGCCTCGTTGGCTCAAACGAGACTGCAATAGTTTCGCTTGGTATTCAAAATCTGATTCAGTGCTGCAATTGCGTCTTATCCTGAGATATTGCCCATAAGGTAAATTATTGATAAGGGGGGCGGGATGTGAGCTTGTGGCATGTAGTACCGAATTACCCGCCGAGGGTTTTCGGTACAAGGTGGTTCCAATGTTGCCTTCATCGTCTACTAGTACTTGAACGTCTAAAAAGGTCAACTGATGTTGGCTCATTTCAAAAGTGAATTTCAGATTATATTTGTTGACCTTCAGACTTTCGAGGAAGGCAAGAAGATTGGATTTGCTGCCCTGCCAGATAAAGAAAATGTCGTCGATGAATCGCTTCCATGTCAGGACATGCTCAAAAAATGCCTGCATGTCCTCCCTGAAGAACAATTCACGCTCCCACCCCCCCAGATACAGGTTGGCATAGGCTGGGGCACATTTCGTCCCCATAGCCACTCCCTGTATCTGGAGGTAGTGGGAGCCCCCGAACAAGAAAACGTTGTTGGACAAAATGAAAAACAAAAGATCCAAGATGAATCGGTTGTAACTCACCGAGGCATCCGGATCTTCAGATAGGAAGCCCCCCCACAACTTCCACCCCCAATTCATGAGGGATAGAGTTGTAGAGGGCTTCCACATCTAGAGCCACTAGCCAAGAGCCAGGAGGTATGGCGACACCATCCAGCACACGGAGGAGGTCCCCCGTGTCCTGAAGGTAAGACGTCAGACCCTCCACATGGGGCCTCAGAAAGTCATCCACCAGCTTACTTGCCATCTCCGTAAGGGACCCATTTCCCGACACAATGGGTCTGCCTGGAGGCATCTTATGGTTTTTGTGTATTTTTGGGAGAGCGTACAAAGTTGGAGTTCGTGGTGCACTTACATTAAGAAATTCGTAAGTGTTTTTCGTTATTAAACCTTTGTGATAAGCTGAACCTATCAAATGCTTATATCTGGTGGTTATAAGGGCAAGGTAGCTGGGGGAGACCCTCCGGTACCACTGGCTGTTCCTGACTATGGCCACAATGACCAAATTTCCTCCCTTATCAGAAGGTTTGATCACTATGTCCTTGTTATTCTGTAGGAGTTTGAGGGCCTCTAATTGGGAGGCAGATAAGTTGGATCTAGATATATCCTTGCATTTGGTTTGGGAGATTTCATTGGTAACCTGTCTGGTGAACGCCCACACATTGGGGTTACCCTGAAGAGTCGGGAAGGTACGAGATTTAGGCTTGTATTCCCTAGGTCTAGATGGGAGACGTGGCAAGAAAGTGGGTGAGGAGGATGGAGGTGGGGGAGGGGGGGGGTCCGTGTTAGCCAGGAGAGAGTCTGCCTCCAATAGATCACTCTCCTCCAGGCCACCCTCATCCCACAGCTCCATCAACTCCTCTAAAGCTTTAATATCTGCAATGGTCATATCACGCCAAGCAGGGTCCCCAAGGGACTGGTCATTTGAAGATGAACCTGGTTTGTCAAAAATTATTTTAAACATCAACCTTCTGGAAAAAAGATTGATATCTTTAATCAATTCAAATTGGTCGACCCTCTGCGTGGGGCAGAAGGTCAAACCTAATTTGAGGACTGATATTTGTTCAGCTGAAAGAGTATGGGAAGATAAATTTATCACTTCAAAGTTGTCCGCGGCCCTTTCGTCGATGTCTCCAGAGGCCCTGCTTTTTTGGAGTCCGTCACTGGTTGAGAAAATATCGGTGCTGGGCGAAAATCCGAATGTATAGGTGCAGAATTAATGTTACTTACTTGCAGCTTAGGAGACAAGGGAAGAGAGGGAGTATTCGCAGAGGGGGTGCTCATATATGTTTCCGGGTGACTCGGTGCGCAAGTGGACGAACCTTTGGCCGAGTTGGCTTGTGTAACCATTGGGGCCTTTGTGTGCGGAATGCGCTTTACTGTGCCCGTGTTGGTATGGTCCTTTGCGCCCATTGTTGTCTCCTGACTGTTGGAGCTTCTGGTACTCTGTGCCTGAGAGGAGGAAGCAGAAGAGATGGATGAATCTGATTCGTTCGGTTCCCCCCCTTGTTGTCTAAAGCTGCGTGTTTGGTAAGTACGTCTCTTCGCTTTGCTATTTCTTTGCCCCCAATGGTAGGCTTGATTATTGTCATATGCAAGCTTGTCCCTTACAAATTTTTTTTCCTTAGTTTTTAAAATTTCAGTGACATACCCCTCTAGGTCTGTTTTCAGGGTACCCTCTCGCGTGGGAAAAAGGTCATTGGTGGTGATAGCTTGATTCTCACCATATAATTTTTCAATCTCTCTATCTACCGAACTGAGTTCCTTGGAGTATTCTCCACAGAGAAGCTCCATCATTTTAAATGAACAGGCCTGTAGGTTTTCTTCCCATTCTCTCCGGAAGTCTGTATCTACATTGCCACTGGAGGGAAAGATCTGAATTCTAAGCCCCCACGGGACTATACGGTCCTCAATGTATTTGAGAAAGTACCATTTATTCCAGAAGACTCTGGATTTCTTCTCAAGCATCCTCTGGAGTCTCGAGAAGAAACGGTCCATGGTTAGGCCACCCATAGAGGCGTTTTGAGACCTATGAATGTGATTCATAAGGCCATCAAACGCAATCCCACAGTAATTGGTCATTGTTCCTTTAGGCTGACAAACAGTAACCTACCAGACGTACAAGCCTATATAGATGCAATAAGGGTATCCAAAGAAATATCTTAGCCACAAAGCACAGATACACAATACACATAAATATCTGTATTAACACAAAACAGAGGATATTAATGGTTTTCCAAGTTGCAAATCATAATATAGAGGTAAGAAAAATAAAGTGCCCTAATGGCAAAAGAAACCGTTCCATGGGAACAGAGTAATAGTTGGGGACTGTCAGTGGCCTCAAGCGATGGTGGGTGGGTAACACCCCAAAAAGTACAAGAAATATTGTTAGAGGGCAGGGACAGTTAACCCTTAGCACCGCATCCCTATTGAATAAATTGCAAAGAAAGGGGGGGGGGGTTGGGGTATAAATACCCCTGGGATTTTTATGGTGCTTTTCAAAATTTCAATAGATCAATATAGAAAAATAAATCAAAAGGAGAAAAAAAACACTGTATGCAAAATGCCAAACTGACTGTAAGTAATCTTTTGATTCAAAATCTTTAATAGTTTAAGAATATTACAAAACATCATCTAAAAACAAGTACAATTTTGAACAATCACGGTCAATCAATGAAATATTTTAAAATTAGAAACCACTTTGCGATACCAATCTCAACATGTTTCGCTCAACACATGAGCTTCATCAGGAGTTTTTTGGTACAGATGTGGCATACTATAGGTGAAAAGGAAGAAAAAGAAAAAACAAAATACAAATCAGATGCTTACAAAACATTTAAAGATGTAGTTTCAGAACAAAGAATACATTAAATAGTACTGAAAACCAAATGATATATATACATTTGCATACAAACAATGAATGTGTATGGGTGAAACTCTCACGTTTCTACCGGTCTATGATAATGACAATCTAAAACATAATGAACAAATAGTTATGATTATTAATATGATGTATGCTTTAGTTTCCAAGCCCACAAAAGCAAGGTACACCAATGTGGACATGGAGAAGACATAAAGACATGAAAAGTGGGATTTGCTTACCAAGCCCAAATAGGTTTGAAGATGAGTAGTAGACAACATAGATTGTGAATGTATATAAAGTTCCGTGGCTCAAATACCAATCAATTACATGCGTCTCACCCGTCTAGGACCTCCCAAAACCGTTTTTTGGTCCACAGAGGGGCCCAAGTGTAGAGTAACTGAAAATTAAATATTAAAAGGGAATAATGAATTGCTTCTAATTAGGCTACTGCGGGGGAAACAGGGCAGTTATCAAAGGAGGTGAGAAGTTTGAAAATTACCTTACAGGTTGAATCAAAGAGTAAATGTTCAGGGCTAGAATAGCCGTATAAACAAAAGCATGAAGGAGAGCAAAGCTCCAGTTTCACCACAAGGTGGCACTCCAAGTTGACAACCCCTTAAGAGTCAGACCAAAGAATCCATGTATACACTGCCCCAATGAACTACAAGAGACAATATAATAAAACAGCCAATTACTCTAAGGAACTTCTTATTAGCAGTATCATTGATTCGGTCATCAACAAGAGATGACCCTTCCCTAATGAAACGCTTCGCTTACCTGAGAGGTGGGGTGGATGTGTACGGAAGGGGAGAGCGGCATATACCTCCCCTTGCAGCCTCAGAGCCACTGTCAGGAGATAGCGGCTATTGAGCCGTACTATATAGATCCCTCCATCACGATGGCGTCTGACGTCACCACCGGGATGCGGACGCATCGTGAGGCCCTCCCTTAGGTCGCATGTGGCCAATGGACAGCAAGAGGGCGAAGCCGGATATCATCCAGGTTCCGCCCCTCCTAGTCGTACGTACGTGCTTCAGGCACTCATAGTTCCGACAGTGTAGGTGGGCGCATGCGCAGGCCGGGAGCGAACGTCGTTCGAGCCCCATTATCGCACAGGCGCACTGCAACCGAGACATAGAGGAAGAAGTACTGAACGGCAACAGCCTTGAGTGTTAAACATTACCTGTCAAGGACAGAGCAGGAATAAGGCCAATCATTGGATACATATCAGCCATATTGACTGAGGGAAAAGGAATGGGAAAGAAAGTATATGCACATGGAGAGAAACATTTAAAAGTGATAAATGTTTCAAAAATACTGAGCAGTTTCCCAAACCTGTCTGATATTATGTTCCAATGATTTGCCACATACGAATACAAATGCCATGACTTACAGGATTAAATTAAAAAAGGGTAAAAGATAAAAATTAAAAATAAATAAACTATATTTGAATAGACAAGCTAACTAGGAATAACTTGCTGGTTTGGCCACCGGACACATGTACCTTGAAAGGGAGTTTGATACCTCTAGGGCCCCCAGGGGAGGGTGATTGATTACTCACTCCAAACCCTAAGTGCCCGTGGCGTCCGTGCGGACCAAAGCAAAAAAGGGGCAGAGAGAGGACCTCCATTGGCGGGGAGACAGCAATCATTTACATAGTTTTGTCAAAAAGATGAATTTGTTTTGAAGGGAATAATAAATTTAAATTTATATTGGCTTGGAAAGGAGACCCCACTATATATGAAAACAACCCGGAAATTACCACATAAAATAGACAAAAAATACATAATATATACAACAAATGTGTACTAGAATTGTGTATCATGAAATCGTGACAAGTCTAGATAAAATAAACCAAACTAAATAAACAAGGGCAGGTATATCTGATGGATTAAAGGAATGGTTTGAAACTCAAAGCATCATTGAGACCTGGAGGTTTTAAGGCGGACAAAGTGTGTATCCACCGGGTCTCACGTTGCAAGAGTATTTTATCATAGTCACCCCCACGCTCCCCTGGGGGGACATGTTCCAACGCAAAAAAATGCATTTTGTTACTGTCAAAATCATGGTGCAGGCCCATGTGTCGGCTAATGGGCGTCTCCATTTTCTTTTTTAGAACCAGGGATACATGGTCCCTGATCCTGCAGAAAAAGGGGCGCTTAGTTTTGCCTATATAAAATCCTTGGCATTCACACATCATAATGTATACAATCCCAATGGATTGACAAGTGACGGAGAAAAAAGTGTTTAACACTCAAGGCTGTTGCCGTTCAGTACTTCTTCCTCTATGTCTCGGTTGCAGTGCGCCTGCGCGATAATGGGGCTCGAACGACGTTCGCTCCCGGCCTGCGCATGCGCCCACCTACACTGTCGGAACTATGAGTGCCTGAAGCACGTACGTACGACTAGGAGGGGCGGAACCTGGATGATATCCGGCTTCGCCCTCTTGCTGTCCATTGGCCACATGCGACCTAAGGGAGGGCCTCACGATGCGTCCGCATCCCGGTGGTGACGTCAGACGCCATCGTGATGGAGGGATCTATATAGTACGGCTCAATAGCCGCTATCTCCTGACAGTGGCTCTGAGGCTGCAAGGGGAGGTATATGCCGCTCTCCCCTTCCGTACACATCCACCCCACCTCTCAGGTAAGCGAAGCGTTTCATTAGGGAAGGGTCATCTCTTGTTGATGACCGAATCAATGATACTGCTAATAAGAAGTTCCTTAGAGTAATTGGCTGTTTTATTATATTGTCTCTTGTAGTTCATTGGGGCAGTGTATACATGGATTCTTTGGTCTGACTCTTAAGGGGTTGTCAACTTGGAGTGCCACCTTGTGGTGAAACTGGAGCTTTGCTCTCCTTCATGCTTTTGTTTATACGGCTATTCTAGCCCTGAACATTTACTCTTTGATTCAACCTGTAAGGTAAATTTCAAACTTCTCACCTCCTTTGATAACTGCCCTGTTTCCCCCGCAGTAGCCTAATTAGAAGCAATTCATTATTCCCTTTTAATATTTAATTTTCAGTTACTCTACACTTGGGCCCCTCTGTGGACCAAAAAACGGTTTTGGGAGGTCCTAGACGGGTGAGACGCATGTAATTGATTGGTATTTGAGCCACGGAACTTTATATACATTCACAATCTATGTTGTCTACTACTCATCTTCAAACCTATTTGGGCTTGGTAAGCAAATCCCACTTTTCATGTCTTTATGTCTTCTCCATGTCCACATTGGTGTACCTTGCTTTTGTGGGCTTGGAAACTAAAGCATACATCATATTAATAATCATAACTATTTGTTCATTATGTTTTAGATTGTCATTATCATAGACCGGTAGAAACGTGAGAGTTTCACCCATACACATTCATTGTTTGTATGCAAATGTATATATATCATTTGGTTTTCAGTACTATTTAATGTATTCTTTGTTCTGAAACTACATCTTTAAATGTTTTGTAAGCATCTGATTTGTATTTTGTTTTTTCTTTTTCTTCCTTTTCACCTATAGTATGCCACATCTGTACCAAAAAACTCCTGATGAAGCTCATGTGTTGAGCGAAACATGTTGAGATTGGTATCGCAAAGTGGTTTCTAATTTTAAAATATTTCATTGATTGACCGTGATTGTTCAAAATTGTACTTGTTTTTAGATGATGTTTTGTAATATTCTTAAACTATTAAAGATTTTGAATCAAAAGATTACTTACAGTCAGTTTGGCATTTTGCATACAGTTTTTTTTTTCTCCTTTTGATTTATTTTTCTATATTGATCTATTGAAATTTTGAAAAGCACCATAAAAATCCCAGGGGTATTTATACCCCAACCCCCCCCTTTCTTTGCAACTACAAATTACACAGCTGCCACACGTAAATCTCTATTTATATGATCAGCCTCCTGCATACCAGAACAGTAATATACGATGCATCCCTGCTACCCCAACCCAAATCATGGAAAATGGTCTGTCACTGAAGACCTAGGCATGGGGAAGGATCATACGATCTCTCTCCCCTTCCGTACACATCCACCCCACCTCTCAGGTAAGCGAAGCGTTTCATTAGGGAAAGGTCATCTCTTGTTGATGACCGAATCAATGATACTGCTAATAAGAAGTTCCTTAGAGTAATTGGCTGTTTTATTATATTGTCTCTTGTAGTTCATTGGGGCAGTGTATACATGGATTCTTTGGTCTGACTCTTAAGGGGTTGTCAACTTGGAGTGCCACCTTGTGGTGAAACTGGAGCTTTGCTCTCCTTCATGCTTTTGTTTATACGGCTATTCTAGCCCTGAACATTTACTCTTTGATTCAACCTGTAAGGTAATTTTCATACTTCTCACCTCCTTTGATAACTGCCCTGTTTCCCCCGCAGTAGCCTAATTAGAAGCAATTCATTATTCCCTTTTAATATTTAATTTTCAGTTACTCTACACTTGGGCCCCTCTGTGGACCAAAAAACGGTTTTGGGAGGTCCTAGACGGGTGAGACGCATGTAATTGATTGGTATTTGAGCCACGGAACTTTATATACATTCACAATCTATGTTGTCTACTACTCATCTTCAAACCTATTTGGGCTTGGTAAGCAAATCCCACTTTTCATGTCTTTATGTCTTCTCCATGTCCACATTGGTGTACCTTGCTTTTGTGGGCTTGGAAACTAAAGCATACATCATATTAATAATCATAACTATTTGTTCATTATGTTTTAGATTGTCATTATCATAGACCGGTAGAAACGTGAGAGTTTCACCCATACACATTCATTGTTTGTATGCAAATGTATATATATCATTTGGTTTTCAGTACTA
The DNA here is from genome assembly GCA_037952835.1 of Lithobates septentrionalis. Lineage (NCBI taxonomy): Eukaryota > Metazoa > Chordata > Amphibia > Anura > Ranidae > Lithobates > Lithobates septentrionalis. The sequence continues at coordinate 2,531,724 of JBBDGP010002445.1, forward strand.
TTTAATGTATTCTTTGTTCTGAAACTACATCTTTAAATGTTTTGTAAGCATCTGATTTGTATTTTGTTTTTTCTTTTTCTTCCTTTTCACCTATAGTATGCCACATCTGTACCAAAAAACTCCTGATGAAGCTCATGTGTTGAGCGAAACATGTTGAGATTGGTATCGCAAAGTGGTTTCTAATTTTAAAATATTTCATTGATTGACCGTGATTGTTCAAAATTGTACTTGTTTTTAGATGATGTTTTGTAATATTCTTAAACTATTAAAGATTTTGAATCAAAAGATTACTTACAGTCAGTTTGGCATTTTGCATACAGTTTTTTTTTCTCCTTTTTGATTTATTTTTCTATATTGATCTATTGAAATTTTGAAAAGCACCATAAAAATCCCAGGGGTATTTATACCCCAACCCCCCCCCCCCCTTTCTTTGCAACTACAAATTACACAGCTGCCACACGTAAATCTCTATTTATATGATCAGCCTCCTGCATACCAGAACAGTAATATACGATGCATCCCTGCTACCCCAACCCAAATCATGGAAAATGGTCTGTCACTGAAGACCTAGGCATGGGGAAGGATCATACGATCTCTCTCCCCTTCCGTACACATCCACCCCACCTCTCAGGTAAGCGAAGCGTTTCATTAGGGAAGGGTCATCTCTTGTTGATGACCGAATCAATGATACTGCTAATAAGAAGTTCCTTAGAGTAATTGGCTGTTTTATTATATTGTCTCTTGTAGTTCATTGGGGCAGTGTATACATGGATTCTTTGGTCTGACTCTTAAGGGGTTGTCAACTTGGAGTGCCACCTTGTGGTGAAACTGGAGCTTTGCTCTCCTTCATGCTTTTGTTTATACGGCTATTCTAGCCCTGAACATTTACTCTTTGATTCAACCTGTAAGGTAATTTTCAAACTTCTCACCTCCTTTGATAACTGCCCTGTTTCCCCCGCAGTAGCCTAATTAGAAGCAATTCATTATTCCCTTTTAATATTTAATTTTCAGTTACTCTACACTTGGGCCCCTCTGTGGACCAAAAAACGGTTTTGGGAGGTCCTAGACGGGTGAGACGCATGTAATTGATTGGTATTTGAGCCACGGAACTTTATATACATTCACAATCTATGTTGTCTACTACTCATCTTCAAACCTATTTGGGCTTGGTAAGCAAATCCCACTTTTCATGTCTTTATGTCTTCTCCATGTCCACATTGGTGTACCTTGCTTTTGTGGGCTTGGAAACTAAAGAATACATCATATTAATAATCATAACTATTTGTTCATTATGTTTTAGATTGTCATTATCATAGACCGGTAGAAACGTGAGAGTTTCACCCATACACATTCATTGTTTGTATGCAAATGTATATATATCATTTGGTTTTCAGTACTATTTAATGTATTCTTTGTTCTGAAACTACATCTTTAAATGTTTTGTAAGCATCTGATTTGTATTTTGTTTTTTCTTTTTCTTCCTTTTCACCTATAGTATGCCACATCTGTACCAAAAAACTCCTGATGAAGCTCATGTGTTGAGCGAAACATGTTGAGATTGGTATCGCAAAGTGGTTTCTAATTTTAAAATATTTCATTGATTGACCGTGATTGTTCAAAATTGTACTTGTTTTTAGATGATGTTTTGTAATATTCTTAAACTATTAAAGATTTTGAATCAAAAGATTACTTACAGTCAGTTTGGCATTTTGCATACAGTTTTTTTTTCTCCTTTTGATTTATTTTTCTATATTGATCTATTGAAATTTTGAAAAGCACCATAAAAATCCCAGGGGTATTTATACCCCAACCCCCCCCCCCCCCTTTCTTTGCAACTACAAATTACACAGCTGCCACACGTAAATCTCTATTTATATGATCAGCCTCCTGCATACCAGAACAGTAATATACGATGCATCCCTGCTACCCCAACCCAAATCATGGAAAATGGTCTGTCACTGAAGACCTAGGCATGGGGAAGGATCATACGATCTCAAACTGGATTGGGCAGATGCTAAAATTGTTACTTCTTTCAACGTAATTACCATCGTACAAGGCTAAAAGAAAACTCACGCATTTCTAGGCAGGTGGTAAAACACTGCAATAAAATTTTCTAAAATCCTTTTACTGTATAGTCCTGACTCCTGACAATGATTTATTTTTTCTTTTTACTCAGTACTGGAGTTACACTGTAAGGAACATAGAAAAATAGACATACCTTTTATCATATATGTCATCCAGGTTATGAGAAAATGCTTCTCTGGGTTTAGATTTAAGACAATCACAACCCATAAAACCACACTATGCAGATCACTATAAACTCACTCCTAGGCTTAGATTTAAAAAAAAATATGAAACCATTATGTGAATTTTTAAATTTAAATGTCAGTTGGGCTATAAACATTTATTCTAATAATTTATAATCAAAAGCTGTGAAAGAACCAGAAACCTCAGTTGCAAAACTATTGCTGCTTAGCGTCTCCTAATTATAGCAACACTGCCATCTAGCCACAATGTATCATTAGAATTACCTGCTCTTACTTATAATTCCTATGATTTATGACACATAAACACGGTGAATATTGCCTTAAGAAGGTAATATTATTAGAATTATTATTGAAGGTGGAACTTGATTTTTTGAAAATGTCACGAATTAGGCTTATTGTTTAGGGGAAAAGGCAGCAGAGTAAGATTAATAAAAACCTGTTACATAAAGAAGAAAATACCTCTAACATTCAAGTAGGATGCATGACTGAGAATAACAAAAACATAACAGGAAAGGGATATATTACACCCAAAGGTAATTTAGGGCTTATATTCCTAATCGTAGGCAGGGCTTTTTTTCAGGGGGAACTTGGTGGAACTCAGTTCCACCACCTCTGGCTCAGACCCTTTGGTCCCTGCTCACCACAATCACTTGTAACCACAGAAGTCTGATTTCTGTGTTTACAAGTAAGGATGAGCTCCGGCGTGTTCGCACAGCCCACGTGCAGAGCCCGCCAGGAAGTCGGCACTGCGCCGCGCTAATCACAGGTAGTGAGACATTTCCCGATCTCTGCAGCAGCGCATGGGGACAATGTCTCACTGCCTGTGATTAGCACAGCGCAGTGCCAACTTCCTGGCGGGCTCTGCACATGGGCTGTGCGAACACGCCAGAGCTCATCCTTATTTACAAGTGACAGCTCTGCACTCTGTATGTAATGCAATCCTGGTATTTAATGCCCCTTTAAGACCCTCCTACTATTTTCGTGAAATTTGACTGAACACACCAACTATTTAATGTGATTTGGAGGGTGTGTGTAAGGGGAGGGATTTTGTGGGGCCGTGGTTAAAGGGGTTGTAAAGGTAAACGTTTTTTCACCTTAATGCATTCTATGCATTAAGGTGAAAAAACTTCCGACAATACCGCCGCCCCCAGCCCCCCCGTTTTACTTACCTGACCCCTCGAAAGTCCCGCGCTCGCTCCCGACATCCTCTTCGCCGCTCAGCCTGGCCGCTGATTGGCTACAGTGGATGGATTGAAAGCAGCGCAGCCATTGGCTCGCGCTGCTGTCAATCACATCCAATGACGCGGCACGCGGGGGGGGCGGGGCCGAGTGATACAGTGAGCGGCTATAGCCGCCGGCTGTATCACGGGAGCGCGCCCGCAAGAACTAACCACCATGCGAGGGAGCTCACATTAAGGTGTTGAGTCCTTGCGGGGAGGAGCTGAAACAGCCGCCGAGGGACCCCAGAAGACCAGGTTCGGGGCCATTCTGTGCAAAACGAGCTGCACAGTGAAGGTAAGTATAACATGTTTGTTATTTAAAAAAAAAAGAAACCTTTACAACCCCTTTACGTTCCAGCACCTATTGTTTGAGAAAAAAAGCCCTGACCGTAGGGGTACCTGCAGGATTATATTCCTAGCCCTGTGAGTATAATTTGGATTATATTCCTAAACCTAAGGATACATTCCCATAGAGGTTGTATTTCTAATAGTAGGCTAGATCTAGGGGTATAATATAGGACACATTCCTAACCCTGAGGGAATATTTGGAATAAATTCCTATCCCCTAAAGCTATATTAGGTAATATGTTTCCAATCCTAGGAGTATATAAGGTGATAAATTCCAAACCCTGGGGTATGGTAGGAGATGTATTCCTAACTCTTATAGCCCGTACACACGGTCGGACATTGATCGGACATTCCGACAACAAAATCCATGGATTTTTTCCGACGGATGTTGGCTCAAACTTGTCTTGCATACACACGGTCACACAACGTTGTTTCGGAAAATCCGATCGTTCTGAACGCGGTGACGTAAAACACGTACGTCGGGACTATAAACGGGGCAGTAGCCAATAGCTTTCGTCTCTTAATTTATTCTGAGCATGCGTGGCACTTTGTGCGTCGGATTTGTGTACACACGATCGGAAGTTCCGACAACGGATTTTGTTGTCGGAAAATTTTATAGCCTGCTCTCAAACTTTGTGTGTCGGAAAATCCGATGGAAAATGTGTGATGGAGCCTACACACGGTCGGAATTTCCGACAACAAGGTCCTATCACACATTTTCCGTCGGAAAATGCGACCGTGTGTACGGGGCATAAGGATATATTAGAGATTGTATTCCTAAACCTAAACCTAGAAGTATATTAACCACTTCAGCCCCGGAAGGATTTACCCCCTTCCTGACCAGAGCTCTTTTTGTGATATGGCTCTGCATCGCTTTAACTGACAATTGTGCGGTCGTGCGACGATGTACCCAAACAAAATTGACGTCCCTTTTTCCCTGTAAATAGAGCTTTTTTTTTGGTGGTATTTGATCACCTCTGCGGTTTTTATTTTTTACGCTATAAACAAAAAAAGAGCGACAATTTTGAAAAAAAAAGCAATATTTTTTACTTTTTGCTATAATAAATATCCCCCAAAAATATATAATTTTTTTCCCCTCAGTTTAGGCCGATATGTATTCTTCTACATATTTTTTGTAAAAAAAAATTGCAATAAGCGTACAGTATATTGATTGGTTTGTGCAAAAGTTATAGCATCTACAAAATAGGGAATAGTTTTATGGCATTTTTATTAGTAATGGCGGCGATCTGCGATTTTTATCGGGACTGTGACATTATGGCGGACACATAGGACACTTTTGACACTATTTTGGGACCAAAGGTAAAATCCCGCGCTATATCACAACACAAACATGTACAACTGCTGCTAAAAGTGAGATACACCCAATAGTATAAAGAAAAAGAGCAGTAGCAGCACTAAGATTGAAAAAAATAGATATAAAATTATATCTATTTTTTTCAATCTTAGCGCTGCTACTATTTTGGGACCATTGTCATTTATACAGCGATCACTACTATAAAAATGCACTGCTTACTGTGTAAATGACACTGGCAGGGAAGGGGTTAAACACTAGGGGGTTATCAAGGGTGTCCTAGGGAGTGATTCTAGTGATTCTAACTGTGGGGGGGATGGGCTACTATGCACGTGACAGCGATCACTGCTCCCGATGACAGGGAGCAGTGATCTCTGTCATATCACTAGGCAGAACGGGGAAATGCCTTGTTTACAAAGGCATCTCCCACTTCTTCTATTCCGTGACACGATCGCGGGCACCCGGCGAACATCGCGTGCGCGCGCCCACAATGCCACATCTTAAAGGGGACGTACCTGTAAGCTCTTTTGCCCACCAGTGCCATTCTGTCGGAAAGGGTCGGGAAGGGGTTAAAGAATATATTCCTAACCCTTGAGGATACATTAGGGTTTATTAGAGAATATATTCTCAAACCATAGAACCATCTGCATTTATTACAAAATATATTCCTTACCCATGAGGTATATAAGGGTTATAAATTCCCAAACTCTAGGTAATAAGCATCAGCTACCTACCGTAGTAAGGTCTCACTCACACGGGGCATATGCATTTATGTTCCACGTGACCGCCATGTTTACCCACATGGGGATGCACAGTATTATCTGCAGTTAAATGAGCATGCAGGTTAGAAATTCCGTTAAAGACAGAGCTGCTAATAATAAGAATGACAGAGGGGATCAGGTGATCTTTAACCCCTTCACGCCTAATGGTAAAACATATGTAAATGCCCAAGTACAATTTTGCAAGTTTGACATGTGTTAGTAAGACTGTATCCAAGTGGATTATACCTTATTTTTTTCCAGGACAAATTGGGCTTTCTTTTGGTGGTAAATGGTGATGGATATCTCCTGATTTTTTATTTATAATCAAAGGAAAACTGGCCCAAAATAGTAAAAAGAAAATATTTTTTAGATGTAGTTGTATATTTCTTGCTATTATCATAATTTACCACCAAAGAACAACCCAAAATAAATTCTCTTGCTCCTGACGATTGCATTGATACTCACATATGTGTATGTTAGTTGTTGTTTGTACCCGAAGTACAGCCCAGAAACAATGGTACACATTTTGACACTGATACTAATTTATTTATTTATTTATTTTTTACAATGTATACAATGTATCTTCCTCTTCATTCAGGAGAGGAAATAAACACAGGGGCAGGCTCACAGTGTCTGATCACTGTGATAGCCAATCAGAGGCTAACACAGTGATCAGGTGACCCAGAACCGACAATCCCGGGTCCCGATGGTTGGTGAGACCCGGCCTCTGTGCTGGGAGCGCACTGCACAAAGGAGAATACATATTCATATCCAACTGAAAAAAAGCCCACTTCCATGAGGCCGCATATATGTGTAATGTCAGGATTAAAATGGATGGGGGAACCACTGCTTTGATGCAGGTGCAGTACGGAATTAGGTGTAGGAAATTTTTTTTTTATAACTGTTCTGTCTATTTGTTCTTAGACACTTAGTGGAACTTTATCCATGACAACTTGATAAAAAATAATTATACCGGGGGTCATGGCGGCAGGGGGACGGGACTCCACCCCGATTGCCCTGATCGTGGATGGACTCCTTCCTCCTCCCTGCGCGCCGCATTGACGCCCCTCCATGACATTGGCAGGGACACGCCCCCAGCCTGGGGTATATGGCGGCCGCCTCTGGCTGGCCTGCTCCACACACCGCCTCAACTTGTGTAGGGGTGACCGGCTTGCGCACCACTCACACTTCACAGGTAAATCCCCTTCACCTCCTTATAGCCATCCACGCCTCCACACTTCCAACACCACTTATGTGACACGCATATACCTTCCTAACTGTTCACCTTTTACTTCACATCCCCTCTATGTTTCATGGTTCCCTTATCACATATCCTACTCCCTCTCATTTGCCCAGCCATGGATGGCTTCCCCATTTCACCTTCACTTTCACTCATACTCCTTCCTTTCCCTCCATAGTATTTCACATGCGTTTTGCCAGGTTCCTCCCTTCTTGCTGGGCAACGGTTACGTGGGGTGTCCCGGCCTGGATGGCAGCTTCGGTCCCTTGGGTTCTTTTTGGGGGGCTGGTCCTTGCCTCAACCCCGGGTGAGACTTTGCAGACCCAGAACACCTTCCCATTTTATTAGTTATCCATCAATCTGTGAGTACTATTGTAGTTTTTGTTTTTTCGATATTTATGTGTCAATCATTAGACTAATGGCTGCCCCATTACTTTTTAGTTATTATGCATCTGAACTCCTGATGATTGGTTGTAAGCCAAGAAACGCGTTGAGTTAACAACTTATGGATGCGCACATTTTAACAACTATCTGTACTGTAACCGTATTTTTTGTACCTACTATGTCCATTGATTGGTTTTACATTATTTCCTCTATGTTAAATGATGAATTAAAATGATACTTTATATGAATATCTGATGTAAATCCTTTGTGATTACGCCCATTGTTCTTTTTTTTATTATTAATATTATTGATGTCTGGATTATATACTTGCATTGGATACAGGCCAACTCTATATGAGCCTGACCAATTAATTATTATTTATGCGCTGACATGTCTCATGCAAAGTCCCGCTTCTTGCTCTCCTTTTCTGTTTTGATAAAAAATAATGTTTTTTAGCAAGGAACATACGTTCCATATTAATTATGCTACCAAATTAGTATGTGCTGTAAATTACCTCCAGCACTGTTCCTGTTTCTTCTTGCTGGAAGGCTGCCATTTTGCTAAAGCCCAGAGCCCCTGAACAACAGTAAATCATAAAGCAGAACTAAACCCATTGATTTCATGGTTTCAAAAAACAGTTACATTCCTGGAATGCCAGGATTGCCAACTGTCATATTTGCTTGTGTCCTCAACCAAACCTTTAACCACTTGCCGCCCGCCCTATTACAGAATGACGGCGGCAAAGTGGTTTGATATTCCTGATCGGACGTCATATGACGTGATCAGGAATATCTAGCCGCTGCGCGCCCCCGGGGGTGCGCATTGCGGCGATCGTTGTTGCGGGGTGTCAGTCTGACACCCTGCAACACTGATCTAGGTAAAGAGTCACCGACGGAGACTCTTTATCACGTGATCAGCCGTGTCCAATCACGGCTGATCACGATGTAAATAGGAAGAGCCGTAATCGGCTTTTCCTCACTTGCGTCTGACAGACACGAGTAGAGGAGAGCCGATCGGCTGCTCTCCTGACAGGGGGGGTCTGTGCTGATTGTTTATCAGCACAGCCCCCCCTCGGATCCTACCCAGGACCACCAGGGATGCCGCCCAGGACCACCAGGGAAGCGATCCACACTGGACCACCAGGTATGCCCCTAGACCACCAGGGAAATGTCACTGTGTGCCCAGGCAGCTGCCAATCTGTGCCCAGGCAGCTGCCAGTCAGTGCCCACTGCAATGCCTACCACTGCCAGTGCCACCAGGGATGCCCATCTGTGCCTCATTTTAGTGCCGCGTATCAGTGCCCATCAGTGCCACGTATCAGTGCCCAGCAGTGCCGCCTATCAGTGCCCATCAGTGCCCAGCAGTGCCACCTATCAGTGCCGCCTATCAGTGCCTAGCACTGCCCAGCAGTGCCGCCTTTCATTGCCCATCAGTGTCGCCCATCAGTGCCCATCAGTGCCAACCAGTGCCAACCAGTGCCACCCATCAGTGCCCATCAGTGCCGCCTATCAATGCCCATCAGTGCTGCATATGAGTGCCACCTATCAGTGCCGCCTACCAGTGCCCATCAGTGCCGCATTTCAGTGCCCATCGTCAGTGCCCGCTCATTGGTGCCACCTCATTGGTGCCGCCGTATCAGTGCCTGTCAGTGCCTGTCAGTGCCGCCTTATCAGTGCCCATCAGTGAAAGAGAAAACTTACTTATTTACAATTTTTTAACAGAAACAAAAGCAAAACTTTTATTTTTTTCAAAATTTTCTGTCTTTTTTTATTTGTTTAGCAAAAAATAAAAACCGCAGAGGTGATCAAATACCATCAAAAGAAAGCTCTATTTGTGGGAACAAAATGATAAAAATTTAGTTTAGGCACAGTGTAGCATGACCGCGCAATTGTCATTCAAACTGCGACAGCGCTGAAAGCTGAAAATTGGTCTGGGCAGGAAGGTGTCTAAGTGCCCTGTATTGAAGTGGTTAAACTATCAAATGGCCGGTATCATAACTGATCACATGTGCAGCATCATGGCAGAAAACAGCTTCCTTGGCTGTAAAGGATAGGGGGTTTAATTCTGCTTTAAGGCTGTCTGCAGATCAGCGTCTACAAATTCGGCAGTGCCTAAAAATAGAGAGCAACTGAGCATGTGCAGCTGAGCGGGGTGAGACAGTGTATTACTGGATTTTAAACAGTATAGACACTTATTTTTTAATGTTGTACATAGATATACCTGCAAAAGGGGCCAGCCTGAAGTGATCGAGCAGGAATTAATTTTCTGACTAAAGTTCCGCCTTCCAACGTACACACGGGCGAACTTTTCAGCGTCAAAGGTCCGACGGTCTTTCCGACAGACTTTTGACGGACTTTCGAACGACCGGATTTGTCCACACACGAACGGACTAAAGTCGTTCGAAAGTCCGTTGGTTTGAACGTGATGACGTATGAAGGGACTAGAATAAGGAAGTTCATAGCCAGTAGCCAATAGCTGCCCTTGCGTCATTTTTTGTCCGTCAGACTAGCATACAGACGAACGGATTTTTCGACCGGACTCGAGTCCGTCGGAAAGATTAGAAACATGTTCCAAATCTAAAGTCCGTCTGATTTTCGACAGAAAAAGTCCACTGGAGGTCCGATGAGGCCCACACACGGTCGAATTGTCCGACAGATTCGTTCCATCGGACCAGTCCGGTCTAAAGCTGGCTTTAGCCTTAGAATCAATAGAATCAATAATAGTTTATTGAATGTAAAGAGCTGTGATAATTGTAAATGCCCAATTTCTTTAGGACAATGCTAACAAATCAGCAAAGGCTCCACAACTAGGTTGATTACTGCTTTTTTGGAATATCATTAGACACCTAGTTAGACGTTAAAGTGATACTTGGACAGATTTAACCCAATTCAACCTTTTATCCTCACTAATAGAAATGAAAATACATAAATAAGGAGGAATGGACCCTAATAAATAAATGTCACAATACTTAGTTGGCCAGAGAGATTCTGAAGTATACTTGAAAATCTTTGTAATGCCAAGGTCTTTCTTTCACTGCATAGAAAGGCTTGCTAAGTGCTTGTTTATTAACCGATGCATTGCCAATTATCAGCAGTAACTCACAACACAAGAATTGAGCGGTATATAGTAAACCATGATTACTGTTCAAAGAGAATGCAAATTCAAAAACAAAAATTTAAGATATTATAGCATACTATGGTTGCCAACAACCAAGCTGTACTAATATGTCTGCCTTTGTTCATCTCCATTACATGGTGGTTTAAGGGATTAGTAGTTTACATAAATACATTTTTTTGTCTTCAATGCAGATCATAGGAAGTGAATGTGTGGTCTAAAAATTTAACATTGATAAATATGGGGAATATTTAATTAAAAAAAAAAAAAAAAGCTTGGCGAATTGTAAATTATAAATAAAGGGTGGGGCCTGACTTATAAATATAGTTAACCCCTTTGGATCGACTTTGCCGGGAGGCCATCAATAGACGTCCACCTCTTTGCACAATCCCCGCACGCGCCCTGCAGGGTCAATGAGACTCGGGTGATCACAGATCAGAGTAAGGGGTCGATCCCGGCCTCTTACCATGTGATTAGCTGTCAGCCAATGAATCACCATCTGTCAGCTGTCAGCCAAGGTGTCACCATCCAGTAGTATATATCATAGAAGCAAAGACTGGCGCTCCTCCGACCCGATCTCTATCAGTATGTGTACAAAGCAGGCTCAGCCTGCTTCGCTCCACAAACCACACCCTTGACGCGTTTTGCCCTACACTTTGGGGCTTAGTCATAGAGGTCTTTCTGAGTTCAGTACAATTTCCTGGCCAGCATAACAGATCACTAGCTGATTTTACTTTTTTTCCTGAAGACACTGGTCTTTCGGGGCTCTAGGGAAACAGAGCCTTCTCTTGGTGGATGGTGCATATGTGTATTTATTTATTTATTTATTTTAGGTGGATTTAGACATTTAAATATTTCTCAGGTCTTAGGGAACCCCTACTAAAAACTATAAAAATCCACATCTACAGTTCATGGTATATTAGTGCAATCAGTAAATTGTAAATATGATCAAATATTAAGGCATGTCAAGTATATTTGACACCCAGGGAAGATTATTTGACACCCTCCTGCTCTATTCTAAATTTTCTGTAACAACCTTAAAATTTTTGACAGTTATAAAAAGCAGACATTAAAATTTGTGACGTTCCCTAATATTAGCAGCTAGTGTAGACATGACATCAATCACTTTGCTATTGCTCACTGCTCAAGAAACCTCTGGAGAAACCCAGAAAGGCTACTCCAGACTATATTACATTAAGCAGACTACATGAGGAACACGGAATTCGCACCATATGTTTGGGGATCATACATCAGATTTGGGAAAAGAGGCTGTGCAGCGCTGGTCATGACGCACAGCAATGAGGAATTGGATAAAAAGTGTGATCTATTAACAACATGCTGGGGGGTAAAATGCATTAGCATGCTAACGTTGCACTTATCCTTATCAGCAGAAGCAGGCAGATGATTAAATTCATTAAAGAATATGTAAACCCAACATTTCATATTGCTGATATGTGCCTGCTGTACCATGTAAGAAAGTATCCTGTTCTGTTTGTATTGCTTCCTTTGTGTGAAATCCCTGGCGTTCCTGCCAGTCTCTCTGCTTTCCTATTAAAAACTGACCACACTAAGTATAAGAGCACAGTGTGGTCACTTCTCTAGCTGTGCTGAGAACTCAGCCTGCTCTCCTTCAATGATCAGATTTGTGCTGACACTCCCTTTTCTGCACAGCCATTTCCTGGGAAGATCAGAGTGCTGCTGTTTCTTCTCCCCCAGCTCTCTGAGCTCCTTATGCAGCTGAGAACAGAGAGAATGTAACAACGTATAAAAAAAGGGGGTGGATACTTTTTTAAAATATATTTATATCTCAAATGTTTTCCCTTTTATTTCTATTTTAACCACTTCAGCTCCAGAAGGTTGTACCCCCTTCATGACCGGGCCACTTTTTTCTATTTAGCACTGCAAGTTCTTTATTTTTTGCGATATAAACAAAAAAAGACTGAAAATTTCAGGAAAAAAAACTATATTTTCTTACTTTCTTCTGTAAAACATACCAATAAAAAAACATTAAAAAAATTCTTCATAAATTTTGGTCAAAATGTATTCTGTCTTTGGTAAAAAAAAAAAATCTCTATAAGTGTATATCAATTGGTTTGTGTGAAAGTTATAGCGCCTACAAACTATGGTATATATACTGGAATTTTTATTTATTTATTTTATACTAGTAATGGTGGTGATCAGCGATAGTGTGAGATTTCCCGCCGCACTGGTGATGGGGGGAACTAACTGACATAGACATCATCAGTGACCAGTGGTGGCTGGTGCTAAACTTTTTTGGGGGGTGGCAAACAAACCCCCCCCAGGTCTGGACTCACCCCGCCATGGTCGCCCGCACTCAGCCCCTCCACGGCTTCCTTGGCTTCTCCTCCCAGCAAACCCAATCCGACACCTGTCCTGAGAGGAGAAGCCTGAAGACAAAAGTGAATATTGATTCGCTAGTATCACAACTGGGTGGGTTCGGGGCGCAGTGCTCTGCGCCCCGAGCCCAACCTTTTTCAAGCCAATTAAAGCCTCAGGCTCTAATCATGTGGCTTGAAAAAAAAAATAAAAAACTAATAGAAACCTATGAGTTCGGCGCCCTGCATGCAAACCGATAGACCGGCCACTCCTGCCAGTGACACTAATACAGTGATCAATGATAATAATATAAACGGTTACTGTAAGAGGTTAATATCTTGGGTGATCAAGGGGTTAAATGTGTGCTTAACAATGTGTAATGTGTGCTGATTTTTCTTAAACGTCTCTGTTTCTTATCGGTCCCTCTGTACAGAGCCCTGTGTTGATTGTCAACACAGAGCTCTGGGCTGTGATTGTACACAGCCAATCAGCAGGTCCCAGGTGTTGTGAATTCATGAAGAAATATATTTTATATTTACTGGCAGAAATATGAGAGATGCTTAGGCCTCACCAAGTAGATGAACTGTGATGTTAAATAGTTGAACTGTTGCCCTCTTGGGGACTTTTAGGATAAAATGGACATTCTCATGTTTGACCAAGCCTTTCTCTACTACCTCAAATATTGAAGACTTTTACAAGCATGTATTGTAAAGGAAGCTGTTGGAACAAAGACTATTCCTGTCACAAAACAAGGAGATATTTACATGGTATTGTGAATAAACAAAAGCTGCCACAGGACACAAGGTGACATAGACTTTTCTAGCATAGAGATAGCCTCACTCATTGTGTTCGAGTGGAGAACTGTTTAAATAGCTAACACCTTGGTTAACAGAACCCATTGTATGAACTTTTAGGATGGTTTAGACAAACAAGTCAGTTCTAAACACCCAGTGAGAATGTTCAAGGTCCCTCTCAACACATTAGTGAAAGTTGAATATTGTGCTAGTCAAAAATAATATAAGGTATCAGTAAGGTTATCATAAGTCATTTTAAACTATCTCTGACATTGTAGGTCACAGAGACATTATAATGTTGGCGTCTGCGGACCCAACAACTTTGCTATGAAGAAAATGTATATGAAAGTGTGATTTTATAAGTAGAAGTGTTTTAAGTAACGAATTAGTATTAGGAAAAACATATAATCATGATTATAATCTTATAAGATTGTAGCCTACACTTAAGATAAACAAATGTTCAGTGAAGATACCAGAAGTTATACAGGTATCCATATAGATATATATTTCATCAATACTACATAAAAATGACTAACAATGTGTGTATTTCCTAGATAGACCAGTTTTACAGATATACATTTATAGAGATACAGTTATATAACCAAGTTATGTAATGATGATTAATCAAACTTATACTGAGTGTATTTTACATTAGACCGAGTACCAGAATATTTAAAGGTATATACTTATCCTTACCATTATACACCTTATGAAAATAGAACGTATTAATTTAAAAGGATGGACTCAAAACACGTGTGAGACACCTGGTGGTTGAAGGTGGTATTATTTGAACTCAATACATTTCCAGAGGAAGTTAATCATTACGTCTCCTAACCCAATGGGAAGTGAGCCACCTCCTTTTGGGCAGAGCCATTATAATTTTTATGGTCTTATTATCTGAAATGGTATTTAGAGGCAAGGAAGATGAGAGTAGGGAACGAAAGGAGAAAAAGGGAAGGAGGAGAGAGCTCAGGGGGAGAGCTCAGGAATCCACCCTGAGGGGGGACACTGGGACACACACACACACACTCCCAGACTGACACTCATGCACCATGCATGAATACATCTCTTTACATTCATGAAAATTCCTCAACACCTAATACTTAGAACTCGGAGGTCACAAGAAGTAAATCCTCTTTAGGAGTATCCATTTTGAAACTACGGCAGCCATTTTAACTCTGGTAACCAGCCCATAGGAACTGCAGCCATCCTGGAATGGGTAACTATGTCATGTTGATTTTATCTTGTATGTTCTCTCAAATATTGATATGTTCTCACTGATATTGATGTATTGAATATTATACAGTTGATAATCATTCTCCCGAATCAATAACCGCCTTGTAGATTTTTCTCTAAAGATTCAAATTTTTCATTATACTTTTCTTTTTGCATAGTTACCACATTTATTGACAAAACAAACGTCTAATTTATTTACCTGCAGTATAGTAATGGTTGCACGTGTGAAATACAGATGTTCTGTTTAAGTGTCAAGTTCACAAGGTTATTGATTCTACCGAGAAGTTATCATGGTGGTATTAGGTCAAAGGGACGGTACACCCATTTTTGCAAGTGTTTTTATTGATTTTCAAGACGTTCATGTAACGCAATCTGTATCTTAATTTCATGTGATTATTCGTGTTTGTTTACCAATAAATAACTTTTTCGTATGACCACACGTCTCCGTGAATAAGTTTCACAAGCATAGACTGTGTCATATAGATTGATTTTGTATCTTAAAAATATCTTCGTTAAAAATTACTCAAGGATAATTATTGTGTGGGAAACCTGTCCTTAAAAAGGCACAACTTATTCTGACTGAATATTCACTACACAGGCCTTGCCTTGAATCATTGGCCAGGACTTGCTGACAGACTCCCGCTGTGTACAATCACAGTGGGTGTCTGCGGGGGGGGGGGGGGGGGGTGCCATCCATGAGCCCTAAACCTGGAGGCAGGCAGCGGCGTATGGGCCAACTGTCTTCAGGTTGTTTTACAAGGTGAGGCTTTACATACACTTTAACATCCACCAAAAACTGAAATGTTAGTTTTAGGTGAACTCAAACTTGTAAATTATTCAGTCTAGCGCAGCTACTAAAAGACTTCCTATAAATTCATTAATGTGATAGGTATTTTTGCCTTCACTTTAATTTAAAGTCTAGAACACATCTGTAAACACACCTTGGAGCAGATTTATATTACATATCCACAGAGTAAAATCATTAGCTAGAGAATCACCCATAAGAGCCACTCAGTTTAATGCCTGATCTTCAGGAATTTTAATTTCCTCAACACCTGGAACTTGTGTCTTTAGGAGATGAGGGACACACTGATAAGGATAGCTGTCAATGCAGATAGACACATTTATGGTAATGACACAATTTTGCCCTAGTAATGCTGTTTTTCTATAATGACAACATATCAGCTTTAATTATTCCTCCATACTTCTCATGGATTTATAAAGAAGTATTTTTGTACAAGGAAATTCACCTAATGTAACCCGCTAACCTTTTTTTCACACATTCTTCCAGGAAAGTACTCCAGTGGGACCCAGAGGGTGTTAGAAGTTATGCACACCAATGAAATGGTGAGAAAAGTCACAGTTTATTTTGTACGATGTGGGAAAAACACTTCCAGGGCTGTCTCAATGTGAAATGAATGCACAGCCAGGGAATAGGATTTGGATTATGTTTGCATTTCTTATCTGCATATTCACAATATTAAAAAAAAAGAAAATATATCAACAAAACAATTAAAGGATAAGTTCACCTTTGGGGACATATTACATGTTCACTGGTTTCTAGGGTGGAACATATTACATGTTCCCGCTGCGTTTTGTTACGTTTTTGGGGTTGTGTTTGATATGTGCAAAGAGAGATCACACAAATACTTCTAAGTATAACATGTACAGTGGCGTCGCTAGGGGGGTGCGACCCGCTACAGGGGTGACACCATCCCGAGGGTGAGGAAAGCCCTGGCTCCCTTTGGCAGTTTTTTTTTTATAGCTGGAAACCCACCTCCAGCGCTGTGGCCGTGCCTGGCCTGTGTTCTCCTCCTCCTCCTCTCTGTCTCTCACTACCGCGCTGCTGCCTGAGCCTGTCACGATCTATTCTCTACCTGTGCGGTGCGGCTGCAAACTGTCCTCTCCAGCTGCCGCCTGGGTTTTTCTTGTACCTGAGCTGCTCGAGCTGGTGTGGTAATGGGCAGGGGGAGGGGGGTGTGGGCTTGCGATGGGGGTATGTCCTCCGTGGTGTTGTAACAAGGGGGGGCTTGATGATGAGGTTGGTTTTTATGCTGGACACAGCTATATTATATGGAGGGGGGTGGTTTGTCCTGGGGGGGCTGTTCTGATAAAGGGGGGTAGTTTGTCCTGGGGGGCTGTACTGATGGAGAAGGGTGGTTTGTCCCGGGGGCAGGGCTGTGCTGATAAGGGGGGTAGTTTGTCCTGGGAGGGGGGCTGTACTAATAAATGGGGGTGGTTTGTCCCCGGGGGCTGTACTGATAAAGGGGGGTAGTTTGTCCTGGGAGGGGGGCTGTACTGATAAAGGGGGGGGTTTGTCCTGGGGGGGCTGTACTGATAAAGGGGGGTAGTTTGTCCTGGGGGGCTGTACTGATGGAAGGGGTGGTTTGTCCTGGGGGGGCTGTACTTATGGGGGGGGTAGTTTGTCCTGGGGGGTCTGTACTAATGGAGGAGAGGGTGGTATGTCCTGGGGGCAGGGGTCTGTACTAATGGAAGGGGGTGATTTGTCCTGAGGGGGGTCTGTACTAATGGAGGGGGTGGTTTGTCCTGGGGGGAGGGATCTGTACTGATGGAGGAGGGGGTGGTTTGTCCCAAGGGGGGTCTGTACTAATGGAGGAGGGGGGATGGTTTGTACTGAGGGGGGTCTGTACTGATGGAGGGGGGGTGGTTTGTGCTGAGGGGGGTCTGTACTGATGGAGGAGGGGGATGGTTTGTACTGAGGGGAGTCTGTACTGATGGAGGAGGGGGATGGTTTGTACTGATGGTTTGTACTGAGGGGGGTCTGTACTGATGGAGGAGGGGGATGGTTTGTACTGATGGTTTGTACTGAGGGGGGTCTGTACTGATGGAGGAGGGGGATGGTTTGTACTGAGGGGGGTCTGTACTGATGGAAGATTGGGATGGTTTGTACTGAGGGGGGGTCTGTACTGATGGAGGAGGAGGGTGGTTTGTACTGAGGGGGGTCTGTACTGATGGAGCGGGTTTATACTTAGTGGGGGTCTAGACTCATCCACCTTACCACTCGCTCTGTGTCTGCTACCCCTCTCTGTCAATCCCTCCACTGGCTTCCGCTCATCCAACAAATTAAATTCAAAATACTAACAACTACTTACAAAGCCATCCACAATTTAGCCCCCAGCTACATCACTAGTCTAGTCTTTTAATGCCAACCTAATCATTCTCTTCGTTCTTCTCAAGACCTCCTGCTCTCTAGCTCCCTCGTCACCTCCTCCCATGCCCACCTCCAGGACTTTTCAGGAGCCTCTCCAATCCTATGGAACTCCCTACCCCAATCTGTTTGATCATCAACTAATCTATTAGCTTTTAGACAATCCCTGAAAACCCTTCTCTTCAGAGAAGCCTATCCTACTCAGACCTAACAACTGTATTTTCATTTTCTCAGCTCACCCCCCACAGTTATTACCTTTTGTTCTCTCCCTTCTAGATTGTAAGCTCTAACGAGCAGGGCCCCCTGATCCCTCCTGTATTGATTTGGGGGGAGGGGGGACTATATTTTGTGGAGGGAGGGTTTGTACTGAGGGGGGGGGGACTATACTTGGAAGGGGGGTCTGTACTAAGGGGCGACTATAGTTGGTGGAGAGGAAGGGGAGGTGACACCATGTTTTACTGCACAGAGTGACACAAACCCTAGTGACGCCACTGAACATGTATTAAAAGTAATGACAAATACAAAATATTAGAAAATATAATAATAATACTTTCAGGCTGGGTTCACACTAGCACACCGCAAAAACTGTGACCGGCTCTCAATGGAGCCCATTGACACATCTGCATGGCGGCTGCGGAGCGGATTGCACAAGAGTCCTGTGCATCTTTGGCTCTGTTTCAGGTCCCAATTTAGGCAAAAATTTGGGGCTGAATCATCCCTGAAATGGAGAACAGGGACGCACTGGGTCCCTGCTGTGGGCAGCATGCAAATTAAGTGTGAACCCAGCCTGAAAGCTACTGTATCCTCAGCACATTTTTTAAATTTCTTCATTTCACTAGATTCCAAATGCATGCTATATGTAAAGCTCAATACCAGGCAAAAAAAAAAAAAAAACAGCTTTTGCTGTAGTACTCAGCTTCTATCCAGTGCTGCCTGTCCCCCGAACGCTCTCCACTCCACTTCTTCTGGTCTATCTTGGTTCAGTGACACTCAGTATCATTCAACCCACTTCTTGTGAGTCCAGGGTGTCATGGACTCACCCTACTACAGTACAGAATGACACTCACACCCTTACATTATATTGTTTTGTGCAATATAGGAGCAAGCACCGCTCACTGACAGAGGAATAAAAAATGACCCCACACATCACATGACTGCAGACCACTGTAAAAAATGTACATGTGCTAAAAAGTAGAGGTCGACCGATATGGGTTTTTCTCTGGCCGATGCCGATGCCGATATTTAGAAATCGCGGTGGCCGATGGCCGATATGTGATGCCGATTTTTTTGGGCCGATATATTTGGCCGATTTTTTTTTTTTTCTTTTTTCCCTTCATCTCATAAAATCTAACAGTTAGACCCCTTTCACACTGGGGCGTTTTTCAGGCGCTTTTGGGCTAAAAATAGCGCCTGTAAAGTGCCTGTAAAACGGCTCCCCTGCAGTCTCAGTGTGATATCCCGAGTGCTTTCACACTGAGGCGATGCGCTGGCAGGATGTTAAAAAAAGTCCTGCAAACGGCATCTTTGGAGTGGTGTATACCGCTCCTCCACCACTCCTGACCATTGAAATGAATGTGCACCGCTGCCGAAGCGCCTGCAAAGCGTTTTGGCAGCGGCGCTTCAGGGGCGCATTTAACCCCTTCCTCGGCCGCTAGCTGGGTTATAAGCGCCCCGCTAGCTGCCGAATAGCGCCTCTAAAATGACGGTAGAGCGCCGCTAAAACTAGCAGCGTTTTACCGTCGACGCATGCCTGCTCCAGTGTGAAAGCAGCCTTAAGTAATACAGAAATTTTTTTTTCATTTAAACATTAAACAAAACAAACCTCCAATCAGTTCACTTGTATGTATAATTTAGAAAACAAAAAAAAAAACTATCTTAAATATTAAATACACAAAAACAGGTAATCAAAACTTTTGGACGAAAAAAAATGGGCTAACTTTACTGCTTGGGTTTTTTTTTAATTCATTACTGTATTTTTTTTAAAAAAAAATTGCGTTTGAAAGACCGCTGCGCAAATACCGTGTGATATAAAATATTGCAACAATCACCATTTTATTCCCTAGGGTCTCTGCTAAAAAAATATATATAATGTTTGGGGGTTCTAAGTGATTTTCTAGCAGAAAATACAGGATTTTTACTTGTAAGCAACAAGTGTCAGAAAAGATTTAGTCTTTAAATGGTTAAACTGAAAACTTCTCCACGGAGTTCAGTCTATTGATAAAAAGAACCTGAAAGATACAAATGTATCTTCTTATCAGACTTGGCAGGCTGCCCAGAGGAGGGGAGAATCCTCTCCACAGATAACTCAGAGAGATCGCTGTTACTGATAAAAACGGGGATCTGTCTGTTTACATTGACAGATCCCCATTCTGGCCCTCTGAGTAGTGATCGCAGGGTCGCGGTGGACATCGCAGCCGCCGGCCATGTGCATTGGCTCCACCGTCACGCCCCCTATAACTCTCTGCTGTACAGCTACGGCGATTCGCGCAGCTATGCCAACCTGCCGCCGTATAATGACGGCGAGCAGTTAAAGCGGAGTTCCGCGGAAAAAAAATAATTAAAAGTCAGCAGCCACAAATACTGCCACTGCTGTCTTTTAAAATAAGGACACTTACCTGTCCAGGGTGCCCGCGATGTTCTCACCCGAAGGCGAACCGTCCCTCGGCTCCCGGGTGGAGGTGCTGCCATCTTCAGTAAGGGGATCAGGAAGTGAAGGCTTATGGCTTCACAGCCTGGTTCCCTACTGTGCATGCGCGAGTTGCGCTGCGCATCCTGACTGGTCCCTGCTGTCTTCTGGGACCTGTGTGTCTTCCAGAAAACAGCGGGGGAGACAGAGGAGGGGCCAGACATGGCGTAGATTGCCGCGGATTCTGCGGAAATCTATTGCCGGAAGTGGGAACAAATACCTGTATTAGACCGGTATTTGCTCCCCCCTGAAAGGTGCCAAATGTGACACCGGGACAGGGGGTGGAGGAAGCAGATAAGTGGAAGTTCCATTTTTGGGTGGAACTCCGCTTTAAGTTGTTCATGAACAAACTGCCTCCTGCTACAGCCAAATATTTCAAAATCAGTCCAGAGTACCTGCTGCTATATTTCTGCACCCCAGTTCGATGTTTTCAAGCATAGTTGAGTCACTTAGCCTTGTTTCCATGTTACAGAAAGGGATCCAGAATCTGCTGCACGTCAAGCTTTATTGCATGTTCCATAAAATCATCAGTGTGGGGTACAGCTGAAAGTTAACGCGCTTTGCGCTACATCTAGTACTTACTCATAATCTCCACTTGTTTCCATGTCCTATTCATGAAAACATAGGAACTGGGGTGCAGAAAAATGGCAGCAGGTGCTCTGGACCGATGAGTCAAAATGTGAAATATTTGGCTGTAGCAGGAGGCAGTTTGTTAAAAACACGCTTTTTGTAGCTTTTTGCATTGGCGTTAATGCATGTTTAGCCACGCTAGCTTTTAGCAGCGCTTCTCTGCTTCTATTAAAAATCAATGGTTCCCTATGTTAGCCCATTGATTTGAATAGAAGTCGCACCACAAGTTGGATCATGATGATGCGACTTGCGGTGCGGCTTGTGCGCTGAGGATTTTGAAGGGGAACCCCTCACCAAAATGAAAAAAAAAACTGGCATGGGGTTCCCCTCAAGACCATACCAGTAGGGAAACCCCCCCCCCCCAAAAAATCCATACCAGACCCTTACCGAGCACACAGCCTGGCAGGTCAGAAAAAGGAGAGCGAGCACCCCCCTCCGGACCATACCAAGTCACATGCCCTCAACATTGGGTGTGGGTGCTTTGGGGCGTTGGTTGTTGTGGGTCTGCGGGCGGGGGGCTTATCGGAATCTGGAAGCCCCCTTTAACAAGGGGGTCCCCCAGATCCCGGCCCCCACCCCATGTGAATGAGTATGAGGTACATTGTACCCATACCCATTCACCCAAAAAAGTGTCAAAAATAAAAACAGTACACAGGTTTTAGACAAAGTAATTTATTGAGGCAGCTCCGGCATCTCTTCTCCTTCTGATTTCTTCTCCCTCTGGCGAGGTCTTCCTCCTCTGGTCCTTCTCCCTCCATTGATATCTTTCAGTTCTCCTCTCTTTGTTGTCTTCTCTCTCTGATGTTCTCTCGACGCTCTCTCCCACTCTAATGCTAGGGCTGCCGTGTACCATTACGTATATAGCCATGGAGCAGGGTGGCCCGGTGACATCATCCAGAGACCTCGTCCCCTTGTGACCTCACCACCCCATCTTGCCCGGGTGGTGAAATCACAAGGGGTGGGGCCTCTGGATGACATCACCGGGTGGACCCACCCCATGGCTATATAAGTAACGGCACACAGCAGACCCAGCATTACAGCGGGAGAGAGCATTTAGGGTTTTCTTTTAATTTTAGTGAGGGTTCCCCTTGATAAGGTCAGGGATTTAATTTAGAGTTCTCACTTAACATAATGCCTACGTGTAAATCTGTTATGAATGTAACTTTTTTGGCTGTTAAACTCGATTGAAGCTGCTTTTGTTTTCTTGTAACTGTATTGCCATGGAGTTGAAGCCTGTGTTCGTAGCCCAGGTGACTCCTGTTGTTGTTTACCCTTGCCCTTTGTGGGGGGGTTGTGCTAATGCTATTGTTTGTATAATTGCCTATAAAAAGGCCTTTGAAAGAGTAAAAGGCAGCAGTCCTTTATGCTGAGAACTGTGATACAGACATACCTGACTCCGTGTCATTTTTCTTATAGAAGCAATAATTTGGCAAAGCAATATAAACTTAAGCAACTTGTTTAAAAGTTGAACCTAACATTTTGGCGCCCGGACGAGGGACTCACCGATGATACTACAAGAGGTGGTTGAGCTACGCTGACGGAACAAAAGGACAGGCATTCCGGGAACCACAGATCAAAAAAAACCTGCGCAGGTAAGAAAAAGCTTTATTTTTCTTATATTCTGTGCTCCCCTGATTTGTGCCTATCCGTTCTGTCAGTTACGGTTCTCCTGGTTTTAAAACACCAGCCTCTGTAGTGGTGAGTCTAGAATTACTGCATATTTTCGTTTATATTGCTGGAATTATTTGTTTGTTTTGTTATCTGTGTTTGTCTTGTCTGTCTTGTTGAGAAAGTGAATGAGCCTTGTCAAGGATGGTATGAGTTAGAAGGGGATTGCCGAACTAAGCAACAGAATGCGCCTTACCTCACACGATTGGGAACCTGAGGGCTTGTGAGCTTGGGGGTCTGACGCTTATGCTTAACCTCACATCTAACTCATAAACCATAGACGGGTTGAGAGTATAAGCCCTGTCTGCTCCATAAAGCAGGGATAAGAGTGTATGAGAGGGATTCCCAGATACGAGGGGGGGGAATAAGATCTCCAAAAGTCCGGAGATCTAGTCGGATACCTGGCCACTTAAAGGAATGCTTGTATATGTTGTAGCCGCATTTTTGTATATGTTGTAGCCGCATTCTGGTTTGTTATTGGGCTAGCATATAAAGTAATTCGATTTCAGAAATTTCATTCCGGAGAGGTTTTTAGAATTCTAGCACCCTAGGAGGAAGGCAACGAGGAACTAGTGTAACTTAGCTGGTTTGTTATTGGGCTAGCATATAAAGTAATTATTCATTGTTGTATATGTTGTAGCCGCATTATATTGTACACTAAGTGTCCCACACGCTACCTAGGCAGGACTGTTAGAATGGGCCAGAGGAACACAAAACCCAGTCAGGGAATTGTGGCGCACTATACGGTGCCACAGATAATTAAGAACATTTATGGGAAAACCGAAGCACAGGACTTAAAGGATGTCCTTCGTAAATTTAAGGTGAAAGGAGCAGCGGGCTTAGACCCGGATGTATGGAGTGAAATAAAAAGGGACAGACAAGGAGAGGTGTTAGAGAAGCAATGGATGCGTCAGGTTCAATGCTTAATTAAGGTCTCAAATAGAGCGAAAGAAGAGGGGTGGAAGTATAATCCAGATTGTGATGGTTGGGATATGAAAGATAGAAGAACAAAAAATGTCGAGGCTCCCAGCTCAGCCATCCCACCCCCATACACTGACGTAGAACGCAAGCCACACAAGATATATCCGGTACTTGAGGGGAGAGGATGGGTTTGTCAGGATTGTGGAGCACAAAACCCAGAATGGGCAGTAGAATGTGTGCATTGTGGGCAGGGCCGGTACAAGGCAGGGGCGGAAGGGGCACGTGCCCTGGGCGCTACCATTTGCTATAGGGGGGGGCGCAGCCTGCAAGTGACGTTCTGCCACGGCCGCCGCCCGCCAATGTGGACAATAATACAACAGTCCAGTGCATTTACAGTCCCCAGCGGCACTGTACAAATTGCCTTTGTGTGCTCCTGCATCCTCCCTTCCCTCAGCACAAACTACTCTGTTACAGTTTACTCCCCTATGGAGGAGTGCCGTAGTCTCTGCCAGCGCCGTGACGTCACACACGGCCGGAGGCGAGGTGGGAGGACGCAGAGGAGCGCAGGGAGGCGGGAGCTGTGTCGGCGCGCTGTCACCTCAAGGAGCGAGCGAGCGGAGAGGAGAGGAGAGGAGAGGAGGGGAGGAGCTGCTGCCTGCCTGGCTGGCTCTAGTAGCTGCTGCTGGATTCAATCTCGAAGGAAGCGAAGGTAGAAGAGTGCAGTGCCAGTGTCATGTATGCCAGTGTTCTGACTCAGATCTTCAGCAGTGGTGGTCACTGGTAATTAACCTCGCCTCAGCCTTAGATTTATTAATCTGTTTTTAGTGTTTACTTACACAAGTTCAGACTCAGAACTTCTGAGTCTGAACTTGTGTAAGTAAACACTAAAAAACAGATTAATAAATGGCTGGATTGGGGGAGGGGAGGAGGCTGAGGCGAGGTTAATGACCAATGACCACCGCTGCTGTTTAACCACTTAACAACCGGCCCATAGCCGAATGACGGCTACAGGGCGGTTGCTTAACTCTGGGAGGACTTACTATGACGTCCTCCCAGAATTCCCCTCTCGCAGCGCTGTGGGCTGGATGTGTAGTGCCCACAGCGCTGCTCAGTGACATCCAGCCATCCATCCATGCTCAGCCATCCCTAATGCTCTGCAATGCCCCACAATACTCTGCAATGCCCCAGAATACTGTGCAATACTCTGCAATGTCCCACAATACCCCGCAATACTCTGCAATACCCCACAATACTCTGCAATACACCACAATACTGTGAAATACTCTGCAATACCCCACAATACTGTGCAATATTCTGCAATACCCCACAATACTGTGCAATACTCTGCAATACCCCGCAATACTCTGCAATACCCCACAACACTGTGCAATACTCTGCAATACTCTGCAATACCCCGCAACACTGTGCAATACCCCGCAATACTGTGCAATACCCCGCAACACTGTGCAATACTCTGCAATACCCCGCAATACTCTGCAATACCCCACAATACTGTGCAATACTCTGCAATACCCCACAATACTGTGCAATACTCTGCAATACTCTGCAATACCCCGCAACACTGTGCAATACTCTGCAATACCCCGCAATACTGTGCAATACCCCGCAACACTGTGCAATACTCTGCAATACCCCGCAATACTCTGCAATACCCTGCAATACTCTGCAATACCCCACAATACTGTGCAATACTCTGCAATACCCCACAATACTGTGCAATACTCTGCAATACCCCGCAACACTGTGCAATACTCTGCAATACCCCGCAACACTGTGCAGTACTCTGCAATACCCCACAATACTGTGCAATACTCTGCAATACCCAGATATACTCGGTGATACCCCGCCATACTCTGCAATACTCTGCAATACCCCACAATACTGTGCAATACTCTGCAATACCCTGCAACACTGTGCAATACTGTGCAATACCCCACAATACTGTGCAATACTCTGCAACACTGTGCAATACCCCACAATACTGTGCAATACCCCACAATACTGTGCAATACTCTGCAACACCCTGCAACACTGTGCAATACTCTGCAACACCCTGCAACACTGTGCAATACTCTGCAATACCCCACAATACTGTGCAATACCCCACAATACTGTGCAATACTCTGCAATACCCCGCAATACTCTGCAATACCCCACAACACTGTGCAATACTCTGCAATACTCTGCAATACCCCGCAACACTGTGCAATACTCTGCAATACCCCGCAATACTGTGCAATACCCCGCAACACTGTGCAATACTCTGCAATACCCCGCAATACTCTGCAATACCCCACAATACTGTGCAATACTCTGCAATACCCCACAATACTGTGCAATACTCTGCAATACTCTGCAATACCCCGCAACACTGTGCAATACTCTGCAATACTCTGCAATACCCCGCAACACTGTGCAATACTCTGCAATACCCCGCAATACTCTGCAATACCCCGCAACACTGTGCAGTACTCTGCAATACCCCACAATACTGTGCAATACTCTGCAATACCCAGATATACTCGGTGATACCCCGCCATACTCTGCAATACTCTGCAATACCCCACAATACTGTGCAATACTCTGCAATACCCTGCAACACTGTGCAATACTGTGCAATACCCCACAATACTGTGCAATACTCTGCAACACTATGCAATACCCCACAATACTGTGCAATACCCCACAATACTGTGCAATACCCCACAATACTGTGCAATACTCTGCAATACCCCGCAATACCCCAAAATACCCTGCAATACCCTGCAATACCCCACAATACTCTGCAATACTTTGCAATACCCCGCAATACCATGCAATACCCTGCAATACCCTCTGATACTCGGCGATACCCTGCCATACTCTGTAATACCCTGCCATACTCTGCAATACCCCACCATACTCTGCAATACCCCGCCATACTCTGCAATACCCCACCATACTCTGTAATACCCTGCCATACTCTGCAATACCCCACCATACTCTGTAATACCCTGCCATACTCTGTAATACCCTGCCATACTCTGCAATACCCCGCCATACTCTGCAATACTCTGTGATACCCAGCCATACCCTTCCATATCCAGCCATAGTCTGCAATACTCGGTGATACCCAGCCATGCTCAGTTATACCCAGCCATGCTCAGTTATACCCAGCCATGCTCGGCCTCTGTATGTGGCCAGGCTGTGGAAGTCTCACACATGTGGTATCGCCGTACTCAGGAGGAGTAGGAGAATCTATTTTGGGGTGTCATTTTTGGTATGTACATGTTATGTGTTAGAAATATTGTATAAATGGACAACTTTGTGTTAAAAAAAAAATGCGTTTTAACCACTTCCCGCCCGCCGGTTGTCATACGACGTCCTTGACTTTGTGCGGGGATATCTGAATGAAAAACGGGGGGGGGGGGGGGGGGGGCGCAGTTTGCCATCTTCGCCCTGGGCACCAAATGGCCTTGTCCCAGCACTGATTGTGGGGCACAAAAACCTCATCCAGAAACTGTAGCTCCCGTACGCACTGATACACGCATTGTTCAGGTAAACAATCCAGAATTTGGACAAGCAGCCCATCCAAATGCCCCACCTACTGTCACTCGTAGAATGCAAATAAGGACTTGGGCACCATGGTCGGCAGACACCCTTATGGCATTAATACAGAGCGCCCCAGACCCGGTAGCAAAGCCAGCTGCTTTTTGTAGATTTGTGACACAGTTAATGAATACACATGAAGCGACCTGGCAGGATGGGGAGGATCTATGCAGACACAAAATGACGCTGACCCTGTTTAACCAGTTTATGACAGAAATAGGTCCACACAGACCTGCAGGACAAGTTGATGGGGATGGCAATTTAGAGACAGGACATGTCAGACATATAGACTCAAGGGCCCCTTTTATTGCTAGATTAGAAGCTTTTTGTCATGCAAAACAACAGGAGAGGGGGTCAATATCACCCATGAAACAAATGCCAGGGCAGACTGTATCAGACTTTTACTTATCTAAAGAAAGTATGATGGCAGATGAGGGAATGGATTTAGAGCTGCCAGTCACGATCTGAGCCTTCAATAGACAGTTTATGGAAGGATTAATTCCACAGATAAGTGAGAGACTGAAAGCCTGTACACCACCCTTAATTTGTTGCGATTTTTGGCAGAAAAAGGTTGCAAGGTTAATAAGAAAAAGTTACAAGTGTGTCAGGAAAAAGTTATCTTTTTGGGACATTGTATATCACAGGGTACGAGACATCTCACTGAGAAGAGGGTTCAAGTGATAAAGGGAATGTTACCCCCACGGAATTTCAAACAATTGCGTATGTTTTTAGGTATCGTGTCATATTGTAGACAGTGGATACCACATGCTAGCGCTTTGATGCAGCCATTATACGATTGTTTGAAAATTGTACCGTATGTGCTTACAGAAGTAGCTTATGAATCGTTTATCACTTTGAAAAAGTTGTTGATTTCTGCCCCGGCTATTGGTATACCAGATTACACCAAGATATTTAATCTGTACATTGCTGAGATCACTGGACATGCCACAGGTGTTCTGACACAGGCACATGTAAAACAAAGACCAGTCGCTTACTTTTCAGCAGCATTAGATCCAGTATCTAGAGGTTCACCGTCTTGTGTACGGGCGGTAGCAGCAGTGTCAATTATCATAGATAAGTCATCAGAGATTGTTCTAGACAATCCAGTCGTAGTGCATACCACACATGACATACATGCAATCTTGTCTCAGGTACAGCCCAAACACATTTCAATGGCTAGGCAATTAAGGTTACAGTGTACTTTACCCTTACCTCCAAATGTCACTTTTCAGCGCTGTACAACCTTAAATTTGGCCACCTTTTTGCCTCTTCAGTCACCAGATTTGGCAAGGGGGAATGATAGTGCTAATAGTACTAGTGAGAAAGGAAATGAGGTACCTGACACTCTTTTGTTTAAAGAAGTAGATCAGCACGATTGTTTTCAGCTCATGGAACAGGAGACAATGGGATTCCCACACGTTACAGATACACCAATTTTAAATGCTGAGCACACTTTGTACATAGATGGCAGTAGGTTTGCTGATGACAAGGGTAAATATTACACAGGGTATGCTGTAGTGACTGATACGCAGGTAATTGAAGCACAGGCCTTACCAGCCCACATGTCAGCACAGGAAGCAGAATTAAAAACTTTAGAACAAGCCCTAGAATACTTAAAAGAACGAGAAGGGAATATTTACACTGACTCCGCTTACGCTTATGGCATAGCGCACGATTATGGCCACATATGGAGGGCTAGAGGTTATCTGACAGCAGCAGGTACACCTGTAAAACATGGAGAAGGGATTAAGAGAGTCCTGAACAATCTTCAAAAGGTTAAACGAGTGGCCATCATGAAGATAGCGGCACACACGAGCGCAAAAACAATTGAGGCAAAAGGAAATGCATTTGCAGATTTGACTAGGGGAAGGAAGCCCTGAGACCTTAGCAGCGGTAGAGGTGAGTATCCCAGAACCAACATGGCAGCAGCTGAGTAAATTACAGGAGCAAGCAGGGGAGAGCGAGAAAGATAAGTGGGTCAGAATGGGAGCTGCACCAGATCTTGACAATGTATGGAGGGAAGGGGGCAAAATATGCCTACCTGCCTCTCTGTACCCAGCAATGGCAGCGGCAGTTCACCTACCCACACACGTCAGTTCCAATTCCATGTATAGGATTGTGAACCAAGGATGGCTCGCCCCTGGATTCAGTAGCACTGCAAGAAACTACTGTGCAGCCTACCAAATCTGTCTCCTGAATAACCCAGGACAGAGAGTAAAAACCCCACGAAAACACCAGGTCCGGGCCCAATACCCCTTCCAGAGACTGCAAATTGATTACATACAAATGCCTAAGAGCGGCCCCTTTGAATTTGTCCTCGTGTGTATCGATTTATTCTCAGGTTGGCCCGAAAGTTATCCAGTAAAATCGGCTACAGCTAAAGCCACAGCTAAGAAACTGATCACTGAGTTAATACCTAGGTTTGGTCTTCCTGAAACCATAGAATCAGATAGGGGGACACACTTTACAGGAGAAATCATGCAGAATGTGATGACCATGTTAGGGGTTCAACAAAGTTTCCACACCCCTTACCACCCACAGAGTTCAGGATCAGTGGAGAGAGTAAATGGGACAATAAAGTTAAAAATACAAAAAGCCATGCAAGAGTTAAACAAGCCTTGGCCAGAATGCCTGCCTTTGGCTTTGTTCTCTATAAGGTACACTCCAACAGGAAAGACAGGATTATCCCCATATGAGATACTTTTTGGGAATGCACCTAGATTAGGTCTATACTTTCCACAGAGTATGCAATTGCAATGTGATAGTTTGACTGCATATGTAATACAATTACAACAACGTCTAACTAAGATCCACAAAAGTGTGTATTCTTCTCTTCCAGACCCTAATTCAATAGCAGGTACACATACTCTGCTACCAGGGGATTATGTATATGTAAAGAAACACACCAGAAAGACATTGGAGCCAAGGTTTGAAGGTCCTTATCAAGTGCTTTTGACCACAGCCACCTCAGTAAAGCTGGAAGGAAAACCTACCTGGATACACGCATCACACTGCAAGAAACAACCCGAGAAAACAACATGATGAAATATCTACTTACATATTTTCTGTTGAAAATTGTTGTTTTACAAATACGTGCATGGACTCCTGGTATTAATGTAATTGAGGTAGACGAAACAGCAAACTTTCAATGGGTTATAGATGATCCTAAAGTAGCAAATGATTCAGGATATGAGATGAATAAGTATTATGATGTAGGTAATTACACTGTTAAAGGACACAGGCGACCATTTCATATAGATGTAGGGAAAGACGAAAAAAGTACTCTTGCGCACTGGTGTGTTAGCTAAAAAAGTTCAAGAAGGACCATGGACTTCGGCTTTGCTGCTCTCAAAGGATGGGATTATCCTAATAGTGAAAGACAAAGAGAGAAACAAGAGAGCGCACCAGCCTAGTGCATTATCCTTAGCGAGTTTATTAGATTAAAAACAAGGTAAAAGCTACTCACAAAAGTCGCAGGTAAAATTGCATATCGAACGCACAAAGGCAATAGTTCCAGTGGTAGGCAGCTGTCCAGGTCCCGGGAGGGAGGCACACGGACCGCCGCTGGCTTACGTGTTTCAAAGGTTTGACCTTCTTCCTCAGAGCCTTAGTGGTGGCAGTCTCCTGCCGACTTTTTATATACACATGTTAGGCTAAAACAGACTGATCAGGTTGGTATCGGGGCTCCTCCCTTAATTGATGGGCGGTCCTCTGGGGGGAGGGGGGGGTGTTGTTTTGTTTTGGATCTTGGCTAGGTTAACATAGTGTTAGTTGGTATGCTTCCATATCCACTATTGTTATCACCAGTAAAGTCAATCTAACCCATAGTGGGTGAGCTGATAAGATCGTACCAGTAGTAATCTGCTCTTCTACCCTCGCATTCATATGTCACATAAATGATACAGAGTAATGTGCAGTGTTCAGAGGGTTAGAAGCATGAGAAAAAAAGGGGGGGGGTGTACCTTATCATATGTGGATCTAATGCCATCTCCTCTGCTTGAGTGCGTTTGTCTCTGCAGGGGCTGTGTCTGTGTGGGCTGCCATTGCTGACACGTTCGCTCCTAAGCCCCATGGAACCGGGTGGAACGCACACCGCCGATTAACTTCCGGGTTGCGGTCCACAGGGCGGAAGTGCGGTCGTGATGTCACATCCCGTGCGCCTTACGGCGCCTGGGATGTGACTCAATAGAGTAAACAGTGGCCTCCATCTTGCCGTAGACACAGATAGAGGTCAAAGTCAGACTGATAGCGTCTGACTTCAAGTTAGAGAGAGTGGGAATGATAAAAATATGTAACTAGATTGAATATATAAGAGAAAACAATATTAAATAGTGGTAAGCAATATTATGTAGTGATAACAGGGAAATTCAAGGGGGACCAAGGGAGGGGAGTGGTGAAGTCTGGTCTGGAACAATAGTTGAGGATGGCAGTGCTCAAAACATGTGTATTTATAAGCCGGCAGGAGACCCACTTACATTGTATTTAAAAGATAATAAAAATACTAAGATAATAAAAATACTAAGGCCAATCCACCTGAAGAACCACTAACAGAGAATCCTCCAATGACAAGAGACCCCATAAACATAACCACCACTAATGTCAGTGAAAACCCACAACTAGAAAGAGGAACATTCATCATACCATCAGCTAACGGGAGGAATATTTTACCTCTACTCGCCAATTGTACCCCAGGCGCTTTACCTGAGAATGTAGATGTTGCTTCCGATATCGACAGTCAATTGCTTAAGGACATTCCCACGTATAATCCGTTTTCCACTCTTGGCGATCTAGAAGCCAATAGTATAAGCATTTCAGACATCACACCCCCTTTGGTTTTTTTAGAGCAAGCAGTTGCAACCCTGGGGGGGTCTGCAACAAACCTTTTACCGGATCCTCTATTACATATACTGTCCACGGGGAAGAAAATAAGGAAAAGAGAAGAAGAACACGAAGAGGAAAAAGGGGAGGAGAGAGATACAAAAAGAGGCAGACTATAGAAACCGCTCACTCTACTATTAAGATCTATTATCTTTCTAGCTCTGTTTTTTCTGAAACCGAGCTAGACCTCCTTAGGAAGGGCCTTAACTTCGCCCCACCTAGTGTACCAAATTTGTTTGAACTATTTATAGATCTAAATAAATATATACGTAAGCTTACTATACAAAGATACTACACATTAAAAGAAGCCAAGAATGTGAATAGCACGGTTAATGTAAGAGTAGAGTCAGAAGAGCCATTACCATCCGATAGTAGTATGGAAGAGGACTCCATACTCAATATTCTCGAAGAGCTCTACCAAGAAGCACACTTTGAGGGTCAAACAATTTTCGAACCCAAATTTGCCCCCACATGTGAAAGTGCTATTGTCCATACCTCTTTCAGACCAAAATCCACCTTCTTTCCCCATTGGGCCAAAGGGAGATTCATCTCTACCTTTTATGATACGGTTTTTAACACGTTTAAAACAAAGTTTGATAAACCTATGAAGACTAATATGAATATAGACAAAAATGCTGTACCTATAGATGCCCTTAAACAAAATAAGGATATAATTATCCGAAAGGCTGATAAAGGTGGGAGTCTAGTCATTCAAAATAGAGATGAATATCTATCTGAGGCAAGAAGACTCCTGGGCGACACTCAAACATATGCTGTACTAAAAAGAGATCCCACTCTGGAATACACTAAGGAGCTTAAAATACTTCTAGATGATGCTTTATCCAAAGAGATCCTCACCAAAAATGAGTACCTCTTTTTGTACAATAGACATGCTGCCACCCCGCATTTCTATCACATACCGAAGGTACACAAAAGCCTTCTTAATCCTCCAGGTAGACCTATAATATCTGGGATTGACAGCCTCTCTAGTAACTTGGGGTGCTACATTGACCACTTCCTGCAGGATATAGTGTTCGAGTTGCCATCCTTTGTCAAAGACTCTGGCCATGTGCTGGAGATACTGTCAAACTACAAATGGCTACCTGGTTACAGATGGCTCTCTTTGGATGTAGCTTCATTATATACATCAATAAATCATACATTTGGCTTAAGAGCCATTAACCATTTCTTACTAAAGGATGACAGGATGAATCCTCGGCAGGCTAAGTTCCTATTGGATTGTGTGGAATTCTCCCTCACACACAATTATTTTTCCTTCTTAGGTGACCATTATTTGCAAATAAAAGGTACAGCTATGGGAGCCAGGTTTGCCCCCAGTTATGCGAATATCTTTATGGGATTCTGGGAAGAACACTTCATATGGAAGAACAATCCCTTTGGGGCAAACCTGGTCCTATATGCGAGATACATTGATGACATCTTGATCATCTGGGATGGGTCAGATCAAAGTCTCCAGAGCTTTCTGGAACATTGCAGAAACAACCCATTTGGAATAGAATTCACTCATGTCCTAGATGAGAAATGTCTAGTCTTCCTGGATTTGGAACTACAGAGTGATCAAGATGGCAACATCTTTTCCAAAACTCATTTTAAACCCAGCGGGGGCAATTCATACTTACATGCTAAAAGCAACCACCACCCCAGGTGGATACAGAATGTCCCCTTTGGCCAATTTTGTCGCCTCAGAAGAACATGTACCAAGAAAGAGGATTATTTAGAACAGAGCAAACTCCTTATGCAGAAATTCAGTGAGAAGGGCTATGAAGCTAACCACATAGAATCAGCCTTTTCTAAATATTTGGCTCTCTACGACGAACAATCTAGTAATGATTCGAACAACACAGAACCCCGACACCAGACCACCCCAGCTATCCAACAGGCCTGCTTCTCTACCCAATATACAAGTAAAGCGTTCGAAATCCAGAGTATTATCAAAAAGAATTGGAATATTCTGAAGCATGACCCTGTTTTGGGTAAGACACTCCCTGATCACCCGAATATAGTTTTCCGGAAACCCCAAGATCTTAGAAGCCTGATAGCCCCAAGCAGGGTAAAAACATGTACTAGCAAACCAACCAACAGCTGGGCAACAATTTTTGACCAAAAAGGTTGCTATAGATGCGGCATCAGGAACTGTGGCACATGCAATTACATGTGGCATAGGAAAAAAACGGTAGTAGGGAGAGACGGAAAAATCCACCCAATTAAGCAATTTATCAACTGCGGAACAGAGTATGTAGTGTACGGTATAGTTTGTCCTTGCGGGCGTTTATACGTAGGCCGCACGCAACGCCCTATGCGAGTGAGAATTGGTGAACACAAATGCGGTATTATGAACTTAAGAGATAAATACCCAGTCCCTAGACACTTTGTAGAAGTGCATCAAGGGGACCCTGCTGGTATGAAAGTATTTGGGATCGAGTCGATTGGAAGGGAGCTGGATATAGGAAGAAGGTACCAGAGGCTCTGCAAAAGAGAAGCCTTCTGGATCTTTACCCTCGGTAGGCTTGCTCCAGGAGGCCTAAATGAGGATCCAGAAGTACATAAAATAGTATAATAATATTGACACTAAGTGTTGTGGATTGCCCCTCCCTCCCCCCCCCTCCCTCCTCCCTTCCCCCCCCCCCCATACAATATCTCGTTCACCGATTTATATTAAATAACCTTTGGGCCATTTGTTCTAATATACAAAAACCACTATATGAATGTCTATTGAGGTGTTAACAACAAAAACCCTCCTCCCCCCCCCTCCCCCCCCTCCCCTCTCTCTTTCTAGATTAGATAGGCAAGGTACACAGTCCGTTGTACTTATACACGGATTCTATTTTTAACAAAAAATTCCTTTTTTAAAAAGATTTGTCTTTTTTAATAATCACCGTATGCACATATATGGATATGTGATTGATGTGTATAAGGCTTTTATTTTCTATATATATGTGTATATATATATTATCACTTTTTATAGAAAATATTTTATATGTATTTTATTACATTTATTATCTTTTAAATACAATGTAAGTGGGTCTCCTGCCGGCTTATAAATACACATGTTTTGAGCACTGCCATCCTCAACTATTGTTCCAGACCAGACTTCACCACTCCCCTCCCTTGGTCCCCCTTGAATTTCCCTGTTATCACTACATAATATTGCTTACCACTATTTAATATTGTTTTCTCTTATATATTCAATCTAGTTACATATTTTTATCATTCCCACTCTCTCTAACTTGAAGTCAGACGCTATCAGTCTGACTTTGACCTCTATCTGTGTCTACGGCAAGATGGAGGCCACTGTTTACTCTATTGAGTCACATCCCAGGCGCCGTAAGGCGCACGGGATGTGACATCACGACCGCACTTCCGCCCTGTGGACCGCAACCCGGAAGTTAATCGGCGGTGTGCGTTCCACCCGGTTCCATGGGGCTTAGGAGCGAACGTGTCAGCAATGGCAGCCCACACAGACACAGCCCCTGCAGAGACAAACGCACTCAAGCAGAGGAGATGGCATTAGATCCACATATGATAAGGTACACCCCCCCCCCCTTTTTTTCTTTTTTTCTCATGCTTCTAACCCTCTGAACACTGCACATTACTCTGTATCATTTATGTGACATATGAATGCGAGGGTAGAAGAGCAGATTACTACTGGTACGATCTTATCAGCTCACCCACTATGGGTTAGATTGACTTTACTGGTGATAACAATAGTGGATATGGAAGCATACCAACTAACACTATGTTAACCTAGCCAAGATCCAAAACAAAACAACACCCCCCTCCCCCCAGAGGACCGCCCATCAATTAAGGGAGGAGCCCCGATACCAACCTGATCAGTCTGTTTTAGCCTAACATGTGTATATAAAAAGTCGGCAGGAGACTGCCACCACTAAGGCTCTGAGGAAGAAGGTCAAACCTTTGAAACGCGTAAGCCAGCGGCAGTCCGTGTGCCTCCCTCCCGGGACCTGGACAGCTGCCTACCACTGGAACTATTGCCTTTGTGCGTTCGATATGCAATTTTACCTGCGACTTTTGTGAGTAGCTTTTACCTTGTTTTTAATCTAATAAACTCGCTAAGGATAATGCACTAGGCTGGTGCGCTCTCTTGTTTCTCTCTTTGTCTTTCACATATAGATGTAGGTATTGCATGGATACAGGCAGACCCACTCTCAGAAGTAACTGTAACTTTCCAGTGGAACGATAATATGGGTTTCCCCTTTAACAATAGTAAGAACCATAGGTGTCATAAAATATCCCTTTCACAGACATGGAAACAAGCCCGGGAACGGGTAGTGGGACAAATGTACCAAATATTAGTCCATAAAGCAGGGGGAGAAAATATATCAGAAGGGATGTTTAATCTGACAGATATTACCGTTAATCAATCAAGTACTTTCCTCTGTGCCTCTTGGTGGAGGGAAGAGAGAAATGATGGGTGGTATTGGAGTGCAGAGGCCTATGGATTTCACATACAAATGGAGGAAGAAGTAACGCCAACAATTGAATCTTCCATATTAACACCCGTACCAAACACTTGCATAAATGTATCAACATCACAACAGAAAACAAAAATAAAATTCAATATCACCTTTCCCCCGATACCGGAGTGTAGGTATAAACGAGAATGGTACGACACACTACTGGGACTGACAGGTACAGGGATGGGAATTTTAAACTCGGTCGAGATAGAAGAAATGAACAACAGATGGAAGCATGCAGGGGGACACATAGCTGACAGCTTGACTATCACAAGCAAATGGTTACCCACCACTTTTGAAACCCAACTGCAAGAAATACCCCTATTACAATTTTTGGGAGGGTTAATAAATCACACGATAGGAGCAGAGCTCCAGCTGTGGAATCAAAATCAACAGTTTGTAAATTTCACACAGTGCTCTTTTAACCTCTTATCCTATCATATACAAATAAATAGGGCCAGGACTGAACTACAGTTGGGAAATTATCATACCTGGATGAAATATTTTAAGGGTTTAACTGACGATGGTGTATGGTTCCAAGCAAAAGGGATAAGATAGAATGTGAAGAGAAATGGTGTGTAGGAAGGTTCGAAGCATACCGGGTAGCAGATGTAATGGAAATGTGTAAAATAGTGGTCATGCCACTAGTAATTAAAGACGAGTTTTGGTATCCAGAAATATATGGGAAATATGTAGATAAAGGAAACAGAACCCATGATTTAACTCTATGTGAAGGAACCAATAAGGGAATGGTATGTGGCAGAAGTTCCCCAGTATATGAACCTTGCTTGTTAAAATACCAAACTAGCATATGCAAAATGCAAAGAACACTGATAAATGTGAACAATAGATTCATAGAAATAGGACCCCAGCATATTTGTATCATTACTAATGACAACCGCACCATGTCAGCATTAAATAAATCGGCGCCGTTTGCGGGATGTATAAAAAAGATTAAAATATTACAATGGGGTAACGACACCTATCTTTTTGAACCAGACGCCGATAAGATATTCTCTTCAGTCTATGAGGTACATAATCTCACTGACACTACACCCTTTATAATTTCTTTAGACCCACTAAAACAGGTTTTGGAACAATCAGAGTTGTTAAGACAACACATAGAAACACTAGAACATACCCTACAAAATAACCTTGTATCCGC
The DNA here is from genome assembly GCA_037952835.1 of Lithobates septentrionalis. Classification (NCBI taxonomy): domain Eukaryota; kingdom Metazoa; phylum Chordata; class Amphibia; order Anura; family Ranidae; genus Lithobates; species Lithobates septentrionalis. Next base: position 2,569,959 of record JBBDGP010002445.1, read on the forward strand.
AATTATTGACAAAGGTAGACTAGTACATCTTTCCTCACAGATACAACAGGATACTGCACCACATTGGTGGGATATATTCAGTGGAATGTCTTCTACAGCAACCAATACCTTTCACTGGTTGTTAAGTCCAATGGTAATTATTGTTCTAATATTAATATCACTTACAATCACGAATATATGTGTATACAGGAAAATAAATAGAAAAATTAGGAGAATAGACAGGGCATACCGATAAATGTGTATTGACATCACCCTACTCCTATAAAACTCCTCTTCTTGAATTTTAAGATGTTGGTAATACCTAGGGGGATGGGTTCTACCCCTCTGACAACTCGCGGTCAGGGAAAGGACTCTGGGGAAAAACTGACTAGAACTTATTCATGAGGACCCAGGGGGAAGGAGAGGATGATGTCAAAGGGGGAAATTGATAAGGTCAGGGATTTAATTTAGAGTTCTCACTTAACATAATGCCTACGTGTAAATCTGTTATGAATGTAACTTTTTTGGCTGTTAAACTCGATTGAAGCTGCTTTTGTTTTCTTGTAACTGTATTGCCATGGAGTTGAAGCCTGTGTTCGTAGCCCAGGTGACTCCTGTTGTTGTTTACCCTTGCCCTTTGTGGGGGGGTTGTGCTAATGCTATTGTTTGTATAATTGCCTATAAAAAGGCCTTTGAAAGAGTAAAAGGCAGCAGTCCTTTATGCTGAGAACTGTGATACAGACATACCTGACTCCGTGTCATTTTTCTTATAGAAGCAATAATTTGGCAAAGCAATATAAACTTAAAGCAACTTATTTAAAAGTTGAATCTAACACCCTTCAAGATCCTCAGCGCACAAGCCGTGTCGCAAGAGCGATCATCACAATCAGACTGGTGGTGGTTCTATTCAAATCAATGGACTCTCATAGGGAATCATTGATTTTGACATGTCAAAAAAATAAAACCGCTTAATGCGACTGTATCCAGCATTAAGCCGCATTTAGCAGCTTTTACCAGCAGCCAACGTCTTTGCAGCTCTAATGCTAGTCCTTAGAACACGCTGGCCCTGGGTTTTTTTTTTTGTTTTTTTTTAAAGCTTCAAAACACCTATGCCATACCTTACAGCTCCTAAAAGCCTGTGTGTGCATGGAACATAGAATAACATGGAGAGGCGTTTTTAAACTGCAAAAAAAAAAAAAAGTCTGACGCTGCTAAAAGCAGCTGTAAAAATGCCCTGTATGCATGAGGCCTAATGAGTGTCTGTAGGCAACAGGGAAGCATGGTGGAGGTTCCTTGCAAGTTTGGGGCTTCACTTCTGCAAATGGAGTTATAGATTTAGTCATGATCAATGGTGTCCTCAATCTGGAGAAATACAGGCAGATACTTACCCATCGTGCCATACCATCAGGGAGGTGTGTGATTGGTCCCAAATTTATTCTGCGCCAGAACAACGACCCCAAACATGCAGATAATGCCATTCAGAACTATCTTTAGCATAAAGAACAAGTCCTAGAAGCTTACATCCACAGAGGATCTGTGGTTAATCCTCCAAGATGTTTGGAACAATCTACCTGCAAAAACCGTGTGCATCTGTACCTAGAACAATATATGATGGTTTGAAGGCAAAGGGTGGTCACATCAAATATATTTCTCTTCTACAGTATCTCACAAAAGTGAGTACACCCCTCACATTTTTGTAAATATTTTATTATATATTTTCATGTGACAACACTGAAGAAATGGCACTTTGCTACAATGTAAAGTAGTGTGTACAGCTTGTATAACAGTGTAAATTTGCTGTCCCCTCAAAATAACTCAACACACAGCCATTAATGTCTAAACTGCTGGCAACAAATGTGAGTACACCCCTAAGTGAAAATATCCAAATCGGGCCCAATTAGCCATTTTCCCTCCCTGGTGTCATGTGATTCATTAGTGTTACAAGGTCTCAGGTGTGAATGGGGAGCAGGTGTGTTAAATTTGTGTTATTGCTCTCACTGTCTCATACTGGTCACTGGAATTTCAACATGGCCCCTCATAGCAAAGAACTCTCTGAGGATCTGAAAAAAAGAGTTGTTACTCTACATAAAGATGGCCTAGGCCAGTGATGGCGAACCTTGGCACCCCAGATGTTTTGGAATTACATTTCCCATGATGCTCAACTACACTGAAGTGTGCATGAGCATCATGGGAAATGTAGTTCCAAAACATCTGGAGTGCCAAGGTTCGCCATCACTGGCCTAGGCTATAAAAAGATTGTTAAGACCATACAGCGGTTTAACAGGACAGGTTCCACTCAGAACAGGCCTCGCCGTGGTCGACCAAAGAAATTGATTGCACGGGCTCAGCGTCATATCCAGAAGTTGTCTTTGGGAAATAGACATATGAGTGCTGCCAGCATTGAGGTTGAAGGAGGGTCAGCCTGTCAGTGCTCAGACCATACGCCACACACTGCATCAAATTGGTCTGCATGGCTGTCATCCCAGAAGGAAGCCTCTTCTAAAGATGATGCACAAGAAAGCCCGCAAACAGTTTGCTGAAGACAAGCAGACTAAGGACATGAATTACTGGAACCATGTCCTGCAGTCTAACAAGACCAAGATAAACTTATTTGGTTCAGATGGTGTCAAGCATGTGTGGCGGCAACCAGGTGAGGAGTACAAAGACAATTGTGTCTTGCCTACAGTCAAGCATGGTGGTGGGAGTGTCATGGTCTAGGGCTGCATGACTGCTGCCGCCACTGGGGAGCTACAGTTCATTGAGGGAAGCATGAATGCCAACATCTACTGTGACATACTGAAGCAGAGCATGATTCTCCCCCCCTCCCTTCGGAAACTGGGCCGCAGGGCAGTATTCCAACATAATGACCCCAAGCACACCTCCAAGATGACTACTACCTTGCTAAAGGTGATGAACTGGCCAAGCATGTCTCCAGACCTAAACCCTATTGAGCATCTGTGGGGAATCCTCAAACGGAAGGTAAAGGAGCGCAAGGTCTCTTACATCCACCAGCTCCTTGATGTTGTCATGGAGGAGTGGAAGAGGACTCCAGTGGCAACCTGTGAAGCTCTGATGAACTCCATGCCCAAGAGGGTTAAGGCAGTGCTGGAAAATAATGGCGGCCACACAAAATATTGACAATTTGGGCCCAATTTGGACATTTTCACTTAGGGGTGTACTTACTTTTGTTGCCGGCGGTTTAGATATTAATGGCTGTGTGTTGAGTTATTTTGAGGGGACAGCAAATTTACACCGTAATACAAAATCTGTACACTCACTACTTTACATTTTAGCAAAGTGTAATTTCTTCAGTGATGTCACATGAAAAGATATACAGTAATATTTGCGAGTTTGAGAGTAACGCAGTATACGAGCATTTTTTTTTTTTATTTTGACTCGATATGCGAGTGCTAACTTGATATACAAGCAGTACAAGGATCAGGTTTTTTTTTGTTTTTTTTCCTTTTCCTTTTTTTGAAAGATTTTTTTGAAAGATGCTACATACAGAGTATAATTTCAACAGTGTCAGTATTTTTGTACAGAGAAAAAGCAGTTATGATAGGAAGTATCAAAATACATAACAGTATGTCTTGTAGGAGATCAAAAGTTGTAGCCTTCAGATTAAAAAAGAAGGGGGGGGGGGGTAACTGGATGGATCTAAGGAGAAGGGTTCCTAGATTACCCAAGGGAATACCAATGAATGATCTAGGAAGAGATGTGGGGAGGGGAGAGGGAGGAGGAAAAAAAAGAAAAAAAGAGGGGGGGTATGAGCACCAAGTTCATGTTAAAGAGGTGTCTTGGGGGTAGGTTTTGAGGTTGCGGCTGTGGAGGCGAGGGTAGCATTCTCCGTTATGACGTTTGAACGAGGAGAAGAAGTTGGTAGGTGCGAGATGATCTCGTGCAAGGTTTTGTGTCTCGGCTGAAGGTGAGTACCTTATGTTATAGTGGGTCTTTCAGTTGAAAAAAGCAGCCTCACTTACGGTGTTGAGGGAGGCCCGTGGTATGAGAATGAGAGTTCCTCGAGTTTCGCTTGAGCCATAGGAGTGAGCGTTGAGACTATAAAAGGTTGCCATTTGTGGTAGAAATGTGTTTTGCGATAGGTCTGTGTTGAGTTTGTCTCTGAATAGTAGTTGTAAGAGGTCTTTTTTGACTTGTGAGGTGTTCGGCCGTGAGCTGGAGATCCAGCTTTTCAGGATGGCTCTTCTGGCAAGTAGAAGGCATATCAGGGACCAGTCTTTGCCGTAAGGGGTAGAATTGAGTGACCAGGGCAGCAGCTAGGGATCCCAGTGGCCAAAGACAAGGAGCAGGGGGTCTTCGGGCAGTTTCAGCAAGGTTACCTCAAAGATGTAGGATAGGACTTGATCCCAGAAGATGGAGATATATGTGCACGACCAGAAGCGATGTGTCAAGGAGGGCCTGGGGTGTTGACAGAGAGGGCAGATAGAGGCGGTTTGACCTTGTTTGGCCGAGAGGAAGGGAATATGAGCCCGGTGTACAATTTTCAATTGGGTTTCCTTCCTAGATTCGTTGGGAACCAATTTATGGATGGCATTAAGGCCTTGTAGAATTTTGTCCACCAGCTTAGTATCCGGAAAGTCTCTTGCCCAGTTGGCCGCTGATGAGGCTGTGAGAGGGGGAGTGGTTTTCAGAAGAAGAGGTTGGTAAATATCTGAAATTTTGTATGAGTCCTCCGAGAGAAAGATATCAGTGAAAGATGATTTGAACCTTTTAGAGTCATCTCTGCAGGTGACGGTGGAAGCGAGAATTTGTCAACTATAGTTTGGAAATTGATAGGGCGACCAGTCTCTATGTCACATAGTAAAGAGAATTTGGTGAGGCCATTTTGTTGCCACGTGACATAGGGTTGATGTTCCAGACCTGGATGGAAGCTTGGGTTTCCTTGTATTGGAAGTTGGCTAGAAATGAAGGGTGGTAGTTTGAGGCTTTTCCTTACTTCTCTCCAGGCAATTGCAGTGTCCCGTAGCAGGAGGTTGTGCTGAAGTGACGATGGAAGGGATTTCCACTTGCAGTGGAGGAGGGCTACCAAGGAGTAAGGGTGTGTCATTGTGGTTTCCAGGTGATAATTGGAGTCAGTGCTGGGACAAGGCCATTTGGTGCCCAGGGCGAAGATGGCAAACTGCGCCCCCCCCCCCCCCCCGTTTTTCATTCAGATATCCCCGCACAAAGTCAAGGACGTCGTATGACAACCGGCGGGCGGGAAGTGGTTAAAACGCATTTTTTTTTTAACACAAAGTTGTCCATTTATACAATATTTCTAACACATAACATGTACATACCAAAAATGACACCCCAAAATAGATTCTCCTACTCCTCCTGAGTACGGCGATACCACATGTGTGAGACTTCCACAGCCTGGCCACATACAGAGGCCGAGCATGGCTGGGTATAACTGAGCATGGCTGGGTATAACTGAGCATGGCTGGGTATCACCGAGTATTGCAGACTATGGCTGGATATGGAAGGGTATGGCTGGGTATCACAGAGTATTGCAGAGTATGGCGGGGTATTGCAGAGTATGGCAGGGTATTACAGAGTATGGCAGGGTATTACAGAGTATGGTGGGGTATTGCAGAGTATGGCAGGGTATTACAGAGTATGGTGGGGTATTGCAGAGTATGGCGGGGTATTGCAGAGTATGGTGGGGTATTGCAGAGTATGGCAGGGTATTACAGAGTATGGCAGGGTATCGCCGAGTATCAGAGGGTATTGCAGGGTATTGCATGGTATTGCGGGGTATTGCAAAGTATTGCAGAGTATTGTGGGGTATTGCAGGGTATTGCAGGGTATTTTGGGGTATTGCGGGGTATTGCAGAGTATTGCACAGTATTGTGGGGTATTGCACAGTATTGTGGGGTATTGCATAGTGTTGCAGAGTATTGCACAGTATTGTGGGGTATTGCACAGTATTGCACAGTGTTGCAGGGTATTGCAGAGTATTGCACAGTATTGTGGGGTATTGCAGAGTATTGCAGAGTATGGCGGGGTATCACCGAGTATATCTGGGTATTGCAGAGTATTGCACAGTATTGTGGGGTATTGCAGAGTACTGCACAGTGTTGCGGGGTATTGCAGAGTATTGCGGGGTATTGCAGAGTATTGCACAGTGTTGCGGGGTATTGCAGAGTATTGCAGAGTATTGCACAGTGTTGCGGGGTATTGTAGAGTATTGCAGAGTATTGCACAGTGTTGCGGGGTATTGTAGAGTATTGCAGAGTATTGCACAGTATTGTGGGGTATTGCAGAGTATTGCACAGTATTGTGGGGTATTGCAGAGTATTGCGGGGTATTGCAGAGTATTGCACAGTGTTGCGGGGTATTGCACAGTATTGCGGGGTATTGTAGAGTATTGCACAGTGTTGCGGGGTATTGCAGAGTATTGCAGAGTATTGCACAGTGTTGTGGGGTATTGCAGAGTATTGCGGGGTATTGCAGAGTATTGCGGGGTATTGCAGAGTATTGCACAGTATTGTGGGGTATTGCACAGTATTGTGGGGTATTGCAGAGTATTGCACAGTGTTGCAGGGTGTTGCAGAGTATTGCACAGTGTTGCAGGGTGTTGCAGAGTATTGCACAGTATTGTGGGGTATTGCACAGTATTGTGGGGTATTGCACAGTGTTGCAGAGTATTGCACAGTATTGTGGGGTATTGCACAGTATTGCACAGTGTTGCAGGGTATTGCAGAGTATTGCACAGTATTGTGGGGTATTGCAGAGTATTGCAGAGTATGGCGGGGTATCACCGAGTATATCTGGGTATTGCAGAGTATTGCACAGTATTGTGGGGTATTGCAGAGTACTGCACAGTGTTGCGGGGTATTGCAGAGTATTGCACAGTGTTGCGGGGTATTGCAGAGTATTGCACAGTATTGTGGGGTATTGCAGAGTATTGCACAGTATTGTGGGGTATTGCAGAGTATTGCAGGGTATTGCAGAGTATTGCGGGGTATTGCAGAGTATTGCACAGTGTTGCGGGGTATTGCAGAGTATTGCACAGTGTTGCGGGGTATTGCAGAGTATTGCAGAGTATTGCACAGTATTGTGGGGTATTGCAGAGTATTGCACAGTATTGTGGGGTATTGCAGAGTATTGCGGGGTATTGCAGAGTATTGCACAGTGTTGCGGGGTATTGCACAGTGTTGCGGGGTATTGCACAGTATTGCGGGGTATTGCAGAGTATTGCAGAGTATTGCACAGTGTTGTGGGGTATTGCAGAGTATTGCACAGTATTGTGGGGTATTGCAGAGTATTGCACAGTATTGTGGGGTATTGCAGAGTATTTCACAGTATTGTGGGGTATTGCAGAGTATTGTGGGGTATTGCAGAGTATTGCGGGGTATTGTGGGACATTGCAGAGTATTGCACAGTATTCTGGGGCATTGCAGAGTATTGTGGGGCATTGCAGAGCATTAGGGATGGCTGAGCATGGATGGATGGCTGGATGTCACTGAGCAGCGCTGTGGGCACTACACATCCAGCCCACAGCGCTGCGAGAGGGGAATTCTGGGAGGACGTCATAGTAAGTCCTCCCAGAGTTAAGCAACCGCCCTGTAGCCGTCATTCGGCTATGGGCCGGTTGTTAAGTGGTTAAACAGCAGCGGTGGTCATTGGTCATTAACCTCGCCTCAGCCTCCTCCCCTCCCCCAATCCAGCCATTTATTAATCTGTTTTTTAGTGTTTACTTACACAAGTTCAGACTCAGAAGTTCTGAGTCTGAACTTGTGTAAGTAAACACTAAAAACAGATTAATAAATCTAAGGCTGAGGCGAGGTTAATTACCAGTGACCACCACTGCTGAAGATCTGAGTCAGAACACTGGCATACATGACACTGGCACTGCACTCTTCTACCTTCGCTTCCTTCGAGATTGAATCCAGCAGCAGCTACTAGAGCCAGCCAGGCAGGCAGCAGCTCCTCCCCTCCTCTCCTCTCCTCTCCGCTCGCTCGCTCCTTGAGGTGACAGCGCGCCGACACAGCTCCCGCCTCCCTGCGCTCCTCTGCGTCCTCCCACCTCGCCTCCGGCCGTGTGTGACGTCACGGCGCTGGCAGAGACTACGGCACTCCTCCATAGGGGAGTAAACTGTAACAGAGTAGTTTGTGCTGAGGGAAGGGAGGATGCAGGAGCACACAAAGGCAATTTGTACAGTGCCGCTGGGGACTGTAAATGCACTGGACTGTTGTATTATTGTCCACATTGGCGGGCGGCGGCCGTGGCAGAACGTCACTTGCAGGCTGCGCCCCCCCCCTATAGCAAATGGTAGCGCCCAGGGCACGTGCCCCTTCCGCCCCTGCCTTGTACCGGCCCTGATTGGAGTAGCGAGACTTTTGGGCTACCCAGTCCAAACCTATCATCAGTAGACAGGCTAAATTGTATGTTCTGATGTTTGGGAGGCTGAAACCCCCTTCGCGTCTGGGAAGATATAACTTCGTGAAGGCTATGCGTGGTATTTTGTTTCGCCAAAGGAATTTAGAGATGGCAGTATTGAGGAATTTCGTATCTTTAGGGTGTAGAAGCAAAGAGAGGGTTTGGAGCGGGTAGAGTAGGCAGGTAAACTGACCATTTTCACCAGATGGCATCTTCCCAGAAGTGAGAGATCCATCCAGTTATCTAGTTCTAGAGAGATTTTCATGCGTGGGGGGGGGGGGGGGGGTAGTTAAGGTGGCAGAGGAGGGAAGTTTCCCTATTTTTACTCCTAAGTAAGTGATATGGGATTTTGCGACAGTGAAGATGGCTTGTTGGGCCCAGGGAGGTTTGGAATGAGTACCTATGGGAAGTATTTCACTTTTATTGTAATTGATGCACAGGCCCGAGCATAATCTACAAGGATCAGTTTTAATGTAAAAAAAAAAAAAAGTGGAATTACACTCACAATGTTTATCCCGCGTTAAGGAGTCTGGTGCTCAAACATGTAGAAAAGCCGATGGGTGTATACAGTAAAGCTGCTGGTGTATACATTACTGTATGTGGCCAGAGATCTGGTGGGCGCTGGTGGCTCCCAGCGCTTCCTGGAGAACTCAGACACGCCCAGCTTGGTGGGGTGGGTGTAACATGCGACAAAGACCTGAAGCGCTGAACTGTATGTTGTCTACTGGGCGCTCAGGTTAGGCACATCATGGATCTAGTGAACATATTACTGGGAGGGGCTGGGGAAGACCCGGCTGTCATGGTACATGTTAGTACCAATGACAACGTCAGAGGCAGATGGAGTGTCCTAAAGAACAATTTTAGGGACTTGGGAGCTAAATTGAGAAAAAGGACCTCCAAGATAGTATTCTCAGGAATACTACTGGTACATCAAGCCACACCAGAAAGGCAGAGGGAGATTAGGGAAGTAAACAAGTGGCTAAGGAGCTGGTGTAGTAAGGAAGGGTTTGGGTTCCTGGAGAACTGAGCCGACTTCTCAGTCGATCACCAGTACTATAGAAGGGACGGACAGCACCTAAATGAGGAAATGAGGAGGGTGCAGATCAGCTGGGATAAAAGATGACAAAAAAAGTTAGAGGGGTTTTTAAACTAGGCGACAAGGGGGGGGGGCCAGGGGTAGAGATAGTCGGCGCAGGGGGGGGGCCCAGGGGTAAAGATAGTCGGCGCAGAACATGTTCCAGAGGGTATTATTGGGGGCATTAGTGGTAGGTTGACTAAAGCACATAAACCCAAGGTAAGTATAGTAACAAGTCCTAGTTGCAATCTCGGAACACCCAATAAGAGGATAGTATGCGACCGGTCTAAACTATGTGGCATGTTCACCAATGCCAGGAGCCTGGCGGACAAGATGGGTGAACTAGAGATACTGTTGTAAGAGGAGGATTTGGAATTTGTGGGAATTTCAGAGACCTGGCTCAACAGCTCGCATGATTGTCTGGCAACCATTCAAGGGTATACCCTTTATTGCAGGGATAGAGAGAGTAAAACAGGGGGGAGGGGTATGCCTACATATCAAGAATAATGTACAAGTGAATGTGAGAGATGATATTACTAAGGGAGCTAGGGAGGAGGTGGAATCCTTATGGGTAGAGATCCAAAGGGATGAAGCTGAGGAGAAAATAATACTGGGAGTATGCTATAGGCCCCCTAACCTGAGAGAGGAGGGGGAGACGGATCTCCTATCACAATATGGATTAGCAGCAAGGATGGGAAGTGTTATCATAATGGGGGATTTTAATTAACCAGACAGACTGGGCGGAGGGAACCACGCATTCGTCTAATGACGCGTACACACAGTCGGACTTTTCGGCTACAAAAGTCCGACAGCCCGTCCGACGGACTTGCGGCGGACTTTCTAACGAACGGACTTGCCTACATACGATCACACAAAAGTCAGACGGATTCGTACGTGATGACGTACACCGGACTAAAATAAGGAAGTTGATAGTCAGTAGCCAATAGCTGCCCTAGCGTGGGTTTTTGTCCGTCGGACTAGCATACAGACGAGTGGATTTCTGGGTCCGGCGGAGTTACGACGTAAAGATTTGAAGCATATAAAAACAACGAATCCCCCTAATGGGGCTTTAATGCAGCCAGTGGTATATAAAGAGCAAAATACAAAAAAGTGTTGTGATGGCTATTTTAATTTTGTTAATACAGCAAGTACTGACAACAAAGGTATGGGACATGAACTTAAATCCAAAGATGAAAAATAGGAAACAATGCCAATAGCAGAGGGCAGTGTACAATAAAATTACATCACAGGCAACAGTAATACAATAACACAACGATGTTGATGGTGTAAGATCCTGACGCGTTTCGACCCCAATGGGTCTTCTTCAGAGGATAGATATGTATAAAAACTGTAAAAATGTAGACATGTGTCAAGCAATTTCAAGCCAAGAAAAAAAAGAAAAAGAATATATAAACAATTCCATATGGTGTATCTTTACCAGTCACGATGTACTCGATGGTTACAGGTGGCCATAATGTGAAGGAGTATCCCTCTTAATGTGTCCCCGATATCCTAGCGGGTGGGCCAGTCACAAGGGGAGCGAGTGCCACCCACACATGTCTTACAAGGAATCACACACTGTATATCCCCAAAGGGGCGGAGGGAGAGGAGGGGGTATACACTGCACCTGCGATAAAATTACAATATATATATTTTATATTATTTATTAAGTGGCAGGTTCCAAAATAGGATATGTACGGCAAAAGAGACAAAAGAGAAATGTATCTATTGGCTATTGCAGTTTCGAGGGTTTTAGCTAAATGACGGGCGTGATGGGATGGCGAAGCCATGCAAGAGGGAAGACAACAAGGATAGCAAGTGTGAGGGAAAAAGGTGGGGGAAGGAGAGTGAGGGAAAAAAAGAGGGGAAAAGATAAGTGATGAACGGGGATGGAATGGAGGGGAAGGGAAAGAAAGGGAAGGAATGGCGGGGAAGGTATGGTAGGGTAGGGGAAAAAACATATATAATGCATGGGTCGACTCTCAAAATCACGTCCGTATATGTAAGAAAACTGGGACTACAGTGTGAAGGTGTAGAGACCAATGAGTGTGGGGGAGGCCCATCAAGGGGCCAAAAAAGAGTGAAAAGTGAAAAACCAACGATGAACGTAAACCAAGCAAAACAAAGAAAAAACCCCCAAGCAGGTGTAGGTAGGTGAGTGACATGTGAGAAGAGCGTATGAGGTGAGAAGAGTGAGTGGCATGAGAAATAGGGTGAAATCAATGAGGTCACAGATCAAATAATCAAAAATATCCATAATAACACAGGATGTTGAGCGGGTAGATCAAAATTTCTAACAAGATGAAAAGAAGATATCACAATAGTGGTGTGAGCCAAGCATAGTGAACACAGTAAGAAGGTGTATAAATCAGTAGAGAATATGTACTTACCACCAAGTGGGATGATAAGGCAGCACAGAAGCGTCCAGTGGAAACAAATGATCCAACTGGACCTTCCCTATTGCCAACCTAATTTATGGAGAAACGAATTTGCCAAAATATCCCGCAGGTGCAGGTATCCCTCCCCCTCCATCCATTCCCCCATAGGGGGAGAGCGGCGCAATAGCGGCGCCCTTGGTGTGACTCCCTCGGCGTTCCGGAAGAGGAATTCTCCCGGATCCACCGTCACCCCCGCCGCAACTGCGTAGGCGCCGTGACGTCACGCACGCGCACGCCCGTGGTATCGCGCGTGCGCGGGAGGCCAAGACGTCCGGAGGGGATCCGGAACGCCGCTGGCAGGGATAGAGATAGCGTCCACATAGTGGGCGCTTGGAGAGACGCAGGACCCTTTGCGCCTCCCCACCCTGCCAGGAAGGCATGTGTGTCACATCTCCACCCCCCAGGCGACCCGGCCCACCCGGGCCACTGAATGGTGGCTATGACAAGGAGAGGGGGGGAGGGAGGGAAGGTCATAACGATGGTTATAGGGCCATCAATGGATTATTATATCGTGTATTGGCAATGACATACATATAGTTAACACTGCCCCAAAAAGTTGGGTACAATAGGTAAAATAGGTAAAATGTAGCCACCAAAACAACACAAAACAAAATAATTTCCAAAAGAAAAAACGGTGAACTGGTTGGTGTATCAAACAACATCCCTGCAAAAACGAAATGATTTATTAGTGATGTAGAATCCCATGGGTAGTATCATGGGTTGCTGGGAAATGCAAAGTTGTATTTACTGTGGTTCAAATATCCAACTGAGTACATTGGATAACAAGAGATTCTTGGATAATATGTCTATACATTGGGGAAGCATTTCAATCAGCATGTACTATCCCATGGGAAAAGGTTCCAAAATTGAAATGGCATACATCTTTCATAGGGATGGGTCTCAAGATATTACTGCCGAGGCAGGTCCTCACAGAGGGAGGTAATACCTGCCAGAGAAGACCCTCACAGGGCCGTTAGGCACAGACGACAGTTCACAGTTTGTGTCTGGACTCGAGTGTCAAAGTGATCACACAAAAGTCAGACGGATTCGTACGTGATGACGTACACCGGACTAAAATAAGGAAGTTGATAGCCAGTAGCCAATAGCTGCCCTAGCGTGGGTTTTGTCCGTCGGACTAGCATACAGACGAGTGGATTTCTGGGTCCGGCGGAGTTACGACGTAAAGATTTGAAGCATGTTTCAAATCTAAGTCCGGTAGATTTGCGGCTGGAAAAGTCAGTGGAAGTCCGGGGAAGCCCACACACGATCGGATTGTCCGCCGTCAGTTCCTAAATGTCTTGTAGGACAATTTCATGGTTCAGATGGTAGACGCACCAACTAGAAATAAAGTGTTACTGGATCTACTGATTACCAACAATACAGACCTGATCATGGATGTTAAAATGCGGGGCTATTTAGGAAACAGCAATCACAGGTCAATTGGATACAGTATAAATCACACAAATAGGAAACATAAGGCGAATACAAAGATACGGAGTTTCAAAAGGGCCAACTTCACTAAACTATGAACCTTGCTAGAAGGCATAAAATCTTAGGAACAAAGAACACAGAGGAGAGATGGGTTTGCTTTAAGCATATTAAATAAGGGTATTAGCCAATGCATTCCATTCGGTACTACATTTAAAAGAGCTAACAAAAGTCCTGAATGGCTTAACTCCAATGTAAAAATGCATATAAAAGCAAAGGAGAAGGCCTTCAAAAAATACAAGGTTGAAGGATCATCATCAGCATGCAGACTTTATAAGGAATACAACAAGAAATGTAATGCCGCGTACACACGATCGGACATTCCGACAACAAAACCATGGATTTTTTTCTGACGCATGTTGGCTCAAACTTGTCTTGCATACACACGGAAATTCCTATCGCCATAAACGCGGTCACATACAAATGCACTATAAAAGGGAAGTTCAATACCAAGTGCGCCACCCTTTGGGCTCCTTCTGCTAATCTCGTGTTAGTAGAAGTTTCGTGAGAGGATTCGCGTTTTTCAGCCTCGTGCTTTTCAGTCCGTTACTGCTCTTCAGTTTGTGCTTGTGGGTTAGTATCTGTTTTTCAGTGCGTGTAGTCAGTTCGTATCTGGTTGTCAGTGCGTTCTTGTCCGCTTGTTTCTGATTTTCAGCTCGCTCTTCTCAGGTCTTTCTGATTTTCAGTGCGTTGTTAGTTCGTTCTGACCAGCCGACCATTTTGAAGCCATGCTGCGGGTACGTACTCGTCGTAGAGTTCATGCTGTGCAGGGGCTTGGTGTTGGGGTTCTTACTTTGACCCAAGCCCAATCCATGAACAGGGCGAGGAGGAGTTCATGGACCAAGAATTGGCTGCACCAGCGTGACCAATTCTCTCCTATGCCTTTGTTGTGGGAGATCCGTGAGAATAATCCTGATGATTTCAGGAACCTGAAATGACGAACCCTGTTTTTCACCGCTTGTTGGCTTTGCTGTCCCCCTACATTACCAGGCAGGACACCTGCATGCGGCAAGCCATCACTCACGAGCAGAGGCTAGTCGCCACGTTGCGGTACTTGGCAATGGGGAGAAGTCTGCAGGACATCAAGTTCTCGACAGGCATCTCCCCCCAGGCTCTGGGGATCATTATTCCAGAGACCTGTTCTGCCATCATACAGGTCCTGCAGAAGGACTATATTAAGGTAAGTTTCTCCTTTAACATCACATTCTATGTATTTAATGTTTGCTAATGTATTGTATTTCTTTCATCATTCCCTAATTACCATGATTGTAATATGCTGTGAATGTCCTCTTTGTCCTCATGCATGCTGTAAGGTTTCAATGCTCCTCTTTTGTCCTTCATGCATATTTGCCTTCACTTACCTCCCCAGCACGCTATCCTGGGCCTATACAGACCTAGCCTAGTCAGGGCCGGTGCTACCACTAGGCGGACTAGGCAGCCGCCTAGGGCGCACTGCCGCCTAGGGCGCAGCCAAGGCCAGTAGGGGTGTTGTTGATATAATTAGCGGCAGAGCAGCTGAATCACGATAGTGCACCCTGCTTCCCCTGGCATCTTCTGGTGCCGCTCCTTCAGTCAGAGGCACCCCCCTCCCTCTCCTCCTCGTTCGCACCGCGGCTCCCTCAGATCGCTCAGTAACTCCTCAGAAGGCGATCTTGGGGGCGGAGTCCTGTTCCGTCCGAGTTAGGAGAGAGGATGAGCTCTGTAGGACGTCGCTGAGAAGGCGGGGTTGGAAGGTCCGGAGTGAGGAAGAGGACGGAGTGTTTGATCAGTAATGGAGAAGAGTGAGGTCCGTGTCCAGTGATGTGAGGAGCCGTCATGGGGCTCTGTACTCATCACACTGCTCGTCATCTGCCTGACGGTGAGTCACCTCTCCACACAGCTTGACTGCCTTGTGTGTATGTGAGGGGACCTACTGCTAGGGGAATACCAACCTTCCTACACAGCTGTCTGCATATTGACTGTGTATTGTACCACCCCCACCCACCTGTATACTTCACACCCCCCACCTGTATACTGCACACCCCCACCCCCACCTGTATACTGGACCCCCACCTGTATACTGCACACCCCCACCCCCACCTGTATACTGCACCCGCACCTGTATACTGCACCCCCACCTGTATACTGCACCCCCACCTGTATACTGCACACCCCCACCTGTATACTGCACACCCGCACTTGTATACTGCACCCGCACCTGTATACTGCACACCCCCACCCCCACCTGTATACTGCACCCCCACCTGTATACTGCACCCCCACCTGTATACTGCACACCCCCACCTGTATACTGCACCCCCACCTGTATACTGCACACCCCCACCTGTATACTGCACACCCCCACCTGTATACTGCACACCCCCACCTGTATACTGCACCCCCTCACCCCCACCTGTATACTGCACACCCCCACCCGCACCTGTATACTGCATACCCCACCTGTATACTGCACACCCCCACCCCCCACCTGTATACTGCATACCCCACCTGTATACTGCATACCCCCACCCCCACCTGTATACTGCACCCCCACCTGTATACTGCATACCCCCACCCCCCACCTGTATCCTGCACACCCCCACCTGTATACTGCACCCCCACCTGTATACTGCACCCCCACCTGTATACTGCATACCCCCACCCCCCACCTGTATACTGCACCCCCCCACCTGTATACTGCATACCCCCACCTGTATACTGCATACCCCCACCTGTATACTGCACACCTCCACCCCCCACCTGTATACTGCACACCCCCCACCTGTATACTGCACACCACCACCTGTATACTCCTGCCCCCATCTGTATACTGTACATTGGGGGCATTACACAGGGGGCTTACATTGGGGGTAATACACTGAGGTGATTACATTTGGGGGATTACAGAAAATCGCCACCTCCACCGTATACATGGGCAGGGCAAAGGGGGTGGAGTCGGAGTAGAGTTGGGGCGGAGCCAAGGGGGCGGCAAAATTAGGTTTCGCCTAGGGTGTCAAAAATCTTTGCACCAGCCCTGAGCCTAGTGACTTAATGTATTTTGTCAGCTCCATTGTAGTGCTTTACCCTAAACACCCCCTAAAATGTGTACAAATGTTATTTTTGTCCTTAAACTCAGGCAGAGTGCATGAGGCTCTTTTTTGGGATCCCAAACTAATTTGAAACCCTCCCCCCACCCTAAATTTTTTACAATGGGCCATCAGAGGGGGTGAGGAATCTGATAAGTGGACCTTATATTTTTGTCTAAATAATCCTTAAAATAAATGTTATACTGATGTTGGCCAAGAATGTTTGTGTCTAATCTGCTTGCAATGTTATGTGCAAAAGTACCAATTTTTTTTTTTCTTGTTTGACGCCACAGTTTCCTTCAACGCCACATGGGATTGGCAGACTGTGGCTTCCCAATTTACCCAGCGGTGGGACTTTCCCAACTGCGGAGGGGCAATCGATGGGAAACTCATCCACATCGTCCCACCCCCAACTCGGGGTCATACTATTACAATTACAAGGGGTTTAGTAGTATAGTAATGTTGGAGGTGGTGTCTGGCGACATTCGAGTTTTTGTTGGCGGTGGTGTCTGGCGACATTCGAGTTTTTGTATGTGGACGTGGGGAAGAATGGCCGGATGTCGGAGTCATCGCCCAGACCGAGTTCTACAGACGGCTCCAGAATGGTGGCTTGGGATTGCCACCTGCTGAAGAGAACGTGGCAGGACTCCTGTTCATCTTCGTCGCTGATGAAGCGTTTGGGCTGGGTGAACACCAGATGCGGCCATTCCCCATGAGGACCCTCACCCCAGACCAGAGGGTTTTTAACTACCGGCTGGCCAGTGCCAGAAGGGTGTTGGAGAATGCTTTCGGAATAATGGCTAGCCGGTTCCGCTTATTCCTCACTGCAATCAACATGGAGGAATATAAACTGAATCATATTGTCCTTGCATACTCCATAATTTCTTAAGGAAAAATTCAACAAACTCAATTTTGCCTGAGGCTGGGTTTCCCAAACAAACAACCCTGACCGCACGTGAAACTGGCCATCCTGGCTTGCCCCCCCCCCCCCCCCCAAAGTGCCCTGTCTGTGGCAGCGCTGGATCAATTGCTGGAATTGGTGAAGCCAAAGATCCCCATGGCAACCATCCCCTATTTGAAGGCCAAAATTGGTGGCCTGAGGTGCACTTATAATAGGGAGCGCAAGAAGGTCCAGGATTCCCGGAGATCAGGAGCTGCAGCAGATGACATTTATGTACCCAGGCTGTGGTACTATGACAGACTGCATTTTTTGTCAGACCAGACTGAAATCAGGCCATCACTCTCCACTCTTCCTTCAACGCTTCCTTCCACCCCAGTTGAGGCTTCCGAAGTCCAACCTGGGCCTTCCAGCCAGGAAGATGTGGAGGAGCCCAGCTTGAGCCAGGTATAACATTGGTCTACATATTTCTTGTCCTAAAATTAATGATGTTAACTAGTTGTTATTATTGATCACTAATTTCTGATTTAACAAAGTGTTTTACATATCACTAGACAGTAGTGGTCAAAAATGGACAAGAATGAAAAATGCTGGGGTCAGAATGATAGTCTTTTCTATTTGTCAACATTTAATTTGCAACAGTCATGAGCTGAAAATTGTGTGTGATTGATGAACAAAAAACTAAAACTATGTCCCTTTTTCATACACAGGAAAGCCTCAGCCAGGAGGTGGCGGGGATAAGTGGCAGCCAGGAGGTGGCCAGGCCCTGTAGCCTGACCGAATCCCAGGTCCCTCTCCTCTGCCTTCAAACAAAAAGGCCCAGGAAGGGGAGGAACGTGGAGGAGGCAGCACTTGGGTTAATTCGGCAGGCTAATGCGGCCCTCAGAACCCCCCCAATCTTCAAGAGGCCTATTCCTGCACGACAGCCTGCAAAATGCAGGAAATGGAGGAGGACCAACGCCTCTTCTGTGAGGAAGTGATCTTCCAAGCCCTAAATAAGGAGTTGAGGGGTGAACTCACAAGCAAAAGCCATGTTTGTGAGTTCGACCATCCTCCTCCTCCTCCACCTCCTGCCACAACTCCAACACTGCAGCCACAGCCTGGAAGGAAAACAAGAGTGTAATGGCCTTGTTTTGGTCTGGCAAAAGACGCAGGCTGTTGTAAGACCACAGCCTGGGGACATACATGCCATCTGCGGCTTTTCCTGATCTCTCCGAGTCCTGGACCAGATTGTGCCATGCATTGAAAAGGGGATCAACTCGAGAGATAAATCGATAATTCTCCCCCTCTACAAGACTTTGGTCTGGCCGCACCTAGAGTATGCTCTCCAGTTCTGGGCACCAGTCCTCAGGAAGGATGCACTTGAAATGGAGCGAGTACAAAGAAGGGCAAAGCTAATAAAGGGTCTGGAGAATGTTCAGTGTGAGGAAAGGTTGCGAGCACTGAACTTATTCTCTCTGGAGAAGTGACGCTTGAGGGGATATGATTTCAACTTACAAAAACCGTAACTGGTGACCCCACAATAGGGATAAACCTTTTTTTGCAGAAGGGAGGTTAACGAGGCCACTCATTAAAATTAGAAGAAAGGGAGGTTTAACCTTAAACTACGTAGAGGGTTTTTTACTGCAAGAGCAGAAAGGATGTGGAATTCTCTTCCACAGGCAGTGGCATCGATTTCAAACTACTAGATAAACACCTGAATGACCACAACATACAGGGATATACAATGTAATACTGACATATAATCACACACATAGGTTGGACTTGATGGACTTGTCTTTTTTTTAACCCCACCTACTATGTAACTATCCAAGTTTACATTATTTCTTATGGGGAAACTCGCTTTGATATAAGAGTGCTTTGGATTACAAGCATGCTTCTGGAACGAATTATGCTCGTAATCCAAGGTATTAATATAATAAAATATTTACAAAAATGTGAGGGGTGTACTCCCTTATCCGAGATACTGCAGGCCTAGGACGACAGGAGCAACGTCATGATATCTCTTCCAGTCCAGGGAAGTAAACAATTGTTTTTATAGACCCCAGACCTCTCCATAAAAAGGACCTGCCATCCTTTATATCACAAGGGATGTTCCTTGTGCTAGGAATAAAAGTGATCAAGAAAAAAAAAAAAAAAAAAAAAAAAAGGGCCCCCATCCCTCAGTGCTTGCATGCAGAAGTGAACGCATATGCAAGACATACACACATGTAAACAGTGTTCAATCGCCACAAACGTTCTAGCGAGATCAATAATTCTAGCGCTAAACCTCCAACTCTAAACAGGTAACCTGTAAAAATGTTTAAAGCGTCGCCTATGGAGATTTATGTATCGTAGTTTGTTGCCATTCCACAAGCGTGCACAATTTTAGGCCTCATGCACACTGGACGTTATAAAAATGCCAGTAGATTTGCAGTGAGTTTAACTTTTTTCCAATAGCTTTTTTGTAGCATTTTTCCACGTTAGCGTTTTTTTTTTTTGAAGAGAAACCTTTTTTTTTTTTTTTCCAATGGATCAAAAACGTTAAAAAACGCTGGTGAGCGACGTTTGAGCGTTTATCAACGTTTATCAGCATTAGAGGGTTTTTACAGCTGAAAAACGTCTCTCAGAACCCACTAGTTTTGGGTTGTTTTTACTGCTCAAATACGCCACTGCCCAAAACTGCTGATAGCCTATGTACGCATGAACACATAGGATAACATGGAGAGTTTAATGACTGTAGAAAAAAAAAAGTCTACAGCCAATAACAGCTGCTGTAAAAAACGTCCAGTGTGCATGAGGCCTTAAAGTGCGACATGTTAAGCATCTATTTACTGAGCGTAACATCTTACATTTTACAAAAAAAAAAAAATTGGGTTATCTATTGTTTCTTGCATTAAAATTCATTAAAGTTTCCCCCCCCCCCCCAAAAAAAATTGTTAAAAAAAACGCTGCGCAAAACCCCCGTTAAACTTACCAGTAATGGTATTTCCAGGAACCTTCCAGGACAGCTGCTTGAGAGATGATTGGCTTCGCCTTCTACAGGAAACACAAATCAGATACAATTCAAAAGGTCCCTCCCTTTCCTCTGACCCTCAGTTGTTTAGAAGATCAAGTAAACCTCCACCAAAAGTGCACTCGGCAGAGGTAAAAAACAAACTCCAAAAAAAAAAAAACCACCAGGTAAACAAGGTCGAACAGTGAAAGAACAGAATAGGGTGGGAATATAGACGCTGTCCTGGAAGGTTCCTGGAAATACCGTTACCGGTAAGTCTAATGGGGGTTTTTCCCCGCTCACCCTATTTATTTCAGGTACTTATATAGCGCCATCAATTTACGCGGCGCTTTACATATACATTGTACATTCACATCAGTCCCTACCCTCAAGGAGCTTACAATCTAAGGGTCCCTAACTCACATTCATACATACTAGGGACAATTTAGACAGGATCCAATTAACCTACCAGCATTTCTTTGGAGTGTGGGAGGAAACCGGAGTACCTGGAGGAAACCCACGCAGGCACAGGGAGAACATGCAAACTCCAGGCAGGTAGTATTGTGGTTGGGATTTGGAGGGAAGGCGTAGGCCAGAGTGAAATCCCTCAGGTAGGAGAGAGCATTCGCCCCCAAGGACCCAGTCTCTCTCTCCAGCGAGAAGAACGCCAGCAGTTTTCTGTTGAGACTGGAGGCCACTGTGGGAAGACCCCATCTTAGCACAATCTCCCAGAACGTGCCTTGATGTAGTTCCCAACCGCTGAAACTGATGCTCACCCTGCTCAAATAGTCTTCCAGCACATTCTCTGACCCCCTGATGTGGACTGCCCTGACTGAAGTGACATTGATTTCTGTCCGGGACAGAATCTGCTGTGTTAACTTTAGAAGCAACTTTGAACGAGTGCCCCCTTGCTTGTTTAGGTACGCCACAGTTGTGGCATTGTCTGAGAAAATAGGTCTCTTGAATGGACCCTCGTTTCCAGAGACACAAGGGCTTTCCCCACAGCTAGAAGTTGTCTGAAATTTGAGGAGCGGCCTGCCTCCTCTGGCAACCAGGCTCCCTGGGACTGTCAGTCCTGTGAGTGAGCACCCCAGCCCCACAGACTGGCGTCCGTGGTAATTTTTACCGGGGAATGTTGTGCCCAATCCTTCCCTCCCTGCAGATGTTCTCGCTGCTCCCACCAAGAGAGATCGAGAAAATCCTCTCTTGGCAGCTGCACCAGCCAATCTAGAGAATTCTTCCTGCGATCGAAATGGAGTAAAAGAAAAGCCTGAAGGGGTCTGTAGTGTAATTGGGCCCAAGGCACCCCTGGAATGGCCGCAGTCATCAGCCCTAGCAATTGCATGATCCGCCGAAGGAAGGTCGGAGGGAGCAACTTGAAGGCCTGCACGGAGAGAAGAATTTTCAAAATCTTCTCCTCAGGAAGAAAAATCTTTTGGACAACAGTCTACTAGATAACCCAGGAAAAGTATGTTCTGGGAGGGCACCAGACAAGACTTTCGCTGGTTGACTTTCCACCCCAATTTCTGAAAGGTCCGTAAAACCAACTGCAGATCCTGAACCAGGGACTCCTTGTCTCGAGCAAAGATCAAAAAATCGTCTAGATAGGGGACGATCGACACACTTTGCAACCGAAAAAAGGCAAGGACTTCGGCCATGATTTTGGTAAAAATGTCTGGGAGCTGCCGAGAGACCAAAAGGAAGGGCATTGAACTGCCAGTGACTTGGCTTGTTTTCTATGAGAACCGCAAACCTGAGGAACCTTCGGTGACTCTGGCAGATTGGTACATGAAGATAAGCATCCTGAAGATCAAGGGTAATCATGAAGACCCCTGGCAAAAACAGATTCTTTACAGAATAAATGTTCTCCATTCGGAAAAGTCTGTAGACTGTATTTGTTCAGGACGCCTAAAGCTTAAAGCCGCCGGAAGCTTTGACCAGAAAGACGCAAGAATAAAATCCCTGGAATTTTAGAATTTTCGGAACAGGAGAAATAACTCCGTTTCCCACACAGAAATCAGGTTTATCATGGCTAGCCATCTCTTGGCAGGTGGGCAAGAAAAAAATTCTCGGGGGGGGGGGGACTTTTGAATTCCAACCTGTAACCCCTTTCCAATGTTTGAAGAATAAAGGATTTGTCGGAAATCTCTGCCCATTCCTTGATTAAATGAGACAACCTTCCCCCTATCCTGGGGATTTTTGGAAGGGGCTGAATGAGCAAAGAGAGTCCCAGCTTTTTGCTAGTCTTTGTTCAGAGACTATTTCTTCTTTGCCTGTTGGCCTTAAAAATAGTCTTGTTTGGAAGCCATGAGGCCTCTTATTCTGGGGTTTATTTCTTTGGAAAGAAGTGAACCGTTTACTCTTCTCAGAGGAACGAGCTAGGACCTCCACTAAGGAAGAACCGAGTAAGAGCTTGCCTTGCCTTCAAAGGGAATGTCGCAGAGCTTATTCTTGGATGTAAGTTCACCCTCCCAAGATTTAAGCCAGACAGCTCGCCTAGCTGAAATAATGAGAGTAGAAGCCCTGGCTGCAGATTTTACGGAATCTGCTGCTGCATCAGCCAAAAAGGCAACGGACTTGGCAATGAGTGGGAGAGATTCCCCAATCTCTTCTTTGGGGGTGTCGGATGAAAGAAGATCATCCAGACGCTGAACACATACGTCCAAATTCCTAGCCACACAGGTGGATGCTACCGCCAGACCTAAAGAAAAAGCTGAAGCATCCCAGGCCTTACGTAACAATGAGTCGGCCTTTCTATCCATTTGATCCTTGAGGACCCCAAAGTCATCAAAAGAAAGATCTGACCTCTTGGACACCTTCGACATAGGGGCATCTAATCTAGGCAACTTAAAGAAAACCTCCTCAAACTCAGACTGAAAAGGAAACCTTTTGTGTCTCCTAGACTGGAATAGCCTCTTCTCAGGTTCTCTCCACTCAGAAAGAATCATGTCTTTAAGTGACTGGAAAGGCTCTCCATTTCTGCCCCTGTATCCTGTACAGATTGGGCTTGCTGCAGCATCTCAATCTGCTCCGAGGTATATATTGACTTTAGTACTTTGTCAATATCTTCAACTGAAAAAAGATACTTAGATGAGCTACCCATATCCTCCTCTGATGCAGATTCCTCATCAGATGAAGAAACTGGATTCTCACCCTCTTCCAGATCGGAAGTATTGCGAGAACTAACGGTTCACCAACAGAGGAAGGGATCTAGCCTAGGCTGAAAGCTCTTGAGCTATGGGCCTAGACGAGGAAGATCCTAGATCAGTTACCCTGTCATTAAGGGACCGAAAGGAGTCCACTACCTCCTTCATAGAAGACATTAACTGTTTAAAAAAAGAGGAGGTCTCTGAACTTTGGATGGGATACAATCCTCACAAAATAGTCTTTTATAACTATCAGAAAGCCTGGCCCTACAGTTCCCACATTTCTTCACCGGTTTGGCCTAGAAAAAAAAAGCAGAAACAAGAACTATAAACGAAAAAGTTCCAAACAAACAAAAAAAATCCTGCTGTAGAAGTAAATATCCACAAGGACTTACCTTGGGGGCAGTATGGGACCCGGATGCTGCAGCTGGTTCAATTCAAGCGTGCGCTCCATCCTCAAACCTGTCCTCAAGCTCCATGAAGCAAGTGGAGATCGGTCGTAGAGACAAACTGCTGCTGTACCACTAAATGCGCCTGTCCGGCATTGAGCAAACTGTTCCCCAAACAGCATGTCCTCAGTGTATCCACGCCGTGCTCCTTAAGAAAAAAAAGACAACGTCCTGAAGCGAGTCATGCGACTTCCGGTTCCATCTTGCCTCGTCACCGGAAGTCTTCCGACGCCATCTTGGTAAACTACGGTGAAGCAAGAGGACGACACAGATGCACACAGCCAGAGCTCGGGGGGGGGGGGGGGGAAATGGAAGGGAATTGCCACCACTAGGTAGGCAAGAAACCCCCAAAGAAAGGGAACCCTTCTGGTAGAAGTACAGACCATCACCCAGGACTTGGCCACAACTAGTCCTGGATGATACCAGAGAAGGGGGGGTCCACCAACCAGTTACCAGACCTAGGAAAACAAAAAACATGTCGGTGCTCCTGGAGGGTCTGGAAGCACAAAACAACCGAGGGTCAGAGGAAAGGGAGGGGCCTTTTGAATTGCATCTGATTTGTGTTTTCTGTAGAGGGCGGAGCCAATCATCTCTCAAGTAGCTGCCCTGGAAGGTGAGGGGGGGGGGGGGGGAGAAATACCGTGTAAAACATAAAAAATTGCAACTATTGCAATTTTATTCTCCAGGGCAGGGGTCATCAACCCTGTTCTCAGGGCCCACTAACAGGTCAGGTTTGCAAGATAACTGAAATACATCACAGGTGATATAATTTGCTGCTCAGTGATTGCAGTATTCTAGTCTGCATATTCCCAAGGTAATACATAAAACCTGGTCTGTTAGTGGGCCTTGAGGACAAGGTTGATGACCACTGCTCTAGGGTCTGCTAAAAAGACAAAAAAAAAAAAAAAAAAAACCCCCCAACCACCGACTTGTTTTCAAAGAAAAAGCACCAGACAAGACCAGGTCCTCCACTTCAGTCCAGACCATGCATAGTGACACACACACACACACTTCTCCCACAAGCTTTGAGATAAACTTGTCTTCAAGTTTTGCTGAAACTTACATTTTATTATGCACTAGAAAAGCCTTTTAGGCTTAATGTAGACGGGACATTTTTAAAACCTCTCCTGAACGATTTAACTTGACAGATAGTAACCCACGTTTAAAACGTCCGTTTTTCTGCCTTCACATGCCGTGCCCCCCCCCCCCCCAAATAGTCAAAAACGAAAAACGCCTGTAAACAAAAACGCAGCTAAACGAGAGTTACCGCGTTTAGAAGAGTTTGGCGCTTAAAATGCCTCTAAACTCAGTGTCTGAACTCATTTTTTTGCTTTCCAAAAAAGGCCTCTAAACTCAACTGCCTAAAAACGACATTAAAACGAACCTGTGTACATGTACACATAAGATAACATTGGATGAATTCAGGGGCAGCTGAAAAAAGCATCCAACTGCCTCTGAATGTCTGTTTACCAGCAGCAGTGTATATGAGGCCAACACAGTGTTTAATGAATTTACCAAAGATGATCACTTAAAATACCAAAAGGAAAAACTCCATGCTGCTTGACAAGAGTTGAACAGATTCTGTTCTTAGGGTTTATGCATTTAGCACACAAATGAATGTGTTGTACCGTCACTTTCTAAATGTGTGCCCGTGGGTTGAACGAAAAAAAAAAAAAACATCTGACAGCTCCTGTCAGAGCCGCTGTACTAATGATCCAACATTAGTACAGCGATCTCCCCCGCTGAGCTATTGTGTTCTGACAGGGGGACGGCACCCCTGCCAGAACACTCTGGTCTGCACTCAGCCATTGGCTGAGTGCTGATTTGGAGCCGGTTGGCTGCTGGTTTTCCAGCATGCTCATCCAATAGAAGCTGGTGGACCAGCTGCCATACACACGGGCCAGCCGATGTCATCCGGCCCGTGTGCACGGTGCTTTATTCAACAACTGCTTACCTGACACTGCATTTTGTCCCCATACCAATAAAGAGATCACCTGGGTGTGCATGTCTAGACACCTCCTGACAGAGTTCCCAGCAAGCTGCTGGTTAAATTCACACTCTCATTTAGCCCAGGTTTACATTGAGGGCAGGTTCAGCTGAACTCGCACAATTTTAAACCAGCAATCCAGTCTGACTTTGGGGGCGATTTGACAAACATCTGTGCGGGTTCATGCACAGGTGTCTATTCAAAATCGCCCCCGAAGTTGCCAAAAGTAATACAGGAACTACTTTTGGGAATCGGTGCAGCGCCGCAAAGACGGCGTTGCAGCGATTCGGATGGTGCAGTTGCTGGCAAAACGGCCTGATGTGAACGTGGGCTTAGGCTAGGTTCAAACCTATGCATGTGGCTGCAGGTATCACATCTGTTCCCTCAGCTAAACCATGCTGCTTATGGGGGACACACAGGGCTGCCATTAAGAATGAATGGCACCACCAGGCATCTCTGCACGCAGCACATTTGCAGGAGCTGCAGTAAATCGCATGGTCAAAAAGACCATGCGATTTCCCAGTGGCCACATTTTTGAAAAGCTACATGCATTTTTGGGCAGAAACGCAGGCACAGCAGTCTATTCATTTGAATGGGCTGCCATGCCCGCATAAAAAAAAAAAAAAAAAAAAAAAAAGAAGAAGAATTATTAGGATAAAGCAGCACTGTTGGCTTACTTTACCAAATACTTAGTAACCACAGGTTCACCAGTTAGGCTGGGTTCACACTTAGGCAAACTGGATGCGGGTTTCTCCACATCCAATTCACATGACAGGAGAGTGTGACCTGCTCTCAATGGAGCTGGTTCACACACCTCCGGGGCAGCCGCAGTTGGAAAGGGTCCTGTGAGTCTTTGGCTTAGATTAGGTGCGAATTCAGGCAGAAATTCTGACCTGATGCGCACCCGAATCGGTTAACAGGGACGCAACGGACCCCCTTCTGTAAGCTGTGTCAAGTGTGAACCTGGCCTTACTAGAGTGAGTCTAAAACTAGCTAATCATTAAATGTCCATGGCAACCAAGACCAATCAAATTGAATATTTTGTGGATTACAATAAAATAGTACTGCCTGCACTTGCCACAAAGTACTACACCAAATGCCAAAATACTTGGTTTGACCTAGACAGTAAAAAGATTTTTTTTTTTTTTTTTATTTCCTCAGGTTGGGACGTTGAAATTGATCACCTAGTGATAGGTTTTCCTGCAAGTCTGAGAATAAATAAAAAATAAAATAAAAAATTTGGATAGTCTGATCTCTGCAGACCACTTATTTGAAGCCTACAGAATCAAAAGCAGATTCCACTAGGATCAAGCAGCAATCAATACAAAACCATCTGGAAGGGCAAAAAGTCATTAACCAGGTTGGATAAAAATCTTCACCTGCTAAGCTCCAATCTCTGTGGCCAACTTAACCCTTGTGAGTAATCATTCAAGCGGCACTGCTATCTGTGTTTTATCCCATGGATTTCTCCAACAGACATTTTTCCCCCAAGCCACAATATAAGACATAAACATGAAACGGTTTCCATTTTACAAGACATCCTTTAATAAAGAACAGTCCAGAAAAACAGACAAGGAGCAGAACTTCAGAAGGATGGATGATCTATTGGTCTTTCAATTCCTTGAGTCTTCTGATGGCGGATTTCACGGTGACGGCCGAGGTGGTGCTGGAAGAACAGAAATAGATTCAGTGAGACACAATAACTGCTCAATCTGTGTTCCTCCTTTGTGCTTACAAGGAACGCCAAAATGAAAAGAGCAATCTTGCAGGCAGAGGCCAATTACAATTTGCTGCTCAAGTAAATTAGGACACAGTAATTGCTTTTCGAGTACTACCGAGAATTAGGTTTTCTAGAAAAAACGTGTTCAGGAAGAACATCTTTTGTTGTTCAGATGCGAAAAGCAGTCATCTCATCAGAACACAAATCCCCAGCTTTTGTTATTTTGGTCACAGCGGCTATAAATTGTAGTTTTTATACTGATTTTGCACTACTACTAATCCCTGCTAAAATGTGTAGATATTCTGCCAAACCAACTACCTATAAAATAATCATTGCTTGTAATCCTATACTTTACAACGGGGTATACTTCTCATAGCTTGCATGCAGCTTCTTCTAAATGTTTATTAGGATACCTTTTGTATGAATGTCCCTTCCCTGAATATTCTACAAGGTGAAAAAAGAGGTTTATCTCTCAAGGTTATTCTTATGCACACATGAGGTTTATTGGGATTCACTTAATATTTTTATCTGTGTATTGCACATTGGTATGGATGCATGGAGCCTGCAATATTGGGGTAACTAACCCTTCCGTACACGCATTTACCACTGGCATGCACATTGCCACTATATTCATCCTTATAAGTTAGACAGTAGGTAGCGTCACCATGATCAATGCTAACAAAAAAATTAGGAAAAAGGGGGCAAAGGGTTTTTAACTATGTGCCTAAGGAGTGTAATGTGTCTTCTTACTGGGGGATGAGCCGGTTTGTGGCACATTCCCCACCCCACTGTCAGTAGAGAAATCTGTGTTTACAACAGATCTCTCTGCCACTCGTTCTGCTGATTGGCAGGTCCCAGCCAATAATCATTAGTGGTGATTGGCATGTAAGGGAGCCAGCGAGACTGCAGCCTGGTGGACACGCACACGCTCCCTACCCAAACATGAATCACAAATTGCTTACAGTGAATGGGCCAACAAAAGCCCAGGCGCCAGGACACAATTGGTAGTTGCTGTGGCAACTGGGATTTATTGAGCTCTGGATAGACTGGACAATCCATGTTTTCAGTTTCCATGCCTAATAGCACACAACAAAACTGATCCACACCATTTTGTGGTGTAAAGGCCAGAAGTAGTAGTAGTACAAAGCTTCCTCTTGCAGAGGAATGGGCTGATGTCACTCTCCACCTCAGCCAGAGGAAGCTTTGTACTCATTCACAGAATACAAAGCTGCCCGAGATCTTATCCCTATGCCTGCTGTCACTATTTAACCACTTCAATACAGGGCACTTAAACACCTTCCTGCCCAGACCAGTTTTCAGCGCTGTCGCAGTTTGAATGACAATTGCGCGGTCATCCAACACTGTACCCAAGCTAAATTTTTATAATTTTGTTCCCACAAATAGAGCTTTCTTTTGGTGGTATTTGATCACCTCTGCGATTTTTATTTTTTGCTGTAGGGGAGATGATAGAGATCACTGTTCCCTATGACTGGGAGCAGTATATCTGTCATTCTGCCTCTGTATTGGGTGATCGCGGGTCGCTGGCAGACACCGATTCTGCGGGCACGCTAAAAGTTTTGCTTTTGTTTGTTTTTTTGTAAATAAGTTTTCTCTTTCACTGATGGGCACTAATAAGGCGGCACCAATGAGCGGGCACTGACAATGGGCACGATATGCGGCACTGATGCATTAATAGGCGGCACTGATGGGCACTGAAAGGCTGCAAAGATGGGTTCTTATGGGTGGCACTGATACGCGGCACTGATGGGCATCCCTGGTGGCACTGGCAGTGGTAGGCATTGTGAGTGGGCACTGATTGGCAGCTGCCTGGACACAGATTAGTATTTCCCTGGGGGTCTAGGGGGCATACCTGGTGGTCCTGGGCAGCTTCCCTGGTGGTCCTGGGTGGGATCCGAGGGGGGGCTGTGCTGATAAATAATCAGCACAGACAACCCTCCCCCCCCCCCCCGTCAGGAGAGCAGCCAATCGGCTCTCCTCTACCTTGCGTCTGTCAGACGCGAGTGAGGAAAAGCTGATCAATGGCTCTTCCTATTTATATCGTGACCAGCCGTGATTGGATACAGCTGATCACGTGGTAAAGAGTCTCCGTCAGACTCTTTACCTAGATCGGTGTTGCGGGGTGTCAGACTGACACCCCGCAACAACGATCGCCGCGATGCGCGTCCCCGGGGGTGCGCAGCGACTCAATATCCTGCGGACGTCTTATGACGCCCAGTCAGGGTATTGAAACCGCTTTGTCGCCGTCATTCTGCTATATGGTGGGCGGTAAGTGGTTAAAAAACAGTGCGGCCATGCGGGGCTCCGCCTACACAGCAGTGTCATTCAGTCAGTTTACTGTGAATTAATGCCTACAAGTACTATCAGCCATTGCAGCTGACCGCTTGTAATTTTCAATGAGTTGCGAGGGCATTTGCGAGCACTCTTAGGCCACTGATCTTCCTGCTCTCAGGTAACTGCCTGCCCATATGAGGTACAAACAAATATAGCGATTCTGAGTCGGCAGGAGCACGAGATAGCACCCGAGATAGCCTGACTACCCGCCCACCGCAGTTGTACTGTGGCAGGTTGGCTCTCCTGTGCAAATCACTATCATTGTACGTCTGCGCGCTCTTGCGCCCGCTGCAAGAGCGTGCCTGCAGAATCGATGTCTGCCAGCGACCCGCGATCACCCAATACAGAGGCAGAATGACAGGAGACATGACAGATATACTGCTCCCAGTCATAGGGAACAGTGATCTCGGTCATCTCCCCTACAGTAAGAACACACCTAGGGAACACAGTTCACCCCTTGTATTAAACCCTTCCCTGCCAATGTAATTTTTTCATTTATCAGTGCATTTTTATAGGACTGATCAATGTAATGTCACTGGGCCCCAAAAAGTGTCCTTTGGGGTCAGGTTTGTCTGCTGCAATGTCACAGTCCCGAAGAAGAAAAAAAAAAAAAAAAAAAAAAAAAAAAAAAAAAAAAAAAAAAAAAAAAAACGCAGATTGCCGCCATTGCCAGTAGAAAGAATACAAAAATATATATAAAAGTCCCTAAATCTATCACATAGTTTGTAGACGGGATAACTTTTGCGCAAACCAATCAATATACGCTTATTGTGATTTTTTTTTTTCAACCAAACATATGTAGAATATATCGGCCTAAACTGATGAATAAATGTTTATATATATTTTTTTGGAGAGATGTATTATAGTAAAAATTGTTTGTTTTCTTTCAAAATTGTCGCTGTTTATAGTGCAAAAATAAATAAAAAAAAATATATAAAAAAAAAAAAAACGCAGAAGTGATCAAATACCACCAAAATAAAGCTCCCCCCCCCCCCCCCCCCCAAATAGGACAGATTTTGTTTGGGTACAACGTTGCACAACCACACAATTGTCAATTAAAGGGACAGTGCCGTATCGCAAAAAATGGCCTGGTTATTAAGGGGGCAAATCCTTTAGTGGTTAAACCAAATCAATTTGGCACAGAAACTAAAATTAAAAATGAGTAGAGCAGTATGGATTTTTTTTTTTTGTGGTGGATCCTTACGCAATCTTACCCAAGCCTGGACTGGCTCTGTGACATCGGCTTCAGCCACTGTCTGCTGAAAATGGGTCACAGGATGCAGAATGAACTGGACTCCTGTGACCTACAGAAGGAGAAGTACAGCAAAACTAGCTTTGGCTGTAATTTATCCACTTTCTGCCCGTGCTATATTTGATATAGGGTCTCACAGCCATCCCCCTGGACTTCCTCCCGTGGGCATGCATCAGGAACTGCGTGCCTTGGACAAAGCGCTTTACAGATCGGGGTTTGAGGAAAGGAAAGCCAGATCGGTGAGGGGAGCAGCAAGTACAGTATTTTACAGTGGTACAAAGTGCCCTGATCATCAGTGCCGCCCCATCAGCACACACCAGTGAAGAAAAATCACTTATTTGCAAAATTTTTAACAGAAACTAAAACTTGGTCTTTGTTTATTTAGCAAAAAAAAATAAATAAAACCCAGTGTAGGTTAAATACCAAAAGAAAGCTCAATTTGTCTCAAAAAAAATAAAAATTTCATATGGGTACAGTGCCACATGACGCAATTGTCATTCAGTGTGGCAGAGCTGAAATCTGAAAATTGGCCTGGGCAGAAAGCGTCCAGTAATGCAGTGGTTAAAGTAAAAATTCATTACAGACAAGGTATCTAGCTTTTCTCCAATTATCGGTGCCAATACCAAGCATATGCACGAGTATCGATACTCGAGCAAATGCTCCAATGCTTGATCCCATACCTGTTGAATCGGACTAGGCATCCTCAGCGTAGCAGGGGGCCTGGGCAGCCTTTCAATAAAAGCAGCTGATGGCTACTTCTCCCCCTCTTTCTCCTACAGCTGGCAGCTGCCTTACTGAAAGGCTATTAGGGAAGGGGAGCAGTCCTTGTAACTGCCCCTGCACCAATTACCCCCTGACTGTCCTCCCCCCTCCGGTGTCGTCCTCCTCCTGGCCTAACTTAGGCTTTAAAGTGTAATTTTGAGAAATTTTTAATTTCTATATGATTTTTAATCACTTTCTGTCCTAACAGAAAGTAGGTAAATTTCCATAATAGAAACACAAGAAAAAAGTTCAGCTCAAAAACATCACAACCGATTTTTGATTTGTGCCTATTAACTGGATGATAAAAGAATGAACAGTCCAAATGACAGATTTTCGAATGGTTTTTTGTCTAGTGTATGGGCACTATAAGAATTTTACAAGCCCCAGAAGGCAGACCGTTACTTTCCAACAGAGGCTTGCCACCACAAAATCTGAATGTTGCTGCAAAGAGCATTTTATTTTCTGGGGATTGTATTGTGAAAACCACTTTGTGTTATTTACTAAATATCTGCACAGAAACCAATCAGCTTCCAGATTTTATCGTCAAAGCTTAATTGAAGAAGCCGATTGGCTACTGTGCACAGCTGCACCAGATTTTGCACTCTCCAGTTTTAATAAATCAATCCCACATTTACATACACATTTTGTTTTGCAACTTTGCTTACTTGTAGGTCCAGGCTCCTCCGGCTACAATTTTCATGCAAGAACCGCAGCGCCAGATTCCTACAGCCTTCCTCTTCATTTTGGTCTAAGGAGAACATACAGATGAGATCCCACAATACAACACAATGTCCTTTACACTTAATGAATATACGAGTCTTTACCTTGCCACAGAAGGAGCAGGTGTACTTGGCGTGTTGGCTGATTTCAATTTTCTTGACCATCTTCCTTAGGGAAGCACCATAACGGGTCCCATATTTACCCACAATGCCGACCTTCTTGGTGCGTTTGGCCTGCAAGAATTTACAGACACGAGATTTACACTACAAATCTCTGCAAGTTTTAGACTGTCTATACAAAGCACACTTAGCAATGCAACCACCAATACACGTAAAAAAATCAATGAGGGGTACAA
This sequence comes from Lithobates septentrionalis, assembly GCA_037952835.1. Lineage (NCBI taxonomy): Eukaryota > Metazoa > Chordata > Amphibia > Anura > Ranidae > Lithobates > Lithobates septentrionalis. The sequence continues at coordinate 2,603,002 of JBBDGP010002445.1, forward strand.
AGTCAGAACAGAAATCAGTCACATGACTGGTCCTCCTCCAATCAAGGAGTTCTCTGTGCACCATTAAAGAGTTACACCCTCAGTGCCCCTCCCAAATCATTTTCTTTTGTATCCCCCACTTATCTTTTTGCATTATTTTCCACATAAAACACACCTAGTGAATCCAGCATACTCTAGCTACATGCTGGGTCCCATACCACCACCATTGTTTACATCTGGAGCCCGCCATCAATTCTGGGCTTTGGCAGCCAGACCCCTGATGACACTGGTCCTGGGGATTGCCCCAAAGCCTCCTGGGATGCGTTGCCACAGATTTTCCAGGAAGATTAGGATTGTGTTAAAGCGATATCAAACCCACTTTTTTTTTTTTTAAACTGCTGACAGGCAGTGATTTTATGACAGAATAGACCCTATTGGTCTCTTCAGTCAGACATTCTTCCCCCTATTGGTCAGCTGTAATGTACCCTGAGGCATGCATGTGCAGAGATGTTTTGACCCCTGTGCATGTGTGGGAGTGAAAAGCAAACATTGCAGTTTACCTATTCTTAGAAGCAGTGGCCGCATCACTTTTATTTTTTAGGTTCTCTTCTATCATCATTTGGTGATCCAGCCAGTAAGTCTGTTTTTCAAAAGAACAAGCTCGCTTCCAGATGTAACAGCACAGGGATGGGGCTAACCATTCAACATTGACAGGGGTGCTGACAATGATCAGCTTTATTTATTGTGCAAAATATTTATACGAAAAAAAAAAAAAAAAAAAAAAAAAAAAAAAAAAAAAACACGTTGCTGTAACGATTCTGAATTACGAGCTGGAGTGTGGCTTCAATGTTAGTGTATCTAAATCTGCGAGTACATCCAACACTCCCATTCACCCAGATTGGGAATGCTGCTGTACAAAGGTGCCCCCTGTGCTCCTTCATCCAGAGTGGATGCACTGTAAAGCTCAATTCACATCTATACATGTTGCTTTTTGAGGGTTTCTGCAGTGCTTTGCGCGTTTTTTTTTTTTTTTTTACGACTTGTATTTATGCTTTTTTTTGTTGGGGAGATTTAAAAAGCAAATAGTGGTAAGAACACACTACATGCTTTTCTGCTGCTTCTCCGTTAAAAATCTACTGAACCAAAAAAATAGCACCGTTCTGAGTCTAAAAAAAAAAAAAAAAAAAAAAAAAAAAAAAAAGAAAAAAAAAAAAAGTCCAACCTTTTCCAAAAAGCAGAGGCACAAAAATGCAGAGTGAAGCTTCCCCTCTTGGGTGAAGTTCTCCTTTATCCTCCTAACATCTGGGCATTGTGGGATTCAAGCCAAATCGCTGCAATTCTGCCTGTGATCTCAAGACGCAGGTTCAGGTGCCACTGGCTTCAATGGTAACAGATCTGCGGTGCGGCTTTGCCTCAATTTATTACCCCCAAAAGAAGCTCCTTTTCAGGGGGGGGGGGGGGGGGGGGGTGAGCTTCACGTGATGAAATGAATGGAAGGGTCGGCACTCAGGACATTCAAAATAATATTTCTATATTAAGCAACCATATACAATGCTGTAAAACAGCCTACGCGTTTCAGACACTAGTCCTCAGAGCCCTTTCACACTGAGGCGCGTTGGTGCAAAAAAAAAAAAAAAAAAAAAAAAAAGCACCTGAAAAGCTCACGAAAACCTATTTCCACTAAAATCAATGGATGCTTTCACACTGGGGGCGGTGAAAAAACTCCTGCAAGCAGCATCTCTGGAGCACTGAGGGGAAAAAAAAAAAAAAAAAAGCATCCCTCTCCAATAAAATGAACGGGAAGCTCCTTAAAAGAGCCACAAAAGGTTTCTTGAAGCAGTTTGAGTCACATGACCGTCACACAAAAAAAGTGCCGCAAAAGCATTGAGCATTTTATGGGCAGTTGTCAAGCTCCTCGGTGTGAAAGGGGCCCTAATAGTCAGGGCTGTGTGAAGCTCATCGCCCAAACGAAGCTCCTTGTCAGGGGACACGATTCACGTAACAAAACTGCTGCCGCTGAAAACAACGGCGCCTGAAGCGGCGCTTTACTATTGTAGCGCGTTTTCAGATCGCAGGCAGAACTGCAGCGATTTTGCTTTGATCCCAGGTGTGAATGGAGCCTTTAAAGTAAAACTAAAAAGCAGAAAAAACGTTAGTGGTGGAGAAGGATTAGAACCCCTGTCAGTTTTTATTGCGGTGTCCCGGATCGGGAGATTCCCCTCTCCTCTATTTGTCTGGTTTACAGTTTTTACCAAGAGTAAAAGTGAAAAGACATCCAAGTTTTGGGGGGACATTGGAAGAATAGAGGGGGAATCTTCCTACGGGGACACCAGTTCTCCACCACTTTTCAGGGATTACCTCTCACTTCCTGTTTGGCTGCAGGACAGGAAGTGAAGGGGAATCTCCTGAATGGGGACACAGATGGGAAAATGAACCTTACAGAGGTTATAAGTCTCACTCATTCTATCCACAATTGGTGGAGAATGTGTCTTTAGCTCTACATGAAGAAGTAGCCCCTCCTGTGTACACAGATCAATGATAATGTATAGGAGGACCCTCCTCAGGGGACACACATCCCCCTCACTGGAGGCCTGTCCTGTGTACACACCATACCCGGCCTGTCTGACCCCACAGGGGGGGACACGGACATCCTTCTCTATAGAAGGCCAACCATCACCCAGACACATCCATACCGTCCCAGCCCGGGACAGCAGAGCCCCCGCAGACAGACACACACCACGGCTGTACAGCGGGGTGTCCCCCGGGGAAGGATGACAACAGATTACATGACCCGCCACGGACACACACAATCCTCTCACCATCTTCCTCTAGGACCCGAGCGGAAAGGGAGGAGCCTACCGCGCATGCGCCATTTACGCACCCTCGACGCACACGGAAGTGACCATAGAGAGTGCCGTAGCCGTCCTTCCGTCGTCTCTGTGGTTTCCGGTCCTCCAGCTGTCCTGGGCTCTGCTCTATAGGTCTGTTTGTGTCGGTTCTCCCCGGTACCGGAGCCATGGCGTCCTCCAACGCGCTCAACAAGCAGCCGCCGATCCAGTCCACGGCCGGGGCCGTCCCTGTCCGCAATGAGAAAGGTAAGGAGCCGTGTGAGGTCCGGGGACCCGGGTAGGCCGCAGAGCCCAGTCTGTGTTGTAGTGAAGTCTATATGGGGGAGGGGCGCACTGTATACAGATCTATATACCCTTCTATTACCGATCACAGGATGGTCTGGGGGGGGATCTATAGATTTGTTTTTCTCTAATGGACTCTTCTATAGATCTTTGCTGGACATACACCATACAATCTGATCGTATGAGGACACACAAACTATCCATTCCACTTGTATCCAATCAGGAAGACCTCGGCATCACATACATGCTGGCAGATCTACAAGAGATTGTACAATCAGATTGTACCATGGTGTATGCTCAGACTAAAGGGTTCCTGCACTCCTAAGATGCCCATACACCGTACAATCTGATTGTACAACCTCCTTTAGATGACCATACAATCTGACCATATTCTCTCCGTACAATCAACGTTAGATTTACCAAAATGGTGTACTCGAAGGACCTCCACATCTAGCCAATCAGAAGGTCCCGTCTCCTACATAGTTGGCGGTAGATCTATAGGATATTCTACAATCAGGTTGTATAGTGTGTGGCAGGGCTTTGCAAATCCCAGGTCACCATGGCGACTAGAAATCGCTTCCTGGCGCCCCAGACTTTTTGTCAGTCAACCGCATCCCACTTGCCAACTGTGATATGGCTGAAAGATGTCTGCGTCCTCCCGGAACCCCGCCCCCTGTGTGCTCTGTGATCGCTCACCGGCCCTTTACCATGTGACCAATCACAGCTGATCCCATGTAAACAAATGGCAGTTATCTGCATTTCTTTCCCTCAAAGCTGTCACAGCGCAAGGAAAGGAAAGCTGATAACCGGCGATCCTGTGAGAGGCGACATTTACACTGATAATCAGAGCAGCAGCATTCGTGTCAGTCAGCAGCATATCACTGCCCATCAATGCAGCCCCATCACTGCCCATCAATGCAGCCCCATCACTGCCCATCAATGCAGCCCCATCACTGCCCATCAATACAGCCCCATCACTGCCCATCAATACAGCCCCATCAGTGCCCATCAATACAGCCCCATCAGTGCCCATCAATGCAGCCCCATCAGTGCCCATCAATGCAGCCCCATCAGTGCCCATCAATGCAGCCCCATCAGTGCCCATCAATGCAGCCCCATCAGTGCCCATCAATGCAGCCCCATCAGTGCCCATCAATGCAGCCCCATCAGTGCCCATCAATGCAGCCCCATCAGTGCCCATCAATGCAGCCCCATCAGTGCCCATCAATGCAGCCCCATCACTGCCCATCAATGCAGCCCCATCAGTGCCCATCAATACAGCCCCATCAGTGCCCATCAATACAGCCCCATCAGTGCCCATCAATACAGCCCCATCAGTGCCCATCAATACAGCCCCATCAGTGCCCATCAATACAGCCCCATCAGTGCCCATCAATACAGCCCCATCACTGCCCATCAATACAGCCCCATCAGTGCCCATCAATACAGCCCCATCAGTGCCCATCAATACAGCCCCATCAATGCAGCCCCATCAGTGCCCATCAATGCAGCCCCATCAGTGCCCATCAATGCAGCCCCATCAGTGCCCATCAATGCAGCCCCATCAGTGCCCATCAATGCAGCCCCATCAGTGCCCATCAATGCAGCCCCATCAGTGCCCATCAATGCAGCCCCATCAGTGCCCATCAATGCAGCCCCATCAGTGCCCATCAATGCAGCCCCATCAGTGCCCATCAATGCAGCCCCATCAGTGCCCATCAATGCAGCCCCATCAGTGCCCATCAATGCAGCCCCATCAGTGCCCATCAATGCAGCCCCATCAGTGCCCATCAATGCAGCCCCATCAGTGCCCATCAATGCAGCCCCATCACTGCACATCCGTGTAGAAGAAAAAATACTTATTTGCAAAATTTTATAACCAAAATAAAGAAAGGTTTGTTTTTTTTTCTTTTTCAAAATTTTTGGTCCTTTTTTTTTTTTTTTATATTTATATATCACACAATAAATACCACCAAAACAAATCTCTATTTGTGTGAACAGAATAATAAAAAAATTTCATTTTGGTATTGTAGTAGTAGTGTAGGTAGTGTTGCATGACTGCGCAATTGTCATTCAAAGTGAGACAGCGCTGAAAATTGGTCTGGGCAGGAAGGGGGTGAAAGTGCCCGGTATTGAAGTGGTTAAAAAAAACTGGCTCTTAACTTTTTACTTTATTTTAAGCTGGCTCCTAGATTAAGCCCGGGTTCACACCATAATTCGCTGCAGACCGCACAGGAGCGCTGTGCGTCCCTGTTCTCCGTTTCAGGGACGAATCAGGGCAGATTCAATGCCTGAATTTGGCCCTGAAACGCAGCCAAAGACGCACGCACCGCAGCCGCTCCGGAGATATGTGAACCGGCTCCATAGGGAGCCAGTCACATTCTCCTGCTATGCGAATTAGAAACGCACATCTAATGCGCATAGGTGTGAACCCGGGCTCAAAGTACATTTTGTCAAGCCCTGGTGTATGGTCAGATCTACCATCAGCTATGCAATGAAAGGGCCTGCTTGTCTGAATACAAATGGGGTGGATTGTGTAGGTCTGTCCTCATATTACTAATAGTAATAAAAAAGTTAGTTTGTGACACAAAAACAAATATATAGCTATTATTCTTATTACATAATACTAATACATTAGAGCAGCAGTCCCTAATCTTTTTGACACCGGGGACCAACAGTTTCATGGCAGCCAATTTTCCCAGGGATGGGGGTTAGTAGATGGGTCAGGGGATGGGATATTCAGAGTCTGTCCTCAGCCCCCCTTTCACATTACAATTCTCCCTCCCCATTACAACACAGTCCCCCCTTTATATCAGTGTCCCCTCTACATTCCAGTACCCCTTTATATTACAAGGCAGTCCCCTTTATATTATAGTGCCCCTAGCAATCGCAGCCTCCTCCGTCACAGTCTGCCCCCCCCAAAATCTCTGTCTTCCCTGCTTAGAACTTCTACATTTTGGGCCGGAGGAGGAGAGGACACACAGGCATGGGCGCACAGCAGGTGGTGAGAGGCGACCACAGTCTGTAATAGCCCTGTGAGGACCGCTGTCGCCGCTCACCTCCCTCTGTGCGGCCCGGTCATCCACAGGCCGTGGCCTGGCCCAGGGGTTGGGGACCGCTGAATTAGAGTTTAACTTTTCACTTTAAAAATAAATAGGAGGGATGTACTGGAAATGGAGCGAGTACAAAGAAGGGCAACAAAGCTAATAAAGGGTCTGGAGGATCTTAGTTATGAGGAAAGGTTGCAAGCACCGGACTTATTCTCTCTGGAGAAGAGACGCTTGAGAGGGGATATGATTTCAATTTACAAATACTGTACTGGTGACCCCACAATAGGGATAAAACTTTTTCGCAAAAGAGAGTTTAATAAGACTCGTGGCCACTCATTACAATTAGAAGAAAAGAGGTTTAACCTTAAACTACTTAGAGGGTTCTTTACTGTAAGAGCGGCAAGGATGTGGAATTCCCTTCCACAGGCGGTGGTCTCAGCGGGGAGCATTGATAGCTTCAAGAAACTATTAGATAATCACCTGAATGACCGCAATATACAGGGATATGTAATGTAATACTGACACATAATCACACACATAGGTTGGACTTGATGGACTTGTGTCTTTTTTCAACCTCACCTACTATGTAACTATGTAATAATAAATGCAATTTTTTTACAGGTAAAAAAAAATAGCTTTTTTTTTTTTTTTTGGACCCTGCAGGGCGTTGCAGATTGCGCGTGCAATGTCAGGCCCCTGTAGACTCTCAGTACAGCTGTCTGCCTTTACCTCCCCTATGGGCAGATGGTTAATGGAGAACAGGAAGAATCAGTGAACTATAAGAGAGCTCACCAGCACCCTCAGTCTATTAAGATCTACAAGCCATCTGCTGCAGTAGAAGATGGTACTTGTAGTTCATTCATTCACAGGCCTCTGAATGAATGACGCGGTTGTGTGGGTGGAGCCCTGCATGGCCACACTGTTTTCAAATTGTGACAGCAGGTGCAGGTAGAGGATCCCCCACACGCTGTCAGGAGAAGGGGGGAGGGGATCGCGGTAGGATAAATCCTAAATACACGTGTAACATGTTCAGAAAGGTAAACTTATCCTTTAAGGTTTACCTTTTTTATTCTTATTTTTTTATTTTATTTTTTCAAACCTCCTTCCCTTAGGCCTGACCGGATGTCAGGTGCATGGACTTGTACAGGCAGAAGAGTTATTGAAAACACAGAGGACCCTTTTTAAAAAAAGAAAAAAAAAAAAAAAACATTTTGTGGATTATAGAGGAGGGGGTGATGCCAGTGGGATCTGTTTTGATGCTGTAAAACTTGATGGGCTGAATTATTTAGCTGAAAATGATTTCCGTTTGTGTCGTGTTTGAGGACTACTTGCTTTACCGATCGTTTTTAGCCAAAATGTAATTTGCATTAAAACCTAAACTATTTTCATATGTGAACATACGTTCTGTATCTTTCAGGTGAAATCTCGATGGAGAAGGTGAAGGTAAAAAGATATGTCTCCGGTAAAAGACCAGACTATGCACCTATGGAATCCTCGGATGAGGAAGATGAGGAGTTCCAGTTCATAAAGAAAGGGAAGGAACAGGAGGTGGAAGTGGAGGAACAGCCAGAAGAAAGCACCAGCGACCCACGTCTGCGTCGGTTACAGAACCGCATGAATGAAGATGTAGAAGAGAGGTAATGGATTAATATAAACATGATACAACAAGTAGCTGATAGTTGCACAGCTGTGCTCTTCAGAAGGGTATATTGCATGTACCTGGTCCTGATTGTAAACTATTTAAAGTGGTAGTAAACTCTGTTACACCGCTTGTACCTACAGGTAAACCTATAATAAGGCTTACCTGTAGGTACTGTAAATATCCCCTAAACTTGCACATGTTTAGGAGATATTCAGAGTGCTTGCAGCTGATGACATCACCGGCGCATGCGCTCTGAAGGTCTGGCTTACGGGCCGTCTGGAGGCCCGAGCCAGAATGCGCGGGAGTGATGTCATCGCGCCCCGGCCACTCATGTAGCCGGAGGCCACGAATCTGGAAGGAAGACCGGGGTAGAATGTCAGCCCTCTCAGCTGTGACATCACGGCACTGGAGGGCTTTGTTCTAAGGTAAGTTTCTCATAATGTGCTAGTATGCATCGCATACTACCGCTTTAAAGCTCTGGTGCCCAAACCTTCAGCCAGGTGCAAGCCCTCAGGGTGTGACCCACGGGGACCCTGCAGACTAATCTGTGTTTCACTATTGCCCTGTTCAAGCAGAGATTTCTAGTCTCATGTAGGGTTTTCAGACTATTATTGTGTCTTAAAGCATGTCCCCAGTCTCCAACGGCTCCTTTAGCATGTTCATAGTCTGACAGTATCCTGCAGCATATCCCCACTCCTGACCATCTCTTATATCATGTCTGTAGTCTCTGACCATCTCTTGTTTCGTGTCTGTATTTTTTCACCATCCCTTGTATCGGGGCTGCAGTCTCTGACCATCTCTTGTATCGGGGCTACTGTCTCTGACCATCTCTTGTATCGGGGCTGCAGTCTCTGACCATCTCTTGTATCGGGGCTGCACTCCCTGACTATATACTGTTGTGTATCTGCTGTGTCTGAAATTGAATAGTCACCAAATTTTATGGGCGGTCCTTTGATGTTGTAAGCTGCACTTGAGTCCCCCCAGCTCTAGAAAGTTGAGCACTGCTTTAAAGAGCAGTGGAATGCTTACAACAACTATGAATTGTTTGTTAATATTTCTCAACTACATTATCAAAGCTTGATGCCAGTTGGCTCAAATACTTTGCTACAGAACTACCTGCCTTTTTATATTTTATGAACAAGTTTGGAAACCTTTTTGTACACTGAAAGTTAACAAATTTCAGTGATAAATATAGGACTGTCCAGTTGTGCTACTTTTTATATACTTTCTTTTATTTTCATTTAGCATAGTACATTGTGGAATCTTGCTGGCGAGAGAATTGTGTAGACCAGCCTTTTCTCAACCTTTTAACCTCTGAGGAACTCTTAAAATTATTTTCTGTTCTCGGGAAACTCTTGCTAAAACCATTTTATCAGAACAGTGTGAAAAATGCCACTTACATTGGTGGTCAGTAGGAATCCTACTCATCTTACAGTGCTTGTCAGAATTCACCTCTTTCAGATTGCTTCAAGGATCATGGGTGCCCTGTTGCTTACTCTGCCAAGTGGTGTTGGACCCAGAACTATGCAGGCACCAACATATGGAAGGTCAATCCACCACAATTCAAGGATCCTCTAACAACCTCTGGAGGAACCTCTAAAGCAGCCGTTATTAAATGGCAGCCCATGGTCCGAATGCGGACCGAGCAACGCTCCTATCCGGACCATCAGGCCACCAGTGTAAAGTCTTCCCTGTTTGGTGGCACGCGGAGACGCAGAGGCTAGTGTGGCTGCTCCAATGAGTTTTATAAGAGGCTGCGAGAGCTATGAGAGTCGGAGTGACGAGGAGCCGAAGTTGTGAGTGAGGCAAGCCTGAACCTGCAGCCTGTGACAGTGCAAAAGGCACAGTGGAGTGCTGGAGCTGTGTTAAGCCTTCTCCTCGATCTAGTGGAGTGCCAATGCTGTGCTCAGTCCTTCTCCTAAACATCAAGTGATGAGCGACGTGTGGTGTGCCCTGGAGCCCGCAGCCTTGAGTGTCTGGAGAGGACAGATAGGAGGAAGCAGGGAGTGTGGCAGAACCAGCTGTGTGTAAATATGTCACTAACTATCTTCACAGCATACGAAAACCGTGATCGCCCTGAGTGGAGAGAGTTATAATAGCAGTGACTACTAGGGGTGCACCCAATGGGTTTTTTGGTGCCGATACCGAAAATGAAAAATACACTAGGCCGGAAACCGATACCGAAAATAAAATTTTAAAAAAATTATTTATATTTTTATATACAATTGTATTCTATTTGACTTTTTAATTAAGATCATCAATTTAAATTAATATTAATTTATTGTTGGCCATTATTGCCACCTTTGGTGCAAGAAAAGCTCCAGAAAATTCAGTCCGCAGTCTCCAACCATCTCTTGTATTGTGTCCCCAGTCTCTAACCATCTGATACAGGAGATGGCCAGAGACTGCGGACGTGCCACAGGAGATGGCCAGAGACTGCAGACGTGCCACAGGAGATGGCCAGAGACTGCGGACGTGCTACAGGAGATCAATGCAGCCTCACCAGTGCCCGTCAGATGCAGCCTGCCAGTTCCCCTTATGCAGCCTGCCAGTATCTGGATGCAGCCTTACCCAGGCCCAGATCAGAGTGGCGATCGCCGTGTGTCCTGGAGCTGTGAATTGAATTGCCTGGGCGACTGCAGTAACAATATCCCGCCTCCTGTAATCACGTCACGCTGATTCAATGTCCTGCCATTAGATCAGTGTGCCGTCTGTCACAGGAGGCGGGACATTGTTACTGAAGCCGCCCGGGCAATTCAGCTCAGTGACTCTGTGGGGAGGGAGGAGAGGAGGAGGGAGGATTAGGGCGAGCCAGGAAGACGCCCCCCCGCAATAGGCGGCGCCAGGGGTCGGGGCCCTGCCCAGGCCCCACCCCCATTTTCGGCCCCATTATCAGCAAGATTTTCCTTTTGGCAATGTGTCAAACACCATTTTCAGCCGATATGTTTCAGCAGCCGAAATTTTGGTGCATCCCTAGTGACTACCATGAAGGAGGTAGTAAGCAGTGATCACTGCTGCTGATTGATGGGAGATTGTTATCTAAAGCCTACATCTGGTGCCTGCTATGTCTGCCGTGTGGGATTGAAGGCTGCAGGAGGCATTGAAAAGGATTAGAACACTAATTGTCAGCTTGCTATAGTGCTTGTTTTTATCTGTTCTCTCCATCTTAATCCATCTTTGCACCCTCACCCCCTCCACTGCCACATTTGGCACTTTTTGGGGGGAAGGGGGAAGCTGGTACCTGGGTTTTGACAGGTACCTGCTCCCACTTCCTTGTAAGAGCACCGCGCGATGACCTACGTAATTTCCAAAATGTGCCCTTCAGCGTGCCCCTAACATAAAATGTTTCTTAACATAATATGTGCCCATGTGTGCCCCTTCTTTTATATTAAGGTGGCACTGTGATGGGGACACCTGATGTAAGATGGCACTGTGACAGGGAAACCTGATGTGAAAGAGCACTCTGATGGGAACACCCGATGTGACGGGCACACCTCATGTAAAGAAGCACTTTGATGGGCACACCTGATGTAAAGGGGAACTCTGATGGGCACACCTAATGTAAAAGAGCACTCTAATGGGCACACCTGATGACGGCACCTAATGTAAGGGGGCACTCTGGTGGGGACAAATGATGTGAGGGGGCACACTGATGAAGAAATGTGATGTAAGGGGGCACTCTGATGAGGAACACCTGATATAAGGGGGTACCCTGACAGTGGCAACTGATTTTATGGGGTCACCCAATGTAATGAATTACTGTGGTGGGGGCACCTAATGTAAGGGAGAATGCTATTGGGGACATTCACATTTACAAAGTAATACTAGAGTGTGTGGCGGAAATGGTAAGAAAAGCGCCAGAGAGTGTTGCTTGCGCCAAAGAAAGGAAAGTAGACGCGTACAATCTTTCATGGCACAGACTTGTGATTCAGATCTCGGCCGGAAGAAAATTTTAGTGACCATATCTCCTTGAATTTTAATTTGCTACCCCTGCTCTAAAGTATGTGTTTTCCCTCTTGTAGGTTGGCCAGACACCGTAAGATCGTGGAACCAGAAGTGGTGGGCGAAAGTGAGCCAGAATCTGAACCAGGAGAAGAATGGCGAGTTGAAAGAGGAGAGGACACCAGTGAGGAGGAGGAAGAGGAGGTGGATGATGAGGTAAGTATGCACTTCTGCTCTTTTACATTACTTACGTGATTTGAACTTGTGTAAGGCCAAATACCAAATTCTATCATGTCACATAAGCCGGTTGTTCATTGTCTAATTAGAATATCTAGTGCAGTGTTTCTTAACCTTTTTACCTTCGAGGAGCCCCTGGCAAAAAGTTTGAGATCTCAGGGAACCCCTGAAATAATGTTCACATCTACATCTCATGGAACATTGGTATGATCAGCTAGCTGTTGATGATAATTTTTAGAAATGGCATTAAAGAAAAGAATAAATATTAAAACATTGCCATCAATTACTTTCTGAAGATACTAGTTGCCTTGCTGTTGAGCTGAGAGTTTGTAGATTATCACTGTATGTTTCCTTTTAATAATCTGTTTTACTCCTAAGAAACAAAGTGGCGTATTTATTAGCATAGGTTAGACTTACCTTTTAGTGTGTCTGTGTATCTGTTTTACTTTGGTAGGGCTATTGAATTGTATGCCCCTTTAGGGATCGATGAGAATGATTGATTGTATTTTCTGTACAGTGCTGAAGAATAACTTGGCACCATATAAACCAGGGATCCTCAAACGACGGCCCTCCAGCTGTTGCAGAACTACACATCCCATGAGGCATTGTAAAACTCTTGACATTCACAGACATGACTAGGCATGATGGGAATTGTGGTTCCTGAACACCTGGAGGGCCGCAGTTTGAAGACCCCTGATATAAACAAACAATATTGATAGATACTCCTGTAAGTGTTTGATTTGAGATTTTGGTTCACCCATAGGCTTATTTATTTATTTATTTTTGCAGGAAATTGAGCGTCGACGTTGTATGATGCGACTAAAAGCAGAGGAAAGGAAGAATGAGGAAATGGAAGTGTTGGAGGTGGAGGATGAATGGAAATCTGAGGAAGAGATGGTATCTGAGTATGAAGAATACACAGACAGTGAAGAAGAGCCAGAACCAAAACTTAAACCAGTATACATTAGGAAGTAAGTGAGGGGGGTACCAATGCATTTTCCATAATAAAACAAAATGCAGTGAAGCAAGTAATAACATCCGAGCACAGATATTCCAAAACACCTCATATTATATACTTGGTATGTACACCAAAATTCACGCCAATAGATTTGCGCTTACTCTGAATGGTCAGGAAGATATAAGCAGCTAACACCACAACTAGAATCGTTGCCACATAAATAGATAATAAACAAAAAATGTGTAGCGCTATTAAGACAAGATACCTTAAACTGATAAGTTAAAAGGGCCTATACCCAAAGTGTGATATACACCAATAAAGGTAGCAATAATAAAATCAAACTGGAAATGCAAAATGTGTCAAATGGACAGTCAGTGAGTTGGGGCTGGATGGGTCACTACCCAAAACGTGAGGTGAGGAGCGCCTTCACCAGCATACAGCAGAAACAGTCTCAGAGGTTGATATTCTGCAATCACTTAAAAAGTCTCATCAATAAATAGGATGTTCCATCTATGAACCACACTATTCACCACTGTGTCTTCAAAAACATGCGGTGCGCTTTAGATGTAATAGATGGGGGCTTACCGGAGGGTTTGAACCCAAAAACAGCATATACTGTTAGGGTCAAACCAACTTTTATTGCACCCTGGCAATGGTGAGAAGATCTTGGCAGCCTGGAGATATTGAACAGGGCTGTTCTAATGATGCATCTTCTCCATAGGTAATACTGGATCTCTCCACGCAGGGTTCATAAAAGGCACAAAAAGGGGACTACATAGTGTGATACCGTAGACACCGTATTTATTAAATAAAAAGAAATACACTTACATGATGAAGTAGATAAAAAGCGCTTGTACGTAAAAAAGGGGCGGCAGTGGAGTCCTACCGACGCGTTTCGTCTGAGTAGACTTCGTCCTGGGGTACCCTCCACTGCAGCCCAACTCGTTAATATAGGCACTGTGTACATCCTGATGTGACTCCAGCCCGTTCAATTACGAAAATCTGCACTTCCGGGTTACCCAAGATGGCGGACCCGCGTGCGTTCCAGGCCTCGTCTTGGTGGGTGTATTATGCGCTCCACCAACCAAAAATGAAGGCCTAATGTTCCCCATGTATTGAATTGTTTAAGAGCCATTAACATATTGAGAGAATCCTACGTTTACAATGGAATACTTGCTTTCATAAATAATTCATAAGTAATAACTCGTCTCCCCACTATGTGACGACGGGTCTATATTAATCACGTGACGTGACGCTATGGCGTCACGGCACGGAAGCGGAACTACTCATGTGGAACTCATCGCTTGCGTTCCACTGGTGGTTAGCCCGAAGATCCCGGCTCCGAGCTGATCTCGCGATGTGACGCTGTGACGTCACGACGCAAATGCGGAACATCACATGTAAATCCCACCTGTAAAAATCTTCAGGGACCTTGTCCTACATGATTTAGCCAGATTACCAATTAAACGTACTCACCATCCTCCACTGTTGAAAGGTGGTTTGGAATCTTTGTGTGCACGCAAAGATTTGGTGGTCCGCCCAGCAGACAAAGGGGGGGGGCATAGTGATTTTAGACAAGAGCCAATACGAAGCAGAAATGCATCGTATTTTGAACGAACCAGGGACTTATCGGTTGTTACCTAACAATCCTACACACAATTATAAACAGAAACTACATCAGCTTGTTTCAAAAGGCTATGAATCAAGGATCCTGAACAAAAGAGAGAGAGACTTTCTGATTCCCACAGCACCCCGAATCCCCACTATATACTATCTGCCGAAAGTCCATAAGGATCCAGTTTGCCCCCCTGGCAGACCAATTGTAAGTGGCATAAATTCCATTACCGCCAGAGTAGGCAAATATATAGATTTTTTCCTACAGCCTCTAGTAAAGAAAACACCTTCATATTTGAAAGACACCAGCTCTACAATTAGACTCCTTGAAAACATCACTTTACAGGAGGGTTACATCATGGCTACGGCGGACGTGGCATCATTGTACACGTGCATACCACACGATAAGGGCATTGATGCCGTTAAATATTTTTTGTCTCAGGAACACTCTCTGGCTGCTTTTCAATGTGATTATCTTGTTGAGTTACTAGAGTTCGCGGCTAAACACAATTACTTTTGGTTTAACCATAATTTTTACCTCCAGCAACGGGGAGTCGCTATGGGGGCTAAGTTCGCGCCTAGTCTCGCGAACCTGTTTATGGCGAAGTGGGAGGAGGATGTCGTCTATGTCCATGAAACCAATTCTTTGGTTTTGTGGACCAGGTACATAGACGACATCCTTCTCCTATGGAATGGCACCATGGAAACACTTGACGAATTCTTTGTGGGTTTGAACGCCAATGACAGAGGTATATCCCTGTCCTATGAAGCCAGCGAAACTAAAATTCACTTTTTGGATCTACAGATAGAGATCATCAATAAAGAATTCAGATTCAGTACCTATTTTAAACCCACAGACCGCAACGGGTTCATTCCTGTTGATAGCTGTCATCATGTCTCATGGCTTAATGCGGTCCCTCGGAGCCAGTTTTTGAGACTCCGACGGAATTGCACTGAAACGGAGGTATTTCTTGAACAGGCCAGAATTTTAAAATCTAGGTTTATGGATAAGGGTTATGACATGGATGGCCTAGACCAAGAGATCCAAAATGCGATCAACATTGATAGGAAATCCCTACTGGAAATCAAACCCAAAAGAGAGTCGGACGGGAAGTTTAGGTGGGCTATGTTAACTACTTTTTCAACACAGTATAGACAAATTAAAAACATCATGAGGAAACATTGGGGTGTCCTAAAGCAAGACAGCATTCTGGGTCCACTTATCCCAGAAGAAGCTAATGTTATCTTCAGAGGCGTACCCTCCTTAAAAGGACGGATAGCCCCCAACATTATAAATCCCCCCACCCGCCCCTCTTTCTTTCACGACTGGACAGGCTTCTTTCCATGTAGGAAATGTACGGTATGCCAGCACAATGCCGTTAGAACACGTAAAATTACCGAGTTTGCCTCCACAGTGACAGGAAAAAGATACACCATAAAACCATTCTGTACATGCAGCACAAGATATGTAGTGTATCTCATCACTTGCCCCTGCCTTAAACAGTATATAGGCCGCACCACCATGACATTTTCGATTAGGGTGGGGGAACACATCGCCCTTATTAAAAGCAGGGACCCCAAACACACGGTCCCGAGACACTACAAGGAATTCCATGGTGGGAATCCAGAGGGATCGCAGTTTGTCATTATCGACAAATATACACCACCCTGGAGAGGGGGTGCCAAAACAAGGGGAGTATCCCGCCTCGAAATGTACTGGGCATATGAGCTGCAGACTTTTTCTCCTTTAGGGCTTAACGTCGAGATAGACGTTAATGCCTTCCTAGATGAATCGTAAGGGACACAATATATATATATATTTTTATGATGTTATTTTTAATTTTAATTTTAAGTTGTATATTTTGTATCCCAGATGTGCTTACTTAGGGGTATGATCTGGTATTGCTCTCTGCATGTTTTTAAATTACAGAGGTCACTAATGTAAAAAATGTGTAGACTCATGTGAATCCAGCTCATTTAATTCGTTTCATTCATTAACACATATGGGTTCACACACATGCAATTTTTTGCATCCCTTTTATTTATGTAAATTTCACTTGTAAATTTTACATATGATCTAGCCAGACCAGGTCCCTTACACAATTATCTTGTTACCTCCATTGGATGCATGTCACTGGACGAAATACTTGCTTCCGGTTCTTCACTTATGAACTGGAACGCAAGCTATTCACATTAAGGTTATCTATAACTAGTTGGTTTGCCAAGAACCACCAGTGGAACGCAAGCGGTGGGATTTACATGTGATGTTCCGCATTTGCGTCGTGACGTCACAGCGTCACATCGCGAGATCAGCTCGGAGCCGGGATCTTCGGGCTAACCACCAGTGGAACGCAAGCGATGAGTTCCACATGAGTAGTTCCGCTTCCGTGCCGTGACGCCATAGCGGCACGTCACGTGATTAATATAGACCCGTCGTCACATAGTGGGGAGACGAGTTATTACTTATGAATTATTTATGAAAGCAAGTATTCCATTGTAAACGTAGGATTCTCTCAATATGTTAATGGCTCTTAAACAATTCAATACATGGGGAACATTAGGCCTTCATTTTTGGTTGGTGGAGCGCATAATACACCCACCAAGACGAGGCCTGGAACGCACGCGGGTCCGCCATCTTGGGTAACCCGGAAGTGCAGATTTTCGTAATTGAACGGGCTGGAGTCACATCAGGATGTACACAGTGCCTATATTAACGAGTTGGGCTGCAGTGGAGGGTACCCCAGGACGAAGTCTACTCAGACGAAACGCGTCGGTAGGACTCCACTGCCGCCCCTTTTTTACGTACAAGCGCTTTTTATCTACTTCATCATGTAAGTGTATTTCTTTTTATTTAATAAATACGGTGTCTACGGTATCACACTATGTAGTCCCCTTTTTGTGCCTTTTATGAACCCTGCGTGGAGAGATCCAGTATTACCTATGGAGAAGATGCATCATTAGAACAGCCCTGTTCAATATCTCCAGGCTGCCAAGATCTTCTCACCATTGCCAGGGTGCAATAAAAGTTGGTTTGACCCTAACAGTATATGCTGTTTTTGGGTTCAAACCCTCCGGTAAGCCCCCATCTATTACATCTAAAGCGCACCGCATGTTTTTGAAGACACAGTGGTGAATAGTGTGGTTCATAGATGGAACATCCTATTTATTGATGAGACTTTTTAAGTGATTGCAGAATATCAACCTCTGAGACTGTTTCTGCTGTATGCTGGTGAAGGCGCTCCTCACCTCACGTTTTGGGTAGTGACCCATCCAGCCCCAACTCACTGACTGTCCATTTGACACATTTTGCATTACCAGTTTGATTTTATACGTGCTACCTTTATTGGTGTATATCACACTTTGGGTATAGGCCCTTTTAACTTATCAGTTTAAGGTATCTTGTCTTAATAGCGCTACACATTTTTTGTTTATTATCATATTATATACTTGGCAATACTGCTATTTCCAAGTATATTCCCAGTGTGGGTGGCATTATTTACCGAGGCTTTGGCCATCCATGTCCACCCACAGTTCACTGACCAGGAACACGTATGTGATCCTTCAGTGCTACACGGCCGGAACCCGCTAGAACCCAGGGGAATGGTGAGCAATTACATAGTTATATAGTTACATAGTAGGTGATGTTGAAAAAAGACACAAGTCCAACCTATGTGTGTGATTATGTGTCAGTATTATATTGTATATCCCTGTATGTTGCGGTCATTCAGGTGCTTATCTAATAGTTTCTTGAAGCTATCAATGCTCCCCGCTGAAACCACTGCCTGTGGAAGGGAATTCCACATCCTTGCCGCTCTTACAGTAAAGAACCCTCTACGTAGTTTAAGGCTAAACCTCTTTTCTTCTAATTTTAATGAGTGGCCACGTGTCTTATTAAACTCTCTTCTGCGAAAAAGTTTTATCCCTATTGTGGGGTCACCAGTACGGTATTTGTAAATTGAAATCATATCCCCTCTCAAGCGTCTCTTCTCCAGAGAGAATAAGTTCAGTGCTCGCAACCTTTCCTCATAACTAAGATCCTCCAGAGCCTTTATTAGCTTTGTTGCCCTTCTTTGTACTCGCTCCATTTCCAGTACATCCTTCCTGAGGACTGGTGCCCAGAACTGGACAGCATACTCCAGGTGCGGCCGGACCAGAGTCTTGTAGAGCGGGAGAATTATCGTTTTACCTCTGGAGTTGATCCCCCTTTTAATGCATGCCAATATTCTGTTTGCTTTGTTAGCAGCAGCTTGGCATTGCATGCCAATGCTGAGCCTATCATCTACTAGGACCCCCAGGTCCTTTTCCATCCTAGATTCCCCCAGAGGTTCTCCCCCCAGTGTATAGATTGCATTCATATTTTTGCCACCCAAATGCATTATTTTACATTTTTCTACATTGAACCTCATTTGCCATGTAGTCGCCCACCCCATTAATTTGTTCAGATCTTTTTTCAAGGTTTCCACATCCTGCGGAGAAGTTATTGCCCTGCTTAGCTTAGTATCGTCTGCAAATACAGAGATTGAACTGTTTATCCCATCCTCCAGGTCGTTTATAAACAAATTAAACAGGATTGGTCCCAGCACAGAACCCTCGTGGACCCCACTACCCACCTCTGACCATTCCGAGTACTCCCCATTTATCACCACCCTCTGAACTCGCCCTTGTAGCCAGTTTTCAATCCATGTACTCACTTCTAAGGCAGTACTGGTTGGGATTTCTGTATGGGGTGTGGATTAAGCTCTGTGACCTACTAGTTCACAACGTGGACTTGCTGATAAGCTCTGACTGTGCCCCAATACAATTATGATATTACTAGTAACACCCCCATTGCTACACACCTGGTTCCAGCTTTGATCCAGGGCTGCAGTTTAGGGTGGAAGACTGTTGGTGCCATATATCTGCAATTAAGTTTTTTTTTACCTACTTTTGAGCATTAGACTGTGCCATGCATCATATGTCATGGTACTGTGACTGTGGACTGTATACCACTCTTTACTATTCAGCAGTCCGAGGGCCTAATCTGTTATGTTGGTGGGGCTTGTAGTTGTGACGTATGGTGTTTATAGTGGTTGTAAAGGCAGTAGGTTTTTGTCTTAATGTATTCTATGCATTAAGATAAAAGGCCTTCTGTGTGCAGCAGCCCCCCTAATACTTACCTGAGCCCCATCTCTATCAAGTGATGTCCACGAGTCCCTCGCTTGTCCAGGACTCTCCCTCCTGATTGACTGAGACACAGCAGCAGCGCCATTGGCTCCCACTGCTGTCAATCAAAGTAAGTTAGCCAATCGGGAAAGAGGGGGGCGGGGCTGAACCACAGCTCCGTGTCTGAATGGACACACAGAGCTGCAGCTCTGCTAGGGTGTCCCCATAGGAAGCTGTTTGCTGTGGAGGCACTCGGCAGGAAGGAGGAGCTAGGAGCACCAAAGAGGGACCTGAGAGAGGAGGATCTTGGCTCCTCTGTGCAAAACCACTGCACAGAGGAGGTAAGTATAACCTGTTTATTTTTTTTAAACAAGACTTTACAATCACTTTAAATACTTAAACAATGTTTTGTCATCCAGGTGGCAAGCGCTGCGTAACCTTCATAATTTGGGATCTATTCCCGCCATCCTCTCACTTCTACTAAACCTTTCAATACAAACCCTGTTGTATTGATCAGAGTCAGCTGGTGGGGTGTGTTCGGTGTGGTGCATAAGCAGCTGCTGCCGTTGTCTTGACAATGTTGGAGAGCTGGAGGTGTGTGACTTTTATGCCATTTTGCCAGTTGGTGAATAATACCTTTTGACCCTTCTTGTAACAGCCCTTTTGGGTTTCTTGCAGCCTAACTTTTGAAATGTCCTGGTTAGTAGATTCTAGTCCTTTTGTAACTTGGTTTATATCAAAGCTCTGTCTGCTAAAAGCTCTATTTGAAAGCTGTAGGGCCTCGGTCTCTGATCCAGCTTTTAGTGTTCATTTCAACCTGTGAGCGGTGACCATGCCATGAACATAAGCTTTACCAGCTGTTAAGAAATGCAAGTGGAAAGAATACGTTCTGTCCTCGTACCTGTGTACATGATTCCTTGTGATATTGCAATAGCCTTCTTAAGACATGCATATAAAGTAGCACAAACTGACACAAAGATATTTTAAAATCACTTTTTAGTGTGTTATTGTGCACATCTACTTTTCCAGGAAGGATAGAGTAACAGTTCAAGAAAAAGAAGTGGAAGCACAAAAACAGAAGGAGTTGGAGGTTGAAGCTAAGCGGATGGCAGAGGAGAGACGTAAATACACCCTAAAGGTAACTGTGCTACAGATCTATCTGTCTGCATGCTGCTAAAGTAGAATTCCAGGTTTAATATGACTTTAAATAGTTTTCGTGAGCCAAGATGGCCCAAACAAACTACTTCCGTTACATAACTATGTGGCCGCTGTTTGCACTGTAGTAGGATTAGCAGCAGACCGTATGCGGTGCTGTGCACTGGCAGCAGTATGGGCAACTTCCTGCCTGCTGCCAAAACTAAATGGCGCAGAGTTGATTCCTTCTCCGCCAATCACTTTCTCTGGCTGAGGTGGAGAGGCAGGCAAATCACGATTTCCACCTTGGCCAGTCAGAGAAAGCGTTGTGTTTTGTTGATAGAAATAAAAGGCTTTTCTGAGCCATGTTCAAGCTGGAATTCTACTTTTAAGGCTAGGGATACACAAGTGATTTAAGATTAAATCTCTGCTAGTCTGCAAGATTTATCCGCTTGTTGGCAGTCATGTCATGTGCAGCACTCTGAAATCTATGCAATGCTAACTGTACAAGAAAGGAGCAGTAGCAGAAAGATTCAATCGCCTGTGTAGCTAATACTTCTCTGACTTGACAGATTGTGGAGGAGGAGACAAAGAAAGAGATAGAGGAAAACAAGAGAACTCTGGCAGCTCTGGATGCCCTGAATACAGATGATGAGAATGATGAGGAGGAGTATGAAGCCTGGAAGGTTCGGGAACTGAAACGCATTAAACGTGACCGTGAAGAAAGAGAAGCGTATGTTCTCATTTTATTTTGTCATAAACATTCAACCAATGTGTACTATAAATGTTTAATAATTTGGTGTCTGCAGTATTCATCAGCACGTTTGTATATATTTAGTTGAGACGATCCTAAGTTCATTACAGAACATACTACTACAGGCAGTCCCCGAGTTACAAACGACTCCTACTTACGAACGGCCTCAAATGCCCGCCACTTGTGCTCCACGCGGGTCCTGGATACTTTTCGAACACCTCCAGACACCTCCCACACTGCCGTAGTACGCCCCAGATAACATAACAAGCGCCCGGAACATCCCACATCTATGCACAGGAGGCAGTTACACTTACGAACGCAGTGTTCATACCGGAAGTTACACTTACAAATGCAGTGTTGCGACTTGCGAAGAAACCTATAGTCCCTATTGTGCCTGTACTTTGTTGCTAGTTGTCTATGGAACGCTAGCGTTCTGCTCCAGGAATGTTATTTTTTTTTTTTTTTGTAACAGCTATGCCTTCCTTGTTAACCAATCCCGGGGCGTTTAACAGGGCTCCCCCAACCCCCCCCCCCTTTTTTTTTTTTCCTTTATGCAGAGACAACTAACACAAGACTGCATGAAATCATGCTAGTTAGGCTAAGTTTCCACTAGTGCGACTTGGGACTGCAAAGCCGCATGACAAGTCGTACCCCATGACTTCCAATAAGTACCGTTCATATCTGTGTAACTTCAAAGTAGTCCCTGCCCTACTTTGGTCCCACTTTGATGCGACTTGTGGTCCATAGACCTCAAGAATAACCAGACATTGCTTAAAGTTGCATCAAAATCGTACGACTTTCAGGTCGCAATAGTGGAAACCTAGGCTAAACCTTATGTTAGTCGAACTCCATGTTTCTTGTCACTTTAGATATTTTTTGGGGCTAACATGTTTCAAGGGAATGCTTACTTTTTACAGAAGAATGCCACCACTCTGGGCTTCTGCTGCATACAGTATACTATGCTATCTATTGACTGAGTCCCAGCAGCCTCCCTTCTGCATCTGGAAAGAAACAGTCCGCCAGCATCTCAGCCATTCAGGAACACCCTTGTATGTTTATCAATGCACACAAGATATTCTTTGGCCAAGGTGGAGCTTGTGATGTCACCTGCCCAGCCGCTCAACCTTGGCCAATCAGAGAATGCCTTCATTGGTTTGGTCATTGGCTGAGATGCTGTTGCTGACTCTTTCCGGACAGAGAAGGGAAGTTGTGAGGACTCGGGCAAGAAGACTACACAGCTTACTGCAATGTAGCAAGTGTAGAAAGATAGAAAGTACACAGAATTCCTCAATTTTACAGTTGTCCTGAGAGCAAGAGGTGAGGGAAAGTCTTCCAATGGGGACAAATGTTCTGATGATGACTGCCTAAGGTGGGGATTGCCCTCACTTTGGGTGAATTTCTTCCCAATTCTTGTTGATTATAAAACAAGAAGTGGAGGGAAATCTCACCAGCATGCACACAGATGACACAAAAAATACATCTACATCATAGGTGTTTTAATCTTTCCTTCCTACACAAAAAGTTTTTTTTCTAGACATTTGTAGCAATAATACAATCCCTCAGACAGTGTTGTAAGTAAAACGGCATTCTTCCAATGACCTTGTAGAAATGAAATGGCCTAGATCAGGGGTATTGACTTAATAATTATGGAGCTCCGACCAGTAAAATTTTCTTTTCAGCCCTCTCTATATGACAATCCCTTATAATTCAGTGTCCTCAGTTCCCCCACACTTCACATCAGTTTCCCCTTCAAAATAATGTACTTGGGCCCCCTGCACATCACCCCCCACCCTTTTACAATAGTGTACAGAACCCCCTTCACATCACACATCCCCTTTTATTTACAGCAGTCCTCAACCCCTCCCTTCAAATCATCACCCCGCCGCCCCTGTTCCCTGCCCCTTCACATCTCTCCCACACTGTACTGTCCTCTGCTGATTTACACACACCCACTCCACCTTGGCACTGTCCTCCTTTACATCACACCTCCCTTTTCACAGCACTGCCCTCCCTTTGCATCACCACCAACCCCCGCCCAGAACTGCCCCTTTTCGCATAACCCCCCCCTCCCCCCATACACAGCCAAGAGTAGTGACCTCTATCCCCCTTCACTCTTTTACTTTTAGGCAGAGCATTTCTGGAACGAGTGAGGGGCGCACAGCATTGAACGGAGTGCGGGAGCTGCCAGGGTTAACTTTTTGTATCAATCAGCAGGTGATTGGCTGTTAGTACCGCCCTGCAGCCAACCACTTGCTGGTTAACTCGAAATGTTAACCCCCGCAGCTCCGCCCCCGTACTCTATTCAATGCTGTGTGTCCCACACTTGTTACAGAAATGCTCTGCCTCCAGCACTCCATTCAGTGCTGTACTAAGTCTCTCACACTCTGTCCACAAATTCTCTCCGCTCTAAGGTAGGAAAGTGAAGGGGGGCAAAGGACACTATGGTTTTGGGAGGGAGGGGAGAGATGTCAAGGGGGGCAGTTATTGAGACTGCTAGGTCCTTAATGGTGTGACCATGGGTCCAGACCAAACAGCGGCTCGGTCCACATTCGGACCATGTTTTGCCAATTAATGCTTGACATAGATGATGATGATGATGATGTGAAGTGTTAGCTGGTTATTAAAATAAATGTTGATAATGTGACATTCCCGTTTTATCAAACGCCAACTTACCATACTGATTCTTAAAGTGAACCTGTGCTTTGCCTTCCCTTTGCTCCCCCACCATGACATTCACTCACTCACAAGGAGAAAGCCTTCCAAGCGGAGGGCAAGATGGGTAGCAACTTAAAAGAGAAGTATGGTTTTGTGTTTTTCCAGATTCATACTTGCCTAGGTGGATGCAGCATCAGACCAATGTGACATCTGTCCCCCGCTGCCTCTGCACTGAGAACTGAGCAATTGAACACCACCCGTGGTTCGGTTCTCACAGCTTCCCGGGCAAAGAGCTGCTGACGGTCAATCAGCAGCTGTCTGCTCTGCCGACAAACCCCCCCCGCGCCCCCCCCCCCCCCCTTGCTAACTGGAGCACTGAACTGTGGAGGGGCGGGAAATATCCGTTTCAGGCTCTCAGCGGCTCGCTGGGAGGCTGAAATGGGTATCCGTCCATGCACCTAGCGGATCCAGACTTTATTGTTGGCATGACGCGGTGCCTAGACTGATTCCAGTGACGTCAGCAAAGAGCGGACTTCAGACTACTTTCTGCTGAAAACGGGTCACAGGAGCGCAAAACTGATTGCACTCCTGTGACCCATAAGAGAAGCCCAGCTAAACGAGCTCAGGCTGGACTTCTCCTTTTAAATGTTCCCCATACCTAGAAGTACAGAAAGAAAGAGAATTTTGGTCAGGGGGACTTTGAATGAGGCCAATCACTATATAGAGTAAGCAAAGAGGATATAAAGCACAGTTTTACTTGTATGAGTTTATTACATAATATCTGACAAAAGGGGGGGGGGGGGGGAATTGGACTTTAGATGAGAGATGTATACCAAAAAGCAGTCATTGCAAAGAACATTTTACTGTACCTTGTGAGATCATATACAGCATACTCAATGAAAAAAAGTGCATACACAAAATCGCATAAATGCAAAGCATGCTAAAAAAACACATATACATATTGATGCCATAGTACTTTGGCATATCATGGGATGAAGACAAGTCCTACACAAGATAGGACACTGGAAGGGCTGGATGGTATTTTATCTATAAGTACTGGGTCTTTTTCTTGGCTCCTAACAGCTAGATGGAGCGTCCAGTGAGTAAAGAATATTTGTGTGGCTGGTGAAGGCAAGCATTACTTTGAATCTATTGCTTTGCACTGCAAGGGCAGACACAGGTTCGCTTTAAGGAACACATTTATTTATGTTGATGTTCTAGACCTGGATTTCTAGTATAGTATGTTGCCCACAAAACAACCCCCCATTTTACACCATAAACAGAAATGCTGTAAGTATGATAATCTCTTCTTTATGTTATAGAATAGAGAAGGAGAAGGCAGAGATAGACCGCATGCGTAATATGACCGAAGAGGAACGCCGTGCTGAACTTCGTGCCAATGGCAAGATAATCACCAACAAAGCTCTAAAAGGAAAATACAAATTCCTGCAGAAATACTACCACAGAGGAGCTTTCTTCCTGGTAAGAAATTATATTCTATAGTTATACTCGGAAGATTTGTACAGAGGTTTCATCTAATCTAAATCTAATTGCATCTTAAGGTGGTGTTTTGTATAAAATTTCTTTGTGTCCATATATACACGCCTACCTCCTGGGTCTGATCCAGCTTGTTAAAAAAAATTTAAAAAAATGGAGGTGTCCTTTTTTTCTTTTGGGCGGACCAGATTGGAGGCAGCCGGGTGTAAACACAGTGGAGTCCGTTTACTTCCGGCTGCCCATAGAACAGTGCGAGGTCTGTTTCTGTCCGCTCTGCACACGCAGTCCTGTCATCCGCCCCACTTTGCTCTGATCAGCAAGGGATCAGCTCACAGATTCCATGCTGATCGGAATGGCAGGCACCCGTGTGAAAGATGTCTAAAGCCTAAAAGTTGTTTTATAATACCTATGAAAGGAATAGTGCCAGTGATGTCATCCACCCACCTTTTCACCTCAGCCAATCAGGAAAGGCCTTGTATTTATAGATAAAAATACAAGGTGGTCCCTGAATGGCTGATATACCACATGACCGACTCAATTTCTTTACTGCACGGTATTGCTGGATACACAGTGGCCGGAGCTTTCTGTAACCGTGAGTAATTTTGGTCACGCTGGCCCAAACTACATTTTTATAGGCAAACCACCAAACATGGAGTTCTAGTTTAAGATCTATGTGTAGTTCAGAACTGTGCTAGAGAGAGATTCTTACATTACTGAAAAGCTAAGAAATGTGCTGTAAATGGGGTACATAAAGTGAGCAATTTCTCCAAACACTACAGAGCTGAGGGGGTCGATATGTTATGTTATACTGTTGGAATGTAAATGTTTCTGCTATGGCTGCTTTTAAATGTTATTTTTAACATAGAAACTGGGAAAATTATATTTCTTTCCGCACCACAGGATGAAGATGAAGATGTATATAAGAGAGACTTCAGTGCTCCCACATTGGAAGACCACTTCAATAAAACTATCCTACCCAAAGTCATGCAGGTAACTTTTGTACATATTGCACACAAGTACAGTGTTGTGTATGTGCTAGTATGCTTGTAGACACAAGTTGCTCTGTAACATGAGGACAGTGTAGAAAGAATGGGTCCCTGGTTGTTACTGCCTGGTGGGTGGAGTAATCTCCAAGTAGAAGACCAGCTTCTCCAAAGTGGGGAAACAGAGTCAACAGTGTAGACTAGAGAACATATGTCAAACACAAGGCCCACGGGCCTTTTCACACCCATAACGTTTTGCAGCCGAAATGTGGAACTCCATTCAGCCACCTCTGGCTCCCACCTCCTGTTCCTGGCTTTTATGAACAGATCCCACATGTACACATAGCAGGCACAGATCTTCAGAATCTGAGAGCAAGCACAATCTCTCTTCAAGGTGAGGAAGAGCCACCTACACAGGGAGGTACTAGTGGCAGGCCAGGTAGGAGAGAGATGCGAGGGACTCTGTTAGGGATCGACCGATTATCGGGAAGGCTGATTATCGGCGGCCGATATCAGCATTTTCTGAAAAATCAGTATCGGTCTCAAGCTAGACCGATATTGCTTCAAGGGTTTTTACCGGGGTGCTGCATGCATCACCCCAGTACCGTTGTTTAGAGCGGACGGTCGGCTTTATAGAAATGACAACCGTTACGGCTCAGCAGCCGCTCGACTGTTATTACAAGCAACGGGCAGGGACGTCCCTCCCCTCTCGCCGCTCGCCCGTGTTCTCACAGGGAGGCCCGAGCAACCAGCCGGCACGTCTGCTGACTGAACGAAGACCCGAACAATGCCGATGATTCGTTCAGGTTTAGGATCTAGTAATCCGGAAGCAATGTCATGAAATCACTTCCTGGATTACTGGCATCTTAAAAGCGCCAGTTTTAAAAAAAAAAAGTATTCAAAAACACAGATTTTAACGTTTTGAATACTTTGAAGTGCAAAGGGATTTGGGGTCTTATAGACCCCCCATCTCTCCAAAAAGAGTACCTGTAATTGCCTCTTACTGTCACAAGGGATGTTTACATTCCTTGTGACAGCAATAACATTGATTAAAAACATAAAAAAAAATTTTTTAAATGTACAAAATATAGGCAGGAGACGTGGCCGAAATATTGGTATCGTATCAGCACCAAAAAAACAATATCTGTCGATGCCTAGACTCTGAAAATAGCGCATCTCTGCACCATATACTCTGTACATAGCGCATCTCTGAACCCTGTACATAGCGCATCTTTGAACGCTGTACTCTGTACATAGCACACCCCAGATACAACCAGCCCTTTCAGGGCAACCATACTGCTGATGTGGCCCGCGATTAAATTAGGTTTGACAGCCCTGGTGTAGAGCTTTAAATTATACCCAGTATTGGGATACACTGGTAACAGGGTAACCTGAGAGAAATGGAAAACGGTTAGAAATGTTAAAGTGTAACATCACCTAATGAAGAACGGAAGCCATGTGAAGTCTTGCTTAAAGAACAGGAAGTTGCACTATCAGCTGGCACCCACTGTTTGAAAGGTTTGAGAGTGCAGGAGCTGCAAGGCCTTGTCATGCTGGGAGGAGGTCAGAGATGAAGGTTTCTGCTGGGGTGGATGAGATCCCAATCGGCGAGGACTGTTGGGAGTTCCAGATGTGCAAGATGGTAGTTGGAGGCCCAATTCTTGGAAATGAGAGTACAGCCCCTCAGGAGCGTGGGCCGACACTTCCTTGTCGTTGTGGGCAAAAAGGAGGCGAGAGGGGTAGCTTTTAGTTGTACCAGCAAATCTCCAAAACATTTTAATTTAAGTGCATTTTTTTCGTACTCCTAATATACAAAAAAAAACATGATTATATGAAGAAATATATTAGAGCTAGCCCAATAATTTTGTTGAACTGACAACATTTAGATTAGGGTTGTCCCGATACCACTAGAGATTCCCCAGTCCCTTTCTCTGCAGCGTCAGCTGCACTGAGAATGAATGGAGAGAAGACAGCGGCTCCTCTCCATTCATAAACTGACACATCGTAATCACAGGAGATTACAATGTTTCAGTTATGTGAATGGACAGAGTCAGCTGACTCTTTCCATACACAAAGGAAGGAGGAGGGGGACAGGAGGAACGGAGGGGGAGAACAGAGGGGACAGATAAGGAGAGCAGAACGGAGGGGACAGATAAGGAGAGCAGAATGGAGGGGACAGCTGAGAGGCACAGAGGAAAGGAGGGGGCATGGAGGAGGATGCAGTGACATACAGTGGTGACCGATCACCGCTGTATGTCACTAAAGCAGCTGAAAGCCGCGGGGGGAGAATCTTGTAACTCCCCCACACGCCGATCACAGCTGACTTCCAGGTATCGGGGGAAGCATCGGGAGCATTTGCCCGAGTACAAGTACTTGGGCAAATGCTTGGTATCGGTGCCGATACCGATACTAGTATCGGTATCGGGACAACCTTAATTTAGATGCATTAAATAGTTCAACTTTGGAAAATTACTTCTTTGACGCACTTGTTCATAATGTGTTCTGTCTTTTAGGTCAAAAACTTTGGACGTTCTGGTAGGACAAAATACACTCACTTGGTGGATCAAGACACAACATCATTTGACTCTGCATGGGGCCAGGAGAGTGCCCAGAACACCAAATTCTTCAAACAGAAGGCAGCTGGTGTAAGGGATGTGTTTGAGAGACCTTCTGTGAAGAAAAGAAAAACCTAGAGGATCAATTTGTGAACTTGTTATAGTTTTCCTGTATTCCGGGATAAATCCTTTATGTAAATAATTTTTTTTTTTTTTGTATGAAATTCTCAGTTCCCAGAACTTTCTTTGTCTATAAAGATTGTGTAAATATTTACAATGCTCTGTACCTTTTTAAAACTTAAACATGTTTGGTTAGTTTTATGTATCAAGCCTTGCATAAATTTAATATCGAACATTACAATATGCATTCAAGTGTTTCAGATTGTTTGAACTACCTGATCATACACATTCTTCTCTAGGTGTGGGATGTTTTACAGCTGGGGTGGGACAATTCCACTGTAGGTGAAATATATAGTGGTATTAGTAGTAATAAAGAACCAGTGGGGGGGGGGGGATTTACTAAATCTGGTGCACACAGAATTTGCTGCAGCTGTGCATAGTAACCAATCGGCTTCTAAGGCCTGGTTCACACCTAATGCGGGTTGCAGTTTGCATATCCCAGGTGCATTTTGCTTTTTTCAATACACATTTTTGATCCATTGAAGTCTATGGAACCAAAAACCAGAAAAAGGTCCCTGGCCCTTTCCATAAAATGCACAGATGTGAACTACATCCATAGGAAACCATGTTAAATGGACTATAGTGTGTTTCTGCAAAACTGAAAACGCACTAAAAAATGGATAGATGTGAACCAGGCCTAACTTCAGCTTGTTCAGTTAAACTTTGACAATAAAACCTTGACACTGATTTTACTACTATACACAGCTGCACCAGTTTTAGTAAATCTCCCCCAGTGATTCAGGCCTTTATCTGGAGTCCATAATTTGATTTCAGTGTACAATACCTTTTGCCAACCAGCTATTTGCTGATTTCGGAACAATGGCTGATGGCTAACTGAGGCCCCTGCACAAAAGTATGTTTTGTGCCATGTGAGAGGTGCACTTTAAGCTATTCAGGCCAAAGTAAAAAGTTCCTTGAGTGAAAATCCCTATGTAAGCTCTGTGTCCAAGCTTATACAGGGCTTAGGACTTCCCCCTGCACCCAGGTGACAGTGCTCAGACTTCAGGATTGGCCCCCCTCAGGTAATGCACTAATAATATGAGAGGAAGGCAAGAGGGATGCTCACTGCTCCAGAAGGGCTCCAACTAGCGTACAAACTGTTGAGGGGCATTAACCCCATTCCCCACTATAATGGTGAGGAATGGATACTGGTTTTGCAGGTCTAAAGCAAAACTTTTTTTTTTTTTTTTGTGGCTTTTAATGAGTTAAACCAGAACTTCACCCAACAGGGGAAGTTCTGGTTTTCCTGCTCAGAGAAAGCGAGCCTTATCACATCAGATTACTGCTTACACTGTGGGGAAACAATGTGAAACGAACTGTCATAAAATGAGAGCAAAGCGGGGCACAGTGATATCGGTGCGCAGATTACAAAGTCGCTGTGTAGCACACATGCCCACAGTTCCGCCCACACAGACTCTATATCCCAGGGCATTCTGGGATGTGTAGTCTCAGTGAGTGACATCGCCGCTTCTGAGACACCTCTTCTTGGACCCTGGGGACAGAAACTTTCAGAGCAGAATGATGACATCACGGCTTTTAAGACACTACGTTTTGGACAAAATACACAGTTTTAAGCAATACAATGTCAGCGGTTTTGCCTAACTGACTAAATTGGACTACTTGGCAAATTTAATCACCATCCCGGTGTTGTTCTTTAAGTCCAATGAAGTGTATGACATCTTGTGAACTCTTTTGTATCTGTAGTTTACATTTTCGAGTGTTGGGAGTACAGCTATTGCTATACTCCTGCTGCTCTGACAGGAGAGACGGATTCCACTTTCTCACACAGCAGCTGCTCTGCCCTCCCCGCCCCCCTGGTGTCCATTTAAAAAATACTTTTGTATTTTGTGACTAGGTTCACAGAATACAAAGTGTTTCATGTTTGGGCAAGAGAAGAGGAGGGACAGAAAGAGTGCTGCACATGACTCTGCAGCTACAGGAGCTGAAACCAGGGGCAGACTGACAACACTCAGGGCCCCCAGTCAGGCCCCACCTCTACATTTTGCACAATGTCTGCCTTTTATTTATTTTTTTAAACTGTTTAATAGAGAATTTTTCAACACAAGGAACAAAGCCCTTTCAGTGTCCATTATAGAGTCTGTTATAAAGAGTCCCTTCCAGGTCCTATAAGAGACTACAAAAATGGCTGGCTGGCATGGTGCACCCTGCTGTGGGTGGGTGGCTGGCTCCCTGCTGTGGGTCAGTGACTGGCTGGCTGACACTATGCATCCTGCTGTGGGTCAATGGATGGCCTGGCTCCCTGCTGTGGGCCAGTGGTTGGCTGGCACGATGCACCCTGCTGTGAGTGGCTGGCCTGGCTCCCTGCTGTGGGTCAGTGTGTGGGTGGGTGTCTGGCTGGCACGGTGCATCCTGCTGCAGGTGACTGGCTCCCGAGGCCTTTCTTAGCCCTATCTAGATTCCAGGTAGAAGAAGCCAGGACTCGGAAGATTTGCAGGCCCAGTGCTTGGAGGCACGTGGCGCAACATACAGTATCTCACAAAAGTGAGTACACCCCTCACATTTCTTTGTAAATATTTTATTCTATCTCTTCATGTAACAACACTGAAGAAATTACACTTTGCTACAATGTAAAGTAGTGAGTGTACAGCTTGTATAAAAGTGTAAATCCTAGATTGTAAGCTCTAACGAGCAGGGCTCTCTGATTCCCCCCTGTATTGAATTGTATTTTAATTGTACTGTCTGCCCTAATGTTGTAAAGCGCTGCGAAAAATGGTCGGCGCTATATAAATCCTGTATAATAATAATAAATGTGCTGTCCCCTCAAAATAACTCAACACACAGCCATTAATGTCTAAACCGCTGGCAACAAAAGTGAGAATGTCCAAATTGGGCCCAATTAGCCATTTTCCCCTCCCCGGTGTCATGTGACTCATAAGTGTTACAAGGTCTCAGGTGTGAATGGGGAGCAGGTGTGTTAAATTTGGTGTTATCACTCTCTCTCTCATACTGGTCACTGGAAGTTCAATATGGCACCTCACAGCAAAGAACTCTGTAGATCTGACAAAAAGAATTGTAGCTCTATGTAAAGATGGCCTAGGCTATAAGAAGATTGGCAAGACCCTGAAACTGAGCTGCAGCACGGTGGCCAAGACCATACAGCAGTTTAACAGAACAGGCCTCGCCATGGTCGACCAAAGAAGTTGAGTGCACGTGCTTAGCGTCACATCCAGAGGTTGCCTTTGGGACATGGACGTATGAATGCTGCCAGCATTGCTGCAGAGGTTGAAGGGGTGGGGGGGTAAGCCTGTCAGTGCTCAGACCATGCACCGCACACTGCATCAAATTGGTCTGGCTGTCGTCCCAGAAGGAAACCTCTTCTAAAGATGATGCATAAAAAAGCCCGCAGACAGTTTGCTGAAGACAAGCAGACTAAGGACATGGATTACTGGAACCATGTCCCGTGGTCTGATATAACCAAGATAAACTTATTTGGTTCAGATGGTTTCAAGTGTGTGTGGTGGCAACCAGGTGAGGAGTAAAAAGACAAGTGTGTCTTGCCTACAGCCAAGCATGGCGGTGGGCGTGTCATGGTCTGGGGCTGCATGAATGCCAACATGTACTGTGACATACTTAAGCAGAGCATGATCCCCTCCCTTTGGAGACTGGGCCGCAGGGCAGTATTCCAACATAACGACCCCAAACACACCTCCAAGACGACCACTGCCTTGCTAAAGAAGCTGAGGGTAAACGTGATGGACTGGCCAAGCATGTCTCCAGACCTAAACCCTTTTGAGCATCTGTGGGGCATCCTCAAACGCAAGGTCTCTAACATCCACCAGCTCCGTGATGTCGTCATGTAGGAGTAGAAGAGGACTCCACTGGCAACCTGTGAAAATTTTTATAATTGATATAGGGTCTGGGATTAAAAGTAACATTTCTGTCTTTGCAGATGACACCAAACTATGCAGTGGAATAACGTCCTTACAGGATGTCTCCAATTTACAAATGACGTTTAATGTTGATAAATGTAAAGTTTTGCACTTGGGGGCTAAGAACATGCATGCTAGGGGGAGAACAACTGGAGGAATCAATAGTGGAGAAGGATCTGGATCTGGATTAAGGGGGGATATGATCAACATGTATAAATACATAAATTGTCCATATAGTGAACTTGGTGTTGAGTTATTCACTTTAAGGTCATCACAAAGGACAAGGGCAAAAAAAGAAGAGAGAAGAAGTCCCACTAAATGTAGTATTTTAGATACAATTTAATATGACCCCATAATGGGTTACTCACAAAATGTAGGCAATACATAGGCTCATCAGTAAGGGGGGGTCTGTCCGTCTATTTTCCAAGCGCTGGGCAGTGGTGTGTCTCATGCTGTAGGGAAGCAGCTGCAGTAGCCGGAAGATAGTCACTGAGCACTGGAGCAGTTCCAGGATCCACGGTGGAATGCAGCGTGGAGCGCAGCGGTGCGTGGGTGGTAGACAGCGTAGAGACATCACAGGTCCCACAATGCTTTACGATGCGTTTCGAAGCATGCTCCTTGCTATAATCGAGCATGCACACTCCTTTTTCAAGCATGTGGGACCTGTGACACCTGTATGCTGTTTACCACTCTTTAAGTCTGAGGAAAAAAGATTTCATCTCTAAATACGAAAAGGTTTCTTCACAGTAAGAGCTGTGAAAATGTGGAATAGACTCCCTCCAGAGGTGGTTCTGGCAAGCCCAGTAGATTGCTTTAAAAAAGGCCTGGATTATTTCCTAAATGTACATAATATAACTGGATACCAACATTTATAGGTAAAGTTGATACAGGGAAAATCCGATTGCCTCTCAGGGGTTCAGGAAATAATTTTTTCCCCTGCTGTAGCATATTGGACCATGCTTTGCTGGAGTTTTTCCCCTTCCTCTGGATCAACTGTGGGTGAAGGATTGTGTATATGGGATTGTATTTTTTTTTTCTTTTTGGTTGAACTAGATGGACTTGTGTCTTTTTTCAACCTGACTAACTATGTAACACTGGCAACCTGTGAAGCTCTGGTGAACTCCATGCCCAAGAAGGTTAAGGCAGTGCTGGAAAATAATGGTGGCTACAAAAAATATTTACATTTTGGACCTAATTTGGACATTTTCACTTTTGTGAGATACTGTATGTACTGACTTACTTTGGGTCTACTTTTGGGACTTTTTGGGTCTAATTACTGGAATATGTAACGTTTGAAACAAAGCTTAGATCTGGCTAATTTTGTATATAAAGTGATACAATGCAAAATATCCCCCCCCCCCCCCCCCCCCAATTAAAAAAAGGAACATTTTTCAAAATTGCACAGTGCTGCATTGCATTGATATGAACAGGCCTGTCATGCGATTCTGTCTGACTCATATCGCATCTGAAATCACACTGAACTGAGCCTGTTTAGCGTGAGTGTCTACTTGATTAATAAGTCTAAGATAACCCATACATTATGCTTTTTTTTTTTTTTTCATTCAACCAGTGGGTTGAACGACAAAAAATGCCTAGATTTCCCCATCCATACATTCGATGTGGATAGGGGAATCCCTCCTGCTATGGTATTTTATTCTGACAGAGGGGAGCCATACAACCAGCCTGCCCATACATGGCTAAAAAATTTGGCCGCACTCTGCTGATCTGGCTGCATTGCAATCCATGTATGGCTGGCTTAAGGCTCATCTCCATATTGGTGGTATAGTCTCCACAGGTTCCATTCTCCAATTCTGTATACAGCCTTGTCACCTTCCATAGGCCAACTCCATGGCAACCAACAGCCACCCAGCTCACTGGCATCTGTGCTACTTTGTGCATTGCTGGCCAGCCTATTACATGCATACACTGGACTCCAGCAGCAAGAATATGCGTATTCTTGCTGCTGGCATGACAGGTGCATATAAAAGTATACAAGGTAATAACAGGCTTACTGCAGACATCGCTCTTCGCATATACCTGCACACCAATCGGCTACTTGCAGTTAGGGACGAATGAGCAAACCTGGATGCAGTCAGATACACATACCAAGGTTTTTCTGGCTGGGGTGTTTCTATACCCAGGGCTTCAGTCTGGCTCCCCGGGCTTGAAGGAACCTGCCTTAAGTCAGTTTCCCAGGTGGGTTTCTGTTGAATATCACATGGGTTGTTTGTGTCATCTCCTCTGGGAAGGAGTGGTAGTCCTCTTTGCAACAGGGCAAGTTACCTGATCTGCACGCTGTGTAAATGTTTCAAGTATTTGCTCAGCTGTCACAAATCAGGTATTTTGCCTAATATGTTTATTTCCTATGATCGTTAGCTCCATCTAGTGGCCATAATGCAGTATTTTCGTAAATGTGATATTTCCCAAAATGAGCTGAAGATCATAGGAAATAAGCATCATTGGCACAATACAGGATTTTTTTACGACGTGAGCGAATGCTTGAGATGTTTGCAAGACAATTTTATTTTTATTAATAGACCCCTTGGGGTATAACTCTTAGCAGCACTGTCTTCCCCAAGGACAATGCATACAAATCTGGCTCTCCTCAGCTGATGGTCTATGCTCCAGAGGGAAATGTCTGTGCACCTGCATGCTCTTCATCTCCTGCATAGTGGGCAAAAACCATCCCTAGAGGGCTTTGCACCCCTCTGGACTGTCAGCAGGCAGAACTCCCTTGGTTCCTGCTGCAGGTACCTCCTGTTGGGGATAAAGTATGTCTGAAGGACTTCATGGAACCTGTTTGCTGCCTTCTGCGGTTGCTCTGCAGCTTTGTGAGGGAGGTTCCCCAGATACCTTTCCTTGTTCAATGTGGTAAAGCCTGATGAACACCTCCATCCCCATGCCCCTCGATGAAGGAATCTGTTGGAGTGTTTTCATTTAGCCTGCAAAGTTCTGTCAAACCCCAGAGGCACCTCTGGGTCCTAAATGGATGTTTTTCTTCCTTCAGCCTTTTTTTTTTTTTTTTCATCTGCTCTTTGCACCAGGATTGCACCATAGGATTACCTCTTATGCCGCGTACACACGACCGGACTTTACGGCATACTTTGCCCGGCGGACTTTTCGACAGACTTTACGATGGACTTTCCGAATGAACGGACTTGCCTACACACGATCAACCAAAGTCCAACGGATTCGTACGTGATGACGTACGACTGGACTAAAACAAGGAAGTTCATAGCCAGTAGCCAATAGCTGCCCTAGCGTCGGTTTTTGTCCGTCAGACTAGCATACAGACGAGCGGACTTTTGGACCGGACTCGAGTCCGTCGGATAGATTTGAAACATGTTTCAAATCTAAGTCCATCAAACTTTTGAGAAAACAAAGTCCCCGCCCACACACGATCGAATTGTCCGACGAAATCCGGTACGCTGGACTAAGTATGCCGTAAAGTCCGATCGTGTGTACGCGGCATCAGACATCTTTCCCCCTTCAGTCTGGCTGACTTCATAGGATTGTACCCTTGAGTTGTCTACTGGTATTAGGGGTCACTTCTCAATCCTTAAGGATTGTTCTGCTGTGACGATTTTCACATTATTTGGATATACAGTCAGGTCCATAAATAATTTTTTGGCTCTATACACCACCATAATGGATTTGAAATGAAACGAACAAGATGTGCTTTAACTGCAGTGTTTCAGCTTTAATTTGAGGGTATTTACATCCAAATCAGGTGAACGGTGTAGGAATTACAACATTTTGTATATGTGCCTCCCACTTTTTAAGGGACCAAAAGTAATGGGACAGATTAACAATCATCCATCAAACTTTCACTTTTTAATACTTGGTTGCAAATCCTTTGCAGTCAATTACAGCCTGAAGTTTGGAACGCATAGACATTACCAGACGTTGGGTTTCATCCCTGGTGATGCTCTGCCAGGCCTCTACTGCAACTGTCTTCAGTTCCTGCTTGTTCTTGGGGCATTTTCCCTTTAGTTTTTTCTTCAGCAAGTGAAATGCATGCTCAATCGGATTCAGGTCAGGTGATTGACTTGGCCATTGCATAACATTCCACTTCTTTCCCTTAATAAACTCTTTGGTTGCTTTCGCAGTATGCTTCGGGTCATTGTCCATCTGCACTGTGAAGCGCCGTCCAATGAGTTCTGAAGCATTTTGCTGAATATAAGCAGATAATATTGCCCGAAACACTTCAGAATTCATCCTGCTGCTTTTGTCAGCAGTCACATCATCAATAAATACAAGAGAACCAGTTCCATTGGCAGCCATACATGCCCACGCCATGACACTACCACCACCATGCTTCACTGATGAGGTGGTATGCTTTGGATCATGAGCAGTTCCTTTCCTTCTCCATACTCTTCTCTTCCCATCACTCTGGTACAAGTTGATCTTGGGCTCATCTGTCCATAGGATGTTGTTCCAGAACTGTGAAGGCTTTTTTTAGATGTTGTTTGGCAAACTCTAATCTGGCCTTCCTGTTTTTGAGGCTCACCAATGGTTTACATCTTGTGGTGAACCCTCTGTATTCACTCTGGTGAAGTCTTCTCTTGATTGTTGACTTTGATACACATACACCTACCTCCTGGAGAGTGTTCTCGATCTGGCCAACTGTTGTGAAGGGTGTTTTCTTCACCAGGGAAAGAATTCTTCGGTCATCCACCACAGTTGTTTTCCGTGGTCTTCCGGGTCTTTTGGTGTTGCTGAGCTCACCGGTGCGTTCTTTCTTTTTAAGGATGTTCCAAACAGTTGATTTGGCCACACCTAATGTATTTGCTATCTCTCAGATGGGTTTGTTTTGTTTTTTCAGTCTAATGATGGCTTGCTTCACTGATAGTGACAGCTCTTTGGGTCTCATATTGAGAGTTGACAGCAACAGATTCCAAATGCAAATAGCACACTTGAAATGAACTCTGGACCTTTTATCTGCTCCTTGTACATGGGATAATGAGGGAATAACACACACCTGGCCATGGAACAGCTGAGCAGTCAATTGTCCCATTACTTTTGGTCCCTTAAAAAGTGGGAGGCATATATACAAACTGTTGTAATTCCTACACCGTTCACCTGATTTAGATGTAAATGCCCTCAAATTAAGGTTGAAAGTCTGCAGTTAAAGCACATCTTGTTAGTTTCATTTCAAATCCATTGTGGTGGTGTATAGAGCCAAAAAGATTAGAATTGTGTTGATGTCCCAATATTTATGGACCTGACTGTATTGTTTAGTAAGACTGTTTTTGTTTACTAGATCAGGGTTTCTCAACCAGGATTCCTCCAGGGGTTGCTTGGGGTTTCTTGAGCAATTTCTGCCTCAGATAAGTTCTCATTGAGACCATTGAGCTTTTTGGCTATCTGTAAGGGGGCAATTCTTCCCAATGACCACAGGTGTAAGGACCATTCTTTCCACTGACCATCACACTAATGTATAATGAGTTATACTGTGTTTCCCCCAAAATAAGCCTGGGTCTTATATTCATTTGGCTTATTTTCAGGGTAGGGCTGTCCTCTCTCCCCATCTCCCTCCCTGTCAGGAATCCCCAGTGACCAGTTGAACCAAGTTAACCACTTAAGGACCGCCTCACGCCGATATACGTCGGCAAGGCGGCACGAGCAGGCAAAATCACGTAAATATACGTGATCTGCCTCCCACGGGTGGGGGGTCCGACCGGACCCCCCCCCCGGTGCCCGAGGCGGTCCTCTTTTGTCCCCCGGCGATCGGAGGTGAGGGGGAGGCCATCCGTTCGTGGCCCCCCCCTCGCGATCGCCGCCGGCCAATCAGAACATTCCTTTGCTGCGGTATGCTAAACAGCAGCAAAGGAAATGATGTCATCTCTCCTCGGCTCGGTATTTTCCGTTCCGGCGCCGAGGAGAGAAGACATCAATGTGAGTGTAAAACACACACACACTCAGTAGAACATGCCGGCCACACAAAACACCCCTGATCCCCCCCCCGATCACCCCCCAATCACCCCCCCCTGTCACACTGACACCAAGCATTTTTCTTTTTCTGATTACTGCATGGTGTCAGTTTGTGACAGTCTAGGGGTACCCCCCTAACCCCCCCTAACAAAGTTTTAACCACTTGATCACTCCCTGTCGCCAGTGTCG
Source organism: Lithobates septentrionalis (assembly GCA_037952835.1). NCBI lineage: Eukaryota > Metazoa > Chordata > Amphibia > Anura > Ranidae > Lithobates > Lithobates septentrionalis. The sequence continues at coordinate 2,642,468 of JBBDGP010002445.1, forward strand.
CTAAGCGATCATTTTTCTGATCGCTGTATTAGTGTCACTGGTGACGCTAGTTAGGGACGTAAATATTTAGGTTCGCCGTCAGCGTTTTATAGCGACAGGGACCCCCATATACTACCTAATAAATGTTTTAACCCCTTGATTGCCCCCTAGTTAACCCTTTCACCACTGATCACCGTATAAGTGTTACGGGTGATGCTGGTTAGTTCGTTTATTTTTTATAGTGTCAGGGCACCCGCCATTTATTACCGAATAAAGGTTTAGCCCCCTGATCGCCCGGCGGTGATATGCGTCGCCCCAGGCAGCGTCAGATTAGCGCCAGTACCGCTAACACCCACGCACGCAGCATACGCCTCCCTTAGTAGTATAGTATCTGAACGGATCAATATCTGATCCGATCAGATCTATACTAGCGTCCCCAGCAGTTTAGGGTTCCCAAAAACGCAGTGTTAGTGGGATCAGCCCAGATACCTGCTAGCACCTGCGTTTTGCCCCTCCGCCGGGCCCAGCCCACCCCACCCAAGTGCAGTATCGATCGATCACTGTCACTTACAAAACACTAAACACATAACTGCAGCGTTCGCAGAGTCAGGCCTGATCCCTGCGATCGCTAACAGTTTTTTTGGCAGCGTTTTGGTGAACTGGCAAGCACCAGCCCCAGGCAGCGTCAGGTTAGCGCCAGTACCGCTAACACCCACGCACGCAGCATACGCCTCCCTTAGTGGTATAGTATCTGAACGGATCAATATCTGATCCGATCAGATCTATACTAGCGTCCCCAGCAGTTTAGGGTTCCCAAAAACGCAGTGTTAGCGGGATCAGCCCAGAGACCTGCTGGCACCTGCGTTTTGCCCCTCCGCCCGGCCCAGCCCAGCCCACCCAAGTGCAGTATCGATCAATCACTGTCACTTACAAAACACTAAACGCATAACTGCAGCGTTCGCAGAGTCAGGCCTGATCCCTGCGATCGCTAACAGTTTTTTTGGTAGCGTTTTGGTGAACTGGCAAGCACCAGCGGCCTAGTACACCCCGGTCGTAGTCAAACCAGCACTGCAGTAACACTTGGTGACGTGGCGAGTCCCATAAGTGCAGTTCAAGCTGGTGAGGTGGCAAGCACAAGTAGTGTCCCGCTGCCACCAAGAAGAAGACAAACAGGCCCGTCGTGCCCATAGTGCCCTTCCTGCTGCATTCGCCAATGCTAATTGGGAACCCACCACTTCTGCAGAGCCCGTACTTCCCCCCATTCACATCCCCAACCAAATGCAGTCGGCTGCATGAGAGGCATTTTCTTTATGTCCTCCCGAGTACCCCTACCCAACGAACCCCCCTAAAAAAGATGTTGTGTCTGCAGCAAGCGCGGATATAGACGTGACACCCGCTATTATTGTCCCTCCTGTCCTGACAATCCTGGTCTTTGCATTGGTGAATGTTTTGAACGCTACCATTCACTAGTTGAGTATTAGCGTAGGGTACAGCATTGCACAGACTAGGCGCACTTTCACAGGGTCTCCCAAGATGCCATCGCATTTTGAGAGACCCGAACCTGGAACCGGTTACAGTTATAAAAGTTAGTTACAAAAAAAGTGTAAAAAAAAAAATATATATATATAAAATTAAAAAAAAAAATTGTCGTTTTATTGTTCTCTCTCTCTATTCTCTGTCTCTATTGTTCTGCTCTTTTTTACTGTATTCTATTCTGCAATGTTTTATTGTTATTATGTTTTATCGAAACTGAAATAATATCTGATCTCATGTATCAAATGCCCACAGGAAACTTCTCCTAGATACACAAGAGCAAATAAGAGGCGCTCATAAACTTAATGGTGTAGAAACTCAATATGTGTTACCATACCACCAAATGATGGCTACATTTAAGTGCATACATAAATGGACTGGATAACGTGATGAATCAATACACAAAATAATCCTATGTGACAGTGCATCAAATTATACCAACAGAATAGTGTTTATACAAATCAAGAAAAAATCACCAATTCCTGTGATATACCAAATAAAGTGCAATGAAAATTAAAATTTATGTGTAACATCAGTCCTTAAATCTTTTGTGACAAAAAAAATGCGTGATTCAATCTGTGAAAAAAATCCACATAGATCTTCTAAGGTGCAGTGATCTTGATGGTGTTAAACTTAAAACGTCCTTCACCTCACCACCGTGAAAACGTGAATCCACTCCCAATGGAATCTCACTCACCAAATATTTTTGCCAGCACTCTCATGCACGGCAAAACACGCTTATGAATCACACTCCAGAGTGATCGGATATGTAATAATTCCACCGTGTTTAGGATCAATCCACATGTAAAGGAATATGAAGAACTCACATAGTGTAAACCAGCACGGCAAATTTATTTTAAAACCACTACAATCTTCCATAAAAGCACTCACATTTTAAAAGATATATAACAGCAATAAAACCAGTGTAGTTCACAGCAGCTTCAAACTCAGTGGATACAATCAAAAACAGCAAATGGTCACGGCGGACCCGAGATGTGCAAATGCCACTGAGTTTGAAGCTGCTGTGAACTACACTGGTTTTATTGCTGTTATATATCTTTTAAAATGTGAGTGCTTTTATGGAAGATTGTAGTGGTTTTAAAATAAATTTGCCGTGCTGGTTTACACTATGTGAGTTCTTCATATTCCTTTACATGTGGATTGATCCTAAACACGGTGGAATTATTACATATCCGATCACTCTGGAGTGTGATTCATAAGCGTGTTTTGCCGTGCATGAGAGTGCTGGCAAAAATATTTGGTGAGTGAGATTCCATTGGGAGTGGATTCACGTTTTCACGGTGGTGAGGTGAAGGACGTTTTAAGTTTAACACCATCAAGATCACTGCACCTTAGAAGATCTATGTGGATTTTTTTCACAGATTGAATCACGCATTTTTTTTGTCACAAAAGATTTAAGGACTGATGTTACACATAAATTTTAATTTTCATTGCACTTTATTTGGTATATCACAGGAATTGGTGATTTTTTCTTGATTTGTATAAACACTATTCTGTTGGTATAATTTGATGCACTGTCACATAGGATTATTTTGTGTATTGATTCATCACGTTATCCAGTCCATTTATGTATGCACTTAAATGTAGCCATCATTTGGTGGTATGGTAACACATATTGAGTTTCTACACCATTAAGTTTATGAGCGCCTCTTATTTGCTCTTGTGTATCTAGGAGAAGTTTCCTGTGGGCATTTGATACATGAGATCAGATATTATTTCAGTTTTGGTAGTCATTTAAAGGGGCAGCTCGGTTTATTTACGTTCTTTATTTACGTTCTTTATTTACGTTCTTTATTTACACTTTTTTATACTTTCCAGTACTTTTCAGTAAGTATTGAGTTTTTTGCACATTGAGTGGGCCATTCACTGGTTTTTACTCTTCATTATTTTGCACTCCATCCATTAGCGCAGTGGGGGTGGTTTTGAGTCAAGGGCGGTTTTTTTGTGTCTCAGATTACCCACTTATAGTTATATTATGTTTTATCATGTTTGTTTTTCAGGTATGCAATTTTTTATACTTTATCGTTTACTGTGTTTTATTGTTAACCATTTTTTTGTCTTCAGGTACGCCATTCACGACTTTGAGTTGTTATACCAGAATGATGCCTGAAGGTTTAGGTATCATCTTGGTATCATTCTTTTCAGCCAGCTGTCGGCTTTAATGTAAAAGCAATCCTAGCAGCTAATTAGCCTCTAGACTGCTTTTACAAGCCGTGGGAGGGAATAGAAGAGTGGGTGATGTGTGACATAAGCTTCTAAATGTTGTAAATGTTACACCCCAAAATACATTCTGCTGCTTCTCCTGAGTACGGGGATACCACATGTGTGAGACTTTTTGGGAGCCTAGCCGCGTACGGGACCCCGAAAACCAAGCACCGCTTTCAGGCTTTCTAAGTGCGTGAATTTTTGATTTCAATCTTCACTGCCTATCACAGTTTCGGAGGCCATGGAATGCCCAGGTGGCACAAACCCCCCCAAATGACCCCATTTTGGAAAGTAGACACCACAAACTATTTGCTGAGAGGTATAGTGAGTATTTTGCAGACCTCACTTTTTGTCACAAAGTTTTGAAAATTAAAAAAAGAAAAAAAAAATGTTTTTTCTTGTCTTTCTTCATTTTCAAAAACAAATGAGAGCTGCAAAATACTCACCATGCCTCTCAGCAAATAGCTTGGGGTGTCTACTTTCCAAAATGGGTTCATTTGAGAGGTTTTGTGCCACCTGGGCATTCCATGGCCTCCGAAACTGTGATAGGCAGTGAAGAGTGAAATCAAAAATTTACACCCTTAGAAATCCTGAAGGCGGTGATTGGTTTTCGGGGCCCCGTACGCGGCTAGGCTCCCAAAAAGTCCCACACATGTGGTATCCCCATACTCAGGAGAAGTAACTAAATGTATTTTGGGGTGCAATTCCACATATGCCCATGGCCTGTGTGAGCAATATATCATTTAGTGGCAACTTTGTGCAAAAAAAAAAAAATTTGTCACTTTCCCGCAACTTGTGTCAAAATATAAAATATTCCATGGACTCAACATGCCTCTCAGCAAATAGCTTGGGGTGTCTACTTTCCAAAATGCGGTCATTTGGGGGGGGGTTGTGCCATCTGGGCATTTTATGGCCTTCAAAACTGTGATAGGTAGTGAGGAGTGAAATCAAAAATTTACGCCCTTAGAAATCCTGAAGGCGGTGATTGGTTTTCGGGGCCCCGTACGCAGCTAGGCTCCCAAAAAGTCCCACACATGTGGTATCCCCGTACTCAGGAGAAGCAGCTGAATGTATTTTGGGGTGCAATTCCACATAGGCCCATGGCCTGTGTGAGCAATATATCATTTAGTGACAACTTTTTGTAAATATTTTTTTTTTTGTCATTATTCAATCACTTGGGACAACAACAAAAAAATATTCAATGGGTTCAACATGCCTCTCAGCAATTTCCTTGGGGTGTCTACTTTGCAAAATGGGGTCATTTTGGGGGGTTTTGTACTGCCCTGCCATTTTAGCACCTCAAGAAATGACATAGGCAGTCATAAACTAAAAGCTGTGTAAATTCCAGAAAATGTACCCTAGTTTGTAGACGCTATAACTTTTGCGCAAACCAATAAATATACGCTTATTGACATTTTTTTTACCAAAGACATGTGGCCGAATACATTTTGGCCTAAATGTATGACTAAAATTGAGTTTATTGGATTTTTTTTATAACAAAAAGTAGAAAATATAATTTTTTCAAAATTTTCGGTCTTTTTCCGTTTATAGCGCAAAAAATAAAAACGGCAGAGGTGATCAAATACCATCAAAAGAAAGCTCTATTTGTGGGAAGAAAAGGATGCAAATTTTGTTTGGGTACAGCATTGCATGACCGCGCAATTAGCAGTTAAAGCGACGCAGTGCCAAATTGGAAAAAGACCTCTGGTCCTTAGGCAGCATAATGGTCCAGAGCTAAAGTGGTTAAAAGTGCCTGTAAAATCCTAAAATGCACTGCATTACAACACTATACAATGTAAACTGTGCATGTCCCTACAATCCACCTGTGACAAACACCATACCCTCCTACAGCGCCGCTCTGCGCTTCCGTGACCCACCTGATTGGTCTTCCTGGCTCCGAGCACTGCACAGGGGAGGGGGGCCCAAAATCCCCCACTGACAGCTGGGAGAAGAGGAAAGCAGCGGTGGATCAGTTGAGCGCCACTCGGTACTTCCATGGCATGCCTGATCGGTCTTCCCCGCTCCGAGCACTGCAGAGGGGGGCTGAGATCTCCCCTGACAGCTGGCAGAAGAGGAGGAGAGCAGTGGGGGATCAGCTGAGCGCCGAGCAGCGCCGCAACATAGGTATTCACCACAAACGGATCACAGAAACATGCACAGTCTAAACCACACAAAACTGTAATACAGTACATTTTAGGACTTCACAACCCTTCCAAACTAGGGCTTATTTTCGGGGTAGGGCTTATATTGCAGCCCCCCCCCCCAAAAAATCACAGTAGGGCTTATTTTCAGGGTAGGTCTTATTTTCAGGGAAAAACAGTAGATATAGTAATTATTAGCAGGGGTTCCCTGAGACTGCAAAGTTATTTCAAGGGTTCCTCTTTGTTGAAAAGGTTGAGACGGTGGACTAGACAGTCTTTTCTCTGGACTTGGTTTTGTCTGAGGCCCAGTGTTTTTTTTTCTTTTCTGTTGGCCACACCATGTCGTAAGTCTGTTGGTTCAGGCTCAGTGTTCCTTTTGGTGGGGTTAGTGCTCTCTGTTGGTGATCTCTGTCTTGGTCTTGTGCACCAGGTTAATCTTCTGTGGCCTTCCCTCTGTCGTCAACAGCACCAACCCCCCTCCCCCATCTTCCAGAGGGCTACGTTTCATCTGGTCCAATTCCTTGGTTCTTCAGGCGGTCCTGAGTTGCAGACTAGTCCCACTACCATAGCTCCTGATTTGGAGGGACTGTCCCTGATTTGGAACAAAGTTCCTCTTTCCTCCTCATTTGTCCCTCATTTTGGTTCAAACTATATAATTGTATATAAAATGCACTTTTTATCCTTCAAAAAGTGTTTCCTAGTGCTAAACCTTTCATCCAATTTCTAAATTTCTGCATTTGTAGTGTTTCAAAGCCCAGTATAAAGGAATAGTAGTGGTAAAAAAAAAGCACTTGTGGGTTTACCTAATCATTTATTTTTGTACAATTCTCCTTTAAGGGGGTGTGGTAGGGGGTGTGTCATATGCCTGCATACTTTTGCTAATAGGTGTCCCTCGATCCCATCCCAAGTTGGGAGGTATGCTGCTACCTCTGTGGGCCTGTCAATGGTTGTTACAAACAAGAATTTTGTACTTGTAGTAAGATCTTTCTTGGATGATTGGAAGTACATTGAGGAACATAGGTCCTACCCCTCTGTTTTTGCTCTTGCCCTTGATAGTGCTTTTCCAATAAATCCTGCAGTCTGGATTGTATGGTCATCTCGCTTTGAGCATCATCAAAGGCCAAGTTTCAACATCTTCATAAGTCCTCAATAAATATAAGAAGGTCCTCTTTCATAACTTTCCTTTCTACCAAAGGGGGAGCATCATCCTTCCACTTCCCTTGCAACAATGTTCTGTTTACATTTTTGTCCCTCACCTTTTGTTCATTTCATAACCTGGCTGTGTTTAGATAACTTAAAATATAACAAGCCTTTCAGCCCTGTAAGGTGGAAATGATCGCCACTACTCTGACAAGCCCAGGTGAATAAACGGTAAAGAGAGGTCTCAGCCTACATGTCTCCACCAAACCACACGTGCTGATGCATTTTACCCCAGGGCTTCGTCATAGGGCTAAATGCATCAGCACATGTGGTCTGGTGAAGACATGTAGGCTGGGGTGCAGAGTACGTATGAAATCCCACATGTCTCTGTCGATAACCCCCTCATTGAGGAAATTATCGACCAAGGAAAAAAATTCCTGGTTGAATTTATCCACCTTTGCCAGGGAAATTTTTTTATAACATTTGGTGTCGTTGAGTATGTTAAAACACATTTTTTCATTTTTGGCATTGTCCATAAGGACGATATTCCCCCCTTTGTCAGATGCCTTGATCGTAATGTCTGTGTTGTTCTTCAGGGTATTAAGGGCCTGTTGGTGTTCCAAACTCAAATTATTTTATTTAAATTCAACTCTCCCTAAACCTCCAATATTAACGTATATCATATCAGATTTTTTAAACTCTATCCATTTTCCCCATATATTATTACGATATACCTCCAGTGAATCTTCTAATGTGTGTATTGTTTCCTCCATGGATCTCACCCATTCCACCCTCACTTCCCACTCCTTCATCTTTGGGGCTTCCTGGGTTCTCCATAGTCTTGGGATCAAGCTTTTAGCTGCATTTAGGAGATATGGGACTAAGGTGGGAGACTGCTTTTCTTGTGTCGTGAAATAAACATTCCCAGGGGTCCTTCTGAATCCGTTCACCCGTTATTTGATAGATTGCTCCTATAATTCCCTCCCAATAGGGTTGTATTTTTATGCATTCCCACCAAAGATGCGCAAGTTGGAGGGCTCTCTGTCCCGTACCCATGCGCTCTTTGGGGGGTCACCACCTTGCCAATAATTTATAGCACATTTCCATTGTCCTAACATCCCTTGAGGAGAAGCAAGCTATTCTTAAGATTTTTTTTCCTGTGTTCCTCATCTCTAAGGAGTCCTATTTCCTCTTCCCATTTCCCCAGATAAGGTGGGTGTTCATGTTCCTCTTCCTTAATCAGAATTTTGTATATTTTAGAAATGCTTTGATTTAAGCTTGAGGGGGGCAGAATAATTTCTCAATTAACCTCACGTGTCCTTTTCCCCGCAGTGGTTGTGGTAGTGATTGTGTAAAATGCTATAATTGTATATACCTCCATTTATCTAATGGTTTATTTCCCCATTCATGTGTAATTTCTGCACACATGTACAATCCATTTTTTTTTATCACATCTTGCAAATTTTCCTCTTTTTTTGCCCATCTGGTAAAATATATGTGTTCTTTTTTCCCTGGCTTAAAGTAATTTGTACCTAATATACACATTAATGGTGAATTATAATCCCAATGGTATAATCTACCTAATCCATCCCATATCTTAAAAGTGTTTCTAGTTAGTGGATTTGTGCTAGAACCTAAATCTCGGTGTTGTGATAGTATCCAAACCATCTTCCCTATATCTGCTTTACTTTGTGATATCTCTATGTTTACCCAATTTTTCCCTTCTTTATTGTGAATCCAATCTGCGATCCGGGAGATAGAGATCGCCTGGTAATATTTTTTAAAGTCGGTGCTGCTAATCCCCCCATCTTTTTTTCTTTTGCCAGTGTTGCATATGCGATCCTAGGACATTTATGTGCCCATATATATTTTAGTGCCATTGATTTTAAAATAATCTTGAGGAAGTGTTATTGGGATCATTTGAAAAATGTATATCAGCTTTAGTAATATATTCATCTTTAATGCATTTATTCTCCCTATCCACGAAAGGGGTTTATGTCTCAAGATGTTCAGTTGTTCCTTAATCTTATTAAGCATTGGAATATATTTAGCCTTAAATAGTCCCCAGAGATGCAGTGAGCTTTATTCCCAAGTAACCCAGTTCCACCTTGCACCATACAAAGGGGAATTTAGGTTGGATTGCCTGCTGTTCCTCCCTCTGTGTAGTTGCAGGATTTGCCTCTCGGCCTCAGTGGAGCCTCAAGCATTTAGTTTACGCCCATATTTCTTGGGCTTTTCTTTTCTTTTTGAAGAGAACAACATATATATATACTCTTGGTGGAGTAAAAAACCCCACTTCTACCTGTTTACATCATCTCCAACACATAGATGTTTGTTCATATTGGAATCAAGAGAATACTGGGCAGACACACTTTGTCACTGTCGTTGCTTTTAATCACAAATTTTATGGAATGTCAAATCAGCCAATACAGTGTTTAATGTAAGTGTATCAGATATGAAAATTACATTAGGAAATGCTTTATTGATGGATACTCAGATATTGATTATTATCTTTTCAATATATCTTCTTTAACACAGAACCATTTAAAGTGTACACTACCCCTGAGGAAGGAGTTTAATTGACTCCGAAAAGCGTTGGGTGAAAAAGTACTGCTTCAAAACTCTGTATATACACGATTGTAATACTGATGGATTTACATTCCTAACAATAGATGTTACAGTTGCTGTCATATTTTATTATGTTAATTCAATAAATTATATTTGTGCCAAGTATACCTCTTTTATGATTGCTACATGTGCCTGAAAAGTCCACCACTAGGGAACCCCCTTTGCTGTTATGTATAAATAATTTTGGATGTGGCACAAATTCACAGTCAGATGCTGATCTACAATATACATTATATATTTCTAATCAAATCACTACTGGGGCATGGTCAGAAAGAGTGATTGCTTTAATGTCAGCACCTTTAAGAAATGGTACCAATTGGTGTTCTATTAGCACATAGTCAATCCTGTAAAATGACCCAAGAACTGGGGAGTAAAAAGTGTAATCCTATCTCCCTGGGTGTCTAATCCTCCATGCATCTACAAGCTGGAGATCCAGTAGCAGTTTTTTATTACTTTTTGTCTTTGAGCTGTATAACAAGAAAAACTCCCTGAAGTATCTACCCGTGGGTCTATGCTCAGGTTTAAATTACCTGCTATTATAAGTTTACCCTCTTTGAAATCCCCAAGTTTTTTCAGTATTTTCCTTAAAAATTTATCTGGGTCCTTATTTGGGGAATAAATATTTGCGAAGGTACATTCCATGTTGAACAATTTCCCTTTTATAAAAAGGAACCTTCCCTCCGGGTCTGCCAGACGCTCCCTTACTGCGAATACCATCGTTTTATCAAAGCCTATGGCCACACCCCGTGAGTGACTGGATGTTGAGTCTCCATAGAACCACGTAGGGAACAAATGTGAGGATAAACTACACCCTGAGGCATGTGAAATGTGCGTTTCCTGGAAACAAACCACATTCGCCCCTAAAAAATGCAACTCTTTACTTTATATCTTTTTTTAGTGGGGTGTTTAGTCCCCTCTCATTATAAGTAACTAAATTTATCAAAGTCATGGTTCAGCACAGGGAGCGTCTATTTGACCGAAAGGGGTAAAAAAAAGGAAGAGACAAAGAACACACAGGGAGAGAGAGAGGAGGAGAGGAAGAGGGGAGAGAGCGGGAAACCCCCCCTACCCCCCCCCAAATCCTCCCAGCCTTCTGTTCAATATATGGGCCCGGCGAACACCATCCAGATGTCGCCTCATCTCCATATCTTCCAGGGGGCCGTTACTTCTGACACCCCCAGATCACCTGCTGGTACCCCTGACCCCCCCTCGGATCCCCCTCTACACACCCACCATCCCCACTCATTGTTTTCAATTTGCCTTCTAATATTTCTATTTCTTTCTTCTTTTTTCTTCTAAGGAAAGCTTTCACTATGAGGATCCCCCTCTTCCAACCCCTCTCCCTTCACTATAAGTCCATCTCATGTTGCTTTGGGGAGATAATGTTCCTTTCCCCTCCTCCCATCCTGGTAGGGGGGTGAGATGTACAGCTTAGGACAGAAATTCGCCAAATCTTCCGGAAATCTCAGAACTGCAGTTCAGCAATCTTTCTTCCCTCTAAGACAGGCTGGGAATCCCCATTGATATGATACATTCAATGTCCTCATTTGTTCAGCCTCTATGGATAAATCTGAAAAAATCTGTAACTCAGCTCCTTCATTAGAGATTCCTGCTGATTTCCACAATTTTTCCATGATTTTAGATTTTTCTTCAGCATAATGAATCCTAACTATCACATCTCTTGGATTTTCAGTCCCTACAGTGTAATACCTTGTGATCCTATGCACTCTGTAAATTTTCAGTATCTCTGTCATTTCTCTCTTCAATAGGGGATTAAACAGTTCCTGTGTCACTTTTGTTAATTCATCGCTACTATGCTTTTCTGGCAGTCCTCTTTTACGCAGATTTTTACGACGACTTCGATTCTCTTGATCCTCCATTTTGTATAGGAGAGCTCTATTTGCTCTCTACAAAGATTTCATCTGTTCAGTTATTTCCTCCAATCTCTGATCATGGTTATCCAGCCTTTCCACCATCTCTTCTACCCTACCTAGAACTTCCCCAATATCTGACCTTATTGCGCCAATGTCTACTTTTAACGCTATCTCTATTTTTACCAACATCTCAGCCAGCATCTCTTTAATTTGAGGGGCCCCCTCCTGAGCTTCCTTTGGTTGTAAATCTTCTTCCATTAGTGATTCACCTCCTCCCCTCTTCTTCTGCACCCCATTTTGAGTTTTAAGGCCTCCCTGGGCATTATTCCCATTGCTTCTTGGTCGGGTAAAGGCTGAATCATTAAGTCTTCCTACCTTATTCTCCTCCTTGTTTAGCGTTTGTTTAGCATATGTTTAGCATTTGTTTAGTGTTTGACTCTCCTTGTAAGTAGTGGGGAAAAAAAAAGTTCATTCAGAACTAGGCACAGGTGAGTAGCTGAGAAGTGAGTATGCAATTCCTGGTTACAAGTACGATCTCCTGATGCACATCAACATTGCACGAGAAAAAAATAGGATCAATTCAGGTTTTAACAGAAAACATTCATTAGGGTCTTGTTTTGGCAAACATTTTCCTACCATTGTCCATTTAGCATTCTTCCGGCTTCCACTTAAATGGATCAGCAGCAGTCGCTTCTCTTGGAAAAAACTAAGTTTCGCCTCAGTAATCCCCTCTTTGACCTTAGTAAAAGGTCCCTGCGGTTCAGTCCACTGAGGGCAGCGCCGGTAGCTCCCACCAAGAGCTCTCTCATCCCCCGGTCCCATGAAACACCTGCAGCGGTCACCAGCTCACAGCCACAGAGTGAATATGCCGCTCCGCCATTCAGAGAGACGCCCCCTCAGATATACGGACAGAGGAGCAGGCAGTGAAATGGTGTTTGAGGCAGGGGAAGAGAAGGGGGGGCCCCGAGCGGACCTCACTACACCATGCCAGAGATTGAACTCCAGAGACCGACTTGTGGAGCTATAAAGCGGTCTGGACCGAGCAGGGGTGGTTGGGCAACAAGCGTGAGTGAAACTAGCCGACACTGCAGCTTCGGCGCTTCGGCATGTCAGCGCCAGGAGAGGAGGGGATCACAGGCGGGGCCGGGATCTCCGACGTAATCCTACATGTCAGCGCTCCACCCCCACACCATCCTCCCTCCTCTTCATAGATATTTAAACACACTGCTCTATTACTTCTGCCTTACTTCCTGAACAGACTTTAGGTCATGATACAGGAAGGAGTTGACCAGCTGACCTTATTAGCAGACAACCCTCAGCTGGTCAACTCCTTCCTTTGTCATGACCTAAAGTCTGACCAGGAAGTAAGGCAGAAGTAATCGAGCAGTGTGTTTAATAAGCTATGAAGAGAGTTAGGCAAATCTGTGTAGAAGTCATGGAAAGCTGTACATTAATGCTATAGTGGTACATAGGGAAGCTAGAATTTAGAAAAAAAAGGTGAACTTGGCCTTTAAGTACGCACATTTGAATGAGACTAAAAGTAAAACTAAAGGCAGAACTTTTTGGATTAGAATGGTGCCGGGTTAGAACCACCATCAATTAGGTTTGTACTGCCATCCGTGTCCCAGTTAGGGAGATTCATTGAAAGGAATATACCAAGAATGGATCAGGCAGAATCTGGAGCAGTTGTGCATGGCAACCAGTCAGTTTCTAGCTTTCATTTTCAAAGATTAACTAAACAAGCTGAAGTTGGAAGCTGATTGGTCACTGTGCACAGCAGCTCCAGAGTTTGTCTGCTCTGGTTTTAGTAATAATCCCCCATGCTCTGTTGAACTAAACAACAGTGCCACTGGTAATCAAAGTGAGGGGAAATACAAAGCTTAGACTTGCTACCCAAACATGAACACGGATAATCTTCCAATGGACACACTTGCTTTGTGACAACTGTCTAAGAGGGTACATCACTCATATTGGAAAGATAACCACCTATTTTTTTCAGTGTTCTGACATCCAGGGGACATGGCGGCACATGTGCTTTGTTCCATTTTTGTATGTTTTGTAAACTAGCCACTAGATCCCCCCCTATCCACATCATCTGACAACGTAGCTAGCAAGGAGACAACTGCTTGATAACTGCTGCCTGTCTAAGCATTCACCCCAAGACAGGCTTACAAAGCATGTAGGAACATGGGACAAATTATTGGATGTACTTTGCCCCCTTGGGGACAGAACACTGAAAAAATGTGTAATATGTTCTTAATTCTTTACATTGGTCCCCAACCTTTTTGGCACAATGCTGGATTGTGATTGGGCTCTTAAGTATTTAGGGGGGGCAGGATTGAACTGAACATAGGTTTTTCACCTTGAAGAGAAATAAAGAGAATGAACACTGCTCAAAAAATGATAGGAACACTTTTTAATCAGAGTATAGCAACAAGTCAATTAAACTCCTGGGATATTGCTCAGGTCAGTTAAGTAGCAGAGGTGGTTGTTAATCTGTTTCAGCTGCTTTGGTGTTAATGAATTTAACAACAGGTGTACTAGATGGGCAACAATGAGGCGACCTCCAAAATAGGAATGGTTTTACAGGTGGAGACTGACATTTTTTTCCCATACTTATCTTTGCTGACTGCTTTTCACTAGTTTTGCATTTGGCTAGGGTCAGTGTCACTACTGGTAGCAGTAGGCAATACCTGTACCCTATAGAGCAGGGGTATTGAATTAAAATCCATGGGAGGTCCAGTCAGTAAAATCTTATTACTGCAGAGGTCCGAATAGCATGTTTGATTAATAATAGCACCTCCATGCTTCAGCAAACGCAGCGTGTTTTTGCGAGTGCCAAACTGCATGTTGCTGCAGCATCATGTGGCCCAAATTAAAATAGGGTCAGAGGCTTCTTTTTTCTGCATGTAAGGCAGGCGATTAAAATGAATGGGCTGCCTACATGCACAACGCAGGTTGCAAGGATGTAAACATAACTCCAGATCCTTCATATCACAATCCCATCAATACATCAGTATTCTCAGTCCCCCTGCATATAACCCTCCCTACATATCCCTGCCCTCAGTCCCCCTTTATATCATCCTCATTCACATTCCTGTTCTGGCACCCCTTCATATCATCCCTGTATTCCATTTACATTCCACTCCTCTTTTATACAGTATCACCCCCCCCCCCTCACAACTCTGCCCTTAGCCCCCCCCTTCATATAAACCCCCACTCCTTTATATTCCTGTCCTCTGACCCCCCCTTTTATATTACCCCTGACTTCCTCCCCATACAGCACAGCAGTGATTCAGTCCTCTCCCCTGTCTTAACTTACACAGGGGTGAGCACATCAGGTCTAGAGCTGATGTCAGGAGGCAGGACAGTTATGAATGGAGCACAGGAGCTGCACAACTTTTTCTGTTAATCAGCTTGTGATTGGTTGCGAAGAACGCCTAGCAACCAATCACTCACTGCTTAACTTGAAAAGTTAACTTTGCAGCGCCGCCCTCGTCCAGAACCGTCTTTCCTCCCGATGGCGATAGCAGCGTGTAGGAATGTCAGTGATGATGACGGCTGAGGGGGAGAGCCGGCTCCTAAATGGTAGGATCGCGGCGGGCCGGGTGGAAGAGTGTCTCGGTCCGGACATGGCCCACATTCCGCCATTTAGTGATGCCCGCTATAGAGGTTGCACAGGCAGTCCAACTCCTCCAGGATGGCACATCAATACACGCCATTGCCAGAAGATTTGCTGTGTCTCCCAGCACAGTCTCAAGAGCATGGAGAGATTCCGGGAGACAGGCAGTTACTCTAGGAGAGCTGGACAGGGCCATAGAAGGTCCTTAACCCATCGGCAGGACTGGTATCCACTCCTTTGTGCAAGGAGAAACATGATGAGCACTGCCAGAGCCCTACAAAAGTAAGATAGGTTCCTCAGGTTGGGACTTTAAACGGACCACAAACACTTTTGTCGAAAAAGTATATAAAATGTATTGCACATTGATGCCAAATCACAACATAGAAATGAGAATAAAAGCAACAAACACATATATTGGGAACAGAAATGGAAACCGCTGCGGAGAAAGCCCAGAACTTGTCGGACAGACAGAACGTCCGAAAAAACAAAATGCATATCTACTTCAGGGGAAAAGGGCTTGCGGGTTCCAAATCTGTAGCTTATATACCAAAATGTTAATGCTCTACCCATACAGAAAGAAATCATAACTCAAAAATAAAAAGAGAGCTATGTCCGTCAGAGCAGCGCACAGGCATCAGACCAGGGAGATGATGACAGCCAATGATCCACATAGGACGAAGTAGTCCCACTACATAGTTTATGGTATATCTCTATATTGACCGTGAATTTAGAGGAGAAATATAATACTTCTTCCCTCTAAACACGCATCCGGTTGATAGGGAGTGGAGTCTGGGTCTTGGATCCAACCATCCAGTAACCTGATAGCTGGACGGGCCTTATTGATCTTATGGCTGGGATGGAGTAGTGTGGCTGTTTGTGTCTGCCAGGTGGAACGTCCTCAAGTGGGTCCTGCGCTCACTGCCTGACACCATGGAGCTCAATTGGCATTTGCCATTGAACACCAGAATTGGCAGGTCTGCCACTGGCACCGTGCTTTTCACAGACAAGAGCAGGTTCACCGTGAAGCCGTGGAGAACATTATGCTGCCTGTACCATTATTCAGCATGACCGATTTGGTGGGTCAGTGATGGTCTGGGGAGGCATACCCCTGGAGGGATGCACAGACCTCTACAGGCTAGACCAGGGGTCTCCAAACTTTATAAACAAAGGGCCAGTTTACTGTTCTTCAGGCTTTAGGGGGGCCAGACTGTGGCCATTGGGAGTAGAAGGGAAGGTCCTGATGTCAGTGTGAAAAAATAATTCCCCACTGTTTGTTTCAGTGGGAGGAATTGTGCTGGATCATTGGTGCCACTGGGAGGAATTGTGCCCCATCATCTATGACATTGGGAGAAATTGTGCCCCATTGTTGGTGTAATTGAGAGGAATTGCGTCCCTTCATTGGTGCTTGGGGGGGGGGGGGGGGGGGGGGATTATGTCCCATTGTTGGTATCAGTGAATGAAACAGTGCCCCAAAGGCCAGAAAAAAAAATCAGAGGGCCACAGTTTGGAGACCAATGGGCTAAACAATGGCACCCTGACTGCCAATAGGAATGGGGACCCATTGTCAGACCCTACGCTGGTGCAGTAGGTCCTGGGTTCCTCCTGGTGCACAATGCCCAGCTTCATGTGTGTGTAGGAGTATGCAGCCAGTTTCTGGAGGATGAAGAAATTGATACCACTTTATGGCCACCACGTTTGTCTAACCTAAAACACCTCTGTGATATTATGTTTTTCGGTCCAACCGACGCCACTAGGTTGCACCTCAGTCTGTTCAGGAACTCAGTGATGCCCTGGTCCAGATCTGGGAGGAAATACCCCAGGACAGCATCTGTCATCTTATTAGGAGCATGTCAGCAAAATGGACTAGTCTTCTGCATAATTTTTTTACTTTGATTTTCGGGGTGGCTTTGAGTTCAGCCCTTTGTAGGTTGATCATTTTTTTTACCCAGTCTATATCAGTATACAGTGTATCCGGAAAGTATTCACAGCACCTTATCTTTTCCACATTTTGTTTTGTTACAGCCTTATTGCAAAATGGGTTAACCCTTTCACAACTAAGCCCATTTCTGGCATTTGTTCCTTGAGATAAGGTAAAGTTAGTTATTCAAGTTAAAATCCGTATTTTTTGCTAGAAAATTACTTAGAACCCCCAAACATATTTTTTTAGCATAAACCCTAGAGAATAAAATGGTGAGCGCTGTAATATTTTATGTCACACTGTATTTGCGCAGCGGGCTTTCAAAAGCTATTTTTTGGGGGGAAAAAAATACACTTTACATTAAAAAGTTAGCCCAATTTTTTTTGTATATTGTGAAAGATGTTATGCCAAGTAAACCAGAAGTGACGTTTCCGTGTTTACACATAGGAGACTGGAACTAAGCCGTTTCCGGTTTTGATTCAGTCTCTCTCTAGCCAACGGAAGTGCCGGATCACGCATCGGGTCTCCGGGTGGGATGGGCGGCCGGGAACAGTGGCAGAAGCCGAAACAAGAAATCACATGTACATAAGTATTCCCAGCCTTTGCCATGACACTCAAAATTGAGCTCAGGTGCATCCTGTTTGCACTGAACATCCTTGAGATGTTTCTACAACTTCATTTGGAGTCCACTTGTGGTAAATTCAGTTGATTGGACATGATTTGGAAAGGCACACACACCTGTCTATATAAGGTCCCACAGTTAACAGTGCATGTTAGAGCACAAACCAAACCATGACGTCCAAGGAATTGTCTTTAGACCTCCTAGACAGGATTGTATCGAGGCACAGATCTGGGGGAGGGTACAGAAAAATTTCTGAAGCATTGAAGGTCCCAATGAGCACAGTGGTCTCCATCATCCATATTTAGAAGGAGTTTGCAACCAACAGAAGTCTTCCTAGAGCAGGCTGTCCAACCAAACTGAGCGATCAGGGGAGAAGGGCCTTAGTCAGGGATCTGACCAAGAACTCAAAAGGTCCCTGACAGAGCTGCAGCATTTCTCTGTTGATAGAGGAGATCCGTCCAGAAGAACAACCATCTCTGCAGCACTCCACCAGTCAGGCCTGTATGGTAAAATGGCCAGCTGGAAGCCACTCCTTAGCCCACCTGGAGTTTGCCAAAAAGCACCTAAAGGACTCTTAGACCATGCGTAACAAAATCCTCTGGTCTGATGAAACAAAGATTGAACTCTTTGGCCTGTTTGGCAAGTGTCAAGGAGTAAGGAAAGCAGGCACAGCGGTTCACCTGGCTAATACTATCCCTACAGTGAAGCATGGTGGTGGTGGCAGCAGCATGCTGTGGGGATGGTTTTCAGCGTCAGGAACTGGGAGTTTAGTCAGGATTGAGGGAAAGATGAATGCAGCAATGTACAGACATCCTTGATGAAAACCTGCTCCAGAGTGTCTAGACCTGACTGGGATGAAGGTTCATCTTCCAACAGGACAACGACCCTAAGCATACAGCCAAGATAACAAAGGAATGGCTACAGGACAACTCTGTGAAAGTCCTCGAGTGGCCCAACCAGAGCCCAGACTTGACCCCAATTGAACATCTCTGGAGAGATCTGAAAATGGCTGTGCACCGACACTCCTCATCCAAACTGATGGAGCTTGAGAGGTCCTGCAAAGAAGAATGGGAGAAACTGCACAAAAACAGGTGTGTCAAGCTTGTAGCATCCTACTCAAAAAGACTTGAGGCTGTAATTGGTGCTTCAACAAACTATTGAGCAAAGGCTGTGAATACTTATGTAAATGTTATTTTTTTATTTTTTTTGTACTTTTAATAAATTTGTAAAGATTTCAAACAAACTTCTTTCACGTTGTCATTATGGGGTATTGTTTGTAGAATTTTGAGGAAAATAATGAATTGAATCCATTTTGGAATAAGGCTGTAACATAACAAAATGTGGAAAAAGTGAAGTGCTGTGAATACTTTCCGGATGCACTGTAGATATCCAGCATGATATTTTTCCTCATTGAGATCTGATGTGTTTTCAAAAGTGTTCCTTTAATTTTTTGAGCAGTGTATTAAGATAAAAAAGCTTCTGCCTGTACAACCACATTAAGAAGAGCTAATGCCATAAATGGTGTACATGATAAAAATATATTGGTGAAGAAAAAAAACAAAAAACAAAAAAAAACACAAGGCTCATACAGCACACGTAATAAAGTTGTCCTTTATTCAAAATAACTTATTACACATCGCCATTTGGGCTCTCAGATTGATAATAAACACTTGCATAGGACCAGCATGTACCTATTAGTTGGTCCATTTGTTAAACATGTTCTTAACCAACATGGCATAATCTAAAGAATCCCTGTCAACTGTGGAATTAGAAGTCCCAACACACCTATGTCAGCTTGCTTGGACTTGTAGTTTCACACTTATCAAGGAGATCCAGGTTGTCCCTTTCTGGTATAATGAATTGTCCACCATCCAGGCTTGCTCCCACTTTTAATGACAGGTTTCCATAAGGAGAGATGAAGCTTTAGTAAATGCGATTTAGCTCAGTTGGTTAGAGCGATGAGAGCTTGTACTACATTTCCCATGTGTTCCCTCAGACTTCGTTCAGCTGCTGATCGAGGAATTTCCATTTCATTCATCTGAAAGAAGAAGAAGGTAAAGCTTAAATTATCACTGCAATATAATGCAAGTTGTAGCTAAACACAGTTAGGCCTTATTAACAGTTGCGTTACCCTCTAAAGAATGATCCGCACTGGAATGATCTTCAGAGTGCATTGCACCGGCAGTGATGTGTTATGTCGCCTCTTCACCACCCGTTTATACACGAGGTTGCTGGGTGCTCCCATTCAGTTGAGTGGATTACGTACAGCGAGTGATACTGCCCACCAAACGCGGCAGAAGGGATTTTTTTTTGCTTTGCATCGCGGCATATGTACACCCCCTTCTGATGCCTTTGCATCTCATGGGGGGAGTGGCTTGAGGTATAGTATAAAACCAGATGGCTTTACCACCCCCCTGAACTCTCAATTAAACAGCATGTTGCATTTGGCAGGCATTACCACTGTCGAACATGACCAACACAAGTCTATGAGGCCACACTGTAATCAGCCTACAACCACGTGAAATGCACATGACTGCTGCGCAGTAATTTGGCTCTTACAGGGTTAAAACAGGAGGCCAACACATATCACTCTTCAGAGCATACTGCACATGTGAACAAGCCCTTAAACTATTCACCTACAAGTCACACAAATGCAGTTTGCTCTGCACTCCTGTGACCTGTATTCAGCTGACAGTGGGCTAAAAAGTCCGCTGTCAGCTGATGCCACCCAGCTGGACTCTGGAGGGATCCCAACTTTAATGCCAGGATCCACCCAGATGCCTGACTGGCAGCTAGCTTAGCCTCTCACCACTGAGAACCTGAGCCAACCGTTCCCACCCTTTCCACAGCCCGGCGCTCCAGTGAGCGCTGGAGGGTCAGCAGAGACTGTCAGTCACGGTTCACTGTAGACCGAGAACTGAGTGATCAGCGGTCTTTGGTTGCTCAATTGTAGTGGTGGCAGGGAGATAGATGCAGCATCAGATCGATGTTGCATCCACCTAGATAAAGCATAAATGTTTTTTTCAAAACCTGCACTTCTCTTATAAATATAGAAGATTTTGCTTTTTAAAACCAAAATGTCGAGGCAAGTGATCACCAGCAGGACTCTTCTTTTCCCCATTTCAAGAGTGATTTCAGGTGACTGGGTGTAAGTCTACTTCATAAACAACCCCCTGCTCCAGGGTTTTCTTGAGAGCGAATATAAGAATTACAAGTTTCACTTTCAGAATTGTTAAATCTGGTTTTGTGGTGTCAACTCCACAGGAACCATGAATTGTACTGAATGGACTCCCGTTGGCCAAGTAATGTAAGCAGCAGTATGACTGAAGGTCATGTTCTTTACGTTGCTAAAAACTCAAATAGGAGAAAATGTTATTTTCTTGGAAATTACTGTTTTTATTTTGGATAATGTAAGGGAAGGTTTAAATCCTGCTATTTTGTTATGACATTTTGTTTGCCATCTGTGTCCCGCGGGGGGGGGGGGGGACACAGATAGCTACAACAGGAAGTGAGAATACCCTCAGCAAGGGTAATTCCTGGTACTTAGCATTGTCACCAGAACTAGGGTCCTGGTGACAACTCAAAATTTGGGATTTTCACTCAGTGATAAATGTAGACATGACCAAGAGAGGGTGAATCCCCCCAATGGGGACACATACAGTGATAAAAACCTGACAGATGTTCTAATCCTGCTCTATTCTGTACAAAACTAAAAAAAAAAAAAAAAAAATTCTTCAACTTTCCATCTATTAAATTTTCTGCCCTTGTTGTTTTAACTTTGGATAGAATTTTTTTTTTTTTTTCTGTCAGTAAATACCTTTTAGGCCCCTTTCACACGATCGGACCATTCAGGTCCGCCTGTCAGTTTTGACGGCGGACCTGAACGGGCGCTCCATGTTAGTCTATGGAGCGTCGGATGTCAGCAGGGACATGTCCGCTGACATCCGACCCGGTCCGATCCGCTAAAAGCAGACGGATGGCTCTACGTCCAGGTCTGTCGCTGGCGGATTGGATGAGATCTGATGAAAACGGACATGCTGTCCGTTTTCATCCGATCCCTCCATAGGCGGCAGCGGCGCCTGACAAGCCCCTCCCCGCTCAGTGAGCAGAGAGGGACCTGTCATCCGCCGGCTCAGCGGAGATCAACGGACAGATCTCCCGTTGAGCCGGCGGACCGAGGCGGGCTCCGCAGAAACGGAGTCTGCCTCGTGTGAAAGGGGCCTTACAGCCCACTTCCTGTTTCTTGTCTGGTAAAAAGCCTAGGCTTATGACATCACGCACAGCTCTCGTGAGAGAGTTTGCCAGGAAGGGAGGGGATGAGTCATAAGAGGGCCAACGAGTCATAAGAGGGCCACTCAAAAATGGACTAGTCATCACCAAAAGTTTCAGGAAGGAATGTGCTGGTAATTCCCTTTTGTTTGCTTCAAGCTGTCATCAGGGATATACAATTAAAGCCCTCACTATTGGGAGAATTTGTGAGAACAAGGAGAAATTGCTCCTCACAGCCAGACTTTGATCATGAATGTGACACTGTCACAGACAGATTGAGACAAGGCTATAATGATTTCTTGGGAGGTAGGAGGTAGGCAGAGAGGAGAGATCGTGAAGATCTTATTGGCATTAGAGCAGGAGGCAAAACAGCTAAGCACACCCAGTATAACAGTAGAGCGGCTCATTTTGTTACCACCTATTCAATGCAATATCAGGACATCATAAAAATTGTTAAACAATGCCTTCCTATTTTATATGCCAATAAAATGCTGTACGATGTTCAACAGGGATGCAACTTTGAGTAGGAGGCCTCTTTCTTTGGGATCTATCCTCTCCCCCAGCCTCTTTTGTTCCCATACCTCACAATCTTCCAATACTTGGTTGATTGTCACAGGATCGTATCCATGTGGCTCCAACACATGCAAACAGTGTTGTAGACACAAAAAGCAAAGCAGTGGCTTTTTCCACAGGAAAGTTATATTCCCTTAAACCGTAATTCTAAGCATGTGATTTACAGTTGCGTGAAAAAGTATTTGCCCCCTTTCTGATTTTTTTTTGCATATTTCTTACACTTAAATGACTCAGATCAAACAATTATTATTACACAAAGATAACCCAAGTAAATACAAAATGCAGTTGTTTTCTAAATGATAGTTTCATTTATTTAAGCAAAAAAGCTGTCCAAACCTAAAACCTAAAAAAATAATTGCCCCCTAAACCTAATAACTGGTTGTGCCACCCTTGGCGGCAACAACTGCAATCAAGCATTTGCGATAACTGGCAATGAGAGTCTCTCACATTGCTGTGGAGAAATTTTGGCACACTCTTCTTTGCAGAATTGTTTTAATTCAGCCACATTGGAGGGTTTTCCAGCATGAACGACCTGTGTAAGGTCATGATACAGCATCTCAGTTGGATTCAAGTCCAGGCCACTCCAAAACTGAAATTTTGCTTTGTTTGAACCATTTGCAGGTGGACTTGCTGTTGTGTTTCAGATCATTGTTGTCCTGCTGCATAACCCAAGTGCACTTGAGCTTGAGGTCACGAACTGATGGCCGGACATTCTCCTTTAGGATTTTCTGGTAGAGCTCAGAATTCATGGTTCCATCAATTATGGCAAGTCGTCCAGGTCCTGAAGCTGTAAAGCAGCCCCAGACCATCATGTTACCACCACCATGTCCGACTGTGGGTATGATGTTCTTTGGTATGAAATGCTGTATTAGTTTTATGCCAGATTTAACGGGACGCACACCTTCCAAAAAGTTAAAATTTTTGTCTCCTCAGTCCACAGAGTATTTGCCTAAAAGTCTTGGGGATAATCAACATGTTTTTTGGTAAATGTGAGATGAGTCTTTGTGTTCTTTTTGGTCAGCAGTGGCTTTGGCCTTGGAACTCTCCTATGGAAGCCATTTTTGCCCAGTCTCTTTACTTTTGTTGAATCATGAACATCGATCTTACCTGAGGCAAGTGAGGCTTGCAGTTCTTTAGATGTTGTTCTGGGTTCTTTTATGACCTCCTGGATGAGTCATTGTTGTGCTCTTGGAGTCAGTCTGGTTGGCCGGCCACTCCTGGGAAGGTTCACCACTGTTCCAAGTTATCTCCATTTGTGGATAATGACTCTCCCCGTTGTTCACTGGAGTTCCAAAGCCTTAGAAATGGCTTTGTAATCCTTTCCAGACTGATACATGTCAAAGACTTTGTTACTCATCTGTTCTTGAATTTCTTTAGGTCACGGGATGATGTGTTGCTTTTTGAGATGCTTTGGCGTGCTTCACTTTGTCAGAGAGCTTCTATTTAAGTGATTTTTTGATTCACCAGATCTGGCAATATTCAGGCCTGGGTGTGGCAAGTGAAATTTAACTCAGCTTTCCAAAAAATTGTGGTTAATCACAGTTCATTCATAATTCAGCATGAGAGGGGGCAATTACTTTTTCACATAGGGCCAGGCAGGTTTGAACAGCTTTTTTCCCTAAAGCCTCGTACACACGCTTTGATTTTCAGACGACAGAACATCTGATTTTTGTGGCATGCTAGTCTCATGTCGAAAGTGAAGAGGTTACTAACAATACGAGAATTTTCATTTGACAGAGTACAACGTCAGAAGTGACGTAACGTATTGAATAGTTTTGCATGTATTCTTTCGTTTCTGAGCATGCATAGTCTTGCTCTTACAATTTTTTTCGTACGAAAACTGTATCAAATGAAACGAAAATCAGACATTGAGTTCACATCCGACAAAAATTTTAGTCTTCACATCCAGCTTTTGTCTGCCGAAAAAGTGAAATCGGTTGTCAAAAGCACCGTACTAACGATAAGATTTGCAGACGACAGGTTGTCGTAACACAATTGACGTCCGAAAATCGAAAGCATGTGTACGGGCCTTTAATAACTGAAATAATTTAAAAACTATATCTTGGATTTACCCGGGTTATCTTTGTGTAATATTAAAATTTGTTTGATGATCTGAATCATTTAAGTGTGAGAAATATGCAAAAATACAAAAAATAAATAAATCAGGAAGGGGCAAATACTTTTTCACAGCACTGTATATCATTGAATGTAAGACTTGTTGGATGCAATATATAGGGTGTACTATCCGTCCATTAAGAGTTAGGATCTCAGAACATTATAACGATACGCTTAACCCAAATGCCAAGAACATATCTAATGTATCCAAGCACTTTAGAACAGTAATGCAGGGAATCTTGATTACTTTTCTTTCTTTGGTTTAGAACAGGTCAAGAGACCTACAAGAGGGGGTGATACACATCACACCCTGCTCCAAAAAGAAGTTTGGTGGATTTTTACCCATAACACCAGAATTCCAGAAGGAATAAAGAATAGAATGGATGTGAACCTGTTTTTAAAATGATTAAAATTCCTTTTGGTGACTATAGGGTTATTATTTCTGCTTTGTGTTCTCTCCTTCTGCTCGCTTTTTTCCCACTCATCTCTTCACCTCACTTGTCTGTTCACATGTTTTGACTAATCAATCTCATGATTGTCAATTAAGTTTGTACCGCCCTTCTTTTCTTTCAAGGGGTCTGTTTTGTTTTAAAAGTTTGATTTGTGGAGTCATCGCCCAGACGGAGTTCTACAGGCGTCTCCAGTATGGCAGCTTGGACTTGCCACCTCCAGAAGACAATGTGGAAGGACTCCCATTCGTCTTCGTTGCAGATGAAGCGTTTGTGCTGGGGGACCATCTTATGCAGTCATTCCCTATGAGGACCCTCACCCCGGACCAGAGGGTTGTTAACTTATGCTATGAGGGAGGCTTCGGCTGAAACACGTTAGCATTATGCTGGATCGTTCATTGCTGTTGGGCTGATAAAATCCTGTAAAGAGGAAGCTATTGGGTTTCCGGCTCATCTTTTCTACATTGGCTTTATATCCCTACATCAGATAAAAAATAACTCATACGGGACTAAGCAAATCACTGTGGGGCTCTCATTCTTCCAATATTGTGTTTTTTTTTTTTTTTTTTTTAAGATTCAAATTTAGCTCAGTTATAGATTTTGAATTTCACAATCATGATATGGTGTGAGTGTACACAAAAAAAGACAATCGGCAATAGACATGTGTGCCTCACATGGCCGTGTAGCTGCATACACCGGATTCCAGAAGCAAGAATCAGCCGATTCTAATGACAGGCTGACAGCGACCACCACTGTTCACATGAAGCCGTATACTATGGGGTTAATCTGCGGTTAGGGACAGATGTCTGAGCCTGGATGCAGTCAGCTGTGTCCAGGCTCAGACATCATAGCAGCCGCCGCAAGAGAGTCTGCTGATTCTTGCAACTACAATCCAGTGCATGCGGTAAATAGCTGTGTGAAGGAGGCCTTACATTAAAAGTATATAAAAGCTCAAAAGAAAAAGAAAGAAAAAAAAAAAAACAACTATGAAAATCAGAGACCTGGGCCCCTTTCACACGGGCTGAAAAACTGGCAGGCGGACCTGATCGGACCTTGCACTATGGAGCGGCAGACATCAGCGGTGACATCCGCCGCTATCCAATCCTGCCCGGAAAATTCAGACGGATGGTGGCCCTATTTTCTATCTGCCTGGCAGATCAGATGAAAACGGTCTGGCTGTCCATTTTCACCCGATTTCCCAATAGAGGAGAGCAGGACTGTGTCAGTCTCCACTTTGCACAGTGAGCGGAGACTGACCCGTCATCTGCCTACTCAGAGGAACGATCCCCCGCTGAGCAAGCAGCTTCCGCAAAACAGAGGCGCCTGTGTGAAAGGGGCCTTAGAAGAATCTCCCTTGTGAGATTTGTCAAGCCCCGATTTTATGCAAGGTCAGTTGAATGATGTTTTACAGATCAAAATGAATTCACTCACAATAAGCTCCACGTCTTCCCTCTTGATTGTGACCTTGGCAAGTTCCTTTTCTCTAAAAAAAAAAAAAAAAATAAAAAAAAATATTCACTTTTTAATAGTTTATAAGTCTAAAAAGATTAGGGTAGGTTACGTCAATTTGAACCTATCTAAATGTTATAGCTGTAGCATGCTAATAATTCTAATACTTCAGTATTATGTATATCATTCTGTTCACAAAACATTTTAGAATCGTCAACTTCCAGCATTTAGAAACTGTGAAGCAAAGTGGCAACATATATGTAAAAGGGTGGTGCTGCGCTAATCCTAATTAGGACTAAAAACATATAACAAAAAACTGAGTAGGAAACTTGAGATAAAAATTACATCACCAAAAAAATAAAAATAAAGTGGTATGTGGTATTAACCAAAAATAATAAGCATATATCATAAACGTGAACACATGTTCATAAGAACACACATATTTAAGAATTACCACCGTAACATATGATTAACTCACAATCTATGTAAAACGTTCATTAATATGTGCAAGTGAATATATATAAAAGAATAATAAAGATTACTGTATATACTCGAGTATAAGTCGTCCCGAGTATAAGTCGAGGCCCCCAATTTACCACAAAAAACTGGGAAAAATTTATTGACCCGAGTATAAGACGAGGGTGAGAAATGCAGAGGGTCAACAATGTCCATCTGCAGCTGCATGCCTCCCTGTGTCCTGTGCAGCCTACCTGAACCCTGTGCATGTGTCCTGTACATGTGTGTCCTGTACATGTCCTGTGTGCATGTGCAGCCTACCTGTGGCGATCTCCATCCTCAAACGGCGGCCGGCGTGTGATGATAGTGTTCGGCGGCCATTCCACAGTTCAAAAGCCGCGGCTCCTCCTCGTCTGTGATCTGCCTATCACGGACATTCTCTCATTCTCATACCACGGACGAGGATGAGAGAATGTCCGTGATAGGCTGTACACTGACAGCTGTTCAGCCTATCACAGATGAGCAGGAGGTGTGGCTTTTGAAAGCTGCAATAGCCGGCGAACACTATCATCACACGCCGGCCGCCGTCTGCCTGCATGACACGCTGATCATGCAGACAGACGGCAGGGACTCGAGTATAAGTCGAAGGGACACTTTCAGCCCAAAAAAAAAAGGGCTGAAAAATTCGACTTATACTTGAGTGTATACGGTATGTGCAAAAACAGCTCAAAAAGGTGACAATGTGCAATGGTGTATTCAGATCAAACATGGATATTGAATAAATCAGCACGCCATGCTTCACATGAAGTGACAAAAGTGCAAAAGTCCATCAAAGTGGCAACATAAAGTCAGCCAGTTAAAGGGCCATGGTGGTTGGGTGAGAAGGGGTGAAGGCCCGATGTCTGTAAGCAAATCATTTTCCTATTCACATTCTAAACTACTGGAAAGGCAGAGAAATGAATGCAGACTTAGGAAGCCATTGGGGTCTATTTATAAATAGGTTAATGCCTGAAATGTGTCGAATAGGTGCATTTCCTATGATCATCAGCTCCATCTAGTGCAAATAATGCAGTATAGCCACTAGATGGAACTGATAACAGGAAATACACATATTAGATACATTACAGAGATTGTTTATGATGGATGTGTGAATGCTGAGACATTTCGCAAGGCGACTGCTTTATAAAAAGACCCCTTAAAGTGATTGTAAAGTCTTGTTTTTTTTTTTTTTGTTTAAAAATAAACATGTCTATACTTACCTGCTCTGTGTAGTGGATTTGCACAAAGCAGCCCCGATCCTCTTCTTCTCGGGTCCCTCTTCGCTGCTCCTGGCCCCTCTCTCCTGTTGAGTGCCCCCACAGCAAGCAGCTTGCTATGGGGCACCTGAGCCACAGCTCCGTGTGTCCATTCAGAGCCACGGTTCGGCCCAGCCCCCTCATTGTCTAACCGACTTTGACAGCAGCGGGAGCCGATGGTGCCACTGCTGCGTCTCAGCCAATCAGGAGAGAGAGACCCGAACAGCTGAGTCTCTCCTGCAATATCCACTTTACAATCACGTTAAAGTGTATGTAGAGCCAAAACCTTTTCTATTTGCAGAAAGGAAGTGTTAAAACAGCTGCCAGTTTATTTTTTTGCTGTGTAGCAATGGGAAAAATTTCTCTTCACATCCCAGAGAGGCAACAGGAAATATGCACAAGTGGGGGGAGTTTCCCCTCGGTGTCCCTGGAACAGGTATCCCTATTGGAAGATTTCCCTTCACCTCTTGTTCTAGAAACAACTCTAAAATCTAGCATTTCCTTCCTTTGAGGACAATGGGCACCAATACAAACAGAGGAGTCAATCACCTCAACTGCTAACACCACTCTATTCTATTTAAAACTACAAGATGTCCTTTAATTGGTGATAAAAGTGAAAATGGCATTTTTATCTTCTTTGATGCCATTAGATCCTGGGTTCATATTTTTACCCTCAAGGAACACATGGCACTAACAGTCGGGGAAAGGTACAGTTACATGCTGAATTAAAAAAATAATTCCAGGTATGAATATTCTTTACAAATACTATATTACCAAAAGTATTGTGACGCCTGCCTTTACACCAACATGAACTTTAATGGAATCCCAATATTAGTCTGTAGGATTCAATATTGTCTTGGCCCACCCTTTGCAGCTATAACAGCTTCAACTCTTCTTGGAAGGCTGTCCACAAGGTTTAGGAGTGTGTCTATGGGAATTTTTGACCATTCTTCCAGAAGCGCATTTGTGAGGTCAGGACTCTGTGCAGGCCAGTCAAGTTCAAGTTTGTGCATTGATCCAAATCATTTGGTGGAGGGGGGATTATGGTGTGGGGTTGTTTTTCAGGGGTTGGGCTTGGCCCCTCCATTTCAGTGAAAAGAACTCTTGAGGCGTCAGCATACCAAGACATTTTGGACAATTTTATGCTCCCAACTTTATGGGAACAGTTTGGGGATGGCACCTTCCTGTTCCAACATGACTGCGCACCAGTGCACAAAGCAGGGTCCATAAAGACATGGATGAGAGAGTTTGAGGTGGAGGAACTTGACTGGCCTGCATGGAGTCCTGACCTCAACCCGATAGAACACCTTTGGGATGAATTAGAGTGGAGACTGCAAGCCAGACCTTCTCATCCAATATCAGTTCGCTTCTGCGTGCGAGCACACGGGGACAGCGGCGGTTTAAAAAAAAAAAAATTAAATTTTTTTTTTATTGTTAATTATATATATTTTTTTTTTATTTTGACACTTTTTTGAAAAAAAAAAAAAAAAAAATGATCACTTTTATTCCTATTACAAGGAATGTAAGCATCCCTTGTAATAGCAATATGACATGTCAGGTGCTCTTAATAGTGAGATATGAGGTCAATAAGACCCCATATCTCACCACTAGGCTGGGAAGCTTGAAATAAAAAAAAAATAATAAAACGATCACTGCTTCCCAGCCGAAGCGGCGCCGTTTTTTTGAATGGAGAGGCCGGGCGTGACGTCATAACATCGCGCCCGGCCTCCGACGATCATAGAGACTCCGGGGACCATCTGGTCCGCCGGAAATCTCTATGATCTACATCCGGCGCCGGCGGATCCACTCTCCGCCTCACCGATCGTAACGGTGAGTCGGAGCAAGCACCGGAGGGCGGCGGGGGGGGGACGTCCCCTCTCGCCTCCCATAGGAACGATCAAGCGGCGGAACGGCCGCTACGATCGTTCCTATGGTGTAGAGATTCACCGGCTGAAACCGGCAATATCTGAATGATGTCTGTAACTACAGGCATCATTCAGATATACCTGCTCAAAGCCCAGGACGTCATATGACGTCCGTGGTATTGAAGTGGTTAAAGGGTTGTAAAGTGAGATTTTTTTTTTTTGTCCTAAAGTGTAAGTTCACCTTTACAAAGAATGCCTCCTCTACGTACCTTTATGAGGTACGTTTATGAGATTAAGTCACAGGGATTTCCAATTCCCTGACTGGTGAAGCAGCGACCCGATGTCTCCTAGCGAGTGATCACCTGTCTCGGGTACAGCGGGACCGTGGGGGGTGGGGAGGGGGTCCAGTGTAATGTCACCTTACAGATTTTCTGTTAAGGTGAACTTACCCTTTAATGCATTCTATGCATTAAGACAAAAAGCCTTCTGTGTGCAGTCGCCCCACTCATACTTACCTGAGCCATTATCTTTGTCCCGCAATGTTGAGTGTCTCGGATGTCCGAGACTCTCCCTCCTGATTGTCTGAGACACAGTAGCAGCACCATTGGCCCCCGCTGCTGTCAAAGTCAGTCAATTAGGAGAGAGAGGGGGTGAGGCCAGACCACAGCTCCATGTCTGAAAGGACACAGGGAGCTGTGACTCGGCTCGGACGTCTCCACAGCAAACTTTTTGCTGTGAGAGCCCTCGACGCGAGAGAGGGGCCAGAAGCAATGAAGAGGGACCCGAGAAGAGGAGGATCTGGGCTGCTCTGTGTTTGATACTTTTGTAGAAAAAAAACAAAAAAAACAAACACAAGACTGTACAATCACTTTAAAGTTCTTGTGCGTGTAAAGGCAAGCGTCCCAATACTTTTGATAATATAGGGTAGTTGCATGGGTCCAGCGTGGATCAATGTAACCATGTACATACCATACCTGGCCAATGCCCCTCGAAGCTGAAAAACAATGTAGTGGATGCCACTACTCCAGTGATCTCTACCTGCTTCCAGGTTGTTGTGCCCAGTGGCTGGCCTTCTGCATTCTGAACACAGGTAGTCAGCCACTTAGAAAAGACCATTCTGATAATGTTATGCATTTTCTGAATGAATGCAAAGTGTTCTTTGATTGGATGAATTGGAGAGGTGGGGCACTGATGTCACAATTTTTTGTATCTACAGCGGCTACACATTTACTTCAATTCTCTTAGCCTTGTTTTTCAGGAACAGGTCCCGGTATGACTAATGTGACTTATCATTCAAATTTGTTGCCAGATTGCTTCTTTTTAACCTATGAACTCTTTCCAAAAACCCAAGTATAACTTAACATAAAGGTCCTAGAATAAAGATGTAGTCAACAAACCATAGCTAGTTGGGCTTTGATGATGGCTCCTAATTGCAAAGGCAGGTCATAGATGATGCGATTTTCTATCCTGCAAACAGGTTGCAGGAAAGAAAATGGCTTGATTCCCCCATCAACATAGTCAGTGCTGGTAGAACAGAGTGATTATTGCTAACGGCTATAGCCACTGACAATCACATGCTGAAAATACCGACATGCTGGCTGTACCCAAGTCGCTCAATGGATCGACTTGGGTACAATTAGCCTGCTCATAGATGGATTGAATCTCGGACAGTCCCTGCTGAACCGGCCAAGATTGTAACCGTCAATGGCTGTCTTAGACCCCTTTCACACTGGGACGTTTTTCAGGCACTTTAGCGGTAAAAAGAGCGCCTGTAAAGCGCCTGAAAGAAGCCTCATCTGCAATCCCAATGTGAAAGCCCAAGCCCTTTCACACTGCCAATGCCCGAAAAACACTGGTAAAGCGCCGCTTAAGACCCCTTTCACAATGGGGTGTTTTTTTAGGCGTTTTTCGGGAGCTGGCAGTGTGAAAGGGCTCGGGCCATCGCCGCACCCGGTGGCAAAAACACGAAAGCGCTGCAAAGAAGCTGCTTGCAGGACTTTTGACGCCCTGCCAAGGCAGCAGCCCCAGTGTGAAAGCAGTGTGAGGCTTCTTTCAGGCGTTTTACAGACACTTTTTTTAACGCTAAAGCGCCTGAAAAACGCCCCAGTGTGAAAGGGGTCTTAGAGAACAAGATACTATGGGAAAAAGAGATGAAGCAGGACAAACTGACCTTTCTTGCTTGGCTTTCTGTTCTCTTGATCGTCTGTCTCCAATTACCGACATAGCCTGAAAAGGGTAAAAAAAATAAAATAAAAATGCTTTGAATTCATGTGCAGTCAAAAGTTTTGCGATTTTGACAGTTTCAATGGCAATCTTTAAAGAAAAAAAATGACCATAGAAGATAACAGAGTCACCACAATAAAAGGCACACTCCACCTTTTGGACCATGTATGATGTTAATCATATTTAGGGGTATAACATACAATATGGTCACATTCCCCAACCAACCCCCCTCCCTCCACTAACCGTAATCAAGGGGCTTCTCTCTGAAGCATCGTGTATTATTTTGATTTTAGTGTGGCTGTGTATGGCATCATCAATTCATTTCACAGATTTACTTTTACCACCTATAAAACAGAAGGTCCGCACCGCCGTACAGACCCAGGGCTGCTGGTAAACAACTTAAAAATGTTGCACCAATAGCTGTTGCAATGCCCTGCAAGTATCAAGACCTTCTTTAATTTGTTGTTGCTGCAGAACAGGTAGGGTGACAAATATAAGGGAGATGTGTGAAAACTACCTATTCATTTCCATAGTATATAAAGCCCCCCCCCCCCCCCCCCCCCACGCTGCTGCCAACATGTGGCATACCTCAATGGCATCTAACTGGTTAAAGTGTAGTTAAACTCAAGAACAAGATTTCATAGTATTGCAGCTTCCTGGTCTTTAGAAGGGTTTGCTGCATTAGTGTTTTTTTCACACTTTTTCCTTTATTTTAACCTGGTAATCCTGCCATTAACTCACTTCCTGTCCTAATGTGACAACCGTACTGAGCAATGTTGTCACCCTAAGACAGGGAGTATGTTAGGACTACATAACACCTCCCTCTCATCCACAACAGGCGGGAAGGGGTTTTGTAGTCCATAGAGATAACAGGGAACAATGCTAACTGATAACAGTCCAGAGAGTACAGGCAGTTATCAGCAAGATTTCTGACAGGATGAGCAGCTATTCTTTTTGCACTTGAACAGATATAATAAAATGTGAATAATGGAATATTTTGTTTACAAACTATTTTTATTGGGTACAAAAAAAGCAAATAATAATAATGAGATAAAAACCTTCAGCCTTTACAACCACTTTAAGGGCTGATTTAGATCCCTGCGGAGCCTTTTTTAGGCATAGTACAACTGAACGCATGTTTTGATCAAAACACATGTTCTTACAGAGTTCAATGATAGCGCACCTTCAAAACACATGTAAACCACACGGATGTGAACCAGCCCTTAACCACTTGACCTCCGGAAGATTTACCCCCCCCTTCACGACCAAGCCATTTTTTGCGATACAGCACTGCATTACTTTAATTGCACGGTCATGTGACTCTGTACCCAAATCAAATTCATGTCCTTTTTTTCCCCACACATAGAGCTTTCTTTAGGTGGTATTTGATCACCTCTGTGGTTTTTATTTTCTGCACTATAAACACAAAAGGACCAACAATTTTGAAAAAAAAAAAAAAAAGAAAAAAAAAAAATCAAAACATATCCAATAAAATAAAATACATAAATACAATTTCTTCATAAATTTAGGGCAATATGTATTCTACTACATATTTTTGGTATATATTGATTGGTCTG
Organism: Lithobates septentrionalis; assembly: GCA_037952835.1. Lineage (NCBI taxonomy): Eukaryota > Metazoa > Chordata > Amphibia > Anura > Ranidae > Lithobates > Lithobates septentrionalis. Next base: position 2,676,422 of record JBBDGP010002445.1, read on the forward strand.
TGCAAAAGTTATAGTGTCTACAAACTATAGGATATATACTGGAACATTTATTTTATATTAGTAATGGCAGTGATCAGCGACTTCTAGTGGGACTGTGATATTGTGGCAGACAGTCAGGCACTAACTGACACTTTTTTTTCACCTATAAAAATTTTATTGAAATTTTTAAACATGTAATACATAGGACATCTTTGAAGAGATATCTATGAAGCAAGACTGGGATTAAACAAAAAAGAATACACATTCGTACACTAATAATAATAATAATAATAGAACCCTTAATCATATATCCAATATTAAATGCCTCTTAAGTGCCTGACATATACAGTCATATATTCTACTAGAGGATGCGAATGCATATCCATTGCTGGGATTGGTATCTCTTATCTGTGGCCTCGTCAGAGTAACCCAGGAGACTGAATCTTCCCTATTCTAACTGACCCTTTTGACACTGTGGGATTCCGTGACACGAATACTGTCATCAGTGCTAAAAATATGCACTGTCACTGTACTAATGACACTGACTGGAAAGGGATAACATCAAGGGCGATCAAAGGGTTAAATGTGTTCCTAACCAGTGTTTTTTGTGCACTGTGTGGTGCTTTCGCTAAGGGATGTGCTGGATTTTCTTTCCCTGCTTTGCAGGAAAAGAAAATCCAGCACATCCCCGCTGACAGGACAGAGCTCTGTAGGTATTGTTTACATAGGCAGGGCTCTGTTCTGTCGTTCTCCTTGATGATCAGTGGGTGCCAGCGGACAAGCATAGGCCAGCACCTGACTAATCACAGCACAAGTGGTGCACGCCCCCATACCGGGGAGAGCAGAATCATGTATACACACACACGATTCTCCGCAGCCAGCCGGCACTGTCGCAGTATATGTACAGTGCGCAGTCAGCGAAAGGTTATGGGATACGTTCACCTTTCTCAACATATTACACCTATATTTAGGGTGTAACATGTTAAGCACCCCCCCCCCCCCAATTTGCCACCTCCTTATGACAGCAGATCTTCTCCCTGCAGTCGCTGTCACAATTTGAAACCAGCATGGTTTGGTGAGGCATCGCCCACACAGTGTTGTCATTCGATCACAAAGTGAATTGTGGCTGACGGCGTGTACTTCCCAAGGAACTGGGAGGGCGCTGGTGACCATCCTTGCTGTCCATTATGCTTCTGGGTATCAGTGGTACAGGCTGACAGTGTACTGAGAGTCTGCAGGAAGCCGACATTGCTGATGGCGGGTGCAATGCTTTCGTTTAAGGCTGCATTCACACCTGAGTGTTTCAAAGTCACGCGTTTTTACTGCGATTTTGTACAGGTCACTGATGTAAAAAGCAGAAAAACGCCTGTAATCTGCCCCAAAGAAGCTCATGTTCTTTTTTTTAAATTTAAGGCGATTTTTTTTAGGCGTTTTGCTTCAGGTGACAAAATGCTCAGATGTGAACAGGTGCCATTGAAATGAATGGGATTATGCTTGTTGGGCGTTTTATGAGCTGAAAACAATCAGGTGTGAATGTAGCTTAAAGGCTCCCAATAAAAAGGGGAGGGAGGGATAAATAAATGCACATTTTTTACCTACAAAAATAAATTTTGTAAAAAAAGCACTTTTTTTTTTTTTTTTTAAGGTGAACTTATCCTTTAACCACTTGCTGACCAGCCACCGTCATACTGCAGCAGGTCGGCACGTTCCCGCGAATCGCTGTAGCTGTATGTTGGCTCCTTTAAGAGCCATAGCAGGCGCACCCGCAGCACGGCAGGCGACACGATGTGTGTGGCCACGATGTCCGCCAGCCACACAAGAACGCGGGCAGGAGAGCCAGAACAGGGACGTGTGTGTGTGTGTGTGTAAACACACAAATCCCCTTTCTGTCAGGAGAGGAGAGACAGATCATGTGTTCCTACTAAGTAGGAACAGCGATCTGGCTCCTCTTCCTCTAGAAAGTCACATCCTCATACAGTTAGAAACACATAGCAGGGAACACATTTAACCCCTTGATCGCCCCGTTAACCCCTTCCCTACCATTGACATTTAAATAGTAATTAGTGCATTTTTATAGCACTGATTGCAGTATAAAATGTCAATGGTCCCAAAAATGTGTCAAAAAAGTGTCAAAAAAGTGTCAAAAAAGTGTCAAAAAAGTGTCAAAAAAGTGTCAAAAAAGTGTCAAAAAAGTGTCAAAAAAGTGTCAAAAAAGTGTCAAAAAAAGTGTCAAAAAAAGTGTCAAAAAAAGTGTCAAAAAAGTGTCAAAAAAGTGTCCGATCTGTCCGTCGCAAAATCACAGATCACCGCCATTACTAAAAAAAAAAATAATTTTTAAATAAAAATGCCATAAATCTATTCCCTTTATTTTGTAGACGCTATAACTTTTGCACAAACCAATCAATATACGCTTATTGTGATTTTTTTAACCAAAAATATGTAGAATATATATTGGACTAAACTAAGGAAGAAATTTGTTTATTTTTTTATATTTTTTGGGGGGGGGTGGGGTATTTATTATAGCAAAAAGTATAGAAAAAAAAAAAACAACAACAAATAGTGCTTTTTTTTTTTAAATTGTCGCTTTCTTTTGTTTATAGTGAGAAAAAAAGATAAACAAAAAAAAAATGCATATGTGATCAAATACAACCAAAATAAAGCTCTATTTGTGGGGAAAAAAAAAGGAAGTCAGTTTTGTTTAGGCACAGCGTCGCACGACCGCGCAATTGTCAGTTAAAGCGACACAGTGGCGAATTGCAAAAAAAAAAAAAAAAAGGGCCTGGTCATTAAGGGGAAATTCTTCCGGTCCTTAAGTGGTTAAGGCTACCGGATTCGTTTTTCACTTTTGTTTTTGCCTAACGCCAAAAAAGCAAAAGAAAAACGTACGACCCTTAAATCCTATGCAGCTCTTCACACCGGTCAGTTGTATTTTCAAGACTGATTATATATATATATATATATATATATATACACATATACACACACACACACATTACAGCTTCGAAGTGGTTCACCGGGGTTATGGCTGAAGCTATCAGCCATAACCCCGGCATTTTTTTATACCCCCCCCCCCCCCCCCCGGTTTAAACCGGTGCGTGTCGTCATTTAATGTGAACGGTCAAATCGCACCCTGTTGTCAGAAATGGAAACGTTCAAATCGGTGCGACGCCAACTTTGCAGTGTTGCGCCATTTTGGAAAAAAGTAGATCCTGCACTATTTTTGGCGATTTCCGGTGCGACTTGCATAGACATCTGTGCATGGAAGCTGAGCCTGAAGTCGCGCTGACCTGCGGCCTTCAAATCGTGCGATTTCAAGTGAAGTCATGCGATTTCAAAGCCATATTCTGTGTGAACCCAGACTTAACCATCCAATATGTATCCAATCACGCGGACCCCCTTGTATTATACAGCCGATGGCAGATCTGAAGGAGATCGGACAACCAGATTGTAAACATATTAAATGGCCAAATATACACCTCAATATGAATTGATTTATACACCTTTGCTGAATATTAGAATCACGTGAATCATATTTAAAAAAATTATTAAAATTCAATAGAAATGATGAGAGGAATGATATGGCAGCCGGAAGCCCATCTCCAGTCATCACAGGGGGGCCCCCACAGTACACCGAGCCATGTGTGCCCGATCCCCCCGGCCGTCCTCTCACCGTCTCCAGGTTGGAGCTCTGGATCTCCTTCTCCTCCGCATAGTCGGTCACTCTCTCCAGGTCGGCCGCCCCGCTGTCATGTTTCCGAGGCTTGTCAGCCGGCCGCTCGCTGCAGTTCTCCTCATTCTCCAGCTCCAACTCCACATCCCCCTCTGCCGCCATGTTTTCCTATCACAAACCGGAAGAAAGGGGACAGACCCCGAGCGTGGACCTCTACCTCCGGTGCAGCCCCTGACATCACATCCTGCGATAGGCCTCGGCGGCCATTTTGGAGTGGGGCAGGAAGATTCGGACGTGCTATTTAGTCGGCTTATTTCACCCCCTTTGACAAAGTATAAGCCATACCAGTGAATAAAATATTATATTTCACACCTATTATAAAGTACAAGTCATGAGAGTGAATTGAATGTCAAAAAAGCAAATCTCTGAAGTCCCTTCATTTGGAAGCAATTCCCTCAGGTCCCCCTTTTCTCCTCACTTGTCCCTCTCTCTGATGTGTATATAGTAGAGTTGCACGATTCTGGCTAAAATGAGAATCGCAATTTTTGTTTTTTTGCTTAGAAGATAGATCACGATTCTCACGGCGTAACATCATCTTTCACATTAAACAAAATAATTGAGCTAACTTTACTGTATCGTTTTTTTTTTAATTCATTGAAGTTTATTTTTCCCAAAAAAATGCGTTTGAAAGACCACTGTGCAAATACAGTGTGACATAAAATATTGCAACAATCGCCATTTTATTCCCTAGGGTCTCTGCTAAAATATATATATATATATATATATATATATATATATATATATATATATATATATATATATAATGTTTGGGGGTTTCAAGTAATTTTCTAGCAGAAAAATCTGATTTTAACTGTAAGAAACAAACGTCAGAAAAAGCTTTAGACTTTAGGTGGTTAAACTTCCTGCATATTCATACAGAAGTTTTATCCCTTTGATCCAATGCCGCATACACACGCGTCGGAATAAACTCTGAAGGTTTTTCCGACGGAGTTCCGCTGAAACTGTCTTGCCTACACACGATCACACCAAAGTCCGACCGGCTAGAACGCGGTGACGTACAACACGTACGACGGGACTAGAAAAAGGAAGTTCAATAGCCAGTAGCCAATAGCTTCCGTCTCGTACTTGCTTCAGAGAATGCGTCGTTTTTGGTCTGTTGGAACAGCATACAGACGAACGGTTTTCCTGATAGGAATTAATTCCGTCGGAAAGATTTAAAACATGTTCTATTTCTAGGTCTGTCAGAATTTTTGAAAAAAAAAAAAGTCCAATGAGGCCCACACACGATCGCAATGTCCGATGAAAAGATTCCGTCATACTTTTCCTGCCGGAAAGTCCGACCCTGTGTACGCGGCATAAGACTAATGGCGCGAACACACGATCGGGATTTTGGTTGGAAAATGATATGATGGCTTTTCCAACGGGATTCGGCTCAAGCTTGGCTTGAACTTTCGACCATCAAGAACGCGGTGACGTACAACACTACGATGAGCCGAGAAAGTGAAGTTCAATGCTTCCAAGCATGCGTCGAATTGTTTCCGAGCACGCGTAGGAATTTTGTGCGTCGGAATTGCTATAGACCATCGCATTTTCGGATAGAAACTTTTTCCGACCGAAAAATTGAGAACATGCTCTCAATCTTTTGCTGGCTGGAATTCAGCTTCCGATGGAGCATACAGACGGTCACATTTTCTGACTAAAAGCTCTCATCGTTCTTTTGCTGGCCGAATTTCCGATCGTGTGTACACGACATAAGAGTTAAAAATTTGTTAAAAACTTAGCAGACTGCCCGGTTTGGCAGACTGCCAGAGTGAGCAGAGAACTCTCTATACTTGTTAGATGAAAGAATCGGGAAACTCTGCAATACAGATCATCAGGGGTCTTGAATCGAGATCGCGATCTTTTAACAATTAATTGTGCAGCTCTAGTATATAGTGTATATAAAGTGTAAACAGTGCTGAGAAAGCTCTTGTCAGTTTACAGTATAAATAACATTAGGGCTGGTTCACATCACAAAAACACACTCCAGATCCGTTTTGAATGCGTTTTTGCATGCACATTTTTAACACGTTTTGGCGCATTCCAGTGCAATTTTGATGCGTTTCCGGATGCATTCTTTTTTTCTTTTTTTTTTCCTGTTTTTTTTTTTTTTTTCCACTGAACTGGGGTCCAGTTAGGGTTGCCACCTCATCCCTTTAAACCTGAACACATATGAATTACACAGGTTCTGAGGCTAATTAAATGCAGATAAGGCACCGAGTGAGTTTAATTACCACCTTAATCAGCCACAGAATCTGTGTAATTAATATGTGTTCAGGTTTAAAGGGATGAGGAAGAAACCATAGGTCCAGTGCGTTTTTGATGCGTTCCAGTACATTTTGGTGCGTATTTGATGCATTTTACTGCGTTCCAGTACATTCCGGTGCAGGAAAAATGCAGCATGTTCTATTTTTTTTCTGGAACTTGTAAGCCCTGGAACTGACTGCCCTGGTGTGAACTATGCCATTGGAAACCATATAACCTACTTTCACTTTTTTTTTGATGCAGAAAAAACCCGCACTGGACTGCATGTGGTGTGAACTGGCCCGATCTTTTTTACATTTTGGATATTCTAAAGCAAAAAAAAAAAAAACAGCAGTGCTAAAATAAGGATAAAAACAATATTAAGTAAAACGTGAGTCCACAACAGTCCATATGTGAATAAGGCTCAGTTCACATATATGTGAATTGGATGCGTTTTGAACCATATCTGCCAAACAAAGACTTGGGGGGCACACCCTAAAAAATGCATTCCACTAAAGATGGTGCTGCACCATCTTTAATTGAATGCATTTTTTAGGGTGTGCCCCCCAAGTCTTTGTCTGTTATATGGGTCCCGACCAGATCCCTTGGGCTGGAGCACCCCATCCCCTCATGATTACCTCTAATTAGTGTCCACCTGAGTTATAGGAGTCCTTTTAGTTTTCCCATAAAGAGGAGTGTATTTCTCCCTTGGTTGAGAAGCAGGGCCTTTTATTCTATGAATAGTGTAGGACCCACTGATAATGGGGTAATCTGATTCGCATACAATGTGAACCGAATGCCTTTCAATGGAGCCAGTTCATATATGTCTGGCAGGGGCGTACCTAGTGCATTTGGTACCCGGGGCGGATCCTATATCTGGCACCCCCCCCACCTTAAAATGTAAAAACACCCCACTGTGCCCCCTGCATAACTCTGCTTCCTTCAATATCTCTGTGTCACTACTGTGTACATTACACAGCACCACACCTCTGGACCCCTTTACATTACACATCACCTTGCACCTAAGGACCTCTTTAAATTACACTGCACCTCTGGACCCCTTTACATTACGCTGCACCCTGCACCTCTGGACCCCTTTACATTACACTGCACCCTGCACCTCTGTACCCCTTTACAATACACTGCAGCCTGCACCTCTGGACCCCTTTACATTACACAGCACCCTGCACCTCTGGACCCCTTTACATTACACTGCACCCTGCACCTCTGGACCCCATTTACATTACACTGCACCCTGCACCTCTGTACCCCTTTACATTATACTTCACCCTGCACCTCTGGACCACTTTACATTACACAGCACCCTACAACCTCTGTACCCCTTTATATTACACAGCACCCTGCACCTCTGGACCCCTTTACATTACACAGCCCTTGTACCTCTGGACCCGTTTACATTACGCTGCACCCTGCACCTCTAGACCCCTTTACTTTACGCAGCACGCTGCACCTCTGGACCCCTTTACATTACACTGCACCCTGCACCTGTGGACCCCTTTACATTACACTGCACCCTGCACCTCTGGACCCCTTTACATTACACTTGCACTGCACAATTACAAACTATTATGCCAAATGTAAGGCTGCACTGATGGGTACTTATGGGTGGTACTGATAGGCGGCACTACTGGGCACTGATAGGCAGCACTGATGGACACTGATACGTGGCACGGATGGGCACTGATATGCAGGACTGATAGATGGCACTGATAGGCATCACTGATGGCACTGGCAGGCATTGGGGATGGGCACTGATTGGCAGCTGCCTGGGCACTTATTGGCAGCTGCCTGGGCACTGATTGGCATTTCCCTGGTGGTCTAGGGTGGCATACCTGGTGGTCCAGTGTGGTGGCAATCCCTGGTGGTCCTGGGCGGGCATCCAAGGGGGGCCTGCGCTGATAAACAATCAGCACAGACCCCACCTGTCAGGAGAGCAGCCGATCTGCTCTCCTCTACTCGCATCTGTCAGACGCAAGTGAGGAAAAACCGATCAATGGCTCTTCCTGTTTACATCGTAATCAGCCATGATTGGACATGGCTGATCACGTGGTAAAGAGCCTCCGTCAGAGGCTCTTTACCAAGATCGGAGTAGGGGTGTGTCAGACTGACACACCGCACCACCGATCGCCGCGATGTGCGCCCCCACGGGCGTGCAGCGTCTGTTATCCTGCTGAATATCATATGACACCCAGATAACTGAACCACCGCCCGACCGCCATTCTGCTATAGGCCGGGCGGGAAATGATTAATTATTGTTTTTGTGTATATATTAAATCTATTATTTTCACTTTTTTATCAATTTATGTACGTGTATTTGTTTTTGTTTTTTTTCTATATAGGATTCCCGATTAATATAATTTGCGAAGTGTGGGAACATTGTCATACCTGTTGATCTTTCGTTCCAAGATTGTATTATATTATGTGTTCACTAAATGTTTCACACAATGATCTATCAATTAATTGATTCCAGATTGTTTGATTGTTTAATAGATTGCTGATGAGCTCTATATATATTGTTCCATGTATTTGGTCATTTATAGGCATGAGATTTTAAAGAAATGATCTGTATTAGCCCGAAACTGTTGCAATGACTGCCTGAATTTTTTGATGTTTTGTGATGTGATGTTTTAAACTTCTTCATTAAAACATTTTTTGTGCAGCAATCCTACTTGATTTATTCTATTATTATTACCATATTATTATTATTATACAGGATTTATATAGTGCCGACAGTTTACGCAGCGCTTTACAACATTAGGGCAGACAGTACAAGTACAATACAATTCAATACAGGAGGAATCAGAGGGCCCTGCTCGTTAGAGCTTACAATCTATAAGCCCTTGGGAAGGCTTGATTGCTATTGCACATACTGCTGTGACCGACGTGCACCTCACCCTTTGAACTTTCTCTATATACCCTTGTGAGTGAGCACTGGTCTATACTCTGGAATCATTGGAACGATGGCCACAGGCGGCTCGTTTTCCTACACGGATGAAGATGTAGCTCGGATCTACATGGGCACTACGGGATCCAGGAATTTCCTCATTGAGAGTTCATCCCCACAACTGACACGTAAGTTGGAGAAATCATTGCAACAACCTACATCAATGGAATTACACGAGATAACGCTGGCTGAGTACTACAAGTCACAGCTGATACCTTGCAGACTCAGGGTACGCATAGTGCCGACATTATTTGCCCAAAATGAGGATTTCAGGAAAAGATTCACACAGATCATTAACAAATGCTCATTTGATTTAATTACTTTGACAGTGGAATTTCTACAAATGAAACACATCACGGTCTCAAAGGATATTGCTGCCCTAGAGAGACAATTATCTGATTTAACAAGACAAGAGGAGTTTCTTAAAACCAAACAAACTCTTAATGATAAATTACTCCTACATAGGAAGAACATTGATCAGGATCATGATGATTATATTAACAATCGGGTGTCCACTTGGGCGGAGCCCAATCGCTTCCGAACCAGATTTAGAAATCCACGACGGAACCAACAATTATCCACCTCCAATTCATCAATTGTTTCTACAGGCTCTTCCACCAATGCTCCTAGAGGGTCTTTTTTGGAACATGGCCCCCCAAGTTCAAACACAGGAGGAGAGGAGGCAAGAAGAACCAAAAGCGTAACAACAAAAGCTATTGTGACTAGGACCAGGAACAGACAGAGGACTTAACTACATGTATGGTACATAATATTTCATCTATTTCTTTAAGTGATACAGAGTTGCAGGTTTTGAAGGTCTTAATTTCTGTCCTAAAGCTAAGATGAATACATTCGTACTAAGGTAGGATTTGTATTGGTTTTTTTTAGACATGTTAGTTTAAAGGGGTTGTAAAGGTAAAAGTTTTTTTTACCTTAATGCATTCTATTCATTAAGGTGAAAAAACATCCGACAATACCGGCCCCCCCAGCCCCCCTGTTTTACTTACCTGACCCGTCAAACCCCCAACATCCTCTTCGCTGCTCAGCCTGGCCGTTGATTGGTTACAGTGGATGGATTGAAAGCAGCGTAGTCATTGGCTCGCGCTGCTGTCAATCACATCCAATGACGAGGCGCGACGGGGGCGGGGCCGAGTGATACAGTGGGTGGCTATGGCCGCCAGCTGTATCACGGGAGCGCACCGCAAGCACTCAACACCATGCGAGGGAGCTCGCATGAAGGTATTGAGTCCTTGCGGGGGGGAGCCGAGACAGACGCAGAGGGACCCCAGAAGACCAGGTTCGGGGCCACTCTGTGCAAAACGAGCTGCACAGTGGAGGTAAGTATAACATGTTTGTTATTTAAAAAAAAAAAAAGAAATTATCTTTGGTGATCCTTTAAAATCGTTTTTTTCCTCCAGACCTGCTGTGTATAATGCCAGCTCCAAAGCTTTATCTATCTCTAATTTAGAGTTAAGAAACAAAAGTTCCACCTACATCTTGTGCAGCGGCTGAATTGTTTATTAACAAAGTCAAGGAGGATATCAATCTTTTCTTGAATAATCAATCCAGAAGGTCCATATACTAAACAATTTAAGTCGGGATGAAGCTACAGTTCTTGCTGCTTTGTCTACACGGAAGGAAATCACTGTCAAGCCTGCCCATAACGGGGTCTCGATAGTGATAATGGATACAGACCAATATGAGAGGGAGATTTACAGACAATTGTCAGATACCAATGTATACATACGTTTGGAGACTAATCTCACATTTCAAGTTTTAAATAGAATAAAAACCATTGTAGGACAGGCAGTACGACAAAACATTATTGACATTAATATACAAACTTATTTGATTTCTGAACATCCTGTTACCCCGATCATTTATGTATTACCTAAAATACACAAAGATCCAAAGAATCCCCCTGGTCGTCACATTGTGTCCAGCACTGATTCAGTGACTATGCCATTAGGTAAATATCTGGACAAGTGTCTAACACTGTTAATTGTCCACACTCGTTCGTATATACGAGATACCCAGGATTTTTTGAATAATATTCAAAATCTGAAACTTCCACCTGGCACAGTGCTGGTCACATGTGACGTGGCCAATATGTATACGGCCATTCCACACACTCTTGGTTTAGAAGCATGTCAATGATTATTAAACAATTCCAAAATATACAATCCTGTCCAGATTTCTTTCCTTTTGGAACTGTTAAAGTTCTAGAACCCAAAACAACCACTCACCGTGGGTGACTGCTTTCAAAATGGCAGGATTAAGGACATCTCCGCGTTAAAAGACGACAATAAATTCACCCATCTACCTCTTTGGTCCTACTTTCAAATCCGTAGCTTTGTCACCGACAAAGCGAAAAAAACATTCTTCACTAGATCGTTGACCTACCTAGAAACAGCATGTCACAAAGGCGACAACTTTATAAGGGCGATGTCAATCACATATGCCTGGCTACGAAAATTCTAAAGTCACACCTCAGGATAGATTCAGGAGGGAATGGCCTAGAGCTCTGCAAATGGACATTACGGACAATCAATGGACAACAGTGTGTATTCTCTCACACAAATGCTCCATTAGCACCAAGACACAGGAGACAGCGTACAAACTTCTGACTCATTGGTACGCCACCCCTGCGAAACTTAAAAGATGGTTTCCTAACATGTCCGACAGTTGCTGGAGATGTGGAAGGGAGACTGGCAGCCTTTTACACATATGGTGGCAATGCCCGGTGCTTGATGCCTTTTGGAGCAAAGTTAGGGTAACTATAAGACAAATCACAGAGACTCACACTAGACGCAGCTTGCTGTCCTATTCACAGCTCCAACTTCCCATATAGATGATTCAAGAAATCCTTAACGAAACACCTGCTAAACGCCGCTAAGGCCTTAATACTGCTCCTTTGGAAGAGCACCAAGCTCCGTCAATACAAGATTGGCTTAAGAAAGTTTCCGAGATTTGTCGGATGGAAGACACACTGGCACAAACCTCAGATAATGTGGAAAGATACCATAAAACTTGGTCCCCATGGCTTACTTTCAAAGTCTCAGCTGACTATAAATGCCTAATGAGCTGTTAACATCCAATTGGATAACCCAGCAACAACATAAAAATGGGTCCATGCAAAAAACGTACGAACAGGGAAAGAATCATACCCGAACACAACTTATTCTCTCCATCCTTCCTTCTTCTTACTTTTCCCTTTTCCTTTTCTGGTCCTCTATACCTGTTTACCATTGTGAAATCAAAGCTAAATGTCTTGGCATGTATCACTTAATTAAGGTAATAATTGTCTTAGGCATCTTGTTTGGTTAGAGGCGGTTGGAGCCTCAGCAAAAATACAGGAGCTGTCTACCTCTAGATATTAAGAGAAATTAAGCTGATGTGTACTCAATGTTATATGACATTTCCATACACAATAAGCCTTTCTACTGAATATCTTGTGATACTTACCTATGTACTTAAACCGATGTGGAAACATGCCTTGATTTGTTACACCGAATATGCTCTCAATAAACTTTTTGATTTTTAAAAAAAGATAGTTCTAGAAGAGAATTTTTTCCTATTTAAGGATATTTACAGCTCGCCGGAGCTGCGATGGGCTCAAATGTGGCACCCCCATATGGCAATGCAATTATGGACATGCTGGAAAAGGCATTTATCTATAATGGCAAATTGTTCAATGATAACTGTACAGTTTGGTACAGGTTCATTGATGACGCCTTTGCCATATGGGTAGGTGACCTTGATTCTCTATCATTGTTCAATTCATATTTAAATTGACTGACTCCTGGTTTAAAATTCAACATGTGCATCAGTCATGAGGAAACTCCATTTTTGGATAAATTGTTATCTATACAAGATGGACACATTATCAGTGATCTATATAGAAAACCAACTGACCAAAGTCAATTATTAAAATTTTCTAGCTTCCATCCCCCGGAGGTTTTTACATCTATCCCCTGGAGTCAATTCAAACGGGTAGCAAGGATCACTAGCAATTCTGACACTTGGGGAAATAAGACTAAATGAAATGGAAGACAGGCTTCGACAGCGAGGATATCAAGAGATACGGTTCATAGGGAACTTATCAATTTACATAATAACACTAAAATCCAGGCTTCGGTCGCAGAATGCCTTTCATTTCTCAATTTCACCCATTTTCTAACAAAATTAATAACATTATTAAAAAACACTAGTCAATTCTGAATAGCAGTTACCCTTCGGTCCCAGAGTTTTACCAGCCCCCTCTACCCTCATACCGTCGAGGGAAGACTATTTATGATAAATTAGTCAAATCTGACCAATATTCTGCACCTACTCCTCGTGTGACCTTTTTGGGACCTAAAAACAAGGGATCTTTCTCTTGCCTTTGCTGTATACAATGTACTAGTATGATTAAGGGCAAAAGTTTTTCACATCTCCAAAAAGGTTATGATATATCAATAAAAGACTATTATACCTGCCAATCTTCCTACGTCATATACATCATCAAATGCCCTTGTGGCCTCCTCTATGTGGGGGAGACCACACAGAAAATAAATGATCGTATCGCGAGACACAAATACCCCATTAGGGATAAGTTGGACGAATTACCACTAGCTAGACATTTATAGAAAAAGGCCATACGGTTTCGCAACTTAGATTTATGGTCATTGATCGTGTGTCAATAAACAGACGGGGGGGGGGGGGGGGGGTAATAGGGAATTGGAGTTGAGAAAAAGAGAAGTTAATTGGACACATCGGCTTGATATCCTTCAACCTGAAGGGTTAAATTCAGATTTTGATTTGTATTTATTTCTCTAAAATGGTATACTTTTTATTTTTTATGTTTTTATATGAATCACATGGGCATGCACACTATTGATTAGGTTTACAGATCACAGTTTATCTACATATATTTTTTTCACGTATATAAATTTTGTTTTTTTTTATTTAATTTCATTAATTATTTTTTTGTGTATATATTAAATCTAATTTTTTAACTTTTTTTATCAATTTATATATTTTTACACATTTTTATTTTTATTTTTTGTTTTTTTAGATAGGATTCCTGATTGATATAATCTGTGAAGTGTGGGAATATTGTCATACCTGTTGGTCTTTTGTTCCAAGATTGTATTACAGTCAGGTCCATAAATATTGGGACACCGACACAATTCTAATCTTTTTGGCTCTATACACCACCACAATGGATTTGAAATGAAACAAACAAGATGTGCTTTAACTGCAGACTTTCAGCTTTAATTTGAAGATATTTACATCCAAATCAGGTGAACGGTGTAGGAATTACAACCGTTTGTATATGTGCCTTCCACTTTTTAAGGGACCAAAAGTAATGGGACAATTGGCTGCTCAGCTGTTCCATGGCCAGGTGTGTGTTATTCCCTCATTATCCCATTTGCAAGGAGCAGATAAAAGGTCCAGAGTTAATTTCAAGTGTGCTATTTGCATTTGGAATCTGTTGCTGTAAACTCTCAATATGAGATCCAAAGAGCTATCACTATCAGTGAAGCAAGCCATCATTAGGCTGAAAAAACAAAACAAACCCATCAGAGAGATAGCAAAAACATTAGGTGTAGCCAAGTCAACTGTTTGGAACATTGTTAAAAAGAAAGAACGCACTGGTGAGCTCAGCAACACCAAAAGACCCGGAAGACCACGGAAAACAACTGTGGTGGATGACCGAAGAATTCTTTCCCTGGTGAAGAAAACACCCTTTACAACAGTTGGCCAGATCAAGAACACCCTCCAGGAGGTAGGTGCATGTGTGTCAAAGTCAACAATTAAGAGAAGACTTCACCAGAGTGAATACAGAGGGTTCACCACAATATGTAAACCATTGGTGAGCCTCAAAAACAGGAAGGCCAGATTAGAGTTTGCCAAACAACATCTAAAAAAGCCTTCACAGTGACAGATGAGACCAAGATCAACTTGTACCAGAGTGATGGGAAGAGAAGAGTATGGAGAAGGAAAGGAACTGCTCATGATCTAAAGCATACCACCTCATCAGTGAAGCATGGTGGTGGTAGTGTCATGGCGTGGGTATGTATGGTTGCCAATGGAACTGGTTCTCTTGTATTTATTGATGATGTGACTGCGGACAAAAGCAGCAGGATGAATTCTGAAGTGTTTCTAGCAATATTATCTGCTTATATCCTGCAAAATGCTTCAGAACTCATTGGACGGCGCTTCACAGTGCAGATGGACAATGATCCGAAGCATACAAAGAGTTTTTTAAGGGAAAGAAGTGGAATGTTATGCAATGGCCAAGTCAATCAACTGACCTGAGTTCGATTGAGCATGTATTTCACTTGCTAAAGACAAAACTGAAGGGAAAATGCCTCAAGAACAAGCAGGAACTGAAGACAGTTGCAGTAGAGGCCTGGCAGAGTATCACCAGGGATGAAACCCAGCATCTGGTGATGTCTATGCCTTCCAGACTTCAGGCTGTAATTGACTGCAAATGATTTGCAACCAAGTATTAAATAGTGAACGTTTGATGGATGATTGTTAATCTGTCCCATTACTTTTGGTCTCTTAAAAAATGGGAGGCACATATACAAACTGTTGTAATTCCTACACCGTTCACCTGATTTGGATGTAAATACCCTCAAATTAAAGCTGAAAGCCTGCAGGTAAAGCACATCTTGTTCGTTTCATTTCAAATCCATTGTGGTGGTGTATAGAGCCAAAAAGATTAGAATTGTGTTGATGTCCCAATTTTTATGGACCTGACTGCATATTATGTATTCACCAAATGTTTCACACAATGATCTATCAATTAATTGATTCCAGATTGTTTGATTGTTTAACAGATTGCTGATGAGCTCTATATATATTGTTCCATGTATGTGGTCATTTATAGGCATGAGGTTTTGAAGAAGGGCGTGATCTGTATTAGTCCAAAACTGTTATCATGACTGCCTGAATTTTTTGATGTTTTAAACGTCTTCATTAAAACATTTTTTGTGCAGCAATCCTACTTGATTTATTCTATATATATAGAGAGAAAGATTTTTTTTATTATGAAGGAAAGAAAAAAAGCAGGACCTAGGAGGAAGGCAGTGGTTACTACTACAACCACCATGGAGAAATCCATGATGGAAAAAGAAAGTGTCAACAGAGAGGAGAAACTCTGCTGTGAAACATCTGAAAGGCCAAATCTAAAGACCAGAAAGCGGAGCAGTGAGGAAATATTCTATGACACTAAGGAGAAAGCAGAAGAGTCAGACAAGACTTTGATGAAGTTGAGCAGCGAGGAAACGTTTTATAGAACCGAGGCAGCACAGAACTAGGTAGAGGAGACAGCTGAGCCTCCAAGGAAGCAAAGAAGAGTTGAAGAAGATAACATCTCTGTAGATAAGACAGCCATGTCTCTGAGGAAAAGGAAAGGAGTGGATGAAACAGAAATCTCTGCAGAGGTAACAGGCAAGACTCTGAGGGAGAAAATAGTATAAGAAATATTTGCAGGGAAGACAGGCATGGCTATGAGGAAGAGGAGAAGAGTGGAAGAAGATAATATCTCTGTAGAGAAGATGGGCATGTCTCTGAATACCTTTGTTTCCTTTTTTTATATAAGTAATCACATAATCTCGGTTCTCAGCTACATAAGGAGCTCAGAGAGCTGGAGGAAGAGAAACAGCAGCACACTTATCTTCCAAGTGAATGGCTGAGCAGGGGGAGGGAGGGGTGTGTCAGCTCAAGTCTGATCATTGGAGCACAGCCAGAAAACTGACCATGCTGTGCTCTCCTTCTCCATGTATTTTCAGTTTTTAATAGGAAAGCAGAGGGACTGGTAGGAACACCAGGGATTTTACACAAAGGAATCAATACAAAGAGAAAATAATACTTTTTCATACAAGTACATGGTACAGCAGGCACATATCAGGAATATTAAATGTTGGATTTACATATTCTTTAATAATGCTTAAATGGCAACATTAAAAATGCACCATTCCTTTAACAAAACTTGCTTGGAGGGAAGAAGGGTAGTCCCCTAAATCTGCCTGTGAAGTGGGACATCTCTTCAATTTAAACATCACAGTATTACATGTACAAAGGAAAAAAGCCATGCAGGGAGATGAGGGGAGAGGTGGAGGACCTGGGTCAGCACAGACAATAATTTAACACTCCCAGGAGATAGCTATAATATGCAAGGAGGAAGGGGGCTGTGCTAGGGAATTTACTCTTTCTGGAGTCAATTCTAGCAAGTTGTTTTTTATGTCATTTTATTTTTTTTTACTTTTTTTCACAAAAAAAGATTGTGCAGCTGCACCGGATTATGCACTCTTCAGTTTTAGTAAATCAAACCCATTATGTCTGTGTACTGAAAGTGATTCTTAAGAGTAAATAAAATAAAATAAAAAAACATGTTATACTTACCTGCTCTGTGTAATGTTTTTGCACAGAACAGCCCCAATCTTCTTTTTGGCTCCTCCTCCCTGCTGAGAAAATACAGGAAATCGCCCCGGGACTTTAAATGAGGTGAATGTGGTTAACCAACAATTGACAGAGTCAATGCAGTCTCAAAATGTATTAAAATTGTCATGCAAACATAAACAACATGAATCATAGCCAAACCACTGAAAGGATACATACGGTAAAAAATGCCATTACACGTTTCATGGTATAAAATGTAAATTGCAAAGTACATGTCAGAAACCATGAATCAGACCGAGACAGAAGTGCAGTTAAAATCACACTTGTTTTATAATAATAATAGTAAAAGGTAAACAGAGCAACGTAGCCAAATCATACATCAGGACAGGCCAGGAAATCAGGAAACTGGAGAATCAGCTTAATGGAACAGCAAGCAGGATCAGGAACCAGAAGGATCGTCAGCCAAGCGAGTCTTCAACAGCTACACAGGAGAGAGTCTCTGGATGTGTTGACCAAGGCGAAGACAGAGATGATCTGAACTGAACAGCTTAAGTAACCAGCAAGACTGACGAACAGGACATCAACAACAGGTGAGTCACTGTGGAAAGATTAAGAGCTGGCAATTAACTGACCGCTGAGCAGCCTGCTCTGAGAAGGAAGGGCTAAACCCAGCCCTGACAGTATCCCCCCTCCTCAACGACCTCACCCCCTCGGAGGACCACCAGGTTTGAGGGGAAAACGTCTATGGAAAGCACAGGGGAGGACAGGGGCATGTACCTCAGAGGATGAGCCCCAAGAGCGTTCCCCGGACCGTACCCTTTCCTATGCACCAGGTACTGTATGTGCCTATGAAACCTACGGGAGTCAATAATAGACTGTACTTCATACTCCTCATGGTCCTCAACCTGTACTGGTTGAGAACATGGCACTGAGGTGGTGAAGTGGTTGCAGACCAAAGGTTTTAATAAGGAGACATGGAATACATATTGGAAGGAAGGTCTAAAGCGTAAGCCACTGGGTTAATCCTGCAGAGAATACGGAAAGTCACGATAAACCAAGGAGCCAACTTCAGTGAGGGAACACGGAGTCGGAGGTTGCGAGATGACAGCCAGACCCTGTTCCCAACTTGGTAGGAAGGTGCAGGCAGGAGTCTGCGGTCAGCATGGAGTCTGTACCTATCATTGGCATGTCGCAAGGCCTGGACTTGTACCCAAGTGGCACGAAGACCACGGAGATGCTCCTCTAACGCAGGAATGCTCTGCGGAACAAATGAGTCAGGCAGCATGGATGCTTGGAAACCATAGTTCGCCATAAATGGGGACTATCAGGAAGCAGAATTCAAGGCACTATTGTAAGCAAACTCGGCCCAAGGTAAGAGGTCTGACCAGTTGTTATGATGGTCAGAAATATAGCAACGTAGAAACTGCTCCAATTTACAATAGAGATTATTCTCTCTCAGGTTCTGAAGCACACGGCGGACATCTGTGTGGTGGCTCTCTAGGGACTTGGAAAAAATGAGGATATTGTCGATCTAAACCACCACACATAGCTGCAACAAATCTCGGAGGACATCGTTGATAAATTCCTGGAAAACTTCTGGAGCGTTCCAAAGGCCAAATAGCATTACGGGGTACTCATAATGGCCTGTTCTGGTATTAAGCGAAGTTTTCCATTCGTCGCCCCCCCCTTGATCCTCACGAGATTGTATGCTCTTCTCAAATCAATCTTTGTGAATACCGTTGCTCCCTTGAGGCGGTCAAATAACTCCATAATCAATGGAATTGAATAAGCATTCTTAATCGTGAAACAATTGAGACCCCTATAATCGATACAAGGTCTCAGTTCCTCACTCTTCTTCACAAAAAAAACCCCAGCACCAGCAGGGGATGAGGACTTGCGGATGAATCCTCGAGAAAGTGCGTCTGCAACATACTCCTCCATGGCCTTATCCTCGGTGACCGACAAAGGGTAAACCCGCCAAGAGGGGGTATGTGTCAGGGGCATATCAGTGGCCGTCGGGCAAATATGCGTGCACACAGGTGCACAAGAAGCTCTTCCAGGACAATTCTGCTTAATTCCCCACCAGGGGGTGCCGGAGCGCTCCCGCGTGTGCCCGTGCGCGCGCCCGTTCGCGCGCCCGTTCGCGCTAGCGCTGTTTTGGCGCCAAGGCCCCTTTAAAAGGATGACAGGTGCTTCTGTCAGATGCTGTTTGTCTGCAGCTCTGTACCTGAGTTCCTGTTTTCCGCCAGTGACCCGGCTACGTCTGACCATTCTCCAGTCTCCAATCCGACCCGGCTTGCCTGACCTTGTTTATCTGATTACCTGTTGCCGAACTTCTGCCTGCCTGACTATTCCTGGATCACCCCTTTGTCATACCTGCCTGATCTCCTGCTGAACGGACTGTCTGACTTGCTTCTGCCTGTGTCCTGGGACGCTGCTTCCTGCCTGCTTGTCAAGCATCCTGCCGCTGCCTTCTCAGCTACCTGCCTGTCTACCGGCCTACATCCGCCTACCTGCATCCGCAGCTCAGCCATCCCTGAGGGGCATCCTTCCAGACCATCATCTGCTTCTGCTGGAACCGCATCAGGCCCTCCTACCCACTGTGCTCAAGAGACCACTGTTCCCACTTCCAGTGGCTCCTGAACCAGCGCTTAAGAGAGGTCTCCTTCTACCAGTCAGGCTCAACTACCAGGTACCTTACAGTACAAACAGCCATGACTGAGCCTGCAGGAGAGACCTCTCCCATCAAGGAGATCTGTACGCACTTAGCAGCACTTACCCAGGCAGTACAAACCTTACAAGACAGTTACAACAGACTGGAGGGTCAAGTATTGAACCTCAGTGGCCCCAGTAATGTGGCCCCTGCTGCTGCAGCCGCTCCAGTACAGGCTGCTGCACCGCCCTCTGTGGTAATGCTTCCACCTGAGCCAAGAGTGCCTACCCCCGAAAAGTTTTCTGGTGATCGAACAAAATTTGTGGCCTTCCGCAGCACTTGCCAACTCTATTTTGCTCTACAGCCACGGACTTTTTCCTTGGAGGCCACCAAGGTGGGATTTGTTATATGCCTTCTTCAGGGGGAACCGTTGACCTGGGCCCACCGCCTGCTTGAAACCAACGCTGCACAGGTCCAGTCCTTGCCCGCCTTCTTTGAAGCCATGGCCCAGCTCTATGAGGACCCTCAACGGACTGCTACCGCTGAGGCAGCTTTGTTCGCGCTCCAGCAAGGCCGTAGGCCGGCCGAGGACTATGTAACAGACTGGAGCGCGGACACTCAATGGAACAACGCAGCCTTGCGTCACCAGTTCCGCATGGGACTGTCTGAGGGTCTGAAGGATGAGCTTGCTCGGGTAGGGATGCCTGATACCCTTGAGGAACTCATCGCCATTACCATCCAGATTGACCGACGCCTTCGTGAGCGCCGGTCTGAACGCTCTTCCCAACAAACACGCCCTATGTGGATGACTGCAAGAGTTCCGGTTCCTGCCTCCCGATACCTACCTTCTGCTTACCCGAGTCCAGTCACCCAAACAACCGAGGCTCCTGAACCGATGCAGCTGGGACTTATGCGTGCTACCCTGACCCCGGAGGAACGGGCGCGCAGACGCCAGTTAAATCTCTGTCTCTACTGTGGTGGGACGGGCCACTATGTGAACAACTGCCCAGTAAAGACTCGTAAGTGCTTTTCTTCTACTCCAACCAGTTTATCTGCTTTAACCGCCAATACAACTCAACTTGTCCTTCCCCTCTCATTGCAGCTCCAGGGAAGAACAATCCAGGTCAACGCCATTGTTGACTCCGGGGCATGTAGTTGCTTTGTGGACTCTGCTTTTGCCACCCAACAGAACCTGCCTTTAAAGAACAAAACACATAGACTCTCAGTTTTCTTGGCCGATGGTTCCCATATAAAATCTGGACAAGTCTCTCAAGAAACCCTTCCTCTGCCTGCCACCTGCTTATCCCAGCATCAAGAGATCCTAACCCTGGATGTTATTTCATCTCCATTATTTCCAATCATCTTGGGCATGCCCTGGCTTCAGGCCCACAACCCTCTGGTTGACTGGGTCACGGGCGAAATCAAGTTCCAGTCACCCTACTGCCAAAGACATTGTCTACCAGAAGCCTCTAAACCTGCTGCTACCTTACTTTATATGGACATTGATCCAGACCTGCCCCAAGATGTACCAGAAGTCTATCGGGAATTTGCGGATGTGTTCAGCAAGAGGGGGGCAGACACCTTGCCTCCCCATCGTCCCTATGACTGCCCAATTGAGCTGCTTCCTGGGGCTGAAATTCCTTTCGGACGCATTTTTCCGCTGTCCGAAAAGGAGCAAGAGGCACTTAAGGTTTATTTAAACGAAAACCTCGAAAAGGGCTTCATCCGACCTTCCACTTCACCAGCTGGTGCCGGAATATTTTTTGTTTCTAAGAAGGATCAGTCTCTTCGCCCCTGTGTGGACTATCGGGAGTTAAACAACATTACAGTCAAAAACCGTTACCCGCTGCCACTAATACCTGAACTATTCCAGAAGCTGAGATCTGCTACTATCTTTACCAAACTGGATCTGAGAGGGGCCTACAATCTGGTCCGCATTCGGGCCGGGGACGAGTGGAAAACGGCTTTCAGAACCCGTTTCGGACACTACGAATACCTCGTCATGCCCTTTGGTCTATGCAATGCCCCCGCCACGTTCCAGCATCTGGTCAATGACGTGTTTAGAGATTTCCTGGACATCTTTTTAATTGTCTATCTGGATGACATTCTAATCTTCTCCAGTTCACTTGAGCAGCACAGGGAACATGTCCGTAAAGTCTTGATCCGACTCCGTTTGCACAGACTGTATGCTAAGGCGGAGAAGTGCGAATTCGAACAGCAGGAGATTCAGTTCTTGGGATTGGTAATCTCCCCAACCGGCATCAAAATGGATCCTCAGAAGGTATCTGCTGTGTTAGAGTGGCCTGCTACCATGGACAAAAAAGGTGTACAACGCTTCATTGGGTTCGCAAACTTTTATAGGAAGTTCATTAGGGGGTTTTCTGCTATCATATCCCCCATCACGCAGCTGACTAAGCAGAACTCCCGTTTCCATTGGAACCCAGAAGCCCAGAGGGCCTTTGAGGAATTAAAGAAACGTTTTACATCAGCTCCGATCCTTAGCCATCCGGATCCATCCTTACCCTTTATCCTGGAGGTTGATGCGTCCGAAGTAGCCGTGGGTGCTGTTATTTCCCAACGACAAGGCAACAAGGACTTGATGCACCCCGTAGGGTTCTTTTCTAGGAAACTTTCACCGGCTGAGCGGAACTATGATGTGGGGGATCGAGAGCTACTCGCTATCAAGACAGCTTTGGAGGAATGGAGGTACTTGCTAGAAGGCGCAGTTCACCCAGTACTGATTTATACAGACCACAAGAATCTTGAGTATTTAAGATCCGCTAAGAGGTTAAAACCCAGACAGGCCCGTTGGGCTCTATTTTTCACACGATTCTGTTTCCATATTACCTATCGGCCCGGATCCAAGAATGTAAAACCGGACGCGCTGTCGCGCATGTTCGATAACCCTAAAGACTTTTCTGTACCTGACACTATCTTGCCGGCAAATAGCTTCCTCCTTCTCCAAACAGATCTTCTGTCCATGATCAGAGAAGCATCTCCAGAACCTTCAAGCCTTCAGGGATCCTCTTTAACACCTCGTGATGGACTTTTGTGGAGAGGAAGTCAAATTTTTGTACCCGAGTGCCCGAGTCAAGGTGCTGACACTTCTGCATGACCACCCACTTGCAGGACATTTTGGGGTACGTAAGACCCTTGAGCTGGTGCAGCGCACCTTTTGGTGGCCTAACCTAAAGGAATTCTGCAAGACATACGTCAACTCATGTTCTGTCTGCACCCAGAATAAAACTCCCAGGAACAGAGCTTGGGGTTTACTGAGACCATTGCCTATACCAGATAGGCCCTGGAGGATGATAGCAATGGACTTTATAGTGGAACTGCCTTGCTCTGAGGGATGTTCGGCGATCCTTGTGGTGGTCGACCGACTGTCCAAAATGGCCCACTTTGTGCCCCTAAAGGGAACACCCTCTGCTGTGGAGACGGCCCGTGTGTTCATTAGGGAGATTGTCAGGTTACATGGAATCCCTGCAAATATAGTGTCCGATAGGGGGGTGCAGTTTACATCACGTTTTTGGAGAGCACTTTGTGAGATCCTGAAAATTGAACTAGCCCTGTCCTCAGCATACCATCCCCAAACAAATGGGCAAACTGAAAGGACAAATCAGACACTGGAGCAGTACATAAGGTGTTTTACATCTTTTGTGCAGGATGATTGGGTATCTCTGCTGCCCCTAGCGGAATTCGCTTATAACAATGCCAGCCACTCTGCTACCGGTCAATCCCCTTTCTTTTCCAACTATGGTTTTCATGCATCTTTTTTACCAGATTTTCTTTCAGAATCCCCAGTTCCAGCGGTCCAGGACACAGTGCAGTTCCTTAATCATAATAACCAAATCTTACGGGAAGCGATATCCAAGGCACAAGCGGACAACAAAAGGTTCTTCGATCAGAAAAGAAGAGGAGACCTAAACCTTCAGCTTGGTGACAAGGTATGGCTGTCTACTGATAATATTAGATTAACCTGTCCCACTAAGAAGCTTGCTCCTAAGTTCATTGGGCCTTTCCCTGTGAAAAGAAAGATTAATGAGGTGTCCTATGAATTGTGTTTACCTGATTCACTCAAGATTCACCCTGTGTTTCACGTGTCACTCTTGAAACCTGCTGTAGATGATCCTTTTCCTGACAGGGGCACCAGGGTCCCTGAACCGGTTCTGGTGGACGGCAATGAGGAATATGAAGTGGAGGCCATCCTTGATTGCAGAAAGAGATCTGGGCAAGTACAGTTTTTGATTAAATGGAAGGGGTATGGTCCTGAAAATAATTCGTGGGAACCTGACTGTAATATTCATGCCAGACGTTTGATCCATGCTTACTTCTCTGCTCATCCTGAAAAGAAGGGTATTCTGGGCATCCGGAGGCTGCCCGTTGGGAGGGGGCAATGTCAGGGGCATATCAGTGGCCGTCGGGCAAATATGCGTGCACACAGGTGCACAAGAAGCTCTTCAGGACAATTCTGCTTAATTCCCCACCAGGGGGCGCCGGAGCGCTCCCGCGCGTGCCCGTACGCGCGTTCGCGCGTTCGCGAGTGCGCGCGCGCGCCCGTGCGCGCGCCCGTTTGCGCTGGCGCTGTTTTGGCGCCAAGGCCCCTTTAAAAGGATGACAGGTGCTTCTGTCAGATGCTGTTTGTCTGCAGCTCTGTACCTGAGTTCCTGTTTTCCGCCTGATTTGTACCTACCAGTGACCCGGCTACGTCTGACCATTCTCAATATGTACATGTGAGCGCTGCAATCAACCAATATAAAACAGTTGGAACCCCAAAAAACATATATATATATATATAGCTATATTACAGTGAGAATAACTGCTGAAAGGTATTTTCACAAAAAAAATTATATTAATTGGTAAAAGCTATAAACAAGCAGACTCTGAACTGCTAAAGTCCAAATAAAACTAAATTGAGTGAGTTAAAATAAAAGTCCATGAGAAGCAACTGTAGAAGGCAGCCCTGTGGATAAGGATGAAGCAATCCTCTGGATGCTGGAGAAAAAGAACAACAGTGGCGCCACTCTAAGTGCAGTATTAAAAACGAATTTTAATATATCTTTAAAATCTGGTACTCACAAAGGTACATGTAAACAAGCGTATAGAGTAAAGTTGATAGTGCCAGGTGTCCCAAATGAGTTGTCCAGTCATATCATGCGGTGGCGTTCCTGCCGCTGGAACGCACTGTTTCCGATCCGGGGGAAGGAGCGTAGCTCCGCAAACGCGTCGCCTATGCCTATCAGTCTGCCAATCAAGTTTATCCCTGCACGGACCCGGAAGTGACTCCGTCCCCCGGATCGGAAACAGTGCGTTCCAGCGGCAGGACACAGCGAACATCCTGCAGTGCAGCCTGTCAGAACGCCACCGCATGATATGACTGGACAACTCATTTGGGACACCTGGCACTATCAACTTTACTCTATACGCTTGTTTACATGTACCTTTGTGAGTACCAGATTTTAAAGATATATTAAAATTCGTTTTTAATACTGCACTTAGAGTGGCGCCACTGTTGTTCTTTTTCGTCTGACCATTCTCCAGTCTCCAATCCGACCCGGCTTGCCTGACCTTGTTTATCTGATTACCTGTTGCCGAACTTCTGCCTGCCTGACTATTCCTGGATCACCCCTTTGTCATACCTGCCTGATCTCCTGCTGAACGGACTGTCTGACTTGCTTCTGCCTGTGTCCTGGGACGCTGCTTCCAGCCTGCTTGTCAAGCATCCTGCCGCTGCCTTCTCAGCTACCTGCCTGTCTACCGGCCTACATCCGCCTACCTGCATCCGCAGCTCAGCCATCCCTGAGGGGCATCCTTCCAGACCATCATCTGCTTCTGCTGGAACCGCATCAGGCCCTCCTACCCACTGTGGTCAAGAGACCACTGTTCCCACTTCCAGTGGCTCCTGAACCAGCGCTTAAGAGAGGTCTCCTTCTACCAGTCAGGCTCAACTACCAGGTACCTTACAGTATGGCACCAGGTTGAAGGTCAATTGCGCAATCAAACGACCGGTGTGGGGGTAAACTACTGGCTTAACCTTTGTCAAAGACATCACTAAAATAGCGATACTCCTCAGGCAGGGAGGAGAGTGAAGAGGTGCATAGGACCTTAGCCACATTCTGTAAACATGTCTTGCTGCATTGTGGTGACCAGGAGAGAACCTCAGCACAAAGCCAATCAAAAGAGGGATTGTGCCTCTGTTACCAAGGATAACCAATAATAACTTGGAATTGGATTAACTAATGGTGAAGAGCCCCCACGGCATGGACAATAGAGCAGTCTCATGCGTCACATGGTCAGGTTGTAGAGGTCTCCCATCAAGAGCCTCAATGGCAAGTGGAGTGGCACGCAGCTGCAGCGGAATCGAGTGCTTAGATACAAGGGCAGCATCAATGAATAGGCCTGCAGCCCCAGAGTCGATTAGAGCCTGTATCTTGACGGACGACTCAGACCAAGAAAGGGTAACTGGAATCAGGGGCTTATCCTTCTGGATAACTGGGGATGAAATGACGACACCTTAGGTTTGTTCGTTACAGGACCTCAAGGTTCGGACGTTCCCTGGACGGGTAGGACAAAACTTCAAGAAGTTACCTGCCTTGCCACAATAAAGGCACAATCTCTCCCTCCTCCTAAGGGCTCTCTCATCCGCAGAGAGACGTGTGAAGCCCAAGTGCATGGGTTCACCTTCACTGACCGACTCGGTAACAGGAGGAGTGGGAGGTGAGGGAGGCAAAGTTTCAGAGACAAGCGTTCAGAAGGCCTCCGCAAGAGCTCCTTAAAAGAGAGTCTTTCTCTGAGTCTGGAGTCAATGAGGATGGCAAACGTGATCAACTTCTCCAGTTCAGTGGGGATATTTTGGGCAGCTATCTCATCATTGATGGTACCCGAGAGACCATGAGAAAAAGCACCTACGAGTTCCTTATTGTTCCACGCAACCTCTGCTACCAGAGTACGGAATTCAATGGCGTAATCGGTCGTACTCTGTTTGATGGACATGAGGCACTTGACAGTAGAAGCAGAGCGTGCGGGAACGTCAAATACCCTTTTAAAGGAAGCCACAAACTCTGGGTAACTCAGGACAGCGGGTTTTTGCGTCTCCCATAAAGGGTTTGCCCAGGCCTAGGCTCTTAAAGATATCACAAAACCTACTTTGCTTCTGTCCATGGGAAATGCCTGGGGCAACATCTCAAAGTATATCTCAACCTGATTGAGAAACCCTCTGCATTCAACTGGATTGCCCCAAAATCGCTGGAGAAGTGGAGCGGAACCAGACATACCTCTTATAGAGGTAATACTCGAGACAGGTGCCTGCACAGAGACTGGAGCAGCAGCAGGGATGGCCTGCAACACAGGTTGTAAAGGAGCAGCCACAGTGGGAGATTCCAGGTGAGATGCGCAACTCAGGAGCGTCTGTAACGCTATGGCAAACTGATCCATATGGTGATCCTGCTCATCCAACCTTGAAAAAATATTACCAACAAGTGGATTGACTGCATCTTCTGAATTCATGGCCTTTACCTACTGTCAGAAACCATGAATCGACCGAGACAGAAGTGCAGTTAAAAGCGAATCTTCAACAGGTACACAGGAGAGAGTCTCTGGATGTGTTGACCAAGGGGAAGGCAGAGATGATCTGAACTGAACAGCTTAAATAACCAGCAGGACTAACGAACAGGATATCATCGACAGGTGAGTCACTGTGGAAAGATTTAGAGCTGGCACTTAACCTACAGCTGAGTGGCCTGCTCTGAGAAGGAAGAGCTGAGCCCAGCCCTGACAGTACACAGGCATGAAAAGTAACCCAATGCGTTTCGCAAGACCATGCTTGCTTCATCAGGGGTAGATGCATGTGTAGTACATATGTAAGTGGTATAATGAACCAAATAAGTATCAACACAAAGATGGTATTGCGACAATTAGTCAAGAGGGTCCAAAACGCATGGCCCTATACTCACCATAGGCTGGATCAGACTACCAAACGCTGAATACCCAGAGGCTGCAGAAATGAGCATCCGGCTCAGGAGCTGAGGAGGCAGAGGAAAAACCAACCCAACAGAGCACAAACTGGGGGGCAGACATGGCCGGGATGGGGGTGTGTGTCACCAAAGATCTCTCAATATCCATTAATCTTGTCATCTGAAACATAAAGGCATATGTATCAATAAATGCTCTCATAACAGCATAAAAGTAAAGTAGTATATGATATAAGTGTGTATATGCATGAACCAGTCTGGTTCAATAATGGCATGGGCTTAGAATCTAGGGGACAATAAAAAATAAATAAATTAAATGTGTAAATAAAAATATAACAAAAACAGAGGTAGTCTGATTAGCGCAATTCCTCCTCAATCTAATCATATGGTATCACTCTAATCGTATGTGGAGGATGGCAACAATTAATTCTTTGCTGTTGGCTTTCTATAGGTGTACTAGTGGAGATAAACTTAATGGGGTCCCCTTGTCTAATAAGGTCCAAGTAGTGAATTGTATTGGGGTGTTCCTCACATGTAAAATTCAAGTTTAAATCATTTGAATTCAAATACCAAACAAAACCTGACACATCCAAATCCTCATCCACCACAAAGATCAAATCCTCAGCGTACCTATAGAACATCTTAATCAAGGATCCGGATGGGTTTCTATCTTTAGAGATGCAGCTCTCCTCCCACCAACCCAGAAAAAGGTTGGTATATGTTGGTGCAAATGGACTTGGTGCTAACACATGTGACATGTAGCATTGGTGGTTCAGTGGTAAAATTCTTGCCTGCCATGTAAAAGACCCGGGTTTGATTCCAAGGCAATAGTCATGGTCTACCTGTGTTTATAACCACACAGCTTACTCAGTCCCCCCATTTCAAGTACTGTGGAATATACAAAAAGAAAGAACTGCGCTATACGTGAACTACCAAAAAATGACTTGTGTGCAATAAATTAATGTGCACAATAAAACCAACAAAGTGTATCTAAACCACATCAAAACATAATAATTGTGATATAAAGTCCATAGGTGCAAAAAAGATGAGAGGAATCCTTTGATAATATCCGTGAGGTTTAGAAAAGAGAGTGGAATGACAAACACACCCTATAGGATGATCCTCCACCACCACACATATGTGCTTACCAGATGGAAGGCACAATAAGGCACATCTCAGAATGATATCCAGGCACAATAAGGCACATCTCAGAATGATATCCAGGTCAGGTGGTGCAGATCTTTACTAGATGATACTACGGATGTAGAGCCTATAAACATGGGTCCTGATAGCCAGCAGGCGATCTCCCTCCTTGAGCGTAGCTCCAATCACACCATACCCCGAATTAGCCACATAAGGGTAGAAGAGAGGCAGCCATAGTGTAAATCCGAAAAGGTATTTTATTAAAATAAGGTAAACTTACAAAGCTGCAGTTAAAAAGAGCATTCGCCAAGCCGGAAAGCGAGCACCCGTTCAGAGATGAGTGCGATGACGTCAGAGCGTCAACTTCCCGACGTACGTTTCGTCCTGTCACTGACGTCATCTGGGGAACTGTTCATTTTTGGTATTTCACGTATAGCGCAGTTCTTTCTTTTTGTTTTTCCTTGTTGTGCTTTATCCACAGTTGAACTGCAGCTACTTTTTGGGGGGGTTTTTGATAGCGTTGGGTTTTTCTGTTTTCCACTGTGGAATATATCAAGGCACATATTTGTCTCTAGCAGCATAGGGGGAGTGGATTTAATAATTGCGGTGTGGGAACACATATAGTTCTTTATTCTAGTATGTTGGTGCACAACTGGCATTCATTGAGGTGCCACGTCTCTGAAAATAGAAAATTGGAAATAGTTGTATATAAAGAGGAGATAATCATTGTCTTCAAGTCCTGTGAATGTCCACCAAATCGATCTAGATGATATTAAAGTGCCTCCAAACCTTCTCCATGAGGGATTGAGTAATATAGGGTGGTAACGTCACATGTCACCCACTTTTCTCTCCCCTGCCAAGCCCCCCCCCCCCCCCAGATCTCTATGTAGCACAGTCCCAGGCCTCCTTTGGTCTGATGAGAACCTCTAGGGCCAGGGATAGCTGACATCCTTCTAAATGTGATGGGTTGTGAGGCATAGTGGGTGTAAGATGGTTAAAGTTATTGGGCGCCAGACACTTCCTGGATGCAAAAGAGGTTTTATTTCGGAGTTATGGGGCGAATCAATTTGGTGAAGATGATTCTTCTTCCCAAGCTGCTTTACCCTTTTTGGCATGCCCCCCTCTACAACCCCATGCATATTTTTAAATCCATGGAATCTATCCTCAATACATTTGTATGGGGCCCTTCCCGCTACAAACTATCACGGAGAACTCTGAAATGTCCTGCCCACCTGGGTGGCACTGCCCGACCAGATCTAGCCCTGTATTATATTGCTTCTCAGCTATCCCACTTTTTCCACTACAACCAGGCAGACAGGGATAGGTACTCCACCATGGTCTGCTCCTCTGTCTCTAATCAGGTTGCCCACCCCTTCCAAGTTTTATTTTGTGGCACTCGCGAATCATCTCATTTGGGTAATAGGAGTCGCATGATATTCCACCACTGTAAATTTGGCAATTGGCCATAACCATCACTAAGGCCCCTATATTCCATACCCACACACCACTCTTGGATAACCCACACTTACCTCAACTGCAGACTGTACCAGACTATAATCTGTGGATTGCTCGGGGGGGTTTTATATTTACTCTCACCGGTCATAGTTAATGGCACAATCACGTCTTTTCAAGCCCTTAAAGATGGCTTTGATCTGCCCAATCATATGTTTTTTCGCTACCTCCAATGCTGACATGCCCTCAACTCCCAATTCTGTGATTCTGTCCCTAGCCTTGATTCTTTATACCTGGCGGATCTGGTCTTGGGTCAGGATCCCAAGAAATTAATATCCTCATTTTATAAGCACCTTTTGCTGCCTGTAGCTACTGCTCAGGCTTACCAACTGAAATCCAGGTAGGAGATGGATGTGTGGGTTGTGGAGGATGAGGACTGGGATGAGGTACTAGCCTCCTATATAGTAGTATCCCCTAAACTGTCAGACCGCCTCACCCACCTTCACATCCTTCACAGGTCCTATCCTACACCAATTCGTCTCTCCAAATATAAATCAGACCATAGCCCTGCTTGCCCCAAATGCGGAGACCCTGGCCTTCTACCACCTATTATGGTCCTGCTCCTCCCTCCAAGACTATTGGTCACAGGTGGTCAAGTTCCTCCACAATCGCATGGGTTCCCCCTTGAGATACAAAAAACACAGTCACTTCCAGCGCTAATAGGTCTTCCAAGGTGTGGAGTAACAGATGTCAGATAAAATGGGGGTGTGAAAGGTATATATGGTATCCAAAACTGGGTGGATGCTACCTTCCTCAGATGGTAATCTAAAAGGAACTACAAGAAAAACAGAAATGGAAGGCACACACACCTAGTGTATTACCAAAGATAATTTAATAATAAGAAATTTTTATATAAAAGTGGATACTCACAAAATGCAATTGACAAAAGGCCATAAACACAGTGCATGGACATGCACAGGGTACATCAAATGCGTTTTGGGGGCGCACCCCCTTCCTCAGAGCTATGACTAGCCCACAAAACGCGTTAGTGTACCCCGTGTTCTGTGCATGTCCATGCACTGTGTTTATGGCCTTTTGTCAGTTGCATTTTGTGAGTACCCACTTTTATATAAAAATTTCTTATTATTAAATTATCTTTGGTAATGCACTAGGTGTGTGTGCCTTCCATTTCTGTTTTCCTTGGGGTTCCCCCTTGACTCTATTCCCCCGTCAGTGTTTACTGGGCCTTCTCCCTATCTCTGAAGAATAGAAATATCTAAATATTTTTTTTCAGGAATCCCTGTTTCTGGCCAAAATGCAAATAGTCCAGTCCTGGATCAGGGTTTCGCCCACCACTGTCCAACAATGGATCAGGGCAGTAAATGCCACTCTCCCCTACAAAAAAGTATTATACTTACATAGGGGTTGTCTGACCAAATACAACAAAATATGGGACAGGTGGCTGGAAGACCCCTCCACCTGTAATGATGTGAAGTAATTCACTTGTCCAGAGCGGGCTTGTTATATCATACACGCTTTATGATCTTCTTGCTATTTCCAGTGTCTGTACGCCCTCCCATATTGGAGCTCTCCTGCACTCATGCTACACAAATACGGGGCTGGCTATTGACCCCCCATTTTGGTATATTCAGCCCTGTTGTCCATGAGCTCCGGTAGCTCATGGTATCTGGATCCCTTATATTTCACATTTTATGTATCAACATGGTCATGTCATTGTTATATCCTTTGGTATAGTGCCTGTTGCACTCTGTAACTATCTGTACGCTTTTTCAATATGCTCAATAAACTTTATTTTGATTTAAAAAAAAAAGTGATCTGAGCTGTGCATGATGACATACAGGAGGGGCATTTATGACAGAAGAGACCTCTAGTGTCTCACCTGTTATAAAAACCCTGCCAGTCAGCAATTTTTGCAAATTTGACTTTAATACGACTTTAACTAGCTAATTGAATGTCCCTGACAGAATATCTGGTAACAGAACGGTGAGACCGTTTATTGGTTAATTAAGTTGAAGCCTGCTGGAATAGATCCCCTTGTATGTTGTAAAGCGCTGCGCAAACTGTTGGCCCTATATTAATTCTGTAAAATAATAGTAACAGTAGCAGTTGTAAGACATTTCAGTTTCCAATTCAGACATCACCACGGAAAGCCCATTAGCTATGTTTTATGACCTATCATACATATATTAGCAACCAGTGAAATGCTGAATTGAGGCTGAATATGTCTTCCTGCTGAGTCAAAATTTAAATGTATCCCCCCCCCCCCCCCCCGCAGTGCTCACAGCTTATAAATCTTCTTTTACAATAAAATACTGCCACTATATACCTTTTTGGCTGATCTGTATACCATTGTCACATGATAAACTGCAGGTTTGCCCAAGTTCTGAGTGTTCAGGTAGGAGGAGATTTCCACTAAAGCCCTTTGTCCCTATGCTGTTATGAGAGTTGGATCAATCATCAATCAAGATGTGACATCCCACCCACTGTGTTCTTTTTTAGTTACTGGGCACGGAGAAGGGAGGGACTGGGCTGTTATTTAGGATCTGTATACACGCCCACATGTGTGAAATCAATATCATGTGACCTAAAAAGCTCAGCTCAACAAGGAAATATTCTCTCCAGCAATAGAGACCAAACTGAGCATGTGCAGCTTTACTACCCTCACTGTGTCTTTTCTGGCTTTGCCAAGAGAGACCCTACAGGAGTGGGAGGATCTGTGTCTAGAGGATCAAAGAGCCTTTTTACACAATGCAGAGGATTAATCATTTAAAGAGGAGTTCCACCCAGGGGGGCCATTAAAAAAAAAAAAAAAATAAAAGTCAGCAGCTACAAATACTGCAGCTGCTGACTTTTAATTGGACACTTACCTGTCCTGGAGTCCAGCGAAGCGGGGGGTCGAAGCCCCGCTCTTCTCCCCCTCCGTTCACCGTGATTGGCCGCTCAGTCACCTGGGACCTGTAATGGGTCCCAGATGATTGACAGGAGGGAGGGAGCAGAGCGGAGCCCTTCCTGTGCCGAGGGGGAAGTGATGTCACCAGCCCAGGCAAAGGAAGGGGCAGACTACGAGGGACCACCTAGCAACAGGCATTTAGAGGTAAGTTTAAAAAAAATATATATCCAAATGTTTTTTTGGGGTTTTTTTTAGGATTTTTTATGTTTTTTTGTTTTTTTGGGTGGAACCCCACTTTAAGTTCCACAGTGAGTATAACAATCATGCTATGCTGTATATACAGACAGATTTTACTGTTGTGGGTTTAGTAACACTTTAACAAAGAACATATTGCTTGGTACCTTCTTGGTGCCACTTGTAATTAATAACACTGAGCAAAATATTTTTTTTTTATATACATTTTTTACAGATTTGTTGCATAAACAATTATTAAAATCACCATAATTTACGTCACCCTAGGACCTCTGCTAAGCCAATCCTACTCATATCCTGCTTAGACACATCCGTATATGTATCTGTTGTAGGTCCACTTTTTTACAAACAAAGATGAGTCCCTATGCAACAGCAGAGTAGAGGTGCCTTAAAAAGCATTTCACAGGAGTCTTCATGGGGAAAAGGCATATGCCATGACATCAGGCCAAACATTTTCCCCAATGGTTTTAAGAAAAAACTTCCACACTCAGGCTGCTGGGCCAGGGTAGTAGCTTCAGGCCCACTGCCTACCTCATTAACAGTGGCAGGTTGACTGGCGCTGTGGGCATCTGATGGAGAGTAGGGTCTCCAAAGCCTGCATATTCCTGCATAGTGGCTTCTCCCCTTTTGGCCTGCATGTTGACACTTCCCATCTGCAGTCCTCCTCTTCTGGGCCCCCAACAAGTCCTGGGGGCCTCTTGATCCTGGTGGCCACCTGATTAATGCTCAGGCACTGGTCCAGCCTCACAATCTTATCCATCTGTCTGGCAGTCTCTTTGAGAGTGATGTGCCAGTGGGCAGTAGACATCTTGACCACGCAGTAACGCAATGCCTCATTCCTCCCTGGATGCAGATGTTGGTCCTGATGCTGCTCTCAAAGGACCTGTCACAGCTGCTGGTCTGCCTGCAGGTAGTTAAAAATTCCCTGGCTGACCTCAGGCAGGCTTCTACTCAATATACAAGGTCATTTTTGCACCTCAGGAACGGGAGACACACATACAGGCACAGGACTCACAAGGCTGAATATACAGGTAAACAGTTACACTCATTGGCCAGCTGTTTTCTCCAAAAGATTTGTCACCAATCCAGAGCTCAGCTGACTGAAGATCTGACGTGGTATCAGTGGTGGCTGGTGTGCCTTTTTTTGGGAGGGACAGCAAACACCCCCCCCCCCCAGCCAGGTCCGCACTTACCCCATCCAGGTGGCTTCCCCGGCTTCTCCTCCTGGCCAATCTGGACTTAAGACCGTCTATCTGTCCTTATTGGCCAGGAGGGGAAGCAGGAAGACAATAGCGAATGTCACAAGTGGGCGGGCTCGAGGCCTCAAGCTCTAATCATGTGCTTCAAAAAAAAAAAAAAGCTTGTAGAAATCTGTGCGTTTGAAACCCCGCATAGAGATTAGGGGCCGGCGCATGAAGATTAGGGGGGAGGCGCCCCTGTGACCCTTTCTGTCCCTGATTGGCCGGAAGGAGAAGCAGGAAGACAATAGCAAATGTCACAAGTGGGTGGCCTCGGGGAGTTGTGCTCTGCGCCCCGAGCCTAACCTTTTTGAAGCCAATTAGAGCCTCAGGCTCTAATCACGTGCTTCAAAAATTAAAAAAATTAAAAAGCTTGTAGAAATCCATGTGTCTGACACCCTGCATGGAGATTAGGGGCTGGCGCATGGAGATTAGGTGGGGCAGTGCCCCTGCACCCCTTATGGACCGGCGGCCACTGCATTATATAGAGGGCAGCGCTAGCTCTCTCAGCGGTCAGTGGCATCTCCCGTTAGTCAGACCTGTCAGTATGCAGTGGGGAGGCAGCTCCACTCGGCTCCGGCTGCCTCAGTGTCATATTGTGTCAGCCTAATCCTTTGGACACTAAATGCTGAAGAATAGTGGATGACATGCTTGTATCTGCACATGTTTGTGAGTGTATCGCTTTTATCTACTTTTAATTTATTGAATAAAAACATTTTTCACCAGAGCCTGTGTGCTCTCTTTTCCCATTTGGGTTTCTACAGCCTGAGTAGAAAAGCCTGTCCACTGCCAGAATGCTGTAGAGTGGAACTTTGCTTTCTGCGTAGAAGTAATGGTCTCTCTGCTGAAGTCCAACACAACCCCTGGTAAGTGAAACCTAAAGCTCTGCATGCATTCAACAAAGCTCATGCTCCCCACTGATTGGAGAGCTCTAAGGTATGATTTCCAGGGTACTGCTTAAGTACAGTTAGAGCTGAATTCTGGGATCCCTGACATTTATGACCCTTATCTTCCCATCCAGAATAAAACTGCTTTTTTTTAAAAAAAAGACTTATTTTTTTGTAATGAATGTTTTTATTTTATGTGTCCTCATTGGCTCCTTCATTCAGGTTTAGTTTGTCCATGTGCCAGGGGAGGATCTAGGAGGCGGTTTATGTCACAGCTGACGCATTTCCTTGTGTGCAATTGGAACTACAACTCCCATGTTACTGTAGGAAATGGGGGACGGGCATCCGGGTAGTGCCAGGGCTGTTCTTGGGGCATACCTGACAATCAATGGCTGTGGTTGGATCACAACCAAATGTTGTGGCGGTCATACCCACCCACAGAAGGAAGTGTAACATCAAAATGTCCCCGCTTTCAACTTTTAACTACACAAATTAGGTTATGTGGCTGTGGGCCATTTCTCAATTGGGAGAAAAAAAAACAGTGCTCAGTTGTATGAACAACCAAGATACAAGACGAATAAGTCCTTGTGCAGGAAGTCCCATTGATGTCAATTGGGATTCAGTGACTGCATGGACACAGCTACTGTTGCCAATCTGTCATCTGTGCAGGTACGTGTCCTTAAATGTACACCACCCACCACCCAAACGGATGTCATATTTTGGCACAATGGCTGTGTCCGTGCAGCTGCTGCATCCCAATAGACATGAATGGGACTGCCTGCAAGGGGATGCAGGGAACACCTGTGCTTCACCGTGATGGCAAACTGAGGTACGCCTAAGTACACTTGTGTGATAAAGGCCTACTAGCATGCTTTAAGGGAAAAAGAATGGAAGAATGCACTTTAAAACCAAAAGGACAATATTTCTACACAGGGTCAGGAAGCAAATTGATAACAATATGTTATTCCTAGTCATGTGCGGTTTGTTTCGTTCCAAATTAAAATTCAGGCGAATTTCGGAATTACAATAGAATTACAATAGAACCGAATTTAAACAAATCCGAAAAAACGAAAAAAAAATTGTCCGAAATTCAAACAGTTTTCGAATTGTTTTTGAATTCAAATAGTTTATACATTTGAAAAGTTTTCCAATTCAAATCGTTTTCCAATTTCCAAAGATAATAAAATAGAATAGAAATAAAAGGAATAGAATAGAAAAAAAAATAATGGACTAGAAAAGAATATAACAGAAAATAAAAGAATATAATATAATGGGGTAAAGCAGAGCAAAATAGAATAGAAAATAAAAGAACAGAATAGACTAGAATATAATAGGAACAAATAGAATAGAACAGAATAACATAGAATAGAACCATCTTCTAAAATTCGAATTTCAAATAGAATAAATTTGAATTTGAATACATAAGAAAAGAATAGAATAGAAAAGACTAGAATAGAAAAAAATAATAGAATAGACTAGAATAGAATAGAAAAGAATAGAATTAAAAAAACATAAGCATTTCC
Organism: Lithobates septentrionalis; assembly: GCA_037952835.1. Classification (NCBI taxonomy): domain Eukaryota; kingdom Metazoa; phylum Chordata; class Amphibia; order Anura; family Ranidae; genus Lithobates; species Lithobates septentrionalis. The sequence continues at coordinate 2,713,763 of JBBDGP010002445.1, forward strand.
CAAAATTCAAATAGAATCAATTCAAATTTGAATAGAATAGAAAAGAATAGATTCAAATAGAATAGAAAATAACAGAACAGTATAGAAAAAAAACATCAGAATAGAATAGAATAGAAAAGAAAGAATACAACCATCTTCTGAAATTCGAATTTCTAATAGAATAAAATTGAATTTGAATAGAAAATAATAGAATAGAATATAAAACAATAGAATTGAAAAGAAAATAATAGAATAGAAAAGAAAAAAAGAGAATAGAATAAACAAATTAAAAAAGAGTATAATTAAAAAAATAGAATAGAATAGACTAGAATAGAAAGAATATAACCATTTACCAAAATTCTAATAGAATCAATTTGAATTTTAATAGAATAGAAAAGAATAGATTGAAATAGGAAGAAGAACTTCCCTTGTATCACACTGTCTCCGGGTCTTAGCTGGGGACAGGCTGCCATGGAAACAGAGGCACGTGAAGAATGTGCTCGTTCTAGATAGAAGTCTGGGTGTGCACCTCTTCACCAATCACACCCACATGTCCTCCAGAGGGAGGGAGTGAAGGAGTGGCTGGATTGTGGAGCGGTATCCACCCCCTGGAAACTTTTAAACTGAAAGAGAACCTTTAGAGGCTGATTCTGGACACTTCAAAAGACTATTCTGCAAAAACTAAAGGGCTGAGGAATAAAAGAAATGCAATGCAGGTATGAGGGTAACATGTACTACCTATTTTTGCATCCCCATACTTCTCCTTTAAATAACATCATTAACACTGGTCAGTGATCAAATTACAATTGTTGTGTTGATAGTCCAATATTTGCCCCCACAGCCGGGATATTCCAATGCATTTCAAATTTGATCTTCCTCAGGGGTGAGGGTATGCCATTATTTCTGATGTAAAGATGTATAAACCAACCAAAGTTAAAAATCCAAGTGCCTTATTCCCTATGCACCAGGATAGAGGCGGCCGCCAGAACCCACAGCATGTGCACACAAAATATCCTACAGACAGCCCAAAGCAAATATAGCAGGGCCATCACCAACTAACAAACTCACTCCATATAGCAGCAATGTCTTCAATGTCCACAGACACTTATCACAATGTGCACATTTTGAGGCTTGGTGATGCCCCTCTAAGTCTTCTGCCTCGGGCACTGAACCATCGGTACCATTATGGTAAATACATCCCTGATTGAGGATGCACCACACTGTAGTGGGAGGGGATTTGTAGATTACTGGGTGCTGTCACCTTGTATGCAAATGCCATCGTTCTTTTGGTGACCCTCCTGTCACTTAATAGCTAATGGCTATATTGTTATCCTGGCTAAATTAAGAGATAATAGGCTTATCTACCTCGGTGACACTATTTATGTATACCCTTAGCAGCTTTAGGTGCAGGAAAGTGTTTCTTGATAGACGTGATGTTCTTTTGTTAATTGATGTGTGCTCCGCGACACATTTTTAATTCTATTTGCAATCGTATACAGCAGAATTTGTCTCTCATCAAATTAACTTAAGACTTCACATCAGCTACCCATAAGCCAGGTTTTAGGGATTGTTCTTATCATAATGCATTCAATAATGAACATTAACTTGCCTTTTCATTGCATTTTAATAGGATTCAATTAACTTGGATGCTAAAATGCAACCCGGCATACCACTATCCAACATGTAGAACTTCCTGCAATGCACTGTAATGTAGAACATAAACAAGTCCTGAAAAACAACTTATATTTCTAAGGCCATGAATTTTGCCAGTATTGGAGAATATGGAAATGTGTCTGATGTGAATAGGCCCTTGCTTGCACATATTTTGTTGTGCTCTGCCAGCATACGACTTGTGCTATGGCTTCAACATTGAGATTGCCGTGTTGAAGACATTGTAGGTACGGTTGGCTTGAAATGTAAGTAACTGGCTTTGGATAAATCCTATTTAATGTACTGAGCCTTCCACAGCCTTCCCCCTCCTGTGCAGATGGTAAGACTCTGACACTGAGTGCCATGTGTAAGTCAGAGGCTTATCTCTTATAGCATTGCATGTTCCCTACATGAGATGGCTGCTTGAGATGAAAAAACAATTCTCCATCTACATAGAAGCAAGAAAATGCCAGTAGAAAAAGGATGGGATTGTTCGTGGTGGATTCTTTAAGACGGGCCTTATTTGGAATCCTGAAGAGGTAGGGGGTAAGTACTACTTGCTGTGTTCTTCAGTACTCGAAAGACTGTCAGTATTACTTTAGACTATGTTCTACCATATGTATCTGTAGTCCGAGGAATTTAAAATAGTATCTATTGGCAATTGCTGTTAATGATTATGGGTATGTTATTTGACAAAATTTATATTTTTAGATGCATTTTGTTCCTTACCATAGCACATATGTTTTTACAGATAAGGGTTGATTTTTTGCTACAGGTAGACATCCCACCAGGAACCAGAAGATGTTTTCATCTGAGTAGCATAACACTGTAAAGAGCCCTCCACCATTCATTTAGAGTTATGAGGCTAATGGATGAAACTGCTGTCCGCAAAGCCTTGAGAAGAAACAAGCTATGCACCGACTTTATAAATTCAGCCTCGTATCAGGTATATGTGAGCTAATATCATCATCTGGATCATGTATATGCTGCTTAATCAGCTTATGACAGTAATATACGTATACGTGGTGGCAGGGCAGGTGGGCCTTATTGCCAATAGGACGGGCTCCCAATGACATCAGCGCTGGGCTGTACAGTACCACTTGATGAGGAGCCCATTTTACCGGCCTTGAGCATCATGACCCATTTAAAGTACATGCGTAATGGGGTCACAACCTTTATATCTTACAATGATATCACATTTAAAGTATAACTAAAGGCAATTTTTTTTTCTTTTTGGATACAGTGGAGAGGGATTAGAACACTTATCGGTTTTTATTGCTACCTGTGCCCCTCGATTCACCCTTTATATTTGTCCTGTTTGCCATTATTATTGAAAGTGAATGTAAAAAAATTCCACATTTTGGGTTGTCCCCAGAAAAGCAATAGAGGGGAAATCTTCCAATGAGAACACTACTTCTGGTGATCTGGAGGTCCCCAAGGGATTTCCTTAGTTTGCAGGGATTTCCTCTAACTTCCTGTTTTGGCTATGGGACAGGAAGTGAAGGGAAACCTCGCCAAATGGGGCACACATGGCAAACAATAAACTGACGTGGGTTATGACCCTCCATTACTCTACCTAATATGGAAAAAATTATAATTTTGCCTATAGTTCTACTTTAACCCCTTACCGCCTATTGTAACATGACAGCCGGGCTGGAGCCCTATTATCCTGGGAGGACATATGATGTCCTCCCAGGATTGCGCCCTCACGCACGTCCCACAGGCCGCACTCCAGCATGATCTGTCACCTGCTGTGTCCACCGGACACAGTCGATGACAAATCACTGTACAGGCCTTCGGCTAGTACCATGTGATCGCTGTGGCCAATCACAGAAAATCACATGACAATTGTACATAATGAAAGGCTTTGATTCATGCCTTTCATTGTGTAATATTGTGATAAGCTCTGTGATTGGTCACATGGTACAGACAGGGCTAATCACAGCCCATCTGTATCATGCGATTAGCTATGGCCAATCACAGTTAATCACAACAGTAAACAACAGTAAACAGTGAATAAATCATTTTCATTCAGCAACAAATGGTTGCGTATAACTGTGAAATTCACAGTTATAAGGAATCATAGTGTGTAAAAAAAAAAAAAAGAAAGAAAAATCGTGATCAACTCCCCAGAGTAGTACAGTGTCACTATGGTAACACTTGCTCTGGTCAATTAATGTAATAAAAAAATTGTAAAAAATAAAAATATTTTTGTTTTTTTTTACATACTGTCACCAATTAGTGTCCAACACCAGTTATATGATGACACTGTACTGTACTGGTGACAGTATGTACAACATTTTAAAATATTGTGAATTTTTTTTTTCTCATTTCTTAATTTTCCAAAAAAATTGTGACAATAAGTTACAATTTCAAAAAAACTCACCATGTCTCTTACTAAATACCTTGGATGGTCTACTTTCCAAAAGAGGATAATTTGGGGGACTAAATAATATACACTGATTTGGGTTATTTTCAACAAAGAAATGTAAAATTTTTGGTCTTTTGTCATTTATTTAGCAAAACAAAAAACAAAGAAACAGCAGGGGTTAAGTACCACTGAAAGAATCTCTATTAATGTGAAAAAAATAATACAAATTTAGTTTGGGTACAGTGTTGAATGACTGCGCAATTGTCTTTCAAAGTTTGACAGCACTGAAAACTGAAAATTGGCCTGGGCAGGAAGGGGGTAATAGTGTCTGGTATTGAAGTGGTTAAAAATTCTTATGCTAATGGTATCAGGTTATTGCAGGCTCTACTTAGTCATTACTTTTATTTTGTGTAACCCAGCTATTAGAGTTAATTTTGTTTTTCTTTTATTAGAAAGAAATTCTACTTGCAGTTGTGCCCTAAATAAATCATTTGTTTTTGTTTTCCATTATATAGTAATGTGTGTTTACAATGCTAAATTAAATTGTTCTGACTTTTAGATATTTTGTTGCTGTGGACCTTCTCCGTGTTCGTTTTGCTGCGCCTGCTGCCCCAGCATTAAAGTGTCCACTGGTACCAGGCTCATGTACACATTCTTCCACATTCTGGCCTCCACTGTCTGCTGCCTCATGCTTTCCAAAAAAGTGTCAGAAACTGTCAAGGAACATGTGAGTAGCATCAATTATCCCCAATGGTCTGGATACCAAATAATATTCATTTGGTGTTTAGTGGGCTGGTCCTCAGGTATGGCAAATGATTACAAGAGTACCTTTTCCAAAGTGTTGGAAGTATACTCTTATTGATGCACATCATCACTGTAGGGCTATTTTTAAAACACCTGAAGACTGCCTCAGTGTGAAAGGGGTCTTATGCCGTGTACACACGGGTGCGCTTTTTGGCATCAAAGGTCCAACGGTCTTTCCGACGGACTTTCGTCTGACTTTTGACGGACTTCCGACGGACTTTCGAACGAACGGACTTGGCTACACACGATCACACCAAAGTCCTACGGATTCGTATGTGATGAGAGAAAAAGGCACCACCGCTCCAGATAGATCCACTAGGTGTGTCCTTCGCCTCCAGGGAGAGAAGAGCCCTAGGTGGTGGCTAATGCATATGCAAATGTAAATGAACGGAAAAACTCTGGACAGCCGCACTCCGAAGAAAATTTGCCTTTTATTGTATATAGGGATCAGAAGGTACAACGTACAAGTCACAGCAGAATGATACAGGGAAAAACTGACGCGTTTCACATTTATACTAAGTGCTTACTCATAGGATTCGTATGTGATGACGTACGACTGGACTAAAACAAGGAAGTTGATAGCCAGTAGCCAATAGCTGCCCTAGCGTCAGTTTTCGTCCGTCAGACTAGCATACAGACGAGCGGATTTCTCGATAGGAACTGGGTCCTGCGGAGTTCCGGCGGAAAGACTTGAAACATGTTCCAAATCTAAAGTCCGTCTGATTTTCGTTCCGTCGGACCAGTCTGGTCGAAAAGTCCGCCCATGTGTACACGGCATTAGTGTCACTGGTTCCCAAAAAGTGTTAAAAGTGTCAGTTAGTGTCAGAATGGCCGCCGCAATATCGCAGTCCCACTATAAGTCGCTGATCACCACCATTACTAGTAAAAAATAAATACAAATATCCCATAGTTTGTAGATGCTAAAACTTTTGCGCAAACCAATCAATATACGATTACTGGGATTTGTTTTACCAAAAATATGTAGCAGAATACCTATTGGCCTAAATTTACGAAGAAATTTGATTTTTTTCAATTTTGTTATTGGATGTGTTTTATAGCAGAAAGTAAATAATAAGTAAAAGTAAATTAAAACCACAGAGGTGATCAAATGCCACCAAAAGAAAGCTCTATTTGTGAGAAAAAAGGGCATAAATTGTATTTCTTTTATTTTCACATTAAATGATACGTTTTGCTCTTAGTTATACTTTACTTTTCTAGAACACTGACTGTATCAGCATATTCTTGTCTATAATTTGGATTTATAAATGCCCATGACTCAGTGTCCCCCTTGTAATATGTCTGTTTTATTGCATACAGGTGCCTTGGATGTCTCTGCTGTGCAAACATTTGCCCGGATCAGACTGTGATAATCTTGTGGGGTACACAGCTGTGTATAGAGTCTGCTTTGGGACCGCATCTTTTTACTTCATCCTGTCGGTTTTCCTCTTCAATGTGAAATCTACACAGGAGTTCAGGGCGATGGTTCACAATGGGTAAATGGCACCATTTTTAATCAATTAGTGTTATATCACCGTTTTTACCCTGTTTAATGAGTTAGGCTAGCCAAACACTGCTCAGTTTTTTGCCAAAACCGCTACTGGTCATAACAAGGCAATGTTGGGGATAAAAGGAAGAAATAAATGGCAGACTATTGATTGTAATGAAAGTGCAAAGCAACAGGTATACTCCATTGCCAGCCCCCCCCCCCACTTTCTTTCACTATATAAAATGTGTAAGCTTCAAGTAGAAGTGATCAGAGCTTACACAATGCTAGGAACACGCCCTCCCCTCCCCCTTCCCAGACGGTGGTTGGACATCACAATTGGATGCTCAGGAGCTTGCACTGCATTTCCAAAAGGAGAGGAAGTGCACTGATCGCTTTATAAATGTCAGTGGTCCCAAAAATGTGTCAAAAGCGTCCGATCTGTCCGCCGCAATGTCGCCATCTGCTAAAAATTGCAGATCGCACCGCCATTACTAGTAGAAAAAAATAAAATAAGAAAAATGCCATAAATCTTTCCCATAATTCGTAGACGCTATAACTTTTGCACAAACCAATCAATATATGCTTATTGCGATTTTTTTTTACCAAAAATATGTAGAAGAATGCATATGGGCCTAAACTGATGAAGAAATTAGTAAAAACATTTTTGGGGATATTTATTATAGCAAAAAGGAAAAATATATATATATTTTTCAAAATTGTTGCTCTTTTTTTGTTTATAACCCCAAAAATAAAAATGCACAGCAGATCAAATACCACCAAAAGAAAGCTCTATTTGTGGGAAAAAAAGGACGTCAATTTTGCCTGGGTACAACGTCGCAGGACCACGCAATTGTCAGTAAAAGCGACGCAGTGCCGTATTGCAAAAAATGGCCTTGTCATTAAGGGGGCAAATCTTCTGGTCTGTATGTGGTTAAATTCAAGACATAGCTGGGTGTAGTAAGATGTCCGCTGTGACTACAGGTGTTCTGTAAGATTAGCAAACCTGGTAGCGGTGGAACGGGTGCACAGCTGACGGAAAGCCACTTCCGTTACCTAATCTGCTGGGTCACTGATTCTGACGGAACACCAAGTGGCCAGGAGGGGCGGCTTCTTGGGGTGCAATGGTTTACTGTAGGGATAGGGTCGCCTTCATACTGTTACAAGCCTGGGCAGTTTGGCATCTTTGCCCCGGGGCGCCTGGATGAGCTTGTCCCAGCATTGAGTACCAGGTACTTCAGTTTACTTAGGTGGGCAAATAGAGGGCAGAGGAACAATTGATTGGTGAGGACAAACAATGGTGGTGGAGAGAGGGGTACATGCCACTGCCAGCATGGGCAAAGCACAGCTTAACGTTAAAGTGAAACTTCAGCCAAAACTTTTTTCTATTTTTGGATAGTGTAGTGAAGGATTTAAACTTCCTTCAAGTTTTTGTCACTGTCTATGACTTCATTTAACAGAGCCTCACTGGTCATTATTCAGCAGGACAGAAATTAGGTGGAAATTTAAAGTTTTGTCAAAGGAGAGAGGATATCTTCCCATAAGTACACCAGTTCTAAATGACAACTTTTACCATGTGAGATTTTCTTTAATTGGGGAAAATTTTTACTCACTTCCAGCTGTATGCCCAAGACAGAGTGAAAGAACTTTTCCCAGCTGGGGACATAGTCAGCATTAAGAAAAGTTGAAAAAAAGTTCTGAATTCTACTTTAATGGACAAACCTATTAGATCTACAATATAGATATAGACAATGAGCACATTCATTAGATCTATAATTTACAAAATAGATCGAAATAATGGCCATACACATTAGATCTACAATATATATATATATATAAGTATTGGGACGCCTGCCTTTATACACGCACATGAACTTTAATGGCATCCCAGTCTTAGTCCGTAGGGTTCAATATTGAGTTGTCCCACCCTTTGCAGCTATAACAGCTTCAACTCTTCTGGGAAGGTTGTCCACAAGGTTTAGGAGTTTGTCTATTGAAATGTTTGACGATTCTTCCAGGAACGCATTTGTGGGGTCAGGTACTGATGTGGACGAGAAGGTCTGGCTTGCAGTCTCCGCTCTAATTCATCCCGAAGGTGTTCTATCGTGTTGAGGTCAGGACTCTGTGCAGGCCAGTCAAGTTCTTCCACCCAAAACTCGCTCATCCATGTCTTTATGGACCTTGTTAGTGCACTGGTGTGCAGTCATGTTGGGACAGGAAGGGGCCATCCCTAAACTGTTCCCACAATGTTGGGAGCATGAAATAGTCCAAAATGTCTTGGTATGCTGACGCCTTAAGGGTTCCCTTTACTGGAACTAAGGGGCCAAGCCCAACCCCTGAAAAACAACCCTACACCATAATCCCCCCTCCAACAAATGATTTGGACCAGTGCACAAAACAAGGTCCATAAAGACATGGATGAGCGAGAAGAGTTGAAGCTGTTATAGCTGCAAAGGGTGGGCCAACTCAATATTGAACCCTATGGACTAAGACTGGGATGCCATTAAAGCGTTTGTTAACCCAAAAAAAATATATGTAGATTATGGTCCCTTAACCACTTGCCGACCGCCTACCGCATATATACTGCGGCAGAATGGCACGGGCAGGCAAAATCACGTACCCCCCCGGTGCCATCGGCGGTCGGCATCTGACTGGGAGCGTCGGGAGGCGAGGGGGAGACCATCCGATCGTGGCCCCCCCCTCGCGATCGCTCCCAGCCAATAGGAATCCTCCTCTGCCTGTGTGTCGTTTCACACAGGCAGAGGATGTGATGTCATCTCTCCCCGGTCTGGCAGTTTCCGTTCCAGCGCCGAGGAGAGATGACAAGTGAGTGCACAACACACACACACACACAGTAGAACATGCCAGGCATATTTACACCCCCGATCCCCCCCCCGATCGCCCCCCGATCCCCCCCCAATCACCCCCCCCCCCTGTCACAAACTGACATTAGCAGTATTTTTTTTTTTTTTTTTCTTTTTTTTTTCTGATTACTGCATAGTGTCAGTTTGTGACAGTTAGTGTTAGGGCAGTTAGTGTTAGGCCCCCTTTAGGTCTAGGATACCCCCCTAACCCCCCCTAATAAAGTTTTAACCCCTTGATCACCCCCTGTCACCAGTGTCGCTAAGCGATCATTTTTCTGATCGCTGTATTAGTGTCGCTGGTGACGCTAGTTAGGAACGTAAATATTTAGGTTCGCCGTCAGTGTTTTATAGCGACAGGGGACCCCCATATACTATCTAATAAATGTTTTAACCCCTTGATTGCCCCCTAGTTAACCCTTTCACCACTGATCACTGTATAACTGTTACGGGTGACGCTGGTTAGTTTGTTTATTTTTTATAGTGTCAGGGCACCCGCCGTTTATTACCGAATAAAGGTTTAGCCCCCTGATCGCCCGGCGGTGATATGCGTCGCCCCAGGCAGCGTCAGATTAGCGCCAGTACCGCGAACACCCACGCACGCAGCATGCGCTTCCCTTAGTGGTATAGTATCTCAACGGATCAATATCTGATCCGATCAGATCTATACTAGCGTCCCCAGCAGTTTAGGGTTCCCGAAAACGCAGTGTTAGCGGGATCAGCCCAGATACCCGCTAGCACCTGCGTTTTGCCCCTCCGCCCAGCCCAGCCCACCCAAGTGCAGTATCGATCGATCACTGTCACTTACAAAACACTAAACGCATAACTGCAGCGTTCGCAGAGTCAGGCCTGATCCCTGCGATCGCTAACAGTTTTTTTGGTAGCGTTTTGGTGAACTGGCAAGCACCAGCCCCAGGCAGCGTCAGATTAGCGCCAGTAGCGCTAACACCCACGCACGCACCGTACACCTCCCTTAGTGGTATAGTATCTGAACGGATCAATATCTGATCCGATCAGATCTATACTAGCGTCCCCAGCAGTTTAGGGTTCCCAAAAACGCAGTGTTAGCGGGATCAGCCCAGATACCTGCTAGCACCTGCGTTTTGCCCCTCCGCCCGGCCCAGCCCACCCAAGTGCAGTATCGATCGATCACTGTCACTTACAAAACACTAAACGCATAACTGCAGCGTTCGCAGAGTCAGGCCTGATCCCTGCGATCGCTAACAGTTTTTTTGGTAGTATTTTGGTGAACTGGCAAGCACCAGCCCCAGGCAGCGTCAGATTAGCGCCAGTACCGCTAACACCCACGCACGCACCGTACACCTCCCTTAGTGGTATAGTATCTGATCGCATCAATATCTGATCCGATCTGATCTATACTAGCGTCCCCAGCAGTTTAGGGTTCCCAAAAACGCAGTGTTAGCGGGATCAGCCCAGATACCTGCTAGCACCTGCGTTTTGCCCCTCCGCCCGGCCCGGCCCAGCCCACCCAAGTGCAGTATCGATCGATCACTGTCACTTACAAAACACTAAACGCATAACTGCAGCGTTCGCAGAGTCAGGCCTGATCCCTGCGATCGCTAACAGTTTTTTTTGTAGCGTTTTGGTGAACTGGCAAGCGCCAGCGGCCTAGTACACCCCGGTCGTAGTCAAACCAGCACTACAGTAACACTTGGTGACGTGGCGAGTCCCATAAGTGCAGTTCAAGCTGGTGAGGTGGCAAGCACAAGTAGTGTCCCGCTGCCACCAAAAAGACAAACACAGGCCCGTCGTGCCCATAATGCCCTTCCTGCTGCATTCGCCAATCCTAATTGGGAACCCACCGCTTCTGCAGCGCCCGTACTTCCCCCATTCACATCCCCAACCAAATGCAGTCGGCTGCATGAGAGGCATTTTTATGTCCTCCCGAGTACCCCTACCCAACGAACCCCCCAAAAAAGATGTTGTGTCTGCAGAAAGCGCGGATATAGGCGTGACACCCGCTATTATTGTCCCTCCTGTCCTGACAATCCTGGTCTTTGCATTGGTGAATGTTTTGAACGCTACCATGCACTAGTTGACTATTAGCGTAGGGTACAGCATTGCACAGACTAGGCACACTTTCACAGGGTCTCCCGAGATGCCATCGCATTTTGAGAGACCCGAACCTGGAACCGGTTACAGTTATAAAAGTTAGTTACAAAAAAAAGTGTAAAAAAAAAAAAAAAAAAAAACACAAACAAAAATATAAAATAAAAATAGTTGTCGTTTTATTGTTCTCTCTCTCTCTATTCTCTCTCTATTGTTCTGCTCTTTTTTACTGTATTCTATTCTGCAATGTTTTATTGTTGTTATGTTTTATCACGTTTGCTTTTCAGGTATGTAATTATTTATACTTTACTGTTTACTGTGTATTATTGTTAACCATTTTTTTGTCTTCAGGTATGCCATTCACGACTTTGAGTGGTTATACCAGAATGATGCCTGCAGGTTTAGGTATCATCTTGGTATCATTCTTTTCAGCCAGCGGTCGGCTTTCATGTAAAAGCAATCCTAGTGGCTAATTAGCCTCTAGACTGCTTTTACAAGCAGTGGGAGGGAATGCCCCCCCCCCCCCCAACATCTTCCGTGTTTTTCTCTGGCTCTCCTGTCTCAACAGGGAACCTGAGAATGCAGCCGGTGATTCAGCCAGCTGACCATAGAGCTGATCAGAGACCAGAGTGGCTCCAAACATCTCTATGACCTAAGAAACCGGAAGCTACGAGCATTTTATGACGTAGATTTCGCCGGATGTAAACAGCGCCATTGGGAAATTGGGAAAGCATTTTATCACACCGATCTTGGTGTGATCAGATGCTTTGAGGGCAGAGGAGAAATCTAGGGTCTAATAGACCCCAATTTTTGCAAAAAAGAGTACCTGTCACTACCTATTGCTATCATAGGGGATATTTACATTCCCTGAGATAACAATAAAAATGATTTAAAAAAAAAAAAAAATGAAAGGAACAGTTTAAAAATAAGATAAAAAAATAATAATAATAAAGAAAAAAAAAAAAAAAAAAAAAAAAGCACCCCTGTCCCCCCTGCTCTCGCGCTAAGGTGAACGCAAGCGTTGGTCTGGCGTCAAATGTAAACAGCAATTGCACCATGCATGTGAGGTATCGCCGCGAAGGTCAGATCGAGGGCAGTAAGTTTAGCAGTAGACCTCCTCTGTAAATCTAAAGTGGTAACCTGTAAAGGCTTTTAAAGGCTTTTAAAAATGTATTTAGTTTGTCGCCACTGCACGTTTGTGCGCAATTTTAAAGCATGTCATGTTTGGTATCCATGTACTCGGCCTAAGATCATCTTTTTTATTTCATCAAACATTTGGGCAATATAGTGTGTTTTAGTGCATTAAAATGTAAAAAAGTGTGTTTTTTCCCCAAAAAATGCGTTTGAAAAATCGCTGCGCAAATACTGTGTGAAAAAAAAAAATGAAACACCCACCATTTTAATCTGTAGGGCATTTGCTTTAAAAAAAAATATATAATGTTTGGGGGTTCAAAGTAATTTTCTTGCAAAAAAAAATTATTTTTTTATGTAAACAATAAGTGTCAGAAAGGGCTTTGTCTTCAAGTGGTTAGAAGAGTGGGTGATGTGTGACATAAGCTTCTAGATGTTGTGCATAAAATGCCAGGACAGTTCAAAACCCCCCCAAATGACCCCATTTTGGAAAGTAGACACCCCAAGCTATTTGCTGAGAGTCATGTTGAGTCCATGGAATAATTTATATTGTGACACAAGTTGCGGGAAAGAGACAATTTTTTATTTTTTTTATTTTTTTTTGCGCAAAGTTGTCACTAAATGATATATTGCTCAAACATGCCATGGGAATATGTGAAATTACACCCCAAAATACATTCTGTTGCTTCTCCTGAGTACGGGGATACCACATGTGTGGGACTTTTTGGGAGCCTAGCCGCGTACGGGACCCCGAAAACCAAGCACCGCCTTCAGGCTTTCTAAGGCCGTAAATTTTTGATTTCACTCTTCACTGCCTATCACAGTTTCGGAGGCCATGGAATGCCCAGGTGGCACAAACCCCCCCCCAAATGACCCCATTTTGGAAAGTAGACACCCCAAGCTATTTGATGAGAGGTATAGTGAGTATTTTGCAGACCTCACTTTTTGTCACAAAGTTTTGAAAATTGAAAAAAGAAAAAAAAAAATTTTTTTTCTCGTCTTTCTTTATTTTCAAAAACAAATGAGAGCTGCAAAATACTCACCATGCCTCTCAGCAAATAGCTTGGGGTGTCTGCTTTCCAAAATGGGGTCATTTGGGGGGGGTTTGTGCCACCTGGGCATTCCATGGCCTCCGAAACTGTGATAGGCAGTGAGGAGTAAAATCAAAAATGTACGCCCTTAGAAATCCTGAAGGCGGTGCTTGGTTTTCGGGGTCCCGTACGCGGCTAGGCTCCTAAAAAGTCCCACACATGTGGTATCCCCGTACTCAGGAGAAGCAGCTAAATGTATTTTGGGGTGCAATTCCACATATGCCCATGGCCTGTGTGAGCAATATATCATTTAGTGACAACTTTGTGCAAAAAAAAAAAAAAAAAAAAAAAATTTGTCACTTTCCCGCAACTTGTGTCAAAATATAAAACATTCCATGGACTCAACATGCCTCAAAGCAAATAGCTTGGGGTGTCTACTTTCCAAAATGGGGTCATTTGGGGGGGTTTTATGTCATCTGGGCATTTTATGGCCTTCAAAACTGTGATAGGTAGTGAGGAGTAAAATCAAAAATGTACGCCCTTAGAAATCCTGAAGGCGGTGATTGGTTTTCGGGGCCCCGTACGCGGCTAGGCTCCCAAAAAGTCCCACACATGTGGTATCCCCGTACTCAGGAGAAGCAGCTAAATGTATTTTGGGGTGCAATTCCACATATGCCCATGGCCTGTGTGAGCAATATATCATTTAGTGACAACTTTTTGTAATTTTTTTTTTTTTTTTTTTTTTTGTCATTATTCAATCACTTGGGACAAAAAAAATGAATATTCAATGGGCTCAACATGCCTCTCAGCAAATTCCTTGGGGTGTCTACTTTCCAAAATGGGGTCATTTGTGGGGGTTTTGTACTGCCCTGCCATTTTAGCACCTCAAGAATCGACATAGGCAGTCATAAATTAAAGGCTGTGTAAATTCCAGAAAATGTACCCTAGTTTGTAGACGCTATAACTTTTGCGCAAACCAATAAATATACACTTATTGACATTTTTTTTACCAAAGACATGTGGCCGAATACATTTTGGCCTAAATGTATGACTAAAATTGAGTTTATTGGATTTTTTTTAGAACAAAAAGTAGAAAATATCATTTTTTTTCAAAATTTTCGGTCTTTTTCCGTGTATAGCGCAAAAAATAAAAACGGCAGAGGTGATCAAATACCATCAAAAGAAAGCTCTATTTGTGGGAAGAAAAGGACGCAAATTTCGTTTGGGTACAGCATTGCATGACCGCGCAATTAGCAGTTAAAGCGACGCAGTGCCGAATTGTAAAAAGTGCTCTGGTCAGGAAGGGGGTAAAACCTTCCGGGGCTGAAGTGGTTAAAGCAGATTACACAGCACAGCGCTTCTGCCATGTAATCTACCCCCCTCTAAACTGTAAAAAAAGAATCCCTAAACCTACCACTTCCTGTATGCCCTTACTAAACAGACCACGATAAACAGGGCAGCTCCGCCCCGATCATCGTGGTCAAAGTGCCTCCCTCCATGATAGGCTGCCTGCTCTCCTCTCTCCCCTGTCACCCCCTCCTTCCTCCCTGTCAGCACCCTCTCTGTCTGTCTCCGGCCCGGCCCCGACCCCCCGCCGCTATTATTGTATTATTAAAATATTACATTTGTCACTGCCAGCCCCTCTATTAGAGGCTGGCATAGCACAATGTGTAAGTTGTATTTAAAAACGAGTGCTGTACATACTGAATATCAGCTGTCTTCAGGCCGGTCACGTGACTGGCGGCCGCTTTCCAGCTCCGATGGGTGTCTTCTGCGGAGGAGACGAATGGCCACGTGATCTCCCTATGATGTCAGAGGGAGATCACGGCCCCGTCCGCAGAAGACTTTCAGAGCTGGAAAGCGGGCACGAGTTATGTGAACGGCCTGAAGACAGCTGATATTCAGTATGTACAGCGCTTGTTTTTAAATACAACTTACACATTGTGCTATGCCAGCCTCTAATAGAGGGTCTGGCATAGTATAATAATAATAATGGCTTAACAACCACTTTAACCACTTGCCGCCCGCCATATAGCAGAATGACGGCGGCAAAGTGGTTTCAATATCCTGACCGGACGTCATATGAAATGATCAGGATATTAAGCCGCTGCGCGCCCCCCGGGGGCGCGCATCGCGGCGATCGTTGTTGCGGGGTGTCAGTCTGACACACTGCAACACCGATCTAGGTAAAGAGTCTCTGACGGAGACTCTTTACCACGTGATCAGCCGTGTCCAATCACGGCTGATCACGATGTAAATAGGAAGAGCCGGAGATCGGCTTTTCCTCACTCGCGTCTGACAGGCGCGAGTAGAGGAGAGCCGATCAGCTGCTCTCCTGGCAGGGGGGTTTGTGCTGATTGTTTATCAGCACAGCCCCCCCCTGGATCCCACCCAGGACCACCACCATGCCGCCCAGGACCACCAGGATGGCCATCCACACTAGACCACCAGGTATGCCCCCCCCAGACCCCCAGGGAAATACCAATCTGTGCCCAGGCAGCTGCCAATCAATGCCCAGGCAGCTGCCAATCAGTGCCGACTCACAATGCCTACCACTGCCAATGCCACCAGGGATGCCTATCAGT
Source organism: Lithobates septentrionalis (assembly GCA_037952835.1). Taxonomy (NCBI): domain Eukaryota; kingdom Metazoa; phylum Chordata; class Amphibia; order Anura; family Ranidae; genus Lithobates; species Lithobates septentrionalis. The sequence continues at coordinate 2,729,728 of JBBDGP010002445.1, forward strand.
GCCGCGTATCAGTGCCCATCAGTGCCACGTATCAATGCCCATCAGTGCCGCCTATCAGTGCCCAGCAGTGCCCATCAGTGCCCAGCAGTGCCGCCTATCAGTACCCAGCTGTGCCGTCTATCAGTGCCACCCATAAGAACCCATCTTTGCAGCCTTTCAGTGCCCATAAGTGCCCACCAATGCCACCCAGTGCCACCCATGAGTGCCCATCAGTGCTGCCTATCAATGCCCATCAGTGCTGCATATCAGTGTCACCCATCAGTTCCGCCTACCAGTGCCCATCAGTGACGCATATCAATGCCCATTGTCAGTGCCCGCTCATTGGTGCCACCTCATCGGTGCCGCCTTATCAGTGCCTGTCAGTGCCTCCTTATCAGTGCCCATCAGTGAAAGAGAAAACTTACTTATTTACAAAATTTTATAACAGAAACAAAAGCAAAACTTTTTTTTTTTCAAAATTTTCGGTCTTTTTTTATTTGTTTAGCAAAAAATAAAAACCGCAGGGGTGATCAAATACCACCAAAAGAAAGTTCTATTTGTGGGAACAAAATGATAAAAATTTAGTTTGAGTACAGTGATGGATGACCGCGCAATTGTCATTCAAACTGCGACAGCACTGAAAGCTGAAAATTGGTCTGGGCAGGAAGGTGTCTAAGTGCCCTGTATTGAAGTGGTTAAGGTTCATGTCCGTGTAAAGACATGCTTACAGAATCTTTTGGTAATATAGTGTATATATTGTAGATAATGGAAATATCTATTGCATCTACAATATAGATAATGACAATATCTATTAGATCTGCAATATGGATATAGATAACGGCCATACCCATTAGATCTATACTATAGATATAGATGATGACCATACCCATTAGATATACAGTGTAATCTGTAGAATGTTCCCACAAAAGGCTTTAGATCTACCAAGTTTCTCTGGCGATGTACACTTCTATGTATGCTTTCACTTTCAGGATTGGACTAATAAAGAGAATATGCTTAGGGCTCGTTCAAACTTGCGTCAGCCCTTGCTGCTAGGGGTGCACCGAATGGGTTTTTTGGTGCCGAATCCTATACCAAAAATGAAAAATACACTAGGCCGAAAACCCAAACCGATACCGAAAATGACCGATACGAAACTTATTTTTAAAAAAATATTTTTATACAGGAGATGGTCAGAGACTGGGGACATAGTACAGGAGATGGTCAGAGACTGGGGACGTGGTACAGGAGATGTTTAGAGACTGGGGACATGGTACAGGAGATGGTCAGAGACTGGGGACATGGTGCAGGAGATGGTCAGAGACTGGGGACATGGTACAGGAGATCAATGCAGCCTCACCAGTGCCCGTCAGATGCAGCCTGCCTGTGTTCCCAGTGCAGCCAGCCAGTGTCCCCAGTGCAGCCAGCCAGTGTCCCCAGTGCAGCCAGTCAGTGTCCCCATTGCAGCCAGTGTCCCCATTGCAGCCTGTGTCCCCATTGCAGCCAGTGTCCCCAGCCAGTGTCCCCATTGCAGCCAGTGTCCCCATTGCAGCCAGTGTCCCCATTGCAGCCTGTGTCCCCAGCTAGTGTCCCCATTGCAGCCAGTGTCCCCATTGCAGCCAGTGTCTCCAGCCAGTGTCCCCATTGCAGCCTGTGTCCCCAGCCAGTGTCCCCATTGCAGCCAGTGTCCCCATTGCAGCCACTGTCCCAAGCCAATGTCCCTATTGCAGCCAGTGTCCCCAGCCAGTGTCTCCATTGCAGCCAGTGTCCCCAGCCAGTGTCCCCATTGCAGCCAGTGTCCCCAGCCAGTGTCCCCATTGCAGCCAGTGTCCCCATTGCAGCCTGTGTTCCCAGCCAGTGTCCCCATTGCAGCCAGTGTCCCCACTGCAGCCAGTGTCCCCAGCCAGTGTCCCCATTGCAGCCAGTGTCCCCAGCCAGTGTCCCCATTGCAGCCAGTGTCCCCAGCCAGTGTCCCCATTACAGCCTGTGTCCCCAGCCAGTGTCCCTATTGCAGCCTGTGTCCCCAGCCAGTGTCCCCAGCCAGTGTCACCATTGCAGCCAGTGTCCCCATTGCAGCCAGTGTCCCCAGCCAGTGTCCCCATTGCAGCCTGTGTCCCCAGCCAGTGTCCCCATTGCAGCCAGTGTCCCCATTGCAGCCAGTGTCCCAAGCCAATGTCCCTATTGCAGCCAGTGTCCCCATTGCAGCCAGTGTCCCCAGCCAGTGTCCCCATTGCAGCCAGTGTCCCCAGCCAGTGTCCCCATTGCAGCCAGTGTCCCTATTGCAGCCTGTGTTCCCAGCCAGTGTCCCCATTGCAGACAGTGTCCCCACTGCAGCCAGTGTCCCCATTGCAGCCAGTGTCCCCAGCCAGTGTCCCCATTGCAGCCAGTGTCTCCAGCCAGTGTCCCCATTACAGCCTGTGTCCCCAGCCAGTGTCCCCATTGCAGCCTGTGTCCCCAGCCAGTGTCCCCATTGCAGCCAGTGTCCCAAACCAGTGTCACCATTGCAGCCTGTGTCCCCAACCAGTGTCCCCATTGCAGCCAGTGTCTCCATTGCAGCCTGTGTGGACAGCCAGTGTCCCCATTGCAGCCAGTGTCCCCATTGCAGCCTGTGTCCCCAGCCAGTGTCCCCATTGCAGCCAGTGTCCCCAGTCACTGTCCCCATTGCAGCCTGCCTGTGCAGGGGAAGAGAGAGAAGTGCAGGGGAAGAGAGAGGAGAGCCGCCACCACCTTGTTGATTTGAGCGCCGGGAACATCACAGCTTTCATTTCAATAGCTGTGTGTTCCCCACTGTGCGCCGTCACACACAGCCCCTCCTCTTTGTCCAGGCACTTTGATAGACAGATCGCCCATCCAAAGACACTTCCTGCCGACATACACTCACATCAGAGTCTCCTGCACATGACTGTCTTACAGTGACAACAGAAACCATATGTATGAAGTGTTTGCTTGCACAACAGCTTGTTGCTTCAATCATATGATGCATATAGCAGAGTGACTAAACAAGAGTACAATTTGGAGAGAGTTGTCAGCCTATAACAGGAAGTGCTTGAACAAGAAATGTTATGGCAGGATCACAAGATTTATTTTGTTAAGGAGAGCTGCAGATTTAAACATATTGAACATGACTTTAAAAATGACATGATAAGATTTTAGTGATTGGGTATACATATACTTTAAGTATGCTGAAATAATCAGTATGCAAGTGAGGGGTCTCATCCGCGAATCTGTTTGTAGGGTATATGGAGGAATGTAATATTTATATAACCACACTTTTCTCTGAAAATGTTATATGTTGGTTAAGGTACATTGATGACATATTTCTCATTTGGGATGGAGAGTAATCAGATTTTTTGACATTTGTGAAATATTTGAATGGGATTTTTCCTGGCATAACATTCAATCCAGAGATTTCTACATGTAGCATTACCTACCTTGACGTGAGGGCTCACTCATGACCACTGTCTTCACAAAGCCCACTGATAGAAACACTTTGCTCCATTACAGGCGTGCACATCCTAAGAACAGTTCTACATATTTGTTCCAGGGATGATTAGAGGACACAACAGCTTGAAGTCATGTATACTACATTTTAGGAACGAGGATGTCACAAAAACATGGCTGCTACAGATGCTACCATTGTAACATTTGTAAGTTCTTGATGTGTGATGCAAATTGTGTACACCCACCAGCGGCAAGCTCTATCGCATACATAATTATATGAATTGCAATGCTGATTACTGTGTGCACATCTTAAAATGCCCATATTCACTGGTGTATGTGGGTAAGACAACCGGTCCCTTCAAACAAAGGTTCTAAAGACACAGGAGTGATATTAGAACAGCTTTAGCTAAAGCTGCGAAGGATGACCCTGTCGACCTCACTAAACCCGTGACAGTACACTTTGTCACAAAGAAACATCAGGTACACAAATTAAGAGGCATGGTAATTAAACATGTCCATCAAGTTGCAAGGGGCGGGGACCATGACTGTTTCCTCCTTTGTCGAGAGACATACTGGATATATACGCTGAACACTGTACAGCCTGGGGGCCTTAACACTAATTTATCCTTTACATGCTTCCTTGACGTTAAAGCGGAGTTTCAGTGATATTTTTGTTTATTAAAAGTCAGCAGCTACAAAAAGTGTAGCTGCTGACTTTTAATAAACAGACACTCGCCCACGCTGTGTTCTCCCCGTGTGCTCCCTGGGTGGTGCCGGCATCTCTACTATGGGCACCCGGCTGTGACAGCTTGGTGCCCACTGTGCCTGCATAAGCGGCGCTGCGCTCTGACTGGTCCTGAAGACTTCTAGGACCTGTCATGTGTCCCAGAAGACTTCAGGAGGGATAACTACCTCTTCGTCTAAGGCGACCAGAACGAAAGTGGGAAAAGGTACCTGTCAAAATCGGGTACCTCCTTCCCCCCTCCTCCCCAAAAGCTCAGTTTCACAAACAAGACCTGGGGAGGAGGCCTTAAAGTGGAAGTTCCACTTTTGGGTGGAACGGCACTTTAAGTGAGTTTTAATAGAGGATGTTTCAGAATCAAATTTTTGTACATAGTTTGCTTAGTGTTAGCACCTGTTTCCTTTTACGGACACCACTGCTTTTCTCCGTTTCCCCTTTTTTGAACCCTCATACCCCCGTCCATCATCCCCGCCTTCTTCCCCCACCCTCCATTTTCGGTTTCTCTCCTCTGTTTACGTCTGTTTTTTCTCCTTATTTAGTTCTCTCCCACTGCTCTGCCGGCTTTAGCTTTTCTCTAATGCTCAGTCATTTTCCTCTGTTTTTTATTCTTTTTTTTTTCTTTTATTACTTTCTCTTACGTTCAATCCTGTTCTTTTCTATTTTGATTGTTATTTTGCTATATTTTTTTTTCTCTATTTTATTTTTTCTTTATTTTTCTTTTTTTCTGTTTTATTTGTTTTTTTTAATGCTTGTTTTTTCTTTTCTAATTTTCTTTTCTTATTTTTTCCGTTTTTTTTTCTTTTTTCCTCTCTTTTTCTCCCTACCTGTTTTTTTTCCTTCCTCTCTTCTATTATCTTCCTTGTTTCCTTCCACTTATTCTGTCACCAGTTTTCTCACCCTATGCATCCTTATCACTACACAACTGGAGGCGAAGCCGCCTACCCCGATCCTGTGTCCAGCTGCGTATAAATATCCGGTGGCCAGCCCGGCCTCATGGATTGCTATGACAGCGGCGGGTCACAATACCCTCCCCCCCCCAGGTGCCTGGCAACCATTATAAACAAATCCCAGAACTATATCAGTGTGCCGTAACTCAATTAAACTCTGCTGCTTCTTTACACATTTTTGAATAACAGTGACCATTAATACTTTATTTTATTTGCACGTCATGCATCTTTATTGATTGCTGTTTTGATAGCATCTTCTATGAGTGGTTTGGCAGTTATGTAATTTTTATAATATATACTGTAATGGAGGGCTCATGATATCTTTATGTTGTCAGTGGGCGGAGCTGGGCTTGTTGCTTTACTGATTAGTGGATGGTTTGTTAAATATCTTATGTTCTGCACTGCACTTTGTTACTTGCCTGATGAAGAGACCTGTGTGGTCCCAAAATGTTGCCTTTGTTAATATGCTGTGACTGCTGAATTAGGCTTTGGACCCCTTTGGAGAAACCTTGCTGTGCTGGTGACATATTTTCAGCCCTAATGTAAGGTTGGACTCTAATGAGGACCCTGATGTAACGAGGACTCTGATTTGGACTGTGATGTAAGGGGGGACTCTGATGAGGACCCTGATGTAACGAGGATTCTGATTTGGACTGAGATGTAAGGGGGAACTCTGAAGTAATATGGGGGCTCTTATCATAATTGTGATGTAAGGGGGGACTCTGATGGGAACCCTAATGTAAGGGGGGGCACTGATGGGGGACCCTGAAGTAAGGGGGAACTCTGATGGGGACCCTGATGTAAGGGGGAGGGGCTCTTATGATGATCGTGATATAAGGAGAGACTCTGATGTGGACTGTAATGTACAGGGGGACCCTGACGTAAGGGGGGTTCTTATGATGACTGTGTATATAAAGTGAAGTAGCGCTAATTACTATCAACAAAGCAAAATAATAAATACTGAAGTGAAAAATATCTCAAATGGGTCTCATAAAGAGACATAAATAACCTGTGTTCAATAAAATTGTGTTCAAAATGAAATTGTGTCATAACATGATACCTTACAATAATCATTCAATATAAATAGTCCAATAATAAAGTGCAATGATATAGTGCAGTCCAACGGAATCTAATGATTCAAAGTTGTGATCAATCTCTTATTCAAGATGTAAATCACTATTTTCCTGTGTAGACAAATAACGATGAGGGGGAAAGGGACGAATATGGGAATCCAATTTTCATGTGTACGGTAATCACACACAAACTTACAAGATACAATCCTCCCCCAGTAGTACTAGCCTCTCACCTTAAGGATAGACCCCAACGGGTCTAATGGTGAATCGATAGCCATCAAGGCGGTGGCTTCCTAGAAGGAATTATCTCCACAGTATCAAAGGCAAAAGCAAAAAAGAAGGTTCTCCATAGTGTAGTTGTTAGGTACCTGGTAGTAGAGCCTGACTTGTAGAAGAAGACCTCTCATACAACGCTGGTTCAGGAGCCACTGGAGTGGGGACAGTGGTCTCCTGAGCACAGTGGGGTAGGAGTGCCTGTAGAGCAGAGTCTCTGATGCTGAAGTGATGAGAGATCCCACAGGGATGGCTGGACTGCGGATCAGGTGGAGACTGGAGGCAGCAAGCTGGAACACTTGGAGATGCAGAGATCACTGGAGCTGAAGCTGAAGGTGCAACAGCAAGGACAACAGCAGGCACAAGCAGGGTCAGACGGTCCGGGTCAGCAGGGATATGAGACAGGCAAAACAGCAGGCAGAGGCAGAGTCGGTAGGCAGGCAGAGGTCGGCAACGGTATCAGGCAGGCAGTAGAAGAGTAGTCAGGCAGGCCGGGTCGGATTGGAGCGGGACGGATGGTCAGACAAGCCGGGTCAGATGGGTAACAAACAATCAGGTTCATGTTAACAAGAATCACAAAGCTGAGACGAAGCAGCAATGTGCCAGAGGCACAGGGGGACTTTTATGTGCACTTTGGCGCCAAACCGGCGCTATCGCGAACGCGCGCATGCCCGTACGCACGCACGTGCACACGCGCATGCGCCCAAGCGCCGCGTACCCGCGCGCGCCCTAGCGCCGCGCTGACGCCCGGGAACAACAGGAACTTGCTGAAATGTGCGTAACGGAGCGCGCCGGCGCATAGGCGCATGCCAACGCCCAGGTCCGGCGCCAATGGTACCCTGACATTGCCCCCCCCCCAAGGGGCAACCTCCGGGTGCCCAAAAGCCTTTTCTTTTCAGTATGGTTAGAAAAATAGGCTCGAACTAAACGCCTAGCATGCACATTACTGTCTGGTTCCCATGAATTACTTTCTGGGCCGTAGCCCTTCCACTTGATTAGGAACTGGATCTGCCCTTGTCTTTTCCTGCAATCAAGGATAGCCTCAACCTCAAATTCCTCGTTGCCATCAATCACAATAGGTTCAGGAGGTCTAGTTCCTCTCCCGGGGAAGGGATCAGGTACAGCAGGTTTGAGCAATGACACATGAAACACGGGGTGTATCTTAAGAGAGTCAGGCAAAGTCAGTTCATACGAAACTTCATTGATCTTTCTTTTAACCGGAAAAGGTCCCATAAATCTAGGTGCCAACTTCTTAGAAGGACATGCTAGTTTGATATTACTTGTAGAAAGCCATACCTGATCGCCAAGCTGAAGCTTCAATTCCCCTCTTCTCTTCCGGTCAAAGATCCTCTTGCTGTCCGCCTGAGCCTTGGATACTGCTTCCTGCAACATCTGGTTGTTATGATTGATGAAGTCTACCGTACTCTGTACTGCCGGGACTGAGGACTCTGGAAGGAAATCGGGTAAAAAGGTTAGATGGAAACCATAATCAGCGAAAAAGGGGGATTGACCGGTGGCTGAATGTTTGGCATTGTTGTAGGCAAATTCTGCCAAAGGCAGCAAGGATACCCAATCATCCTGTGAGAAGGAAGTAAAACATCTGATATACTGTTCAAGAGTCTGATTGGTCCTCTCCGTCTGACCATTGGTCTGAGGGTGATAGGCCGAAGACAAGGCCAGTTTGATTTTTAAAGACTCACACAGGGCTCTCCAGAAACGTGAGGTAAATTGTACCCCTCTGTCAGAGGTTATGTTTACAGGGATTCCGTGAAGTCTAATGATTTCCTTAATGAAGATGTGAGCCGTTTCAATAGCTGACGGAGTACCTCTTAATGGAAGAAAATGGGCCATCTTGGTAAAACGGTCTACTACCACAAAGATAGCAGAACACCCCTCAGAACATGGAAGCTCTACAATAAAGTCCATGGATATCATTTTCCAGGGCCTATCGGGTACCGGTAAAGGTTTTAACAGGCCCCAAGCTCGACTCCTGGAAGTTTTATTCTGGGTACAGATAGGGCAGGAGCTGACATACTTCTCGCAAAAGTCCTTTAAATTGGGCCACCAGAAGGTACGCTGTACCAATTCCAGTGTTTTACGAACCCCAAAGTGACCTGCCAGCGGGTGATCGTGAAGGAGTGCCAAGACCTTGACCCGAACCTCCTCAGGAACAAAAATTTGGCTCCCTCTCCAGAACAGTCCGTCCTTGTTACTTAAGGTAAACCCTGTGGGTCTGGCTGATTCAGAGGATGCTTCCTTAATCTGAGAGAGAAGATCAGTTTGTATGAGCAGAAAATTGTTTGCAGGTAAAATGGTGTCCAGAGCAGAGAAGTCCTTTGGGTTGTCATGCATTCGTGATAATGCGTCTGGTTTGACATTTCTTGAACCTGGCCGATAAGTAATGTGGAAGGAAAAGCGTGAGAAAAACAGCGCCCAGCGGGCTTGTCGGGGTTTTAGTCTTTTAGCAGATCGTAAATATTCTACATTTTTGTGATCAGTAAAAATTAGTACTGGATGCACAGCCCCCTCCAACAGGTACCTCCACTCCTCTAATGCAGTCTTGATGGCAAGAAGCTCCCGATCACCAACATCATAGTTCCTCTCCGCAGAGGAGAGTTTTCGGGAGAAGAACCCCACAGGATGCATAGCGTCTTTACTGCCCTTTCGTTGCGAGAGTATCGCACCGACCGCTATCTCTGAAGCGTCCACTTCTAAAATGAATGGCAAGGATGGTTCAGGGTGACTGAGGATAGGTGCTGAGGTGAATAGTCTCTTGAGGTTCTCAAAAGCCTCTTGGGCTAGGTGATTCCAGGAAAAACGGGTATTCTGTTTGGTCAGTTGTGTGATTGGTGCGATTATTGCAGAAAAACCCCTGATAAACTTCCTGTAAAAGTTTGCGAACCCGATGAATCGTTGAACCCCCTTCTTGTCCAGGGGTACCGGCCAGTCCAGAACGGCAGAAACCTTCTGTGGGTCCATCCTGATGCCAGTTGAGGAGATTATCAAGCCCAAGAATTGAATGCTTTGTTGTTCAAACTCGCATTTCTCCGCTTTTGCATAAAGTCTGTGTAAGCGGAGACGACCCAACACTTGGCAAACATGTTTTCGATGGAGATCCAGGGATTCTGAAAAGATCAAAATATCGTCTAGATATGCGATCACAAACAGATCTAGGAAGTCTCTAAGCACATCATTAATCAGGTGTTGAAAGGTCGCAGGGGCATTGCAGAGTCCAAAAGGCATGACTAAATATTCATAATGCCCGAATCGGGTCCGAAAAGCTGTTTTCCACTCATGCCCAGCCCGAATGCGGATCAGATTATAGGCCCCTCTTAGATCAAGCTTAGTAAAAATGACGGCAGTCCTTAATTTCTGGAACAGTTCGGGTACCAAGGGTAGGGGATACCGATTTTTGACCGTGATTTTATTCAGTTCTCGGTAGTCAATACACGGGCGGAGAGATTTGTCTTTTTTAGCAACAAAAAATATTCCCGCACCTGCTGGAGAAGTAGAATGGCGAATTAATCCTTTGGCCAGGTTTTCATCTATGTATGTTTTCAACACTTCTCAGATAGGGGAAAGATGCGTCCGAAGGGAATTTCGGATCCTGGCAGCAATTCGATGGGGCAATCGTAGGGACGATGAGGTGGAAGAGAATCTGCCCCCTTTTTGCTAAAGACATCAATGTAGTCATGATAATGTTTGGGAATGACCTGACAATTTTTCTGGTCGGAGTCCAGGCAAAGCAGGGTAGCTTGGGAATCCAAATCTTTCGCCAAACAGTGTTCCTGGCTGTAAGATGACAGAAATTTTACTTCTCCTGAAGCCCAATGGATGTGTGGATTGTGGGTCTGTAGCCAGGGAATGCCCAGGATAATGGGAAACATAGGGGAGGTGATGGCATCAAGGATCAGCAATTCCTTGTGTTGAGAATAAATTGTAGTGGATAATGGCAGGGTCTCTTGTGTCACTTGTCCGGATCTGATACGGGAGCCATCGGCTAGAAAGACAGAAAGTCCATGGGCTTTAGTCCGTAAAGGGATGTTGTGCTGATTGGCAAAGTTTAAGTCTATAAAGCAGCTGCATGCCCCGGAGTCAATAATTGCGTTGACTTGGAGTGTCTTTTCTTGGAGCTGTAACGAGAGAGGAATGGCAAGATGGGTAGAATTTGTAGATAAAGCAGAGAGACTGGTAAGTATAGGAGATGGACACTTACTTATTCTGACTGGGCAATTATGGACATAATGCCCGGTTCCTCCACAGTAAAGACACAGATTTAATTGCCGACGTCGGGCACGTTCTTCGGAAGACAGGGCAGGTCGCATCAGACCTAACTGCATTGGTTCGGAGGTATCTGGTGTGGTATTGACTGAATTTGGACTGGGTGCAGGTAAGTAGCGTGCTGCAGGAATCGGAGCTCGTGCTGTCATCCAGGTCGGGCGGTTTGGTTGAACTGATCGTTCAGATCGGCGTTCTCGGAGGCGACGATCGATCTGAATGGTTAGGGTGATCAAGGCCTCCAAGGTATTTGGAATACCTACTCGAGCAAGTTCATCTTTTAAACTTTCAGACAGTCCAATGCGGAACTGGTGACGCAGAGCCGCGTCATTCCACTGTGTGTCCGCGCTCCAACATCTGAATTCAGTAACATAGTCCTCCGCAGGTCTGCGGCCTTGTTGGAGCGCGAACAGAGCAGATTTGGCTGTGGCAGTCTGTTGAGGATCCTCATATAATTGTGCCATGGCTTCGAAGAAAGCAGATAAGGATTGAGTTAGAGCAGAGTCCCCTTCAAGTAAACAATGTGCCCAGGTCTGTAGTTCCCCTTGTAGGAGGGAAATTACAAATCCAACTTTAGTGGCTTCCAGTGAAAAGGTTCTGGGCTGTAAGGCAAAGAAGAGCTGGCAAGCATTGCGGAAGGCCCGAAACTTAGCCCGGTCTCCGGAGAACCTTTCAGGAATGGGGACCCGTGGTTCAGGCGGAAGCATTACAACTGAAGGCCCTGGAACAGTCTGTGTTGGGGCAGCAGCTGAAGAGGAGGCTGAAAGGTTAGACCCTGCAAGATTCTGAACTTGTCCCTCCAGTCTGTTATAATTATCCTGAAGGGCTTGCACTGCTTGGGTGAGGGCCGCCAGGTGTGTGCAAATCTCCTTCATTGGAGAGGTATCTCCTGCAGGCTCAGACATGGCTGCTTCGTACTGTTAGGTACCTGGTAGTAGAGCCTGACTTGTAGGAGAAGACCTCTCATACAACGCTGGTTCAGGAGCCACTGGAGTGGGGACAGTGGTCTCCTGAGCACAGTGGGGTAGGAGTACCTGTAGAGCAGAGTCTCTGATGCTGAAGTGATGAGAGATCCCACAGGGATGGCTGGACTGCAGATCAGGTGGAGACTGGAGGCAGCAAGCTGGAACACTTGGAGATGCAGAGATCACTGGAGCTGAAGCTGAAGGTGCAACAGCAAGGACAACAGCAGGCACAAGCAGGATCAGACGGTCCGGGTCAGCAGGGATATGAGACAGGCAAAACAGCAGGCAGAGTCGGTAGGCAGGCAGAGGTCGGCAACGGTATCAGGCAGGCAGTAGAAGAGTAGTCAGGCAGGCCGGGTCGGATTGGAGCGGGACGGATGGTCAGACAAGCCGGGTCAGATGGGTAACAAACAATCAGGTTCAGGTTAACAAGAATCACGAAGCTGAGACGAAGCAGCAATGTGCCAGAGGCACAGGGGGACTTTTATGTGCACTTTGGCGCCAAACCGGCGCTATCGCGAACGCACGCCCGTACGCGCGCACGTGCACACGCACCCAAGCGCCGCGTACCCGCGCGCGCCCTAGCGCCGCGCTGACGCCCGGGAACAAGAGGAACTTGCTGAAATGTGCGTAACGGAGCGTGCCGGCGCATAGGCGCATGCCAATGCCCAGGTCCGGCGCCAATGGTACCCTGACAGTAGTAGTGTTAAAAAATTCTCAGCATTTATTAAAACAATCTTTCAAGGTTAAAAATGGCATAACCAGCCAAACAGCAAACAAAAAACGTGTCAAACAAGTAAAGACTTCCGGTCACGAAGTGAAGGCTAGTACTACTGGGGGAGGATTGTATCAAGTTTGTGTGTGATTACCGTACACCTGAAAATTGGATTCCCATATTCATCCCTTTCCCCCTCATCGTTATTTGTCTACACAGGAAAATAGTGATTTACATCTTGAATAAGAGACTGATCACAACTTTGAATCATTAGATTCCGTTGGACTGCACTATATCATTACACTTTATTATTGGACTATTTATATTGAATGACACAATTTCATTTTAAACACAATTTTATTGAACACAGCTTATTTATGTCTCTTTATGAGACCTATTTGAGATATTTTTCACTTCAGTATTTATTATTTTGCTTTGTTGATAGTAATTAGCGCTACTTCACTTTAAAGACACATACTTAAAGTGGTTGTAAACTCTCCCCAACAACTTTGTCCCATGTAAATCAGCATAAAAACCCTAATAAACACTGCTTGTAGATATCTCCTTACTTGCTTAGTATTGTTGTAATCCTTTTTGTTCTTTAGAATGACTTCACTGAGCATGCCCAGATCTCCCCTGTTTTACGGCACACTCTGTGTACTTGTCTGTCTATTATCATATCTTCCTACCGCACAACTCTGAAATCCCACGAGACTGCATAATCACTACTTCCTACTACACCCCATGTGACATCACATAGAGTGTAAACCTGGGCATTGCACAGCATTACTGCAGCCTTATCAGCTGAAGCTGATAAGACTGACAAAGGCAAACACTATATAATCGGTACAAGTAAATACTATGAAATCAAACAAGTCAGCTATGAGCAGTAAAGCAGGTTAGCCATAGAAACATTGGATTGAGAAGGAGGCTTGGTTAACAGTACAGGAAGTGCTCAATGTAAGGGCGGAAATACACTCTACTGTGGACTCAGAAAACAATACTTAAAGCGGGGGTTCACCCACACCGCCAAAAAAAAAAAATATTAAAAGCCAGCAGCTACAAATACTGCAGCTGCTGACTTTTAATACATTGCCACTTACCTGTCCTGGGGTCCAGCGATGTCGGCAGGGGACGCAGAGAACCCGCTCGGTTCTCGGCAGCTGCCGCCGCCATCCTAGGTGAGGGAATCAGGAAGTGAAGCGTTGCGGCTTCACTTCCCGGTTCCCTACTGCGCATGCGCGAGTCGCGCTGCGCGTCCCTAGTGGTCCCCACTCTCTGCTGGGAGCTGTGTGTTCCCAGCAGACAGCGCAGTCGGGATGGGAAGAGGCATAGACTCCCATAGGAGTCTATGCTGGAAGTGGGTGCAAATACCTGTCTTTGACAGGTATCTGCACCCCCCTCCCCCCTGAAAGGTGCCAAATGTGACACCGGAGGGGGGGAGGGTTCCGAAAAGCGGAAGTTCCATTTTTGTGTGGAACTCCGCTTTAAGATGGCGCTACCTAACCCCTGGAAACAAGTTTTTTAAAGTTTCTTTAAACAGTAAGTAATATGTGATTTGGGCTGGATTACAGTGGCTATAGTTTGATAATTACTTATTATAATGGACTAAATGAAAAGCAGCATCAGAGTGGGAGAGTTTACTTCCTCTTTAAGGGTGTTGGCAACACTTTAGAAGTTTGGCTGCTTTTTACTTCATTAAGCACTGTTCATTTATGCACTTTTAGCACAGGAGCACTCTATTTGTTTGTTAACACTGTAGTGGTAGCGCATTAGTACCTTTTTTCAACTCTTGCGATGACTGTGATGTAAGGGGGGGACTCTGATGCGGACTGTGATGTAAGGGGGGACCCTGTTGGGGACCATGATGAAGGGGGGAATTTGATGTAAGGAGGGACTCTGATGGGGACCCTGATTGGCACCATGATGTAAGGGAGGACATTGATGTAAGGGGGAACTCTGATGGGGATACATGTGTTACTAAAATTCTTTCTCTTTTGTTCTGAATCATATCATGCTGAATACAAAAAAGATTCAATTAAAACGTATTTATTCATTTGAATTTTATTCATTCATATATAAACCAGATTTTTTTTTAATTTGTAAAATATGTGATATAGATTTCGTACTGAAAAGAGAGTCCCCTGGTCAAGGAGGAAAAGTAACTGTCAGTCCAGTGAGACATACAGTGCCTTGAAAAAGTATTCGTACCCCTTGAAATTTTCCACAGTTCCACAGTGGGTATAGACATCCCCAAAAAGACTTGCAGCTGTAATTGCAGTGAAAGGTGGTTCTACAAAGTATTGACTCAGGGGGGCTGAATACAAATGCACACCACACTTTTCACATATTTATTTGTTATAAATTTTGTAAAAACATTTTCCTTCCACTTCACAATTATGTGCCACTTTGTGTTGGTCTATCACATAAAATCCCGATAAAGTACATTTATGTTTTTTGGTTGTAACATGACAAAATGTGGAAAATTTCAAGGGGTATCAATACGTTTTCAAGGCACTGTACCAAGAAATTCTGGATCTCATTTTTACTTCTGTCCCAGGATTCCATCCTGCAGAACTATAAATTAGGAAGCTCAGTTTTAAGTTATGAATAAAAACTTGTCCTAAGGATATTTTTTTTGCTTTAAAATAACCAAACATAAGATTCCGCAGAGAGAAGTCTTACCTCTGCCAGCAGTGCAGTAATTCTTTACGACTGTGATAAAGTGATGGTAAATTAGCTTAGTTCTGTCAAATCAGAGCTAGTCTTGGTGAAATATTGTTGTGTGAGTTTGATTTATTTTTTTTGGCATTGAAAAGAAACTACAAAATGTCTTCCACAATACCTCACTTCTCATACAGTTCTGCTGTCTGCAAGTAGAATGATGATGCGATATCTGTACAGTGCGATTTCAGCCATACAGTTTGTATGGCTGAAATTGCATTGCATCTGCACCAAAATAGTACACAATCCTTTTTTCCCTCGCACCTAAATCACATTGCATGGGTGTTTCTATTCTGGTAATCGCACTGTGGTTTGTTACAGGGTGTTATTAAAGTAACATTGACACCCGCAGCAGATTGCATGGATCCCTTGTGATTGCAATGCAATGAAGGAAACGCACAGGATTCGCTGTGTTTCCTGCATTGCATAAGTGTAAATCTAGGCTCACTCTCGGTGATAATGGTAAACTGGACAAACAGAGGGTGAATCTCCCTGATGGGGGCAAAGACACAAATTAAAAACCACATAGGGGTTCTAATTTCTCTCCGCTCTATCCAGAACTAAAATAAAGTTTAGCCTCTAGTTATGAGACAGAAAGGTAAGCAGTGCTGGACAATCCTAACCTATAATGAATACTTAGTACACTAGTGACAATGTGATATCAATACCCAATCATATATCATATGTGTTAAAAAAAACATATATATTGCAACTGCTAAATATATGGAAATGTAAACCCAGATCGACCAATATTCTTATATCATAATGTGCAACAATTCCATAATCATAAAGTACAATTAACAAAGATAAAGTGCAAATGCAGTGCAAAATAAGTGAAATGTAACTCTCAATAAATGAATGAATACAATTTTTTCAAATAAACGTGTGATGAAACGCGTAGGGTGGGGCAGGGATGCTGATGTCACCTCGTTTACCAGATCGTACTAGCCCTGTATTATCGGCCGGGGATGGTTGGGAATACGAGCAAGCGTTACTACCCTAGTGTCACGTACATATTCCCCCACTGCCTGGGATTAAGCACAAACCGTCCACTTGCTAGAACGCATCATATATTTACGCTTCCCTCTTACTGGCGTGCACCCTGGCAGGTCTTGTTTGACCTCATTTGGGGCGTTATCACCACCAAGCTTCTCTTCTCCCTGGCACTGGGATGACCATCACTGACTGTCTTTTTTAACCACTTTGGCTGATGTACGTAAGTTCTACTTGCTGTCAATATAAGTGATCCGTTCTACTAATAGATACACCCCTGAGGAAAGAATGAACTTCTAAAACGCGTTGGATGTATTCCATGTATGCTTTGCCACGGTATTTCTAGCGTGGCAGTTTTTGGAATCTGTAGAACTGTATTACATGTATGTGACTCGCATTATGTTGGCTTTACTTTACACCAGCCCTAATCTGTTTTAAAATATCGTAATTTTGCGAATAAAATTTGTATTTAAGATCCTTTTAAATACTTTTCTTGGTAATTTATAATACATTATGATGTATTAATATGCCACAGGCCTTGAAAGTTCCGCCAGGGGGTTATTTCCATTTTGTTTTCACTCATTTGGGATGTTGGCCTGATTCCCCATCAACTATACCCCTATCATTTCTCACCATTCATGTAATACTGGCACAGTAAACTAACTGCCCCCATATAGTGTAAAACCTTTTACATGTTTAATAAAATGAAATATTGCACTTACAACATCAGCGTCAATAGAAAGCCTTAAGTCTGGTGTGCCGGCCTGCGCACAACCAGACAAACCCGTCCTTCCGGGATACAAGAAAAAAACGAGGTGACGTCAGCGCGTCGCTCCGCCCAGGGAGAGAGAAAGAAAAAATATGAAAAACACGGGGAGGAGGGGAAAGAGAAGGAAAGGAAAAATATTAAATAAATAATCCCCCTTATTTTTCCTTTCCTTCTCTTTCCCCTCCTCCCCATGTTTTTCATATTTTTTTCTTTCTCTCTCTCTTCACTTTTTTGAATGTGCTTTGGTCTGGCTTAGTGGTTTTCAACTTTTGTTGGTTTTTCTTTGTATTTTTTCTTCATATTCCACCATCATTCACCTTCCCATTCCCTATCACTTTCATCTCATCACTCATTTCCACACCTTTTTCACTTTGTTCACTATTCATTCACCCCCACTATTCATCTCCACCACGTGTATTGTCCACCCCCCTTTCCGCCCCCCTCCCCCCCTTTTTTTTTGTACCTGTTTCAATCAAATCATACCCTAATATTTTATTTTATTATTTTTCATAATAACCATTAGTTAAGTGATATTCTCCTAAAGCATTACTTTTTTACACTCCAACAGTGATTGGGCGAGCGTTTGGCTTGTCTCTCGGTCATTGGCTTCTCCCTGCCCCCTCCTTTATATGGGCTTTAGCGAGGCCTCTTGTAGGCCCTCCTCTTTTGGCCCGCTGGGTTTGCCCTTCCCCCTTCGGAGTTGAGGTGGGGGTGTCTTGCCGCACTGCTTGGATTCTCTGGCAGCTCATGGGTACAGCTAATCAGGAGGTTTCTCTCAGCCGTGATTGGTAAATATATTTGAACTATTAATAGCATATGTGTCAAGAGCAATATATTTATATATTTTTTGCCTGTTGACATTTTGGTTTCTAAATGTTTCTATTACTATATATGTATTTTCTCTTTAGAGTTTTTTACTCGCTCCTCCAGAAGAAGACCTCAACTGCTAAAGGTTGAAACGCGTCTGGGTTCTTTAGTATGATTTACATACTTATATCATGCTATGTTTTTCCTTTTTGTACTCAATGGCTGTAACTTTTATGTACATGTATTAGCCTTACCCACAGAGCTCATGTTTTAACTTAAACAAATGTCTCTTGGATAATATATTGGTTTATTAATTGCCATATCCTGATTGCAATCTCTTTTCTTTTCCATAGTTTTTGGTTCCTGAAGTTCATGATGTTGGTTGGAATGTGTGTTGCAGCATTTTTCATCCCTGCTGAAACCTTTATACGAGGTAAGGAAAAGACAGGACATCATTCATATTTCATGATGAGTGTTTGACAATTGACAATATAACTATTAATACATATTAATATACTATAAAGCTGAATTCCATGAACTCAGCTCCTCTGTAAAAAATTAAGGCACACTATGAGTTAAGTCAAGTGAAGTGTATGAGATGTCCTGGGCTTAGCTCCCATATTTACATCTTACAGCTTTATAGTACTCCTGGAGGACAGCTATCACTGTAGATCCAGGAGAGCGACGCTGATCTTTGTGAGCTCTGCATTTTGAACAGGAGAGTCGTTGCAGCTGCTATGCCCGCCCCTTCCCCCCTCCTACCCAATCACAGAAACATTGGTATTATGTGTACACATTTACAAAATACAAAGGCTTCTGTGAATGGGCAGCAGAAGGGGGAGGTGGGCATAGTTGATCTGTGTGTTTCTTTCGTTCCAGCAGAGCAATAAACCTATCAAATGTAAAAATAACAGAAATAAGCCAAATATGTCACACATTACCTTGGACTTAACTCATAGCGTGCCTTCACTTTTTACAAAGTGGCTGAATTCCTGGAGTTCCACTTTAATGAAATAGACTACCTTTTTCTCAGATTTCTGAATATTTATATTGGTAGTTGTTTAAGAATATACATTTTATATATGAGCAATGTATAGTTCTGTCATTTAAAGCTGTGCTTAGCTGGCTATACTTAGCCCCTGTTCACACTGGGACGACTTGTCAGGCGACCTAGTCGCCTGACAAGTCGCCTCCCGTTCTGTGCTATGGAACCG
This sequence comes from Lithobates septentrionalis, assembly GCA_037952835.1. Classification (NCBI taxonomy): domain Eukaryota; kingdom Metazoa; phylum Chordata; class Amphibia; order Anura; family Ranidae; genus Lithobates; species Lithobates septentrionalis. Next base: position 2,748,645 of record JBBDGP010002445.1, read on the forward strand.
TTCTAAGGGGAGCGACGCAAGTCGCTCCGACTTAGAAAAAGGTTCCTGTACTACTTTGGGGGCGACTTGCATAGACTTCTATACAGAAGTCGGTTTGCAAGTCGCCCGGGCAGTCGTGTGCAGGTCGCCTCGGTGAGGCAATCTGCAAGTCGTGCCGCCTTTTTTGTTGTACAAATTGATGATAAATAAACAAACATTATTGCCTGTTGTAAATTCCAAGAACAAAACATTAGCTAACCATTGATAGGAAGGGGAGATATTGGATGATATCATTTATAGAAAAATTATCCTTTACAAAAAGTTGCTTTCACCAAATGTCATCAATAGACATGCTTGTTTTTACAAGCAATTACAATTACAATCTAAGGCTTCATTCAACCATGGGTTTGAGCATTTACGGCGATTTTGGAGATTATTTTTATGTTTTTTTTTCTCAGGCGTATTTAGGGTTGAGGGTTTTTGTTTTAGCCAATGGAAATCTAGTTACTCACAAGAAGAGATGGTGGTCCAGACTAGAAAATGCAAATTTTTTAGTTATCTTTCAGGTGCTCCCATTGTCTATAGAGCCAAAAATGCCCAATTCTGCGTCAAAAGTAGCTATAGGAGAATAAGCGTTCATATGAGTGCAGGCACAATATAAAACCATTAGATTTTGATTTTGAGTTTCAAGCTACAAAACAAAACAAAATCACGGTCAATGGTCAGGCTCGAAGACCACCGAGCAGGATAAGTATGCAAGTAGGTTACCCTGGTGGATGACACAGATTCACCTGAGGTGCAGAGTCTAAGGACTAACTGGTATTCACCAGAGCTCCTGATGGTGTAGATGGATTTCGCTTGATGTTAGCACCAGGACATGGTCCTCAGGACCGCCTCACCAGGAGGTGGGCAACCCTGGGTCCGGTAGGAGATATAACAGGTACGGATCAAGCAGAAGTGTAGTCAGTAAACATGTCAAAGGTTTGTACAAGTGGTTGCAAGTTGGGATCAAGTGGAAGCATAGTCGAGGAACGAGCTAAAGATCAATAACTAGTGGTAGTGAAGATATGGGTGGCAGCAGAGAGCAACAATAATCAGAATAAGAAGATATGGATGGCTGAAGAGAGCAACAATAATCTGGCAAACAGGAGGTGCACAGGCATAGCTGAATAGGAAGTTCATGGGAGAAGCAGAGTTCAAGGTTCACCAGAAACAGGGTTCAAGGCAAAGGCAAGATTGTCCAAGGATGTGTCCAGAGCACTGTCTAGCATCTCAGGTGGCTCAACAAGCACAGATGCTGCCAGACACTGCAGAAGTTGCAGGTTCAGATCAGGGTCCTGACAAAACACTTGTTGTGAATCTGTGCTAAAATATCTTTACTGCTGTTCAAATAACCAACAGCCTTAAACAATGATCACCCTAAATTGAAGTCATAAAACAAGAAATTATGTTACTATATTTAATTCACTTTCAGTAATAGAAACATTATGAATATCTTCCAAATTGCATTAAGAAATGTTCCAATTAATGCCTGCCTAATGGTACTCACAAAAATGACTACACATATTTGCAACCATTTAATAGTGTATGGAGGAAAATGTTAGAAGTAGATCACCTCTGAGTTTTGGAATTTCAGCTTGGTTGACACCACAAAATAATTATTGGATACTGTTTACCATATACTGTGCATATGCACTAACAGTGGATGTGGTTGTGAATTAGAAAGCTGATTTTTTATTTTGCGTTCCTGTGGATTGACTGTGGGTATAGGGCTCTGTATATGGAGGTTTTCTTTATTTACTTTTTTTTTATTGGTTGAACCATACGGACTTGTGTCTTTTTTTCAACCTGACTAACTATGTAAATGTGATCTTTCAAGGAAGTAATTCACCCATATCCATATTTCCGTTTTGGGTGGAAATGTAATACATAGGAGAATGCACTTTTTAAAAACTGGTGCTAAACAGACTAGACCGAGAACATGCATTGCCCTCAGCTACTTTCCCTAAGTTCTGCAACTCCACAAATGTCCTACCAGAACAGCTCGTAATAGTCAACAACTGTTTACAGACTTGACATCCAGTCATCTACAAGACACCCAATAAGGAATCAACATGCAAAGGCTGTGCATTGGCCAAACTATACCATACTTAGAAGGAAAACAGCACAACCTAGAAAGGCATAAAGTTCCCAAATCCACTCAGATGTACTTCTCAAAGCAGGACCTGAGATGCCGTCTAAATTAGATGAATCATTAATTCTCTTCTGTCATATTTTGGGGAACATGACTGATACTCTATCTTCATAGGGGAAGCTAACCTTGCTTGACCCTCACTGATGCCTTTCATCCTCCAGTGTGAGCAATCAGAGGCGTAGCTTGAAGCTTGTGGGCCCCAATGCAAAAGTTGACCTGGCGCCCCCCCCCCCCCTCACTACTTCCATTGTGCGTGCAGATACATCCACCGCACGCCAAGATACTCAAAGTGGCTTAAGAGTTTTGAGTTCCCAGAGTTCCTCTTTACATCAGGGGACAGGGATTACCGCTGGAGAATCAGAGGACAGGGACCTCTGGCAGGTCACTTGGCAGAGCTCCTTTCCGATCCCAGCACTGTATACAGCCCCCCCCCCCCCCCCCCCATACACTACACAGGGCTGAAATCACATTCCTTTACACACAGTCTGTCAGTCTTCACAGGGTGTATCTGGCTTTTATGTTGCCCTTCTGACATGTGAAATTCTCTGGTCGGAATGGCAGTGTAGTTGCAGTAGGCAGATACACCCTGTGCAGATCATGGCTAACTGGCTGTGTTGTAAAAGAATGTGTTTTCAGCCCTGTGGAGGAGGAACAGTATAGAGTGCTGTAATGGGATAGCAGTTCAGCAGCTGGGCATAGCATGCAGGGTGGAGGGGGTGGTCAGGGGGCTTTGGGGGGGGGCAACTTAGATCTGGGAGGGCAAAGCCATGTGACACAAAATCTGAAGCCTGCAGCCCTTCAGGGGCCCCCAAGGAGGTTTTAAGGGATTAGACATCCCCGGGTGGGGGAGTACAGAGAATCCCAGCTGGTGACTAGGAGACTCTGAGAAGTGTCATTCCTCACCAGTGACATCGGTCCCATCGTGACTACAGGACGGCACTCTCCTCCTCTTGCCTCGTTGAGCTCGGTTACCATTCCATGTTGCCAGCACACAGCACAGACACTTCCCCATCTTGGGCTGTTCTCACCTCCTGCTCCTCTCCATTCATAAAATGGCTCACAGCTTCTCCCCAGCCAATGGGAACAGAGGGGTGTGGACTGTGGAAGGCAAAGTAGAAGCCTAGTACTGGAGCATGGCTGTGGGGCCCTAGGGCAGGTCGGAGCTGGATTTTGTGCAGGATATGATAATATGACAGGGAGGCTGCAGGGGCCCCCTGGAGCTAGGGGCAGGGTTGCAATTGTGACCCCTGCAACACCATATGCTACGCCCATGTGAGCAATGAATAGCTTCTCAGCCAGTCTTTGGTATTTTATCTGGGGAAGCCCACTTTGTTTTTTCACTTTCAGGGGCTTGTCTTTTCTCCCATAGAGTTAATCGGGTTGATTTACTAAGGGAAATAGATTGTTCATTTTGCAAGGGAATTTCCCCTTAGCTTTGTAAATGTGGTGAAAATTCACTTTGCAAAAAATAATCATTAACAAGGAAAATGTAAAAAAAACTGTATTTTTGCCCATACATGATCGGATGATAGAAGTCAGCAGAACTTCACTAAGCTAAGACAAAATTCTCTTACAAAGTAACATCCTATTTGCCTTTAGTAAATCAACCTCACTTGCAATAAGATCACTTCATGTTCCTCCCAGACATTTTTTTTTGGTTCTGTAACACTCTTGTAAAAAACTGAGCAGCCAGGCTGCACTCCCAGGAGCCCTCACACCAACCATCAATCAATTCTGTAAAGGGGACCTGTCCCACCTTTGGAGATTAGGGATGAGCCGAACACCCCCTGGTTCGGTTCGCACCAGAACAGACAAAAAATTTGTGCAAACATGCGAAAACCATTAAAATCTATGGGAAACAAACGTGCAAAATCAAAAGTGTTCATTTTAAAGGCTTATATGCAAGGTATTGCCCAAAAAAGTGTTTGGGGACCCGGGTCCTGCCCCAGGGGACATGTATCAGTGCAAAGAAAAGGTTTTTAAAATGTCATTTTTTTCCAGAGCAGTGATTTTAAGAATGCTTAAAGTGAAACACTAAAAATGAAATAATACTTTTGGTACCTGACTCCGGACGTGCTCCATGATCTCTACCCCTCTAGTTCTGACCGCTGTTGGCGTTGTCAGGGGGATAGAGGCACCCTTTTTCATATCTACTGGCCTGCCCTTTAACCACTTCAGCCCCGGAAGGATTTACCCCCTTCCTGAGCAGAGCACTTTTTGCGATTTGGCACTGCGTCGTTTTAACTGGCAATTGCACGGTCGTACAACGTTACACCAAAACAAAATTTACGTCATTTTTTTTCTCACAAATAGAGCTTTCTTTTGGTGGTACTTGATCACCTCTGTGGTTTTTATTTTTTGCGCTATAAACAAAAAAGTGCGTCAATTTTGAAAAAAAAAGCTATATTTTTTACTTTTTGCTATAATAAATATCCCCCAAAAATATATATATAAAAAAAAAACATTTTCTCCTCAGTTTAGGCTGATATGTATTCTTCTACATATTTTTGGTAAAAAAAATCATAATAAGCGTATATTGATTGGTTTGCACAAAAGGTATAGCTTCTACAAAATAGGGGATAGATTTATGGCATTTTTATTATAATTTTTTTATATTAGTAATGGCGGTGATCTGCGATTTTTATTGTGTCTGCAACATTGCGGGGGACACATCAGACACTTTTGACACTATTTTGGGTCCATTGTCTTTATTACAGCGATCAGTGCTATAAAAATGCACTGATTACTGTGTAAATGACACTGGCAAGAAAGGGGTTAAACATTAGGGGGCGATCAAGGGGTTAAGTGTGTCCTAGGAAGTGAATTCTAACTGTAGGGGGGATGGGCTCACTACAACATGAGGAGCAGTAGATCTCTGTCATGTTGCTAGGCAGAACAGGGAAATGCCTTGTTTACATAGGCATCTCTCCGTTCTGCCGCTCCGGGACACGATCGCGGGACACCGGCGAACATCAAGTCCGTGGGACCTGCGGGCACGGCCACGCACTACACCGCCAGCGTGCGCACGCCCACTAGTCCGCAAATTGAAGGGGCCGTACAGGTACGCCCATTTGCCCACCGCTGCCATTGTGCCGACTAGGGATGAGCTTCGTGTTCGAGTCGAACCCATGTTCGACTCGAACATCGGCTGTTCGACCGTCCGTCGAATTGCGAACGATATGGGCCGTTCGCGCCAAATTCGTGTGGCGCGTCACGGCCCATAATTCACTGCGGCATCGCAGTGCATTGCTGGCTGATGATTGGCCAAGCATGCACTATGACCCGCATGCTTGGCCAATCACAGCGCCGTCAGTAGAGAGAGCTGTAATTGGCCAAAGCCAGGGTGGCTTTGGCCAATTATGGCTCAGGGGATTTAGTACACACCCCACACTATATAAGGCCGCCTGCACGGCGGCCCTGTGTAGTGTGTGTTCCGGTGTGCTGAGAGATAGAGAGAGAGAGAGACAGTGTCATTTGATTTGAGTTAGATAGATTAGGCAGAACAGTCAGTCAGTTAGCTGCACTTACAGTGTATTGTGTATATATATGCATCCCAGGTGTTGCATATATATATATACACTGTATTCAGTTTAGCTAGATCCGTTCCTGTTATCTTCTATCTAGACTATTTAGTGCAGTGTGTCCTGCTCACAGTGTTCAGCTAGATCCGTTCCTGCTATTTACATTCAGTGCAGTGCGTCCTGCTCACAGTGTTCAGCTAGATCCGTTCCTGCTATTTACATTCAGTGCAGTGCGTCCTGCTCACAGTGTTCAGCTAGATCCGTTCCTGCTATTTACATTCAGTGCAGTGCGTCCTGCTCACAGTGTTCAGCTAGATCCGTTCCTGCTATTTACATTCAGTGCAGTGCGTCCTGCTCACAGTGTTCAGCTAGATCCGTTCCTGCTATTTACATTCAGTGCAGTGCGTCCTGCTCACAGTGTTCAGCTAGATCCGTTCCTGCTATTGACATTCAGTGCAGTGCGTCCTGCTCACAGTGTTCAGCTAGATCCGTTCCTGCTATTTACATTCAGTGCAGTGCGTCCTGCTCACAGTGTTCAGCTAGATCCGTTCCTGCTATTTACATTCAGTGCAGTGCGTCCTGCTCACAGTGTTCAGCTAGATCCGTTCCTGCTATTTACATTCAGTGCAGTGCGTCCTGCTCACAGTGTTCAGCTAGATCCGTTCCTGCTATTTACATTCAGTGCAGTGCGTCCTGCTCACAGTGTTCAGCTAGATCCGTTCCTGCTATTTACATTCAGTGCAGTGCGTCCTGCTCACAGTGTTCAGCTAGATCCGTTCCTGCTATTTACATTCAGTGCAGTGCGTCCTGCTCACAGTGTTCAGCTAGATCCGTTCCTGCTATTTACATTCAGTGCAGTGCGTCCTGCTCACAGTGTTCAGCTAGATCCGTTCCTGCTATTTACATTCAGTGCAGTGCGTCCTGCTCACAGTGTTCAGCTAGATCCGTTCCTGCTATTTACATTCAGTGCAGTGCGTCCTGCTCACAGTGTTCAGCTAGATCCGTTCCTGCTATTTACATTCAGTGCAGTGCGTCCTGCTCACAGTGTTCAGCTAGATCCGTTCCTGCTATTTACATTCAGTGCAGTGCGTCCTGCTCACAGTGTTCAGCTAGATCCGTTCCTGCTATTTACATTCAGTGCAGTGCGTCCTGCTCACAGTGTTCAGCTAGATCCGTTCCTGCTATTTACATTCAGTGCAGTGCGTCCTGCTCACAGTGTTCAGCTAGATCCGTTCCTGCTATTTACATTCAGTGCAGTGCGTCCTGCTCACAGTGTTCAGCTAGATCCGTTCCTGCTATTTACATTCAGTGCAGTGCGTCCTGCTCACAGTGTTCAGCTAGATCCGTTCCTGCTATTTACATTCAGTGCAGTGCGTCCTGCTCACAGTGTTCAGCTAGATCCGTTCCTGCTATTTACATTCAGTGCAGTGCGTCCTGCTCACAGTGTTCAGCTAGATCCGTTCCTGCTATTTACATTCAGTGCAGTGCGTCCTGCTCACAGTGTTCAGCTAGATCCGTTCCTGCTATTTACATTCAGTGCAGTGCGTCCTGCTCACAGTGTTCAGCTAGATCCGTTCCTGCTATTTACATTCAGTGCAGTGCGTCCTGCTCACAGTGTTCAGCTAGATCCGTTCCTGTTATCTTCCTACTGACAGGCAGGCTTGTCTGGTTACAGTATATAAAGCTACCTGAAGAAAATTACAGGTGTTCTTTTTCATCCTATTAGTACCACGGTCAGGCAGCTAGACTATTTACATTTAGTACAGTGTGTCCTGCTCACAGTGTTCAGCTAGATCCGTTCCTGTTATCTTCCTACTGACAGGCAGGCTTGTCTGGTTACAGTATATAAAGCTACCTGAAGAAAATTACAGGTGTTCTATCCCAGCTTAGTGCAGCTACAGGCCATTAGTATGTCTGGAAGGCCAAGAAGGAGAGGCAGACAGTCACAAGCCAATAAGAGAGGGCAAGCAGGCTCTGTGTCTAGTGCTGGTCGTGGAGACGGTGCATCCTCATCAGCACGTGGCCATGGGACACGCTTGGCCTTTTTTTCGGCAGCTGGCCGTGTTGAGCCGCAACATGTGGAAGACTTGGTCGAGTGGATGACCAAGCCGTCCTCATCCTCCTCATCCTCTCTCACCCATGCCCAGGGTGCTTTGTCTGGCAAAGCAGCGGCCTCTTCCCTCAGCTCAATGTCATCAGTGACTCCTTCCCTAGCTCCACCATGTCCTCATGAGGATTCCCTCGAACTGTTTGACCACAGTGTTGGGTACATGCTCCAGGAGGATGCCCAGCGTTTGGAAGGCTCTGATGATGATACTGAGCTCGATGAAGGCAGTAACATGAGCACGGACAGAGGGGGTGCCCAAGAAGGACAGCAATCTGGCAGTCATGCTCCCCCTGCTGCAGCATACTGCCAGGTTTGCTCCAGTGATGAGGAGGGAGGGGATGATGAGGTCACTGACTCAACGTGGGTGCCTGATAGGAGAGAGGAGGAGGAGGAGGAGGAGGAGGCGGCACATCACCAACGAGGCAGGATGCCCTCCAGGGGCCAGCCTAAGGGCAGCACATTGACTGCATCACACCCCAAAGCTCCACATGTGCAGGGCGCTGCAGTCTCTGCGCGTTATTCAAAAAGTTCTTTGGTGTGGGCCTTTTTTGAGACGAGTGCATCAGATCGCACCGCTGCTATTTGCAACATATGTCTCAAGCGTATCTCGCGTGGCCAAAACATCTCCCGCTTGGGTACCACATGCTTGACCAGACATATGTTGACCTGCCATGCAGTTCGTTGGCAAGCGTATCTGAAAGACCCACACCAAAGAACAAAGAGGATCTCTCCTTGCTCCTCATCAGCTGAGATTTCCAACCCCACTAGACCTTCAGTCCTCTCTGAGACCTGCAGTGAGAGGAATGAAGGTGTAGAATTAGGTGTGTCACAGCCAAGTACTTGTGGGCAATCTGCTTTTGGTACACCGACGTCAGATTGTACCAGGCAAATTTCCCTGCCCCAGCTGCTGCACCGCCGAAAGAAGTTTGCTCCCAGCCATCCACATGCCCAGCGGTTGAATGCTAGCTTGGCAAAATTGCTAGCACTTCAACTGCTGCCTTTTCAGTTGGTAGACTCTGCCCCCTTCCGTGAGTTTGTGGAATGTGCGGTTCCTCAGTGGCAGGTACCCAAACGCCACTTTTTCTCACGGAAGGCGATTCCGGCTCTCTACCGGCATGTGGAAGGCAATGTCCATGCCTCGCTGGACAGGGCGGTCAGCGGTAAGGTGCATATTACCGCTGACTCATGGTCCAGCAGGCATGGACAGGGACGTTACTTAAGTTTCACGGCGCATTGGGTGACTCTGCTGGCAGCTGGGAAGGATGCAGGACAAGGTGCAGTAGTGTTGGAGGTTGTTCCGCCACCACGCCTCCAAAATGCTGATTGTGACACACCTCTCTCCTCCACCCCCTCCTCTTCTTCTTCCTCCATGGCCTCTTCCTCGGAACCAGCGGTGCTCCGTAGGCGTTCAAGGGGCTACGCAAGTACGCAGGCCAAAAGATGCCATGCGGTGCTTGAGCTGGTGTGCTTGGGGGACAGGAGCCACACTGGGGCAGAGGTTCTGTCAGCTCTGCAGGGGCAGGTTCAGAGGTGGTTGACGCCACGCCAACTTAAGGCAGGAATGGTGGTTTGCGACAATGGCACCAACCTCCTCTCTGCCCTCCGACAGGGACAACTGACCCATGTGCCCTGTTTGGCTCACGTCCTTAACTTGGTGGTGCAGCGGTTCTTGGGCAGGTACCCGGGCTTACAGGATGTCCTGAGGCAGGCCAGGAAAGTCTGTGTGCATTTCCGCCGGTCATATAATGCCAGTGCTCGGCTGACGGACCTCCAAAAGGAGTTTAACCTGCCCAAGAACCGCCTAATCTGTGACATGCCCACCAGGTGGAACTCGACGTTGGCCATGCTGCAGCGGCTGCACACGCAGCAGAGGGCCATCAATGAGTACCTGTGCGACTATGGCACCAGGACAGGGTCAGGGGACCTTGGTTTTTTTTCCCCACGCCAGTGGGCCATGATCAGGGATGCATGCACTGTCCTGTCACCATTCGAGGAGGCCACGAGGATGGTGAGCACTGACAGTGCATGCATCAGTGACACTGTCCCCCTTGTCCACCTGTTGGAGCACACGCTGCGTGGAATAATGGACAGGGCACTTGAGGCAGAACAGAGGCAGGAAGAGGAGGACTTCCTTAGCTCTCAAGGCCCCCTTTATCCAGACAGTGTTCCTGCGTGCCCGCCGATCACACAGGAAGAGGACGAGGAGGAGGAGGAGGAGGAGGAGGAAGATTGTGTCAGTATGGAGGTGGAGCCTGGCACTCAGCATCAGCAGTCTTTAAGGGATCAGTCCCAAGGAACACATGGACTTGTACGTGGCTGGGAGGAGGTGGCTGCGGACGTTGTTGTCCTTAGTGACCCAGAGGACTCCGGACCGAATGCCTCAGCAAACCTACGCTGCATGGCCTCCCTGATCCTGCAAAGCCTGCGTAAGGATCCTCGTATTCGTGGTATCAAGGAGAAGGACCAATACTGGCTGGCAACCCTCCTTGATCCACGTTACAAGGGTAAGGTTGCGGACCTTATCTTGCCATCGCAGAGGGAGCAGAGGATGAAACATCTTCGGGAGGCCTTGCAGAAAGGTCTGTGCAACGCGTTCCCAGAGACTGGGAGGTTACAAACTCCTGTTTCTGGACAACGTGTTGCTGAGGCTTCGGTCAGTCAAAGAAGGAGCGGTGGAGAAGGTGGCCGTCTGACCGATGCGTTCAGACAATTTTTTGGTCCGCAGCCCCAAGGTATGATCGGTTCCAGCAACCATCGCCAGCGTCTGTTTTACATGGTGCAGGAATACCTAGGGGCAAGATCAGACTTGGACACCTTTCCCACCGAAAATCCTCTGGGTTACTGGGTCTTGAGGATGGATCACTGGCCAGAGCTTGCACAGTATGCAATTGAGCTACTGGCCTGTCCTGCATCCAGCGTTCTTTCGGAACGTACATTCAGTGCTGCTGGAGGCGTGGTAACCGATCACAGGGTGCGTCTGTCCACTGACTCGGTCGATCGGCTGACCTTCATAAAAATGAATCAGTCTTGGATCACCACCAGCTACCAAGCACCTGATGCTGATGTAACTGAATAATTTTTTTCAGATCCCTTCAAAGACTGCCTATGCTGATGCTGAGTGATTATCCCTGAGTAATTATCCTCTTCCTCCTCAATCATCACGCTGATAGCTTGTAAGAACATTTTTGGTTCTGGGCGCCACCACCAGTGCCTAAGGCACAATTTTTCAGCCCCTGTATAACAGGGGCGTGTAATTACAATTTTTGATGTAATACTTTGCAGCACGGCTCGTTCCTGCATTCCAACTAGAGTGTCTGTGAGGGGTTGCAGTGTTGTGGCACCAGCACCAGTGCCTAAGGCCCAATTTTTCTGCCCCTGTCTAACAGGGGCGTGTAATTACAATTTTTGATGCAATACTTTGCAGCAGTGCTCGTTCCTGCGTTCCAACTAGAGTGTCTGTGAGGGGTTGCAGTGTTGTGGCACCAGCACCAGTGCCTAAGGCCCAATTTTTCTGCCCCTGTCTAACAGGGGCGTGTAATTACAATTTTTGATGCAATACTTTGCAGCAGTGCTCGTTCCTGCGTTCCAACTAGAGTGTCTGTGAGGGGTTGCAGTGTTGTGGCACCAGCACCAGTGCCTAAGGCCCAATTTTTCTGCCCCTGTCTAACAGGGGCGTGTAATTACAATTTTTGATGCAATACTTTGCAGCAGTGCTCGTTCCTGCGTTCCAACTAGAGTGTCTGTGAGGGGTTGCAGTGTTGTGGCACCAGCACCAGTGCCTAAGGCCCAATTTTTCTGCCCCTGTCTAACAGGGGCGTGTAATTACAATTTTTGATGCAATACTTTGCAGCAGTGCTCGTTCCTGCGTTCCAACTAGAGTGTCTGTGAGGGGTTGCAGTGTTGTGGCACCAGCACCAGTGCCTAAGGCCCAATTTTTCTGCCCCTGTCTAACAGGGGCGTGTAATTACAATTTTTGATGCAATACTTTGCAGCAGTGCTCGTTCCTGCGTTCCAACTAGAGTGTCTGTGAGGGGTTGCAGTGTTGTGGCACCAGCACCAGTGCCTAAGGCCCAATTTTTCTGCCCCTGTCTAACAGGGGCGTGTAATTACAATTTTTGATGCAATACTTTGCAGCAGTGCTCGTTCCTGCGTTCCAACTAGAGTGTCTGTGAGGGGTTGCAGTGTTGTGGCACCAGCACCAGTGCCTAAGGCCTAATTTTTCAGCTCCTGTTCAACAGGGGCATGTAATTACAATTCTTGATCTAATATTTCACAGCAGGGCCCTGTGAGGGCTTACAGTGTTTTGGCCACAGCAACACCTAAGGCCCAAATTTCTGCTGAGTATATAGGGCAGGACCCTACTTTCAAACATCTAACTTACAAACGACTCCTACTTGCAAACGGAAGGAGACAACAGGAAGTGAGATGAAATCTACCCATAGGAAGGGAAATTCTCTCATGTAAGAGTTAATATGGGAAAACAATTTCTCCTTTCCACTGATGCTTTCCAATCCTTGTTCCACAAAAAAACCCAAATTTTCAAAAAACATTTTTCATTGGGACAAAAAAGTGAGGTGAAATCTTCTGAAGAGGAGGAAAGACGCAAAACAAATGTCACAGGGGTGATAACCCTTCCCTATGTTTTCCAAAAAGCTTAGAAAAGATTTTTTGGCTGGAGCTAAACACATTAAAAATGTTCAAAATTACAAAGAGATTCTACTTAACAACAAACCTACAGTCCCTGTCTTGTTTGCACCGCCTGTATACTGCTGTTCAGAGTATATAGGGACCTTTCCTTATTTTAATTTGGGTGCGGGGTTCCCCTTAATATCCATACAAGACCCAAAGGGCCTGGTAATGGACTGGGGGGTACCCATGCCGTTTGTCTCACTGATTTTCATCCATATTGCCAGGACCCGACATGACATTAAACCCGCAAGCAGTTTTAAATTAGATTTTTTCCTTTAAAAATGACATTTGGTGCAGGGACTGTTCTAAACATGGGAAACACGCGTCACTTTACAGGCATACTATAGACACCCCCCAGGTACGATATTTAAAGGAATATTTCACTTTTTTTTTTTTTACTTTAAGCATCATTAACCTCCCTGGCGGTATGATTCTTTCTGATTTTAGGTGCTGAAAGCGGTACAATTATTTTGCAATGAAATTTGGCGTTTTATATTGTAGGTATTTAATTATTAACAATAACACACTTAAATCTGTCCAAACAAGAGTCTAGTAGATATCCCAGGTATGATAAAGTTTGAAACACAAAAACATAAATTATAATATAATAAAAAAAAAATAATAATTATAAAAAAGAAAAATAAATAGTAATAAAATAAATTTCCACACGATTCACTATCGCTCAATTCTGCAAGTGTTCTAATTTACTATCGCAGTTTTCTAGCTGGTCTAAAGCCACTTTTGACGTAAAGGGACACTTTTTGGTTGCTATGGACAATCTCCAGTTTCCAGGCAGAAAGAACAGTATATGCAATATAAAACTGCATGCAGGGCATGGGCCAGAGCACTGGGGACAAATGGGATGTGAAATGATTTCATACAGTACTGTAATCTGTAAGATTACAGTACTGTATGTGTTATGATTTTTACATTTTTTTGAATTTGCCGCCAGGCTCCGCCCCCGTGCGTCGCGACGCTCGCAGGGAACGGAGCCTGGCACGGAGAGGCTTCGGAGGAGGACGGAGCCCTCGGACAGTGCGGGGGACATCGCAGGATCCCGGGGACAAGGTAAGTAAGGAGGCACCAGGATCCTGCGATGTAATCCCGAGTGTGGCTCGGGGTTACCGCTAATGGTCCTGAAATGTAACCCCGAGCCACACTCGGGAAAACCGCCAGGGAGGTTAAAATCACTGCTCCCGAAAAAACGGCCGTTTTTAAAAGTTTTTTTTGCATTGATACATGTCCCCTGGGGTAGGACCCGGGTCCCCAAACCCTTTTTAGGACAATACCATGCAAATTAGCCTTTAAAATGAGCACTTTTGATTTTGAACGTTCGAGTCCCATAGACGTCAATGGGGTTCTAACGTTCGTGCGAACTTTCGGTCCGTTCGCGGGTTCTGGTGCGAACCGAACCGGGGGGTGTTCGGCTCATCCCTAGTGCCAACGTATATCAGCATGCAGCGGTCGGCAAGTGGTTAATAGCTCCATTTTGGCACTCAACAAAACAACTACTGACCCGCCTCTTCAAGGTGCCAATACCCATGACACCGAAATTCTTGTTGGGCCTCTCTCAATTGAAAATAGCCAAACCCTATAAGAAATTACTTAGACACATTCTCACGGCTACACGATGCCTGGTTGCCCTTAACTGGAAGAAACGCTCACCACCTTCCCTGGAAGCCCTGTATACTAGGGTCAAGGATGTTGAGCTTATGGAGAAAATGACCACTAGGATACAGGACAGACTAGTAGATCACAATAAGGTCTGGGAGCTGTGGCATCTCTGGTAGGATCCACCTTGAGGCGGTGATGGAGCCAAAGCCGTAACTCTCTACTTTTCTTTCTCTCTCCCCCCTAAAGCCCCATACACACTATCAGATTTTCTGTTGATTTTTGTCTTCAGTTTTACCAAAACCATATAATATGAGGTCAGACCTTAGGAGTTTCATTTTGTATGCAATCAGGCAGGCCCTTGCCCTACATGGTTTTGGTAAATCTGAAGACAAAAATCAGCAGAAAATCTGATAGTGTGTATGGGACTTTACTCTCTTTATTCTTCTCTTTTCCCTCTCCCCTTCTTGTTACTCTCCATGCAATGTTTTGTATGATACCAGACTTCAGGTACCGCTTAACACTGTTCTAAAGCAATGTTATCACTGAAGTTGAAATGTATAATGCTAATTTTGTAGAAGGTTCTAACCTTCTCAATGCTACTGCGTTCTTTCACGCATTGTTTTATTTTTCTCTTAGATTCTTGTACTGTTTTTCTATTGAGACAACCAATAAAAATTGTTTATTTGAAAAAAAAAAATTAAAAATGAAATATTTCTTTAAATATCGTGCCTGGGGGGTCCCCCTTAGTCTGCCTGTAAAGTAGCGCATTTTCCCCATGTTTCTAACAGTACCGCAGCAAAATGACATTTCTAAAGGAAAAACTTGTTATAGCAAAAACACAGTTAAATGGTCCTCTTCTTTTGGGGAGCTCTTTTGTTTTGTTTCCAGGAATATAATGGACAAATATGTTATCCATTTGTTCTAAAATATACCCAGACGTAAAAAAATAAGAAGGTTTTCATTCTGCATATTTTTAGCTCTACGGAGTCACTGACCAAATTTGTTTTTTTTGGTTTTAACTTCATTGAGGAGAGTTAAATAGCCTTGAACTATAAGGGAAAGTTCTCACCAAGTCCCCAAGAGAAATAGGATGCCAGCGGGTGATTTATCTCACCAACATTCATCAGTTCTGAGCGGACTGACCCTATTATAAATGTTCAGTTAACAGTAATTTGCCAGCTAATGTACTGCATACAATAAAATCCGTCTTTAAATGTTCCATGGTATTGGAACTTTTATATTGATTTTTGGGATGCTTCAAGATGCTTCATCACATCGATCGGTCTTTATTTTAAGATTAGTGGCTGTTTAAAAGGAATTGGCTGTCAAGCTCCAGAAGTTGTGGGTGAGACAAGAATGAACTTGGACTGATGAACTAGAAAGAAAATGAGCGCTTTAGCAATGGGACCATGATATATTCCAAACACTAGATCTTGTACTTTATTCTAAAGCTGTCAACTGGTTATAAATTATATCAAATGAATTCTGAATCGCAGTTTAATGTATAACATTTTTTATATTGTGAGCCGTGACCGGAATATAAACAGCGTTTTAATTTGGTTCAGAGCTTTCTGGAGACAAAAAAAGTTCAGAGCAGTTTAATGTGTTTATGCTCAATTACTATTATGTTCTAATTTTCAGTTGCGGTGACTGAGCTAAGCTCTTTCTAGGTACTGTAATCAGCTACATAATTGTGTCACTGGGGGGCACTGGACTCCCGGTGCTTAATCTCTAGAAAAGTATTTAGGAGTCTTGAGGACATGAATAAGTTATGAGAACTACAGTGCTGCTTCACTACATTAAAGGCATTGCAGAGGATTAACAGCTCCACTAGAATGCAATCAACTACAATGGAAGATTTATACAGGAAAATAAAGTATTCCCATACATTACGCGTTTTTTCTGAAACTTACTATGGATGGGTTCCTGCTTGCGTTGACACTTTATAATTTGTTTCCCTCCTTCAAGTGATTTTAGGGAAAGTATAACGGCTTGTAGTCAGTATTATTATGTTTATAAGCTTATAAACATTTGTTTTATATCATTTTAAAATGATCTACAGTGCCTTGAAAAAGTTTTCATACCTCTTGAAATTTCCCACATTTTGTCATGTTATAGTCAAACACGTAAATGTATTTTATTGGGATTTTATGTGATAGACCAACACAAAGAGGCACATAATTGTGGAGTGGAAGGAAAATGATAAATGGTTTTCACATTTTTTTTACAAATATGTGAAAAATGTGGCGTGCATTTGTATTCAGCTCCCCCTGAGTCAATATTTTGTAGAACCACCTTTCACTGCAATTACAGCTGCAAGTAATTTTGGGGATGTCTCTACCAGCTTTGCACATCTAGAGAGTGACATTTTTGCCCATTCTTCTTTGCAAAATAGCTCAAGCTCTGTCAGATTGGATGGAGAGTGTTTGTGAACAGCAATTTTCAAGTCTTGCCACAGATTCTCAATTGGATTTTCAAGTATTTTGCAGAGTCCAACAGGTTTCCTTCTAAGATGTCCCTGTATTTGGTTTCATCCATCTTCCTATCAACTCTGACCAGCTTCCCTGTCCCTGCTGAAGAAAAGCACCCCCATAGCATGATGCTGCCACCACCATGTTTCACAGTTGGGATGGTGTGTTCAGGGTGATGTGCAGTGTTAGTTTTCCGCCACACATAGCGTTTTGCTTTTAGGCCAAAAAGTTAAATTTTGGTCTCATCTGACCACCTTCTTCCACGTTTGCTGTGTACATGGCTTCTTGCAGACTGCACACAGGGTTTCTTATGGCTTTCTTTCAACAATGGTTTTCTTCTTGCCACTCTTCCATAAAGGACAGATTTGTGGAGAACACGACTAATAGTTGTCCTGTGGACAGATTCTCCCACCTGAGCTGTGGATCTCTGCAGCTCCTCCAGGGTTACCATGGGCCTCTTGGCTGCTTCTCTGATTAATGCTCTCCTTGCCCGGCCTGTCAGTTTAGGTGGACAGCCATGTCTTGGTAGGTTTTTAGTTGTGCCATACTCTTTCCATTTTCAGATAATGGATTGAACAGTGATCCATGAGATGTTCAAAGCTTGGGATATTTTTTTATAACCTAACTCTGCTTTAAACTTCTCCACAACTTTATCCCTGACCTGTCTGGTGTGTTCTTTGGCCTTCATGATGCTGTTTGTTCACTAAGGTTCTCTAATAAACCTCTGAAACAGAACAGCTGTTTTATGCTGAGATTAAATTACACACAGGGGGGCTCTATTTACTAATTACGTGACTTCTGAAGGCAATTGGTTCCCCTGGATTTTAGTTTGGGGAACTAATGTAAAGGGGGCTGAATACAAAAGCACACCACACTTTTCAGATATTTATTTGTAAAAAAATAAAAAAAAAATTATCATTTTCCTTCCACTTCACAATTATGTGCCACTTTGTGTTGGTCTATCACATAAAATCCCAATAAAATACATTTACGTTTTTGGTTGTAACATGACAAAATGTGGAAAATTTCTAGGGGTATGAATACTTTTTCAAGGCACTGTATATAAATTCTTCATTGTATTCATAAATATTTTATATAGGCGTGCATTTGTGCCACCCGGTGTCCAGCATTATCTGATACTTAACCACTTCCGCTCAAGAAGGTTTTACCCCCTTCATGACCAGGCCATTTTTTGCTATTTAGCACTTTGCTACTTTAACTGGTAATTGCGCAGTCATGCAACACTGTACCCAAACAAAATTTATTTCATTTTCTCACACAAATAGAGCTTTCTTTTGGTGGTATTTGATCACCACTGGGTTTTTTATTATATAAACGAAAGAAGACCAAGAATTTTGAAAAAAAAAACCACTATTTTTTGCTTTCTACTATGAAACATATCCAATAATAAAAAAAAAAAATGTCCTAAATTATGGCCAAAACGTATTCTGCTACATATCTTTGGTAACAAAAAAATAAAAAATCCCAGTAGGTGTATATTGATTGGTTTGCATGAAAGTTATATCTACAAACTATGGTATAGATACTGGAATTTTTGAGTTATAATGGAACTGTGATCAGTGGAGGCTGGAGATCCATCGGTCGGGGGGGGGGGGGGGGGGGCGACAGATGGACCTGACCACACACTCCCTCGTCGTCACTCCAGCCCGCACTGCACCCACACACCCCTGTCACCAGCTCACTCACCCTGTGCTGACAGGCAGCGGTGGTGGCTTTCTCCCTCTCTCAGTCCGTGTCCTGGACTTCCCTTGCGTTGCGTCTCCTCCTTTCTTCCTCGGTCGTACGTGTTCTCCTCCAATCGGAAGACTTCTCCTGTCAGGCAATCGGGAAATGGGTCTCACGACCCGCTTCCTGATTGGTCGGGAGGAGAGAATCAGTGTGATAATAGCGAATGTTCATTCACAATTGTCACACAACTGGGTGGACTCAGAGTGAAGTGCTCTGCGCCCTGAGCCCACCCTTTTTTGAAGCCTATTGGAGCCTCTGGCTATAATCACATGCTTCAAACCCCCCCCCCATAGGAATCGCATGGATGGGGGGGCGCCACTGCGCCCCTAATGGACAGGCCACCACTGACTTCGATAGTGCGGCAGCCAATCTGACACTAACCAACACTGAGTGGGAACGGACTAACTGCCACTGACGTCACCAGTGACACTAATACAGTGAATAGCGCTAATACTATACATTGACATAGTACTAATGACACTGGCTGAGGAGGGGTTAACATCTAGGGCAATCAGGGGGTTAAATGTGTGCCTAACTATGTGTAATGTGTGCTAATTTTTACTAAATACCTCTGTTTCTTATCCATGCTTTCATTAGGATTATTAGCTCCATCTAGTGGCCATAATGTTGTATTTTCCTCATTCATGCTATTCTTATGAATGACAAACATCTGACCTGGAAAATAGCCTAGTAACATTCAATTATGCCAGAATGAATGTACATGCAGTTTGGCAGGAAGAATTGCTCTGAATTGTCTTTTAAATACACCCCTAAGTGTCCCTACATTCAAAATGCAACTTATTGTGCTCTGTGAGCTGTAAAGCCAAATGTGATGGGAAGTAAGAACTATAAGTTTAACTTTTTGCTTCTGTGAAATGTAACTATTAACTGTGTAATTTACTGGCAAATGTGGAAGGCTTAAGGCTGATCATTACAGCATGTCTATATACGAGAAGATGAGCCATCATTTACAGTAGTGGGCCAAGTCACTTAGATTTCCTTTGGTGGGGAAAGCAGGAGGTGACAGGGCATGAAGAGGACCCAATCAGAGGTCCATTGAATTATAAAATTAGGGCCAAAGGTTTGGTTCATTTTTTTTTTTTTTTTAGCTGCAATGGAATACTGTATGTCCCATATCTGGTAGGCTGATGTTTCCTGTAGAAATACTCTCTTCAGTGATGCCCAGTCCTCTTCACAGAGCAGAACTTCTGGTGCTGCAAGGATTAATAGCTTTGAATTTAACATTGACGTACATTGAGGAACCGCTACCTAATGCAACACATTCACAAAATGATGGGGGAGAGGTGGATTATTGACAGGATCCTCGGCACCATTTGGAAAATTTGTTGCATTCTGTGAAAACAATGCATGGACTTTTGCCAGTGGAGGAGAGAACAGAAAGATGGCAGATGGCTGTCGGGGCCTTCTTCAATGTACTTTAATGTTACATGCATAGGCGTGCGCAGCCTATTAGATTAGGGTGTGCACCGAAAGCTCAAGCACACATACGTGTGTGTATATATATATATATATATATATATATATATATATATATATATATATATTCAAAAGTATTGGGACACCTGCCTTTACACACACATGACCTTTAATGACATATCAGTCTTAGTCCGTAGGGTTCAATATTGAGTTTGCCCACCCTTTGCAGCTATAACGGCTTCAACTCTTCTGGGAAGGCCGTCCACAAGGTTTAGGAGTGTGTCTATGGGAATGTTTGACCATTCTTCCAGAAGGGCATTTTTTGAGGTCAGGACTCTGTGCAGGCCAGTCAAGTTCCTCTACCCCAAACTCGCTCATCCATGTCTTTACGGATCTTGCTTTGTGCACTGGTCAAAATCATTTGGTGGAGGGGGAATTATGGTGTGGGGTTGTTATTCAGGGGTTGGGCTTGGCACCTTAGTGCCAGTAAAGGGAACTCTTCTGTCGTCAGCATACCAAGACACTTTGGACAATTTCATGCTCCAACATGACTGCCCACCAGTGCACAAACAAGGTCCATAAAGACATGGACTTAGCAGGGGTGGTGGGAACTTAACTTCAAGTGCAATCATTCACATTATAACTGTAACGAAAACATATACAATTAAGTGTAACACTCTAAAAAATCACTCTAAAAAAGAAAAATTCCAAAGTCCTATAATGGTGTGAACCTCCCAACTAAAAAGTTGTTGCACTTTAAGGTAATTTGTATTGCAATTATCTGTAGAGGGGTTTCCACCATCCCTGCTAAGGCAGCACTGATGGGCACTGATAGGCAGCACTGATGGGCACTAATAGGCTGCACTGATTGGCAGTGTTGATGGGCACTAATTGGTAGCACTGATGTGCACTGATAGGTGGCAATGATAGGCAGCACTGATAGGTGGCACTGATGGGCGGTACTGATGGGCGCTTATTGTCAGCACTGATTGGCACTTATGGGCACTGATTGGTAGCACTTATAGGCACTGATAGGTTCTGATTCGCTGCACTGATAGGCAGCATTGGTTGGCACTGATTGACAGCATTGGTTGGCACTGATTTACAGCATTGGTTGGCACTGATAGGGTGCACTGACTGGGACTGGTTGCCACTGATAGGCAGCATTGGTTGGCACTAATAGGCAGCATTGGTTGGCACTGATAAGCAGCATTGGTTGGCACTGGTTGGCACTGATAGGCAGAATTGGTTGGCACTGATAAGCAGCTCTGGCACGGATAGGCAGCACTGGTTGGCACGGATAGGCAGCATTGGTTGGCACTGATAAGCAGCACTGGCACTGATAGGCAGCATTGGTTGGCACTGGCACTGATAAGCAACACTGGCACTAATAGGCAGCATTGGTCGGCACTAATAATCAGCACTGATTTGCACTGATAGGCAGCACTGGTTTGCACTGGTTGGCACTGAAAGGCAGAATTGGTTGGCACTGATAAGCAGCACTGGCATGGATAAGCAGTACTGGTTGGCACTGATTGGCAGTACTGGTTGGCACTGATTGGCAGCATTTGTTGGCACTGATTGGCAGCATTGGTTGGCACTGATTGGCAGCACTGGTTGGCACTGATAGGCAGCACTGGTTGGCACTGATAGGCAGAATTAGTTGGCACCTATAAGCAGCAATGGCATGGATAGGCAGTACTGGTTGGCACTGATAGGCAGCATTGGTTGGCACTGAGGATCAGCACTGGCACTGATAGGCAGCATTGGTTGGCGCGAATAAGCAGCACTGGCACTGATAGACAGCATTGGTTGGCACTGATAGGCAGCACTAGTTTGCACTGGTTGGCACTGATAGGCAGAATTTGTTGGCACTGATAAGCAGCACTGGCACGGATAGGCAGTGCTGGTTGGCACTGGCAGCATTGGTTGGCACTGATTGGCAGCATTGGTTGGCACTGGTAGGGGAGAGGGGGAGTTTCACATTCAGGAGATCGTGAGAATTGTCAGAGCTGTTCAGTGTATGAAACTGTCAGATAATGACACTGCATGCAGGGAGAGACACCAGCTGTTAAAAGTCAGCGGTAATGTTGGTGGTGGGCGGGACTGAACAGTTACCAAACAGCAGCCAATAGGATGGGTCTGGGCGGGCCGCTACATTTATCTGGCTCCGCCCTCTCTCTGAAGCAGCCCAATCATTGGCTGGTGTTGGCGCTTGGTCCCGCCCACCCCCGACATCACGGCTGAGTTGTGATGACTTACAACTGAGCCGCGATGTCGAGGGTGGGCGGGACCAAGTGCTATAAACACCAGCCAATGTTTGAGCTGCTTTAGAGAGGGGGCGGGGCCACATAAATGTAGCGGCCCGCCCAGACCCCATCCCATTGGCTTGTGTTTGATGGCCGTTCAGTCCCGCCCACCCCCGACATCACCCTGACATTAAGACAGCTGGTCTCACTTCCTGCATGCAGTGTCATTATCTGACAGTTTCATACACTGATCAGCTCTGGCAATTATAACGATCTGCTGCCTGTGAAACTGTTTCACAGGCAGCACGGGCCACACACTATCTTGGATGCAGTATTTTGGGGCAAATCTTTGGAGACAGCACAGCGTGATTAGGGTGTGCCCAGGCACACCCGGCACACCCCGTGCGCACGCCTATGGTTACATGCAAAGCTATTAACCTGTACTTATATGCACAGCCTGAGATTACAAGGGTGACCTCTTCACAGTTTCTATCCGAGCACCCCTGGATGTTGAGACAGGGACTGCAGGGGTGAAGCAAGTTGTAGACACTGTGAGCAGGAACTTGGGAGCGCTGGTATCTGAGGAGCACAGGTATAGCTGGAGATGAACTGTGGATGCACCCACTTGATGGTGGAGTCAGGTCCTACACCTGGTTAAGTGACAGCTGAATGGACAGACACCAGGACCTAAGCAGAATCAGAGTCAGGAACAGTGGCAGTGCGTCCATAAGGGCGCACGGGCACCGCCCCCTCTCTCCTGCCACCCCCCACTATCACCAATAGATAGATTAATGCATTGCATGAATCTATCTATGGCCTCCGCTGCCATCCCCTTTTCAGGCGCCCGGCCCCTTTTTGGGCACCGGGCGCCTGAATTACAGCTGCGGGGGATGTTTTTGAAGCACCTGATTAGAGCCCTAGGCTCTAATAGGTGTCAAAAAAGGTGACCTGCGAGCGCCGGCCACTCAGCTGTGTTAGAAAAGCGAATGAATATTCGCTTGGCTAACACTAAACCGCCTCTCTGCCCATCAGGTGCTCAGATCTGTTGGGCTGAAACGACAGGCGCTGTGATTGGACGCCTATCAGGTGTCCAAACATAGCAGAGGACGGGAAGAGATGATAGGTGAAGACATCGATGAGCATCGAGGAGCTGTCCCACCAAGACAGAGTAAGTGCAGACAGTGGACACACTGGCAGCATTTGATATGGCACACTGGCAGGATTTGATATGGCACAGTGGGAGCATTTGATATGGCACAGTGGCTGCGTTTGATGGGCACAGTGGTTGCGTTTGATGGCACAGTGGCGGCAATTGATGGGCACAGTGGCTGCATTTGATAGCACAGTGGCTGTGTTTGATGACACAGTGGCGAAAATTGATGGGCACAGTGGTTGCGTTTTAAGGTACAGTGGCTGCGTTTAATGGCACAGTGGCGGCAATTAATGGGCACAGTGGCTGCATTTGATGGCACAGTGGCTGTGTTTGATGACACAGTGGCAAAAATCGATGGTACAATGGTTGCGTTTGATGGTGCAGTGGCTGCGATTGATGGTACAGTGAGGCTGCAATTGATGGGGTTTTTTTCAGAATTTTTTAGTTTGTTTGCGCCCCCCAAAAATTTTGAGCACCAGCCGCCACTGGTCAGAAACAGGCAGAAGTTGGGAACAAATGGGCAGCGAGGTACAGAGTCACTAGGCAGAAGCATGCTGAGTAGTCCAGGCCAGGGTCGGTAGCAAAGGCAGACAGGAAAAAATGAGCAGGCAATTAAAATCCGAGAGCAAAGTCAGAGAGGAAGCTGGGTCAGTACCAGGATCACAAAAGGCCCAACAGGACTGGATCACAGGAACAAGGCTGAAGACATACAGCAAAAGAACTATTGCAGAGTTCAGACTTAAATGGGCAGCAGTGGACATGAATGCATGCTCATAAGAATGTGCTCACCTATACATACATGCACACGCATTAGTCAAACAGCGTGTCTTAGTGTGACAGCTGGCACCACGTTCCTGACACCCCTGCACTGTGAAGAGGACCGGCATTAAAGAAGAGAAGATTTCTATAGGAACCTACAGCCTGCAGGGTCTGGGGCATTCTTTATTACAGCCAGGTTATGTGACTGTAGTTGCAGCTAATTATTTCTTTTTACCAAAACTTCAGCTATAATGTTGACAGATAGACATGTCTGCTTTAAATAGAAAAGGTGCCATATTTGTTTTTTATTAGGGAAGTTCTAGTAGTACATCCCACTCGTTTATATCAAAATACTTATTACCAATTCGATTTTATGGGAAAAAATATAAACCCATACGAAATAAATGAATGAAAAAAATGGATGGATGGATGATTGAATAAAGTTTAGGAAGTTTAGCCTAATTTACCTGAAACCAAACCAATCTCCGAAAGACCTGGAACTCTTGTTTTTGTCTCCGCAGTGTGGCATTATATTGGTGTATGTGGTGGATTCTCCTTCGTCCTCATCCAGCTGATACTGATAACAGCTTTTGCTCACACCTGGAACAAGAACTGGTGAGAGAACCACAAATGTACAACCCATAACTGTATGTGATAGAGTCAGTCACCACATGGGGGCAGTATTGGCAAGGTGCCAGAAACAAGTCTGCTTTTTTTATCCTCAATTATCCATGGATGGATACCATTTAAAGCAGACCTTCATTCATTTTTTCAACTTTCCATCTATTAAATCTTCTGCCCTTGTTGATTTAACTTTGGATAGTAAACCATATTTTTTGCCAGTAAATACCTTATACAGCCCACTTCATGTTTTTTTGTCTGGTCATTAGCCTAGGCTTATGCCATCATGCACAGCTCTCTCTCTCACTCTCGAGATTGTTTGCCAGGAAGGGAAGGGAGGATGAGTCATGAGAGCCAATGAAAGCTGCAGGGCTGCAGAGCTGGAGGTGTGCCTCTGTGTGTTTGTGTAAATCCAGGAAGTGAACAGGCAGCAGCTTCAGCTGCCCACAGTTAAAATGGCTGCAGCTAGACTTAGTGGAGGGAGATTTCTGCAGCATATTTGGCAAGTACAGAATCGCAGTATATATAAAATAATATGCAAAGTGGTTGGAGGGAAGCTTCAGAAAGGCAAAGGTGTTTTTAATTCCAAATTATGTGAGCAGACTGCACTTCATCTTTAAGAGGCAAAAGGCATGTTTAAATTCCAAATATTAGTTTAAAAAGGTGAGGAAGTTAAAGAAGAGCTCCACCTTCTTCAAAATAATAAATGCACCCATATTGCAAAAAGCAAAAATGTGCATATTTTTTTTCCCGCAAAGAATTGCAGCTCTGGGCAATGGTTCTTGCAGACCGTTCCTTGAGCTCAGGTCTGCATCTCAGTACAGATCTTCAGCAACAAAGCTGGAGGAAGTATCAGTGCCACGCTGGAAAATGGGACTTGTAGTTTTATCATTCCAAAATTCCTGTAAATGAATGAGAAGGCTGTGCAGGTGGAGCCATGCACAGCTTCACCAATTTCAAATTTGACAGTAGATGGCGGGTTGAAAAATCCGTGGATTCTGTCATTTGGGGAGGTTTGAGGCTGGACTGTGGTCATGTTTGATGTTACACCCTTAGTATGTATGTAACATCAAAACATGGTCATGAATGTAAAGTTAGCTTTTAACAAACATAAAGAAAAAGTAAATATTGAAATCTGGATCTATAGTGCAGGTCCCATTGCCTGCTTGGTGTCAGCTGTTTCTCAATAACTGACCATCACTATGAATGGATCTGTGATGGAACATGGTCACAGAAATGTTGCTTGATTGTCGCTCATCAGTGTAGTATACTGTATATATATATATAAATGAGGATTACAGAAGTGGCATCCATTAGTATGGATTTCAGTCATGACACCACTAGAAATACCTACAATTGAATAGTTTTTCCTAAATTTTGGCCTTGCTAATAATGATACATTGCTGTCCTCAAAATTCTAGACCAGCTTTTCCCAACCAGGGTTCTGTCGAACTCTAATGCCCTGTACACACGGTCGGACATTGATCGGACATTCCGACAACAAAATCCATGGATTTTTTCAGACGGATGTTGGCTCAAACTTGTCTTGCATACACACGGTCACACAAAGTTGTCGGAAAATCCGATCATTCTGAACGCGGTGACGTAAAACACGTACGTCGGGACTATAAACGGGGCAGTAGCCAATAGCTTTCATCTCTTTATTTATTCTGAGCATGCGTGGCACTTTGTGCATCGGATTTGTGTACACACGATCGGAATTTCCGACAACGGACTTTGTTGTCAGAAAATTTTATAGCCTGCTCTCAAACTTTGTGTGTTGGAAATTCCGATGGAAAATGTGTGATGGAGCCCACACACGGTCGGAATTTCCAACAACAAGGTCCTATCATACATTTTCCATCAGAAAATCCTATCGTGTGTACGGGGCATAATGCTGCGTACACACGGTCGGACTTTCCGACGGGAAATGTTGGATGTGAGCTTGTTGTCGGAAAGTTTGACCGTGTGTATGCTCCATCGAAAAATTTGCTGTCGGACTTTCCGCCAACAAATGTTTGAGAGCAGGTTCTCAAATTTTCAGCCAACAAAGCTTTGTTGTTGGAAGGTCCGATCGTGTGTACACAAGTCCGTCGCACAAAAGTTAACGCATGCTCGGAATCAAGCAGAAGGAGCCGCACTGGCTATTGAACTTCCTTTTTCTCGTCGTACGTCTTGTACGTCACCGTGTTCCCACGTTTGTAATTGTTGGCCAACATTTGTGTGACCGTGTGTATGCAAGACAAGTTTGAGCCAAGATCCTTCCAACAAAAATCCACGGTTTTGTTGGCAGAAAGTCCCATTGTGTGTACGCGGCATTAGGTTCCTCCACAGGTTGCCAGGGGTTCCTTGTTCAAGGAACAACTTCTACCTCTGAGATGAGTAACCACTGACACCATCGATCTTTTTAGCTATCTGTAAGGGGCACTCTTTCTAATGCCTGCAAACGTAGGGAGCATCCTACCCACTAAGCTACCTTGATCTGTAAATTGCGTTCATTGAGCCCAAAAAAAGTATTTCATGGGGTTCCTCTGTTTAATTGGTTAAGAAAGGCTGTTCTAGACAGTTTGATCTCATTAACAAATGCTGTGTTTCTCCTTTTATTGTTTTCTGTTGTTGTTCAGCAGATAAGAGGGATCAAAGCTCATAGGCACCCGCTTGATATGTGAAATAAATGGCTCTACATGGCTTGTGTTGTGAATTCTTGTGTCTTCTCTTTCTTCCAGGCTGACCGGTGCTTCTAAAGACAAGCGCTGGTATATTGCTGTCCTATTCACCACACTCCTCTTCTATTCCATTGCCTCCCTGGCCTTCTATTTACTATACAAGTATTTCACCCATCCCGCTGGCTGCCTACTGAACAAAGGACTCATCAGTATTAACATCTTCCTGTGTATAATCATGTCCTTCATTTCAATCACACCTTGTGTACAGCTCAGTAAGTCTTCTTATACTGTGTACATTGTATCTATTGGATCCATAGGCTCAGGACTTATTCAATGAAGTAAATGATGGATTTTTGATCCAGAGATTGTTGATCCAGGGAATATTTCAGTTACCTTCTGGGCGATCAGGAAGGAATTTTTTCTCCCATTGTGGCAAATTGGAACTTGCTTATTAGGGTTTTTTTTCCTTCCTCTGGATCAACTGGGGGTATATACAGTAGATTGTTTATATAGAGGTTTTTTATTTATTTGTTTTTTCTAAAGGTTGAACAAGATGGACTTTTCCTTTCAACCTGACTAACTATGTATGTAACTACCTAATGAAAAGAGCATTCGCTCATAGCTACTAATCGGATTTTAGTGACAAAGTAACAAGCTCACCTGATACTTTTTTTTTTCTTTTAAAAGAGTTTGAGCCCTGGTTCACATTGGTATGATTTGACATGCAATTTGACGTGTCAATTCGCATGTCAGAACGGTAGCAATTGCCGGCAATGGCACTGTTCTAATCGGTGCGACGCTGCATTTGTGCTGCTGCATTTGCGCCGCTGCATTTGCCCCGCTGCACCGATTTCAAAAAGTAGTTTTTGTACTGCTTTTTGCGATTTTGGGCTGCGATTTACATTACATTTACATACGCTTAAAGAGGAGTTTCACCCAACTTTAGAACTTGTTCTTAAAGGAGAGACCACCCATCGTTTTTGGATAGTTTTTCTTTCACTTACCTTAGTAGTTTATCCCCACTGCCTTCTGGAACCTGTGTGTGTCCCAGAAAACAACAGGGCCATTCAGACAGCACTGCGTGACTTGAGCATGCACAGTAGGAAACCAGCTGTGAAGCCTGCAGGCTCCACTGCCAGTTTCCCTTAGCTACTAGGATCAGCCTGAGGGGGGGGGGGGGTGGCGGCTTTGGGGGGTGACATCGCGGGCTCCCTGGACAGGTAAGTGTCCTTATTAAAAGTCACCGGCTACAGTGCTTGTAGTTGCTGACTTTAAAAAAAAAACTTTTTTCAGGGTGGAACTCCGCTTTGAAGTGGAAGTCTGTGCAAAATCTAAAATCCCTGCATCTATAGACACCACGGATCTAACATTAACCTCTGTATCCTTGTAAAGAAAAAAGAGTATACATAACTTTTTGGAAGCCGATCTGACCCGTCCGACCGGATTCCAAACTGAGTTGTCAGTCATGGCTTTACTGTAGAGGTGGGTGCAGAGGAGATGGAGGACATGGAAGCCCCATAGTAAGTCTATGGGTGTCGTCACTTCCCTGCCATTTCACAGCCGTTGTCCTCTGTGTCTTCTGCAGAGCTTTCGGCACTGGAGATTGGGTTGGAGCGGGTCAGATCGGCTTCCAAAAAGGTATTTATACTCATCTTTTCTTTACAGGGATAGAGAGGTTAGGGATAGATCCCTGGTGTCACTGTCTATAGATGCATGGATTTTAGATTTTTCCTGCACTTCCACTTAAAGTTCACTTGTTAGGGGTACCCTGCCTAGCCTATGAGCAGTCTGTCCATTACCAGTTCTATTGGACTCAAGCCTGCGGTGTCCAACCAGGGACCCCATACGTTTTCGAATTTACGAAAACGTATGGTAGAAAACGTTGATAGATATACTTCTCTAATCTAAGGGTTTACTACATACATTGTAGCCATTCTTTGTGAGAAGAAGGGTCAGTCACCTGATACTTTACTGACGCTTTCGTACTGCTCCATTCACCAGCCAGAGCTTTGTGAACTACTTGGTATGTTGGAGAATTTTACCCACTCCCCTTTGCTCGCAATGCACTGCTCTGCATCTGATTGGCCAATTGCCAGGCCTGAGCAGTGTTGACGCCACGGGAAAAACCTTAGCCTTGTGAAAGCTCCAACACAAACTAACATGGGCTACTTATTCGGGGCTCTGTTAGGTGAACAGAGAAGTGGAAGAGCGTAAGGAAGGTATCATTACCATAGGAGGTGGGTTATTAAAAGAAACTGTTATTTTGTTCTGTAAAGAAGTGACAGGATCACTTTAAGAATGATTGGTAAAAGCCAATTTCTGATTAGTTGCTCATTTTGAGTTACTGCATTTTGCACCGTTAGCCGCACTGACTGTCACATAAATTATGAACATATTATGGTTATCTGCTGAACTATTCTTGGCCATTGGTTTTCTGAAAATATTCTTTTGCTAAGTATAGAAAAATTGACCTTAAAAAAGTGCCTTCATTTTTATTGGCGTTGGTTGATGACACCATATTTACTACTCTATTAGATGCACTGGTGTCTGTATTCTGATATTCCAAAGAAAAAGCTGGCACATGTAGGCTGCTTGCTGACCTAACCTGCTATGTTATATCTATTTATAAATCCAATTATAGATTGCCAAGTATGTGTGGTTTTGAAGCAGTGAGTCAAACAGGCTTGTGCATACATGATTACGTCATCATTAAGCTTAAAGAATAACTTCCACTAAACATAACTTATTATATTTAGGTCTTGAATTATATCAAAGTTTTGAATTACTGTTATGATACATGTGTGTACTCTACTGCAGGAACATTAAAGATTTAGCTGTGAAAAAATAATAGCCAGCTGACATTACACCCTGCATGTGTTCCAGTCTGGCAGCAATGCTAATCGTTATTTGGCCTTGTCTAAAGAGTGATTGCCCTTTGACCATCAAGTAAATAAACGTGCTGAAATCACATCAGAGCCGTCAGCTCTCTCCTACCCCCCTCTAGTAATTCAATTGGCACCGATCATATAGTGAGGCCATGTGAGGTCATGACTTTGTCTACTTAGCATGTGAATGGTATTCTTGTATCTTGACATTTGTACCAAACAGGACTTTGAGTATCATCCCACTTTGATGTTTGTATTCCCCACAGTTAAGAAGCCGCCAGGATATTTTGTCGGGGCTTTGAAATGGTCCAACGGAATAAAATAGAGTATTATAGGCTTGCTGTGGTTGTATTTAATAGCTCTGAGGAAACCAGCGTTCATTGGCTGGTGAAACGCGTCAGCCGTGTGACGTCAGCACGTCCCTGGGAGCCGCGCGCAATTTGATCTGACTCATCTCCACACGGACCTAACAGCTGATACAACAGCTGATGCTTGCTTTCCCCCACAGTCACGTATCACATGGCGGCATTGGCACTTCAGCGGTTCTATGGTGAGAAGCAGTGAGAGACGACCCCTTGCCGATCTACACCCTAGATGAACCACACAGAGGCATCTGTCCACAGGGAGACTTCAACACTCAGGACTATCATAGTCTGACGACGGACATAGTGCGATCAGTGAGATTCCTTCACTTTACCTAGCACTTGCAACAAAACGTATGTCGGTTTTTCTATGTTTCCATTAATGTTGTCTCCAAGGACATCTACTCTGCTGCCTTTGTAAATATCTGTACAATCAGTTCTACTGCAACCTGGAAAGCGTTTACTATTTATCCATCAGCTGTGGTCTATGCAATCATTGAATACAATGATCCCTTGAGAGATCGCTCCATCTATGGTCCAATGTTATGATTGTTTGATTTGTCAGATCATCCACCCACTCACATTACCTCCATACTAGTGATATAGGACTGTTCCTGCCCAATTGGACACTCAATACTAGGAATTAATTCCGGCAACTGCTACCTAATGTGCATGACTATCCTGAAAATACTTTACATCCAGTGTGTATGATGAGAATGTGTGGGTGCATGGCCGCGGCTCCCTTTTGATTTTATATCCCTTGTGACAACGTTGTCCAATTTTAACATGTTTGTTATAACCGTCTGTCCATACTGTCTCTAACTTCACTTTTGTTACTATAATTGGGTAAATATTTTTTGGTAATTAATAAAGCTGGTATTGTATTTGACCCTAGTGTTCTCTGTTGACCTCCTTTAGAGAAACAATCTGTTTCTCCCCCCTCTTTTTGTGTATTTAATAGCGTGCTGCAAAGAGCACTGACGCACATTACCCCATCTAAATTCTGATGTTACATGGGGTGCTTGATGAAGCAAATGTATCCAGATGATAACATATATTACCTCTGCAGTCTATCTTCTTTTAAGGATAGCTAAACCCAAAAGCAAAAATGTAATATATTGCAGCTTACAGTCCTTAGATGTGGTGATTGCATTAGTTCTCTTCTTTTTATTCAAGCTAAAATTTTTCAGCAAATACAGAAAATACCTGATAATCTAGCCAGAAAACCAAAAATGTCCTTATCACTTCCTGTAAGGTGTACTCAAGAATATATTCCTTCCTAGCTATCTTCTGTAAACTACCAATTGCGGTTCCCCCTCATGTAATAAAGATATAGAGGTACAGTGGGGACCCCCTTCAATTTTTCACTCTTTGTTATATTGCAGCCATTTGCTAAAATCATTTAAGTTCATTTTTTCCCCCATTAATGTACACACAGCACCCCATATTGACAGAAAAACACAGAATTGTTGACATTTTTGCAGATTTATTAAAAAAGAAAAACTGAAATATCACATGGTCCTAAGTATTCAGACCCTTTGCTCAGTATTTAGTAGAAGCACCCTTTTGATCTAATACAGCCATGAGTCTTTTTGGGAAAGATGCAACAAGTTTTACACCTGGATTTGGGGATTCTCTGCCATTCCTCCTTGCAGATCCTCTCCAGTTCTGTCAGTTTGGATGGTAAACGTTGGTGGACAGCCATTTTTAGGTCTCTCCAGAGATGCTCAATTGGGTTTAAGTCAGGGCTCTGGCTGGGCCATTCAAGAACAGTCACGGAGTTGTTGTGAAGCCACTCCTTCGTTATTTTAGCTGTGTGTTTAGGGTCATTGTCTTGTTGAAAGGTAAACCTTCGGCCCAGTCTGAGGTCCTGAGCACTCTGGAGAAGGTTTTCGTCCAGGATATCCCTGTACTTGGCCGCATTCATCTTTCCCTCGATTGCAACCAGTTGTCCTGTCCCTGCAGCTGAAAAACACCCCCACAGCATGATGGTGCCACCACCATGCTTTCTATTGGGACTGTATTGGACGGGTGATGAGCAGTGCCCGATTTTCTCCACACATACCACTTAGAATTAAGGCCAAAAAGTTCTATCTTGGTCTCATCAGACCCGAGAATCTTATTTCTCACCATCTTGGAGTCCTTCAGGTGTTTTTTAGCAAACTCCATGCGGGCTTTCATGTGTCTTGCACTGAGGAGAGGCTTCCGTCGGGCCATTCTGCCATAAAGTCCAGTTTGGTGGAGGGCTGCAGTGATGGTTGACTTCCTACAACTTTCTCCCATCTCCCGACTGCATCTCTGGAGCTCAGCCACAGTGATCTTTGGGTTCTTCTTTACCTCTCTCACCAAGACTCTTCTTCCCCGATAGCTCAGTTTGGCCGGACGGCCAGCTCTAGGAAGGGTTCTGGTCGTCCCAAACGTCTTCCATTTAAGGATTATGGAGGCCACTGTGCTCTTAGGAACCTTAAGTGCAGCAGAAATTTTTTTGTAACCTTGGCCAGATCTGTGCCTTGCCACAATTCTGTCCCTGAGCTCTTCAGGCAGTTCCTTTGACCTCATGATTCTCATTTGCTCTGACATGCACTGTGAGCTGTAAGGTCTTATATAGACAGGTGTGTGGCTTTCCTAATCAAGTCCAATCAGTATAATCAAACACAGCTGGACTCAAATGAAGGTGTAGAACCATCTCAAGGATGATCAGAAGAAATGGACAGCACCTGAGTTAAATATATGAGTGTCACAGCAAAGGGTCTGAATACTTAGGACCATATGATATTTCAGTTTTTCTTTTTTAATACATCTGCAAAAATGTCAACAATTCTGTGTTTTTCTGTCAATATGGGGTGCTGTGTGTACATTAATGAGGAAAAAATGAACTTAAATGATTTTAGCAAATGGCTGCAATATAACAAAGAGTGAAAAATTTAAGGGGGTCTGAATACTTTCCGTCCCCACTGTATGTACTTGTTTGTAGTTCATGTCAGGAGAGCAGCCTAGGGTGACAACGTGATCCCCTCCATAGATAGAGTGAAGGAGTGACGTAGCCACCTTAGGGCAGGAAGAGTGTTATTTGCAGGATCATAATGGTGGGTGAAAATAAAGCAAAAGAAGCTTGAAAAAAAAAGAAAATTAATGTAGCCACCACACCAAGAACTATTATGCCGCGTACACACGGTCGTATTTTCCGACAGGAAATGTTTGATGGGAGCTTGTTGTCGGAAATTCCGACCGTGTGTAGGCTCCATCGTACATTTTCTGTTGGAAAATTGGAGATCTGGATCTGCAAATTTTCCAACAACAAAATCCGTCAATAGCCGCACTGGCTATTGAACTTCATTTTTCTCGGCTTGTCGTATGAGTTGTACGTCACTGCGTTCTTTGCGATCGGAATTTCTGAGAAGATTTGTGTGACTGTGTGTATGCAAGACAAGTTTGAGCCAACATCCGTCGGAAAAAAAACATGGATTTTGTTGTCGGAATGTGCGATCGCGTGTACACGGCATTAGGCTGCAACATATCACATTTTTGATTTTGGGTTTAGATACACTTTGTTTATAAAACATTCTACTTCATTGTTAGAAAGGTTTATAAAATGACACCTTTTTTGATCATTTTATGATAAATTTCTGATCGGAAGAGTAAGGGAATACAATTGCACTCAGTTGCCAATTTACATCAGGAAAAATTCCTTTCCCATAAGCATCAGTTGCATTTGTTCCCAGAGTTATTCCTTCCACTAATGGTTCCTGGAGATTGTTTGTTATGATGACTTAGATCAGTGGTCTCCAAACTATGAACCTTTGTTTGCTTTTAACTGGCCCTTGGGCAGTATTCCTCACACTGACACCAACAATGGGACACTCTTCCTCCTACTGACACCAAGGATGGGGCACTATTCCTCCCACTGATATCAAGGATGGGGCACTATTCATCCCACTGATATCAAGGATGGGGCACTATTCGTCCCACTGATACCAAAGGATTGGGCACTATTTCTCCCACTGATATCAAGGATGGGGCACTATTCATCCCACTGATACCAAAGGATTGGGCACTATTTCTCCCACTGATATCAACAATGTGGCACTCTTCCTTCTACTGACACCAAGGATGGGGCACTATTCCTCCCACTGATACCAAGGATGGGGCACTATTTATCCCACTGATACCAATGATGGGACACTATTCCTCCCACTGATATCAACAATGGGGCACTATCCCTTCTACTGACACCAAGGATGGGGCACTATTCCTCCACCTGAACACAAAATTGGTGCACTATTCCTCTCACAAACACCAATGATGGGACACTGTTTACTCCTTCTTTTGCCAAAGCATTTTCTGCTCCCACCGGCCACAGTCCTGCCCCCTCTAAAGTCTAAGGAGCAGAAAATTGGCCCTTTGTTTAGAAAGATTGTAGACCCCTGACTTAGATTCTTTGCTATTACACCATTATAACGAACAAAAGCAAAACATGCTTTAGTTTTTTTTCACCAAGTGTGAGTGCTATTCATTAACATTTACAGTATAGGCAACAACATCAGAGATTGCTGATCCAGTGAATTATGGGGGATCAGGAAGGAATTTATTTTTCCCCACTGGAGAAGATTGGATCATAGTGTATAGGATTTTTCCTGTTTTCCTCTGGATCAGCTGTGGTTATAGAATTCTGTATATTTTATTATATAAAATTTATTATACAGGATTTATATACGTTTACACAGCACTTAACAATATAAAGGGGGACAGTATGATTACAATACAGTTCAATACAGAAGAAATAGGAGGGCCCCTGCTCATGGAGCTTACAATCTAAAGGTAGGGGGAGTAGGTACAAAAGGTAATAGGGGGGATGATCTGATGGAGGCGACTTGGGTACAGTTCTTAGGTGGAGGTGGGGTTCCCTGAATACGTTTTCAAGGATTGCCTAAAGGCAGACAGGTTAGGAGCTGACCAGGCATACTGGGGCAGGGAGTTTAAGAGAATCGCTCTTAAGTCTCTGGACTGGAGAACTCCTGAAGGTGAGCATGGGAGGAGGTAACAAGGGAGCTAGAGAGCAGGAGGTCCTGGGAGGAGCGGTGGGGACGATTTGGACGATATCTGCAGATGAAGTTGGTGATGTAGCTGGGGACGGTGTTGTGGACGGCCTTGTATGTTGTGGTTAGTATTTTGAATTTTATACGATGGGGTAGGGGAAAGCCAATGAAGAGACTGACAGAGAGGAGCAGCAGTCTAGGATTGGTTAGTAGTTATTTATTTAATTATTTCTCTGTTGGTTGAACTAAATGGACTTGTGGTTTTTTTTTTTCCAACCTTACTATTTAACTATGTAAATGAATATTTCTATAACTCTATTTCTTGTTTTCTAGAGCAACCTCGTTCTGGATTGCTGCAAGCCTCCATCATCAGTTGCTATGTCACATACCTTACATTTTCAGCTCTTTCTAGCCGACCTCCGGAAAGAGGTCAGTGAAAAAGTGATGATGTTGTGAAGAACAAAGCATTTCAATCACTGTCATTGTGGTTTCAAATATTGATATACTAGCTGTGTCCTGAGTTGAACCTTTCCATTCTGGAGCTGTCAAGTCTGGCTCTATGAGCCACAGCGCAGTCTATTAGACTCCATCAATAATGGGGATTGTGTTCACCATGGAGGTTTTATATCAAAGTCTCCCAAATAGATCAAACACTCATTGTCATCACATTATAATGGAACACGGCCATTCTCTTACATGACAAGCTCACAATAAACAAAACAAGTTTGTCTTTTTTATCTTTACCATTTTGCTGCTTTGAGTCTAAAATGGCCCCTTTTATCTCTTTCTGTTTGTAGAAATGTCTGTTTTGTGACATTTAGTAGCTTGCCATTACCATATCTTAGAAGGTATCATGTTCTGATGTTTCTGTGATCATTGTTTTAAAAATCCCTTTCTCTTCTATTTATCTTTTTCTGTAAAACATCCCAAATGTCACATCCCATCTACTATGTCTCACGCATGTTATCACCAGTTTGAGGTTGATCTACTAAAGGAAAAAAAAAACGCTGTTCACTCTGCAAGGTAATTTTCCCCAGAGCTTGGTGAATGAAGTGGAATTTTACTTTACAAAATCACATGCAAGGAAAATTAAAAAAAACATTTTTTTTTTTGCTTTCATACGATTGGATGATGGACATCAGCAGCGCTTTACCTCATTCACTAAGCTCTAGGGAAATTTAATATGTAAAGTGCAATTTCTTTTGCAAAGTCTATTTGTCTTTGGTAAATCAACCCCCTTGAATCACTTTTGTCTTACCTACTGTGTAATAGCAATGCTTTCCTTTCTGCGGGTATTACTTTTACTCTGCCTTTCTCAGATTAGTTTCTTAACACCAGCTGTTTGCAAAAGGCAAAAATGTCTTGAAGTTGCTTCAAAATAGGTAGGTAGTATAGTTTGATATAAATAAACAATAAATAATATCTTAGTACAGAAGACACGGTCATATAAAAGCCACATTGTATGTGGTTCTGATATATTGCTAGTATAAGTGCTTTTGTAATTCCGAATGCAACTATTCTGCACATGACCGAAGCCCATATCTGATAGCCTTTGTCACCACCATAGACAGTTAAGTGTTTTTCAGATTGGCCTTTTTGCAACTGCAATGGAGAGGTTCTTTGTGGCTTGCTTAAAATAAGAAATATTTATTTCTCATCTAAACTAGCTAGAGATTTAGCTAACTACAACCAACCACCACCTTTTCCGTCATTCCCTTAGCACAGTGGTCTCCAAACTTCAGCCCGCAGGCCAGATGCATCTCTTTGTTTGCCTTTATCAGGCCCTGGGGCACTGTTTCTACTACTGATCCTAAGCATTATTACTCCTATTGATACCAGGCAGTCAGGGCCATCTTTAATATTAATTGGACCCAGGGCAAACATTTTCTTTCAGCTTCACAGCCGGTTCCCTACTGTGCATGTGCTAAGCGCGCTGCACTTTCTAGATGGCCCAGCGGCAGAGGAAGAAGAAGGGAGGCCTAGCTTTGCCGCTGCGCCGTCTCCAGAAGTGGGGCAGACGGACCTGTCAAAAACAGGTTCCCCCCCCCCCCCCCCGAAAGGTGCCAAATGTGGCACCGGAGGGGGGGAGGAGATAAATAAGCAGAAGTTCCACTTTTGGGTGGAACTCCACTTTAAGGGGCAGCTGCTTTGGGCCCCACAACAATGACTGGGCCCAGGGCAGCTGCTCCTTTTGCCCCCTGTTAAAAGACAGACCTGCAGGCAGTATTCCTCCTACTAACAGCAACAAGAAGGCACTATTCCTCCCGTTGACACCAATAGTGGGCATAATTCCTCCCACCGATATAAACAATTTGACTACAACAATTCTTCTCACTGACACCTATGACGGGGTACTATTCCTTCTACTATATATATTGTTTTCTCATTTTGCTTTTTTAATTGCATATCTTGCAGTTCAGTTTCGAGGGGAGAATTTCACAGTGTGCGTTCCAAGTATCAGCAGGGATGGAATGCAGACCGAAGACACTTCAATTGCCATTATTGGGACAGTCATTATGTATTTGTGTGTCTTGTTTGCATGGTAGGTGCATATTTTTTTTTAATTTGTGCATATAGTTAGAAATACCAAATGAAAAAAAAAGTAGGAGACTGTTCTTCTCCAATATAGATTTTCACTTTGACATGATAAAGTCATAGCACAAGCTGCTATCTTTCAACATCTTTCAATGTGCATTTTGTATTGGAATTAAATGTACAGAAAACTTATATATACTGTTCCTTTTGCCCTAGCTGGTTTTAGCTAGTGAGGTGGACTGATTGTACATTGACTTAGAACAGGTACAAAGACATAACTGCTAAGACAATAAATATTCACATGGCAGGATCATGATGCTTTTAATATGCGCAATCAATGGAAAACACATTGCCCCAATGGGAATAACTCAACTGATTTCACACCCAAGTTTGTGAAGGTTAATAATGCGGACAGAAAAGAAGCTAGGTTTTATTACTACTGTGTATTCAGAAGTCATGCCAAAGTTACATAAATAAAATCCTTGCCTTTCTCTTGCTTAAAATCTGTAGCAAAGAGCGACGTTTCATTGCTTACTGAACTCTTCATTGCTAATAGAATGGCAGTTGTATCATCAACCAACCCTAAGGAAAATAGGTTTAATTGTATTTTTCATGGGTTTTTGATTTTTTTCACGGATTAAGATATTGGTAACTGTTATGGCTTTTAGTAAAGTCAATGGCTATAGGTTCAATCCACTGAGACTGATGAGTAATTTAAATTATGTTATTTTAACTCATTAACTCACAGGTATTGCCAATCCAAAGCTATTTCAAAGTGAATCTTGCACTTCAGGCAAGGACTGCTTATTCAAGGTGGTAGATCCTGGGGAATGCTGGGTATGACAAATCTCACGCAAGATGCTGCAGTGCAGGATCATCTTTTTCCAAGACGTGAGCTTCTCAGTATTCTCTGAGAACTCACCAAAAGAAGGATGACATCACCCTTATGCCCCGTACACACGATCGCACATTCAACAAACACACAACAACAAAATCCATGTTTTTTTTCCGACGGATGTTGGCTCAAACTTGTCTTGCATACACACGGTCACACAAAGTTGGTCGGAAATTCCGAACGTCAAGAACGCGGTGACTTACAACACGTACGACGAGCCAAGAAAAATGAAGTTCAATGGCCAGTGCGCCTCTTCTGCTTGATTCCCAGCTTGCGGCGAACTTTGTGCGTCAAGATTGTGTACCCACAATCGGAATTTACGACAACGGAAATTGTTGTCGGAAAATTTGAGAACCAGCTCTCAAATTTTGTATGACGGAAATTCCGATGGAAAATGTCCGATGGAGCCTACACACGGTCGGAATTTCCGACAACAAGCTCTTATCAAACATTTTCTGTCGGAAAATCCTATCGTGTGTACGGGGTATAACACACCGTGCACAGAATCCAGCAGAAAAGTTCAAACTCCCCCCCCCCTACATTTTTTTTTCTTCCAGTGCTTTAGAGGGGGGGGGTGCACCTTGAAAACGAGGACCTTGCTACTTAGCTGCAAGATCAGCTTCAAGATTGGAGTTTAGAGATGCATTTTGTAGCATAGTTACAGATTGTATCAATGCAAGTATATAGTGGGGAGAATAATTATTTGATCCCCTGCAGATTTTGTAAGTTTGACCACTTACATAGAAATGAAGGGTCTATAATTTTTATCATATGTGTATTCTAAATGATAGAGACAGAACATCAACCAAAATCCAGAAAAAACACCTAAAACAAATGCTATAAATTAAGTTGCAGTTCAGTGAGTAAAATAGGTATTTATAGGCTATGCTGAATGCAGAGTATATAGAGTTTACACTGTATATATAGGCTACGCTGAATGCAGAGTATATATATATTTAACTAACTAACTAACTAACTAACTAACTAACTAACTAACTAACTAACTAACTAACTAACTAACTAACTAACTAACTAACTAACTAACTAACCTGCCTGCCTAATCTAGCTCAATCTCTCTATCTCCGTCCACTATAACACACTATACGGGCGCTGTGTAAGCAGCCTTATATAGTGTGGGGCGTGGACTTAGTCCCCCTGAGCCATGATTGGCCAAAGGCACCCTGCCTTTGGCCAATTATGGCTCTCGCTGAGGAGCGTGCTGAGATTGGCCAAAGCATGCAGGTCAGGTGTATGCTTTGGCCAATCATCAAACAGCAATGCACTGCGATCTTGCAGTTCATTATGGGGCGCTTGGATTTGCTGCAAACGCCCTATAAAATTTTCTGTTCGGCGAATGGGCGAACACCCGATGTTGGAGTCGAACTTACGTTCGACTTGAACTCGAAGCTCATCCCTAGTACCCAGCTACAAGAAACATCTTACCTCTGTGCTTGCCAACAAGGGTTTCTCCGGCAAGCCTTGTACACACGATGCGATTGTTGGCCAACCGAGCATCTGATTTTTGTCAAAAAGGCGTGTGCCTGGATCTTGTCTTGCATACTAATGGTACACAATTATCGGCCAACAAACACGAATGTAGTGACGTACTATGAGAAATTTCAGCTCTTGAGCGCCACCCTTTGGGCCCCTTCTGCTAATTTCGTATTTGGTGAGCATTGATTCTGAGCATGTGTGTTTGTACTTTTGTGTGACAGACTTGTGTACTGACCATCAGAAAATCTGACAACCAACCGTTGTCCACCGAAAATTTACTAGCCTGTCATCCAACATTTGGCGGCAGAAAGTTGGACAACAATTGTCAAAAGGAGCATACTAACGGTGAGATTTTAGGCCACAGTCTGTCAACAGACAATCCCCTGTCAACAATCGCATCGTGTGTACGAGACTTAAGTCATGTTTTGCTTGGGGTTATATACAGCGTAAACTCTTTATTCAGTCATTACAGGCAGTGTATTTGATATATTCAGCAGCGTATATAGTGCAGTCCGTATAGTATATATACTGCAGCTCAGAGTATATAGTGCAGTCCGTATAGTATGTATATAATACAGTGCAGGGTATATAGTGCAGTATACAATATATATAATAGTGTATTGAAGTGGTTAAGGGGAGCCCTATAACAGAATTAAGAAAAAAACGGCATGGGTTTCCCTTTGGGACTGGTATGGATGTCGGGGGGGCCCCCACACCATTAAAAAAAAAAAATTGCCGTGGAGTTTACCTTAATATCTATACCAGACCTGAAGGGCTAGGTATGGACTGGGGGGGGGGGACCCACGCTGTTTTTTTAATGATTTTTTTATGTATATTGCCAGGATCTGGCAATACATTACAGCCGTGAGCAATTTTAGATGACATTTTTTCCTTTAAAAATGTCATTTTGCTGCGGTACTTTTCTAAACATGGGAAACATGCACTACTTTACAGGCAGACTAAGGGGACCCCGCAGGCATGATATTTAAAGGAATATTTAATTTTTATTGTTTCACTTTAAGCATTCTTAAAATCACTGCTCCTGAAAAAATGCCCATTTTAAAAACTGTTTTTTGCATTGATACATGTCCCCTGGGGCAGAACTCGGGTCCCCAAACACTTTTTATGGTAATAACTTGCATATAAGCCTTTAAAATTAGCACTTTTGATTTTTCATAAGTATAAATTCCCCCTCCTCCCAGTACATATCTACCCCCCTGCTGAAATCTCCCATCTCACAACTAATCTTTGCCCTCCCCATCCCTTAAATCCCCCCCAGCTCAGTCCCCCCCCCCAAAAAAAAAAACAATTACCCCGCCTAGGACAAATCCCCCCTAAAATTTCCCCTAGTACATATCTTCTCCCCACCACTTCAAACCCCCCCTCCCAGGACAAATTCCCCCAATTCCACTCCATAGCACAAATCTTCTTCGCCATCCTCCTTCCAACACAAACCCCCCTAAATCACCACTTATACCCCCCCATTTCCCCTCCAAGAACAATACTTATCCCCTGCAGCCCCCCCAAATTCCCCCTTCCAACACAAATCCCCTCCACCTCATCTCCTTGTGGTGCTCCAGCACCTCACATGATACCACAGTGCCCAGGGCAGCTGTCCCTCCTGCCCACCCCTTGCCCCGGCCCTGTGTGTGTATATATATATATATATATATATATATATATATATATATATATATATATATATATATATATATATATATATATATATATATATATATATACACATACAGTATATACACAGCACATATAACATAAAATCAAAGTGAAATTACAAAAATTCAATATGACTTACAGATGTAAGTCCACAGTAGAGCAAAACATCTATCACCAAACCAAATCAGTCATCACAAAAACGTAAATATTAGTGCACAAAAGTCTAATATAGGTCCTCTAAAAAGTGATTCCATGCAGAGATATGGTCCCCAGTGATGTCCTATTGGGAATACGTCACCCATAATTACACTACTGTGGAGTGGCTTACTAAGGAGATTTTCAACAACTGATCCTTAAGCAGAGTTGCAGATTGATGGGAGTGGGTCTGATGTGACACACAGCGGTGGTGGAATTCTGGGTGACGTATTCCCAATAGGACATCAGTGGGGACCATATCTCTGCATTGAATCACTTTTTAGAGGACCTATATTCGACTTTTGTCCAATATTAAAGTTTTTGTGATGATTGATTTGGTTTGGTGATAGATGTTTTGCGCTTCTGTGGACTTACAATTCTAAGTCATATTGAATTTTTGTAATTTCACTTTGATTTTATGGTTGATATTGAAAGTAGCAGCACTTGATTACAGTACTGTATCAATTTAATTCTGTAATATTTGTTTTTCGCATTTGAGTTAATTGGAGCGTGGGGGGATATTCATAATTTATTACATTTATAACATCATTTTGCTCACTACCTTCCAGTATCTCAGTATAGGTATATAGATGAGAGACAGATATAGGTAGTAATATATTCAAAAAGAACATAGATGACCAAATCTCTCAGTGGGTAATTGTGTGCCGAGTTGCCAGACATGTTACAAATGTTATCCTTTGGACAGGTGCAACTTGTTTTCTATGCAACATGATGAGTTGGGCTTATCCTGTACTAATAAATGCATCGTTGTGGATGTGGCAAGGAATGCAAGGGGAGGCAGCATGTATGATTGGCAAAAACATGCAAATATTTACGGTATCTGAATAAGACCATAAGGCATTGGCAGCTGTTATAAATAATGTGGTTTACTATACTTAACTGAGCTCTGAGTGGAAACGCTGAAAGGTCATGAGCAGAGCAGAGGGGGACCGTGGGGAATTGTTGGTTCTCCAGGCATGCAGAATATCTTCTTTAATTAAAACAGCAACCTTGGAAGCTGAAAACACCGGGCAAGCCGCAGCTGCCCTTTGGAGGTTTTTCTCTCTTATAGACTCCTACTTATGGGTCTATGCTAGGACTATGCCAACGTCAATGTTTCTAACCACATTGTAATTGTTCTATAGCCAAGCTTTTTACTGCCGCAAGTTAACAAGGAGAAAAGGTCATCCATAAAAGACTTGACTGCTCCCAATAAAATGATTACGATGAGGAAAGTGTCTTCCTTGTAAAGCATTATACAGGTGTGGTCCTGTCAGTAGTATATCATTGCTATTAGACTGATTTATACAAGCTGGAGGAAATACCTGTGTGTTCCCACAGCTACCAGTCATATTGCTGCAGTTTTTGTTAAAGCGGTACTAAACCCAAAGACCAAAAATAATTATATACATGGTGGCTGCATTTGTTTTCTTTTTTTTAATCCCCTTTATTTTCATCTGGCGATCAGGCTAGTAAGTCTTATGCCCCGTACACACGATCGGACTCGGATTTTGTTCAAAGGTTGTTCGCTCCAACTTGTCTTGAATACACACAGTAACACAAATGTTGGCCAACAATTACGAACGTGGGAACGTACAAGACATACGGCGAGCTGATAAAAAGGAAGTTCAATAGTCATGTGATATCTCCATTACAAACGCTAGTTTTACAAGATCGAGCGTTTCCGTCTCGTACTTGATGCCGAGCATGTGTGTTTGTACTTCGGGCTTTTGTGAGACGGACTTGTGTACACACGACTGGTAAGTCCGACAACAAAAATTT
The DNA here is from genome assembly GCA_037952835.1 of Lithobates septentrionalis. Classification (NCBI taxonomy): domain Eukaryota; kingdom Metazoa; phylum Chordata; class Amphibia; order Anura; family Ranidae; genus Lithobates; species Lithobates septentrionalis. The sequence continues at coordinate 2,792,712 of JBBDGP010002445.1, forward strand.
GTTGGAGGAAAATTTGAGTACCTGCTAGCCAACATTTGTTGGAGGAAAGTCCGACAACAAATGTTCGATGGAGTGTACACACAGTCGGACTTTCCGCCAACAAGCTCACATCCAAACAAACCTGTCCCCTCACTCGCACACCTGCCACCCCCACCCCTCCATCCCCGCAGGAGACAGGCAGGAAGGCGGCGATCAGTGGCCTTACCTTAGGAGGCTGCTCCTCACTCCAACTTACCGAGGGAAGAGCCAGGGCCATTGCTTCTCCTCCCAGCCGAACAGGCATTGCTTCTCTTCATGGCCAAACAGGAAGTGGGTCCTGAGACTCCCTGGCCAATCGGGTCTCAGGACCCGCCTCAGGCTCTAATCAGGTACTTCAAAAAATATATAAACCCCATTGGAATCCAGGCGTCCAGCGCCCTGCATGTAGATTAGGAGTCGGGCACATGGATTAGGGGATGGCGGTGCCCCTGCACCCCTAATGGATGGGCCAACACTGGTCAAGACATGCCATGAGTGATAAATGTTACAGTTGCCTGTGCTTTCAAGCAAACTGTCAAGCCATCAAATGGCTGTTGTCGTAACTGATCACATGTGCAGCACCATGGCAACTACCAATCAAACAGGGGCTAAGAGGGCAGCTTCTTTGTAAAGGATAGGAGGGTTTAGTTCCACTTGGACTCAACTAATTTTGAAGAACTCCATATCAAAGTATTGATTTCCATAGAAGAAATGATGACAAGTGCACACGCATAGGACTGGACAGGGGGCAATTCAACAAATACAAGTTACATTCATTCCCATTGGATTCAACAAACATTTTCCATCCTTGTCCATTGTTTTTTTTTTCACTCTCTGGTCAAAACTGATTGTTTAATCATCCCCTTTAACACTTTGGTAATCAAAGAAATGTTTTGAAAATGACAGTTTTCTTACAAAGTTCTTCAGGTGTAAGGCCAGTTTGCGTCTGTTATTTTTCAACTTCCTTTAACATACCAAGCTGTCCAGCAAAAGTGGCAATTAAATGGTGTAGACAAACCATTTAATCCTGATAGGGGTGCTTACAATGATCAACTTTTATTCATTAATGTAAAACGTAATCCAAAAGGATAAAAAGAACTGTTGCTGTAACTACTTAAAGAGGTGTTAGCTGAAGTTTGACTTTAATTCGTTGGTCAGGTCCACCTAAATCTGCTAGTCCATCTAACACAACCCTCTCCTCAAATTGACAATGCTGCTGTCCAAAAGGGGGAAATAAGCTTGAATAGTTCTTAATACCTCCACTATGACAGCAATAGGTTGTTAGTATATATAAAAGTGCTGCGCTTAGGATAAAGTGTAAGGTATGCAGCCCCCCTAAGGAGCTTCCCTAAGGAGACTCCGCAAAATGTATAGATTGTGTAATGGGGTATGGCGCTCCCTTTAGGATAATGGGATATTAGAGTGTTGGGGGAAAGGTTTTTCTATTGCAGGGTTCCTTGTGACTGGAACCAATTATTTACTCCAGCTATACCCCTATTAGTGGTACGGAGTATCATCAACCCAATGAAGTGAAGAACCTAATGTGCAACAATGCAATCTTCAGATGAAGCAATACATAATTCATACATGTGACAAAAAAAAAATATATATATATATATTCCCAATTTCAGGTGTGCTAAATCAGTAATTTTCTCTTATATCACATGGACTTCCAAGTGCATTCTTACTCAAATAAGTGCAAGTGTGTGCAATGACAATTTAGTGGTAGATAATGTGTACAACAACGATTTGGTAATAAGTAATAAATAATAAATAATTATAGTCCATGTGGTGATCAAAATCTTCAAGTCCGATATTCAAATGATTTCCAAACGAACTGTGACAACGGTGCTTTCAGATAATAATGGTGACTTATTGTGCTCCCCCCTCTCGGGTCCCCACTCACCGAATCCTGCAGCCCCTGCAGGGGCAAAACAGCTTAGGGTATCACAGCCACAAACTCTCTCCACCGCGATCATCTGAGGTATCCAATTTTGGTCTCCACTCCCCGTGTTTTTCTCAGATGGCTCCCTTGGGGTGCATGGATAAGTTATTCTTACTGTTGAGGCTTCGTTTCCTCCTGAACTTAGTTGCTCCACTGTCATAGAAATGGTATAAACTATCCGAAAAGGGTAGCAACAAGGAGAGAGAGCAGCTACCCTTTTCGGATAGTTTATACCATTTCTATGACAGTGGAGCAACTAAGTTCAGGAGGAAACGAAGCCTCAACAGTAAGAATAACTTATCCATGCACCCCAAGGGAGCCATTTGAGAAAAACACGGGGAGTGGAGACCAAAATTGGATACCTCAGATGATCGCGGTGGAGAGAGTTTGTGGCTGTGATACCCTAAGCTGTTTTGCCCCTGCAGGGGCTGCAGGATTCGGTGAGTGGGGACCCGAGAGGGGGGAGCACAATAAGTCACCATTATTATCTGAAAGCACCGTTGTCACAGTTCGTTTGGAAATCATTTGAATATCGGACTTGAAGATTTTGATCACCACATGGACTATAATTATTTATTATTCATTACTTATTACCAAATCGTTGTTGTACACATTATCTACCACTAAATTGTCATTGCACACACTTGCACTTATTTGAGTAAGAATGCACTTGGAAGTCCATGTGATATAAGAGAAAATTACTGATTTAGCACACCTGAAATTGGGAATATATATATATATATATATTTTTTTTTTGTCACATGTATGAATTATGTATTGCTTCATCTGAAGATTGCATTGTTGCACATTAGGTTCTTCACTTCATTGGGTTGATGATACTCCGTACCACTAATAGGGGTATAGCTGGAGTAAATAATTGGTTCCAGTCACAAGGAACCCTGCAATAGAAAAACCTTTCCCCCAACACTCTAATATCCCATTATCCTAAAGGGAGCGCCATACCCCATTACACAATCTATAGCAATAGGTTCTTACCTACATTTCTTTTATTTGGAAACTGGAGGCAATTAAGACCAGCTCTTAGCTGGGGTATGGAGATACACTCGAACAGTACTGTATACGCGGACCCATTCTTCTTTCAGCCAGAAGATTCCCAGGCCTAAAGCTATATGCAAAAAAAAGGGGTCGGGATAGTAGTGATGTCATTACCCAAATATGGCAATGCTCTTGATTGGGAAAGGATTTTGTTGCTGGGTTGGTGGAGCCTGATGGGGAATTGAGAGACTAGTTCCCCATCAGATCCGTCCGACTGTTGATTGATATTGAATGAAATAGCAGCTATGGATCTGCCCACTACCATGCATTGTTAATCAATAGCCAGGTGGACCTGATGAAGAATTTGTTTGGAATCATGTTCATTGGCAATAGCGGCCTGACCCGGCTCCCCTCTTTGAGCAAAATAATACAATAGTAGTTTTATTTTTTCTGAATGCCAGCAGTATTTTAGTTTATTTTGGCAGGAGTATGACGTCATTTGACATCAGAAGGAGGGGGTGGCACTAGTTTTTCTTGTACTCTGATTTGTGGATGTTATACATATATTCTGTCTTGTCATTGGTTCACCTTACCACCTGCCTTACGAAGGGGTCCTGCGAGGCTCCGAAACGTTGCACTTTCTCTTGCGTGTAATTCTTCTGCAATTAAAACCTTTGGATGACATTTCAAGATCCTGGTGTGCCGGCGAATATGTGCATTTATCTGTGATGTTTCCAGTAACCAGATGGTAGTCGCTGCCATGACCACTATTGATGGGCCCTGTTTTCAGGAACGTGTGCGAATGTAAAGCATATAGAAAAGACTGATGAGGAATTAGTCTCTCAGTTCTCCATCCGACCCTATTACAAAACTCTTCGGCCATGCACCAGTCAGTGTGATCAATGCAATGGCCTCATTGGTCAGCACCAGCAGCAGACTTTGTGACAGGTACACGAACCGGCCACAAGCACCAACACTTTTGAAACGGCAGCTGACAGAATTCTAAAGAGTGTCTACGACACCCTTTATGACAGGGGTTGGCAACCTACGGGCCGGGGGCCACACCCAGCCCTCCGCTGCTAAATGTCCAGGCTGTCAATGCACGTGATGAATTCATATTAACCACGATCGGCTTTCATGGGATAACAACCGATACGGCTAAGAAGTCGCTTGGCTGTTATCCCGCCACCTTCCATGGTTCGCCCAGGCACTCCTGACAGGGAGGCACGAGCGACCAGCCGGAATGTCCCCCAGCTGGCCAGAGACCCGAACTAAGCTGTAATTGGCTTTGATCGGGTCTCGGATCTAGTAATCCGGAAGCAATGTCATGACATCACTTCCGGTTTACAGAAGACTTAAAAGTGTCAAATTTTAAAAAATGACACCATTCAAAACTGCCAAACTTGGCGTTTTGAATGCTTTTAAGTGCAAAGGAGGGATCTGGGGTCTTATAGATAAGATCTTATAGATCCATAAAGAGTACCTGTCACTGCCTATTACTGTCACAAGGGATGTTTACATTCCTTGTGACAGCTATAAAAGTGATCAGAATTTTTTTTTTTTGTAAAGGGACAGTGTAAAAATAAAAAAATGAAATAAAATAAAGAAAAAAACAAAAAACTAATTTAAAGCGCCCCATCACTCCGTGCTCGCACGCAGAAGCAAGCGCATACATAAGTCGTGACCGCAAATGTAAACAGTGTTGAAATCACACATGTGGGGTATCGCTGCGATTGTTAGAGCGAGAGCAATAATTCTAGTACAAGACCTCCTCTGTAACTCTGGAAATTTTTAAGTACTGTGGTTTGTTGCTATTCCATGAGTGTGCACAATTTTAAAACATAACATGGGGGAGGGGGGCTGTGTAATATGCAGGGGGGGGGGCTGGGAAGGGGGGCTGTGTGATGTGCAGGGGGGCTGTGTATAATGCAGGCTGTGTAATGTAAAGGTGTCCAGAGGTGCGGGGGCTGAGTAATGTAAAGGGGTTCAGATTATTATCTTCATTTATTAGCAGGTGAATGCGGCCCTCCATGCATTCACATACCTTGAATCCGGCCCATAAGTGGAAAAAGGTTGCTGACCCCTTCTTTATAAGTTCCCTTGTGTGTGTTAGTGGCCAGATCACAAGGTGGAAAAAAAAGGGAAAAAGTCTTTAAAAAAAAAAAAACTAATACAGTCACCACATTTAAGGATCTGTAAGCTGCAATATATTACATTTTGTATTTTTGGGGTTATAACTGCTAAGGACTATAAATCAGTTATTGTTCTTTTCCTGCTGTCATAGCTCTTCAATGATGCGCTGCTCTTTCACTTATATCTGTAGTAACTACACATACTTGCGGGAGCCTGTTTCTAGGAAAAAACACATACAGTATTTTGCATATTATGTATTGCCTTCAGCTAAATATACTGCAAAATATATAATACCTGAGACTAATGAAAGCTATAGACTGGGAAAGATGTATAAGCTTAGAAAAAGGTGAGTTTACAGTGATATAAAGGGTTTGCCAAAAACCATACCAATGGCAAATTTGTAAAAAAGAATGTTTTGGACAGGCAACATTATATAATATACCATTTATAATTACATAACAAATATATATATATACCTGGGTTATCCTAGTGTACATGTCAATACAGGCCAAATATAGGCTAGATTGTGTGATATCTATAGTTTCCTTAAAGTGGAACTATGGGCAACATCAAAAATGAAATGCAATGCAGTTTGTCACAACCATTTACACAGCATCTTTATTTTTCTGAGTCCCCCCGTAACCCTGTAACATAGTTTTATTACCTGGTGATCCTGGCAGTAAGTCTGTTATTTTTTATTTTTGTTTAACAGACCAAAGCTGACCAGAAAAAAGTGGCAGTTATGCCCAGTACACATGATGGGATTATCGGACGAATGATCGTACGTTTTTTTTTGCATGCTAATCTTAGATCAATCTGATGAATTTACTAAAGTCATGAAAATTCGCATATGACAGAATAAAAATTTCGAAGTGATGACAGCTGTACCGATTAAACGAAAATCGTACGATCTGGCATCGTCCAAAATTTTTTTTATCAAATTTGGGTACAGTATCGCACGACCGCGCTATTGTCAGTTAAAATAATGCAGTGCCGTATTGCAAAAAATGGCCTGGTCATGAAGGGGGTAAACCTTCCTGGAGCTGAAGTGACTAAATTGCTCCTCCATAGATACAATTTTTTTACTGAACATTTAGCTGTGCAGTGGGGTGCAGCGGCAATAACACACACAGTTACAGTGCAATTAACTAATTGAAATAATGCAAAGCCAGTTCGCAAACACCCAGTGGAAAGGCAGCCCAGCAGGGAACACTCACAGTTCCAATAGCGTGTAGAAGCAGGTTTCAGTCGAACAGATAGCATCTGTAGATAGGGTAGGAATGTGGCCAAGTCATCTTGAGCCCAAGCAGGCAGATGTCCAGAGAGGTTGCGAGAGGTTGCGAACCCTCCACTTTCCCTCCTTGTCAGAAACCTTTTCCTGCCGCTAGTTTTGTCCCTACCGGGGGGGGGGGTTAGGAACGATGGGGTACCTGTCCCTACTCTACCAACTCACAAAACGCACAGCAAACCTGGGAGCCAGAGCCTTAAAATGCTCTGCCTGACCCAAGATGGCTGCTGGAGACACATGGGTTGGCGGCATCCAATCGGATTGCTTCCCCAGTGACCCAGAAAACAATACAGGAACCATGTTCTTCCTGACTTCCTCTCCAACTGCAGTGCTGCTGCGGAATAGCACCACCTGCAGTGGAGAAAGTAGATGGCACCTGCCTACAGACTCACTTGAGTATAAGTACCAATTTGGAGTATTAGAACCACCCTTTATATCCTGTGGGAGGTTCTGTCCATAAATGGTCCTGAATAGGAATGAGCTTGGGTTCTATCTGATGTCAAAGCCCACCCCAATACAGAATACAGAATACTTTATTAATCCCATAGGGAAATTGGGAAATTTTTGCGACACAGACACACTTAAAGCGTTTGTTACCCTAAAAAAACAAAAAACAGATCCTGTTCCCTTAAAGCAGTGGTCATCAACCCTGTCCTCAGAGCTCACTAACAGGCCAGGTTTTATGTTTTACCTTGGGGAGATGTAGACTAGAATACTGCAATCACTGAGCAGCAAATGATACCACCTGTGATGTATTTCAGTTATCTTGCAAACCTGGCCTGTTAGTGGGCCCTGAGGACAGGGTTGATGACCACTGCCTTAAAGCATGTTATACAGCATAGTACTTGTGCTGTGTAATTTGGCCCCTTCTATCACCTAAAAAACCTGGCTGATCCTGCCTGGCTATACCCTCCCCCCTGTAAACTGACCACAGTTTATAATGGCTGCTGAGCCCTGACACCGTGGTCAGTTTACTTGCTTTACGTTACTTTTTTAATGACTGCTCCATTTATCTGACTCTTTTTCATCTTTCTACATAGTATTGCATTTTGGTGTACATGTAATGAACTGTAGTATTAAAAATTTGGAGCTGAATATGGGCAGGATATGTATAAAATGGCATTTTGTTTCATCTTGTTTTATGGCCTCCTGTCCTAATTACTTTTATACAGTGTTCAGGCACATTGTAGTAGGTGGTGCTTTTAAATATGAAATTGTTATATACAGTAGATTTCTAATTACAGTTATTTGGTGGCTACAAACATAGTATTTAACTGAAAATAGTACAGTAGTGGTTATTGCTCCTGGGTTGCACAGTATTTTAAAGTGATAGTAAACCCTTGAACAAAAATGTAAAATATTGCAGCTTAAATGTGCTGGCTGCATTTGTTTTCTTTTTTTTAGGCTTTTTTTTTCCTTTTTCTTTCACCTGGTTATGCAGCAAGTAAGAAACAAAAAGTGTAGCGCTAAATGAAAATACACCCTTAGTGTGTAAATGTGAAAAAATGGTGAATATTATGATTGTCCAATATTTACAATAAAGACAAAGGTGCATCCAAAACAATATAAATGTCATACGGTGACCTAATATTAAACAATAAGGACCTCGAAGGTCACAACTAATGAAAAGGTGTGCAATATACCGTCAACAACATGTAGTTCAATACGAATAGTTATGAAAAAATATGGTATAACGAGTTTCTATTTCAGCTGGTTGCTATTATGTCCATAGTATGTAACATTGGGTCTTATTGGGTGGTGAATATATAAAGATCGATTCCATACACCGCACCCCAGTGTCCTTAAAAAAGATGTGTAGTGCCCACTCCCCGTAAAGATGGAGGCTTACCGGAGGGTTTGAACCCAGATCAGCATATACTGTCAGGGTCAAACCAGCTTGTATTGCACACTGGCAATAAGGGGGAGACTTTGGCAGCCTGGAGATGGAAGAGTCCCAGGGAGCTTCATGGATGGGTCTTCTCCAAAGTGGCGTTAACTATCCCAACGTATAACTCATAGAAGATAGAAAGGGGGCCACATAGTGTAAATCCATAAACAAATACTTTTATTGTAAAAAAGAAATACACTTACATTTTAAGAAGATAAAAAAGCGCTTGTAGATAAAATAAAGGCGGCAGTGGAGTCCTCCCGACGCGTTTCGTCTGATAAGACTTCGTCTAGGGGTGTCCATCCACTGCAGCCTGACTCCATAATATAGGTGCTGTAATCCCTGCAATGTGACTCCAGCCCGTTCAACTTCCGTAAATTAGGCACTTCCGGGTAGCCCAAAATGGCGGACCCGCGTGCATTCCAGGCCTCAGTATGGCGGGACTGTAATTGCGTTCCACCTCCCCATCATTCGGCCCGGTGGTCCCAATATACTATAGTCCCAGTGGGGCCAGTGTTAATCCGGCAAGGTTGTTGTGGTAATATATGTGAGCGATGGTGTAGGTACATGAAAGAGTATTTTAGTGTGTGCGGAGATGATCCACCTGCGATCTCGCGATACAACGTCCTGACGTCTAACCGCGAGAATGAGATTCGTCTCAAGCCTCGTTCTGGAGTTGTTTGCGTTCCAAAGTGTGCTGTTTCCTCAAGTGTACGGAGACGATTCTCCGCACGCTTCGCGTCATGACGTCCTGACGTCACGACGCGAGACGGAAAGTACGCTCAACTCACACTATGGAGCGACTTGCGTTTCAACGGCAACCAATCAGTGGGAAGCTTGCGCTCCACCATATATTGCGCCCACACACAGCACGGCTAAACTATTCTATTTATCATAGAAGATGCCAAATTAGGTGGTCAAAACTGCCCCACATTTTAACTGCAAGGAGAGACATTCACCCATATATGCATCTATAAACCAGGTCGATAACATCATGAAGGATCATAATTAGATGGTAACCCTAAAGAGAACAAAATCAGTACTGAGTATGTATATAGCATGTAGAATGACTTGTATACCGGAAGTTGGATGAGCTGGATTCACATGTATACATACACTTTCAATCAATTAATACAGCTCAAAGGTAAAATTTCAAAACATGCATATACAAAACCTATATCGCTAAAGCCCTAAATTAAGACTGATCTATGAACGCATTGACATCAATCTCCACGTTCAGCCCCAGTGGGGCAAATGTCCGCAGCTCATGTGCCCAAAACATTTCCAAACGGGAAACTCCCCTGGTCTTGGCACCCCCTCTCCACGGTGGTATATATTTGTCAATAATGACGAACTGTGATCCATCTGGATTTCCATCGTGGAAATCTTTAAAGTGTCTTGGAACTGTATGTTTTGGGTCTCTACTTTTAATCAGGGCAATATGTTCCCCCACTCTTATGGAGAATGTCCTGGTGGTACGGCCTATATATTGTTTTTGACAGGGACAGGTAATGAGATACACTATGTACCTGGTACTACATGTACAGAACGGTTTTATAGTGTATCTCCTTCCCGTCACTGTGGAAGTAAATTCCGTCACTTTGCGAGTCCTCACAATGTTATGTTGGCATACTATACACTTCTTACAAGGAAAGAAGGCAGTCCAATCGTGAAAAAAAGAAGGATGGGTGGGAGCATTGATGGTATTAGGAGCTATCCGACCTTGTATCGAAGGAGCACCCTTAAAAATGACATTGGCTTGTTCAGGGATAATGGGACCCAAGATGTTGTCTTGCTTAAGGACGTCCCAATGTTTCCTTATAATGTTTTTGATTTGCCTATGTTGTATTGAGAAAGATGTCAGCATGGCCCATCTGAACTTCCCATCAGGCTCCCTCTTGGGTTTAATTTCCAGTAGAGATTTCCTATCAGTGTCCATAGCCCTTTGGATTTCAGAATCCAGACTATCACTGTCATATCCTTTATCCAAAAATTTATATTTCAAGTTTTCCGCTTGCTCGAGAAATACCTCTGTGTCAGTGCAGTTCCGGCGAAGTCTTAGAAACTGTCCTCGCGGCACTGCGCTCAACCATGATCCATGGGGGCAACTGTCCACAGGAATAAAACCATTGCGGTCTGTGGGCTTGAAATATGTACTGAATATAAATCTTTTATCTACTATCTCTATCTGTAGGTCCAAAAAATGAATTTTGGTCATACTGGCCTCATATGATAGAGAGATCCCTCTATCATTGGAATTCAAACATTCGAAGAACTCTTTGAGGGAGTCCATGGTACCATTCCATAGGAGGAGGATGTTGTCTATATACCTGGCCCACAAGACCAAGGAACTGGTTTCATGGGTATAGACGACATCCTCCTCCCATTTGGCTATAAATAGGTTCGCAAGGCTAGGTGCGAATTTCGCCCCCATAGCAACTCCACATTGTTGGAGATAGAAATTGTGGTTAAACCAAAAGTAGTTGTGTTTGGCTGCGAACTCGAGTAACTCAACCAGATAATCACATTGGAAGGACGCCAGAGAATGTTCACGGGCCAAGAAGTGTTTAACCGCCTCGATGCCCTTATCGTGCGGTATGCACGTGTACAATGACGCTACATCGGCAGTGGCCATGATATAGCCATCCTGTACACTAATATTCTCGAGGAGTCTGATGGTGGAGCTGGTGTCCTTCAGATAGGAAGGTGTTTTCTTTACTAGAGGTTGTAGGAAAAAATCTATATATTTACCTACTCTGGCAGTGATGGAATTGATACTCACAATTGGCCTGCCTGGGGGGCAGACTGGATTTTTATGGATTTTTGGTAGATAATATATAGTGGTAATTGATAGAGAAATTAAGGACCTAAAGGATAAACTTTTGACCCATAAAAACTCTCAGGAATATAATTCCCTGTCTTCCAACCTGCTGGGGCACCTAGAAAAGGAAGATCGGGATCAGAAAATCAAAAAACAAAAGAAATACTCCAGAGATGCGGGGGACTATAAGAATAATACGGTTTTTGGTTGGCAAAAACTCTTCCTGGTCACCCCCCCCCCCCCATGGAAGTCTCCTCTAACGCCATAGAGAATATTGTACCATCAGGTGGTCCTTCGTCAGTGAATGTTTCCGCTACACAAACTAGGCCCTTAGGTGCCCCCTCTCATGGTCGTGACACCCAGAGGGGTGGAGTAAAACGAGATGAGGTATCCCGCGTATCACAACAACGGGTTCAACATTATAGTCCCCAAACCCCTATGAGTTCCCATAGAGGTAGGGGTAATTTTAGAGGGAAACGGGGTGGCAGAGGCAACTCTCAAAACAGGACCCATCACCCCGACACTTATTCTCAGTATGTTCCATACTATCCTTCTCCCAGACGACATGGAGCGCGTCCAGACCCTCATCATGGTGAGGAAGCATACCATCGCTATCCCTCTCCGGTCCGTACCTATAATAGGTACTCCCCTCTCAGGGAGACATATAGCCCCGCACGTAGGGAGGATGCCTATGATCATCCTCCATACGTGTATCATTCTCGCGCATATGAGAATCAGGGTTTTCGGGAGGCCCAACACACAAGAAAACGAGGTCCAGACCAAAGAGAGGCTGCAGAGGGGGGAGGAGGTTACAAAGGAGAAAAGCGAAAAAGAGTATAAAGGGTCAGGGTGTTTTTAATTTGAGTTCCCAAACCCTCACTGAAGCAGAATTGTCTATATTAGACAAGGGTCTTAAATATGCCCCCCCCCAAAAAACTCGATAAATTTCATACATTTATGGACGTTCACAGATATATACGTAAGGTCAATATTCAGAGATATCTGGTTTCCAACCCAGTCCATACTGATTATCCGGCGGCTACTTCAGGAACCGTTCATTCTGATTTAGCCAATCCTTCTCTTTTCTCCCCCCCCCCCCGTTCCCACAGCCCCTGCTGTGAAAATCTTTAGGGACTTGATCTTACAAGATCTGGCCAATTTACCAGAGAAACGCATTCGCCATCCCCCACTGTCAAAAGGTGGAATGGAGTCTTTATGTGCGTGTAAAGATCTGGTGGTCCGTCCTGCGGATAAGGGAGGTGGAATAGTTGTCCTAGACAAAAGTCAATATGAAGCAGAAATGCACCGAATTCTAAATGAACCAGGCACTTATCGAATACTACCTAACAACCCTACTCACATATACAAGCAACAATTACAACATTTGGTTTCAAAAGGTTATGAATCAAAAATCCTGAATAAAAAAGAGACAGATTTCCTGATCCCCATGGCACCCCGTATTCCGACTATATATTATCTACCAAAAATCCATAAAAATCCAGTCTGCCCCCCAGGCAGGCCAATTGTGAGCGGTATCAATTCCATCACTGCCAGAGTAGGTAAATATATAGATTTTTTCCTACAACCTCTAGTAAAGAAAACACCTTCCTATCTGAAGGACACCAGCTCCACCATTAGACTCCTCGAGAATATTAGTGTACAGGATGGCTATATCATGGCCACTGCCGATGTAGCGTCATTGTACACGTGCATACCGCACGATAAGGGCATCGAGGCGGTTAAACACTTCTTGGCCCGTGAACATTCTCTGGCGTCCTTCCAATGTGATTATCTGGTTGAGTTACTCGAGTTCGCAGCCAAACACAACTACTTTTGGTTTAACCACAATTTCTATCTCCAACAATGTGGAGTTGCTATGGGGGCGAAATTCGCACCTAGCCTTGCGAACCTATTTATGGCCAAATGGGAGGAGGATGTCGTCTATACCCATGAAACCAGTTCCTTGGTCTTGTGGGCCAGGTATATAGACGACATCCTCCTCCTATGGAATGGTACCATGGACTCCCTCAAAGAGTTCTTCGAATGTTTGAATTCCAATGATAGAGGGATCTCTCTATCATATGAGGCCAGTATGACCAAAATTCATTTTTTGGACCTACAGATAGAGATAGTAGATAAAAGATTTATATTCAGTACATATTTCAAGCCCACAGACCGCAATGGTTTTATTCCTGTGGACAGTTGCCACCATGGATCATGGTTGAGCGCAGTGCCGCGAGGACAGTTTCTAAGACTTCGCCGGAACTGCACTGACACAGAGGTATTTCTCGAGCAAGCGGAAAACTTGAAATATAAATTTTTGGATAAAGGATATGACAGTGATAGTCTGGATTCTGAAATCCAAAGGGCTATGGACACTGATAGGAAATCTCTACTGGAAATTAAACCCAAGAGGGAGCCTGATGGGAAGTTCAGATGGGCCATGCTGACATCTTTCTCAATACAACATAGGCAAATCAAAAACATTATAAGGAAACATTGGGACGTCCTTAAGCAAGACAACATCTTGGGTCCCATTATCCCTGAACAAGCCAATGTCATTTTTAAGGGTGCTCCTTCGATACAAGGTCGGATAGCTCCTAATACCATCAATGCTCCCACCCATCCTTCTTTTTTTCACGATTGGACTGCCTTCTTTCCTTGTAAGAAGTGTATAGTATGCCAACATAACATTGTGAGGACTCGCAAAGTGACGGAATTTACTTCCACAGTGACGGGAAGGAGATACACTATAAAACCGTTCTGTACATGTAGTACCAGGTACATAGTGTATCTCATTACCTGTCCCTGTCAAAAACAATATATAGGCCGTACCACCAGGACATTCTCCATAAGAGTGGGGGAACATATTGCCCTGATTAAAAGTAGAGACCCAAAACATACAGTTCCAAGACACTTTAAAGATTTCCACGATGGAAATCCAGATGGATCACAGTTCGTCATTATTGACAAATATATACCACCGTGGAGAGGGGGTGCCAAGACCAGGGGAGTTTCCCGTTTGGAAATGTTTTGGGCACATGAGCTGCGGACATTTGCCCCACTGGGGCTGAACGTGGAGATTGATGTCAATGCGTTCATAGATCAGTCTTAATTTAGGGCTTTAGCGATATAGGTTTTGTATATGCATGTTTTGAAATTTTACCTTTGAGCTGTATTAATTGATTGAAAGTGTATGTATACATGTGAATCCAGCTCATCCAACTTCCGGTATACAAGTCATTCTAGATGCTATATACATACTCAGTACTGATTTTGTTCTCTTTAGGGTTACCATCTAATTATGATCCTTCATGATGTTATCGACCTGGTTTATAGATGCATATATGGGTGAATGTCTCTCCTTGCAGTTAAAATGTGGGGCAGTTTTGACCACCTAATTTGGCATCTTCTATGATAAATAGAATAGTTTAGAATTCTCTCATGGATTGTTATGTTTGTAAATTAGGGGCTCGAAAAGCCGTGCTGTGTGTGGGCGCAATATATGGTGGAGCGCAAGCTTCCCACTGATTGGTTGCCGTTGAAACGCAAGTCGCTCCATAGTGTGAGTTGAGCGTACTTTCCGTCTCGCGTCGTGACGTCAGGACGTCATGACGCGAAGCGTGCGGAGAATCGTCTCCGTACACTTGAGGAAACAGCACACTTTGGAACGCAAACAACTCCAGAACGAGGCTTGAGACGAATCTCATTCTCGCGGTTAGACGTCAGGACGTTGTATCGCGAGATCGCAGGTGGATCATCTCCGCACACACTAAAATACTCTTTCATGTACCTACACCATCGCTCACATATATTACCACAACAACCTTGCCGGATTAACACTGGCCCCACTGGGACTATAGTATATTGGGACCACCGGGCCGAATGATGGGGAGGTGGAACGCAATTACAGTCCCGCCATACTGAGGCCTGGAACGCACGCGGGTCCGCCATTTTGGGCTACCCGGAAGTGCCTAATTTACGGAAGTTGAACGGGCTGGAGTCACATTGCAGGGATTACAGCACCTATATTATGGAGTCAGGCTGCAGTGGATGGACACCCCTAGACGAAGTCTTATCAGACGAAACGCGTCGGGAGGACTCCACTGCCGCCTTTATTTTATCTACAAGCGCTTTTTTATCTTCTTAAAATGTAAGTGTATTTCTTTTTTACAATAAAAGTATTTGTTTATGAATTTACACTATGTGGCCCCCTTTCTATCTTCTATGAGTTATACGTTGGGATAGTTAACGCCACTTTGGAGAAGACCCATCCATGAAGCTCCCTGGGACTCTTCCATCTCCAGGCCTGCCAAAGTCTCCCCCTTATTGCCGGTGTGCAATACAAGCTGGTTTGACCCTGACAGTATATGCTGATCTGGGTTCAAACCCTCCGGTAAGCCTCCATCTTTACGGGGAGTGGGCACTACACATCTTTTTTAAGGACACTGGGGTGCGGTGTATGGAATCGATCTTTATATATTCACCACCCAATAAGACCCAATGTTACATACTATGGACATAATACCAACCAGCTGAAATAGAATCTCGTTATACCATATTTTTTCATAACTATTCGTATTGAACTACATGTTGTTGACGGTATATTGCACACCTTTTCATTAGTTGTGACCTTCGAGGTCCTTATTGTTTAATATTAGGTCACCGTATGACATTTATATTGTTTTGGATGCACCTTTGTCTTTATTGTAAATATTGGACAATCATAATATTCACCATTTTTTCACATTTACACACTAAGGGTGTATTTTCATTTAGTGCTACACTTTTTGTTTCTTATTGGTCTATTTAGCAAATTTTCTTGTTGCTGTGTTAGCGGCTTATCAATTGGAGCAAGCGCAATTTTATTATTACTTTTTCGTATGCAGCAAGTAAATCTGTTATTTTTCTACTTGCTTCAACAGACCTTTCAGTCCCGCAAAAGTAGCAGTAAGAGGGTTGAGATAAACCATTTACCAATGGTCAGCTTTAATTAATTTATGTAAAACTTTTATCCCAAAATGATAAAAAAAAAACAGTTTCTGCTTAAAAAGTGTTAGCCGGAGGTCAGCTTTAATTTATTAGTCAAATCCATATCAATTATTAGTCAATGCTGCTGTCCAAAGGTGGCTCTGTTGCAGATACTCTAAACCTAGGTTCACACTGTGCAGCCGTGGCCAAACCTTTTGCAAATTACACAAATATTAATTTTCCCAAAGTCTGCTGCCTCAGTTTTTATGATGGCAATTTGCATATATTCCAGAATGTTATGAAGAGTGATCAGATAAATTGCAATTAAAGTGTTTGTTAACCCAAAAAAAAAAATGGATCATGCTTCTTTAAAGCATTTTTTACAGCACAGTGCTTGTGCTGTGTAATTTGGAACCCTGTAACGCCTAAAAAACCTGGCTGATCCTGACAGTCATTCCCCTCCCCTCTGTAAACTGACCATGGTAATCATGGCTGTTGAGCCCTGACACCGTGGTCAGTTTACGTGCCTCCGTCATCCACAGCCTACTCCTCTGTGTCTGCCTCCTCTGTCCTCCCCCCCGCCTCCTCTCTGCGTGTCACCTAGTGACAGTGCTGCCCCATCCCCCTCCTGGTGCAGGAATACCAAATATTTCTGTATACTATCCGTTCTGTATATTAACGCAACGCCCCCTGTCTCTGTGTTTTATTAAAATAATAACTCCTTTACCGTATTTCACAGCAGCTCCTGGCGGTCACGTGATCGGCCGTGTCTCCTCTCTGCTCTCCTTCTTATGTCCTGCTGATGTCAGCGGGGGAATCTCGGCCCCTCCCGCTGCTTCTGTCAAAACGGCAGAGAGGAGACACGGCCGGTTACATGAGCGCTGGGAGCCGCCGTGAAATATGGTAAAGGAGGTCTTTTTTTAATAAAACACAGAGACAACCGGGGAACTGCATTAAGATACAGAATGGATTATGTGATTTTGTGAAAGTGGGTTTACAACCACTTTAGTTGCACAGTCTCTCTTTGCCATGAAAATTAACTAAATCCCATCAAAAACATTTCCACTGCATTTGTGAAGAAGGCTTCAGGGCACCCAAGAAAGTCCAGCAAGCGCCAGGACTGTCTCCTACAATGGATTCAGCTGCGGGATTGGGACACCACCAGTGCAGAGCTTGCTCAGGAATGGCAGCAGATAGGTGGGAGTACATCTACATGCACAGTGAGGAGAAGACTTTTGGAGGATGGCCTGGTGTCAAAAAGGGCAGCAAAGAAGCCACTTCTCTCCAGGAAAAAAATCAGGGACAGACTGATATTCTGCAAAAGGTACAGGGATTGGACTGCTGAGGACTGGGGTAAAGTAATTTTCTCTGATGAATCCCCTTTTCAATTGTTTGGGGCATTCGGAAAAAACCTTGTCCGGAGAAGAAAAGGCGAGCGCTACCATCAGTCCTATGTCATGCTAACAGTAAAGCACCCTGAGACCATTCATGTGTGGGGTTGATTCTCAGCCAAGGGAGTGCGCTCACTCACAATATTTCCTAAGAACACAAATTCTCCCAAACATCCAAGAACAGTTTGGTGAAGAACAATGCCTTTTCCAGCTTGATGGAGCACCTTGCTATAAGGCAAAAGTGATAGCCAAGTGGCTTGAGGAACAAAAACATCAACATTTTGGGTCCATGGCCAGGAAACTCCCCAGACCTCAATTCCATTGCGTACTTGTGGTCAGTCCTCAAGAGGCGAGTGAACAAAAAAGACCTAACAAATTCTGACAAACTCCAAGCCTTGATTATGCAAGAATGGGCTGCCATCAGTCAGGATGTGGCCCAGAAGTTGATTGACAGCATGCCAGGGCGTATTGCAGAGGTCCTGAAAAAAAGGGTCAACACTGCAAATATTGACTCTGCATAAACTTCATGTCATTGTCAATAAAAGCCTTTGACATAGTAACATCTAACAAAAAGATCTAAAAACACAGAAGCAGCAGACTTTGTAGAAATTAAAATTCTTGTAATTCTCAAAACTTTTGGCCATGGCTGCATTTGTGTATGAGACTGCACGTAATGACACAATTCCCCACACCTGCATCAAAACCATGCTGCTGTTAGCAGAGGTGTCATTATTTCTTAATGTGGTTCTAAAAGCAGAAGGTTTTTACCTTGATACATTCTATGCATTGAGGTAAAAAAACCTTCTGCACGCAGCCCCCCCCCCCCCCCCCCCCCCTTATACCTGTGTCCAATCTTGATCCAGCGATGTGCAGGAGAGCAGCAGCTCTCTCACCTCTCTCTCGCCTCATTGGACAGAGAGACAACAGCAGGAGCCATTATCTCCTTCTGCTGTCAATCACAGTCAGTGAGGAAAAAGGAATAGTAAAATGTGGCCGCCAGGAAACCAGTATAGTGTGAACCTAGCCTAAGACATGAAGTGTGTTACTGGCTAAATCATCAGGTGAAAATAAAGGGGAAAAAAGTATTAAAAAAAAAAACAGAATACTACTGCAGCCACCACAATTAAGGATTGGTACAGTGGTGGCTGGTGCTCAAAATTTTTGGGGGGGAGCAAACAAACTGAAAAATTCTGAAAAACACTGAAAAAAAACCCATCAATTGCAGCCTCACTGTGCTATCAATTGCAGCCACTGTGCCCATAAAATGCAGCCTCTGTGCCCATCATATGCAGCCATTGTGCCCATCATGTGCAGCTTCTGTGCCCGTCATATGCAGCCTCTGTGCCCCTCATATGCAGCTTCTGTGCCCATCATATGCAGCTTCTGTGCCCACCATATGCAGCTTCTGTGCCCACTATATGCACCTTCTCTGGCCATAATATGCAGCCAATGTGACCCTCCCGCTCGCCCGCCATCTGACCGGCACTTACTCTTACCCCATCAGGGTGACGGCAGCGAGCTGTGGGATGGGCAGGTGATGGCTCCTGCATCCTCCATGGTTCCCGTGCATCTCCTCCTCTATTCCGCGGCACGTGGGGCATGCACACCGGCAGTACTTCCCCCCCCCCCCGCGGGAGGAGGTCCAGCACTTACCGGGCTGTTGGGTCCTCTCCTCCTGTGCCCAGTGTGGGCAGCAGCGGCAGCGGAGGAGTCCGATCAGCTTCCTCCCCTGTGTGTCTCTTCCGCCAAAGCTTTGGCCAATCGGGAAACAGGTCTCACTGACCTGCCTCCAGATTGGCGGGGAGGCACTATGATGTAAAACTAGCGAAAATTAATTTGCTTTGGTCACACAACAGGATGGGATCAGGGCGAACTCTCTGCGCCCCGAGCCCATCCTTTTTTGAAGCCTATTAGAGCCTCAGGCTCTAATCAGGTGCTTAAAAAAACACCCCCTCCCACGCTGACATAGGAGTCCATGCGTCCGGCGTCCTTAAAGGGGCCGGCCGCATGGATAGGGAGGTGGCGGCAGGGATTATGGGGGACGGCGCCCGTGCGCCCACAGTGCATGTGCCACCCCTGGATTGGTAAGCTGCATTATAATACATTTTTGTTTTTGGGTTTAATATCGCTTTAAGGCAGATCTCACCCTTTAAAGGAGCACCAGAAATGCTTCTTTTGTTGAAAATGTTAGTATTGGCCGCTACCTAAGTGCATCAGATTTATGTGACTAAGAAGGAAGCAATCCTATTCTATCTTTAGTGTATTACTGAGGTCAGGCTTCTAGAAGCTCAATAAAGATTTGCTGACGGAAGATCTGACTTTACACGACTCCTTTTCCCTGTATAGTGCTGATGCCATCTCTTTCACACTTTATATTTTGCTAACATAAAGTGTGTGTCATACTGTGTTTAGGCATTGTTTAGAGTTTATTAAAGCAGAACATAACTGCATCCGAGCATCACAACTGAAAACTCAATTTTATTCACTTTTAACCACTTGTAGACCGCACTATAGCCGAATGACGGCTACAAAGTGGACGGCTAGTCCCGGGAGGCCATCATGTGATGGCCTTCCGTGATCGCGCTCACCGCACACCTGCTGAAGGCTCACCGGACGGCGCTCCGCAGGACACTGCTGATCAAGGATTGAGGTAAAGAGCTAATCAGCTGGACACAGCTGATCACAGATGTATATAGAAGCCGGTGATCTGCACTCCTTTCCTCATGCTGACTGCATGAGGATTGGAGAAGAGAGCCGATAACTGGCTTCTCTAAAAGGGACATGCACACTGATAATTAGGGCACTGATTATTTGTGTCCTGTTAATCAGTGTAAGTAATGGTAGGGCTTTGACTCATCTAGCCGACTAGGTTGACTATGCATCCCATCCCGGCAAATCATAAAGAACAAGATTCCTCAGGTTTGGGACTTTAAATGGACGCAAGGCAATAATATTATAAAAGTACAAAATTTATTGGACAAACAATAAATAAATCAACAAATGTAATACAATATAAATATGAATGAATGCAGATAACTGATGATAAAAGAAGCATCTATATAAGGGGAAAAGACCAGCTTAAAAAGAGGGAGGAGCTCGCAAAGGAATAGTCCGACGCGTTTCAAATGCACTCTGAAGTGCCGATCTTCCTCAGGGACTTTAACAGATTGCACCACTTCCAATGCTGTAGTTCTACAAGGATAACAAAAATATGCCATCAAAAACATGCACTAAATGGATTTGTACATTTGGTAGGTATATATTCATACAGCAAGTTCAAAAAAATATTTAGTTGTTTCACCAGCAGCTGAAAAGACACGCTCAAATGATACGAATGGGACATTCATCCGTGCCAGACCAAGAAGCGCCATCCACAGGACATCCTGAATTCACCCATACTCCAAAAGATTGCTATTGGTCAATCAGTATTAATCAGTGTAGTCCCAACAGTGCCCACCAGTGCTCCCAATGTGTTCCCACCAGTACTGCCAGTGTGTGTGCACCAGTGCTGCCAATCAGTGCCCACCAGTGCTCCAAATGTGTTCCCACCAGTACTGCCAATGTGTGTGCACCAGTGCTGCCAATCAGTGCCCACCAGTGCTGCTAATCTGTGCCCATCAGTGCCACCTACCAGTGCCCATCAGTGCCACCCATCAGTGCTGCCCATCAGTGCCACCTATCAGTGCCCATCAGTGCCGCGTATCAGTGCAGCCTCATCAGTGCCCACCAGTGCCTCCTCGTCAGCGCACATCAGTGAAGAAGAAAAATTCCCTGTTTCCAAAATTTTATAACAAACTATGAAAATTGTATTTATTTTTTTTCAAAAATGTTGCCTGTTATTCGTTTATTTAGCAAAAAATAAAAAAAAAAACAGTGGTGATTAAATACCACCAAAAGAAAGCTCTATTTGTGTGAATATAAAATAAAAAAAAATTAGTTTCGGTACAGTGTTGCATGAACATGCAATTGTCATTCAAAGTGCGACAGCTCTGAAAGCTGAACAGGGAGGGGATAAAAGTGGCCAGCAGGCAAGCGGTTAATAGTCACAACAAACTCACCCATCCATCCATGTCGCCATGCTTTATTTTGTTCAGAAGTAACTTTGAAATACATCCCCTAGCATTTCTAGCCGTAGCCATCTTGCGTAAGGGCAGATGATTCATTTAGCATTTACTTCCTGGAATCCATCTGCCCTTAGCTCAGGCATGCAGGAAGGAGGGTGTGCTTAGCTGAGAAAGGCCCTCCTCCCCTCCTCCAGATAAAAGAAAATACCCATAAAGATTTCTGAGATGTAAGGCATCATTTTTGAAGAAATGTAAGAAAATGTTTAAAAAAAGTAAATATAATGTGCTTTCCTATCTATTTACTAAGGCTAACAGCATAAGGATTAAATAGTTAATGTTGATTGAGAGAGTAAAGTTCCAATTTAAGAAGTCACAGTAACTATATTATGTAGCAGGTATTTGGCCCTTTTCCATTACAGTATCTTTATCTTTATTTAGCCCAAGGTAATATACTTTTACTTGTTGGGGCTAAGTTTTATTCATTTTTCTTTCTATTTCAACAGATTTTTTTATTAAAGGTGTTTACATTTAAATTACCACAAAGCATTAAAACAATATTAACCTCCCTGGCGGTATGATTATGTCAGATTTTTGATGCTCAAATCGTTTTATATTGTAGGCCTGTAATTCTTAGCAGTGGCGTAGCGTGGGGGGTGCGGGGGGTGCCGTGGCCCCGGGCGCGACATTTAGGGGGGCGCAATTTCGAGCCACCTCCTAATTTTAATCTCCTGTGTCCCCCCGCGCTCCGGCCACCATGTTAATTGTTTGGCGCCCTGTGATTGGGCGTATGGGAGTCATGTGCGGCGTGGGGCTGGCCTATCCGCGATCACAGTTACTCCTGGAGTCCCGCCTCCACACATGACCCCCATACGCCCAATCACAGTGCGCCGGGAAACAATTAACACGGCGGCCGGAGTGCAGGGGAGACAAGCACTGGAAAGTGTAAGCCGCCGGGGCCGCTGTCTTCGCCTCCTCCTCCTCCTCCTCCTCCTATCCTCTGGACCGATGCAGGACAAGAAGGTGAGGAATGGATAAAGGGGGAGGAGAAGAGAGAGGCGCCGTATATGTAGTGTCAGTGTAGGAAGACTGTAGGCGGGACAGTATAGTGTACAGTGTAGTATAGTGGTCAGTATAGTGTAGTGGTCAGTATAGTGTAGTGGACAGTATATTGGTCAGTGTAGTATAGTGGTCAGTGTAGTATAATGGTCAGTGTAGTGGACAGTGTAGTATAGTGGTCAGTGTAGTATAGTGGTCAGTGTAGTATAGTGGTCAGTGTAGTATAGTGGTCAGTGTAGTATAGTGGTCAGTGTAGTATAATGGTCAGTGTAGTGGACAGTGTAGTATAGTGGACAGTGTAGTATAGTGGTCAGTGTAGTATAGTGGTCAGTGTAGTATAGTGGACAGTGTAGTATAGTGGACAGTGTAGTATAGTGGACAGTGTAGTATAGTGGTCAGTGTAGTGTAGTGGTCAGTGTAGTATAGTGGACAGTGTAGTATAGTGGTCAGTGTAGTGGACAGTGTAGTATAGTGCACAATGTAGTATAGTGGTCAGTATAGTGTAGTGGGCAGTATATTGGTCAGTGTAGTATAGTGGTCAGTGTAGTATAGTGGTCAGTGTAGTGGTCAGTGTAGTATAGTGGTCAGTGTAGTATAGTGGACAGTGTAGTATAGTGGACAGTGTAGTATAGTGGTCAGTGTAATGTAGTGGTCAGTGTAGTGTAGTGGTCAGTGTAGTATAGTGGACAGTGTAGTATAGTGGTCAGTGTAGTGTAGTGGTCAGTGTAGTGTAGTGGTCAGTGTAGTGGACAGTGTAGTATAGTGGTCAGTGTAGTATAGTGGACAGTGTAGTATAGTGGTCAGTGTAGTGTAGTGGTCAGTGTAGTATAGTGGTCAGTGTAGTATAGTGGTCAGTATAGTGTAGTGGTCAATATAGTGTAGTGGACAGTATATTGGTCAGTGTAGTATAGTGGTCAGTGTAGTATAGTGGTCAGTGTAGTGGACAGTGTAGTATAGTGGTTAGTGTAGTATAGTGGACAGTGTAGTATAGTGGACAGTGTAGTATAGTGATCAGTGTAGTATAGTGAACAGTATAGTATAGTAGTCAGTGTAGTGGACAGTGTAGTATAGTGGCCAGTGTAGTATAGTGAACAGTATAGTATAGTAGTCAGTGTAGTGTAGTGGACAGTGTAGTATAGTGGTCAGTGTAGTGGACAGTGTAGTATAGTGGTCAGTGTAGTGTAGTGGACAGTGTAGTGGTCAGTGTAGTATAGTGGACAGTATAGTATAGTAGTCAGTGTAGTGGACAGTGTAGTGGACAGTATAGTATAGTGGTCAGTATAGTGTAGTGGACAGTATAGTGGTCAGTGTAGTTCTCAGTGTAGTATAGTGGTCAGTGTAGTGGACAGTATATTGGTCAGTGTACTGGACAGTATACTATAGTAGTCAGTGTAGTGTAGTGGACAGTATATTGGTCAGTGTAGTATAGTGGACAATATAGTAGTCAGTGTAGTGGACAGTGTAGTATAGTGTAGTGGACAGTATAATGGTCAGTGCAGTGTAGTTCTCAGTGTAGTGGACAGTGAAGTATAGTGGTCAGTGTAGTATGGTGGACAGTATAGTATAGTAGTCACTGTAGTGGACAGTGTAGTATAGTGGTCAGTATAGTATAGTGGACAGTATAGTGGTCAGTGTAGTGTAGTGGACAGTGTAGTGGTCAGTGTAGTGTAGTGGACAGTATAGTGGACAGTATAGTGTAGTAGTCAGTATAGTGGACAGTATAGTGTAGTGGACAGTAAAGTGGTCAGTATAGTGGAGAGTATAGTGTAGTGGTCAGTATAGTGTAGTGGACAGTGTAATGGTCACTGTAGTGTAGTTCTCAGTGTAGTATAGTCGTCAGTATAGTGTAGTGTAGTGGACAGTATAGTATAGTGGTCAGTATAGTGTAGTGGACAGTATAGTGGTCAGTGTAGTTCTCAGTGTAGTATAGTGGTCAGTGTAGTGGACAGTATAGTATAGTAGTCAGTGTAGTGTAGTGGACAGTATATTGGTCAGTGTAGTATAGTGGACAATATAGTAGTCAGTGTAGTGGACAGTGTACTATAGTGGTCAGTATAGTGTAGTGGACAGTATAGTGGTCAGTGCAGTGTAGTTCTCAGTGTAGTGGTCAGTGTAGTTCTCAGTGTAGTATAGTGGTCAGTGTAGTGGACAGTATAGTATAGTAGTCAGTGTAGTGTAGTGGACAGTATATTGGTCAGTGTAGTATAGTGGACAATATAGTAGTCAGTGTAGTGGACAGTGTACTATAGTGGTCAGTATAGTGTAGTGGACAGTATAGTGGTCAGTGCAGTGTAGTTCTCAGTGTAGTGGACAGTGTAGTATAGTGGTCAGTGTAGTATGGTGGACAGTATAGTATAGTAGTCACTGTAGTGGACAGTGTAGTATAGTGGTCAGTATAGTATAGTGGACAGTATAGTGGTCAGTGTAGTGGACAGTGTAGTGGTCAGTGTAGTGTAGTGGTCAGTATAGTGGACAGTATAGTGTAGTAGTCAATATAGTGGACAGTATAGTGTAGTGGACAGTAAAGTGGTCAGTATAGTGGAGAGTATAGTGTAGTGGTCAGTGTAGTAGAGTGGTCAGTGTAGTGTAGTGGACAGTGTAATGGTCACTGTAGTGTAGTTCTCAGTGTAGTATAGTCGTCAGTATAGTGTAGTGGACAGTGTAGTGGACAGTATAGTGTAGTTCTCAGTGTAGTGGTCAGTAAAGTGGACAGTATAGCGTAGTGGACAGTATAGTGGCCACCGTAGTGGACAATATAGTGGTCAGTGTAGTGGACAGTATAGTATAGTGGTCAGTGTAGTGGACAGTATAGTGGTCAGTGTAGTGGACAGTATAGTGGACAGTGTAGTGGTCAGTGTAGTGTAATGGTCAGTGTAGTGGACAGTATAGTGGTCAGTGTAGTTCTTAGTGTAGTGGACAGTATAGTATAGTGGTCAGTGTAGTGTGTAATGGCCAGTAAAGGAATTAGGTTGGTCAGTGTTGAAATAAAGTAGGTTAGTGTAGTGGTCAGTATAGGAATCAGGTAGGTCAGTACTATTGTATTTGAAGGGACTCGGGGAGTGCTAAAATTCCGCAGGTTAGGGGGGCGCAAATTACTTGCCTTGCCCCGGGTGCTGGCAACCCACGCTACACCACTGATTTAGCATACAATATTATAAGACTTTCTACCATTACTAGGACCACAAATGACCAAAGTATTTAACAGGCTAGGACAATCTGTTAGATACCCGCCAGCTACATTAATGGCATATATATCTGTCATTCCAAAAGAAGGAAAGGATCCAACTGAATGTGGCAGTTATCGGCCAATCTCTTTACTTAATGTTGACCTCAAAATTTTGACTAAATTACTGGCCTCCCGTCTTCAATCACAGCTTCCCCAGCTGGTATACTTGGACCAGGTGCTGTTTATTCCCTCCCGAGAAGTGAGAGATAACACTATAAAAGCGCTTAATCTGATACACCATGCTAATCGTACGGGTGTCTCTTGTGTATTTTTAAACACCGATGCTGAGAAAGCATTCTACAGGGAGAATTGGGAATTTATGTTTGGGGTGCTGAAGCATATGGGTATTGGGGATCAAATGCTTCAATGGATTACTAGTGTATACTTAGCCCCACAAGCAATGTTAAAGATTAATGGAGTGTTCTCAGACACCTTTTCTATCTCAAATGGCACCCGTCAGGGGTGTCCTTTATCACCCCTATTATTCACCCTCTCTTGAAAAGAGATGAGCCGAACACCCCCCTGTTCGGTTCGCACCAGAACATGTGAACAGGAAAAAAGTTCGTTCGAACACGCGAACACCGTTAAAGTCTATGGGACACGAACATGAATAATCAAAAGTGCTAATTTTAAAGGCTTATATGCAAGTTATTGTCATAAAAAGTGTTTGGGGACCCAGGTCCTGCCCCAGGGGACATGGATCAATGCAAAAAAAGTTTTAAAAACGGCCGTTTTTTCGGGAGCAGTGATTTTAATAATGCTTAAAGTCAAACAATAAAAGTGTAATATTCCTTTAAATTTCATAGCTGGGGGGTGTCTATAGTATGCCTGTAAAGGGGCGCATGTTTCCCGTGTTTAGAACAGTCTGACAGCAAAATGACATTTCAAAGAAAAAAAGTCATTTAAAACTACTCGCGGCTATTGCATTGCCGGTCCGACAATACACATAAAAGTTCATTGATAAAAACAGCATGGGAATTCCCCACAGGGGAACCCCGAACCAAAATTTAAAAAAAATGACGTGGGGGTCCCCCTAAATTCCATACCAGACCCTTCAGGTCTGGTGTGGATTTTAAGGGGAACCCAGCGCCAAAATAAAAAAAAACGGCGTGGGGTCCCCCCAAAAATCTGTACCAGACCCTTATCCAAGCATGCAACCTGGCAGGCCGCATGAAAAGTGGGGGGACGAGAGAGCGATCCCCCCTCCTGAACTGTACCAGGCCACATGCCCTCGACATTGGGAGGGTGCTTTGGGGTAGCCCCACAAAACACCTTGTCCCCATGTTGATGAGGACAAGGGCCTCATCCCCACAACCCTGGCCGGTGGTTGTGGGGGTCTGTGGGTGGGGGGCTTATCGGAATCTGGAAGCCCCATTTAACAAGGGGACCCCCAGATCCCGGCCCCCCCTGTGTGAAATGGTAAGGGGGTACAAAAGTACCCCTACCATTTCACTAAAAAACTGTCAGAAATGTTAAAAATGACAAGAGACAGTTTTTGACAATTCCTTTATTTAAATGCTTCTTCTTTCTTCTTTCTTCTATCTTCCTTCATCTTCTTCTTCTTCTTCTGGCTCTTCTGGTTCTTCCTCCGGTGTTCTCGTCCAGCATCTCCTCCGCGGCGTCTTCTATCTTGTTCTCCTCGGGCCACTCCGCACTCATGGCATGTGGGGAGGCTCTTGCTCTTCTCTTCATCTTCTTCTCTTCTTCTTCTCTTCTTCATCTTTTTCTCTGGGCCGCTCCGCACCCATGCTGGCATGGAGGGAGGCTCCCGCTGTGTGACGCGTCTCCTCTTCTGACGGTTCTTAAATAACGGGGGGGGGGCACCCGGTGACCCCGCCCCCTCTGACGCACGGTGACTTGACGGGACTTCCCTGTGACATCACGGGGAATGCCACAGGGAAGTCCCGTCATGTCCCGTGTGTCAGAGGGGGGCGGGGTCGGTGGCCCCGCCCCCTGTTATTTAAGAACCGTCAGAAGCGGAGACGCGTCACACAGCGGGAGCCTCCCACCATGCCAGCATGGATGCGGAGCGGCCCCGAGAAGAAGATGAAGAAGAGAAGAAGATGAAGAAGAGAAGAAGATGAAGAAGAAGATGAAGAGAAGAGCGAGAGCCTCCCCCCATGCCATGGGTGCGGAGCGGCCAGAGGAGAAGAAGATAGAAGACGCAACGGAGGAGATGATGGACGAGAACACCGGAGGAAGAACCAGAAGAGCCAGAAGAACCAGAAGAAGAAGAAGAAGAAGAAGAAGATGATGAAGGAAGATATAAGAAAGAAGAAGCATTTAAATAAAGGAATTGTCAAAAACTGTCTCTTGTCATTTTTAACATTTTTGACAGTTTTTTAGTGAAATGGTAGGGGTACTTTTGTACCCCCTTACCATTTCACTCAGGGGGGGCGGGATCTGGGGGTCCCCTTTTAAAGGGGGCTTCCAGATTCCGATAAGCCCCCCGCCCGCAGACCCCCACAACCACCGGCCAGGGTTGTGGGGATGAGGCCCTTGTCCTCATCAGCATGGGGACAAGGTGTTTTGGGGGGCTACCCCAAAGCACCCTTCCAATGTTGAGGGCATGTGGCCTGGTACGGTTCAGGAGGGGGGGGCGCTCTCTCGTCCCCCCTCTTTTCCTGCGGCCTGTCAGGGTCTGGTATGGATTTTTGGGGGGACCCCACAACGTTTTTTTTTAAATTTGGCGCGGGGTTCCCCTTAAAATCCATACCAGACCTGAAGGGTCTGGTATGGAATTTAGGGGGACCCCCACGTAATTTTTTTTAAAAATTTTGGCCGGGGTTCCCCTTAATATCCATACCAGACCTGAAGGGCCTGGTATTGAATTTAGGGGGACCCCCACGTCATTTTTTTTTTAAATTTTGGTTCGGGGTTCCCCTGTGGGGAATTCCCATGCCGTTTTTATCAATGAACTTTTATGTGTATTGTCGGACCGGCAATGCAATAGCCGCGAGTAGTTTTAAATTACTTTTTTTCCTTTGAAATGTCATTTTGCTGTCAGACTGTTCTAAACACGGAAAACATGCGCCCCTTTACAGGCATACTATAGACACCCCCAGGTACGAAATTTAAAGGGATATTACACTTTTATTGTTTGACTTTAAAGAGGAGTTCCAGTCAAAAAAAAAAATTAAAAGTCAGCAGCTACAAATACTGCAGCTGCTGACTTTTAATTGGACACTTACCTGTCCCTGTGTCCAGCGATACGGGGGATCGAAGCCCCGCTCGTCTCCCCCTCCATTCAGCGGCACCGGCATTGCAACTGTGGGCGCCAGGCTGTGGCTTCACAGCCTGGCACCCACTGCGCATGCGCGAGCAGCGCCGAGCGCCGTGATTGGCCGCTCAGTCACCTGGGACCTGTAATGGGTCCCAGATGATTGACAGGAGGGAGGGAGCAGAGCTGAGCCCTTCCTGTGCCAAGGGGGAAGTGATGTCACCAGCCCAGGCACTGGAAGAGGCAGACTACGAGGGACCCCCTAGCAACAGGCATTTAGAGGTGAGTAAAAAAAAAAAAATATCCAAATTTTTTTTGTATTTTTATTTTTTATTTTTTATGTAGTTTTTTTTTTGGGTGGAACCTCACTTTAAGCATTATTAAAATCACTGCTCCTGAAAAAACGGGCGTTTTTAAAACTTTTTTTTGCATTGATCCATGTCCCCTGGGGCAGGACCCCGGTCGCCAAACACTTTTTATGACAATAACTTGCATATAAGCCTTTAAAATTAGCACTTTTGATTTCTCCCATAGACTTTTAAAGGGTGTTCCGCGGCATTCGAATTTGCCACGAACACCCCAAATTGTTCGCTGTTCGGCGAACTTGCGAACAGCCGATGTTCAAGTCGAGCATGAGTTTGGCTCGAACTCGAAGCTCATCCCTACTCTTGAATAAAATCCTGGCTAAACCCGGACATCTCAGGATTACAAATAGGAGATTCTGAATATAAAATCTCAGCATATGCAGATGATCTACTTTTCTCAATGACTAAGCCACAGGTCTCTTTACTTAACCTTATGAAGGAAATAGAGAAGTATGGAAGCCTATCAAACTTTAAAATAAACTATACTAAACCAGAGGGTATGGGGATTGCCTTACCTGCATCTCTGCGTCATAACTTACAAACTAATTTTAAATTTAAATGGACAACATCTGCATTGAAATATCTAGGTACAAATATCCTGCCAAACCTGACTAATATTTTTGTGTTGAATTTTGTACCCCTGTTAAGTTCGATTTGGGTCCTGCTAGATAAATGGCATCGGGGACTACACTCATGGTTTGGCCGTTGTAATATCATTAAGATGAGCATACTACCAAAATTTTTATATTTGTTTCAGACACTTCCCATTGCGATCCCAGAAGCCTTCTTTCGGCAAATCAACACGCTTTTCACTAAATTTATATGGGAGCAGAAACAACCGAGGCTCTGTAGATGCCTTTTGACAATGCCCAAACACTTGGGTGGGATAGCGGTACCGGATACACTTAAATATTATCAAGCGGCACACCTCAGTAGAATAGTTGATTGGTGCAGACATAGAGATTTTATATTATGGACGGTTATGGAGCAACAGTTTAGTTCCATCCCCCTTACCTAGGGCAATGTGGTGTTACGCAGGATTACCAATTCCTCTTAAGAAACACCCTACGGTAGGCCCTACACTTACGATAGGACATATGGTCTGCAGGGCCTCTAGACTCTCG
The DNA here is from genome assembly GCA_037952835.1 of Lithobates septentrionalis. Taxonomy (NCBI): domain Eukaryota; kingdom Metazoa; phylum Chordata; class Amphibia; order Anura; family Ranidae; genus Lithobates; species Lithobates septentrionalis. Next base: position 2,823,218 of record JBBDGP010002445.1, read on the forward strand.
CCCATACAATCACCACTATATCCAATACTGGGAAACCCGTGTTTCCCAACAGGAGCAGTGACGGGATCATTTAGCAGTATACTGGAGAGAGGATTCTTTAAAGCCTCTCACTTTTTAGAGGCAGAAAGCTGGCCCACGACTGTCATGCTGAAGCACCCAGAGGGTCGATATAGGCTAAGGTAATGGCAAGCGCTGCAGTTGGGTAATTTTTTTAGGTCATTAGGACCCCCGGGAAATTATAGATGACAGCAAACACAATATGAAACATATTGCGAGAAAGGAGAACCCCTGGGAAATACCCTCTCCAAGATATATTCCCTGCTTGTAGCCCCTCCAGAAGATTTTCAGTTACAGAGTCTCAGTAAATGGGAAAAAGACTTGAATAGGATATTCACCTTAGATCAGCACCATAACATCATCTATCTCTCATTAAATACATCGATTTGCACACGCAGCCAAGAGATGAATTATGGGGTTTTTTGATCCAGAGGAAGGCAAAAAACCCCAGCAGAGCACGCTCCAATTTGCTACAGCAGGGGAAAAAAATTCCTTCCTGATCTCCCAAGAGGCAATCGGATGTTCCCTGGATCAACTTTACCTATAGATGTTAGTACCCATTTATATTATGTACATTTAGGAAAGTATCCTGGCCTTTCTTAAAGCAATCAACTGAGCTGGCCAGAACCACCTCTGGAGGGAGTCTATTCCACATTTTCACAGCTCTTACTGTGAAGAAACCTTTCCGTATTTGGAGATGAAATCTCTTTTCCTCCAGTCGTAAAGAGTACCCCCTTGTCCTCTGTGTTGACCGTAAAGTGAATAACTCAACACCAAGTTCACTATATGGACCCCTTATATATTTGAACATGTTGATCATATCCCCCTTATTCTCCTCTTCTCAAGAGTGAATAAATTCAGTTCCTCTAGTCTTTCCTCATAGCTGAGCTCCTCCATGCCTCTTATCAGTTTGGTTTCCCTTCTCTGCACTTTCTCCAGTTCCCCGATATCCTTTTTGAGAACTGGAGCCCAAAACTGAACTGCATATTCCAGATGAGGTCTTACTAATGATTTGAACAGGGGCAAAATGATATCTCTCTCTCTGGAGTCCATACCTCTCTTAATACAAGAAAGGACTTTGCTTGCTTTAGAAACCGCAGCTTGGCATTGCATGCTATTATTGAGCTTATGATCTACCAAAACCCCCAGATCCCTCTCCACTATGGATTCCCCCAGTTGTACTCCCCCTAGCATGTATGATGCATGCATATTCTTAGCCCCCAAGTGCATAACTTTACATTTCTCAACATTAAACCTCATCTGCCACATAGACACCCAATTAGACAGAGCATTGAGGTCAGCTTGTAAATTGGAGACATCCTGTAAGGAGGTTATTCCACTGCATAGCTGCTAAAGCATGTATTACCCTACGTTGGAAAGACCCTAACCCCCCCCCCACAATTGCTATGTGGCTTAAGAAGGTGAGGAGTATCTAAGCAATGGAGGACCTAGTGCACGCGGCTCGGGCAAAAAGAGAACAATATATTAAAACATGGTCACACTGGGTAAAATTTATATATTCAGATGAGGGAAAGTCACTCTTGGAAATCTAACTGGGAGAATAAGGCATTTGATCCCCCAGAGTTTGTCGTGTCGATCTGTTGGTGGGGGAGGAGGGGGGAGGGAAACATGGTTGGAGGGAAAAGGGGTGGGAAGGGAAATTGGGTATGGACAATTTTTATTTTTTTGGGAAAAGGAGAAAAAGGAGAAGGAAAGAACCAGTGGAGTGGGCCAGGATGTAGGGATTTATTATATAATATTATGCAGCTATGAATTAGATACCTATGTTATGGAAAACTCAAGTTGATATTGTATTTAATGGATTGTCAATATTGTTGTATAAATAAAGAATATATAAGAAAAGTAATGCAGCGTGTTGCTACTGAGTGTCTACAATATTTAAATGTCTGATGCATTGCATACTAAGTATAAGCTTTTTGTTTTCTTTTTGCAGTAATGAAGCCTCATACCTTGCAGAAATGTTTGGTCCAATGTGGATGATTAAAGTCTATACCTACGAGTTTCAAGTTAGTATAATATTTGCAATAGTTAAAGAAACATCTATTTGACATAATCTGTGTTTGCTAGCAGAAGTCATTTTGCTTGCATTTCTTTCCTGGTGGGTAAGCATTACATACAGGGGATATTAGGAGGTTCATTGCTAGTTCAGATCAGCATATTCACTGAGAGAATAACTGCAGTAAATTGAGCAAAAAGAGAACAATGATCCACAGTGCACTGAGCTGGAGTCAGACGTGAGATAGGACATACCGGCAGACTGCAATGTTGAAGGTTAAATTGTAGATTATTCTTACTCTATAAAATTTGTTTCTTATACATTTTATGTAGAAAGCGTCCTGCTGCTTCTGTTGCCCTGAAGAAGACGAAGAAAGAGGTGAGGAATCTGTGAAGTGTTTTTATGTCTTTGAGGCTCAAATGTATTAAGCTTTTCATGGGTTGAGTTCAGCCCACCTCATGTTGACCAGAATTTGTGCTGACACTGTAGGTAGAGTTCGTTAAACCCAATGAGAAAAGTTCAGGACAGTATACATGGGTGAGTCCACTTCAGCCCCGGAAAGTTTTACCACCTTCCTGACCAGAGAACTTTTTACAATTCGGCACTGCGTCGCTTTAACTGACAATTGCACGGTCATGCAATGCTGCACCCAAACTAAATTGACGTCCTTTTTTCCCCACAAATACAGCTTTCTTTTGGTTGTATTTGATCACCTCTGCGGTTTTTATTTTTTTGTGCTATAAACAAAAAAAGAGAGACATTTTTGAAAAAAAACAATATTTTTTACTTTTTGCTATAATAAATATCCCCCTAGTTTAAAAAAAAAAAAAAAAAATTCTTCATCAGTTTAGACCAATATATAATCTTCTTCAAATTTTTGGTAAAAAAAATTGTAATAAGCGTATCTTGAATGGTTTGCGCAAAAGTTATAGTGTCTACAAACTATGGGAAAGATTTATGGCATTTTTAATTTTTTTTTTTTACTAGTAATGGCGGCGATCTACAATTTTTAGCAGTACTGCAACATTGCGACGGACAGATCAGACACTTTTGACACATTTTTGGAACTATTGACATTTATACAGCGATCAATGCTATAAAAATGCACTGATTACTGTGTAAACGTCACTGGTAGTGAAGGGGTTAACACTAGGGGGCGATCAAGGGGTTAAATGTGTGTTCCCTCAGTGTGTTCTAAATGTAGGGGGATAGGACTGAGTAGGAGAGGAGACATATCGCTGTTCCTATTTAGTAGGAACAAACGACATGTCTCCTCTCCTCTGACAGCACAGGGATTTGTGTGTTTAAACACAGAAATCCCTGTGCTGGCGCTCGTACATGCGTTTGCGCGTGGCCGGCGGCGCGCGCGCCCTCTGGTGGCTGAAAAAGGTAAGGACGTACCCATACAGGATTTCGCCCAGAAGAGCCATCGTGCCGCAGTAATTCTGCGTGAGCCGGTCGGGAACCGGTTAACCACTTAAGGACCAACCCTGTTTCTGAGATTTGGTGTTTACAAGTTAAAAACAGGTTTTTTTTGCTAAAAAATTGCTTAGAACCCCCAAACATTATATATATTTTTTTCTAACACCCTAGAGAATAAAATGGCAGTTGATGCAATACTTTTTGTCATTTATTTGCGCAGCGGTCTTACAAGTGCACTTTTTTTTGGAAAAAAATCACTTTTTTGAAGAAAAAAATAAGACAACAGTAAAGTTAAATCTTGGATGGCTGGGACACTCGTGGACATCGCTGGACAGAGAGAGACCTCAGGTAAGTATTAGGTAGGCTGCTGCACACAGAAGGCTTTTTATTTTAATGCATAGAATGCATTAAGAAAAAAAAAAACCTTCTGCCTTTACAACCACTTTAAGATAGAAGGTTCAAAAGACGTTTGCTTTATATTAATAGGCCTCAACTGAAACCCAGTGCCAATGCATGGGTTGCCCCCATATCTGTTGCTGAGGATAATGGATGGTGAAAGGGCTGCCTGTTTTTATCCTAAAGTGCTATTAAAGCCCAAAACAAAAATATAATATATTGCAGATTACTTCTTAGATGTGATGACTGCATTAGTTTCCTTTTTTAGTTTCTGTTCCTTTATTTTGAACTGGTAACCTGACCAATACAGTATGAAAAAATGAAACCTGTATTTTGCCTCATATGCTTATTTCCTATGATCATCAGCTCCATCTAGTGCTCACAATGCAGTATTAAATACATCAATCAGGAAAATACTGCATTATGGCACTAGATGGAGCTGACGATCATAAGAAATAACAATATTAACTCCTTCAGATCCGCGCTATAGCCGAACGACAGCTACAGCGCGGATCAGCTTTGCCGGGAGTACGTCTATTGACGTCCTCCCCTTTGCAGCCTCGCCACGCCCCCTGACGGGGGTGCGCGGCGCGCTCTGTGATCATCGAGATAATGAGACTCGGGTGATCACAGATCCGAATAAGAGGCCGATCCCGGCCCCTTTACCACGTGATCAGCTGTCAGCCAATGACAGCTGATCCAGTGGTGTAAACAGAGGATCGGTAATCGTTTTTTTTTTTCTTCTCACGCTGTCAGCGTGAGAAGAAAAAAAGCCGATCACTGGCTTCAGTTTGCAGAGACATCGGTCCCGAACAAGAGCAGCATGTTATGTGCCCACCAGTACCGCCTGCCAGTGCCACAAATCAGTGCCAAAAATCGGTGCCCACCAATCAGTGCCTACAGTGCCCACGTTACTTAAGTGCCAGCAATCAGTGCTACCTATCAGTGCCCACAAGTGCCACTTATCAATGCCCACCAGTGGTGCCAATCAGTGCCTCATCAATGCCACCTAGCAGTACTGCCTGTCAGTGTCACCTACCAGTACTGATCAGTGCCCATCACTGCCACCCAACAGTGCCCATCACTGCCACCCATCAGTGCCCATCACTGCCACCTATCAATGCCACCTATTAGTGCCCTTCAGTGCCACCTATCAATGCCCTTCAGTACTGCCCATCAGTGCTGCCCATCAGTGCCACCCATCAGTGCCACCTCTCAGTGCCCACCAATGCCACCTATCAGTGCCCACCAGTGCCGCCTATTAGTGCCGCCTTATCAGTGCCCATACGTGTCGCCTTATCAGTGCCCATCAGTGCAGCCTATCAGTGCCCATTAGTGCAGCCTATCCGTGCCCATCAGTGTACATCAATGAAGGAGAAAAAATACCTGTTTGCAAAATTTATTAACAAAATATAAAATGGTTTTGTATTTTTTTTAAAAAATTCGGTCTTTTTAAATTTTTTTAACAGAAAATAAAAAACCCAGAGGCGATCACATACCACCAAAAGAAAGCTCCATTTGTGGAAAAAAAATGATAAAAATTTCATTTGGGTACAGTGTTGTATGACTGCGCAATTGTCATTCAAAGTGTGACAGCGCTAAAAGCTGAAAATTGGTCTGGGCAGGAGGGGGGTTTAGGTGCCCAGTAAGCAAGTGGTTAAGCAAAATACAGGATTATTTGTGAGAATTGAGTGAATGCTTGAGACATTCACGCAGTAAATTATTTATAAAAATACCCCTTATTATTACATGTATGGCTGCATCTGTCCTCATTTTCTGACTCAGGGCCAGCCATAGTGAATGAGGCACATATAATGAAGCCAACTGATGCTGCAGTCCTCATTTTAACATGCCACAAACCAAACAGTTCACAGGGCACCTTTGTAAACTGAGCTATTCACCGTTTTTATAAAACAATGTTACTGAGGGCCTGGTAGGTGTCAAAGGTAAACAAAACAAAAAAAAAACAATGTGAATTTAGTATTTTCATTTTGAGTCAGCAGCTGGAGATCTCAGCTAGCCAAACTAGTATTACCTGCTGTGCTGAAAAATACCTGCTTACAAAGCTCAATAGTTCAAGCTCCAATTTACACATAACTGCATGAGTTGAGTTGGAAGAGTGATTGTGCTTATTATTATGAAAAGATAAATACAATAACAGTCACTGAGAGTACTCTAAAATCCCAAACATGTTGGGAAAATGGTTGAGAAATGGCGCAAGTGGATTGGTTTATCTCTTTGGATAACATACTTACTGGGAGGCAAGACATATCTTAAATACTTTCAATGAGAAAATGGATTCCATTGGACCCAATGCCATGTTTTATGACTTCATGCTGAAAAAAACTGAATGTTGAAAGGTATATCTTTCAGGGTGGCAAAGTTATTGTGTCATCCATATAGCTGTTATCGTGAGCCCTAAATGTACATCTGTCTACAAGTACCTGCACCAGATAATATGTGCTGAGGATCATGTGCCAGACAGCTGTATGATGTGATTTGTGGGTTTCTATTACTCACCACTGTGTACCATAATTATGTGTTCCCAGACATTTTTTTTCTTATTTGTAGAGACAGGGAGTACCAGTCAGTATCTCAGTAACTGTCACCAACACATCTATCATAAAGAAAAAATGTATATGGAGATGAGCTGGCAAAGAAATGTTCCCCTAGGGCCTAGGCCAGGCACAAGGGGAGGCATGAAAAATTGAGACTTAAAAGAAGGTTTCTTTCAGTGTCAAAGTCAGTGGATGATTGTGTAATACATAGATACTGTATGGCTTTTGTTTACTGGCTGTACTGGCCATTGGGATCACTCAGCATTTACAGGGAATGACTGTTCCTTTGGTGACCCGCTGAGATCATAGCTAAAGCTAACCATGCCATAGGTGTGTGCAGCCTATTGTATTAGGGTGTGCACCCCAAAGCTCAGGCACACGTTTGTGTGTGTGTGTATATATATATATATATATATATATATATATATATATATATATATATATATATATATATATATATATATATATACAGTTGTGCTCATAAGTTTACATACCCTGGCAGAATTTATGATTTCTTGGCCATTTTCAGAGAATATGAATGAGAACACAAACACTTTTCTTTCGCTCATGGTTAGTGTTTGGCTGAAGCCATTTATTATCAATCAACTGTGTTTACTCTTTTTAAATCATAATGACAACAGAAACTACCCAAATGACCCTGATCAAAAGTTTACATACCCCAGCTCTTAATACCGTGTATTGCCCCCTTTAACATAAATGACAGCTTTAAGTCTTTTGTGGTATTTGTGGATGAAGCTCTTTATCTTCTCAGATGGTAAAGCTGCCCATTCCTCTTGGCAAAAAGCCTCCAGTTCCTGTACATTCTTGGGCTCTGTTGCATGAACTGCAAGTTTGAGATCTCCCCAGAGTGGCTCAATGATATTGAGGTCAGGAGACTGAGATGGCCACTCCAGAACCTTCACTTTATTCTGCTGTAGCCAGTGACAGGTTGACTTGGCCTTGTGTTTTGGATCATTGTCATGTTGGAATGTCCAAGTACGTCCCATGCGCAACTTCTTGGCTGATGAATGCAAATGTTCATCCATTATTTGTTGATAACATACTGCATTCATCTTGCCATCAATTTTGACCAAATTTCCTGTGCCTTTGTAGCTCACACATCCCCAAAACATCAGTGATCCACCTCTGATTTTCACAGTAGGAATGGTGTACCTTTCATCATAGGACTTGTTGACTCCTCTCCAAATGAAGCCTTTATGGTTGTGGCCAAAAAGCTTAATTTTGGTCTCATCACTCCAAATGACTTTGTGGCAGAAGGTTTGAGGCTTGTCTCTGTGCTGTTTGGCGTATTGTAAGTGGGATACATTGTGGCATTTGCATAGTAATTGCTTTCTTCTGGCAACTCGACCATGCAGCCCATCTTTCTTGCATCTTAAAAACAGCCACACCACATGTTTTCAGAGAGTCCTGTATTTCATCTGAAGTTATTTGTGGGTTTTTCTTTGCATCCAGAACAATTTTCCTGCCAGTTGTGGCTGAAACTGTAGTGGGTCTACCTGACCGTGGTTTGGTTTCAACAGAACCCCTCATTATCCACTTCTTGATTAGAGTTTGAGAATGCTGAGTTGCAACCAAAGAACACCATACCTACTGTGAAGGATGAGGGTGGCAACATCATGCTTTGGGGCTGTTTCTCTGTAAAGGGAATAGGACGACTGATCCGTGTACATGAAAGAATGAATGGGGCCATGTATCGTGAGATTTTGAGTGCAAACCTCCTCCCATCAGCAAGGGCATTGAAGATGAAACGTGGCTGGGTCTTTCAGCATGACAATGATCCCAAACACACCTCCCGGGCAACGAAGGAGTGACTTCGTAAGAAGCATTTCAAGGTCCTAGAGTGGCCTAGCCAGTCTCCAGATCTCAACCCCATAGAAAACCTTTAGAGGGAGTTGAAAGTCCGTGTTGCCCAGCGACAGCCCTAAAACATCACTGCTCTAGAGGAGATCTGCATGGAGGAATGGGCCAGCATACCAGCAACAGTGTGTGACAACCTTGTGAAGACTTACAGAAAACGTTTGACCTCTGTCATTGCCAACAAAGGATATATAACAAAGTATTGAGATGAACTTTTGATATTGACAAAATACTTATTTTCCACCATAATTTGCAAATAAATTCTTTCCAAATCAGACAATGTGATTGTCTGGATTTGTTTCCACATTTTGTCTCTCATAGTTGAGGTATACCTATGATGACAATTACAGGCCTCTGTCATCTTTTTAAGTGGGAGAACTTGCACAATTGGTGGCTGACTAAATACTTTTTTGCCCCACTGTATGTCAGCCTTCCTCACAACGGTATATATGTCAGTCCCCCTCCCCACACACACACACATACTTGTATATATGTCAGCACCCTCCCACACACCTGTATATATGCCAGCCCCCCACACACACACCTGCATATATGTCAGCCCCCCCCCACACACACACCTGTATATATGCCAGCCCCCCACACACACACCTGTATATATGTCAGCCCCCCTCACACCTGTATATATGTCAGTCCCCCCCAACCAACCTGTATATATATGTCAGCCCCCCTCACACCAGTATATATGTCTGCCCCCCACACACACCTGTATATATGTCAGTCCCCCTCACACCTGTATATAGGTAAGTTGCCCCCCCACACACACCTGTATATATGTCAGTCCCCCTCACACCTGTATATATGTCAGTCCCCCCCCCTCACACCTGTATATATGTCAATATGTCAGTCCCCCCCTCACCCCTATATATATGTCAGCCCTCCACACACCTGTATAAATGCCAGCCCCCCCCTCCCACACACACACACACCTGTAGACAGTGGTGGCTGGTGCTCAAAAATTTTCAGGAGGGGGCGCAAACAAACTGAAAAATTCAGAAAAAAACATCAATTGAAGCCTCACTGTGCCCATCAAACGCAGCCACTAAGCCCATCAAATGCAGCCACTGTGCCCATCAATTGCAGCCACTGTGCCATCAAACGCAGCCACAGTGTCATCAAACACAGCCACTGTGCCCATCAATTGCAGCCACTGTGCCCATCAAATGCAGCCACTGTGCCCATCAAATGCAGCCACTGTGCCCATCAATTGCAGCCACTGTGCCCATCAAATGCAGCCACTGTGCCCAAACGCAGCCACTGTGCCCATCAATTGCAGCCACTGTGCCATCAAACACAGCCACTGTGCCCATCAATTGCAGTGGGTGACAGTGGCGAGCTGTGTCCTCCATGGGTCTCCTCTCGTCCTCCTGATAGGTGTCCAATCACAGTGACTGTCGTTTTAGCCAATCAGGTGATAGGTAACACACCCACACTTCCTGATTGGCGGAGAGGTGGTTCAGTGTTAGAAAAGCGAATATTCATGGGTGAACTGCGAGCACAATGCTCTGCGCTCGCAGTTCACCTTTTTTAAAGCTTATTGGAGCCTATGGCTCTAATCATGTGCTTCAAAAATACACGCCCGCTGCTGTAATTCAGGCGCCCGGTGTTCGAAAAGGGGCCAGACACCTGAATAGGGGGTGGCTACAGCGGCCATGGATAGATTCATGCAATGCAATGCATGAATCTATCCATGATACATAGAGGTGGGTGGCTGGACAGAGGGAGCGGCACCCGTGTGCCCTTAATGGGTGCACCGCCACTGCCTGTATATATGCCAGCCCCCCAAACACACCTGTATATATACTGTATTTATCGGCGTATAACATGCACTTTTTTCTCCTTAAAATCAGGGGAAAATCGTGGGTGCGTGTTATACGCCGATCTCTGCCGATTGTGAGCTTTTCGGCCGCTCTCAGCGGCTTTCGGCTTTTCTCGGTGGCTTTCGGCCGCTTTCGGCCATTCTCGGCGGCTCTCGCCCGCTTTCGCCCATTCTCAGCGGCTCTCGGCCCCTTTCGCCCATTCTCAGCGGCTCTCGGCCATGCTCGGCGGCTTTTGGCCGCTTTCGGCCATTCTCGGCGGCTCTCGCAGTCCCGCGGGAGCCGCCAAAAGCTGAGTGCGTCCGAGAGTGGCCGAGAATGGCTGAGAGCCGCCGAGAATGGCCGAAAGCGGCCGAGAACGGTGGCGCCATTTTCAAAGATGCAAACGACACAGGGCAAGGCTACAGAGGGACACTGACAAGGCTGCAATCGGGTACAAGACTACAGATGGTCACTGACAAGGCTGCAATGGGGGACAAGGCTGCAATGGGGGACAAGGCTGCAATGGGGGACAAGGCTGCAATGGGGACAAGTCTGCAATGGGGGACAAGTCTGCAATGGGGGACAAGGCTGCAATGGGGGACAATGCTGAAATGGGGACAAGGCTGCAATGGGGACAAGGCTGCAATGGGGGACAATGCTGCAATGGGGACAAGGCTGCAATGGGGGACAAGGCTGAAATCAGGGACAAGACTACAGATGGACACTGACAAGGCTGCAGATGGACACTGATGAGACTGCATTGATGGGCATTTAAATGTAAGTTTTTTTCCTTAAACTTTCCTCCTAAAAGTTTTTTTTACTTAAAATTCCCTCCTAAACTTGGGGTGCGTGTTATACGCCGGCGCGTGTTATACGCCGATAAATATGGTATAAATATGGTATATATGTCAGCCCCACACATACACAAGGCTCTGGCCCCTTCCTGTACACAGCTGACATGTTGCTGACACAGAAAAGCCCAATACACGGTGGGTGCACATGCACATAGTAGCCAGAGGTGGCAGTAAAGAGCTCAATGTCTGAATGCACAGAACGGCTCCCCTTTACCCAACCTGCCTTCTTCTGGCCCGGGCGGGCCCCTTGAGCCCCGGGGCCCCTTGCAGTTGTAACAGCTGTACCCCCCTGATGGCGGTCCTGGACAGAGGTGAACAAGCAGGCTAGGGGTGGAGGTTGATGCTGTCAGCAACAACTAGGAAATAGCATTGTCCTTTTTCTGGTCATGCAGTGTGATGGAGGTCTCCAAATCATAAGACTGGCGGAACAGAATCAGATATCTTTTGGTGGATAAAATAGTTAAATATGTTATTGTTTCTGGTTTATCACCAAATCATTACTGGTTCTCCATATATGTTACCGGTACATATTGGTTATGGTTATTTTCCAGGTTTGTTTTTATTTTATTTTTATATATATTGATATGTACCAGATTTATACCAGTCACAATCTACTTCCTGTCTATTAGGGGAACGGAGCTGTGAGGAAGCCTCGGATGCCAGTGGTGGACAAGCGGTGATTCACGATGAACGGGAAAGTGTAATCTACAGTTATTCTTTCTTCCACTTTGTATTTGTGCTCGCCTCTCTCTATGTGATGATGACGCTCACCAACTGGTTCAGGTGCGCATTCCGCACATTCTCAGGTGCTTAGTCCTCCTGCTGCTCAAGAGGCAGGCTGAGAAATGACTCCCTGTGATTTACTGAATGTTTAGCTAGAGTCCACAAGAGCTCTTATACCTCATTTATTGTGCCTATTGACATTCTCAGGTGGGAGGGTTCAGCGAGCGCAGCAACTTGTCCTAAATAGAAGTCTCTTAAGGTGGTAGTAAAGTCCGCTTTATAACTTGTACCTACTGGTAAGCTTATAATAAGGCTTACCTTTAGGCTCCATTCACACCTAAGCGATTTGAATCGCGACCAGAATCGCCACGATTCTGCCTGCAATTCCAAATTGTCGCAAGACGTTTTCCATGTCATTAATTCTTAATGCCACCCCAATCGCGGTGTGATATATCACTCTGGGATTGTAGCAAAATCGCAACACACTAAGCGTGGCACTCAAAAAGGAACAGGAGCTTCTTTTGGATGACAGCGGCGTGCGTTGCGATTTGCCGCAATTGCAGCATGATTTATCACACCGCAAAATCGCGCCGTGATTTGGGGGCCATTAGGAAGTAATGGCATCGCAAACGCGCACAATTTGATATCTAGGGCTGGATTGTGAAGATTCCACCTGTGATTCAAATCGCCTAGGTGTGATTCGAGCCTTAGGAACAGGGAATTAGTAGAGGCTGGTGACATGATTGACGCATGTGAACTGCACTCTGAATAGATGGCATACTGGAGTATGCCCATCAATTGAGAGTGCTGTGCTGCGACCATGACCCGAATTAATGGCGCATGCGCCATTCAAACAGCCAGACACCGCAAACCCACAAGGGAGACTGGGTGAAGATGGAAGCACTTACAGCGGTGACAGCGTGCCGCTGCAGGACTTCATTCTAAGGTAAGTCTGTCATAATGTGCTAGTATGCAATGCATACTACCATATTATGACAAGCTGCCCGGGGCCCAATTTTTTATTTTTTTGGACTCCAGGTATGATCTTTATTACATAGTTACTTTGGTCCAGCTTAGCACAATTTAAGTATTAGGGTTGCACTGATACCACTTTTTTAAGACCGAGAACAAGTACCGATACATTTTTTCAAGTACTCGCCAATACTGATTACCAATACTTTTTTTAATGTCATCTGACAGTAGCATTGATGGGCACTGATAGGTGGCACTGATGAGGCGTGGAATGTGTCCGTAGTTTTTTTTTTATTATTATATTTTTTTACAATTTATATATTTTTTTTATTTTTTTATTTTTTTTTACAATACTTTTTTTTTGGGGGGGGGGGGGGGGGGGTGGACTTTGTCAGTGCTTTTTGTAAAAAAATTTTACAATTTTACTTTTAAATATTTATTTATTACAATTTTTCCTTTTGGTGAGATATCAGGAGTCCTGACATCTCCCTGTTGAGACAGAGAAAGGGACTGAGGACAGAGATTCCCCAGTCCATTTCTCTGCAGCCATAGCTGCACTAAAGATGAATGGAGAGCAGTCTGCTCTCCATTCATAAACTGAAGCATTCTAAACTCAGTTTGCGATGCTCAGTTATGAATGGACAGTCTGTGATCACTGAATCTGTTCATTCGGAAAAGGAAGGAGCCGATAAATGACACATTTACCGGCTCCTTCCTCCGCTCTCCATTATGACAGATCTGGGATGGGGGGGGGACCGGAGGGGGACACGGAGGGGGAGTGGGGAAGGACCGGAGGAGGACACGGAGGGGAGCAGAGAAGGACCAGGAGAGGACATGGAGGGGGAGCAGAGGAGGGCACGGAGGGGTAGCGGAGGTAGACCTTAGGAGCACAAAGGAGGAAACGGAGGAGGACACAAGGAACAGTCGGGATGATTGGTGCGGAGGTGGGGGCCGTTACAAGCACTGATCTCCCTATACTATATGGTTACAACTATTTTTTTTTTTATTGAAAGCCTATGGCGTGCAAAACACACCCAAAAACTTCACCCGGTGCATAAAAAATGTGCACACACATAAAGAGAGCTCACAAAAAAGTGCCATGGGTACACAGACGTGCCAATTCCCTGATCCCCTGGGGCATTAGGCTCCAGACGGGGACAAAGGTACTTACTGTGGTCTATCTGGCCGAAACAAGACAGACCCCGTTCTGTGGAGGGCCTGCCGAGACAGGACCCACCCAAGTACTAGGTGGGGCTCCCCCGAAGGGAGACCCCATGAGAGAGGGCGAACTAAGCCAGAAGGCCATGTCCACCCCTTCCCAAGACTTTCAGGGCTGGCCCGAGGACCCGCATCCTTACTCATCGTGCAAAACGTGAAAAAACAAGACGTGACAAACAAACATAGGTTTCAAAATAAATAAAAAGTGGGGTAAGGGATAGTGAAGAGAAGAGTGAAAGACATGGCCATTGTGTAAAACAATGACCAGGCCCTCCGGCCAGGAATAAAAAATTCCTCTGGTCCTAGCCAATAGGCCCGGCCCAAGAGGCAGATGCAAAAAAAGCGTGTTATGGTGCAGTGACCGTGGTGCCTCAAATCAAAGTGACTGCCACTCACAGTGATCTTACGGCACCCCTGGACTGCCACTCCAGGGGCACTACTCCATAGGCTTTCAAGACCAACCCTGGCCCACAGCCCAGACCACAGCAGCCCCCACCACAGGCAGAAAGGCATGAAGATCAGGAAGCTTGGTGAGAGCCCTTTACCATCAGGCTCCACCGTCGCTCCCATCACTCCTTCCTAATTACATTCAGGAAGTACTAACCACTCCCCCCCCTTGCATAGAGGGGAGTAGGTGTTCTCTCCCGAATAACTGTCCGTAGCTAGAGCTACCCCAATCTAGGCCAGAAGGCCAGGGACCCGACCCTCCGGCCAGACCCATGTGCAGCACCCATCCTCACCAGGAGGTCCTTTCTAGACAGGTTGGGTAGGCCCACTGAAGCCCCCATGAGCAACAGGTGATGACTGTCCCTCAACCGTCTGCCAAGGTCCAATTACGCCATTGGATTTGCATGTGCCCTTCCTTCTATGGTCGGTACAACATCGCCTCCTCTGGCAACTGATAAGAACAGATACTACACTTGATCTTAGCCAAAAGGCAGAGAAGCGAATGACACATTTACCGGCTCCTTCCTCCGCTCTCCATCCTGACAGATCTGGGACGGGGGGGGGGGACCGGAGGGGGGGTGGAGAAGGACCGGAGGAGGACACGGAGGGGAGCAGAGAAGGACCAGGGGAGAACATGGAGGGGGAGCAGAGGAGGGCATGGAGGGGTAGCGGAGGTAGACCTTAGGAGCACAAAGGAGGAAACGGAGGAGGACACAAGGAACAGTCAGGATGATTGGTGCGGAGGTGGGGGCCGTTACAAGCACTGATCTCCCTATACTATACTATATGGTTACAACTAGTGGCCAATTTGGGGGACTACACCGGGCACTTCTGTGCCTCCACCCTGCACTTAATGTACACATCCCTATACTTGATGCACTAATCCAGTAACTTACTGATAGGCAAAGATGTTGCCACTTGGAATGGTGAAGGGTGGACTGCATTTTTATCATGCTCTGACATTCTGAACATTACATTAACCTGTTCAAAGAAGTCTGGGAGGAAACTAAGAAAAACTGAGTGTACCGGCTGGCATCTGATGATCTGATGATACGATCCTGCAATGAGTTTATTATATCTGGTCTGACTCAAACATGGGTTTGTTTGGAGTAAGTTTAGCAGTGTTTTGCAATACTCAGGAAAATGCACATGCCTGGAATGTGTACAGACATATAGCATAAAGCAGCTCATTGCTATCAGCTATGACCTTCTCTGCAGTGCAGTATAGAAAAGTTGGCCATGTCCCAGTTTAATTATCTGAAGAGTGGAATAACTTCTCCCACTTGTATGTTACTTGTGAACCTTCCAACAAGTAACAGCAAATCAGATTGTAGATTTTTTTTTATATAGATGATCAAAGCATTTTTTGGGGATTCAGATCAAAATATGTTTATGTTGCTTCATGAACAACAGTTATTCACAAACATAAGCAATTCCAGTGACCGATCCACCAAACCAGTCTGCAGATTATTAACTATAGAAGAAAAAACTTTCAATTTTTTTCCACTAAAAAAGTATACCATGAGCTTAACTCATCTCAGTACACCAAATATACGGACTGGTAATTCATAGCCAGAAGGCTGGGAGCATGGATGCCCCTTGCTGTTTTAATACTAGTCTTACCCTTCAGGATCAGTTAGTGCTTTATATGTAGGACCACCAAAGGCCCCCTTTTATCACCAACACCAGGCTTCTAAACACTCTTGTATATATACAATGTATATGCTGTTGCTCCAGGTGGATCCGCCACTCTCCTGGTGGATCCGCCACTACAATCCTCTCTACCTTTCCTTGGGTGCCAGCTCCACTCATCCAGCCATGCAAAATGGAAACAAATAAGATCCAAGTGGCCGTACTTCTGTAAACATCATCCACTTTATTGTACATATAAAAATGCCACATACAGCAAACCGGACACTGTGGGAGCAGGGGACAAAGTTGACGCATTTCACACTAACTAGCGCTTACTAATGACTCCCCTCTTGTACATATAGCCTTGTGTATGAACCGGCAGTAGCAAATAAATGGTGTAAAGCAAGGGTACAAGGAAGATAGGCCCTGTGTTTTTTTCATCTAGTGAATTCAGTAAGTATCACATTGAAGACCTTCTCTACACTGGTGTAAGTATGCCAATGTAAGTATGCTTATATCATATCAGAGGGGGCCTTTAGGGAAGTTGACAATCACTGTAATAGTCTGTGCTACTACAGTGATAGCCACGAACGCCCACGTCCTATGCTGGATGGTTTCCCCACTGCACACTGACCACAGGGGGGACGCTCACTCAGCACTTCAAAAATTCACAGAATTTTTTTCAATTTGCTATCTCGTTGGATGAGGTGGAGATCTTGACAATATTTCCCCTCTCCGCCACCTCGTACTTTTAGAGAATGCCTTGTATTCATTCATTGTGATCAGTAAGCAGTGGGAAAACCGCTCGGCACAAAACCTGGAAAATAGAGGCTATTACTCTGGTAGTGCTGACTACTACAATGATTGGCATCTTCCCCAGCAGCCCCTCAGATATGAGATATACTGTACATACATTGTGCCAAGCTGGACTAATGTATTTATGCAATAAAAATCATACCTAAAATTCAGCTTCAAAGTGATATTAAAGGTTCCCCTTATAAAATAAAAAAATAAACATGTCATGCTTACCTGCTCTGTGCAATGGTTTTGCACAGAGAAACTCAGATCCTCTTCTTCTGGGGTCCCCTGTCAGCGCTCCTAATGGGGGGGGGGGGGGGCAGGGGGGGATTCTGTTACACAGAACAGTTTAAACCTAATACATAGACTGCATTAAGGAAAAAAAAAACTATAGGCTTTAGAACCACTTTAATGTTACCCTTCCAAAGTATTCCAAAGCAAAGAGGAAAAACAAGGGCATTTTTTATCTTCCCTGTTTTCTCCTTTGCAGTATATTGTTTTCTCCAAAATTATTGGCCCCTATTTGCAACTTACACGACTTTAACCGCTTGCTGACCAACGCACACAGATGTACATCGGCAGAATGGCACAGGCAGGCAAATGGGTGTACAGGTACGTCCCTTAAAATTTTCAGCCTTTTGGGCGTGCGAGTGCACCCGCTGCACGCCGCGGGAGCGTGCCCGCGGGTCCTGGGAACTCAATGGGCCCATGATTGCGGTGTGGAGAGGTAGAACAGGGAGATGCCTATGTAAACAAGGCATTTCCCCATTCTGTCTTGTGTCATGACAGAGATCTACTGCTCCCTGTCATCTGGAGCAGTGATCGCTGTTATGTCCTAGGTAGCCCCCCCCCCCACAGTTAGAATCACTCCCTAGGACACACTTAACCCCTTCATCGCCCCCTAGCGGTTAACCCCTTCCCTGCCAGTGTCATTTACACAGTAATCAGTGCATTTTTATAGCACTGATCACTGTCTAAATGACAATGGTCCCAAAATAGTGGCAAAAGTGTCTGACATGTCCGCCACAATGTCGCAGTCACGATAAAAATCGCAGATCGCCGCCATTACTAATAAAAAAAAAATTATAATAAAAATGCCATAAAACTATCCCCTATTTTGTAGACGCTATAACTTTTGTGCAAACCAATCAATAAAAGCTTATTGCGATTTTTTTTTTACCAAAAATATATAGAAGAATACATATCGGCCAAAACTGAGGAAAACATTTGTTTTTTTATACATTTTTGGGGGATATTTGTTATAGCAAAAAGTAAAAAAAATTTTTTCAAAATTGTCGCTCTTTTTTTTTTATAGCGCAAAAAATAAAAACCGCTGAGATGATCAAATACCATCAAAAGAAAGCTCTATTTGTGGGCAAAAAAGGACGTCAATTTTGTTTTAGTACCACGTAGCACGACTGCGCAATTGTCAGTTAAAGCGACGCAGTGACGAATCGCATAAAGTGCTCTGGTCAGGAAGGGGGGAAAATCTTCCGGGGCTGAAGTGGTTAAGGAGCTATGATTTACGGCATGGTGCCAGATATCACAGCATACCTTCAGAGGTTTAGTGGAGTCCATGCCTGAACAGGTTGTTGTGGGTGGTCATAATGCTATGACTGATTTGTGTACATACTTACATTGTGCCAAGCTGGACCAATGTATGTATGCAATATAGATCATACCTGGAATTCAGCTTTAATATTACCTTTCCATCAGTGGCGGCTGGTGCTCAAAATTTTTGGGGGGCACAAACAAACTGAAAGATACCAATAGGATCGCCTAATTCTTTGGCCAATCGGGAGACAAGTCTTGCTGACCTGCCTGCTGACTGGCAGGGAGGAACGTTAGTGTAAAAATATAAAAAATGAATTTGCTATGCTATACAACAGGGTGGGATCGGGACGCAGTGCTCTGCGCCCTGAGCCCACCCTATTTTGAATCTTATTAAAGCCTCCGGCTCTAATCACGTGCTTCAAAATACACACCCCCCCGCCTACCCCCGCCTATCCCCGCCATAGTATTTCATGTGTCTGGTGTCCTGAAAGGGTCCGGGCACATGAATAGGGAGGGTGGCGGCAGTGTCAAGGGGGCGGCACCCGTGCGCCCCCAATGCACGGGCTGTCACTGCTTTCCAAAGTATTCTAAAGCAAAGAGAAAAATAAGGACAATGTCTACATTCCCTCCTTTTATCCTTTGCAGTATATTGTTTTCTCCAACACAATAGGTGCTCTTTAAAGCAGAGAAATGTTTACCCCAGAGAGTATAGCGAGGTGTTCACTGTGTATTCATAAGGTCACACACACCATGGTAATCTATTCAAACGCCTCACACCTTATATATGAGTAATGTTTAATTATCAGCATGACTAATGTTTGAAGATTAGTGTGTTCTCATGCTGCTCCTTTTCCTTTGTAGCTATGAAGATTCATCTCTGGAGTCCATCTTTACCCATGGCAGCTGGCCCACGTTTTGGATCAAGGTGGCCTCTTGTTGGACATGTGTGATTCTTTATTTGTGGATACTTTTGGCACCAACGTGTCTTCCTGGACATGGACAAAACCAGAAGAATGGACCTCCACAGCATATGCTGGGACGGAGGCAATTACGCAGAGTCACAGTTTCTAAGTAGTAACTCCCATTATATTTATTGATGCAATGACATTCAGACTGAACATTGGTTTGATGAGTTCAGTGCATATCCAATGTGTTATGGAAGGAATCCACTGTAAAGTACTTGCTGTAGCGGAGGTAACTGGATGAAAATACAAGCACTGAAAAAAAAAATTACATTTTGTGATGAGAAGGGATATTTACTGTACTATAACCCTGGAGTTAATGCATTTTTTCTTAGCAGTCATACCTTGTCCCACTTTAATGAGTCAACACAGTTCTAAATGTTCAATTCCATAGGAACCTTTTTCACTACCTTTTTCTTTGTACGTTAAGGCAACAAACATTATCAGATGCTTGGCAGAATGATGTATGAGAATATAGTGGTGTTGCCCACAGTAACCAATTGGAAATAGCTTTCATCTTCTGATCCTCCCTAGAATGACAACTGACATTGGATTGGTTGCTTTACATCTGCTTTCATTCGCTCCCGGTTTTGCACAAAATTCCTATTGGATTGTTATATTTTTCAATGGCCTTTCTCAGCCTTTTTACCCTGGAAGAACCCTCAAAAAATGTTGATGTCCCAAACAACCCCTGTTAAAAAATATTATAGCTACATTTTACAGTAAAATAGCAGATCAGTAAGTTGTTGAACGTTTTCTACAAAGGAATAAAGAATATGGCATACCCAGAGCCAAATATTTTACAACCCTCCATTGTTCTATATGGCAAAAATGAAAATAAATGAATACGAATGGCCAGAAAAGTAGTACAGACTGTAAAAATTGAAGTGTCTCTTCATACTAGTCAGCACTGGAAAATTGTCCCCTTAAATAGGTAGTCAGTGGAGAAATGCCCCTTACCATAGGTGTGCGCAGCCTATTGCATTAGGGTGTGCACCCCAAAGTTCCAACACAAATGCGTTTGACATATTTACTGGCCTTTTCCCCGCTCTCCATCCTGAAACAATGGGATGAAGGGGGAGCAAGGGAGCACATGGGGGACCAGGGCAACAAAAGGAAGAGGAACAGGGAAAGGAGGGGTGGCATATATTAGTACCAATCCCCTATATTTTCCTCCTGTGGCAGCTGAATGTTGACAAAAGGGAGAGGAGGAGAAGCCTACTTTCAGCTACTGCAGGAGGAAAATACAGATCAGTCCCACTAAATTCCACCTCTCCTGTCCAGGTTCTGAGGATCGGCAGGAAAGGATTGCAGTTTACCTGTCACCTGCTCACCATTGACAGGTTGCCAACCCCAGGATTAGGGTGTGCCCAGGCACACCTGGCACACCCCTTGCGCACGCCTATGCCCCTTACATTGGTGATTAGTGGGGATATGCCCTTTTACATTGGTGGTCAATGAAAAAACTCTTGCTCTGATTGGTGAGTGTAGAAGTAACCGCTTATATTGCATGTCAGTGGGAACTGCCTCTCTGGTAGCCATTGTAGGTGGGAGATCAATCTGTCATTGCTCACTGCTCAAGATATCCCTAGCAACTTCTGGAGGAACCCTGGTTGAGAAAGCCTGTTCAGTATATTTGCAAACTGGAAAATAAACAAATCATCAATTAAGAGGTACCTCACCCCCCTGCCTTTTATCTTTTTTTATATTTTCACACCCGCTTACTTATCATGTGATGTCATACAATGTTATGCTCCATTGTCCTCGATTCACCTACTCACCTATCCAGCTGATCCAGTGCTGTCCTGCTGCAATCTGCTGCTCAGGTGTGACAGCGTCAGTCCTGTGCCACCATCCTGGTCCACATCCGTCTTCGTGAGTTGGCTGCCTTTTCCGGCTCTAGGAACCCTACCCTTGATGATACCTGCCAACTCCACACAACGACCACGGTTTGTCCTACTCCTGCAGCCTCCTGGTATTTGTGATGTAGATATGAGAGCAGGACATCATTATTGTTGCCTTGGTGAAAATGGTGACGAGGGAGTGGGGTTGACAAATTATAAAAAATAATGCAAAAGCAAAGAAAAAGTGGGACTTTTTAGAATATGGGGGGGGGGGAGAGCTAGGGAGATAGAGAAGAAAGGTGAGTGAGGGTCCGCTTTAACAATTTCCCGTCCCTTAGGTCATTTATAAACAGCTCAAGATTGAAGTAGTTATTATGATTGAGGCTACAACAATGATTCTGATGTTGTTTTCAGCTGGTGATTCTCTGTATGGTAAAAGGGACCCAAGCTGCGATTGAGCAACTGGATCACTGATACAGGCAGTGGAAGGGGATTTTCCAAAGCACAGCAGTACAATGTAGTCAGGCAGTAAATTAATTATCCACCTAGTTACACCCATATATTAGACAGTATAGCAGAGCGGTGATGGTGAGGCCTTTGTGTGGGCAGTATATTCAAAGCTCCTCCAACGCCCAATAAATTAAGCGTCAAAGAAGCATTACTGTGGAAAATCTCTGGTGAACTGACATTCTTGCACTGACCCTTACAAAAGGCACGGAATTCTCCAGGAATGAATGACACTTGCTTACAAAGGTTGTTTTTGTAAGGGTGTCCTTGTTGTGGGTTTAATTTTTGTGAATGACTGCAAGCTATTAACTCTTCTAGTGATTCTTAAGCTTTATTCAACCTTTTTTTTTCTTATCATGAAATGCCAAACAAGTTTTATCGAGAAAGTATCCTGGGAGCGAGCCATGTAGACCTGACAACTACAGGCAACACAATAGAACGTGCGTACAAGCTGTGCAGTCTGCATACCTCTGCTCTCATCTATACATAATGGGATTACTGCACCAGAGCTACCTGAAGTGTCCCATAATATCCTGGGAGGGAATTACCTTGTTTTACAAGGTCAGGCTGGATGTGTACAGCACTGGAAAAGCCAAGCCTTCTAAAGCTGAGGGGTCAATGTCCATCGGATCTGGTTAGAAACACAGTGTTGTTTAATGTCATGACAACTTTGTGTTTAGGCCCTTATGTACAGATATAGAACACGGGAAACCTGCTCCCTATCGTCTTGTAGCTTAAGCTGCCAGTACTGCAAACAGTCATTTTTTTTTTTCACATCAAAATGCTGTGGATTTTAGATCTCATAATCTGGCCATACAGTAGGGAAAATAATGATTTGATCCCCTGCAGATTTTGTAAGTTTGCCCACTTACAAAGAAATGAAGGGTCTATAATTTTAAATGATAGAGACAGAATATCAACCAAAATATCAACCAAAAATCCAGAAAAAACAAATGTATCAGTGAGTAAAATACGTATTTGATCCCCAAGCAAAACATGACTTAGTACTTGGTAGAGAAATCCTTGTTGGCAAACACGGTAAGATGTTTCTTGTAGTTGGTTACCAGGTTTGCACACATCTCAGGAGGGATTTTGGTCCACTCTTCTTTACAGATCTTCTCTACATCCTTAAGGTTTCTTGGCTGTCGCTTGGCAACTCGAAGTTTCAGCTCTCTCCATAAATTTTTCTATAGGCCTTGATGGTATGTTTTGGGTCAGTGTAATGCCGGAAGACCAATCCACGACCTATCTTCAGTGTTCTGGGAAGAAGGTTCTCATCCAAGATTTTACAATACATGGCCCGTCCATTGGCCCCTCAGTGCGGCAAACTAGTCCTGTACCTTTAGCAGGGAAACAGCCCCAAAGCATAATGTTTCCACCTCCGTGCTTGACTGCAGTGGCATCACTAGGGTTTGTGTCACCCGTGGCAGAAAAAATTGGTGTTACCCCCCCCCTCCACCAACTATAGTCCCCCCTCAGTACAGACCCCCCTCCACTAACTACAGGCTCCCATCTCTCAGCATAGACACCCCCCCCCCACTAATTACAGACCCCCCTCCTGCAGTATAGATCCCCTCTTTCAGTACAGACACCCCCTCACTACGTTCAGACCCCCCTCCATCAGTGCAGACCACCCCATCTATCAGTATAGACCCCCACTCAGTGCAGACCCCCATCCATCAGTATAGACCACCCTTAGTGCAGACCCGCATCCATCAGTATAGACCTCCCTCAGTGCAGACCCCCTCTATCAGTATAGACCCCCCTCAGTGCAGACCCCCACTATTGGTATAGACCTCCCCTTCATCAGTGCAGACCCTTTTCCTCCATCAGTGCAGACCCCCCTCCATCAGTGCAGGCCAATCTTCCTCCTCCATCAGTGCACACCCCCATCAGTGCAGACCCCCCCATCAGTGTGGACCCCCTTTATCAGTGCAGACCCCCCTCCATCAGTGCAGACCCCTCTCTAAGTGCAGACCCCCTCCATCAATGCAGACCCCCCTCTGTGCAGCTCCCCCTCCATCAGTGCAGACCCCCATCAGTGCAGACCCCCCTTCATCAGTGTAGACCCCCCTCCATCAGTGCAGATCCCCCTCAGTGCAGACACCCATCAGTGCAGACCTCCCCTCCATCAGTGCAGACTCCCCTCCATCAGTGCAGACCCCCCATCAGTGCAGACGCCTCTCTCCCCTCCCATAGCACCCCCCCCAGCACATGTCTATTTGCATTACATTAAAAACTTTACAGACCTCAGAACAGTGCGGGATAGGCACAGCGGCGTGTGTCCCTCAGACTTCTTCATCCTCCTTCTCCTCCGTAGATGTATAAAGAGAGGAGAGGGAGGCGGCTTCTCACTGTTGCGCTGTGTAGGGGTGAGGACTGTGTGGCGTGCAGTGTTAGCGAGCGGTGCCGCTGCCCACAGGTGTCACCCCTCTGGCCAGTGTGGCCCCCCTAGTGATGCCACTGCTTGACTGTAGGGATGGTGTTCTTAGGGTCATAGTCAGCATTTTTCTTCCTCCAAACATGGCGCGTCACGTTAATGTCAAAGAGCTAAATTTTGGTCTCATCTGACCACAGCATTTTCTCCCAATCCTTCTCTGAATCATTTAGATGTTCACTGGCAAACTTCAGACGGGCCTGTACATGTGCCTTCTTGAGGAGGGGGACCTTGCGGGCGCTGCAGGATTTCAATCCACGGTGGCGTATTGTGTTACCAGTGGTTTGTTTGGTGACAGTGTCCTAACTGCCTTGAGATCATTCACAAGTTCCTCCCGTGAAGTTCTGGGCTGATCTCTCACTTTTCTCATGATTATCCTTAACCCATGAGGCAAAATCTTGCATGGAGCTCCAGACCTAGGACGATTGATGGTTATCTTTTATTTCTTCCATCTGCAAATATTCGCTCCAACACTTGTCTCCTTCTCACCAAGCTTCTTGCTGATGGTCTTGTAGCCCATTCCAGCTTTGTGCAGGTCTACAATCTTGCCCCTGATGTCCTTTGACAGCTCTTTGGTCTTGCCCATGATGGTGAGGTTTAAATGGAAAAAAGAGATTTTGTGGACAGGTGTCTTTTATACACATAACGAGTTGTCGTTAGGAGCACCTTCTTAAATTGACAGGACTAATCTATGTACTAGAATGAGACATTTTTGAGTATAGCCTCAAATAACACAGCCTAATGTTAGGCGTAAAAAAGTACCATCATCCAGAATTTATATAGGAATAGAGGGGGAGAGTAGGAGCGTGAGGACAGTTGCTGAGGTGCTAAATTTTGGTAAAAATTAAATAATTTATTACATATAAAAAAAACATACATAGATCTCAATAAAATTTCAAAAGCAGTATACAAATACTCAAAGGTTTCCTCAAGAAGTATCTGATGATGGAGTTTGTTCATAGATTAACCAGTCCTCTACTAGTTACACGGTACACAGACCGCTTCATTTTTTTAATATGTAATAACTGATTTAATTTTTACCAAAATTTATTAATGTGTATCAGTACCGGGATAGTCCACCAAAAAACTTTTGTTGGGTTAGAGTGTATGTTTGGACAACCTCAGCAACTGTCCTCACACTCCTACCCTCCCCTTCTTTTCCTAATCTGTGTACTACATGAACACATACTGTAGCCAGTCTGTGGGAGCCTGCATTATGGTAGGGGATCAAATACTTATTTTACTCACTGAACTGCAACTCAATTTATAACATTTGTATCATGTGTTTTTTCTGGATTTTTGGTTGATACACCTATGATAAAAATTATAGACCCTTCACTTTTTTTTAAGTGGGCAAACTTCTGCAGGGGATCAAATAATTATTTTCCCCACTGTACATTGTTTACATTTTTAGCTGGTTCCTGATGAACCAGCCAATATTCATTTGCCTAGGGGAGGAGGGGATGCAGTCACCGTTTGGGTATTGTGGCCGCTGCTACTGGCAGCTGCCAGCATACAATAGCCCAGCTGGAGATTCGTCAGTGTTGTCAAGAGTCAGACTACCTCACGCGTGACCATAGCAAGCAGCCGAGCCAACCCCCAATGTAAACTAAACTTTAGGGCAATACGATACCTGCTTAGGCCCGACAGCCAGGGTACACCAGTAGAACTCTCTCTTCAGAGAATTCATGACGACCGAATAAAAGTAATAATGAAAGGAAAGGGGAAGGGAAAAAGGTGGGACTGCATATGAGACACATGCATCATGCATCTCCATCCCTAAATCTATAATGAAGGAAAAAAGTTTGGGACTTTATATGAGGCATACAATAGAAACCAGGTAAGAATAATAGTAACACTTTTATTGGCATAAACATATATCATATGACATTGCAAAAAAATGCTTGGAACTATTTCATAAATGTACAAGTCATAAAAAGTAGCAATTTATATATACAGTGGCTTGCGAAAGTATTCGGCCCCCTTGAACTTTTCAACCTTTTGCCACATTTCAGGCTTCAAACATAAAGATATAAAATTTTAATTTTTTGTGAAGAATCACCAACAAGTGAGACACAATTGTGAAGTGGAACGAAATCTATTGGATATTTTAAACTTTTTTAGCAATTAAAAAACTGAAAAGTGGTGCGTGCAAAATTATTCGGCTCCTTTACTTTCAGTGCAGAAAACTCACTCCAGAAGTTCAGCGAGGATCTCTGAATGATCCAATGTTGTCCTAAATGACTGATGGTGATAAATAGAATCCACCTGTGTGTAATCAAGTCTCTGTATAAATGCACCTGCTCTGTGATAGTCTCAGGGTTCTGTTGAAAGCGCAGAGAGCATCATGAAGACCAAGGAACACACCAGGCAGGTCCGTAATACTGTTGTGGAGAAGTTTAAAGCCGGATTTGGATGCAAAAAGATTTCCCAAGCTTTAAACATCCCAAGGAGCACTGTGCAAGCGATCATTTTGAAATGGAAGGAATATCAGAACACTGCAAATCTACCAAGACCTTGCTGTCCCTCTAAACTTTCAGCTCAGACAAGGAGAAGACTGATCAGAGATGCAGCCAAGAGGCCCATGATCACTCTGGATGAACTGCAGAGAACTACAGCTGAGGTGGGAGAGTCTGTCCATAGGACAACAATCAGTCGTACACTGCACAAATCTGCCCTTTATGGAAGAGTGGCAAGAAGAAAGCCATTTCTCAAAGATATCCATAAAAAGTCTCGTCTAAAGTTTGCCACAAGCCACCTGGGAGGCACACCAAACATGTGGAAGAAGGTGCTCTGGTCCGATGAAACCAAAATCGAACTTTTTGGCCACAATGCAAAACGATATGTTTGGCGTAAAAGCAACACAGCTCATCACACTCAACACACCATCCCCACCGTGAAACATGGTGGTGGCAGCATCATGGTTTGGGCCTGCTTTTCTTCAGCAGGGACAGGGAAGATGGTTAAAATTGAGGGGAAGATGGATGCAGCCAAATACAGGACCATTCTGGATGAAAACCTGTTGGAGTCTGCAAAAGACCTGAAACTGGGACGGAGATTTATCTTCCAACAAGACAATGATCCCAAACATACAGCAAAATCTACAAAGGAATGGTAACAAATAAACGTATCCAGGTGTTAGAATGGCCAAGTCAAAGTCCAGACCTGAATCCAATCGAGAATCTGTGGAAAGAGCTGAAAACTGCTGTTCACAAACGCTCTCCATCCAACCTCACTGAACTCGAGCTGTTTTGCAAGGAAGAATGGGCAAGAATTTCAGTCTCTCGATGTGCAAAACTGATAGAGACATACCCCAAGCGACTTGCAGCTGTAATCGCATCAAAAGGTGGCTCTACAAAGTATTAACGCAAGGGGGCCCAATAATTTTGCACGCCCCACTTTTCATTTTTTTATTAGTTAAAAAAGTTTCAAAAATCCAAAAGATTTCGTTCCACTTCACAATTGTGTCCCACTTGTTGGTGATTCTTCACAAAAAATAAAAATTTTATATCTTTATGTTTTGAAGCCTGAAATGTGGCAAAAGGTTGAAAAGTTCAAGGGGGCCGAATACTTTCGCAAGCCACTGTATATATATATATATATACATAAATAATTAAGCAACACATGGTAGTAATGAGTATTCGTAGATATACATATGTGGATAAACGGTACATATTTTGCATATTTGATACAGTTAAATGACTCAGATCATCAAACAAATTTTATTATTACACAGAGATAACCCGAGTAAATACAAAATGCAGTTTTTAAATGATGGTTTTATTTATTAAGGCAAAAAAGCTGTCCATACCTGCCTGGCTTTATGTGAAAAAGTAATTGCCACCTAAACCTAATAACTGCAATCAAGCATTTGTGATAACTGGCAATGAGTCTTTCACATTGCTGTGGTGCAATTTTGGCCCACTCTTCTTTGCAGAATTGTTTTAATTCAGCCACATTGGAGGGTTTTCCAGCATTAATGACCTGTGTAAGGTCATGACACAGCATCTCAATTGGATTTAGGTCCAGGCTTTGACTAGGCCACTCCAAAACCTAAATTTTGCTTTGTTTGAACCATTTGGAGGTGGACTTGCTGTTGTGTTTCACATCATTGTCCTGCTGCTTAACCCAAGTGCACTTGAGCTTGAGTTCACGAACTGATGGCTGGACATTCTCCTTTAGGATTTTCTGGTAGAGCTCAGAATTCATGGTTCCATCAATTATGGTAAGTCGTCCAGGTCCTGAAGCTGCAACGCAGCCACAGACCATCACGCTACCACCACCATGTCTGACTGTTGGTATGATGTTCTTGTTATGAAATGCTGTATTCGTTTTATGCCAGATGTAACGGGACGCACACCTTGCAAAAAGTTACATTTTTGTCTTATCAGTCCACAGAATATTTGCCTAAAAGTCTTGGGGATAATCAAGATTTTTTTTGGTAAATGTGAGATGAGCCTTTGTGTTCTTTTTGGTCAGCAGTGGCTTTGGCCTTGGAACTCTCCCATGGATGCCATTTTTTCCCAGTCTCTTTCTTATAGTTGAATCATGAACATCGATCTTACCTGAGGCAAGTGAGGTCTGCAGTTCTTTAGATGTTCTGGGTTTTTTTATTAACTCCTGGATGAGTCGTCGTCATGCTCTTGGAGTAATTTTTATAGGCCGGCCACTCCTGGGAAGATTCACCACTGTTCCAAGTTATCTCCATTTGTGGATAATGGCTATCCCCGTGGTTCACTGGAGTTCCAAAGCCTTAGAAATGGCTTTGAAACCCTTCCTAGACCGATATATGTACATTACTTTGTTTATAATCTGTTCTTGATTTTTTTTTTAGATTGTGGCATGATGTGTGGATTTTTGTGATCTGTTAGCGTGCTTCACTTTACCAGACAGCTTCTATTTATGTGATTTCTTGATTCAACAGGTCTGGCAGCAATCAGGTCTGGGTGTGGCAAGTGAAATTTAACTCAGCTTTCCAAAAAATTGTGGTTAATGACAGTTCATTCATGATTCAGCATGGAAGGGGGCAACTACTTTTTCACATGGGGCCAAGCAGGTTTGAACAGCTTTTTTCCCTTAATGAATTAAATAATAGTTTAAAAACTGCATCTTGGATTTACTCAGGTTATCTCCGTGTAATATTAAAATTTGTTTGATGATCTGAATCATTTAAGTGTGAGAAATATGCAAAAATCAGGAAGGGGGCAAATACTTTTTCACACAACTGTATACAAAGGTGGATATACAGCACATTGCAGTAACCAGTGGACAAGTAATAATAAAAGAATTGACAGTGTAGTCTAGATTGAACTACAGGTAAGTATACTAAAACATGGCAGCATCCTAGTGCTCAATGCATTTCGTGGACATGGCCACTGCGTCAGGAGCAGATGCATCCAAAAATCTATAGAAAAATTAAGCCTATCCAGTACTGAAGCTACAGTACCACATGCTCCTATATCCTAGCCCTATGTGAGTAGTTAGGACTGGGACCATTCTTTTTCGCTACTATTACCTTTTTGACATTGTAGTTACTATTAGATTATATTGAAATATACATTTTTCTACAAATTTTTTGACGCATCTGCTCCTGAAGAAGTGGCCATGTCCCTGAAATGCATTGAGCACTATGATGCTGCCATGTTTTAGTATACTTACCTGTAGTTCCATCTACACTACATCGTCAATTTTTAAATTATTTTTACCAATTTTACTATATGGAGTACTCTTACCTTGTCCACTGGTTACTGCAATGTACTTTATAGCCACCTTTGTATATGTATGGACACGAGTTACTGCTATGTACCGTTTATTCACATATGTATATCTATGAATACTCATTACTACCATGTGCTGCTTAATTAGTTATGTATATATATATGAATTGCCACGTTTTATGACTTGTACATATATGAAATAGTTCCACATATGCATTTTTTTACAATGTGATATGATATATGTTTATGCTAATAAAAGTGTTACTATTATTCTTACCTAGTTTTTATTGTATGCCTGTCATGTTTATGCAATAGAGTTTGTCGATCAGCATACCTGTCTCTATGTGTTCATCTCTAGAGACCAGCTGACCCTCACCTGACTGCTTTTGTAACCTCTCCTCTAAGCATGGCCCCACCCCAGGCCCTATCAGGGAACCCTATATTAACCTGTGCACTGCAAGCCAGCAGTGCTGATCAACCATTGTGTGTTAGCCTCTGTGTGTACTTGCTGTGTTTTCTATATCTGATTCCTGTTACCGACTTTGGCCTGTTCTTAACTATTCCTGTCTGCTCGTGACCCTGACCTTTGGCGTGTTCCCGACCATCCCTGTTTGCCTGTGACCCTGAACCTTGGCGTGTACTCTGTTGTCCTTGTCTGCTTGTGGCCCCGACCTTGGCTTGTCCCTTACTTTCCCTGCTGCCTCCTTCCTCTTCTCCTGTAGTCTACCGTGAGCGTGAGCTGTGAGACCCTGGGGGCCACGACCTGGAGCCAGACTGCAGCGTAGTCCATCCTTACCATTAAAGGCTCTGGTGAACACCTGCTGGCTCTTAGACTCCGCGCCCTGGGGAATCTATGCTCTAGCTCCCAGTGGGATCTTGTCAGTGATCCAGTAGACCTGCTTCCTGAACCTCCCAGGGTTCAATCCGCAGCAGTCAGCCGTAGGGTCCACTACCTTGCGGTGCACTCCTGATCCCAATGGTGTGCATCTGTCACCTGGATACAGGTGACCTGACAGTTTGATCAGCCATGGACCCGGCTGATGTGCCGCTACCCGCAGATGATCCGTTGCAGGGCTTAGTTCGCAGACTTGAGACCCAGGAATCGCATCAGACCCAGGTGATGCGATTCCTTCAGGATTTGGCATCCCGTTTGAACAGGTTCAGGCCTCATTAGGATCCCTGGTTCAACAACCTCAACCGCTATCTGCTGCTGCACCTATCGCACCAGTCGCAGCCACACATTCATTACATCTGCCAGCTCTGGCCTGTTTCTCTAGGGACTCCAAGGCCTGCAGGGGGTTCCTTAGCCAGTGCACAATTCATTTTGAGCTTCTGCCCCAAAACTTCCTGTCCGATCGGGCAAAGGTAGCCTATATTATATCCCTCCTGTCCGGTGAGGCATTAGCCTGGGCTGCGCCTCTGTGGGATCTAAATGATCCAGTGGTTTCTAGCCTGTCTGATTTCTTGAAACTTTTTCGGAATATCTTCGAGGAACCGGGTCATGTTTCCTCAGCGGCCAGCGCCCTTTTACGTCTCTGTCAGGAGTCCGCTTCTGTGGGACAGTATGCTCTTCATTTTCGTACTTTGACTGCTGAGCTGAGTTGGAATAATGAGGCCCTAGTTGCAACCTTTTTACATGGCCTCTCTGATAGAGTGAAGGATGAATTGGCAGGAAGATCTCTCCCTGCTGATCTGGATGGTGTCATCACCTTGTGTAACCAGATCGATATTCGCTTTCAGGAGAGGGCCCTGGAAAAAAGACGCCAGCACTCCCCGTTCTTTAGGCCGCCTGAGCTCCATGTCCCTTCTCTTCATTCCGAGGAGCACCTCCTGCCTGCTGAGGAACCTATGCAGCTGGGCCGGACCAAGTTATCTCCCGAAGAACGCACTAGGCGCAGAACTCTGGGTCTGTGCCTCTACTGTGGCGTCAAAGGTCATTTTCGTGATACTTGTTCTCTTCGTCCAGAAAAACGATCGGGGCTAATACATCTGGAAGGTGGAGTATTAGACCCTGAAGTATCATCTTCACCTTCTCGTCTTCTTCTTTCTGTGTCCCTTCATGTCGGCGCTTCCTCTCGTTCGGTCTTGGCACATCTGGATTCCGGAGCCGCTGGCAATTTCATGGACTGGGAAACTGCGTCTTCCATGAGACTTACCCTTTTGCCCCTTACAACGCCATTGGTGGTCTTGGCGATTGATGGCACTGTTCTCCCAGGGGGCCCTATCCGCTTCCAGACCCTCCCTGTTAGGATGTCGGTATGGACACTCCACCAGGAGTGGATATCCTTCCTTGTCTTACCTAAGGCTTCGTCTCCTATCATATTAGGTCTTCCTTGGTTACGGCTCCATTCTCCACATGTTGACTGGACTGCTGGACAGAAATTGACTTGGGGTTCCTCCTGTTCCTCCTCCTGCCTACTCAAGGTTACCCCAGAAGAGAATCCTCCTGTTGCCACCATCCCAGTATCTTCTGCTCTTCCCACTGCGTATAGCGATTTCTGGAATGTCTCCTGCAGTAGTTGGCCTGAGGCACTCTCTGGGTTGTGTGGCACTCTGGATGAGGAGCCTACCTGTGAACCTGAGCCAATCAGTCACTCCAGTTTGCATGGTCATTTCCCTTTGCCTGTCTCTGGACCCCCTTGGACACACACCCAGGCTGACTCGTCCACCAGTTCCACAGTCGCTACACCCTGCGATGCAATTCTGGTGGTCGCTGCACCTGGCAATGCTGTTCAGTCGGCCTCTGCACCAGTCCAGCCTATGCCCAGTGAGCTTCCTGCTTCTTGTTCTGGACCTTCTGTAACCTGGCCTCACCCTACTACTACTACGTCCGTTCAAACCTGTTTAAGAGGCTCAAGCCATCCTTTGGATAGACTGCCTCATTCAGCCAGGTGGGGTTTTCAATCTTTTGTTCAGGGCTCTCTGCATTCTGTTTGTGTTCCAGCTATCCAGCTTAACTCTTTTGACACGTCACCTTTTAACCAACCTGACCTCAGAGATCCACTGACCTCTACACAGTCTGATGGTCCTGTGTTGGATGTCCAGCACATCTTTAAGGGTCTGGGGGACCCTGCTCAGACTTCTGATGGTCTTCTCATGCCTTTACCCATTTCTCACAAGGCTTTAGTCCTCAATAAGTCCTTTCGTCCTCTCCTTACCTCGGTTCCGGCCTCTGAGTATAATCTAAAGTACGAGGTTAGTCAAGTTTTGGATTCCCAGCTCCGTAAAGGCATTCTTCAGTACCTCGTACATTGGAAAGGGTTTGGTCCTGAGGAGAGGTCTTGGATCACTGCATGTGAGGTCTTTGCTCCTCGTCTATTGAGGAGGTTCCATCTAGAGTTTCCCTTTAAGCCTGGGCACAGGCGGGGGAGGGGGAAGTCATAAGAGGGGGGTACTGTCATGGTTATGCAATAGAGTTTGTCGATCAGCATACCTGTCTCCATGTGTTCATCTCTAGAGACCAGCTGACCCTCACCTGACTGCTTTTGTAACCTCTCCTCTAAGCATGGCCCCACCCCAGGCCCTATCAGGGAACCCTATATTAACCTGTGCACTGCAAGCCAGCAGTGCTGATCAACCATTGTGTGTTAGCCTCTGTGTGTACTTGCTGTGTTTTCTATATCTGATTCCTGTTACCGACTTTGGCCTGTTCTTAACTATTCCTGTCTGCTCGTGACCCTGACCTTTGGCGTGTTCCCGACCATCCCTGTTTGCCTGTGACCCTGAACCTTGGCGTGTACTCTGTTGTCCTTGTCTGCTTGTGACCCTGACCTTGGCTTGTCCCTTACTTTCCCTGCCTTCTTCCTCTTCTCCTGTAGTCTACCGTGAGCGTGAGCTGTGAGACCCTGGGGGCCGCAACCTGGAGCCAGACTGCAGCGTAGTTCATCCTTACCATTAAAGGCTCTGGTGAACACCTGCTGGCTCTTAGACTCCGCGCCCTGGGGAATCTATGCTCTAGCTCCCAGTGGGATCTTGTCAGTGATCCAGTAGACCTGCTTCCTGATCCTCCCAGGGTTCAATCCGCAACAGTCAGCCATAGGGTCCACTACCTTGCGGTGCACTCCTGATGCCAACGGTGTGCATCTGTCACCTGGATACAGGTGACCTGACAATGCCTCATATAAAGTCCCAAACTTTTTTCCTTCATGACCGAATAAAGGTACCACAAGGCCTCAATTAATAGCATGGCTCTTCATGGGTCACAGACCACAACACAGCTCCAACAGCAATAAGGAACACTTGGTCCCAGGGCCTGCCGAAGGCTATTTGTGTTTTTGCAGATGGGTTCTCCTCCCTGTAGGGCCTACTATTCTCCCTGGGCTAAGGAGAGGAGGGACTGAGAGGTAGACCAACTCCCAGTCTTCATCTGGGCCAGCACTGACTCGCTGAACCTGAGCGTGCTAGGCATTAGGGCGTGCATTGTCTTCACCCTACCGTAAAGCCTAGTACACACGACAAGAAAATCGGACGAAAAAGACCGCTTTCATAACGATCGTGAGAAAATCTGATCATCTGAAAATATCCGAAGGGACATTTGTATATATATACAAATATTTCTCGCATGATAAAAGAACGAAAGATTTTTGTGTAATTAGTATGGTATTTGTACAAAAAAAAAAACCTTGTGACCAAGACCACACATGCTCGGAAATGAAAGAATACATTACAATACAATACAAAACATTACATCACTTCCAAAGTTTTATTCTGTCGTGCGAGAATTTTTGTAACTTTAGTATTCTATTGGTTTTCGATATGAGACTAGCGCGCAAAAACAAAAAAACGACGATCATTCGTCTGATATTCTTATTGTGTGTACTAGGCATAACTGAACTGATAGAATTGCACTGAGGTAGGACGTAAGCAATGTTCAGTGCTAACAGTACAGAAATAGTTTGTGTATGTATGGGTGTGTGTATATATACTACATACTGTATATACTATATAAACACATATACAGTACGTAGTATATATGTATGTGTTTCTTAAACAATAAAACACACTGATATAATTATTTCATTTCGTTTTCTAATTAAGAATTAATGCAATAAACTCTGTTTTCAGATCGTCTCTTAATTCTACGTTCATATGCTTTTGTATCTGGCCCTGGTGACCTTATCTAAATCGGCCAAACAATGTGAAATAATATCCTTGTGGTGATGGAGGGGATGCAGCTGTTGATTGTAATAGTACACATCTGCACTCTTCATTATATAATTACATCTGTTCAGAGACCCTAAGGACCCATTGACAATTTTACATTGCCTTAAAGTGTATCTACAGTATCTCACAAAAGTGAGTACACCCCTCAAATTTTTGTAATCATTTTATTATATCTTTTCATGTGACAACACTGAAGAAATTACCCTTTGCTACAATGTAAAGTAGTGAGTGTACAGCTTGTATAACCGTGTAAATTTGCCGACCCCTCAAAATAACTCAGCACACAGCCATTAATGTCTAAACTGTTGGCAACAAAAGTGAGTACACCCCTAAGTGAAAATGTCCAGATTGGGCCCAATTAGCCATTTTGCCTCTCCAGTGTCATGTGAATTGTTAGTGTTACAAGGTCTCAGGTGTGAATGGAAAGCAGGCGTGTTAAATTTGGTGTTATTGCTCTCACTCTCTCATACTGGTCACTGGAAGTTCAACATGGCACCTCAAGACAAAGAACTCTCTGAGGATCTGAAAAAAAGAATTGTTTCTCTACATAAAGATGGCCTAGGCCCATGATGGCAAACCTTGGCACCCCAGATGTTTTGGAACTACATTTCCCATAATACTTAACTACACTGCAGAGTGCATGAGCATCATGGGGAATGTAGTTGCAAAACATCTGGGGTGCCAAGGTTCGCCATCACTGGCCTGGGCTATAAGAAGATTGCCAAGACCCTGAAACTGAGCTGCGGCACAGTGACCATACAGCAGTTTATTAGGACAGGTTTCAC
Organism: Lithobates septentrionalis; assembly: GCA_037952835.1. Lineage (NCBI taxonomy): Eukaryota > Metazoa > Chordata > Amphibia > Anura > Ranidae > Lithobates > Lithobates septentrionalis. The sequence continues at coordinate 2,858,976 of JBBDGP010002445.1, forward strand.
TCGGAACAGGCCTCGCCATGGTCAACCAAGGAAGTTGAGTGCACATGCTCAAAGTCATATCCAGAGGTTGTCTTTGGGAAATAGATGTATGAGTGCTGCCAGCATTGCTGCAGAGGTTGAAGGGGTGGGGGGTCAGCCTGTCAGTGCTCAGACCATACGCCGCACACTGCATCAAATTGGTCTGCATGGCTGTCATCCCAGAAGTAAGCCTCTTCTAAAGATGATGCTCAAGAAAGCCCGCAAACAGTTTGCTGAAGACAAGCAGACTAAGGACATGGATTACTGGAACCATGTCCTGTGGTCTGATGAGACCAAGATAAACTTATTTGAGTCGGATGGTGTCAAGGGTGTGTGACGGCAACCAGGTAAAGAGTACAAAGACAAGTGTGTCTTGCCTACAGTCAAGCATGGTGGTGGGAGTGTCATGGTCTGGGGCTGCATGAGTGCTGCCGAAACTGGGGAGCTACAGTTCATTGAGGTACCCATGAATGGCAACATGTACTGTGACATACTGAAGCAGAACATGATCCCCTCCCTTCGGAGACTGGGCCGCAGGGCAGTATTCCAACATGATAACGACCCCAAACACACCTCCAAGACAACCACTGCCTTGCTAAAAAAGCTGAGGGTAAAGGTGATGGACTGGCCAAGCATGTCTCCAGACCTAAACCCTATTGAGCATCTGTGGGGCATCCTCAAACGGAAGGAGGAGGAGCACAAGGTCTCTAACATCCACCAGCTCCATGATGTCGTCAATGAGGAGTGGAAGAGGACTCCAGTGGCAACCTGTGAAGCTCTGGTGAACTCCATGCCCAAGAGGGTTAAGACAGTGCTGGAAAATAATGGTGGCCACAAAATATTGACACCTTGGGTCCAATTTGGACATTTTCACTTAGGGGTGTACTCACTTTTGTTGCCAGAGGTTTAGACATTAATGGCTGTGTGTTGAGTTATTTTAAGGGGACAGCAAGTTTACACAGTTATACAAGTTGTACAATCACTAATTTACATTGTAGCAAAGTGTCATTTGTTCAGTGTTTTCGCATGAAAAGATATAATAAAATATTTACAAAAATGTGAGGGGTGTACTTAATTTTGTGAGATACTGTATGTAAACTCAAAAGGAAAAATGTTATATATTGCAGCTTTCCAATCCTTAAATGTGGCTGTATTAGCTTTCTTTTTTAGGCTGTTCTACTTTATTTTCATCTGGTGATCTGGCCAGTAACATACTTTCTGCCTAAGGCCCGGTTCACACTGATGCGAATCTGATGCGATCCGAAAGGCATAGATTTGCATGTAATCTGAAAATACTTTGTTTTCTATGAAGGCCTTTCACATCGATGGGGTGTGATTTTGATCCGGTTAAAAAATAGGTCCTGTGCGAGTTTAGTGCGGGTGTGGTGCAAATTTGATATCCAGCTATGCCCAGTCCCCACAGAAATTTGCACCTGTCAAAACACAAATCGCACTGTAAAGTCGCACAGCATCAATGGGAATTGAGCCTTATGCCGCGTACACACGAGCGGACTTTACTGTAGACTTTGCCCGGCGGACTTTTCAACGGACTTTATGATGGACTTTCTGAATGAACGGACTTGCCTACACAAAATCCACCAAAGTCCGTCGAATTCGTACGTGATGACATACGACCGGACTAAAGCAAGGAAGTTCATAGCCAGTAGCCAATAGCTGCCCTAGCGTGGTGGATGGAGGAACATCAGAGAAAGCCTTGGACAGCAGCATTATCAATCTGGGGAGAGGGGAGTGTTAGATGCAATAGCAGATTTAGTAGGACTTTACACAAGCAAATAACAATTTAAAGCCAAACTCCAGGTAACATATTTTAAGGAGTTACAAAAACATTTTTTTTTCCTTTTGGGATAAAGGTTTTAAATAGAAGAGTAAAATTTGTAAATTGTAAGCATTCAGTGGTAAATGATTTGTCTCTGCCCTCTACCCTCTGTCTACATATCTCAAGCTTCTAACCTACAACCTTCAAGTTGAAAAACAACAGACATACTGACTGTATAACTAGGTGAAAATAAAGGAAAACAAGCCTCAAATAAGAAAATGAATGGAGCCACCAGATCTAAAAATTGGTAAGGTGCAATATATTACATTGTTTGCTTTTGGGTTTAGATACAATTTAAAGGATAAGTTCACCTTTCGCAACATGTTACATGTCATACCCATATTTAGGGTGTAACATGTAACATGTAACTGTGAGACCGGCCCCCGCACACCCTCCCTCTCTCGATCCCCCCCCCCCTTGTGACAGCTAGCGGGGGATCTTCTCTCCCTGCTAGCTGTCACATTCGGTGAATGGGAAATTACAAGTATCGACAGCCTTTGCAGCTGTCGGCTTGTTGTTCTCAATGAACTACCAGGGTGCGTTGAGTGTTATGCCGCGTACACACGAGCGTAATGTCCGACAGAAAAAGTCAGACGGAAGCTTTTCATCGTCTATTCCGATCGTGTGTGTATGCCTCATCAGACTTTTTTTGAAAATTCTGAGGGACCTCGAAATGGAACATGTTCTAAATATTTCCAACGGAACCAATTCCTATCGGGAAAACTGCTCGTCTGTATGCTGTTCCGACGGACCAAAAACGACGCATGCTCTGAAACAAGTACGAGACGGAAGCTATTGGCTACTGGCTATTGCACTTCCTTTTTCTAGTCCCGTCATAAGTGTTGTACGTCACCGCGTTCTGGGCGGCCGGACTTTGGTGTGACCGTGTGTAGGCAAGACTGCTTGAGCGGAATTTCATCAGAGTTCCATCGGAGAAACCTTCAGGGTTGATTCCGACGGCAAAACCGGTCGCGTGTACAGGGCATTAGAAGTAAGAAGTGGACTGACTACTATGCACAGCTGCATCAGATTTTGCACTCTCCACTGTTAGTAAATTCCACCATAGTAATGCACTACTGTGTTGTGTGTGCTGCATTGATACAAACGGTGCAAGCACCTTTCGTGGTACATTTTGGTGCATTGTGCACCCCATTCAAATAATGCAATGTGCATACCTCCCAACTTTTTCACTTGGGATCGAGGGACACCCATTGGCAAAAGTAGGTAGGCATAGGACACACCCCCTAACACCCCCCCCCCCCCTCATTTAAAGTTGAATTATACAAAAATGTATTTATAAATGCAGCAATTTAGAAATTGAAACACTTTTTGAAGTTCATTTTTTATACAACTATATAGATCAGACCAAAATGAGGGACAAATGAGGAGGAAAAGGGGAAAGAGGGACATTGTTCCAAATCAGGGACAGTCCCTCCAAATCATGGACAGTTATAAGCTATGCAATGTGCGTCAATACAACACTAAGATATAAATATACCGGTAAATGGATATATATCCAGAGAACCATTATGATTCTTGAACAGCGTATTTAATAGGTCAGTGAAGTAAGGATGAAGATGGCGGCATTGGAGCATGCACCGTAAAAACAAGTCAGCAGTAGCAGCTCTCATATTTCTCCACTGACAGGTTCAGTTTAAGATATGCATTCTATACAGAGGCATGTATAATCATATCATCAGCAACCATAGAATGGTCACATTTTTCTAGCAAACAATTTGTTGTATTATTGTATGACAGCCAAATCTCTATTGATTAGTATTCATGGTGCCGCCATTTTCTTTGCACAATAGACAGAGAGTAATAGCAATGGCCGGAGGATTTTACAGCTCATCTGATCAACGTCCCAATGAGTTATGTTCATCTGTCACATCAGTTTTCTATCCATTCATGGTTAGATTGCTGTACAGCGGCCATATATTGTGAATGATCTCTGTGGAATCGAGTTGTCTAGCCACTTGCCGAGCAGCCGCCGCAGTTGTAATGCGGAAAAATGGCTCAGCTGCGCGAATCGTCGTCGTGTTACGTCGCTTCTTTTTGTGGCCATTAGGGGAGCGCTCCCGCTGATCGTCCCCTAACTGATACAAGTGCCCGGCGGTCGCGATCACCGCTGGGCTCCCGCGATCGCTCGTGGCACAGCGAGAACCGGGATCTCTGTGTGTCTCTGAGGGGAGAAGAGACAGATCATTTGTTCATATAAAGTATGAACACCGATCTATCTCTTCCCCTAGCAGGTCCCATCCCCCCTTCAGTTAGAACACACATCAGGGAACACAGTTAACCCCTTGATCGCCTCCTAGTGTTAACCCCTTCACTGCCAGTGACATTTTTACAGTAATCAATGCATTTTTATAGCACTGATCGCTGTATAAATGCCAATGGTCCCAAAAATGTGTCAAAATTGTCGATGTGTCCGCCATAATGTTGCAGTCATGATAAAAATTGCAGATTGCCGCCATTACTAGTAAAAACAAAAATAATAATAAAAATGCTATAAATTTATCCCTATCTATTTTGCAGACGCTATAACTTTTGCGCAAACCAATCAATATAAGCTTATTGCGATTTTTATTACCAAAAATATGTAGAAGAATACATATCGGCCTAAACTGAGAAAAAAATAGCTTTTTAAATAAAAAAAGTACAAAATAGTGTTTTTTTCAAAATTGTTGCTCTTTTTTTGTTTATAGCGCAAAAAATAAAAAACGCAGAGATGATCAAATACCACCAAAAGAAAGCTCTATTTGTGGGGAAAAAAAAGCGTCAATTTTATTTGTGTACAATGTCGCACGACCGCGCAATTGTCAGTTAAAACAACACAGTGCTAAATCGCAAAAAATGCCCTAGTCATTCAGCAGCCAAGTGGCTAGACATGTAAATCTGCTCACTCCAGTTGTGTTGTGACAGTGGTATCTGAGAATATTTGGGGCTCCCAAAAAAAAACTGTGACCAAAAAGCTGGTACTGCCTAATAGTTATGAGTTCTTTTAGTACATATTAGTTATGGCGTCCACTGTCATTATAGCCCCTTTGTCTAATATCGTGTTTGTTGATGAATCAAGGTAAGTGCTTTGTCAATCTTGTTCAGTATAATTTAGGTGTGACCTTTGGATAAGACTAATTCCATTTATCAACACCTACAGACTTGGGGACATGCTGCTTCTACTTCTGAGGCTGAATGACAAAGTATCTTGAAGCCATAAATTGGTGGCCAGGTCTGGCAAGGACATATAAAGTGAGACTACAAGCAAACAGCCCCCATACATGGATCGGAATTTGTCCGGTTCAGCAGGGACCAACTGAATTTCGATCCATGTGTGGGCACTGTGGATGCATCAAAGTCAATCCACTGATCAGCTCCTATACAACCGGCTTATCAAATTTTCCCAGCTTGATCATCGCTGCAGGATATATTTGCCGGTGTAGCAAAGTCCGGAGTGCCTTGAGGCCTAATGGTGACCTCCAGAGTCAGGGACAGCTGACATCCTTCTGTGTAGAGTGGGTTGCAAGGCATCGTGGGTGTAATACAAGATGAAATGGTGGGCGCCAGACACTTTTTGAATGCAAAGAGATTTATTGTCTCTTGAACAGAACTGTGGGAGAGAGGGTTAGGGCCAGGACACCCTTAAGTAGATGCAATGATAATTGGCAGACCATGAGACTTCTATAGGAAGACAGCTTTACAGGTGAAGGCCTCCAGCCAGACACAACTTCTGTATAGGTAGGACCGCTGTCTCCTATGGCAACAGTCTTGTAGTAGTTACTAACGGTAGTGTATTCAACTATTGGCAACACAAACAGTTCTCTGCCTACTCCACAGTCACTCACTGTGGATCTTCTCTCACGAACTCCCAGTCTTTCACTAGACTTCAGATCCAATAGCCACTGGATGCCCTGAGCTCTTCCACTTTTAGCACTCAGTATCTTCCTCAAGCGTCACCCCGCTTCCCTGCTGGGTCCCTGGCTTGGCACTCACAAATGCTATTCAAGCTTAATCCCTGCTGACCCGCTAGGTCCCTGACTTGGCAGCAGCTGATGCTCCGCAAGCGTCACCTGTTGTCCCGCTGGGTCCCTGGCTTGGCACTCACTGAAGTTTTCCCACTTCTTCACTGTCCCTGGCTGGCAAGAAAACTGCTCTGGTACTGACTTCAGATTACTCACGGTGGTCTCCAGTAACCAGGTGGATGGTCCCTTAGTGGCAACAGCTTCTCCTTCTACTTCTGCCCCCAGCTGGTTCCCCGTCCAGCTAAACCACTACTTCTGGTTGGACTGCAAGCCAGCAGTCCCAACCCTGCGCTGCTCTCCTGCTTCTGGATAGGCCTCAGACAGCCTAGCAGCCAGATGTCCCCGGGATAGGCCTCAGGCTTCTGGCCTAGCAGCCCGGGGCAGTACAAAACACGGTCACCCAGACAGCTGTCCAGGTGACACAGAACCCCGATCACCTGACTCCACCCAAATAAATAGGCTCTCCCAGCAGGCCAAGGGACCAAAGAACATCCTGTTGGAGCCTGCAAAGCCCCTGTCTTATATAATGTCACTAGCACAGTGCCTCCCAGCGACAGAAGAGAAAGGGTGCAACAAGTCCATATTTAGAGAGGAATCAATTAATCTCCTAACGATTGGCCAAGGCAACTATCACCTGGCAACTAAATTTGATAGCAACCCTGCCTAAACATCAGGGTGCTACACCTGTATCACGTATTAGTGTATTCTGAAGGTGGGAAGTTCCCTTGCTGTCAGAATATAATGACACAGAGGGGAGCATTCCCCTATCCATCATATATGTGTGGATGGGTAATCAGGTCAGTTTTTTTTCATTCAACGCATTGAATGGGCTGCCTAACTGTATATAGAGTATTTTAGAACATCTGTCAGGTTTTATATTCTGTGTGTGCCTTATTTGAAGTGATTGAGTTGATTTACTAAAAGAGTAAAAGCATGTTCACTTTGAAAAGTGATTCTTCCCTTAGCTTAGCGGATCTTGTGAAAATTCTCCTTTCAAAGAATACCCAATCACATGCAAGGAAATGAAAAATAATTTTTTTTGCACACATGTGGATGGGGTCATCTGTGCCCATGGGGGCACCTCTCACGCTGAGGGCACTACTTAATGCTCAGGACCAGGTGGGGACTGCAGTCATGTGAAGAATCCAACATTAAGGCAGTTCCCCGACTTGAAGATGAGCCTTCACTGTGCGCAGCAATAAAGTACAGAGTTCCTCTGAAAACTTGCCCCATGTCACTACACACTGTAACTTGATGTATGTTGCATTAGGAGGGACGTGCTAAGTCTTCACCCACTCAACCAGTCCAGCGTACCTCTGTTGTTACCTCACTCCAAGCACATAGCGCGGACCTCATATGTGCTCTCACTTTACTCTTTCCTTCCTTTACCTCGTGATCAGGCCTTAGATCTCCGTAACTAGGGTTTGGATCCAGTTGCTATTGAATACCAACCACTAAGGAGGGAGCCAGAACATCAACCCCCTCACTACTGGAGGTCCTGTCACCTTACCAGGTACCATGCTTAACTGGTTGCCTGTGGCTTGTTCCTTCATGTGGTTACCCAAAGCAGCTAAACTCCTCTTCGTAACTAGTGGCGTTAACCCTTTTGTAGTAGTGTTACTTCATACCCCATAATGCTATTACAGACCCAGGTTCTTTGTAATTCGCCAAAACCAACCTTTGAATAACTTCAGACCAGTCTCATAACAGTTAACATAACTTTACTGAACATGATGCAGCATACAGTTCAATATGAACAACATTCTGTCCCTAATCCTAACTAGAATAATGTAGTGGCCCAGGCATACCACCGTGTGGGAATCCATTATGGCATTGTCCATGGCTTGGATGTCCTCCCCAATTTGTGGTTCTTTCAGCATCGCCGCAAAGAGTCTGCAGCACTTGAATCCGCTGATACCCGCGTTCTTGTTCCCGCTCCGGCAGCCTCGTACCTTAGCTGGTCCCCCTTTTTATAGCACAGGTGGGCCGGCTAGGACCAAAAACCCAGGAACTGAGCTAACATCATTAACCCCTGGGCCATCTGCTGGCTAACTAAAGTGTACACACCGTTCCACCTTTGGTTGGATGAACAGAGCTTCATTTCATTCACTAAACTACCCTGTTTCCCCGAAAATAAGACTTAGCGTGAGTGTCGGTGATGGCTGCAATATAATCCCTACCCCCCAAATAAGCCCTAGTTAAAGTCCTTGTAGGTCTTATTTTCAGGGTAGGGCTTATTTTCGGGGAAACAGGGTAGGGCTTATTTAGGGGGTAGGGCTTATATTGCAGCCATCACGCTAGGTCTTATTTTCGGGGAAACAGGGTAAGTGCAAATTCACTATGCTAAGCAACATACTGGTTTAAGTAAGTCAATCCCTATTTCCTGTTTTGACACCCATGAAATAGACTTGAAGATAATGGAAATCTCAGCAGCAGAGACACAGATAGCACTTATAAACTGACATCAAAGCACAACCATGTCTATATGTAATTGCAAGCTATGTACAGGCATGCCCCACTTTTAAGTACACAATGGGGTTTATTTACTAAAGCTGGAAAGTGCAAAATCAGGCTCACTTCTGCATAGAAACCAATGAGCTTCTAACCCCAGCTTGTTCAATTAAGCTTTGGTAATAAAACCTGGAAGCTCATTGGTTTCTATGCAGAAGTGAGCCTGATTTTGCACTTTCCAGCTTTAGTAAATAAACCCCATTGTGTACTTAAAAGCGGGGTATGCCTGTATAGAAACAACAGAGGACATTAAAGTATAACTAAAGGCAAAACTTTTTTCTTTTGCGTTGGATAGTGGAGAGATTACAATACCTATCAGGTTTTGATTGCTGTCTGTGTGCCAGTTAGGGAAATTCATCCTATTTGTCCTGCTTACCATTATCAATAAAATCCCACATTTCCAGAACAGGAATAGAAGGGGAAACTTCCATTGGCTGAGTTCTGGTGACAACCAGGGATTTCCTCACTTTTATGGGATTTCATCTGTTTTTCATAATGTTTTTGTTAGCCAGCAGCAATCTATGGGGGCACCCAAGCTGAATCACAGCTCCATGTGTCCATTCAGACATGGAGCCCCGACCCGGCCCCGCCCCCTCTCTCCCCAGATTGGCTAACTGACTTTAATTGACAGCTGCAGGAGCCAAAGGCGCCGCTGCTGTGTCTCAGCCAATCAGGGGGAGTGTCCCGGACGGCCGAGAGAATCGTGGACCGCTGGAGAGAGAGGGACCACAGATAAGTAATTTAGGGGGTGCTGGGGAGGCTGCTACACAGAAAAGGTTTTTTATCTTAATGTTTAGAAGGCATTCAGATAAAAAACCTTATGCCTTCACAACTCCTTTAACCGCTAGGCATATAGGCAGGGATAAAGGCTTTCCTTTTCTATATGCAGGCTCTGTAGTGTGTTCTCTGCTTGGGCACAGAGAGCTATGTCCATGTCGAGAGTGAGAAAGAGAGGGTACTTTTTTGAGTCAGAACGGTTGTCAACCCTTACATATACATGATAAAGTCACTAGGCTCTGGTGATACACAGAGTTGAATCAAATCATCCTACATAAGGTGTACCTGTTTATCTGCTGCCCTCTGTCCTCTATGGCATTCTAAAGCACACATTTTACAAAGCATTTATGAAAGCAGTGGACAGGGATCTGATATCACACACTGCACAGCAGGACGCTGAGTGTAATCTGAGACTTGAGTGGAGAGAACTGACACACCCCTACACGGTCTTATAGGGAAACATGCAAAGCTAAGGCTGTCAATCACCTGCTATGTGTCAGAGGGGGGACAGAGACGTCTCCTGGGGATTATCTGGTTTAGGCATAGACTGTCAGCAGTGACTCATGCAGATAGCACAGGGAAGAGATCAGATAGGAAGCAGACCTGGTGCTTTGGATCAAGACAAGTACACACTATAAAAGGATATGCTTTGTTCATTTTTCATTTCAGGGATTTACAACCACTTTAAGAATACATACTTGAGAATCTGGTGAAGCTGTGCATGGGGGCAATCAGTTTCTAACTTCACCTTATGAAATTAGGCTTTGACAATAGAACCTTACAGCTGATTGGTTTCTATGCGGAGGTGCACCGTAATTTGGGGGTTCCGATTTTAGCAAGTCGCCCTAATTATCTCTTCAGTTTTTAACATATACCTATTAGATTGATCTCCTAATTACTGCTCTTGCAAAATGAACCAATAGTCACTGGCTTACTTTTTTCCTTCTGATGGAATTTTCTAATGCTTTCGATGCAATACTTTATTGCTTTATTCGTTGCTCTACTCTTTACATTGTTATGTAATCATTCTGTTCATAAATCAATATGTTTAGCTTTATTGCTATTTGAATATTGTACCACCATCCTTGTATGTACTCAATTTGTCAATCTTTGTTATATTTAAAAAATAATAAACAAATTTGATGAGAATACATACTTGAATAATAGAATATATATCTATATAGATATAGATATATGCATATATATATACATTTTTTAAAATCTTTGTTTAGAAGCTTTATTTGTTCATTTTTCTTTTTACAGTCAATAAACAAACATATAAGCAACAAACATGGAGAAAAGAGAAAAAAAAAGGGGGGGAGGAGGGATTTATGGGAAAGGAAACTATGTACTCCTGTTCACTGTGCTATAATTAACCCCTGGTTCCCAATTAGCATGGATCTCTTCCAGTCTATTACTATTAGTACAAACCGATTTCTCGTCTTCCATAATTTTGTAACATATTTTTTAAACCAGAGTTTAGTATCACTTTAGGATGATACCTTTTTTTACGTAAATCAGAACATTAAAAAAAATAAAATCATAGTTCGCCTTTAAATTGTCTCATTAGTGACGTACAACATGTGGGTACCTTGCAAGTTTTCTCATTTGATTTACTGAAAACCAAGATATATTTTTGTTTATGTATATTTTTGTTTATGTACTATAGAATATTAATGGATATTCTATAGTAAGCTTTCCAATCATAGTGACAGCAATTTCATTTTTGCTCTGTAAAATGCCTCCAGTCTCTGTATAATAATACTTCATCATAGGCTGGATACAGTTTTCACACAAGGCAATTTACAGAACCATGAGAAGTAATCAAGTGATCCTGCAGACTAATCCTCTAAGCATCCCGTCACACTCAAAAAAAGAAATATTGTTAATTTTTATGTGTCAGCAAGATAATTCAACTGTGACTTCAAAATATTGTTTATGATTAACACAGCTTGACTGTATCGGAAAATCATGAATGCATGTGAGTAAAAAAATGAACTACTAGATTTACCAACATAGTGTAAGGAGCTAAAAAAAAATCATCAATTTTAATAGACTCTGGAAAACTAACATTCTTGTCTGTAAAACTGTCACAAACTTAGGCAAATAAATATGAGCAGGTACATCTTATGCAGGTTAAAAGCACATGGTGTAGGTAGAAAGGTTTATGATGCCTTTAAATGGCCAATAGGAAGGCTTGAAATGTTGGCATTGACAATTACAAGAAAAGCTTAATTTTGCATACAGTTTTACCTGCCATTATCTTGGAGCCCACCGAACAATTTTTATTTTAATATTAAAGTGTTGCTAAACCCACAACAATAAAATCAGTCTGCATATGCAGAAAAGCATACTTATTATGCTCACTGTGGAGCCCCAGGGGTTAATCCTCTGCATTGTGTAAAAAGGCTGTTTGATCTAGTCTTCTCTGATCCTCCCCTTCTTCCACTGTCTCCAATATATTTCCTGATAATACAGAACTAGGGGACAGGCTGCACATGCTCAATTTGGTGTGTATTGCTAGAGAGGTTTTTTTTTTCCTTGGGAGGGTGCATGTGATCAACACAGGGTCAATCAGCACTGGCCAGACAGAAGGTCAGGGGTCCTCCATCCTGATAGGACAGTCAGAGTAGAATGAAAACTTCTCCTACAAGCTTTAACCAGAGACTCATAGAAGTCACAAGATTACAATATACTGCTGATGAGAAAGGATATTAAGCAGTTTAAATTTACTAAAATAATTGCATTTCCATGTTCTGTGTACTGTGGGAGACCAGATATAGTGAATGCAGGGTCCTGGGTTTAGTAACACTTTAAATACTCAAGCTGCATTACCCAGCTAGTTAACTTATTTACCATCTTTACACAGTGTGCAATGAGCTCAAATATCCTGTATTATGGTATTTAATGTATCTAAAGCCTTTTTTTTTTAGTTTGGATAGAATGGGAAATGGGTTTGATCGTCTGTCAGGTTTTTATTGCTTTCTTCGTTACTGTATCCCTCCATTTGTCCTGGTGACAATTGTCACTGGGACTAGAGAAGTATTCCAATTTCCCTCACTTTGAAGAGATTTCCCCCTCACTTCCCGTTGTATCTACAGGACAGGAAGTAATGGAAAAAAAACTCTATATATACAGATTGCACAAAGAAAGCCCAATAAAAATTATGTTTTGGCTTTAGATAAACTATAGCCAATTATGGGAATGTAGGAGATTGATGAACAGATATGAACCACAGTTAAATGGTTTGTGATGAAATTTGTAGAAAAAAAGTCATTTGCATTTTTTAGATTACTTGACCTTCAGTATGCATTGACATAAAATACGGTGGTCTCCGGGAACATAAAAATTAGTAAAATGTTTGAGGACACATAAATACTGCACGTATATATGGCACATATAGATTTGCACCCTGTTCTGGTCAATCTATATACATGGCACTGATTTCTACACAAAGCAACTGAATAGTGCACATGCCTGGAGGTTCTGGTAAAGTTTTAGGTCAAGTTTAAAGGCACATTGGTGGATCCAAGAGCACATGCATGCGTGCACGACCAGGAATGGAAGCTACAGTACTCAAATCAAAATTAACTTACTGACTAAGCAATGTCATTGCACACGCATGTTCTGGATTGTGCATGGGATGCGATTGTGTGCATGTGGATCAGCCTGTACAGGTACCTTGCCTGGATAACGGGAGCAATTTAGAAAGTGACTTGGGAATGAAAAAAAATCTTAATAGCTAAGATTTATTTATTCAGTTTTTATAACCTCCTCAAACAGGCAAATTAGAGCTGTCAAATGGTACAGTCCTTGAGGCCGAGTAGTCTTTTTTAGCCCTCCGTGTTTGAATATTACAGGTTTCACCACCATTAACCCAAATTAGTGCTAGGTGGCGGTCTTCCTCTGAAACATTATATTTAAGGGGTCTGATTACCATACTCGAGGAACCAAAACATTTACAATGTTACTCAAACAATGAAAATCCAGCTCACTAACAAATTACCTCCAATCTTCCCAACATGCTCAGTGACAGGGCTTTTTTTCTTCGGGAACGTGGAGGAACGCAGTTCTGCCACCTCCAGCACTGAACTGATATGTAATATCAAGTGAAGGTGGGGTGTGCTGGAGGGTCCACTTTTGCTGGGGGGTAAATCTATTGTTGCAGGGTTCTATTATTGCTGGGGAGGTCTACTATTGCTGGTGGGGGATATATTGTTGCTGGGGGGGGTCTTATGTTGTTGGAAGGGATCTATTGTTGAGTGGGGGGCCTATTGTTGCTGGCTGCATAGAGACTATTGACGTTGGCGGAGATTTATTGTTGCTGGGGAAGATCGATTGTTACTGGGGGATCTATTGTTGCTGGGGAATTCTATTGTTGGAGGGCCTATTGTTGCTGGCTGCAGGGAACTATTTGAATGCTTTGCTAGTTATCATTAACACCTTCCATACAATATACTTAGCACCATAAAATGATACTTGGTTCAGTATTTTCTAAAAGGGGCAATATCGAGAGCTGGGCAAAGAGTGGAACCAAGGGATGGAGCTTGGAGATAGGTGGGGGGCAGAGACTTAGAAGGGTGAGTACCTGGACCTGTTCACCTCTACACATTGATATATTATAGTCTGTAAACCCGAATGCTTAAATGATTACCCCTCCCCCAATATTTCACTTTAAATAGTTTTTTTTTAAATTTAGTTTATTTCAACAGAGCTACAAAGATTCTTAAGTACAGACAATCAATGGCCAAATGCTATACAATAGTTGAATAATATAAAACCAGAGAGGAGTCTTGATCTTTTTACCAGAATAGGAAATGGTCATTTCCATGGAGCGTCAGTGTGAGGAAGCTGTGTGCCAGATAGTTCCGTAACAGGGTGTGGGGAAGCACGACTTCCCAAAACCTGTGCAGTGATACCCTGCCTTTCTAGTGATCATTTTGGGTGCCCAAGTAATGATAATGTATAAGTGGACACGTAGACAGGTAGGAAAGGTGAATGTGGTCTTATAGGTGAAGCTCTGTAAAAAAAAAAAAAAAAGAGGAAACTGAAAAAAGGGTGGAAGGGTAGAAAGAAAGGTGCCAGGGGTCTCCTTTGGGCTCTCCACCAAGTTAAGAGCCATACAGAGAGGTATAGCTCTCAGGTGGGAGTTAGGCATGAGTATATTGGGTCCATGGTGTCCATACCTTAAGGGAAACTTTTATTTAAATAAAATGAGTCAATGCTTTGTCTGACTTCCATAAATTGAGTGATCAATTTTCTCCATGCCTTGGCAATGGTTTGGCAGCCAGCAGGACATATGTTACCAATCTGAACTGTGATTTAGCGAGAAAAAGAGGTTTAAAATAGAGAAGTGCATGCCATGGAACCCTGAACAGGATTTGTAAGAACTTGGTCAGCATTGAGTATGCCCACCAAATGTGCATAATATCACTTGCGGTGTTACAAATTCTGAAGCATGTTTTGGGATGGGATGAGTAACGATATGTTAGCCTGGATGGGACCATGTACCTTGAATGTTGATTCAGAAGAAATGATGTTAATTGAACAGGGGGAAACTTTGGACCAGATCTGCTGCCTGTCCTCCTTGGTTCTGCTTGCCCTTTAAGTCTTTTTGACACTTGTAGATGTAAGTGTGAGTTGTGGGGCCTCCCCCATCACTTGGAACAATATGCTAGCATCTTTAAAAAGGCAACCATGCCACCAACACCATTCATTCTGAAGTCTACTATGTGTGCTGAGGTCTGTGATGTCCCGAACACCTTCCAATCATTAGGAGAATCCATTGATATTGATGGGATTAGATAACCATTCATTACCTATAGACACTGTACACTTGTGATTGCAAGAGCTTGGAACTGAATTCCTTCTGTCTGCATCTCTCACTGACTTATGCCGCGTACACACGGTCTGACTTTTCGTCTACAAAAGTCCAACGGACGCTGACGGACTAAAGCTGGCTGGTAATCCGATCGTGTGTGGGCTTCTCCGGACTTTCAACGTACTTTTTTAGCCTCAAATCCGACGTACTTTAGATTTGAAACATGCTTCAAATCTTTACGTCGTAACTACGACGGACCCAGAAATCCGCTCGTCTGTGTGCTAGTCCGACGGACAAAAAGCCACGCTAGGGCACCTATTGGCTACTGGCTATGAACTTCCTTATTTTAGTCCAGTGTACGTCATCACGTACGAATCCGTCGGACTTTTGTGTGGTCGTGTGTAGGCAAGTCCGTTCGTTAGAAAGTATGCCGCAAGTCCGCCGCAAGTCCGCCGAAAGTCTGCCGGAAGTCTGTCGGACAGGCTGTCTGACTTTTGTAGACGAAAAGTCCGACCGTGTGTACGCGGCATAACAGTTCAGACAAGATGTGCTATACAGGATTAGGTGGATCCCACAATAGATTTCCATAGGAAATAAATTTACATGTGTCTTTTATATTGTGCTGTGCACCAAAAGGAGGAAGATGTCAGGACAGACAAATTCTGTTTTTGTTCATTATTTTTAATAAATGTGTTGTAAACATATCCCAAATTTACAATCTCATTCATACCAAACCTCACATACACCTCTTGTACATAATACCTTGTATAAATATAGAGACTCGCACACGTTTACATGACTTGTTGCATTTATAAGTGAAAGTTCATTTTCAAAGCATGTGAAAATAAATTATGCATACTGCAGATGCATTTCTCTGTTTCCTTTTCATATAAATATAGAGCTTAATATACATCTTAATATAGCATGTAAAAATAGGACATCTAGAAACTGCATTTGGTTCAAATGGTAACATGTACAAGTTGGCAAGTTTTGTGCTAAAGAAAACCTTTGTGACCTTAAAGTGGATGTAAACCCAATGTCATCCTTTCTAAACTACTGCCATAGGGGTTATCTATGAGGATATAGATGCCTCCTGCATGTATCTTTACCTGTCAAATGTCTCCCCTCTGTCTGTTATGAGACCCGAAAAACTGCAGATTCTGTGGGCGGGTCTGTTGTCTGGAGCTCGGTGGGTGGAGTCGTGATGTCGGTAGACTCCCCGCCCACCTCTACACTCCCCTTGTCAATATGTATTTTCTCCTGTGTATTTCTTAAACTGAACTTCTGCTATGATTTCTAACAACCAGTGAAAAGACAGGAAAGTAACCACATGACTTCAGCATGCCAAATCATGCTGAGGTGTGGAACAGCCAATCCTTGCAGAGCTGCTGAAGAAAGGAGTGGGGGAGGGAATTAAAAAATCATGCCTGTGTCTTAGGCTGTCACTCACAGCAAGGGGGAGTATTTGACAAAGTTTTTCTCAGTTTGTCAAGATTTATCTCACTGAACAATAAAAGAGGATTGCTCAGAGATGGATTAACTCTGTGTGGCAAGACTGGGCTCAAATGATAGGAAATCTTATACTCTACAGTATGATAAAAAAAAAAAAAAGAAAGAAAGAAATTTTTGGCTTTACATCCACTTTAAAAATCTACATTTTAAAGACTATGCTAATCCAACTAACCTCTGGCCCTCCTAAGCTAAACTGCACTAACCCATCCTCTCCCCTTTCAGCTGCTTACTTACTTTGGCAGCGCTGTGGCCCACTCCATCATTTACAGCCCAGTTTAATTTAATGGTGACCAAATGTGCAGTCACAGCCAGCGTTGAAGAGAATTTAATCCAAAGGGCTATAAAAACCAGAGGAGATGGCAACAGCACAAAAAAGTAAGTAAGCAGCTGTTTAGTAAAAGGTAGAATTGTACTTAAAAGGAGAGATCCATTCAACATAAAAACCATGATGCTACACCAAACAGTACCTGTACATTAGGAGTGAATAACTTGATGTCTGGCATTTCTATGAGCCTGCATACCTTTGTCACCTGCGGTAGAGGTAGTCCCGTGCACACTTTGTAGGCTCACTGCTATCTCTCACATATCGAGAGCCTAATGCATCAGAGGTTTTTCACAACCATAAATTACATTCAAACCTGTCCCAGAAGTTTGAATCTGGATAGTAATACATCATGAGTGGAAAGTGGAGGTCACACAGCACAGACATGAGGATGTTTACCTATTCTTCTTGCAGGTCGGGAACTCTTTGGAATTCAAAAACTCATACTAAGGTAAACGAAGTGGACTTTCTCACTTAAAGCTGGACTCCAGCTTTCGATATACTTTAATTTGGGCTACATTGGCCCAAACGAACATGTGAGGCTGCTGAATGTGGAGGGCTGATGGTGTCACAAGCTAATGATCCTGACCTAGTCAAAAAGTTTTTAACAGTGCTGAAGCATGGGCCCCTATATCTGTGTGGAGTGCATGGATTTCAGGCCAAGACAGCACACTTTTCTCCAAGCTGAGATAAAGCTTGCCCCTTTGAAATATTAAGTCATAATTCTACTCTCAAATGCCAGACGCCAAGTAATCAAGGGTTAGGGCAATGCTTAATTTTGTCTTGGAAAGAAGATGAGGCACTATGTATGGTCTTGACCTAGAATCCAATGGGCTTTGCATAGATTTGAAGATCACAAGGTGGCTGCACTTTAGTATTGCTGTTATCTTAGGTACATTTTTTGTATTTTCCTGTTCACTTTGGAGAGACACTGGGTGAGATTTACTAAAACTGGTGCATTCAGAATCTGGTGCAGCTGTACATGGTAGCTAATCAGCCTCTAACTTCAGCTTGTTCATTTAACCACTTGCCGACCGGCTCGCGCCAATATATACGTCGGCAAAGTTGCACGGGTGGGCAAAACAACGTACCCATACGTCGCTGCGTCATCCGCGGCTAGTGGGCACGTGCACGCCACACCTCCATGTCCGCGATCGTGGCACGGAGAGGCAGAACGGGGAGATGCCTATGTATACAAGGCATTTCCCTGATCTGCCTAGCAACATGACAGAGATCTACTGCTCCCAGTGATCGGGAGCAGTGATCTCTGTCATGTTCTAGTGAGCCCATTCCCCCTACAGTTAGAACCTGCTGAGGGAACACAGTTAACCCCTTGATCGCCCCCTAGTGTTTAACCCCTTCCCTGCCAGTGACATTTACACAGTAATCAGTGCATTTTTTTATAGCACCGATCGCTGTATAAATGCCAATGGTCCCAAAATAGTGTCAAAAGTGTCCGATGTGTCACAGTCACGATAAAAAAACGCAGATCGCCGCCATTACTAATAAAAAAAAAATATATATTAATAAAAATGCCATAAATCTATTCCCTATTTTGGAGACACGATACATTTTGCGCAAACCAATCAATATACGTTTATTGCGATTTTTTTTACCAAAAATATGTAGAAGAATACATATTGGCCTAAACTGTGGAAGAAATTTGTTTGTTTTTTTTTAAATATTTTTTGGGGATATTTATTATAGCAAAAAGTAAAAAATATTGTTTTTTTTTTTTTCAAAATTGTCGCCCTTTTTTTGTTTATAGTGCAAAAAATAAAAACCACAGAGGTGATCAAATACCACCAAAAGAAAGCTCTATTTGTGGGAACAACGTTGCATGACCGCGCAATTGTCAGTTAAAGCTTGGTCGGGAAGGGGGTAAATCCTTCTGGGGCTGAAGTGGTTAAGCATTGACATTAAAACCTGGAAGCTGATTGGTTTCTATGCAGTGTTGCAACAAATTTTGCACTTTCCGGGTTTAGCAAATAACCCCCACTATCTCCTTGCTCATTTAGGGCAAAGTGTCAGGGTCTATGTAAAGCCCAACTATGATCACTTTATATATACCTCTTTTGTGCTCCCTTAACTCGCCTTTTTCTGTGGCCACAATTGCAAAAATACCTGGTGCTGCTGGATACTTAGCGCAGCTGATGACCTTTTCCCATGATGCATTGCTCAGACCTATCCATGAGGCAGGGGTGATATTTGACAACCAATATTTTTCTGGTGCTCGTGATGGAGGAAGAAGCAGCTGAGGCACACTGGATTGGCAACCATAAAGTTTTTTTGGGGGGGGGGGGGGCATTATGCATAGACTGTCGCTTTGCCATTAATCGGCAAGGGGGCAACATCTCTAAGCATAGTTGAACTTTTCCCTGGATAAAAGGATCGTTGGTTTCAATTATGCGCTCAAACTGCTCTTTAGCAATGTCACACTTAATTCAGAATTGTTATTCATGTGTGTAGGTATAAACGCACACGTACATAATATGGATTTATAGATAATATGTGAACATATGTGTAACAAAAAATGTTTTCCTATTTGGTTTGCTTGGCTTGACGTGAACCAATGAACTTTTCTAATTTCCTTGGTAATGTAGCTCTCCTTATGGCTTTTACTTTGTTATTAAGCAGATTAGCTGCACATTCCTTTGGATACAATGTCATTCATTCTAGCACCATCAGTTATTAAATAGTACATTATGCCCCTTTTATAACTGGACCAATAATATTTCAAATATGCTGTATGCAAAAAAACAGCACAAACCAATACAATTAGTTAAGAACTGTTATCATTAGCTGTCCTGGTCGTATTGTCCTCTTATCAGAAGAATTACTGGTTCTGCTGTGGGCCGATTTGGTATCCATACTTGGCACATTCTTGGTCAAGATCTCGGAGCATTTTGTCCTCCTTTGGTCTATATAGGCGTACAAAGCTGTGAGTCTCTAGCAATATTCGGTTTAGAGTGTGTTCATAGTTAACATGTCTCCTGGCCATCAGAATATATTCCCTTTTCTCCAGCAGATTGGGGCAATCACAGGCGTTGGGAACCCAGATGTATTCCCTACTCAGAATAGGGAAATTGTTCTTATACGTCAGAACCACCTGCACATCATAACGTGTCTCCTTCCCCACAAGCTTCTTGCTGAGGATTCTTCCTCGGAACACTGCACATTTCAAGCAAACATAAAAGCATGTTCATTATTAAAGCTTCAGCCGAGCAGGGTCTGCATGTCTGTTGGCAGAGCTAGAAAAGAAATGATGCTGACTTACCAAAGTCCTTCTGACAATATTGCTTCATTTTATTTTGCCTTCCTTTGATTTTCCGGCACTTTCCACATTTGTCTGCAATTAGAGAGAGTAAACCAGGTTATATTTTTTGCCTTAAAAGGTTAAGAACCTATACACACTCAACTTCAAATTATTACAGATGTCTTATAGCCTCCAATAGACGTTCAGGTCTACAGAAGATCAGTCATTTTGTTCAAAACTAAATGATTAAACTACAGTGTTACCTTTTGATTAATTACAAGCTGTATGAATAAAACCTGGGATACAGTACAAAGGACAATCAAACGCAAACAAAAACTCTATTTGGAGCCCCCACCCATGGTCAATAACATCTTACTGACCAGAAACATCTATCACAAATTCACATGACAATATGTATCCAATGGTCACCTTATCTTTAGAGTGCTTGTGTATCTCTGACATCCAAGTGTAGATTAGGCAACCATTACTCACAACTTCAATGGTCAATACTTGTCTTATCCCTCTCTCTAGGTCTTCTTATTGGTCAGCAAGACTAAAGATTGCAAATGGTTGAACATAGAAGGTACTGGCAGGGGGTAACAAGGTTAAATGACAAACACAGAAGCGTTGCTTATTATCTGCAATAGAGTGCTAGCGCAAAAGATAAGGCCCACATGCTTTAAGGGAATCTAGGAAAATATCTTTGTGTGGCCTTAGATGCCAACTACTTATCTCCGATTTTCAACTCTGAGTAAATGAAGCAGAAAATGATGATCAATTCCAGAAATCAAGGAATGGCTGCTTCCATAACTGGCTTTTCACACTGGTATTTTATGGGATATTTCTTGACATGGAGTAGGGTTTGTAGCTTATTGTCCCCCCCCCCCCCCCCCCATGTGAACTTCTTACATTACAGCCACTTACAAAAGTCAGTTCATTTCTAGAAAATGTATAAATCAATATATGTTCGCAAAAAAAAAAGATGACCGGCATACCTCCAAGATCTGATAAACTTCAAACCCTTCTAATTAAAGCGGAACTAAACCCATCAATTTAAAGGTTTCTCAAAACAGTTACATTCAAGCCATTCTGTAAATGATAACCGTCACAATTGCACTTGTGCTCTCACTTGAACTGTCAAGCTATCAAATGACTGGAGTCATAACTGATCGCATGTGCAGCACCATGGCACTTGTGGATCAAGGAGAGATAAGATGGGCAGCGTCAAATGAAAAATCTCTCCTGCGCTGTGCGAAGGGCCTAGATAAAAATGTTCTTCTCCCATAAGTTGCAATGGATTTTGCACACCCCGCTGCCTTATCCAACTAGGGGGAGTTCAAAGAACTAAAGCAAGGAAAGAAAGAAAAAAGTGTGCGGCCTGGTGCATTATCCTTGGTAAAAAGTTTGTTTACAAAACAGAAGTAGGTGGAGTACTCACATTTGGTATCTTGAATAACGTCACAAAATTCCTCTAAGAGGTCATAAAGCAAAACCCATATCTCATGGGATGGTGAGATCGAGTAATTGGCTGACGCATTTCGAGGATTTTTCCTCTTCTTCAGGGCCTTATGGAACCGAGTCTGGTCTGTATGTTTATAAGTAGTGGACTGGATGGATGGTATAGGCTCAGGGGAATAGTCCTCCTTCACTGTTGCAATAGTCTTTACTCATCACAGCACACCAATAGATGGTGATGGTATGACCCTTCAACCTGATCCTCACCCGTTGATTGGCATCCAGATGTGGGCTGCACTAGACATGCGGTGCCTCAGGGTCCCCTGGGCTGGTGTTTCACGATGTGGGCAGAGATGTTAGAGTGGTGAGCCTCCCGGGGGTCTAAATCCCACAGACAGCGTGCATATAGGCAGCTCACAGTGCCAGAGCATAGTGTATGTCAGTCTGGTGGTGTGTGCTCTGCTGACCATTCCTGAGTTAAGATGGGAGCTTCCTTGGCTGTAAAGGAGAGGAGGATTTATGCCCAGTTCACACTGCTGTGACTTCAAAGTCACGCGACTTTAAAGCCGTCATCCCATCGCGACTTCGGCGCGACTTCTTTAACAGCAGTCAATGCAAGTCGTGCCGAAGTCGCACCAAAAATAGTGCAGGAACCTTTTTCTAAGTCGCTCCTATTAGAATGGTTGCATTGCACTTAATGGGGTGCAAATTGTCATGCGACTTGTGCTGTCAAAGTCGGAGCGCATGTCGCACCAGTGTGAACTGGGCCTTAGCTCCACTTTAAAGAATTTACCAGCAATCTACCTGCAGGCTTAACCACAGCTATCAGCACTAGTAACCAGATATGCCTGAGTTGACAGAAGCTGACTGGCAAACTGTAGACAAGGAACACTTTACAATCTTCTCTAGAGAGAAAACAATGCAAATATGGTTTCCCTACAGATTGTACTTACTGCCTGCTAAACTGCATAGAATAAACCCACTGAAGTTTGCTCTGGATATCATTGTGCAATAGGTACATTCCTACATACATTCTGGATTTGCTCCAGGACAAGGAACATTTGAAATCATATAATAGTCATCCTGAATAATATGGTTGAAACATCATTGGTAAAGCTACTTCAAACCTAAATATGAGCAAAAGCTGCTTTACAGGTTTTACTCAAGAAAAAACAATCTTTTTATAGTGGAATCAACCATCCCCTCCAACACTGAATAGCTAGGTGTACCTAGTGAATACGTTTTTTCTATAATACATAGCAGTACTAATGAATAAGGCATGGCCATGGATTAAGTCTATGACTGTTGCCATATGAAGAACAAGCACTGCTAGAAAAACCAGGTGCAGATCTTAACTGTGGGAAGAAAGAGAAATGGTATATGAAATTATATAGTTAGTCCGATTGAAAAAGTCCATCCAGTTCAACTAATAGAAGGTAATTTTTATACAATCGTATATGAAAAAATCCTATACCCACAGTTGATCCAGAGGAGGGCAAACAATAAACAATAAAGCATGATCCAATTTGTTCCAGCAGGGGAAAAAAACCCAAAAAAAACCTTCCTGATCTCCAAGAGACAATCGGATATCCCCTAAAACAACTAAATGACTATTATGGGAATCAACTCAAGGCACTGTAACCTCCAAAAGGCAGGTAAAAATGGCCACAACGTAAGTGGTTGTCAGGCTTTCCTCAATGGAAAAAAATGAACCTGCGTAATCCCTAGTTGATGCAAACTCCATTTATAAAGAAAAAAAAATCACATTTTAGTCATCTGAATTGTTTTAGTTTGATCATATTTTAGTCAACTACAATTAAATGGGCTTAGTTAAATTGTAATGCATTATTTAGGCATTTCTCTAGAAATTCCAAACTCACGCAATACAGACATAGATTTAGCCGTTGTGATATAGAACGTCTTTTTAAATAAAACCACGTTTTATTTAACAAACAAAAATATTGCTTTTTGACAAACAAGTACAACTTATAATAATATAAAAAAAAGCCATAAGGCCCCTTTCACACGATCGGACCGTTCAGATCCGCCTGTCAGTTTTGACGGCGGACCTGAACGGGCGCTCCATGTTAGTCTATGGAGCGTCAGATGTCAGCGGAGACATGTCCGCTGACATCCGACCCGGTCCGATCCGCTGAAAAGCAGACGGATGGCTCTACGTCCAGGTCCGTCGCTGGCGGATCGGATCGGGGGAGAACTGACGAAAACGGACACGCTGTCCGTTTTCGTCCGATCCCTCCATAGGCGGCAGCGGCGCCTGACAAGCCCCTCCCCGCTCAGTGAGCAGAGAGGGACCTGTCATCCGCCGGCTCAGCGGAGATCAACGGACTGATCTCCCGCTGAGCCGGCGGACCGAGGCGGGCTCCGTAGAAACAGAGCCCGCCTCGTGTGAAAGGGGCCTAAAACTGTAAACTCTATTGGCTGTAATGCCATTGCACATATTATCTGAATATATCACAAACATTACATATTAAGAAAGAAAATATGAAAAAACTTTTTTTTTCAACAGCTTAGTAACTGCTCCCTACTTATTCATATGTGGTAGTGCAGTGTTCATTTTGACATCAATTTTTGATTTAATTTTAGTCAGTGTCTTTTGACTAAAATGCCATTTTAGTTTTAGTCGTATTTTAGCAATCTGAATTGTTTTAGTTGTATTTTAGTCGACTACAAAAGTGTTAATTTAGTCAAAGAAAATATTTTCGTTGACGAAATTAATACTGCACAACAGACATGTCTACCTTCCTGTGGGTACCCAGCAAGTTACCAGAAAAAAAACATGCACCAATGGCAGCAGTACCAGACCAAATGCTAAAAGAGTCCAATTAATTTATTGGTTTAAGCAAAAAAAAACAAAAAAAACAACCAAAACGTTTCAGGGGTCAGAAGATCAGAAGAGACCACTCCTTTACCAGAGCTTCAGTTAAATTGGGAACCTTGAATGGATAAATAAAATAGGACTTTCCTATGTGAATCTATGTAAGGAACCTAATTGCTGGACTAGGAAAATCACTAGCCAGCAACATCTGTGTAAGCAATCAAATGTACTCTGCGTGAGTCTACTTAAAGTGGTTGTTAAGCCTAAACATTTTTTACCCTAATGCATGCCTTGCATTTTAGGCGTTTGTTAACACAAAAAAAAAAAAAAAACACAGATTCTGTTCCTTTAAAGCATTGTATAAGGCACAGTGCTTGTTCTGTATAATTTGGACCCCTGTAACACCTAAAAAACCTGGCTGATCCTGCCAATTTCTCCCCTCCCTATGCAAACAGACCACGATAATCATGGCTGCTGAGCCCTTGACATCGTGGTCTATTTGCGTGCCTCCGTCAGCCGCAGCCCTGCTATCATGTGTCTGTCTTCTCTGTGCTCCCCCCCCCCTCCCTTCTCAGCGTGTCACCTAGTGACAGCGCCGCCCCATCCCCCTCCTGCTACAGGAATAACATACACATTGGTATACTATCCGTTCTGCATGCTAATAGAGTTCCCCACTGTCTGTGTTTCATAAAAAAAATACCTCCTTCACCGTATTTCACGGCGGCTCCCGGCGATTACGTGACCGGCTGTGTCTCCTCTCTCCTCCTCGCATCCCGCTGACGTCAGCAGGAAAACCTCGGTGCCACCCCCTGCTTCTGCAAGACGGGCAGAGAGGAGGAACAGCTGGTTACATGAGCGCCAGAACCGTCGTGAGATATGGTAAAGGAGGTATTTTTTTAATAAAACACAGAGACAGTGGGGCACTCTATTAGCATACAGAACAGATAGTGTAAATGAAAAAAAGTGGGTTAACAAGCACTTTAAGCTAAAAAAAAGGTTTAGGTGTCAGCATCCCCCCCCTAACCCCCCCTTTTACCTACCTGAGCCCTCATTCGATCCAGCGCCGTACACGTCTGCAGATCTTCTCTCCCCTCGCTTCCGGGTCTCGCTGGCTTTGCTGGGGCACCAGGATCCATTGCCACCCAGTGCTGACAATCAAAGCCAGTGACGAGGGAGCATGGGGCAGGGCCAAGTCCCGCTGTCTGTGTCAATGGACGCAGCAGTGGGGCTCGGGTGCGAGCACGTATAAGTGTCTCCATGGGTAATGGCTTCTAATAGGGGGCACTCGACAGAGGGGAGGAGCCTGGAGCACCAGTGGGGGACCAAAAAAGAGGAAGTTTGCGGCCGCTCTGTGCAATTCCATTGCACAGAGCAGGTAAGTATAGACATGTTTGTTATTAAAAAAATAAAAATGACCTTTATAATCACTTCAAGGTTACTCATTTTAACTGAAACCCTGATGATGGGGACATTTATTCTGGCCCCCGAAATGTATTGGCTGGTGTAAACCAATACATTCATTTGGACTCTTATGCCCTGTACACACGGTCGGATTTTCCGACGGAAAATGTGTGATAGGACCTTGTTGTCGGAAATTCCGACCGTGTGTAGGCTCCATCACACATTTTCCATCGGATTTTCCGACACACAAAGTTTGAGAGCTTGCTATAAAATTTTCCGACAACAAAATCCGTTGTCTGAATTTCCGATCGTGTGTACACAAATCCGAAGCACAAAGTGCCACGCATGCTCAGAATAAATAAAGAGATGAAAGCTTTTGGCCACTGCCCCGTTTATAGTCCAGACGTACGTGTTTTACGTCACCGCGTTCAGAATGATCGGATTTTCCGACAACTTTGTGTGACCGTGTGTATGCAAGACAAGTTTGAGCCAACATCCGTCGGAAAAAATCCTAGGATTTTGTTGTCGGAATGTCCGATCAATGTCCGACCGTGTGTACGGGGCATTATCCTTTGCACTTGTGCCCACCTATATCTGTCCACCTCCAGTTCGGTCAGTAAAAGTGGACCTAAATGCAAACTTGCTCCATTCAAATCCACTGGTGGTGGACAGATACCCATAAGAATGTATTGCTGTCTGTTTTGAACTGTGTAGTCATGGGTAAAAAAAAAATGGACAGAATGCTCATGTGAAATAGAACCTACTGGTTAATAAATATCCATGGTTTAAGAAATGTAAACTTCTTTCTAAACTAATTTGAAGCCATCATAAATAAACATTGCATGCTTCATAGTATAACTTGTACTGGAGACTCCTGATGGAGGGCTGCAAGAGTCTGTTGGCAGTTTGTATAGTATGCAAAGACTATAATGAAGGTCCATATTGAAATGGACAGATGCCCTGGTCAAATGTTTGCTGGTTCAGGGTTTCATACCAAAAAAGAATGTAATAACCAGTCTCCAAGCGTGTATACCAGTGGTTCACAACCTCAGGACCCACTAACGGGCCAGGTTTGCAAGATTACTCAAATAAATCACAGGTGATATCATTTGCTGCTCAGTGATCGCCATATTCTAGTCTGCATTTCCCCCAAGGTTATACTTAAAATCTGGCCTGTTAGTGGGTCCTGAGGACAGGCATTGAGAACCACTGGTGTATACCCTCTGTGAGCAAGAACATGCCCTTTGAGCAGCAGGAAGTCTAATGTTCAATCTCTTTTTGCTGCAATGTTAAAAATATGAATCTGTGATGACTGAAGATATTAGATTTCAAGCATAACAATGGAAAGTTCACCTAGGGACTAAAGCGGAGGCACCATTAATATCTCTGCGTTACAGGATCTTTTCCAGCAGGGTACACAGAGATAAAATCAGACACTTGTGAAGCCATGTTCCTGCCTCCAGAGAATGAGACTCCGATATAGCTCGTGTTCCCCACATATCAGTCTGCTACAGTATCATCTGAAAAAACAAAGCTGTGAATGATCACACACCCCATTCCTTTCCACACTGGTGGGAGTTCACCATACAACCCCGCTCGGGAAATGTGAGGCTGGCACTATGCCAGCATGTTTTTGCCAAATAGCTGACATCCTGACTTTTTTTTTTTTCCAGATAATTTTTTTGTATCTTCGCGTTGCCACTCCTGAAATGATATCCTGTTAACAGATCAAAGGTAACATTTACTGGCAGCCAAGCAGAAACTATGAGGGAAAATGGGGTTTCAATTTTACGGCAGAATTAGCAAAAAGCAAAAGTCCAAAACAGAAACAAACTGCACATCCATTGCTACTGTCAACACTCAGCATCATTAAACCTGAAATGAAAGCGGTATTATATCCAAAAATAAATATGTAATATATTGCAGCTTACCAATTCTTAGATGTGATGGCTCCATTAGTTTCCTTTTCTATTTTTCCCCTTTTTCACCTGGAGATCTGGCCAGTAACCCACTTCCTGTCTTAGGGTGACTCCACACCACTGGAGGAGCAAGAGAGCCACCCTTGGACAACAGAATTGTTAATATGTGGAAAGGGTAGTGTTAGATGGACTATCAGATTTGGATGGACTTGAAAAACAAATTAAAGGGAAAGTTTACAGAAAATCTGTAAGGTGAACTTACACTGGGGTCCCTCCCCATCCCCCCACCCCTGGTCCCGCTGTACCCAAGTGCTGTGATCCCCTGCTATCAGGCATCGGGATGCCTTTTCACCGGTTCGGGGATTTGAAATTCTCTTGAATTTTTCTCCTCTCCTCCAGCGTTGACAGGGAGGGCTACACGGTGTCTGATTGGTCAGCATCGCCCATGTGACAGTGCTAACTAATTAGAATGCCTCCTAGCCATGCATGCTGAAATAGAGGATTAAGCCGCGGGAATTTCAAATCCCCAGACTGGAGAAGCGGCGACTCTGGTACAGCGGGACCGGGGGTCCAGTGTAAGTTCACTTTACAGATTTTCACTTTAAAGTGGTTCCAAAGTCTCAGGGTCTTTTACCTTAAAGCGGAGCTCCGCCGAAATTTTTTTTTTAAAAGTCAGCAGCTACAAATACTGCAGCTGCTGACTTTTAAAACATGGACACTTACCTGTCCAGGGCGCCCGCGATGTCGGCACCCGAGGCCAAACCGTCTCTCCGTCCTCGGGTGCTGCCGCCTCCATCTTCGGTAAGGGAATCAGGAAGTGAAGCCGTGCGGCTTCACTTCCCGGTTCCCTACTGCGCATGCGCGAGTCACGCAGCGCAATACGGATGGTCCCTGCTGTCTCTGGGACCCGTGTGTTTCCCAGCAGGCAGCGGGGAGGGAGCAGGAAGTGGCGTAAATAACCTCAGATTCTGCGGCTATCTATGCCGGAAGTGGGTACAGATACCTGTAATATACAGGTATCTGTACCCCCCTCCCCCCTGAAAGGTGCCAACTGTGTCACCGGAGGGGGGGGAGGAATCTGATGAGTGGAAGTTCCACTTTTGGGTGGAACTCCACTTCAATGCATTCTATGTATTAAATGTATTAAAGTAAAAGAACCTTCTGGGTGCAGCTCCACCCTCAGCCCCCCTTATACTTACCTGAGTCCAATATCAATCCAGCACTGGAGCAGCAGCTCTCCCATGTCTCTCTCTCCTCACTGGCTCACACAGTAGCGGGAACCATTGGCTCCCGCTGCTGTCAATCACAGCCAGTGAGCCAATGAGGAGAGAGCGGGGGTGGGGCAGAGCTGCACTCCGTGTGTGAATGGACACACAGAGCATGGCTTGGGAGCAAGCCTGCTCGAGTACCCCCATAGCAAGCAGCTTGCTATTGAGGGCACTCGGCAAGGGGAAGAAGCCAGGACTGCTGGATGGGGAATCCAGAAAGAGGAGTATCGGGGCTGCTTTGTGCAAAACCATTACACAGAGCAGGTAAATATAACATAACATATTTGTTATTTTTTTAAATCTTTCCTTTAGAATCAATTTAAAGCTAAACTCCAGCTAACATTTTTAACCTCCTCCCACCCAGTCACTGCATATAAACAGCCGGGTGGGCGTTTCATCCTTCTGAGTGCACGAAGTCCCTCAGAAGGAGCAGGATCGCGCAGCCGTATGATCCTGATGCGCTTGTGTCCCCCCGACACGCCGCATCTCGTATCGGCAGGAGGGCTCTGTGATTTGCCCTCCTGATCACATAATGGCAGTATCCAATCACAGCCATCATGTAATGTAAACAGAGAGAAGAAGGAAAGCGGATCTGTGCTGCGAGCCGGGGATCAGTGTGTATGAGCTGTTTTTTTACAGCTTTTTACCTACTGATCACCCAGCTAGTGTTCCCAAAACAGTGTCCTGTCACAGTGTCCCCACACAGTAAAAAACATCTGTCCCAGTGAACATTTTTCCAAGTGAACATCTGGCGCACATCTGTCCCAGTGAACATCTGGTGCACATCTGTCCCAGTGCAGATCTGCACACTTCTGTCCCAGTGCACATCTGTCCCAGTGCACATCTGCACACACATCTGTCCAGGATCATCTGACACGTCCCCGTAATCTGTCAACACGCCTAAAAAATTATTCAGCAGAGAGGAGGCTTTCCATATACTCCAGAGTATGTCGGATGAGAATAGCGGGGAACTCTCTCCGTCAGACTCGGATAGTGAGTATGAGCCAGTAGAAAGCAGTGGCTCTGAAATGGAAACTAAGGAGGACAGAATCCTAACAAAGAGGCTCAGTAGCCTTCAAAAATGTGATAGGTGATAGATCTCTGTATGTGGCCAGGCTGTGGAACAGTCTCACACATGGTATCACCATACTCAGGAGGAGTAGCAGAATGTATTTTGGGGCGTAATTTTTGCTATGTACATGCAATGTGATAGAAATATCATAGAAACTCACCCAAGCTCTACCGCAAGATAAAAGGGATAATGAGCTGAGTATCAGTGCACTGGCTGTTATGTCCGATAAACATCAAATAATTGCCAGCAACACGAATGCTTCTTCTTGTAAATCTTTATTTAAGCACTAACAGCTGTGCTGCATCTGAAATGTTAACGCGTTTCGGCCGCAGCCTTCCTCATAGCATACAAAGTTATAATAAAATCAAGCTTATATAGGAAACTTTACAATCCTCTAACAATTAGGGGCAGTGCATCCTAAGTAAAATAAATTAAGAGAATTAAAAAAA
Organism: Lithobates septentrionalis; assembly: GCA_037952835.1. Taxonomy (NCBI): domain Eukaryota; kingdom Metazoa; phylum Chordata; class Amphibia; order Anura; family Ranidae; genus Lithobates; species Lithobates septentrionalis. Next base: position 2,889,452 of record JBBDGP010002445.1, read on the forward strand.
ATATGAGGTTGGTGGAACCAGAAAGAAAAGAGGGGGAGGAGATGGAAAAAGGAGACATAAATGGTGGAAACAAAGGATTATTAACCATTCCAATACCAAACTCTGTAACTCTTGTTAGAAACAAGTTGATATCCATTCCGTTATTTATTCCACTAGGAAGTCGAGTATTTAATTTATAAATCCACCACACCTCCCGCTAAATCAGGGTATGGTGTGCGTCACCCCCTCTTATAGATCTTTTCACCTGTTCTAAACACCAGAAGGAAAAAGAATCCAGATTTCCACCATGAACTGCTCTAAAGTGCTTGGACAAGTTTGAAATATTTTTAGCATTGCTATTAAAGGTATCATTATAATGTTCCGATATCCTATTGGATAGTACATCCCACATACTGCATCTTGCAAGTACTACATTCAATTACATAAACAACCATTTTTGAGTTACAGCTTATATCATTTTTTTATTGAATATTTCCTTCCTGTTGAAAATTAGGTAATGGTCTTGCTTTTTCTGTGTCTTTTACACTGTCTGCAAGTGGTGAAACCACAAGGATAGGAACCAACCACCCCTAACCACAAAATTGGAAGCGTGTGGATTATGGGAACTGTATAAAGAGGGAGAAAGCATGGTGTCTAAAGTGGGGGCTTTCCTGCTAGAAAACCTGCATCCCTGCTTTAAAATATCATATAGAATTTTATCTGCACACAGAACAGGAAGGCAGTGTTTAATGATCGCAACAATCTGATTGTACTGTTTAGAATAATGCCCCGTTACACACGGTCGGATTTTCCGACGGAAAATATGTGATAGGACCTTGTTGTGGGAAATTCCAACCGTGTGTAGGCTCCATCACACATTTTCCATCGGATTTTCCGACACACAAAGTTTGAGAGCAGGCTATAAAATTTTCCGACAACAAAATCGGAAATTCCGATCGTGTGTACACAAATCCGACGCACAAAGTGCCACGCATGCTCAGAATAAATAAAGAGATGAAAGCTATTGGCCACTGCCCCGTTTATAGTCCCGACGTACGTGTTTTACGTCACCGCGTTCAGAATGATCGGATTTTCCGACAACTTTGTGTGACCGTGTGTATGCAAGGCAAGTTTGAGCCAACATCCGTCGGAAAAAATCCATGGATTTTGTTGTTGGAATGTCCGATCAATGTCCGACCGTGTGTACGGGGCAGAAGAAGTCACAAAATAAATATCTCCCCTACCACGGGATAAAGACTTCATATAACCTAATACAAGTTGATCATTGTATACACAGTGTTAATTTTTTTTTCTCAAACTTCAAACTGACACTTTTGCTGGACATCTTGGTCTGTCAAAGGAAGTTGAAAAACAACAGACTTATTGTCCAGATCACCAGGTAAAAATGAATGGAAAAAAAGTCTAAAAGAGGAATGCAGCCACCACATTTAAGAATTACCAGTAGTACCTCAATATAAAACATTTTTGTTTTCGGCTTCAGCATCAAGACTGAAGGTTTTTCACATAAGGATCTTAATGTTGGAGCACTATTCATAAGAATATATTACCAAAAACGGACATCTCACATAACCTGTAATTTCATTTTAGGCATACAACATTTTATGTTACAGTACTTAATTAGCCGCTTGCCGACTTCACTATAGCACTTTAACTGCTACAGGGGAGCAGCTGTGCGCCGGATCATGTACACATACGTTATTCCGGACTCCTGCATGCAGGGGGTGCGCATACACCACCGGCGGGCCGCTTCTGCGCTGATAATTCACAGCAGAAGCCGATCTGCGGGTGCCGGGCACTCAATGTCCACCGGCACCCGCCGAACATGGGCAATACACAGAGAACTGAGATATGACTATGTAAAGAAGGCATGTTTCAGTTCTGACAGGGGGGGAAGGGTTCGGTCCTGAGTTTCTGTAAAGCAGGGACTAAAATTGATTTCTTCCCCTAGTAAAAACAGCACACAGTTTACACAAAAACACACTAGGGACACAGTTATTCCTTTGATTGCTCTAGATGTTTAACCTATTCCCAGCCAGTATCATTAGTGCAATGACAGTGCATATTTTTTAGCACTGATCACGATATTGGTGTCACTGGTCCCCGCAAAGTGTCAAAAGTGTCAGTGAGTGTCCAATTGTCTACCACAATATCGCAGTCCAGTTATAAGTCGGCGATCGCTGACATTACTAGTATAAAAAACATAAAAATTACATAAATATATCCTAAAGTTTGTTGGCGCTATTACGTTCGATTAAACCAATCAATGTATGCTTATTAGGAATTTTTTTTACTAAAAACATGTAGCAGAATACATATTGGCCTAAATTTATGACAACATTTTTTATTGGATATGTTTATAGCAACATTTTCAAAATTGTAGTTTTTTTTGGTTATAGTGTAAAAAAAAAACAAAAAAAAAAAAACGCAGTGGTGCTCAAATACCACCAAAAGAAAGCTCTATTTGAGGTAAGAAATGCAAATTTTATTTGGGTACAGTGTCGCACGACCGCATAGTTGTCAGTAAAAGTAACGCAGTGTCGCATTGCAAAAAACGGCCTGGTCATGAAGAGGGGTAAATCTTCTGGAGGTCAAGTGGTAAAGTGAACCTGTGGTCATGTCAACTCTTGCCAGCTAATATAAGATCATAATCATGACACAGTTATATTATATTCTATCAATCTTTTGCATCTGTATCCCATCTTTGTGCAGAGAAGTTCTGGTCTTAATTCAGAAACTCTGGCCCGTTCTTTCACGGACGTCACCATGGGACCCACAACTCCCCCTGAAATCTCACGCAATCCCCACATTTAAATGTACAGCACAACAATTGGAACATATGGAGATCTGGATGTGAGTTGACTTGACTGACAGCCAGCCCATCTGTCTACTAGTTTATTTAACACCAACTCATCTGTTGCTATACTGTAGTCACTACTGTCGAGTGAACTGCATATTTGATATGGTATATGACTTGATAAATTTAGCAAACTTAATTGAAATCGAGAAATAAGTGCAGCGCTTAAAATTAATTTAAAGTTAGAATACAACATCCAAAATGAATCTTATGTGAAAAAATAAAGGTAATATATGCCATATCAGAAGAAAATACCACTGTGAAATATAAAAAAGTAAAAAACAGTCTGTGATAAAACAGTCCAAAATAAGAATACTCCAGCGAGGAGAGGGAAATTTCCTCTTCTTTATATAGATAGTCGTGAGACAATCTTCAGAGAGAAGTTCCCATCAGAGTTTATCATCACCAAGGTAGGGGGCAAAGCCGTGCTTACCAGCGTAAGTGGACTCCCTATACCTGAGGTATGGAATCAAAACTTGCTTGATGTATGTAAGGGCATCCAATCGATATGGGGTCATCTCTCCCCCAAGGGTCATCACCCCGAATGGTACCACAACAAACAACTCTCCAATCAGATAGCCCACCTAGCGTTAAAAAATGGGAGGGCTATAGGAGTAAGTGGACTCCCTATGACTGAGCTATGGACTCAAACTCGCTTGGTATACAGTGCCTTGACAAAGTATTCATACCACTTGAAATATTCCACATTTTGTTATGTTACAACCAAAAATGTAAATGTATTTTTGGATTTTATGTGATAGACCAACACACAGTGGCACATAACTGTGAAGTAGAAGGAAAATGATAAAAGGTTTTCAAATTTTATATATTTGAAAAGTGTGGCGTGCATTTGTATTCAGCCCCCTTTACTCTGATACCCCTAACAAATCTAGTGGAACCAATTGCCTTCAGAAGTCACCTAATTTGTAAATAGAGTCCACCTGTGTGTAATGTAGTCTCAGTATAAATACAGCTGTTCTGTGAAGCCCTCAGAGGTTTATTAGAGAACCTTTGTAAACAAACAGCATCATGAAGGCCAAGGAACACACCAGACAAGTCAGGGATAAAGTTGTGAAGAAGTTTAAAGCGGTTGGTTCTGGGAGGGCGTCATATGATGTCCTGCTGTGATCGCGCCCGCCATGCGCCCGCTGTGGCACACACTGTGATCACTGCGTCCTTAGGACACAGGTGATCACAGAATGGGATAAAGGGCCAATCAAAGCAGCTTTTTACCACCTGATCAGCGGTGTCCAATCACAGCTGATCACACTGAAAAGGACATCCACACTAATAATCAGGGCACTGATTATCAGTGTCCTGATTATCAGTGCAGTGCCCACCAGTGCTGCCAATCAGTGCTCACCAGTGCTACCCATCAGTGCCACCCATCAGTACTGTCAATCAGTGCCACCTACCAGTGCTGCCTATCACTGCTACCTATTAGTACCCTTCAGTAACGCCTATCCATTCCTATCAGTGCCACCTATCAGTGCCCATCTGTGCCACCTATCAGTGCAGCCTCATCAATGCTTCCTTATCAGTGCAGCCTCATCAGCGCCCAACAATGTAGCCTCATCAGCGCCCATCAGTGCAGCCTCATCGGCGCCCATCAATACAGCCTCATCAGCGCCCATCAATACAGCCTCATCAGCGCCCATCAATACAGCCTCATCAGCGCCCATCAGTGAAGGAGAAAAATTAGCTGTTTGCAAAATTTTATAACAAACTATGAAAAATCTTTATTTTTTTCCAAATTTTTGGTCTTTTTTCGTTTATTTAGCAAAAAATAAAAAAACCCAGTGGTGATTAAATACCACCAAAAGAAAGCTCTAGTGTGAAAATGCTAAAAATGTCATATGGGTACAGTATAGCAAGACCACTCAATTGTCTTTCAAAGTGTGAAAGCGCTGAAATCTGAAAAACGGGCCTGGGCAGGAAGGGGGTAAACATGCTCAGTAGGCAAGTGGTTAAAATGTATCAAAATGTTATTTTTGATTAATTTTTGGCAAGAGGGCTAGAGCGTGCAGTGTGCAAAATCCTGATCAGGTTTTCTTGCCATCTGTGTCCCATTTGAGGAACCTCTTTTAATTTCCTGTCCTGTAGACACGACACAAAATGAGAGGAAATCTCTTCAAAAGGCCCAGTTGCCCCTATTGGAAGATTTCCTTTCTATTGCTGTTCCATTGACAACTCAACATTTTGGGTTTTTCCTTGCTTATAGTCCTGGTCACAATGGTGGCAATGGAAAATAGAGCGTTATCCTCCCCGGCAGATACAATACAGTGATAAAAACCTGAACGAGGTCTTAACCCCTCACTACTAAATCCAAAATTGAATATTTGGGTTTAGATACACTTTAAAAAAATAACTATAACATATGCAAAACAAGGAACACATACCAAGGTCTATGCCTATTAGCCGCATAATTCTACACTATACCACAGAACCAAAATGTAATTTTAAAATAAATACTAATAAGCTCTTCTGTAGTCTGAATGCAGTATCAGGCCATGGATGTTTACTGAAGACAGCAGCGGGAACCTTTAGGATATTTTTGGAAAATCAGTCCCACATTTCTAGTCACTGACTTTGATAAGTAAACTATCCTGTTAGCATCAGGGCATGATAAAACACATTTCTTAATATCTTAATCTGAACAGGATCAGTCTAGGAGCACATAACCCTCGGGCCTAAACTACTGAGGCAGTTTTAATGTCTTTCTATATACTGGTTAACCACTTGTTGGGAATTATCTCCTTCACAAAACAAGGACTTCATACTGGTAGACATGAAGTGCTCATAAGAGGTTACATTGCTCAAGAGATAGGTATAAATATCACTTGTTAAGTTTATGTCTAATTGTAATTGAAAAGCAATGTTTTGCCAATATAGATCTTCAATATAGCTGAAGGACATCTTAAGCATTCTGCTATAATGTGCAGAGAAGACTACATTTCCTATCTTATATGGCTTGAGCCTAGGGGAACAGACAGGTTGTGTCTGCTAGAGCTGCAAGCGAACTACTGTAAATGGAATAGAAAGTAAATGAAGACCTAACATTGTACAGTTGTCTCCAGCTCTGGAGGTATGGAGATATCTTCCAATGGGAACAACTCTTTCAGTGACAACTGCCAAAGACAGCACTCATTGTGATTTAGAGGCACAAGGAGGCTTCACGTTACCACTGGTGATGGATGTCTAATAATGAATTTTTAAAGAAGAATTTCTACTTATTCACGTGGACTCATTACATTATATGTTCTTTTTGTTTTTTGTCACTGTGATTAGCTGTCAGCTTAGCGCAGCTCTGATATAACACACTATCTTATATGGAACATTCAGAAATGTTGCTCATACCTCAAATGATAAAGGATTAGTTCACATTTACCAAAAAGCTGCCTAAACAGATAAGGAGTGGCCTATAGATAAAAAAAAAAAAAAACTGTGCAGGTTTGACTAAAGTTTGATAATGCCCTGGTAAAGGTGTAGGCCGTTTATCTACTTCCTGAAGCCTGGTCGAGAAACTCCAATAGATGACATGAATCCAACCTGCCTTGTTGGTAGAATATTGCCAAGACACTCCCAGCCATTAATGCTCACCTTCACTATCACTATTTTGTGAAGGAACCCATCTCACTCAAACGGCCTTGGTGCCACATCAGTGAGATTTATATTTTTATAGTTTTTTGCATATATCAATAAAGTTGTATTTTTGTTATTGATCTATTCCGTAGTGATTCTCCCATTGATTGCAGTCCTGGGACTGCTCTGGTCCCAATCCCCTTTCTTCTTTCACTAGATTATTACTCTGCTACTAGGGAGGTACCCTGTCATACAAACGTATCGGTTGATCAATAACTATTATCATAATTTTTGAAACTTTAAAACAAGTGGATTCCAGTGGTTTTTATCCTTTTGTTACTATCACCTTCACTATCACAGGAGCGAGCTCTCAAACCCCCACACATATGTGGTCCACTATCTCCTCCATTGCAGCATTGCTGAGCTCAGAGCTACTGTGACGGGGGAGAGAGTGCATACAAAGGGGAATGAATTGACTGGGAGTGTCTTAGCAACATCCTAGCAACAAGGCAGAATGGGAGGATTCCATCTCCAAGAGTTTTTGGCCAGGATTTTGGCAGTACACAAATGGGCTACATCTATAGCAAGGGCATAATTCAACTATTTGGTTAGAGCTGCACAAGTTGATTGTGTCTACAAGCGCACCTTACCTTCATGGGCAGGGTTTTTTTTTTTTAAAGGTGAACTAACACTTTAGTTTTAGTTTCCTTTGTAGTAGTGCACTTCCTGTGCCTTGAGCCATATAGCTGCAGTGTAAGATCTAAGGTACTGCTGCATTTGACTTAAGATTTACCAGTCTTACTAGGTTTGGAGTGAGTTGGTGATGCCACAATTGTGCTACACAGGAAGCTGTACCTGAGAACCTGCAAACCAGCTTCACCCTATGTCTACTTCATTCAGTCTGAGTCTGGGCTTTCTCAACTGCTCTTGCCATCTTAAATATATTCATCCATCAGTCATTAGGTCAGTGTTTCTCAACTCCAGTCCTCATGGGCACCTCAACAGGTCATGTTTTAAGGCTTTCCATTAATTTGCACAGGTGATTTGATCGGTTTCACTGCCTTAGTAATTACCACAGCTGTTTCATCTGAGGGAAATCCTGAAAACATGACCTGTTGGGACGCCTTGAGGACTGGAGTTGAGAAACACTGCATTAGATCACCAGTAATCAGGGGTTAGCTCTGACAAGAGGAAGCAAAGCCCTGTCTCTACCAAGAGGACCACCTTCATACAGTGAGGTAGTGAAGAACAAGACATGATATGTCAGTAAATGGGAAAAGATAATCAGGAAGCTTAGAGTACTTTTACCTTCTGCTTTCTATTTTTGGGCACAGCTTGGTTAGTAGTGGTCCTCTTTAAAGCAGTAATAACCCCCCCAAAATTCACCAATTAGCCCATTTACTATGTGCAGTAATTGCCTTATTTTCTATCTACTCTGCTACATTTTTTTTGCAAATGTCTTCCACTCTTTCAAATGGGTGCAGTGCTTCCCCCAACTTCCAGTTGGGGTGCACATGCACAGTTACTCCCAGATGCACTGAACGCGGGACTACATGTGCCATGAGTATTTGTGTGTATGTATTATGTGCATACGTGTGGGAGTTTCATTGACTTCTGCGATTCTGTGATTCAAATCACTGACAGCAATAAATGTCCTTTAAAGTCTGATTGGGAGGAAAGGTTGGTGGAATGCATGTCCTCTTCAACAGAAGCCCTTGCTCTGCCTGTGCTTGTCTGCAAACAGAGTGGCTTGACATACATCGATAGTCCAAGGGGGGTAACAAGCACATTGCGATGTCTATGATGGGGCTCCATAGAGACCCCACTTGTGCATGTAGCCACCACAAAAACAAAGTCTAGCAAGGGAAGAAATCAGATGGATTCTGAGAAGAACAGAAGATGACAGCAGCAATATTAACCACTTGCCTACTGGGTAGTTTGAATGACAATTGTGCCGTCATGCAATGCTGTACCCATATGGAATTTTTATGATTTTTTTTCCCACTAATAAAGCTTTCTTTTGGTGTTATTTAATCACCACTGGGTTTTTTATTTTTTTGCTAAACAAAAAGAAAATTTTGGAAAAAATAAATAAAAATTTTCATAGTTTGTTACTGTCAGCGTGAGGGAAAAAAAGCCGATAACCGACTTCTGTTTAGATTGTGTGATCAGCTGTCATTGGCTGCCTGCTAATCACGTGGTAAAGAGCCACTGTGATTGGTCCTTTCCTCCCATCTGTGGTCAGCTGTGCCTGAAGGACTCGACAATTACAGAGCTTGCCGCCTGCATGCCTCACGGGGGAGGGGCATGGGCAGCGCAAGCACGGGAAGATGTCCATGAACGCCAAGATGCCCATGAACGCCCTCCTGGCATTTTAAGCCCAGCCTGTAGCCATTTTTTGGCTATAGCGCAGACACGAAGGTGTTGATGAGCATACTAGAATACAAATAAGTGTGGCTACCTGACAATAAACATATGCAAGAATGGAAAGATAAACAACATCTTGTTCAAACTAGGTATAGGCCTCTCTTTACACACACAGGATGGGAAGCTACCTTTTTTATTGCATTATGATACTGCAAACCAAGTCTCATTTTCACCTTGGACAGCTCCCAGAGTTATAGCTCTTGATACATTCATTTCTCTAGAACAGGGGTCTCCAAACTTTCTAAGCAAAGGGCCAGTTTGGCCAGTGGGAGTGGAAATTTTTCTGGCATCAGTGGGAGCAAGCATCACATTTGCTATTACATTTTGTTATGTTACAGCCTTATTCCAAATGAAATCAAACAAATTTCGTTCACGTTGTCATTATGGGGAAGTGTATGTAGAATTTTGAGGAAAATAATGAATTTAATCCATTAATCCATGTGCTCCCAGCTGTTCTCCAGTTCATAAATTCCACTTACATTATTTCTCAGCTCAGTATTTCGGGAGATGTTTTATGGCTCTTTTTTCTGGGATTAAATATTGTAAGTTAGAGGAAATCTTCGAAAGTGAAGGGAATTTGTTTCGACAGTTGTCCTTATAACAAGGGCCTACATTGGAAGGGTTTAACCTTCTTTTTTTGGGGGGGGACAACTCTACAATTTTGGATTTTTCCTTACTTTCTTTCTAGGAGACAACAATTATTAGTACGAGTGGTGAATTTCCCCAGTGGGGTCCAATCTATACCTTCTCTATTCAAAACTGGAAAAAAAAGGTTTTATGTAGATATACACTTTAATAACTTAGTTCTATTAATTCAACACACACCCTAATGAGAGTATGACATGTCTGATCTTACACTCTCTAAAGTCATTTATTTGTTGTATTCTGTGCTACACTCCTTTCCTGCAAGCCAGCTTCACCTTTCTTCACACCTATGTGATGAGTCAAGGTGTAGATCAGGATAGCATGAAGCCCGTCCCATGATGGAAAGGCAAGCTAAGGATTGTGAGTTCATGTGAGGAGAAAAAAAACAACTTTACACCCCTGTCATAATGAATGCAGAACCAGACCAGGAAGGCGGTTACACATCTCAGTGAGTGTAGAGAGAATTCTTTCTGCTTGGATACAACTATAAAGAGGTTTAATCATAGATTAATAAACTAAAGAGTTTTTTTAAAGTCTCATTTCCTCTTTGTTCTGTAGAATGCAGAAAAGCAACAGGAGGTCTTCTAAAGCCACTTACATTAAAAAAACAAAAAAACAAAAAAAAGACACCACCGAATATTTCTATTCATCTGTCTGGACCCCTCTGGATTGATTTTAAGAAACAGAAAAAACAATAAGTACATTCCTGAAAAATATATTTTACAATAACATTTTGCCAGGTGAAGGCCAGCTCAAAAAGCAGATATTTAGTATTTCAACACAACATACAATGACCAAAGTCGAATCCGCACAAAACATAAAACAGTTTAAAACGACGTAACTTTACTGAAAGGGCTGATTTTCCACTTTTAATTACTTTAAAAGGCATGGCAGCACACAAGTAAACATTATTTTATATACTACCTTCAGAGAGTGGCTTTAAATGTCACACCTGACAATCAAAAATGTTGCTTTAGCTTAAAGCGGAACTTCACCAAAAAGGGGAAGTTCCGCTTGTTTGCATCCTCCCCCGCCCACTTTTTGGGGGGGAGCGGGTACCTGGTTTTGACAGGTACCCTCTCCCAATTCTGGTCAGATGCGCCGTGGCAATCTGAGCCGGAAGATCGCCCTCCTCCTTCCCCTGCAGCCTTCTGGGACACATCACAGGTCCCAGAAGACTACAGGACCATTAACAAAGCACAGCGTGGCTCGTGTATGCACAGTAGGAAACCAGTTTCCCTTTGTTATGATGCCGACACCTGCACCCAAAGCCGATTGAAGAATCGGCTCTGGTGAAGACATTACTGGATCCTTGGACAGGGTGCTTATATTAAAAGTCAGCAGCTACAGTATTTGTGGCTGCTGACTTTAGTTTTTTTGGGGGAAGCCTGAAGATCCTATTTAAAAGGAGAGATAAAGCCAAAACTTTTTTTTTCTTTCCATTTTGTATAGCGTAAGGGATAGCAATAACCCCTGCCATCTTTTTTTTTCTTTCTTTCTGTTTTACTATTTGTGACCCATTGGGGAAATTTCTCTTCACTCTCTACCCCATAGGCACAACAGAAAGAGAGAGTAAATCCCTCCAAAGTGAGGGAATCCCTTGTTGTCAACAGAACTAGTGTCCCCATTTAACGATTTCCCCTCTATTACGGTTCTGGCGACAACCCAAAATGTGGGATTTTCTTTTACTTTTGTTAAGGAGGATAAATAGAGGAGGTGAATCTCCCTAACAGGGACACAGCCAATAATAAAATGCCGACAGATGTCCTAATCCCTCTCCACACTATCCAACACTAAAAAATCTAATTTTTTTCTTTTAGTTAAACCTTAACACGGACGTTCACCCAATGGGTGAACACAATGGGCATTGTTGCTCTCCTCCCCCATTCACAGTTCTTAGTTTGTTTACTTTTTTTTTTAAATGTGTGTACTCTGCAGCCCCCCCCCCCCCAGCTGACATTTCTTACTTCTAGGCAAGATTGATGTCTCCACCATACATATCACAACACATATCCCAAAATGCTTAATTTTCCATTCACAGCAGCCAGAGAATGGTGTGTCTGGCATGAGTCATCAGGGAGCTGAGCTGCTTAAACCGGGGATAGGTACCCAGTGGCATCAGGAAAAAAAATGGCTCTATGGGACAATGCATATGGCAGTGGCACAGCCGATTACTGCAGGAAAACACTGTAGATCTGCTAGGGCAGGTGAATATGTAAATTGAGGACAACCCTGGATAACAGGCTATGGATTGGGGGGGGGGGGAGTAATGTTTTCCCTTTATTCATTTTAAGAGTAGGATGTTTGCTCAGACCTGAGGTCTTTAATTTATGGTTTTCATTTGGAATGGACTCACTACATTGATCAACTTATAGGCAGAATTACAACAATAACAGGAAAACCAATTACCATCTTTTCTACTGGATTCTTTAATTCGGTTCAGCTCCATATTATCTCTTTCAAGCCGAGGTTGGTGTGGTCTGTTCTTCATTGTTGTTGGCCTCAGAGCTACCAATACAAATGTTAAACAATTAGCATTTCGTACTTTACTTGGTTATTGCTCTTACAAGTCCATATGACAACAGATTTAGATAGTAGGATTTGGTAAGGTTTAGTTAATGTGATTTCACCTTCACCACTATAATCCTATATATCTGTTTGCATTTCTAAACTGTGAGATTTCAAAATCCATATTTTTATTTACTCTTATACAGTAAACCAATGGAAGATACAAAAATAGGATTTTTTTTCATAGTTACCCGTAAAAAAATTTTCTTTGAGTACATCATGGGACACAGAGTCCGGTTAATATTCATTACCTACTGGGTTATACTCCATCTCCAGGTGAATGGACACTGGTAGACCAAAGGTCTTCAGACAGGAAGTGATCTCCTATATAAACCCTCCCACACAGGAAACACTTCAGTTTTTTAGCAAGCACTGAATCCTCAAAAAAAGAGGGGAGGGATCTCTGTGTCTCATGATGTACTCAAAGAAAAGGATTTTACAGGTAAGTATGACGAATAAATCCGATTTTCTTTTTCATACATCATGGGACACAGAGTCAGGCTAATATTCATTACCTACTGGGACGTCCCAGAGCATTAGCCTTGAGGGGAGGTTGACACCCTGCCAAACAATAGTCATCAGAACTTATACGGCAGCCCATAGTACAAAAGCCGAATCCTCGGCTGCTCAAACATCCACTTGATAAAATTTTGTGAACGTATGCATTGAAGACCAGGTGGCAGCCTTACAAATCTGAGCCACAGATACCCGATGGCGAAAAGCCCAGGAGGTTCCTACACCCCTGGTAGAATGAGCTCTTACCCCAAAGGGAGGAACTTTATGTTTCAGACCGTAGGCCTGAATGATCAATTGATGGACCCAATTGGTAATGGAAGCCTTGGAAGCTCCCTGCCCTTCTTGGGTACTTTTGGTAAAACAAAAAAGGAGTCTGATCCTCAGATCTCTGCAGATCTAGATAAATAAACCTTGACTGCCTGGACAGCGTCCAAAGAGTGCAGTAGTATCTCTCCTGCCGAATGAGGCTGAGAGAAAAAAGAAGGCAAAATAATGTCCTAATTTAAATGAAAGGCCGACACCACTTTTGGCAAAAAGGATACAACAGGTCGTAATACGACCCTGTCATGGTCAAGGATCAAGTACAGTTCCCTGCATGAAAGGGCCACCAACTACAACACTCTTCTAGCCAAGGTGATAGCCATCAGGAAGGCTAGCTTGCGTGACAGCAAGTCTAATGGAATTTCCTTGATAGGTTCAAATGGTTGTTTCTGTAACACAGACCGCACCAAGTTCAAGTCTCAAGGACACATAGGTGACCTAATGGGGGGGGGGGAAGCAAGCCAGTTGCTCCCTGTATAAAGGTTCGGACCAGTGAATGGGAGGCTAAAGGCCTCTGGAAGAATACTGATAGTATAGAACTTGATCTCTGATGACATTCAAAGCCAATTTGTTTTCCACATCTGACTGTAGAAAAGAGAATTCTCCCAATCACGTATTTCCAAGGATGCCATTTTCTGGCTTCACACCAAGCAATATAAGTCTTCCAGATAAATTTTCCTAGTGACAGCTTTTCTAGCATTTACTAGGGTAGACACTACTGATCCTGAGATGCCACGGTCATTTAACACCCTGGCTTCAATAGCCATGCCAGTAAATTTAGAGACTGTAAATTGGGGTGGAATATAGGACCTTGAGAGAGTAGATCGGGGCGACGTGGAAGCATCCATGTTCCGTCTATTGTCAGTCTCACAATCTCTGGTAACCAGGGCCATCTGGCACAGGCTTATGCCACCAGAATGACTGGAACCCCTTTTTTGCGAATCCTGGGCAACAAATGTGGAAGGAGAGGGATCGGAGGGAAAGCATAAACCAGGGAGTACTGTCTCCATGGAACTATCAGAGCATCTGCTCCGATTTCCAGAGGATCCCTTGTTTGGGACGCAAATTGCTGTAGCTTGTTGTTGAATCTGGATGCCAGTAGGTCGACCTCTGGCCATCCCCAATGCTGGCAAGTTTCCTGGAACACCCCTGGGTGTAGGGACCATTCCCCTGGGCAGATCTGCTGGCGGCTGAGATAACCTGCCTTCCAGTTCTCTACTCCTGGAATATGGACTGCCAATATAAAATCAGCACATGTCCCTCTGCCCAGGCTAGTATGTGGTTCACCTTCTTCAGAGCTGAAAGACTCCTGGTACCGCCTTGGTGGTTTATATAGTTTATGTAATGCAGTGGCATTGTCAGACTGAATCCTGATAGGGCAGTCCTGAAGTTCCAATGTCCAGGACCGTAGGGCCAGACATACTGCCCGTAAGTCCAGGACATTGATGGGCAGGATCTGTTCTGTCCCTGACTCTTTTCCCTGAGCTGTGAACCCTTCTAGGGTCGCTCCGCAGCCTGAGACTGGTATCTGTAGTCAGTACTCTCCAAGTTACCGGGACAAAGGATTTTCCCTTTCGCAGGTTCTGATCCTGCAACCACCAGTTTAGGCTTAAGCGTGCCCGAGGCGATAAGCACATTGGATAATTCAGGGCTTTTCCTCTTCTGATCCAGGCCAAAAAGATGTCTTGTTGTAAAGGCCTGGAATGGAACTGGGCATAGGGCACTGCCCCGAAGGAGGATACCATCCTCCCTACAACTCATACAGAGCCGAATAGAGGGTTGTCTGGTGCCCCTTATCCGATGCACCTGAACCTTCAGGGCACAGGTCCTTACAGCTGGCAAGAATACTCTTGCTTGAACCGTATCTAGGATCAGACCTAAATAATTTGGACTTTGAGCTGGTTTCAAGGCTGACTTTTCGTTATCTATGATCCAGCCTAAGCTTTTCAAATACCACACTGTTATATATTATGCCCTGTTCTACAGCCTGTAATGAGTGATCTCTGAGCAGGAGGTCATCCAGATACCCGAGCATTAGGATCCCTTGGGCCCTTAAAAGACCCAGTACTGGTGCTAGAACCTTTGTGAACACCCGGGGAGCTGTAGCCAGCCCGAAGGGTAGAGCCACAAACTGAAAACAACAATCCTCTACTGCAAAACGTGGGAACCTTTGATGAGGCTGAAAGATAGGTATGTGTAAATACACGTCTTTTATATCAATGGAGGCTAGAAAGTCTCCCCTCTGGAGTGAGGCTACTACTGAGTGGACAGACCCCATCCGAAAGGACTGTATCAGTAGGTACTTGTTCAGGGATCTTAGGTCCAAAATGGACCTTGTGTCCCCGTATGGTTTCTGAACCGTAAACAGGTTTGAGTAAAACCCTGTGCCCCTTTCGGATACCGGAACCTCTACAATCACACCTTGATGCACTAGATGATGTAGTGCCTGAAGCAATAGGTTTCTTTTAGGAGGATCCGAGGGAAAGCTAGATCTTAAAAACTCCAGCCTGTAACCGCGAGATATAAATTGAGGTGACTCACTCGTCCTGAATTATTGTTCTCCAAATGTCCGCAAAGTGCAGCAGCCTTCCCCCCAATCGATGGAGTGGGGACGTCCCCTCAAAAGCAGGGCTTGGTGCTGGGTTTAGAAGAAGCTTAGACCCAGGGCTTCTTCTGGCCCTGGACCTGTGGCTTGCCCCTGGCCCTAGCGCCCTGTTGGCGGCGGAACAGCCTTGATGATGAGACATTGGAGGAAGCAGTCCCTGAGGTTTTAAATGAGGGACGTCTGGTGCTTTTCTTCACAGGAAGTAGAGAACTCTTCCCTCCAGAAATCTTTTGGATATATTTGTCCAAATGATCACCAAATAAACGTTCCCCATGAAAAGGAAAACCTGCCAATAAGTTTTTACAAGGAAGCTCCGCTGACCAGTTCTGCACATATGTACAGACGAGAGAGCCAAAACGAGAAACCTGCTGTATTCAATCCTTTACGGCGTCAGCAAAACACAGAGCTTGAGAAATGTCTGTCTTACTTTCAGGCAGATCATCAGGCAGATCATCCCCCTGGTTAGGCCTATCAGGCCGTTTGACCTGATCCTTTATGGACTGGCAAATACCAATTGCTGCAACAGCTCGCTGAATAGCTGAACTGGCCAAAGAAAAGGAAGCTTTTAATAATGACGCCAATTTCTTGTCAACGGGGTCTTTTAAGCCCTGTGCGTTATCTACCAGACAAGTTAAGTTAAGTTAAGGCCTCAGGGATCCCAAAGAGGACCAGGAGGGCTCAGTCACCTCTGCAAGAGGCAACTTAAAGGCAGAAAGAACCATTACGGTCACAGTCAGGATCAAAAACCTCTGCGACTGAGAGGCAGACATCAACTGGATATCTTCTTGTCCAGATTGCTTGGAAGCAGACTCATCTGCCGGGCCCTCCACAGAGTCCTGAGCTTTAAGCTCTTCCCCATCCTCAACCCATTCCTGCTCCAGACTAGGAGGCTCCAGGGAGGGGGATCTGTTACACTTCCTGCTACCCTACGGGATGGAGGCAATCATGCCAGCAATCCTGTGCTCTAACCTGGCTGGGGCCGAGGACAGTTCATCCTGTGTGATAAAGTGTGAAGCAGCAGCGTTGACTGTAGGCACAATACCAGATAGGCGCAGCGGCTCAGATTGCCCAGAAGCCTCTGGTCTTTCAGGGGATACAACACTAGGGATACGACTAGTTCATCAGGAACTACTGATGACATTGGTGTGCCCTTCCCTGTAGTGTGTTAGTCCCGCTCCTCTTTTTTCGAAGACATTTACTAGCCAGAAAAAGAAAGTACTTGGGTGTAGTATTAAAACACCTCAGAAGTGCCACCCATTAATAGGGCTCCCCAAGCCCCTATGTAACAATCCTGCTAAGCACCTTTAGCCTGCCAAGCAACACCTGGTGACTCACATGACCCGGGTAAGAAAAAAATGAACCGCTGCAAGTGTCCATTCAGAGCCTGCTCTGTGTCCCACAGCTGCCTTCTGGAAGCACCGCATGCTTGGCCTATATAGCATAAATAAGCTGGGTGTGCGCCGGAACGTTCTGTTCGTGCATGTGGACACACGTGCATGGTCCCGGCGAACGGGCATGGCTGTATTTGTATGACGCTCAGATAAAAGGCTACTGTGCATGTGCGGCAAAGCCGCGTGTGCCATGGCCACCAAACAAACTGCTAACTGAGCATAGCGGCACTCTTGCAAACACGCATACGTCCTGGTGAACCAAGTGCACCATCACACAGGTAAAAAACAGCCAGACAAAAGCAAAAAAAGTACACTTTGCAAACAACTACAGCTAGCCCAAAACTCCCCCATATGGTCACCGCACACAGGTGTCCAGCCTCTAGCTAGCTTGACTGATTGTTACAATCACGGGGACACCCCACAATAATAAGTATAGGGGTTTCACTTACCCATCCAGGCACAGGGCAGCTTAGAAACTAAGAGCCCAATCTTCACCCTTCACAGCAGGTTCCTGTCACTTAAGGACCTTCAAGGACTGGGTACCCTTTTCATGTTAAGGGTCCACTCCCTTGGACATGTACAACACCCTGCAGGAATGCCTAGCGCTGTAGTGTCTAGGATTCCACTTCGCAGGTTCCAGCACCTGGAGGCCACATTACAGGCAAAACCTTGCATGATCTTGAGTCATCTTTGCGAGGCTTGGGTACCATTTATCTAAGCATATAAAGCCTGTGTCAAATGGATCCGATCGGTCAATCCCTCGATTCATTTAAGAACCGTTTGTGGGACTAGAGATCTGGAGCTCAGAGAGCTCAAAAAAAACGTGCCATCCACCTTGCAGATACTGGTAAAAAACTGAAGTGCTTCCTGTATGGGAGGGGTTATATAGGGGATCACTTCCTGTCTGAAGACCTTTGGTCTACCAGTGTCCATTCACCTGGAGATGGAGTATAACCCAGTAGGTAATGAATATTAGCCTGACTCTGTATCCCATGATGTATGAAAAAGAAATATGGTACATAAAAATCAGTTGAATCACATAAGAGAAAACAGGAGGGTGAAGCATTATAAGAACCATGGCACAATGACAATGGAAAACGCTAACAGGAGAGTCTTGGAAATTGCTTGAGACAGCAATTTAAAAATATGTTTGCGAGAAAAAAGAATGATGGTGATAAAGAAGGGAGACAGGAGGAGAGTGAAAAGAGACCAGAAGTGGACTCAGCATCCATCAAAACCACAATAACTTCAATTTAAATTCACATTTAAAAAAGGTACATTTTTTTTCAGATAATCCATCTATGCTAGCTTTGTATAGTATACGGTAAGGCAGGGGTCAGCAACCTTTTCCACAGCAAGTGCCATTTCTATAAGTATTAGACAGATGGTGTGTAGGTAAACAAAAGTGCCATAGCCTTAGGTAGTTTTCAATTATTTGCATTCATAGTTGTACTGCTAATGTAAAGTTAAACTCAAGTATTCTACATGATCATACAGCTACATATAAAGATCTCAGGTCAGCCATAACTTCAGACCTCAAATTAGCCCCAATGCATGTACACATGCACATGGGACATCAGATTTGCCTCAATGCACGCGTGCATTTCAAACCTCAGGTCAGCCCCAATAGGCATGACTGCTGAGGTGCAATAAGCCCAGGTCCCATCAACATACCATACCACTTAGCGTACCTTACCCCTTCTTCCCATCCAATAAAAACCACATACAACCATTAACGTTGGAAAGGGCAAGGCCACAGCTTTATTTAACTCAAACATAAACATTAACTCTTTTAGACCGTGCCAGTCACAGTTGCACTGTGAGCACTCAACTACAAATGTAAAAGGGAGATGAAGGAGGGGCCTGTCCTTACCATAAGTGCCGGACTGGCCGTCAATCTCCCAATTACCATCAGGGCATAAAAAAGGGCGTTCCATATTTGCTGGCAAGGTCACCAAAACCGCAACACGCTGTGACATACCATCAAAATTAGGGCGGGAGGGTGGGCAGCTCTTCCATGCTTCGTCCGAAAAGGGACCATAATCCCCTGGGGTGCCAAACTCAGGCCCAACCCTTTGTCCCCCCCTGTACCAATCCTGAGTTAGACCAAGTTCAGTGTAACTCCTCCCTGGCCATGCCCCCATCAGTCAGGGCTCTCTTTCCCGAGGGGCTCAAGAGGCTCTCATTGCATTGAACATTGCCTAGAAGTTGGTTGTTAGGTACACAAAGCTTCCATGCTAATAAGATGTATTTTTTTTTATAGGATCCTAGCTAAATTATAACATTAAGCTCTGGACCTGGCAATCACCTTATTCCTACCCTGGTCTTCATTTGTAGGGCTAAATTGTAGCTTGAAAAAAGATCAGAGAGTGCCGGAGGGTCTTGTAAAAGGAGAGTGACCAAATGACTGATATAAGAAAGCTGTTTTATACAACCAGTTTAACAGCTTAAGGACTACACGTACATATACTGCGGCAGGGCGGCTCTTAAGCGCAAAATCACATACCTCTACGTGATTTTTTCTTCTGGCTCTAGGGAGAGCGCACACCGCCAGAGTCCTGCTTCCGCTGTGATTGGACACAGCGGGAGCTAATCAGCGGGTCCAGTGACCAACAACATCTTTGTCTCCCTTGGCTCTTTGGTAAGGACCATCTCTTTTAGCATGTCTACAGTCTCTGACCATCTCTTTTAGCATGTCTGCAGTCTCTGACCATCTCTTTTAGCATGTCTCTGACCATCTCTTTTAGCATGTGTCAGGAACATCATGACAGCTGCATGGCATGAGCACCACAGACATTGGTGTCAAGCGGGCTATTTAAACTGATGTTCTGCACAGCTTCATTGCTAAATGATCTTTCAGTCTGTATTGCTGCGATTCCCTACCCTGAACTTATTCCTGACCTTGATACTGACCTGGTATTAACCTGACATGCTCTTGGATTATCCTTGCTTATGACTGCTGCTTATCTCCATTACTGACCCCAACTAGGACTTCTGACCAAGATTCTGCCTATCAACTTGGTACCACGCGACCTCCTTATTGCCAACCTCTTCTTGTTCCTGACCTTAATGCTGACTATGATTTGGTGCTTTGCTACTCACCTATTACCGACCCAGGTTGCAATGCAATTCAGCTTATATCTGGACTTGGAGTATCCTTGATGCATTAAAGTGGTTGAAAACCCTTACATACACTCAGTGAAGTAACTGGCCTCAGGTGATACACAGGGATTAAATAAATTCTTCTATATAAAAGTTTTACCTGTTTATCTGCAGTACTCGCTTCTCTACATCCCTTCAAAGTCCAGAAATTAAAAAGTTTGTCTGAGCTCTCAGAAAAAAGGGGGCGGAGAGCTGACAATAAACACTATGCAAAGATGAGTGAGGAGAGCTCTGAGAGATGATTGAAGAGAAAGGACACACCTCCCTTCACACAGCACACAGGAACAGAGCTGAGACTGTCAATTAGCTGGAGATCCCTCCCATGTCACAATTGTTCTCTTGGTGTCAGGAAAACTTGTCAGAAGTGATTCATGTTGATAGCAGAGAAATGAAGTAGCAGACAGAAATTACATCTAGTGCTCCTAATTGAGACACACTATAGAGGGATATGCTTTGTTCATATTTCATGTCTGTTTACAACCACTTTCATTTCCAGATGTGCTTGGGGGGGGGGGGGATTATGCAAGAGGCCAACCTCGTCATCTCCGGCTCCTCATACAACCGGTATATAATAGAATGCCTATAGTCTTGGACCTTCTCCTGTTACACGTTTACAGTTTGACAGCTATCTTTAGCATTACATTTACTGAATATTATGTGCGGTGATGTCAGGGGCTGCACTGAGGCCCCCTATTTCAAGTAAGTTGACCACCACTGATGTAGATTGTTAATGTAATGGATCACTACAGCAGTGGCGGCTGGTGCTCAAAATTTTTTTTGGGGGGGGAGGCGCAAAACAAATTTGAAAAAAAATTATCAAATGCTACCACTGTGTCATCAAATGCTGCCACTGTGCCCAAACACTGCCAGTGTGCCCATCAAACGCTGCCAGTGTGCCCATCAAACGCTGCCAGTGTGCCCATCAAATGCTGCCAGTGTGCCCATCAAATGCTGCCAATGTGCCCATCATATGCTCCAAGTTTGCCCATCATATGCTCCAAGTTTGCCCATCATATGCTGCCAGTGTGCCCATCATATGCTGCCAGTGTGCCCATTAAATGCTGCCAATGTGCCCTTCAATGCCCCCAGTGTAACCCTGCCCGATTGCCGTCTGCCCGGCACTTACCCTGTCTTGGTGGGGCAGCGGGTGACAGTGACGGGGTCGGGGTCCTCCATGCGTCTCCTGCCGTCCTCATCTTCCGTCTTCTCTTCCTGATAGGTGCCCAATAGCGGCGCCTGTCGTTTCAGCCAATCAGGTGACAGGTCACAGACCCGAGTACCTGATTGGCTGAGAGGCAGTTTAGTGTTAGGAAAGCGAATAGTCATTCGCTTTTCTAACACAGCTGAGTGACCTGCGAGCGCCCAGCATGGCCTATGGCTCTAATCTGGTGCTTCAAACCCCCCCCGCCGATGTAATTCAGGCGCCCAAAAAGGGGGCGGGCGCCTGAATAGGGGGTGGCAGTGGCAGCCATAGATAGATTCATGCAATGCATGAATCTATCTATTGGTGATAGAGGGGGTGGCAGGAGAGAGGGGGCGGTGCCCATGTGCCCTTGATGCACGGGCCGCCACTCTAGCTACTACTATTAGCAGTAGTAGAAGCATGTAGATATGAAATGGCATGGATCGGAATAGAAAACTGAACCTCTGCTAATCGGGATGTGCACAGCTACAGATGTGCCAGGAATGTGTGTCCGCTGACTATTTTCATTACATTCAGTGACAGGCGCACTCAGATGTTTACACTGTGTATAAACATAAAGGGGAAGGAGAGATTACAGTCTGAGCACACATCAAAGCTGCTTTTATCAGGTTTAGCAGACAGAAAAAAATATTTTCAAATTTTAAATGGAACCCCGCTGCTATTTGGGTCCAACATACAGGTGTTTACTTAGTATGTCTGTGGGAGGCAGACAAGGAACTGACAAATACTGGAGGCCAATTAGTTACTTCCAGACACCCCACCATGGGGATAATCTATGTGCCTCATTACTGAAAGTGTCTATCAGGGCAAAAAAAAAAAAAAAATCATATGCAGTACATTTCTGCAATACACCACGATTTATCCCTTTACTGCCAGAGATTTTTTTTGTGGGTTTTTTTCACACACATTAAAATGTACATTTTAGGTCTAATGATTAGTTAAAGAAATATATTTTCTGAAAGCAGAAACTTTGTAGAATTAAATAGTGGTGGTGACAATTTTTTTATATAAAAGCCATATTTTCAGTAAAAAAGCAAAAAAACCCAAAAAAAAACAAAACAAAAAACACACTAACATTAATTTACAAATAGTACAAACAAATGGCCACTGCCCGCCACCTATAACTGGCCTTTGCAGAAAGGAGCACATGGAAGGGTGACCCATGCCAAACAAAAGTAAAGAAAACTCCCAGCTCAACTTACCAACCAGCCTGCAACCAACCAAATTCTCCTGTCTAACAGTATAAGTTAAAAACAGGGGTTTCATTTGCGCACATTTGCAAATACATGCGTAAGAGCCACTTCATTGCACTCCAGTATTATCTGAAGTCATAACTCTATTTGAGTTTATTTGAGTCCATTTGTTGTAATGAATAGATAGAGGGCAGTTGAGAATGGAGGGATACTTTAAAAAAAAATAAAATTAATTGATACCAAACATGTCAAACCTTCAAGTTACGCGCACCTGTAGAATGGCAGAAAACTTCAGTGCACAAAATTCTTCATGGATGATGCTTTAAAAGCCATCACATAGTTAGTCAGATTGAAAAAAAGACATAAGTCTATCTAGTTCAACCACTAGGAAAAATGAATCAATAAATAGAAGACCTCCATATACAGGACCCTATACATACAGCTGATCCAGGGTAACCATAAATGATGGCCCTAGTATTTATGCTTTTATTCTGATGCGCATGGTGACATCCGATGTGTTTCGTACGTAGGTGCCCCCCTTTCCAATGTTTGCATTTACAGTAAAACCTTGGATTGAGACTTGGTTTGGGAGTGTTTTGCAAGACAAGCTAATTTTTTTTCAAAATTTTGACTTGATAAACAAGTGATATCTTGACATACAAGCAGTGTCCCATCACAACTTAGTATAAAAGACAAAAGAGGCGCCTCTAAGTGTAGCAATATGGATACATTTAATGAAAGTACAACATTTAGCAACTCACATGGTTGATGATTAAAACTGGCCCATCTAAGTATGCAGACATCCAGGGTAAAGCTGTCCACATAGACCATCCTCTGCACCACCATCTACGTCATCCCTTCCATGCTGCGCTCCACAACAGCTTCAAGCCACGCTTTCAGATCACTCCACTGCAGGGTAGTCTTCCCGGGCACGATTCCAGACTGACAGCGGTGAGAGCCAGCGGTGAGGAGGACGGTCTATGTGGACAGCTTTACCCCGGATGCCTGCATACTTGGATGTGCCTGTTTTAATCATCAACCATGTGAGTTGCTAAACGTTGTACCTTCATTAAATGTAACCATTTTGCTACACTTAGAGGCGCCTCTCTTCTCTTTTATACTCTGTAGCTCCTGCTGAATTTTGCTTCTAATCCCCTTGTGGAGGCTTCCATTTGTGGATGGACATTTAATGGTTACACAGCCTGGTCACATTGCTATAATCTTTTTATATGGACTATAAACTGAAGGAAGTATGAATAAATGGTGGTGGAATAATCTTCAGAGTTTCCATTATTTCTTATGGGGAAATTCGATTTGATATAAGAGTGCTTTGAATTACAAGCATGTTTCTGGAACGAATTATCCTCCCAATCCAAGGTTTTACCTGTACATTCAAATGCGCAAGTTTAGGGAGCAATGGGTTTTACAGTTTTATTTGGGTGGGGGGGGGGGGGGGTTAAATTCTTGGGCGTAGATTACATTTTTTAAACTTTGTTTTCACCTAACTCTATTGCTATCATATAAGGGTCTGACTTTCTGATATAACAAAACACCCCAACTGTATATTTAACAGACCAAAAGGGAGCAAATAAGAGAAGTTAATTGTTAGGTTTTACGTACACTTCAATATACATGACACACAGGTTATCATGGCTAATACAGTCATTTACAGATTCATTACAAACCCAGATAAGAGGATTCACCCCTTCCACATTCTAAACTACAATGTCATTGGCATTGCGGACACCAAAAAAAAATGCTTACGCTTAAATTTCCTCCAGATAGCACAGACGTTAATATGCATCTGTACAAGACCACAAATGTCATGTTCTTCATAAACAATATAGCAGAGACTGTGCAATCCTATTTTAAATGACACAAGATAAACTTCTTTAGTTGCTGGCATACTTTTCAGTTTTCACTTTGCGAGACCAAAGAGCTGGTTGACAATATTAAAATGTACATAAAATCTAACCATAAATTTATCTTATTTACTTTTGGTCTGTTAAATATACCATTGAAAGAGCTTTGTTATATCTATTTGACAAGTTAAAGAAAAAAAAAAATCAGCTGTTGATTCAGCCAGAAATCTTGTGAGCTGATAACCTCCTTAACCCAGCGGGTCGCACCAGAAAAAAAAAAAAACCTGACAGATCCGGTCAAAGACGCTGTACTAATCATGCAAGGTTAGTTCAGCGATCTCCCCGCTGAGTGTTGTGATCTGACAGGGGGGCGGCCCCCCCACCACCAGAACACTCCAATCAGCGCTCTCTGCCATTGACTGAAAGCGCTGATCAGGAGTTGGTCGGCTGCTGGTTTTCTAGCATGCACGTCTGACATACACACAGGCCGAATGTCGGACGTGTTTTTTTTTTTAACCGGCGAATGTCTCCCGACATTCTGTGGGGCTTTATTCTCTGCATCTGGACAATTATCAATTACCACTGATCCCTGCTATCTCCTTGGATGAAAAACACTATTCCCTGTTATGGTGAAGAAAGTGAACTTTTACGTAGTCTTTATACAGTTTTATGTAGTCCTAGCACACACCCTGTCTTAGGGTGACACTAGGACAGGAAGGGAGTTAATAGAAGAATTGGCAGGTTATAGTAAAGGAAAAAGAAGTGTGAAAAATTTTGTAGCCCCTAATGAATCCCCGAGTGCCGCGGGGGCCACAAAAGATATATACTCGTATTTATGTATATAGGGGGCGGGATGAGGCTGACAGTTAACATACAGTGAGAATTTCCTGTTTACATGGCAGCCTCTGTAATAGGAAGTCCGGTCATCTGGGCTGCTATTGGACGACTGTTCTGTCTTTCCATAGGAAGCGGGACTTTGTATTAAAGAGACCGCTGAGTAAACAGGAGATTCTCCTGTATGTAATCTGTTGGTGCTTGTCCCAACCCCCTCCCTGTCCCCTCTGAGGCTGCATTGATGGCAATAGTGAGGCTGCATTTGAGGCTACATTCATGTCAATGGTGAGGTTGCATTCATGCAATGGTGAGGCTACATTCCGGGCAATAGTAAGGCTGAATTCATGCAATAGTAAGGCTGAATTCATGCACTGGTAGGGCTGCATTCATGCAATGGTAGGGCTGCATTTGGGGCTGCATTCATGGCAATGGTGAGGCTGCGTTCTTGGCAACGGTGAGGCTGCATTCATTACAAACGGTGAGGCTGCATTCATGGCAACGGTGAGGCTGCATTCATGGCAACGGTGAGGCTGCATTCAGGCAAAATGGTTGGCCCTCACGCATGATCACTTCATCAAATCTGGCCCTCTTTGAAAAAAGTTTGAACACCCCTGCACTAAGGACTGGTAAACTGCAGTTTAGATGGGGTACTATTTCTCTTTTTTTTTTTTTTTTGGGGGGGGGGGGGCGGTTGGGGGTGCTATGCTGAAATTGAGGTTATATATGGGGTAACTAATTAACTAATTCCCTTACCCTGAATCCCATGGGTAAAAATGCAAATATAACATAATCCCGTTCCCTGAGCATGAGAGTACAAAGAAATGTTTTATAAAATAAATCTCAGTAAAGAAAAGTCACCTCTATCTCATTCAGATGACACTTTGGCAAAGCTGTCGGGAACTAATCATGCTATAAGAATTTGTGGGAAAAGAACTATTCACAGTCGATGATATTGTTGGAAACATAGCAAGACGAGAGGAGGAAAAGAAAAAAAAAAAAAAGGTGGGGGGGGGGGTAACATAGTAAGGTGGTGTTGGTATAATCACCCTCAGCCCAGGAGATAAATTCCGTTGAATAACGAAAGATAGAGGTCCAAGTATTGGAAAATTGTTCCTCCTTGGGAGCACAGTTTTTAGGCTGACTATGCGTTAGGGCTCACAGCATGTTAATTAGAGGCATTTACCCTTGTACTCACCATTGTGTCTTGTTGTGGGAGCGGGTGTAGTGGTAGGAGGCTGAGTTGGTGAGATAACTGTCTCTGTAGTGTCTTGCAAGGAGCTGTGAGCTCTTTGGTGGTAAATATAATAATCCTTAGGAAGCCAGTACTCATACTCTATACCCGAATTCTGCTCTGTAAAGAGGACCTACAACATAAGGCACAATACATAATTAGGATAAATCATATTTACACACAAGGGCTTGTAATTTACATAGTTACATAGTAGGTGAGGTTGAAAAAAGAAACAAGTCCATCAAGTCCAACCTATGTGTGATTATATGTCAGCATTACATTGTATATCCCTGTATGTTGCGGTCGTTCAGGTGCTTATCTAATAGTTGAAACTATCAATGCCCCCCGCTGAGATCACCGCCTGTGGAAGGGAATTCCACATCCTTGCCGCTCTTACAGTAAAGAACCCTCTACGTAGTTTAAAGGGGTTGTAAAGGTTCACGTTTTGCATTCTATGCATTAAGGTGATAAAACATCTGACAATGCCGGCCCCCCCAGCCCCCCGTTTTACTTACCTGACCCCTCGAAAGTCCCACGCTCGCTCCCGACATCCTCTTCGCCGCTCAGCCTGGCCGTTGATTGGCTAGAGTGGATGGATTGAAAGCAGCGCAGCCATTTGCTTGCTCTGCTGTCAATTACATCCAATGACGTGGTGCGCCGGGGGCGGGGCCGAGCGATACAGTCAGCGGCTATAGCCGCCGGCTGTATCACGGGAGCGCGCCCGCAAGAACTAAACACCATGCGAGAGAGCTCGCATGAAGGTGTTTAGTTCTTGCGGGGAGGAGCTGAGGCAGCCGCCATGGGACCCCAGAAGACCAGGTTCGGGGACACTGTGTGCAAAACGAGCTGCACAGGGGAGGTAAGTAGAACATGTTTGTTATTTAAAAAAAAAAACCTTTACAACCCCTTTAAGGTTAAACCTCTTTTCTTCTAATTTTTTCTAAAAGTCTTGTTAAACTCCCTTCTGCAGTGTGGTGAATATATAATACCATTCTATTGCTGGACAAGAATCTACTTCAGGCCATATTTAGACAGGACAAACCTGGGACAGTCATTTGCAACTGTAGCATCTTTCTAGATGCAGATTTTGCAATGCTACTTGCATAACAGACAGTAAACAAAAATTATGAGTGTCAAGCTGTATCCCCTGTGTCCTCTGCACTTTTAAACAGTAATTACGAATTGCGCATTCTAATTTCACAGCAATCTGATAAAGGTATTTGGAATATACTGCATACATTCACATTTATCGCAAAGTATTTCTCAATGCTACTGGTGACTGGGTATCTCATTAAACAGCCACACAGTACTGGGCCTCTATGATAATGGCACTCCTAGCAATTATAAAGGTCTGCTAAGGCTGCAGTTATAATCTTGGCAGCAAAAGAGAAGACGGTGGCACGTTGGTTTCTCTTGTTGCAACTGGTGTTACTCAAATTTTAATAAAATGATGTGATATTTTAATTTAAATGAAATAGCACATTGACAAATATGATTTCTGATTACAACATGCTTTTTTTTCTGTTTTATATCTGGTATATCTAATTTGGGGTCTTTTTAATGGCCCGCCAAAAATAATGGCATGATTCATATAGTAAAAGAGACTTTTAATTGGAAACATCCATCTGCACATCAGCAAATACTGTATAAACCTGCTCTGTTTTTCTGCTTATTTAGCCACCAAGATGCTCATTAATGTAATACTATACTTGGGGTTAAATGTAATGGCACCAAGCCCTACATATGCCAGTACTTTGAGCTTAGTAGAGTTATATTGTTATCTTGCTTTCCTTGGTCCAAAAATTTCACATAATTTTGAACAAACTACTGAAGCTGAATTGCATCCAATCCCAAATCTTTTTTTTAGAAATAAGAAAATATTGAAGCATGTGAACTAGTTTTTTTTTTAGAGGAGTTTAATGTTAAATGTTGAAACATCTTTCTATCTTGTTGGCTTAGGATTACTACTTCTATGTTTTCCTTATATGGGAAGGTCTTAAGCTTCAGTCACGTCCCTTGTGTAATTTCCCCATTTTTGCATGCCCACTGCCATTTATTTTTTTATCATTGTATTTCACGTACAGTTCTACGGATTTTCCTAGTGGCCATCTGTATATCAGGCAGCGGGTCAAGATAGCCAACTGTTCATATAAACATCTGCCATCTGTTCATAGAAAATTATTACAGGAAGAACCACCCAGAGAGTATACAAAATACACAGACACATTAGAAAAAAAATCCTGGAATTTACACGAAGTGTTGTAGACACTCTTTAGAATTCATTATTATTATTATACAGGATTTATATAGCGCCAAAAGGTTGCGCAGCGCTTAACAAAATGAAGGCATACATTACAGTTACGTTACAATTTGGTACAAAAAGGTATCAGCGTGCCCTGCTCGCTAGATCATGCCTTCACACAACAAATGTTGGCGTCTGCAACAAATTCATGTACTTATCAGAAACAGGTACATGAATTTGCTGCTTGGAGGAACAGTGGGGGTTGGCACTGAGGCTGGCGTGTCCATACTGGTCACTCCATCCTCAGTACAGGCTAATCCCCACCCCCAACCACCCGCCAAACAGCAGCATTACTAAGACATTGTCAGCTGTGAAGCCAACAGCATCATAATAGCCAGTGACCTAGGAGATTATTGTCATTGTTCAATTATAACCATATTAGGGTAGTGACATCACCAGAATCACGGCTCCTTTGTTTACATTCCGCTGTCGGTCAGGAAATCTCCCTGCTGAATGGGATGAGTCACTGGTTGCTAGGATGCCGATGACCACCGGCTTCTTAGTAACCGAGGAGCCCTATGTTGGAAGCTATCACATTCAGGAAATCTTCCCAGCACATACACACCCCACTCTGGGCACTGGTGTCTCTCTGTATTCCAGCTCAGCATTGGTCATAGTTACCACCAGCCTGCGTTTCTTCAAGTTGGCAGTGATTATTTTTTAATCTGTCCCAGCTGTAGCAACGTGCTTTTAAGGTGGCAGAAATAAAAACTACCTGAATCTGGTGCATGTGTTGGATCTCCCAACAAAACTGTACAGCTTTCCTGAATTGGGCAGAAGTCATTTTAAAGGGGCTATGCCACCAGAAAAGTGTTAGAACTGCTTTACTGATTTTCCAAAATGGTTTTTAATAAATAGCACGTTTATATGAGGTTGACCCTTTCTACAAGCTATACATATACAATTCACACAAACCATGACATGCAGATCCTCCTCTGTTGGTCCTGTTGCCTCAAAGCTCTCCTGATTGTCAGCAGAGCGTTTGTACTGGATCTTGGTTCCCGCCACATTGAAGATGCCAGGATAACTAATGGCCCAGTTGCCGTTGATCACATAGTGATAGTTCCTATTTCTCAGGGCTGTAAGAGAGAAACACTCAGGTAAGCACATAATACAAAATGTACATTCCACTGCTCACTTAACAAGACAACATAAGATGATGTCTGGCTCCAGAAAGTGCCTGACTAAGCAGTCTTACTACATTTATTAGGGCTTTTAATTTGTAGTTGCTGCAGTAATATGAAAAGTGGCAGTACATCATCCTTTTATTACCAACAATTAAGTAATACATTTAGAAATCATAAAACATGACAAAGAGCAGACCCTAAAATGTTTGCACCTGATGGATTTTTCAACGTGGCAATGCAATCAGGAATAATGTGAAGTGCAGTAACCCACGGCAACCAGATTTACCAAATATAATATTTCATCTTCTTCCTTTATCCCACATTGAGAAATGTACTGGGGGTCGTCAGAGGTCTTGTCAGTTCATATTTTTATCTTTTGGTTAAAGCGGGATTCCGTCCCTTAAAAAAAAATTTAAAAGTCAGCAGCTACAAACACTGTAGCTGCTGACTTTAAGTACTTACCTGTCCTGGGTGCCCGCGATGTCGGCCGCCCGAGGCCGACCCATTCCTCGGGTCCCGGCACCGCCATCCTAAGTAAGGGAAACAGGCAGTGGAGCCTTGCGGCTTCACTGCCAGTTTCCTACTGTGCACGTGTGAGCGGCGCAGCGATCTGTGAATGGCCCCGTGGTGTTCTGGGAACACACACAGTTCCCAGAAGGCAACGGGGCCGCTCACTGAGGAGCAGAGCACGCCGCGGAATAGGAAGAGGCAGATTAGGAAGACTGCCTAGCAAGAAGGGTTTAGATAAGTTTAAAAAAATTTTTTTTTCAAATTAATTTTTTTAGGATTTTTCATGCAATTTTTTTTTAGGGTGGCCCTCCACTTTATTAAGTCATCTGTAGGGCTCTCACATAGAGTTATTGGAATAAAGCATTCATGGCATCCCATGTAGGCTTCATGCACCCTGGGCATTTAGTCCTAGTGCATAAGGCTCTGGTGTTTAGGTGTGGGTAGAAAGCACAGGCGCACCATCCAGCGCGGCTACCGGCAACCTGATAGTTGCCGGTAGCCATGCGATAGCAAGAGATATTGGGACCTGCGGGGGGGAGGAAGGGGCTGTGAAGGACATTAGGCAGTTTGACAGCCAGCTGGGGAACATGCTGTCATATCTGCATTAAAAACAAAATAAAGTGGGCGTTGTATGATTAGTTGGCAGCTAGCACACGTTATTCGTGAATATACAACCTTTAATAGCCCATAAAACCAAAAATGGTAGTGCTTTGCGGTGATAAATGTACAAAAGAGTCTTATCAAGTAGTGAACAAATATAGTCCTGAAATATATATATAATTCTGTGATCTGATTGAAAGAAATCTTCTGTGTATTCAAAGTAATTCCAGTGCTGAGTGTGCTCTGCTGTGTTCAAATCATTCCCGATTTCTGGTGAAATCCCATACACTACAACACTCAAGCTGGCAGATCCCAGGCAAGCACTGGAAGTCAATCAGAGCTCTATTGCTTTGCTTAGTGCTGTCAGTCAACACATGGGAACAGGCTTGCAAGAGTGTAGAGTGATGACCTCATCAGTGTGCTTTTCTCCCTGCATTGTCTGGTCACAGGTTGGTGACCAAGCGGTAGGGGAAATTGAGGTCACCAACGTGATTGTGTTGTGTAAATCACAAGCCTGGCTGGACATAATTACAATTACTATGTGTTTCACATGTGTATTTCGATTTTAGCCTAGAGTTCAAATTTAAATCAGCCTAAAAATAAAGGCAATTCTATCATTTTTGTAAAGTACAGCCCGGAACTGAGCGTAGCATAAGTGCAGGGTTAGCATGACTGGGGTGGGGCTGTGAGGCGGAGTGGTAGGGGTTAACTAGTCAGTCAGTGGGGGGAGTTTGGGATACTTTTAGGGGGGTGGAGCTTAGGTGCAGTGGTCAGTTGGGGAGAAGAAGGTAGTGAGGAAAGGTGAATTTCGGCGGTGCAGGTTAGATAGTTAGTATGGGGGATGTGGAGCGCTTATTGCAGCAGCTGCGGGAGGAGACGGCGGCTAGGGGGACTGAATGGCTGCAATCCACCATGGCATCTCTGCTTCAGGGTCCCAGCCAGGCATCCGCTAGCACGCTCGCACAGCCCGCGGAACGGCCACGTGCTAGGAGGTCGCGACCTCCGGAGCGTTTTAGTCCCGCGGCCGATGGGGACAGAGGGAGGACTGGGGCCGGTGAGATGGAAGGGGAGCCGCCTGTAAAAAAGTCGTCGGCAGTGAGTCCACGGACACGGCGGGCACGGGGGGGAGCGCATCAGTGGGCCCTGCTCCCGCTCCTACAGCGGGGGAAGAGAGAAGGAGAACGGCGGCCTTGGCAGGCTCCCCACCTGGCTGGAAGGCGGCTCGGCGGGGGAGAGAGGTCGTGGCGGGCGACGGCTTGGCAGAGAAGGCGGCCGGGGCCTGTAATCCAGAGAGGAGAGGCCGCGGTAGGCCGGCGAATGGTGCGGGAGGATTCCGGGGGGACCATGTCGCTTCACGGTCCAGGAACACGGCGAGGCGGGTTTCACCAGCCCGGCCTGTAGCCCGGCGGGGAAGTGCCAGACCTCGTGCAGAGATGGAGCGAACGGCGCAGGGTGATGACGTCACGCCTGGGCGCTCGGCGGCAACGGGGAATCCAGACCAGTGGCCTAGGGAGAAGGATCAAGAGATGGCCGGGAGTTCCCAGGACAGCCTGTCCGAGGGCGAAGTTGATGAGCGGGATACAGCAGAAGGATGGGTGACGACGCATAGAACTGGAGGCACGGCTGGATGTCCGGTGCAACGGAGGCAGCCAGGTGAGTACATTGTGGTACCAATTTCTTCTGCTGTTAGTAAAGCTAGGCCCTCAAGGGGGGGGACAGTGGGGACAAGAGATGGGGAGGCTGGGGAGGGTCCCAGTGCGGGTGTCCAGTCCATGGGAGCAGCTGGGGAACAGGCTGGGGGGATGGTGCAGGTGTTATTAGCAGGTCTCAGGGAGGTGCTTGCGCGCTGTGAGGCTGGCGCACGGCCGGTGAGTGGCATTTCCCCTGTGGCTGCGTGGGCAGTGCCCGGCACCTTTACGGGTCAGGGAGCTGCGCTTGCGGCCCCAGGCCCGGTGGTGGCTCCGGGAGGTACAGTGTCGGTGGGGGGCACGAGTGTTGGGGGGATGGGGGTGGCCAGTACGGGGCCCCCAGCGGCAGCGCTGGTGGTGGCAGCCGCAGCGACCACAGTGGCCGGTAAAGGGTCGGCTGGTTTGGATGGGTTGCGTTTGGCGGATGCTGCCAAATGTGAAGTGTACGTTTGTTTTGAAGGGCCGTTGGGAGCGCACTTAAAAGCAGAGATTAAGGAGCGCATTTGGAAGGGGGAATACGTTGAAATTTTCTCTTTGTTGCCCTTGGAAAAGTTTAACCTGGACAAGGTTAAGCCGAATGAGAGCAAGAAAGAAGAAGAGGAGAAGAGGCGCTATCGTTTGATTCCACGTACGTTTGCAAATTGGTTGCAAGCGTTCGCGATTTTGGCGAGCGTGATTGGGGAAAAGGCGCCTGAAAATTGCTCACCGCTCTTCTGTTACCTCGATTCCATCGGGGAAGCACAAAGAGTGTATGGTGGGACTGCATGGCTGCGCTACGATGAGCAGTTCAGGCAGAGAAAAGCGGTTCGTCCTTCGATAAGATGGGATCACAAAGACATTAGTCTTTGGATGAAGCTGATGTCTTCTCCGAGGGGTTCTTTGCCGCCCTTTCAAGGGGGGGCCGGGGGTTCGGGGTTGTCTGGACAACCGGCCGGAGGGCGAGCGGGTTTCTGCTGGCAATTTAATGCGGGGACTTGCAAATTCGGAGCTAAGTGTCGGTTCCGACACGAGTGCTCCACATGTGGGGGCTCCCATTCGCAGTCCAGGTGCTTTAAACACGGACGTGGAAAGGGAGGGGATGTTGGAAAAAGGGAAGACGCCGGTGATGGTAGAAAGGATGGTTCCCTTTCTAAAGCGGTACCCTGATAGGGATGCGGCCCGGCTGTTGGAATTGGGTTTCAGGGAGGGGTTTCAATTGAATAGTCAGCTCAGGGCGGTTCCGCCTGCAGCTGAGAATTTGAAATCGGCAAAAGAACACGCTGAGGTAGTTACGAAAAAATTGTTAAAGGAGGTGGCGTTGGGCCAGATGGCCGGCCCGTTTAAGGCACCGCCGGTACCGGATTTGGTAATATCCCCGTTGGGAGTGGTGCCTAAGAAGGAGCCGAATCAGTTTCGGCTCATTCACCATTTGTCCCACCCTCGGGGGGGTCGGTTAATGATTCCATTGATCCTGACCTCTGCACGGTGTCGTATACGTCCTTTGATGAGGCAGTGGCATGGGTGCAGCGTTTGGGCCAGGGGGCCTTGCTGGCTAAGACGGATATTGAGGCGGCTTTTCGCCTCTTACCAGTTCACCCGAAGTGTTGCCGATTGTTGGGCTGTCGATGGCGGGGAGAGTATTTTGTAGATAGGTGTTTACCCATGGGGTGTGCTATTTCATGTTCGTTGTTTGAGCAGTTTAGTTCGTTTTTGGAATGGGCAGTGCGGGATGCATCCGGCCTGTCCTCTGTCCTACATTATTTAGATGATTTTTTGTGTATGGGGCCTGCAGGGAGCAAAGTTTGTGCATCTTTGCTGGGCACAATTCAACATGTGTTCGCCAATTTTGGGGTGCCGTTGGCTGCAGACAAAACGGAGGGTCCGGTCACCGAGTTGTGTTTTTTGGGGATTGTAATCGATACTGTGGCCATGGAGTGCCGGTTGCCACTAGATAAATTGGATGGTTTACGGCTGGAGGTGGCGGAGGCCATCAAGGGGAAGAAGATTCAGCTTCGTGGGTTGCAATCGCTGCTTGGGAAGCTGAATTTTGCCTGCAGGATTATGCCCATGGGGCGTGTCTTTTGCCGGCGTTTGGCGGCTGCCACGGCGGGGGTTCGGGCCCCACATCACTTTATCAGGTTGGGGTCGGAACTCAAGGAAGATTTGAGGGTTTGGGATTCTTTCCTGGCGTCCTATAATGGCTGTTCACTGTGGTTGGAAAAGGCTGTTTCCAATTTTGATATGGAATTATTTACGGATGCGGCTGGATCTGGTGGTTTTGGGGCCTTTTTTCAGGGTAGGTGGAGCGCCGGGGAGTGGCCGGAGCATTGGAAGGAGGAGGGCTTGGTGCGTAATTTAGCGGCTTTGGAGCTTTTTCCCATCGTGTTAGCACTAGAGCTATGGGGTGAGGAGTTCCGGAATAGGCGGGTAAGGTTTCATTGTGATAATATGGGGGTAGTGCAGGCCATTAATAACAACACCGCGTCGTCGCCACCGGTGGTGCGTTTGCTGCGTCATTTGGTGTTGCTTTGTTTAAAGAAGAACTGTTTTGTTACTGCTGTGCATGTTCCTGGGATTGAGAATACCGTAGCTGATGCATTATCTCGTTTCCAGTGGGACAGGTTTCGTCAACTGGTGCCGGAAGCAGACGTACAGGGGAGTCCTTGCCCAGAGGGTTTGTGGAACATCGTGTTACCACGGCGCAATTGTTGATTCGTAGGTCTGTCTCGGCGACTACTTGGCAAGCATACAGTAAGGTGTGGTTGGAATGGGAGGTGTTATTGCGGGAAGTAGGGGACGATGTTGTTAAGGCGAGCAAGGTGCAGCTACTCCTTTACTTTATAGGACGGAATTTTGAGCAGGGGGTATCGGCGTCCTATATGGCTCGCAAGTTGGCTGGTTTGGCGTTCATGTTCCAAATGGCGGGCAAGCGGGATATTACAAAAGATTTTATGGTACGACGTGCGATGCGCGGATATCGCGCTGGTCGAGCGGCTGCCGACACAAGACGCCCTGTTTCATTTGCCGTGTTAAGTGAAGTGGTGGCACAATTGGAAAATGTTTGTTTGTCGAGGTTTGAGTGTGTGTTGTTCAGGGCGGTATTTATATTGGCCTTTTTCGGGGCGTTTAGGATTGGTGAAATGGTGAGTAAGAATAAGAGGGGGGAAGGCGGTTTGGCTGTACAAGATGTATGGGTGCAGGGAGAAGCTTTAAGTGTATTCATCAAGAAGTCAAAGACGGATCAATTGGGAAAGGGGGCATGGGTGGAGTTGCGGTCGGTCCCAGGTTCCCCCTTGTGTCCGGTGACGGCTGTGGGGGAATTCTGTAGAGTTAGGCCTGCCGGGGGAGGGACATTCTTTCGTCATGAGGACGGTTCAGCCCTGTCCCGTTTTCAGTTTCAGGCTGTGCTTAGACAATGTTTAAGGGGGAGTGGGCGAAAAGCGGAAGAGTATTCTTCCCATTCGTTCCGCATTGGGGCGGCTACCGAAGCGGTTCGTTGGGGTTTGGATGAACAGGTGGTGCAGCGGATTGGGCGTTGGGAATCAGCACGTTTTAAGCTTTATGTTCGCCCTAACTTGTTGTAGAATGGGGGGGGGGAGGTTGTTGTTTCTGTTTTTTGGGAATTGTGTTATGGAGGGAGCGTTATAATTGATTTGCTATATTTCTCTTTGTTTTGTTTCTTGTCTTTCAGGAGCAACAACCTGCCTGGTGTGGATATTTGGACACTCTTATGTTTATTGGGGTGCCAGAAGGGCAGATGTCAGAAAGGACGGCAGGTTGTTGGGTTTGTCAGGGGAGGAAGGGATGGTGCGGTGGATTGGTTTTCCATGTTGTGGTCTAGGGTTGTTCCGGAAATGCACAGGTTTGCTAGTCTTGACCGCCCTCCGGATGTAGTGGTATTACATGTGGGGGGCAATGATCTGGGCGTGAGGTGTGCTCGGGAATTGATTAGGGATATAAAGTTTGATCTTCTGCGGCTGCAGTCCAGTTTTCCTGATACTATATTTGTGTGGTCAGATATGGTGGCCAGGACAGCTTGGCGGTTGGCGCGCTCTGTGGCAGGATTGAATAGAGCGCGAGTAAAAGTTAATAAAGCGGTAGCAAAATTTTTTGTAAGGAATGGGGGTTTGGCTGTTCGGCACAGGGATTTGGAGGAGGAGACATGGCGTTTTCTGCGCTCGGATGGGGTGCATTTGAATGCGATTGGCATTGATTTGTGGCAGTTGGGATTACAAGATGGTGTGCAGCGAGCAGTTAGAGTTTGGAGGGCGACGCACACGTAAGGTTGTCACGTGTGTGTCCCGTGGCAGTAGGTATTGGGGGTCTTTGAAGGCGGTGATGAGAATAATTGAGGTTTAAAATGGGGGTTGGGCTCATACGGATGTATGGGCGACCTTTCCCAGAAAAAATGGCAACATTGGTGGTATAAAAGTTGTATCTGGAAGGAATAATGTGCTTGCCCCTGAGCTTGCGTAATGCACGGCGTGGGGCCTTACATGGGGATACCGATGCAACGAGTTGGGAAAAGTTAGAGTTGGCCTTCAAAGACCTCCAGGAAAAAGAAAGTTGTTATACTGTATAGTTGGTTTAATGTTATTTAAAAAATGTATTTATAAGCATTTAAGTTATATGTTGAAGAATGTTGATATTTGGTATTTTTGTTATAATAAAAGGCTGCTATGGCCATTCGATTTCAAAGAGAAGTTGTGTCGTCTGGTCATTGGGTAAGAAATAGGTAGTGTATAAGTTTGGGTTAATTAAGGGAGCCTCACTATATGCCACATCCCAGAGTCATGTGTAAACTGTTATAATAAAAGTGTTGGATTTAACCAACATTAACAGTTTGCCATGATTTATTTTTGTCTTGGCAGCAAAGTTATTGCCACATAGGAACCTTTGCTCGATGGATATTCAATCACTTGTTCATTAACACAGAGTTATGATTGGGAGGCTTGTGTCAGATCATTTATAATTCTACGTGCCAGCCTTTCTTTAGAAAACAGGAACACAAATAGCTCCATCGCCTTCCCTGGGGCGCTCTTGTTTCTTGTTTTGGAGACAACAAACTAGAAGTCTCATCTGCTTCAGTTTCTAAATAACAAGGATTTATTTTAAGTAGTTCTTTCATCTAAAAAGTTTTAAGCAGCTCAATTTTAGCAATTGCAAGCCTTTGAATTGTGTATTTTAATACTGAATTGTGTATTTTAATACTGAGAAAAGGCATAGATCATACAGGAAACAGTTCTATGGAAACAAGTCAACAAAACAGATTAAAATGTCAACACATGGCTGTTCTATAATGACGGACACTGTTTTCCTTTACCTTCGGCCAGTTGGTGTAGCCTTTCGATAGAAAATACACCATGGACGGTATAAAAGTAATCCTATATTTACAGTCTTCTGGAGAATCAAACTTTTATTTCCCACCGTAGGTGCAAAATAATGACATGTCACATTTACATATAAATATTCTCCCTCTATTCAGATCTGATTGACAAAACAGACAAGACTTTTTCCAGGAACTAGCAATATGCATATTCTACAGTATATGTAGATATCTAGTAGACCAATGGGGCAAAACATTTATAAATTACATAAAATTACAAAGAGGTCTTATTTTACTGTGTGCAGATAATACCTGCCGACAGCTACATATTAAATGTGGTTTCTAACTATGAAAAGTGGATTCCTACCCCTCCACATAGTTATTTGAAAATTTTGAATCTGGGGTCTACTTTGAAAAGACAGTGAAAACGCCATCTAAAATATCTAGTAGTAGTTAGTAACATTCAACTGGACTTCTGTAATGTTGAGGAAGTCTCGTTATCCAAGTCACTTCTTCAGATCTAGAACTGAGAAATTACTTGTCCCCCATCTTACTCTCTGTGCACTGTAGGGCTCCATACAGATTTCCATGATGTACAGTCTGCAAGCAAACAACTTCTCCTATGCTCTCAATTTAGACGACTCATAGTGCTCTGTGAAACCAGTGTCATGGTTACACTCGTATTAAATGTTTATATGTAAATAATAATAATTAATTATAATAAATAATAAGTAAAGATTTTATACATTATTTACATTAGTCACATTCGACTGGATTATTTCTGTAATGAGATGCAACTTGTCTGTCCATCTTTCTGTAACTGTTTTGTATAGCTTTGTACAGATCTCCAAGAGAGACAGTCAGCAAGCAAACAGCTTCCGCTGTGCCCTAAGTTTAGAAAGCTCATAGAGAGGAATGTACTAAGACCAGAGCAGCCGTGTATGGCAACCAATCAGCTACTAGCTTTCATTTTCAAAGCTTAAAGTAGAATTAATGGCATTTTTTTTATTTTTGGATAGAGTAAGGGAGGGTTATAACCTGTGTCAGTTTTTTTGACATCACGTCCCATTGGAGAGATTTCCATTCGCTTCACAGCCAAAACAGCAAATGTGAAGGTCTGGGAAATCCCTGGCAGTCACCAGAACTAGTGTCCCCATAGCAAGATATCCCCTATATTCCTGTTCTGATGAACACTCAAACTGTGCATTTTCTTTAACCACTTGCCGACTGCACTATAGCCGAAAGTTGGCTACAGCACGGTCATCCAGTTCTGGGAGGGCATCTATTGACGTTCTCCCAGAACCCCTGTCCCCGTGTGCCCTTGGGACATGTATTTGTGTGCACTCTGTGATTGCTGTAAACAGCCAATCACAGTGGCCCTTTACCATGTGATGAGCTGTGTCTGATCACTGCTCATCACATGTACACAAATGCCGCTTATCGGCATTTCCTTTCCTCAGAGCTGTTATTGTGTGAGGAAAGGAAAGCCGATAACCAGCTATACTGTGACAGTGGGAATTTACACTGATAATCAGGATACTGATCATCATTGCCCCGATTATCAGTGCAACATATCAGTGCCCATCAGTGCAATCTCATTAGTGCCCATCTGTGCAGCCTCATTAGTGCCCATCTGTGCAGCCTCATTAGTGCCCATTTGTGCAGCCTCATCAGCGCATATCAGTGCCCGTCAGTGCAGCCTCATCAGCGCACATCAGTGAAGAAGAAAAATTACTTATTTACAAAATGTTATAACAGAAACGAAGAAATCGTTTTTTTCCAACACTTTTGGTCTTTTTTCATTTGTTTAACAAAAAATAAAAAACCCAACAGTGATTGAATACCACCCAAAAAAAGCTCTCTCCAAAAAAATTATAAACATTTAATTTGGTTACAGTGTTTCATGACCACGCAATTGTCATTCAAAGTGTGACAGCGCTGAAAGCTAAAAATTGGTCTGGGCAGAAAGGGGTAAAAGTATCCAGTAGACAGGTGGTTAACTTTCA
Source organism: Lithobates septentrionalis (assembly GCA_037952835.1). Lineage (NCBI taxonomy): Eukaryota > Metazoa > Chordata > Amphibia > Anura > Ranidae > Lithobates > Lithobates septentrionalis. The sequence continues at coordinate 2,929,385 of JBBDGP010002445.1, forward strand.
TTTTTGGTGTGAAGGGTCACCAGGACAAACAGAGAGGACAAATTTACCTAACAGGGACACAGACAGCAATAAAAATCTGATAGGGGTTCAAATTCCTCTCCACACGATCTAAGACAAAAAAATGTATTTCAACTGAACAGGCTAAAGCTAGAAGCTGATTTACTATGCACAGTTTTAAATGCTCCCTTGTGTGCTCTGGGACACCAGTGTCATAGGGACACTCTGAATGAAATATATTTATGTAAAATAAATATTTTTTACATATAACAAATATTTTAAATATCAGTCTATAAAACGTAGAAAATCCATTACAGCTTCTTTTTAATGAGAAAAAGGTGAAAACTTCCTTCAATCAAATGCCATACAATAGGTCACGTGCCCATTTGAGACCATAAAATACGATAACTTGAAGGATCTATTCTGAATTCTGAACCGACTTCAGACTTTCAAGTTACAGAAATAGTCACATGTGTATGATACAGACATTCATAATTTGCCACCAAAAAAAAACAACTAAACCTCTAATGGAAAAATTATAGTAAATGGAACAATTCCAGTCCAATGATGGGGCAATGACCGGGCTGTACATCTAATGCATGTCAGTTAGAAAACCATGCTCCCAACTCATACATAGCATTCAACACATATGAAAGCAGAGAACAGACATCATTCCAAGAGGTGAATAGTAGCCTGAGAAGACATACAACAGCCTGCTGTATCCATAGAGCTGATTCCTGGGCAAGATGTTACCTGTCTGCCTCATGAGGCCAATGAACAGATAAGAATATGTTCAACTAAAAGCCAGAGGGCTTTTAAAGGCTTCCTAATGAGATGCTGCACATGAGATTATATACAAGCTTATGCTGATAATTTCAGGAAAGTAGCTAATTCTTTTTCCATGACATAAATCTGAAATAGAATTATATGTACCCAGTGCTGCGTCCACGTTGGAATAATATAATGACACCTGTGTCCCTGTACTGAAAGAGTTCTGAGAACTTCATTTCACAAAGAGACATGTTATGACAATATAATTCCTTAGAATTTACTGTAGTGTCAGGATCACACTTTCCACCCACATGCTGTCGCACCATTCTCCACTATGAATCTGAAATATTTTACTGTCAGGGATGGATGAAATTGTAAGTATATGTAAAGCCAAACATCTTTATTTTTTTACATTTTGGATAGAGTAAGAACTGCGTAAAAGCAAGTCAAGCTTTTCTTATGCCATCTGTATCCCACTGGATAGATTTTCCTTTACTTCTCGTAATTTAGACACAACAGAAGGTAGAAGGAAATCTCTTCAAAATGAGGAAAATCCCAACTTAGTTGTCACTGGAACAAGTGCCCCCATTGGAAGGTTTCCCTTGTATTGCTCTTCTGGCACAAAAGGTACATTTTTTGAATTTTGAATTTTTCTCTTCAAATTCTTTCATGGTGACAATTGTCACCAGGAGGGATAAAGATGACAGTCTTTCTTAACCCAGGTTCCATAGAAACCTAGAGTTCCTCCAGAGGTTGTCAGGGGTTCTTTGAGCAACGGGCAATTCTGGTCTCTCCGGTAAGTAACCAGGAACACCAATGATCTCCTTAGCCATCTGTATGACGGATTCTTCCCAACGACAAGAAAAATAAAGTAGCATTCTTCCCACTGACCATCACAATAATGTTCTGTGAGCTGTAGCTATAGTAATTATTAGTAGGGATTCCCCGAGCCTGGAATGTTATTGCAAGGGTTCATCAATTAGAGGTTGAGAAAGCCTAGCGATGGTGTATCTCTTCAGCGGGGACCCAGACAACAACAAAAAACAAGAAGCAATGAATCTTACATTATCAATATCATAATATATATGAAGATCAGTCCATTTGGAGGAGCTCATTAGCTCTGTTTGACTACTCTCAGGAAGCAAGGTACCTCTAGCTGGAGGACCCATAGTCCAGAAAGTAAGAAATGCAACAATGATGTCAGAGCAAGAGCAATAGCAAACAAATCCAAAAAAATCTTTAAAAACAGTAGTAAACTTTGGGAAAGATAATATAATGCAAGGTAATAATAAAATGCAAGGTATTATTATAATGAGCTAGTATTCATTGCATATTAGCTCATTATGAAAGACCTACCTTGAAACGAAGCCCTCCAGCGGTGAACTGTCACCACTGATAGGGCTTCCATCTTCACCCGATCTTCCTTCCGGGTTCGTGGTGCTCTGGACGCTTGAATGGCCGAGCGGCAATGATGTCACTCCCACACATGTGTGCGGGAATATTGGCCATGGCACAGAGCTCTGAAGGATGGGCATGAGTATGTCATTCCTTCAGAGTGTATGCACCAGGGACATAACGAAAAGAAACAGGATGGACTACAAGCAAAAGGAAAGGATTGGGATAATTTTACACAAATCATCAGTAAGGTGTTTATAAATGATTTATATGGGGGAAAATTATTAGGGTGAATTTACTAGCACTTTGTTTTTATTGTGATCAAGCGAAACAGCCATTGTGTGTCAGGGACTTTTAGTACTCCCCCTTATCAAGAAGTCTAAATGACGGTGTAGAGATATGATGCTTTTTGAAAATTTACTGGAGATACCATTGGCTTGATTTAATAAAGGCAAAATGGCTGTTGGCTTTTCATGGGAAGTCACACTTTGCAGGGGAACTTTCCCCAGAACTTGGTGATTGCGGTGACAGATTTTCTAAAGCAGGCTTCTCTAAAGGTTTTCTCAACCCTTTAACCTCAAAGAAACACTAGAAATAAATTCTCAGGTCTCAGGGAACCCCTTCTAAAATTAGTCCACTGAGGGTTGCCCCTTACATTGGTGGTCAGTGGGAAAGCTCCAATTACAGCGGTGGTCAGGATGCAACTATAATAAAATATGGCGTCTTGCTGCTGGCTCTTCCAAGTGGCACTAACCCTGGAACTGTGCAGGCACCATCAAATGGGAGGTCGATTAGCCACAGCTCAAGGAACACCCTAGAAACCTCTGGAGGAACCCTAGGGTTCCATGAACCTCGGTTGAGAATGGCTGGTCTAAAGGCTTATGCTGTGTACACACGGGCGGACTTTTCGACCGAACTCGTACGCCGGAACGAATCTGTTGGACAATCCGACCGTGTGTGGGTTTCATCGGACTTCCGATGGACCTTTTCGGTCGAAAATCAGACGAACTTTAGATTTGAAACATGTTTCAAATCTTGAAACATGTTTCAAATCCTTCCGACAGATTCGAGTCCGGTCGAAAAATCCATTCGTCTGTATGCTAGTCCAATGGATGAAAACCGACGCTAGGGCAGCTATTGGCTACTGGCTATCAACCTCCTTATTTTAGTCCGGTCGTACATCATCACGTACAAATCTGTCGGACTTTGGTGTGATCGTGAGTAGCCAAGTCCGTTCATTCGAAAGTCTGTCGGAAGTCCGTCAAAAGTCCGTCAAAAGTCTGTCGGAAAGACCGTTGAACCTTTGATGCCGAAAAGTCCGCCCATGTGTACACGGCATTAGGCTTTAGAGAGGTCATCCTGATCTCATCAGTCACTATCCAGGAATGTCTTTTCACACATTACTGACTAGTTACTCATTAGGTAGTGAACACAGGATTAAGGTGACGACTGTCTGTAATGCCTGAACCTTTAAACAAATAAGTCAGCAAGGGCAAGTCCATATTTTTTACTTCACTTGTTCAGCTTTTTGTCAAACACACAGCTTTATACACAAGAACCAGTGTTTCTATAAAAGCTTGATGATGTGTACCTGCCCTACTGCCTGGACAGACACCTGGAAAATTCCCTAACAACCTGCACTTACCCAGATAATTATTGCTCTTGTCAGTCACCCTGATATTAGTGGCACCCGCAGGAATCATGGTCACTTCATTATATCCAAATAGCCCTAGAAATGACAATAATGAGAGAAAGTGAGTCTGGACACAGTATTACATTTTATTTAGCAAAACCAAACATTACAATTTCCCCTCCAGGCAAGTCCTTTCCTTGACTGGCGTGTCCTATACAGGCTCGCTCGCTGCCCTGGTACAAAGTTTAAAAAAAAGGGAGGTGTACACACTGACGTGTTTATTTGCTCTAGTAGTTATATTTATACATGAATGTGAAGAATTCCATTTACTAACACTGGGAAGAAACGTGATTGTTCTCAGCTGTTTCCAGTGTGGCATAGCAAGCCAAGCTTCTTCACGCACGTACACCTGCTTATTTACATTGCACTTTATCTCTCAGAGGTAGCAAGGACAGTATGCTGGACTACTGGCAAAATGCAGCTATGTGTTTTAAAGTGTTACTAAGCCCAGGACCCTGCATTTACTATATCTGGTCTCCCACAGTACATGGAAATGCAATTTTTCTTAAAAATAAAAACTGCTAATCAGCAGTATAAAACAGTCTTGTGACTTCTATCAATGTCTGGTTAAAACTTGTAGGAGGAGTTTTCATTCTACTCTGACTGTGCTAGGAGGATGTAAGACCTCTGACCTTCTGTCTGGACAGTGCTGATTGGTCCTGTGCCGATCACATGCACCCTCCCAAGAAAAAGAAATACACTCTAGCAATACACACCAAACTGAGTATGTACAGAGTAACGCCAAAGGCACTGTCTTATCAGGAGATAGATTGGGGACAGTGGAAGAAGGGGCGGATCTGAGAAGACAGGATCAAACAGCCTTTTTACACAATGCTGAGAATTAACCCCTTAGGTTCCACAGTAAGTATAACCATACCTCCCAACTTTTTGAGATGGGAATGAGGGACACCTATCAGCAAAAGTATGCAGGCATAGGACATACCCCTTGCCACGCCCCTTTGAAAGAGAATTGTACAAAAAAACAAGATTTTTTACCACTACTATTCCTTTATATTGGCTTTTGGAATTTACAAATGCAGCAATTTAGAAATCAGATGAAAGGTTTAGCTCTGGGAAACACTTTTTGATAGATAAAAAGTGCATTTTATATACATCTATATAGATATGACAAAATGAGGGACAAATGAGGAGGAATGAGGGACAGAGGGACATTACTCCAAATCAGGGACAGTCCCTCGAAATCAGGGACAGTTGGGAGCTATGGTATAACAAGCTTGCTTTACTGCATATACAGACTGATTTTACTGTTGTGGGTTAATTAACACTTTAAGCAAGTGTTTTATTCTTTAACCACTTGCCGACCATCCGCCGCAGTAGTACTGCGGCAGAATGGCACGGCTGGGCGAAACGACGTTATACAACGTCGCTTTGCCCTGTGGCCACTAGGAGGTGCGTGCGCGCCGCCTGCTCGCCCACGGAGCCGATGCAAGTACCCGGCAGATGCGATCACCGCTGGGCAACCCGCGATTGTTGGAGGCACACAGAGAAACGGGATCTGTGTGTATAAACACACAGTTTCCGCTTCTCTGAGGGGAGAACAGACAGATCGTCTGTTCATACACAGTATGAACAGCGATCTGTCATCTCCCCTGCACAGTCCCCTCCCCCCTTCAGTTAGAACACACGATAGGGAACACATTAACCCCTTGATTGCCCCTAGTGGTTAACCCCTTCACTGCCAGTGACATTTTTACAGTAATCAATGCATTTTCATAGCACTAATCGCTGTAAAAATGCCAATGGTCCCAAAAAATGTGTCAAAATTGTCCAACATGTCCGCCATAATGTCGCAGTCCCAATAAAAATCTCTGATCGCCGCCATTACCAGTAAAAAAATAAAAATAAAAATGCCATAAAACTATGCCCTATTATGTAGATGCTATAACTGTTGCGCAAACCAATCAATGTACGCTTATTGTGATTTTTTTACCAAAAATATGTAGAATACATATCGGTCTAAACTGAGGAAAAAAATTGTTTCTTTATATATTTTTGGGGGATATTTATTATAGCAAAAAGTACAAAAAATATTGCGTTTTTTTCAAAATGGTCGCACTTTTTTTTGTTTATAGCGCAAAAAATAAAAACCGCAGAGGTGATCAAATACCACCAAAAGAAAGCTCTATTTGTGGGGAAAAAAGGATGTCAATTTTGTTTGGGTGCAAGGTTGCACGACCGCGCAATTGTCAGTTAAAGTGACGCAGTGCCGAATCGCAAAAAGTGCTCTGGTCAGGAAGGAGGTAAAATCTTCCGGGGCTGAAGCGGTTAAGCAAAACTAAATGTAGAGCAGTTGTATAGAAATTTTAAAGCTGAATTCCAGGTAGGATCTTAATTATATACATACACTAATGCAGTTTTGGACCAATGTAAGTATGCATATGTCATATCTGATGGAGGGCTGTGGAAGCTGACAATCACTGTAGTAGAGGTCATTACTACAGAATAGCTGGAAATCTTCCAGGTCCTGTGCCGAGCGCCTGGCTCACTGCATACTGACCACAGAGAGTCACTTGCTTGGCACCTCCACTATTCACAGAACATCTTGTATTTTTTATGAATACAAGGCCTTCTCTAATTGGATAAGGTGGAGATTGTGACATCACCTCCCCTGCTCTCCACTTCATCCAATCTGAGGATGCTTGGTATTCATTAAAAAATACACAATTTTCTGTGCTGAGCTAGCAATTTCCTGCAGTTAGTATGCAGTGGGCAGCTGCTCGATGCAGGACCTGGAAGCTCACAGTGATCTGTTCTGCTTCAAATGCAGCTTTATGCATTGATGTGCAGCCTTAGACCAAGTCTGTCTGGACAATATGATATGACAACCAGTACATCTAAAGAGTGGGGTGATTCCTGGCCACTCCTATGCTTCTGCATAGACGCCGAGGAGTGTCCGTGCAAGGCGGTCACATGTGGGTGGGCTTAAGTCCTCTAGGTCCACCCTCAGTGTGCACCGCTGCCTGACCTGGCATACACCAGGAGAATCGTGATGCCACAGGTGTGCTGAATGGGGAGGGGGGGTGAATGGAGCCACAGGTGTGCTGAATGGGGAGGGGTGAATGGAGCCACAGGTGTGCTTAATGAGGGGGGTGAATGGAGCCACAGGTGTGCTAAATGGGGAGGGAGGGGGGGCAGGGGTGAATGGAGCCACAGGTGTGTTGAATGAGGGGGGGGGTGAATGGAGCCACAGGTGTGCTGAATGGGGAGGGGGGGTGAATGGAGCCACAGGTGTGCTGAATGGGGAGGGGGGGTGAATGGAGCCACAGGTGTGCTGAATGAGGGGGGGTGAATGGAGCCACAGGTGTGCTGAATGAGGGGGGGTGAATGGAGCCACAGGTGTGCTGAATGAGGGGGGGGGGGGTGAATGGAGCCACAGGTGTGTTGAATAGGGAGAGGGGGAGAACATGATCATTGTAGAACAGACTACCACAGTCATTGTCAACTTTCAAAGCAGCCCCTCATGTATGAGATGTGTGTATGTACATTAGTCCAAGTTGATCCAACGTAAGTGTAGTGCTACTCCCCGCAGTAGTCGCTGGACTTTGAGTCCCCCTATTCCTGCACAGCTAGGCAACACACAATTTCAACTCTAATCCGGACACCACAAATCAGTCCATGGGCTTGTTTTTGTTGTTTTATTGGGGGATTATGGGATGCCCAACTTGACTTGAAGTACAACAGATGAGGACAAACGTCGTTCCCTATGTACAGAAAATGAAGATCCTGGACTGTACTCTCTCCAGAATAATTGCAGTCTCTATGAATCAGTGGCAATGTTCTTTACGAACCAGGAGCTCTCTGTCCCCTTTAGTGAAATAACACAAAGTTCCAAACTGTATGCAGGAGTAGGGATGAACATCGGCTGTTCGCCAGTTCGCCTAACAGCGAACAATTTGGGCAAATTCGAAAGCCGCAGAACACCCTTTAAAAGTCTATGGGAGAAATCAAAAGTGCTAATTTTAAAGGCTTATATGCATGGTATTGTCATAAAATTTGTTTGGGGACCTGGGTCCTGCCCCAGGGGACATGGATCAAAGTTTTAAAAACGGCAGCTTTTTCAGGAGAAGTGATTTTAATAATGCTTAAAGTGAAACAATAAAAGTGTAATATTCCTTTAAATTTCGTACCTAGGGGGTATGTATAGTATGCCTGTAAAGGGGCGCATGTTTCCCGTGTTTAGAACAGTCTGACAGCAAAATGACATTTCAAAGGAAAAAAAGTCATTTAAAACTACTCGCGGCTTTTAATGAATTGTCGGTCCGACAATACACATAAAAGTTTATTGATAAAAACAGCATGGGATTTCCCCACAGGGGAACCCCGAACCAAAATTTAAAAAAAAATGGCGTGGTGGTCCCCCTAAATTCCATAACAGGCCCTTCAGTTCTGGTATGGATATTAAGGGCAACCCCGCGCCAACATTTTTTTAAAAACATGGCGTGGGGGTCCCCCTCAAAATCCATACCAGACCCTTCAGGTGTGTTAGAACAAATTTTTTGCCTGTTCGCATGTTCTGGTGCAAACCGAACAGGGGGGTGTTCGGCTCATCCCTATGCAGGAGTATCGTGTCTCCTCAGTAGAACCTCACACAGTTCTGACACGTGCAGATACCCACCTGGCTGCTTTAAGGAATGCCCCAGGGCAAGGATTTGGATTTAGCTGAATGCTGTCCCTGTGAAAGCATGCTAGGTCTGGCAGTCTTTCCCCTTGTAAACCCTGGGGTGGCCCCTTCTTGTTGCTGACCCGGAAGTGATGTGTATGATGTCACTTTTTTGGACTTTTGTTGAGCTGGGTGATGCCAACAGGGCCACCCATGGCTTGAATCTTGACTGACTCAACAGGAATCAGCCAAAATTCAATCCGAATATGGCCAGTTTAATACACAAGTAAAGTCCAGCTGCTCCAACAGAAGGGTAGGTATGGGAAAACAAGCAGCTGGCTGGTTGGTCTAGTCATTGCTTGCATTTTTCCTTTACTCCTGTTCTCAAACTTGTTTCCCATTATTCTTCTCTATAGCACATATTTTCTTTTCCAATTACACCACATTGCATTGTCTAGCATTTTGATACCAAACTATTGTAGACATTTCCCCCTTCTTATTCCTATTTGAGTCAGGGGGTTGATTTAGTAAAGGCAAAATAGGCTATTTACTTTTCAAGTGAAATTTCCCCAGAGCTTTAGTGAGTACGGTGAAGCTCTGCTGACTTGATCATTCCATCATGTTCAGACATAATGCTGCTTTCCTTGCACGTGATTAGATGTTCTTAGCAATGTGACTTTTCATTTTATTCACTAACCTGTAGAAGACTTCAATCGCAAAGTGAACAGCCTATTTGCCTTTAGTAAATCAACCCCAAGGAGCGTTTCTCACAATACCTACTGATGGTAAGGGAATGCAGCCATGATTGTGAACCAGACATGCACTACAGTATAGATAAAGCTCATGTCACACCAGGTTATTAGACTGACAGCCAGAGGAGTGACTGACATTACAAAGATGTACTGTACAAAGTGATCTATTATGACAATGTCTGGGCGAGCAGACACAATAGACTGATCTATTTCATGTGCTATTCTCTGCAGATACAATTAGATTATGGAGCTACAGTATGTGTCATATCTCAAGCCCAGCCCTGCATTCTAGTCTTGCAGTATGGCCTAAGCCAAGTGTAGTGTGACAGTTACCAGAGGCTGGGTACTTTGTAGTATAGACATTGTGGTGGTGTCGGCATGATACATTTCTTCCTCCGCAGACTCCACAGATATCCATCTTCTCATTTGATCCCAAGATGGAATCACAACCCACTTTCTGCAAAAAAAAGGTGAAAAATGTTCTTTGAATTTATTGGTTTGGTTTAAGTTCCCACAACAAAAACAATTTTGGATCACTTTAGTACGCTATGCTACCACACACCTAGCATATTATTTGTCCTGAACTGCTGAATGGGCAACTTTTGGCCTGATAGACATTCCAGGAAATGAGGTGGACTCTGTCTGACTTTCTGCAACATCTATGCATATATAGGAAGTTCACAGTATGCAGTGAAATCAAAGTAATACATTTCAGTACAAGGGATGAACCTGTACAACTGTGCCAGTGGTCTCCAAACTGCAGCCAAGGGGCCAGATGTGGCCCTTTGCTTGCCTTTATCAAGCCCTTGGGACACTATTCCTCCCACTAAAAAAAGGCACTATTCCTTTTAAGCCAACAATGCGGTAGGATTCCTGTCACTGATACCAACAATAGGGTATTATTCTAATCACTCACCCCAACAATGGGGCACTATTTTTCCCACTGACACCAACTGCAGGGCCCTATGCTTCCAAATGACACCAACAATGGGGCACTAGTCCTCCTTATGACACCAATGATGGGGCACTATTTCTTTCCCTAATACCAATAATGGGGCAATATTACTCCAACTAATACCAATGACGGGGCATGCTTTACTCCCATTGATGCTAGGGCATTTTCTACTCCCACTGGCCACAGTCCGGCCCATGAGTCTTAAGGACAGTAAACTGGCCTTTTGTTCCCAAAGTTTGAAGACCCCTGAATACAAGACAAGACTGTACAAGACTGAAGGGAAGGCTGGAGTTCAGCTTTGACATCTAATATCTGAACCACAAAAGGTGGACTTGTTACTTTTTCAAATATTTTCCTCTACCTTTGCAGCAACAGGTGAAAATTAATTAAAATATAACAAGTTTAAATAAAGAATAGACCAGCCTTTCTCAACCCATATACCCCCTGAGGAACCCTTGAAATAAAATGTCACATTCTCAGGGAACCCCTGCTAAAAAGAATGATACCTACGGGTCATGGCACATTAGCATGTTCAATAATTTGAACAAAGTTTTAAATAAAATAATTAAGTGTACCTAGCATACTTGACGCCCAGGGCAGATATTTTTGTTATCAGCCCTTTGCAAAATTATTTTTAGTAATATTGTTAAAAAAAGAACTGCAGAACAGAGATGCAGAAATGAAATAATACTTATATAAATTGTGGTCAAATTAGCAAGAAATTCCGGAAACACGATTTCTTCTTCTTAAATCCTTATTGAGCACTAACAGCAGTGCGACATCTAAAATGCTAACATGTTTCGGCCGAAGCCTTCCTCATAGCAGGAATGCATAGATGCTATGAGGAAGGCTTCGGCCGAAACATGTTAGCATTTTGGATGTCGCACTGCTGTTAGTGCTCAATAAAGATTTAAGAAGAAGCAATCGTGTTTCTTGAATTTCTTGCTATTTTGATGTTCATGGGACACACAGCCTGAGCACCGTTATTCGGCTCATTATTCTTCAGTCATACGGTAGAGCTTGGGTGCATTTTTTCTACATTGTATAAATTGTGATGTCCTCCAATATTAATGGTTGGTATAGTAGTGAGCAGTTACGTGGTTAGTGGAAAATTGCCCCATTGCAATTGTGGTTAGCGTAGATGGGAGCATTCGTCAATGAATTCTTTACCTATCAGGATATCATTAGGTGTTATATCCCACCTCAGCCTTCTTTTTTACTATACCCGCTGAGATGTATTTTTCTAAGTAGATGGAAGATCAACAAACAATTGCTCATTGCTGAAGGAACCCCTAGCAACCTCAGGAGGAACGCTAGAGTACCATCAAACCCTGGTTGAGAAACACTGCCTTAGACCCTTCAATATACCTAAGCATTTCAAGAAGCTTTTTATTTCCTTCTGCTGTCCTTTGAGAGCTATAGTTTGATAAATGAGTATGCTACCTGTTAAAAAATATACAATCTCTTCAGATCTGTATGTTACTATGGTAAGCTTAAAAATTGGCCAACAGGTACAAACAAGGTGCATGGAGATCGAACACCTTCATTTATACTATACTAGAAAACACTGCGGTCACTCAACCCTGCCTCTCTCAACTTGCCAATATTTCATCCTTGTAAAGAAAATATTTCTTCTAGCACCTGTAATAAATCATTCACCGCTTCAGTAAGAAATGTGGATGATGTATTAGGGTTATACGGATTAGCAGAAACAGATGTGAAGGTTTGACCTAGTAAATAAAATGCGGTTGGCATATAAGGTGAGGGATGTACAGTTAATTTACTGAAGGACTGATGGTCTTCTGAATTTTTTATTAAACGTTTATGTAGTACTTTAATGGATCCATCATATAATGAGACTTACCAGGCATTGGCCATTGATGCAAAAGCCATCATACTGCACATGGCATGATGTTCCATCCAACACTCTGCCAAAGTTATAATAGAAGTTTTGCCCTTGTGCCAAGCAACTTAGCTCACAGTCTCCTTGTCCTTAACAAGAAACAAACAGTCAGACTAGATTTTCATATGTTATTGCCTGAGATTATAAAGTTGGAAAGCAGAAATACATATCAGTTTAGTTTAGAGGAACGTTAAAAGTGGTATTATGCTAAATATTTTTACAATGGATCTGCCAAAACCTGAAAATGGCACCAGCTAGTCCAGTGACACAAATCCTCTTCTGAACCTCTAATTTCACATAATCTGCCTTTTTATTGATGTATATAAACCATGCCGCTTGTTACTGTGCTTTGAACTGCTACCAATATTCTTTTCCTTCAGAGCAAAACCTATTCAGGCTGGGAATGACACAATTATCCACAGCTCCAAGAGCTCTGGGGTTAATGTAGGGACCTACAGTGCGTCTATGATATGGTACAGAACATCTTCATGCTACTTTGGCCTCATTTTAGGAGCCTCAAGTGTCAACACGATCTTTGGAACCGCTTAGCCTCAACAGGTTCATAGTGTGAGACTATTGTCAGTAGTGGATAACAAAAAAGTATGTTCATGCTTACACTTGGACCTATACTAAAATTTTGAAGCTTAAAATGTCGAGACACTTGCAAAGGCTTTGCTTTATAACAACACTTATATAATTAACTATAATACAGAACTGAACCCTGGGAATTATTTATTTATTTTTTTTTACTTACATTGGTCCAGCTTGTTTATATCTAATTTTTCACATCTCACTTCTAGAGGGCTGCTGAGGATTCAGAAATTCATTGTAGTACTATGTGCTACTTAGGCCCCTTTCACACCAGGGCGGGGGCGGCGTCGGCGGTAAAGCGCCGCTATTGTAAGCGACGCTTTACCGTCGGTATTCGCCCGCTATCGGGGCGGTCTAAAGAAAGGGTTAAAACCACCGGCAGAGGCGCTTTGCCGGTGGTATAGCCGCGCTGTCCCATTGATTTCAATGGGCAGGAGGGTGAAGGAGCAGTGTATACACCGCTCCTTCACCTCTCCGAAGATGCTGCTAGCAGGACTTTTTTTCCCGTTCACACTGGAGAGACAGCAGCGGCTGTTTTGGGTCAGTTTGCAGGCGCTATTATTAGCGCAACAAACTGCCCAAGTGTGAAAGGGGCCTTACAGTCAGCGCTGGTCTCTTCCAGTTGCTGCTCAACTCAAGTAACTTACCTTCTATATACTTAAAGTAGATCTGAAAGGCAAAACTTTTTTTTTTCATTTTGGATAGAGTGAGGAAGGTTTATAACCCCTGATAAATTTTATGACATCTTTGTCCCATTGTGGAGATTTCCCTTCACATCCTGTCCCAAAGCCACAAGTGAGAGGAAATGCCATCAAATAAAGAGAACAGCTTGGGGACCCCCAGGTCACCAGAATTAGTATCCTCATTGCAAGATTTCCCCCCGATGACTGGTCTGGGGACAACCCAAAACAATGTTTATTTAATCAGCAATAAAAAAAATGCAAATCTGTTCCACATTATTATTTTTAAAAGCAAATACACAGGTATATCAACTACAGATTACATACATAGTACACAATAGTAATGTTTTTATCAATATACATCACTGACAACTTTCAGTATTCATATGTTGTTGTCCATGCATTAGAAGTATTTTGGATATCCTTAAAAGGCAAATGCTACACTTAAAACCTTGTGGGGTTTGTTGACTTTTGATTGCCTTCTCTATACTGAACACAGGAACTTGTTCACTTAGCCCCTTCGCCATGTAGAGAACAACTTTGTTTTTTTCATACAAGACATTCTTTGACTGGACGAGGAAAAGAGAGGAGGATGACGTCAAGATCACCACCTCCTCCAATCAGAGAAAGCCTTCTATTCTTTGACCTAATTTCATGAATTCAGATGTCTTGTGTCTAATCTGAAACTCAATGTTATCTTATGTAGTCAGGATTCCCAAAATGTTTTCAAGAGATAGGTACTAAAGGCTGTATCTGCCCTATATCTGCAGCTGCTCTCTGGGCACCCTTAGATTGACCTCCAGTGCCACTAGGGCATCTTCTGAATGGCGGGGGTGCCAAGTAAGCACCCCACCATGTTCGGCATACAGAAGACAAGTCGCTCAAGCAGTGCCTGGAGGAGATCAGCGCTGACTGTATGTACAGTATCACAGGCTACTACAGTGAATTTCTGCATCCATCTGGATGTGGGGTAATGAAGAATGTAACCATGCTGGATCATTATGGATTCATGGATTTTTTTTTTTTAAAAGATAATTCCTGGAGCTAAACTTTAACCAATTAACATCAAGTTGTCTGATTTACTTTTCCTATTTCCTTTTTATTTATTTTTTTGCTAATTCATTTTAATTATTATTATTTTTTATTACTTTATTAATTAATTTATAGATGGATTTGCTCTTTAGCTTATTCAACAAGTATAAAAGATACATTATTTACCTGACTGGAAAGGGGTCCATTTGTAATAATTTCCCATTAAAGGCTTACTGTTGTATGCAGAACATTGGAAATGCCTGAAATCAGTCACCCCTGATGGACAGTCCTGCACAGTAAGAAAAATCGGTCACTGAATGTTAAATTGCCTTAGAGATCTGAGCGAGCACAGGACAGGAACTTCAAGAACTTACCTTCATGTTACATGCTTGATACTGTCTTATGTCTCCCAGGCAGTCTGGTCCTGCAGCATCTCTATTGAGAAACAGCAACGATTATGAATGAAAGCAGCAAGAGTTAACTTTGTAACCTGAAACCAATATGACATTATCTCGTTACAGAAATACATCTGAAGATTTGAGGACAGACATACAAATTCTTCCGCTGACAACTTAGCAGGAAAGGACATGTTTTCAGCATAAAAATAAGAGGCGTCATAACAAAGATAGCTGTCCTAAATAATGAGTTTGTCTCACAAAGAGCACATAGTTTGGCTGTGTAAGATAAAAGACATTTCTCATATTGCATAATGAAAGCCTATAAGTCTTAAGGCATGCATCATAAAATTACACCCAATCATATACTTGGCGGTAATGACGTATCCTATAAGCACTTAAGCCCCCAAACACCAATGGGCTTATTAAATAATGCAAAGAGCAATCTCCAAAGGGTAATAATAAAAGCCAACTAATTTGATTTTCATCTCATTAGGTCAGAGCCATTAGAGGGGAGGAAGATTGCTGTTGATTTTTATTGGCCATTCTGTACTTACTTCTATGTATAATAATGATTAATGCATATATTAAATTGGGTTTTGGTAGGCTTGGAAAGCCAGCTAGCTGGAAGAATTACTTGTAAGCCCTTACATTCAGTGCTAGAAATATTAGAAAAAAAAGTTTATTCCACCATTTTAATGACAACTTCTGACCTAATTTCATGAATTCAGATGTCTTGAGTCTAATCCGAAACTCAATGTTCTCTTATGTAGTCAGGATTCCCAAAATGTTTTCAAGAGATAGGTACTAAAGGCTTTATCTGCCCTATATCTGCAGCTGCTCTCTGGGCACCCTTAGATTGACCTCCAGTGCCACTATGACCCAACCATCTGCCATAGTATCCCCTTTCAAAGGAAGTGGTTCCTCAAACCATACTCAAATTTTTTCACATTTGCTGCTATAAAGTTGGGTGAATTTTGATTCATGGTATGGGCACCCTGGTCTACCAATTGACTTTCATACAACCAGCCTGTTGGGTTTTTCCAGATCAATCAGTGCCGTCAGCTATAGCCGGAAACCCTGATCAGTGTGTTCTGACGGGAAAGCTCCCTGCCATCAGAACACAATACACAGTGGAAAGGATTCCCCCATCCACCTTGAATGTGTGGATGGGGGAATCAGATCATTTTATTTTTGTTTCCCACTGGTTGAAGGAACAAAAAAAATTATGAACGTATGGGTTGCCTAACACCCAATTTTCTGGAACTTGCTTATGATTGATGGGTCTTCAGTTCAGAGAATTTCCAGATTTCAGAAGTTCACAAAATTTTTTTATAGAGTTGGCTTTTTCACGGTAGCAACTGATCAAACTTTTCAGAAATTCCCCTCATCTCTAGAGTTATGCCGCGTACACACGAGTGGACTTTACGGCAGACTTTGCCCGGCGGACTTTACGACAGACTTTACTACGAACTTTCTGAATGAACGGACTTGCCTACACACAATCCACCAAAGTCCGTTGAATTCGTACGTGATGACGTACGACCGGACTAAAACAATGAAGTTCAAAGCCAGTAGCCAATAGCTGCCCTAGCGTGGGTTTTTGTCCGTCGAACTAGCATACAGACGGGCGGACTTTTCGACCGGACTCGAGTCAAACTCGAGAAAACAAAGTCCGCTGGAGCCCACACACGATCGAATTGTCCGACGAAATCCCGTCCGCCGGGCAAAGTCTGCCGTAAAGTCTGCTCGTGTGTACGCGGCATTAGAGCTGCAACAAACTGTAAAACTTAGACTATAGAGCCTCCACTTTTGTTATCATTCCAAATATTAGCGTGCATTACCTCATATTCTGAGAGATATATATATATTAGGGCTGGGGAAATTAAAGATTAACTCCTCGATTAATCGTTAATTTTTTTGATCGATCAAAATTCTTATGATCGGTACTCACCTCTCTGTCGGCTTCCGGGTCTTCAGGGAGTTCAGTCAGAGATCCGGTGATGTCACGGACATCGACGTCACCGGACTCCTCCCCCCTTCCCCAAGTGCCTCCGTCTGCTAACGAAGGGAAGGGGGGAGGAGTCCGGTGACGTCGATGTCCATGAAATCATAAATTGAGGAAGACAGATCCTAACGATTTGATTGATCTCACTGGTCAAAGTAGTCAGATAAACATCTATGTAAATCCTGGACTTGGCTATGAAAATCAACATATCTGAGGGCTTTCATGGCTGTAAGTCAGTTTGACAATGAACTAACATTGATTGGTTATCCAGCAATCAAGAAACATTTATGATGAGGTCACTTTTTTTTCCAAAGAGCTGACACTCAGCAGGTGATGGATGTCTCTGGCTCTCCATCGGTCCCCCTGATGCACAAGGGTGCTATTTAAATAGACTGTAGGGTGACGCCGTAGCCCCGCCCCACTGAGGAAGTTCTGAGGAAGTTCTGTTCTGTAGATGTCAGCTAAAAGTAGTTGGATCTGTAATGAATTGAAATTAGTCGATTAATCGATTAAAAAATATCGATTAATCGGGCACGAAAATTTTAATCAGTAACGGCCCTAATTATATATATATATATATATATATATATATATATATATATATATATATATATATATATATATATATATATATATATATATATATATATATATATATATTAGATTTATATTTATTTATTAAACAGAACCATGCTAAATTTTAATTTTCAAAAAGAAAGTCCCAAAAATTCCACCTGGGGTACTAACCTTTCGGTTGTGTGCACAGACACAAACCCCAGTAATATTTTTCTATTATTACCCACATTTGTAGAAGCGTCAGTAAAAAAAAATGTCTTCCTGTGTTGGTCAGTATGAGTATTATCATATACTGATACCTTACAATACACTGCCGCGTGCGCACTGCAGCTCCCCCTCCACATGTCCGAGAACAGGGAGACCAGCTTTGCCATGAACCCCACTCATTGCTGGACCTCTGTGGTAGACTATGCTCGGGGCCAAAATTGATGACTGTTCCTCTGTGAAACAATGGTCTTTGAACCTACAAAAACAAAAAAGACAGAGTAAATCTGCATTCACCTTATAAATTAACCATTTATATTTATAGTTGTAGAACATGAAATGTCAATTAAAATCTGGATTCCACCATTGGGAACTAAAGGAAACTTCTGCCTGCAGAAAACAATAAACAGTCCAAACATGATTTATATTTGTAGTTCCTTCTTCTTGTAGCTTTCTCTCATTATCACTCAGTGACAGCAGTACAGGGTATCTAGCCCCGGGGTTATGGAGTAGACCCAGAATGGAACGAGGCCAATGGTGTTTACATATATACTTAGCATTGTGAACATGAGCATATGGTCTGCCGGTTCCATCATCCATTTTCTGAAGAGAGAACAACACTCGTCTTGTGTTCCCAAACCTAGTAAAACATGGATTTGCAGGATGACAAGCCAACAATAAAAACAGCATGTTGGGACAATGAAATGGTGCCAGAAAATGAATGAGGTGGCAACATCAGCTTTATGCACCAGTGACAGGGAAATCAGTCTGCGCTGTGACAGTTCAATAATACGCTCCGAGTTCCACTACCAACAAAAGGGAAACAAAGAAACTGACAGCAGATAATACTCACCTGCTCAGTGTAATATATGTATAATAATACAAATAATGACATTATAAAGCCCCCCTGTGATCTTCTATAGAGTGGGGACACAAAGGACATTCAAGCACCTATTCGGGCAACCAGCACTTGTGTACATTGGAGGAATTTTAGCTGTTTTAAGAATGAATGTACTGTTTGTGCTCATATTACATGGACCAATTGTTCAGTCAATGGAAAAGAAAAGCAAGGTACCCGTGTGGCATTATTCTGATTTTAGGGTAAAAGAGGGATGGTATAGTAGCTAATTAATCTTTTTTTTTTTCTTTCAAATACTGTAGAACCCAGACTACACAGGTGCAATAAAGGTGGGTGTATGATGACTGTACATGCAGAGAGATACTATTGATAACCAATTGCGATGCAATGGAAGTCTATTCACCCTATACTCAAGGCAGCTAGCAGATCTTAAAATAAGGATGAGCTCCAGCGTGTTTGCACAGCCCACGTGTAGAGCCCGCCAGGAAGTCGGCACTGCGCTGCGCTAATCACAGGCAGTGAGTAGGGATGAGCCGAACACCCCCCCGGTTCGGTTCGCACCAGAACCTGCAAACGGACCGAAAGTTCGCACGAACGTTAGAACCCCATTGACGTCTATGGGACTCGAACGTTCGAAATCAAAAGTGCTCATTTTAAAGGCTAATTTGCATGGTATGGTCCTAAAAAGGGTTTGGGGACCCGGGTCCTACTCCAGGGGACATGTATCAATGCAAAAAAAACTTTTAAAAACGGCCGTTTTTTCGGGAGCAGTGATTTTAATGATGCTTAAAGTAAAAAAAAAAAAAAAAGTGAAATATTCCTTTAAATATCGTACCTGGGGGGTGTCTATAGTATGCCTGTAAAGTGACGCGTGTTTCCCGTGTTTAGAACAGTCCCTGCACCAAATGTCATTTTTAAAGGAAAAAATCTCATTTAAAACTGCTTGCGGGTTTAATGTAATGTCGGGTCCTGGCAATATGGATGAAAATCAGTGAGACAAACGGCATGGGTACCCCCCAGTCCATTACCAGGCCCTTTGGATCTTGTATGGATATTAAGGGGAACCCCGCACCCAAATTAAAATAAGGAAAGGTGTGGGGCCACCAGGCCCTATATACTCTGAACAGCAGTATACAGGCGGTTCAAACAAGACAGGGACTGTAGGTTTGTTGTTAAGTAGAATCTGTTTGTAATTTTGAACATTTTTAACGTGTTTAGCTCCAGCCAAAAAATCTTTTTTAAGCTTTTTGGAAAACATAGGGAAGGGTTATCACCCCTGTGCAAGCTCTGGCCAGTGATCCATCCTCAAGACCCAGTAACCCAGAGGATTTTCGGTGGGAAAGGTGTCCAAGTCTGATCTTGCCCCTAGGTATTCCTGCACCATGTAAAACAGACGCTGGCGATGGTTGCTGGAACCGATCATACCTTGGGGCTGCGGACCAAAAAATTGTCTGAACGCATCGGTCAGACGGCCACCTTCTCCACCGCTCCTTCTTTGACTGACCAAAGCCTCAGCAACACGTTGTCCAGAAACAGGAGTTTGTAACCTCCCAGTCTCTGGGAACGCGTTGCACAGACCTTTCTGCAAGGCCTCCCGAAGATGTTTCATCCTCTGCTCCCTCTGCGATGGCAAGATAAGGTCCGCAACCTTACCCTTGTAACGTGGATCAAGGAGGGTTGCCAGCCAGTATTGGTCCTTCTCCTTGATACCAAGAATACGAGGATCCTTACGCAGGCTTTGCAGGATCAGGGAGGCCATGCAGCGTAGGTTTGCTGAGGCATTCGGTCCGGAGTCCTCAGGGTCACTAAGGACGACATGGTCCGCAGCCACCTCCTCCCAGCCACGTACAAGTCCATGTGTTTCTTGGGACTGATCCCTTAAAGACTGCTGCTGATGCTGAGTGCCAGGCTCCACCTCCATACTGACACAATCTTCCTCCTCGTCCTCCTCCTCGTCCTCGTCCTCTTCCTGTGTGATCGGCGGGCACGCAGGAACACTGTCTGGATAAAGGGGGCCTTAAGAGCTAAGGAAGTCCTCCTCTTCCTGCCTCTGTTCTGCCTCAAGTGCCCTGTCCATTATTCCACGCAGTGTGTGCTCCAACAGGTGGACAAGGGGGACAGTGTCACTGATGCATGCACTGTCACTGCTCACCATCCTCGTGGCCTCCTCAAATGGTGACAGGACAGTGCATGCATCCCTGATCATGGCCCACTGGCGTGGGGAAAAAAAACCAAGCTCCCCTGACCCTGTTCTGGTGCCATAGTCGCACAGGTACTCATTGATGGCCCTCTGCTGCGTGTGCAGCCGCCGCAGCATGGCCAATGTTGAGTTCCACCTGGTGGGCATGTCACAGATTAGGCGGTTCTTGGGCAGGTTAAACTCCTTTTGGAGGTCTGTCAGCCGAGCACTGGCATTATATGACCGGCGGAAATGCACACAGACTTTCCTGGCCTGCCTCAGGACATCCTGTAAGCCCGGGTACCTGCCCAAGAACCGCTGCACCACCAAGTTAAGGACGTGAGCCAAACAGGGCACATGGGTCATTTGTCCCTGTTGGAGGGCAGAGAGGAGGTTGGTGCCATTGTCGCAAACCACCATTCCTGCCTTAAGTTGGCGTGGCGTCAACCACCTCTGAACCTGCCCCTGCAGAGCTGACAGAACCTCTGCCCCAGTGTGGCTCCTGTCCCCCAAGCACACCAGCTCAAGCACCGCATGGCATCTTTTGGCCTGCGTACTTGCCTAGCCCCTTGAACGGCTATGGAGCACCGCTGGTTCCGAAGACAAAGCACAGGAAGAGGCCATGGAGGAAGAAGAAGAGGAGGGGGTGGAGGAGAAAGGTGTGTCACAATCATTAGCATTTTGGAGGCGTGGTGGCGGAACAACCTCCAACACTACTGCACCTTGTCCTGCATCCTTCCCAGCTGCCAGCAGAGTCACCCAATGCGCCGTGAAACTTAGGTAACGTCCCTGTCCATGCCTGCTGGACCATGAGTCAGCGGTAATATGCACCTTACCGCTGACCGCCCTGTCCAGCGAGGCATAGACATTGCCTTCCACATGCCGGTAGAGAGCCGGAATCGCCTTCCGTGAGAAAAAGTGGCGTTTGGGTACCTGCCACTGAGGAACCGCACATTCCACAAACTCACGGAAGGGGGCAGAGTCTACCAACTGAAAAGGCAGCAGTTGAAGTGCTAGCAATTTTGCCAAGCTAGCATTCAACCGCTGGGCATGTGGATGGCTGGGAGCAAACTTCTTTCGGCGGTGCAGCAGCTGGGGCAGGGAAATTTGCCTGGTACAATCTGACGTCGGTGTACCAAAAGCAGATTGCCCACAAGTACTTGGCTGTGACACACCTAATTCTACACCTTCATTCCTCTCAGTGCAGGTCTCAGAGGGTTGGAAATCTCAGCTGATGAGGAGCAAGGAGAGGTCCTCTTTGTTCTTTGGTGTGGGTCTTTTAGATACGCTGGCCAACGAACTGCATGGCAGGTCAACATATGTCTGGTCAAGCATGTGGTACCCAAGCGGGAGATGTTTTGGCCACGTGAGATACGCTTGAGACATATGTTGCAAATAGCAGCGGTGCGATCTGATGCACTCGTCTCAAAAAAGGCCCACACCAAAGAACTTTTTGAATAACGCGCAGAGACTGCAGCGCCTTGCACATGTGGAGCTTTGGGGTGTGATGCAGTCAATGTGCTGCCCTTAGGCTAGCCCCTGGAGGGCATCCTGCCTCGTTGGTGATGTGCCGCCTCCTCCTCCTCCTCCTCCTCCTCTCTCCTATCAGGCACCCACGTTGAGTCAGTGACCTCATCATCCCCTCCCTCCTCATCACTGGAGCAAACCTGGCAGTATGCTGCAGCAGGGGGGAGCATGACTGCCAGATTGCTGTCCTTCTTGGGCACCCCCTCTGCCCGTGCTCATGTTACTGCCTTCATCGAGCTCAGTATCATCATCAGAGCCTTCCAAACGCTGGGCATCCTCCTGGAGCATGTACCCAACACTGTGGTCGAACAGTTCGAGGGACTCCTCAGGAGGACATGGTGGGGCTAGGGAAGGAGTCACTGATGACATTGAGCCGAGGGAAGAGGCCGCTGCTTTGCCAGACAAAGTACCCTGGGCATGGGTGAGAGAGGATGAGGAGGATGAGGACGGCTTGGTCATCCACTCGACCAAGTCTTCCGCATGTTGCGGCTCAACACGGCCAGCTGCCGAAAAAAAGGCCAAGCGTGTCCCATGGCCACGTGCTGATGAGGATGCACCGTCTCCACGACCAGCACTAGACACAGAGCCTGCTTGCCCTCTCTTATTGGCTTGTGACTGTCTGCCTCTCCTTCTTGGCCTTCCAGACATACTAATGGCCTGTAGCTGCACTAAGCTGGAATATATATATATATATATATATATATATATATATATATATATATATATATATATATATATATATATATATATATATACTGATACTGCAGCTAGCAAAATCAACTGCCTGCCTGTAGTATGAGAACACCACCAACCTTCTACAGGTAGCTTTAGCTGAACACTGTGAGGTGGACGCACCCCACTAACTTGTAGGTTTAGCTGAACACTGTGAGCAGGACGCACTGCACTAACTGCCTGACTGTGGTACTAATAGGATCAAAAGAACACCAGCAATTTTCTTCAGGTAGCTGTATTTACTGTAACAAGACAAGCCTGCCTGTCAGTAAGAAGATAACAGAAACGGATCTAGCTGAACACTGTGAGCAGGACGCACCCCACTAGCTTGTAGGTTTAGCTGAACACTGTGAGGTGGATGCACCCCAATAACTTGTAGGTTTAGCTGAACACTGTGAGCAGGACGCACCCCACTAACTTGTAGGTTTAGCAGAACACTGTGAGCAGGACGCACTGCACTAACTGTAAATAGTCTAGCTGCCTGACTGTGGTACTAATAGGATCAAAAGAACACCAGTAATTTTCTTCAGGTAGCTGTAAATACTGTAACAAGACAAGCCTGCCTGTCAGTAAGAAGACAACAGGAACGGATCTAGCTGAACACTGTGAGCAGGACGCACTGCACTAAATGTAAATAGTCTAGCTGCCTGACTGTGGTACTAATAGGATCAAAAGAACACCAGTAATTTTCTTCAGGTAGCTGTAAATACTGTAACAAGACAAGCCTGCCTGTCAGTAAGAAGACAACAGGAACGGATCTAGCTGAACACTGTGAGCAGGACGCACTGCACTAAATGTAAATAGTCTAGCTGCCTGACTGTGGTACTAATAGGATCAAAAGAACACCAGTAATTTTCTTCAGGTAGCTGTAAATACTGTAACAAGACAAGCCTGCCTGTCAGTAGGAAGATAACAGGAACGGATCTAGCTGAACACTGTGAGCAGGACGCACTGCACTAAATGTAAATAGTCTAGCTGCCTGACTGTGGTACTAATAGGATCAAAAGAACACCAGTAATTTTCTTCAGGTAGCTGTAAATACTGTAACAAGACAAGCCTGCCTGTCAGTAGAAAGATAACAGGAATGGATCTAGCTGAGCACTGTGAGCAGTATGCACTGCACTAAATGTAAATAGTCTAGCTGCCTGACTGTGGTACTAACAGGATCAAAAGAACACCAGTAATTTTCTTCAAAATACTGTAACAAGACAAGCCTGCCTGTCAGTAAGAAGATAACAGGAACGGATCTAGCTGAACACTGTGAGCAGGACGCACTGCACTAAATGTAAATAGTCTAGCTGCCTGACTGTGGTACTAATAGGATCAAAAGAACACCAGTAATTTTCTTCAGGTAGCTGTAAATACTGTAACAAGACCAGCCTGCCTGTCAGTAGGAAGATAACAGGAACGGATCTAGCTGAACACTGTGAGCAGGACGCACTGCACTAAATGTGAATAGTCTAGAAGATAACAGGAACGGATCTAGCTAAACTGAATACAGTGTATATATATATATATATATATATATATATATATATATATATGCAACACCTGGGATGCATATATATATACACAATACACTTTAAGTGCAGCTAACTGACTGACTGTCCTGCCTAATCTAGCTAACTCAAATGAAATGACACTGTGTCTCTCTCTCTCTATCTCTCAGCACACCGGAACACACTGCACAGGGCCGCCGTGTAGGGCGTGTACTAAATCCCCTGAGCCATAATTGGCCAAAGCCTCCTTGGCTTTGGCCAATTACGGCTCTCTGTTCAGGCGGCGCTGTGATTGGCCAAGCATGCGGGTCATAGTGCATGCTTGGCCAATCATCAGCAAGCAATGCACTGCGATGCCGCAGTGAATTATGGGCCGTGACGCACCACACGAATTTGGCGCGAATGGCCCATATCGCTCGCAATTCGGCAAACGACCGAACAGCCGATGTTCGAGTCGAACATGGGTTCGACTCGAACACGAAGCTCATCCCTAGCAGTGAGACATTGTCCTGATGCGCGGCTGCAGAGATCAGAAAATGTCTCACTGCCTGTGATTAGCGCAGCGCAGTGCCAACTTCCTGGCGGGCTTTACACGTGGGCTGTGCAAACACGCCGGAGCTCATCCTTATCTCAAAACAGACAAATGCAGAAACAATGGGACTCATACGGACCTTGATAATGATTATAATGCAGTGCAAGATCCAAGAACCAGTGGCAATAAGAGTTTGGAGTAAGAAAAGGCTTTTGTACCCATTTCCCTTAGGGATTAATAAAGCATTCTGTATTCTGTAGCACCGTCCAAGAAGGGGTGCTAGGTGGGTTGGGTAAATTTAGTTCTTTTGGTCCCTCTGTAATTAGTGGACCAGAGTGTGATGTTCTGGACTACACTGGTTGCTGCGGGTTTGATTGCTTCCCCACGGATTTAGCTTTGCGAGTGACTCATAAAATGTAGTGGCAGAGTGCTGCATATACTGTATTCAATGGAGAGCAGATAGCTGTGATCACACTATGCTAGTGTAGGGGATCTGCTGCCCTCAACTGTCTGATTGTAAGAGGCTGTTCTTCTTACTGTCATAAAGTTATTTATGTACATCACTTCCTGTCCCTGCTAGCTGGGTCAGAAACTCCAGATTGGAGGGCTTATATATCTTTATAAAAGGGGAGTTTCCAGGAAGTAGACAGAGAGAAATGAACCACATGTCCAGTCCATGGAGTTGCAGCTGTTATATTTTCACCTAGACCAGAAAAGAGTATTCTAAACTACTAAGGATGGACCAAAGCGCAGAGTAGATAGGCTAACTCTGATTTTCAGTGCCACACCACAGTTCCTGCCTGGAGAAGTCCCATTCCAGGCTGGTCAGACAACAGCTGGAGGATGCCCCCTGTGACCACTGACCATTTCAGGTCTCCAACACAAACACAGACGCCGCATCCTCAGTGGCCCTTCCAAATGTATTTTGCTGCAACATTCATCTGGCAGTAGCCCTATTAACAAGATATACCCAGGTATATTTGCACGACTTCCCCAGGACTCCTATCTCGCCCTTTGCTATTACCCATTTGTACATTGGATGTATGTACTGTTATTAATGTCTTCTTATATGGAGATGGATTAGAACCCCTGTCAGTTGTTATTGCTCTCTGTGTCCTCATTAAGGAGATTCACCCTCTCTATTAATCCTGTTTACCATTATAACTGAAAGTGAAAGTAAAAGAAAATCCCAAATTTTGGGTTGTCCCCAGAAAAGTGATAAAGGGGAAATCTTCCAATAGGGGCACTAGTTCTGGTGACCTTTGGGTCCCCAGAGGATTTCCTTTCACTTCCTGTTTTGGCTATGAGACAGGAAGTGGAGGTAAATATCCCCATTGGGACAAGAGGGCAAAAATAAACCTTACAGGGGTTATAACCCTCCCTTACTCTATACAAAATGAAAATAAAAAGTTTTGTCTATAGATCTACAGTGAGGGAAAAAGTATTTGATCCCCTGCTGATTTTGTACATTTGCCCACTGACAAAGAAACGATCAGTCTATAATTTTAATGGTAGATTTATTTTAACAGTGAGAGACACACTAACAACAAAAATATCCATAAAAACGCATTTCAAAAAAGTTATACAATTAATTTGCATTTTAATGAGTGAAATAAGTATGGTATTTGACCCCTTCGCAAAACTTGACTTAGTACTTGGTGGCAAAACCCTTGTTGGCAATCACAGAGGTCAGACATTTCTTGTAGTTGGCCACCAGGTTTGTACAGGGAGGGATTTTGTCCCAGTTCTCTTTGCAGATCCTCTCCAAGTCATATAGTTTCAAGGCTGATGTTTGGTAACTCGAACCTTCAGCTCTCTCTACATATTTTCTATGGGATTAAGGTCTGGACACTGGCTAGGCCACTCCAGGACCTCAATGTGCTTCTTCTTAAGCCACTCCTTTGTTACCTTGGCCATGTGTTTTGGGTCATTGTCATGCTGGAATACCCATCCACGACCCATTTTCAATGCCCTGGCTGAGGGAAGGAGGTTCTCACTCAAGATTTGATGGTACATGGCCCCGTCCATTATCCCTTTGATGCGGTGAAGTTGTCCTATCCCCTTAGCAGAAACACACCTCCAAAGCATAATGTTTCTACCTCCATGTTTAACGGTAGGGATGGTGTTCTTGGGGTCACAGGCAGCATTCCTCCTCCTCCAAACATGGCGAGTAGAGTTGATGCCAAGGAACTCGATTTTGGTCTTCCATTTGAGAATAATCGCACCAACTGTTGCCACCCTCTCACCAAGCTGCTTGGTGATGGTCTTGTAGCCCATTCCAGCCTTGTGTAGGTTTACAATCATGTCCCCGACATCCTTGGACAGCTCTTTTGTCTTGGCCATGGTGAAGAGATTGGAATCTGATTGATTGCTTCTGTGGACAGGTGTCTTTTATACAGGTAACAAGTTGAGATGAGGAGAACTCCCTTTAAGAGAGTGCTCCTAATCTCAGCTCGTTACCTGTATAAAAAACACCTGGGAGTTAGAAATCTTGCAGATTGATAGGGGATCAAATATTTAGTTCACCCATTAAAATGCAAATCAATTTATAACTTTTTTGAAGTGCGTTTTTTCTGGATATTTTTGTGTTTAATAAGTACTTATGACTCATGAATGTGCCTGTTATTGCCCTCTAGGTAACCCCCTAGACCAGGGGTGCCCAACCAGTGGCCCACGGAGCCCCCTGATGTGGCCCGCAACCTCTTGCTCTGGGATGGCTGGTTGGCAAGCCCAAATTGCGGGTTGCCGGTGGCCATCTCAGAGCATCAGTGTTATGAATGAAGACATCGGTAGAGGACTCAAGTGGATGCAGAGCAGTGAGGCATAAAGTGCCACCTCCTGTCACAGGCGGAATGATACCCCCTTTTCACACAATCGGTCTGACCAAATCGGACCCTCTATTCACCTCTGTGGAGCGGCAGATGTAAACAGACTTGCATCCTTTTACACCTGCCTACCTCAAACCTGAACATAAGGGGATTTGTCCCCTTCCATCTGAGCAGATCGGAGGGCCCATAGGGTAGAGTGGACTGTGTCCTTGTCCGCTCTGCATATGCAGAGTCCACTAATTGTGGCCCGTGACCGGTTACTAAGTCGCTTAAGTGGTCCTTGCTCTTCAAAAGGTTGGGCACCCCCGCTCTAGACTGTCCAATAGTCTCCTAAATTGTCACAAGCTATGCTGGAATGCGTCTTTGGCAGCCGCTCCTTATGGGCACAAGGCTTAATAATTCCTATGATAAGAGGAGTATAACTTCTTTGGAACTCAAGTGCTTTCAGTAAAATGACACATCAAGCCAACCAATACATGTATCCAGGAAAACCTTGCTATTACCGGATCAGCTTCTTTGCCTCTAAAGTAAATATTGTTCATTCCCAATCCACAGATCACCTGGATAGTGTGAAGAATAAGGTGGAGTTTGACAAGATTCCGATAGCCATGTACTTTGTACTGTCTATATTGTCTGAGAGCTTCAAGAGGATGATGACATGTACATTTCTTAAACAACACAATCGAGTCTGCAACCAGTATTTACATTCAAGGTGACCTTCTGTCTACAGATATTTTTAGAAAGTAATTAGGTACTGTGAGTTTTAGATAGCAGTTGAATTATTATTGTTCACCATAATAATAGGCATAAAACCTTGCATACTTGATTCCTTTGTGCAAATTTACATGTTCTCCAAAGCTTCTTCTATTTCCCAATGAGACAGCTGTGCATGAGCTGTCATGTCCAACCACCCACTGTGGAAGTTATAAAAGGACCTACACTTTCCCTGCTGGATGTAATACCTGTGATCACACAAAGGGGTTGATTTACTAAAAAAATGGAGGCCATCTATTTTTGAAATTGTATAAAAATACAGGAATAAAGACTTAAAACTGTTCTAAAAGGCAGAACTTTTTTTACGTTAATGCATTCTCTGCCAAATACTTACCTGAGCCTCATCTCGATCTAGCAATGTGCATGAGAGTTCTCTCGGCTCTCTCCCTCCTCATCGGCTCAGACACAGCAGCGGGAGCCATTTGTTCCAGCTGCTTTTAATCACAGCCAATGAGGAGAGAGCAGGGGGCAGGGCCAAGACATGCTCTGTGTGTATTATGGACACACAGAGCCAGCTCGGGAGCGAGCAGACAGAAGTGCCCCCATAGCAAGCGGCTTGCTATGGGGGCTTGCTATGGGGACGACTCGGCAAGGGTGAGGGTCCAGGAGCACAGGACTCAAAGGGAGGAGTATCAGGGCTGCTCTGTGCAAAACAATTGCATAGAGCAGGTAAGTATAACATCTTTGTTATTTAAAAAAAAGAATAAGAACTGTGCCTTTACAATCACTTTAAAGGCTTTGTCCACCTTTGTGACCCTATTGTACAGTATGTTACACCCATACTTAGGATGCAACATGGTTACATTCCCAAACCCCTCACCCTTATGCCGCGTACACACGACCGTTTTCCGTCAGAATTAACTCTGACAGTTTTTCAGAGTTCCACTGAAACGGACTTGCCTACACACGATCACACCAAAGTCCAGTCGTTTAGAATGCGATGACGTACGACGGGACTAGAAAAAGGAAGTTCAATAGCCAGTAGCCAATAGCTGCCCTTGCATTATTTTTGGTCCGTCGGAATAGCATACAAACGAACGGTCTTCCCGATAGGAATTGATTAGTTGGAAAGATTTAAAACATGTTTTATTTCTAGGTCCGTCAGAATTTTCTAAAGAAAAAGTCCGATGAAGCCCACACACGATCGGAATATCCGATGGAATGATTCCGTCTGACCTTTTGTGCCGGAAAGTCCGGTCGTGTGTATGCGGCATTACACTTCTCCCTGAAACATTCTAGTCCTGCTCCATGGCCACGTCATCCATTCACAAGGATGTGTGAATGGAAGACTACAAGTCCCATTTGTTACAGTGGCAGAGGTTTTCAATGGAGCACACATGTGGTGACTTCATTGCATTTGTAGTGAACTCATTGCTTCCTTCAATCCCATAATGGTAAGTCTGTACTTCCATACGGACCTGGGGCTAGGGCAAGAGTCTGCAGGAGCCTGTGCATTGCACCCACTATGCACAGATCGCGGTTGCAATGTGCTGCTGGTCTGAATGCAAAAAAGTAAAATAAAATACAATTTTTTTCCTTTTATCAATTTTGTATGACAGGTGGTTTATGCCTTTAACTTTCCAAAAGCAAACACACAGTTAGCTTAAAGTGGAGTTCCACCCACTTTTACAACTCTTCAGCATCCCTCACTAAACTGTGCACTGTAAACAAATTGGATATTTTTTTATTTTCTTTCTCAGCACTTACTGTATATCTGCTGTATTCATTTTTCACTTCCTCCTCCCTGGCCGCGGCCCATCGCATCATTTCCTGTTTGCAATGCCTTCTGGGAAGGGGCGGCAACTTCCTCTGAAACTGCCGTTGCTATGGAAACCTGACCTGAAACCTATTACACTGCTTGTGCTGCACTGAGCATGTGGGGCGGCAACTTCCTCTAAAACTGCCGTTGCTATGGAAACCTGACCTGAAACCTATTACACTGCTTGTGCTGCACTGAGCATGTGCGAGATCTGCAAGGATGAGATCCAGGAAGAAATACAGTCTGGCTTCAGATGCCCACACTTAAGATGGCCACGGTCTGCTGTAAGTTTATAAAATGAAAAACTACTGCTATAAACTAACAAAACAGACCTTAGTTTACAGACTAACTTTACTAGAATACATTAAGCTTGTGTATTATAGGGGTATTTTTATTTAAAAAGTATAATTTCGGCCGGAACACCACTTTAATGAATCATAATGTTCCCTTTGAGCGTTAGCATATTTACCAAGCTAAGTGAACATTGTCTACCACATTATTAAATCAATCCCAATGCATCACTGAAAAGTCTGTGTTAGTGACCAAGCTTCACTTGTCAAAGAACTAAGATGCATATTAAATCTGAACTCACGGTATGATCATAATTGCATAACCTACATTGGTACATTGTAAGTATGTATATCTTATACCTGATGGGCCACTGTGGATGTTGACAATTACTGCAGTGGTCAGCTCAATATACAGGGATACCTTCTGGGTCCCAGGGGGGCGCTCATTTGGCACAACTGTCATTCACAGAATGCTTCTGGGGGAGATTTATTAAAACTGGAGCACTCAGAATTTGGTGCAGCTGTGCATGGAAGCCAATAAGCTTCTAACTTCAGATTGTGTAACCACTTCAGCTCCGGAAGGTTTACCCCCCTTCATGACCAGGCCATTTTTTGCAATATGGCACTGCGTTACTTTAACTGACAATTGCGTGGTCAAGCAACGTTGTACCCAAATAAAATTGATGTTCTTTTTCCCCCACAAATAGAGCTTTCATTTGGTGGTATTTGATCACCTCTGCGTTTTTTGGGGGGGTTTTTTGCGCTAGAAACAAAAAAAGACCGACAATTTTGAAAAAAACCCAAAAAAACCCACTATTTTTTACATTATGCTATAAAACACATCCAAAAAAAAATTTTTTAAATATCTAAATTTCTTCATCAATTTAGGCCAATATGTATTCTGCTACATATTTTTGGTAAAAAAAATCCCAATAAGCGTAAATTGATTGGTTTACGCAAAAGTTATAGCGTCTACAAAACTATGGGATATTTTTATTGAATTTTTACTTTTTTACCAGTAATGGCGGTGGTCAGCGATTTTTAGCGTGACTGCGACAGTGTCAGATTTGTCCGCCGCAATAAGACACTTTTTGGGGACCAGTGACGCTAATACAGTGATCAGTGCTAAAAAAAATGCACTGTTACTGTACTAATGGCACTGACAGGGAAGGGGTTGACATCAGGGGCAATCAAAGGGTTAAATGTGATCTTAGGGAGTGCTTTCTAACTGTGTGGGGGATGCTTTGACTGGGGGAAGACAGAGATCCGTGTTCCTGCTTATCAGGAACACAAGATCTCCACCTTCCCCTCTCACAGAATGGCAGTCTGCCTTGTTTACATAGGCAGACCGCTGTTCTGCCTCTCTTGAGAATGATCGGTGTGTCCCGGCGGACATCGCGTTCACAGGTTGCACTGACTGGCTCCTGCTGTGTCCAATCACATGGGCCCCAGACCCAGTGCACAAAATCACGTACAGGTACGTGATATCGCGCAGGAGGGCCGCCCTGCCACAGAATATCTGCGTGGGGCGGTCCATAACAGGTTAATAAAGCTTTGACAATAAAACCTGGAAGCTGGTGCAGAGCTGCACTAGATTTTTCACACTCCAGTTTTAGCAAGGCCCCTTTCACATGGTCGGACCATTCAGGTCCGCCTGTCAGTTTTGACGGCGGACCTGAATGGGTGCTCCATGCTAGTCTATGGAGCAACGGATGTCAGTGGTGACATGTCCGCTGACATCTGACCCGGTCCGATCCGCTAAAAGCAGACGGATGCCTCTACGTTCAGATCTGCCGCTGGCGGATCGGGTGAGATCTGATGAAAACGGACATGCTGTCAGTTTTCGTCCGATCTCTCCATAGAAACCAGCGGCGCTCAACAAGCCCCTCCCCGCACAGTGAGCAGAGAGGGACCTGTCATCTGCCGGCTCAGCGGAGATCAACGGAGAGATCTCCCGCTGAGCCGGCGGACCGAGGCGGACTCGGTGGAAGCACATCTGCCTCGTGAGAATGAGGCCTAAGTCTCCCACTTTGTGCTTTTTAAATGAATACAAGGAGTTCTATGATTGGACAAGGTGAAGAGGATGGGTGTAGACATCACCCTCTCCACTTTGTCCAATCAGAGAACACCTTGTAGTCATTGAAAAAAATGCAAGATGCTCTGTTAGTGGCGGTGGTGCCAAGTAAGCAACCCCCTGTAGTCAGTGTGCAAAGGGGCAGCTGCTGGGCACAGGACCCAGAAGATTGCAGAGATCACTGTAGTAGAACCAACTACTACACTGATTGACAGCTGTCACAGTGGTCCATTAAGCATGAGATACACGTTCTTACATTGTGCCAAGCTTGACCAATATAAACTATGGAATTAGGATCATACCTGGAGTTCAGCTTTAAGGTGTACAAATCCTGGTTACAGTGCCCTTAGAGAAAAGTCATTACAGGATGGTCCTGCCTTAGCAGCATACAACATAATGATATTGTGGAGCCTGAACTGACATCTCAATAGTATGTAAGGTTGTTTCTCTTGGAAAGGCTTGGCTGGGCAAATACAATACATACACAGCAAGAAGCATAAGAGTGCTTTTAATAAACTCAAACTATAAATAATATGTAGCCCCTGAGAAAGGGGGGAATATTCTTGCCAAATTGATCAGGCTCTCATTAACTGTACCTGGCAGGAAGATGGGATAATATGAAGGAACAAAACTGCATACAGAGTAGCCAGACATCGATATATCAACCTGGAGGAGAAAACAAAGAAACGTAAATAAGCCTGGCAAACCTATACTATAAATTATAATAAACTTATATATGTAACAAATACTCTTTCAGCAAAAAATATAGATTTGTGCTACAGAATAATAAAAATGTGTTTTATTGTATTATAATTTATTTTCCTGGACCTTAACTGGGTCACTTGCACAGCGGTTCCTAATTCGTTTTTGTGCTGGATAGCTGGAGAATTTGTTACATCTAGCAAATTTTCCCACCATGGTGTACCTTTGCTTTGCTTGTTAAAAAATTGATTTACAAGGTTGCCAATGCTTGGTTTGTTTTAGTTTTCGCAGATACACTGGTGATATTCAGGTTTGAGCTTCTGGTGTGTTACTGTAGATAGATACATATATAGGTGCATCTCATAAAATTAAATCAAATTATCAAAAAGTTAATTTATTTCAGTAATTCAATTCAAAAAGTGAAACACATTTTATATAGATGCGTTACACACAGAGTGATATATTTCAAGCATTTCTTTCTTTTAATTTTGATGATTATGGCTTGCATCTAGTGAAAATCCAAAATTCAGTATCTCAGAAATAAAAAAGGATTTTTAATACAGAAATGTTGGCTTACTGAAAAGTATGTCCATGTACAGTATAGTATGCACTCAATACTTGGTCGGGGCTCCTTTTGCATGAATTACTGCATCAATGCGGCTAGGCATGGAGGCGATCAGCCTGTGGCACTGCTGAGTTGTTATGGAAGGCCCAGGTTGCTTTGATAGCGGCTTTCAGCTCGCATGCATTGTTGGGTCTGGTGTCTCATCTTCCTCTTGACAGTACCCCACAGATTATCTATATGGTTTAGGCCAGGCGAGTTTGTTTGCCAATCAGGCACAGTGATACCATGATCAATAAACCAGGTATTGGTACCTTTGGCAGTGTGGGCAGGTGTCAAGTCTTGCTGGAAAATGAAATCAGCATCTCCATAAAGCTCGACAGCAGAGGGAAGAATGAAGTGCTCTAGAATTTCCTGGTAGAGGGCTGCGTTTACTTTGGACAAAGTGGACCAACACCAGCAGATGTCATGGCTCCCCAAATCATCACTGACGGTGGAAAATTTTGCATTTCATTTGGAAATCAAGGTCCCAGAGTCTAGAGGAAGAGTGGAGAGGCACATAATCCTAGTTGCATGAGGTCCAGTGTGAAGTTTCCATAGTCAGTACCGATTTGGGACAAACATTTAATAAATTTCTGTATTAAAAATCCTTTTTTTTTTATTGGTCTTATGTAATATTCAAATTTTCTGAGATACTGAATTTTGGGTTTTCACTAGCTGTAAGCCATAATCATCAAAATTAAAAGAAAGAAATTCTTGAAATATATCTCTGTGTGTAACGCATCTATATCATATAATATATGAGTTTCACTTTTTAAATTGAATTACTGAAATAAATTACCTTTTTGATGATATTTACATTTTATGAGATGTCCTAGTATATATATATATATATAAACCTGTCTATATGTTTACCTATTCTAAACCCCCAAAGTCTTATGCCCCGTACACACGGTCGGAATTTCCGACGGAAAATGTGTGATAGGACCTTGTTGTCGGAAATTCCGACCGTGTGTAGGCTCCATCACACATTTTCCATCGGATTTTCCGACACACAAAATTTGAGAGCAGGATATAAAATTTTCCGACAACAAAATCCGTTGTTGGAAATTCTGATCGTGTGTACACAAACTAGACACACAAAGTGCCACGCATGCTCAGAATAAATAAAGAGATGAAAGCTATTGGCCACTGCCCCATTTATAGTCCCGACGTACGTGTTTTACGTCACCGCGTTCAGAACGATCGGATTTTCCGACAACTTTGTGTGACCGTGTGTATGCAAGACAAGTTTGAGCCAACATCCGTCGAAAAAAATCCTAGGATTTTGTTGTCGGAATGTCTGAACAAAGTCCGACCGTGTGTACGGGGCATAAGAAACTATAGCAAGTTAAATTGCCAACATTGTACATGGTTATAGACATACTATGAGACACATTGAAGAACATGGTTTCTCGTACACAAAGAAAATCACTGAAATAAGAGAGGGCAAGGAGTACAGGTAATGAGGGGAATAGTTCAAGCACTGTATGTGAAATGTTTAGACACATCATTAGGCCTCGGTTCCTGTAATGTGCAGTCATAACAGCCTGTTAGATTCAATCAGCATGAAAGGACTGTTCCTGATTGCAGAGATTAGTCACTGAAGGAGCTGCATTGGGAGCTGCGTTCTTTAAATAAGCGTGTATGACTGACAAGGGGAAGTGATGGTGTCAGAAGGGCCCCACGGACAGGAACCATTGAAAAGGTCGGATAACAAATTATCTTCTTTTCTACGAATGCAAAACCATTTTATAATGTTTATAAAAAAAATTTGAAAAATATTGTGAAACAAAAGAAATAAAAAAAATGTCCATGGAACTGCTGAACAATATCCACATGCGGGCATATTTTATTTGAGAGTGCAGAACCGTGGTGAGCAGCAAACCATTTCAGGTCTTCAATAATCATTGAGCTGGTAATCCTCAGCCACTAAAGGCGGATTTCCAGTTGGCTGCTATAAGACACGGCACACTGCTGTTTTTGGATTTTAGATCTCAAGCCTGACGGAAAACTTACCTATAAACAGCTTTGTTACCGCGGGTAAAAGCCAACAGCATCATCATTCTTTGGGATAGTAAAGACGAACGATCTGCTGCTGTGGCTATTGCTTTCCTGATAGCGGCCAGTTGCAGCCGTTGTTGGCCAAAAAATTTACATCTAGCTCCTTAGACTTTTTTTTAAGCAAAGGATGAATTACGGTGAGCCACCTACAGGTTAAATTATAGTGTGTTCTAGCTGAAATGTACGTAGTTTATGGCCAGCTTAAAGTCAAAGTCTAGGTTTTGTGTTACTTTACATTTGTGCCAGAACTAAGAAAAGCACCCGCTGTCAGCGCTATATAAACTGTATGTAGCATCAGCAACATGCAGTATAGAGTGCTGTGTTCTGGCAGTGGTACAGGGAAGAGTGGGAATCACAAGAAAATAAAAAAAATTATATTTCACCTAGATGGCTTCAGCTGTCCCCTACTGCCTACTGCCTCCAAAACAGAGAACTGAGTGATAAAACACAGTGCTGATCAATCAGCTCTTGGTCCTCAGCCTAAAGACAGTAGGTCACCGGCTCTCTGCTCTGCCCCTCCAGTGCTCATTAGAGCGCTGGGCTGTAGAGGGAATGGGAGCGGCTGGCATGGGCTCTCTAAGAGGCCTCTCGCTAAGAGGCTGAGCCAGCTGTAGGTCCAGGCTTCTGGGCTGATCCCGACCATATGGTTGGGATCTTTTCAGAGCCTTGAGCTGCTCTGTGACGTCAGTTAACAGGGGACTTAAACCTGCTGTCAGCTGAAACCGGGTCACAGGAGTACAGAACTGCACTCCTGTGACCCACAGGGGAAACATAGCCAAAAAAAGCTTTGGCCATACTTCTCCTTTAACTTGATCTGCCCGACTTTTTCTGCTCATCAGCTATCCTTATTGTCAGTGTATTTTATGTGTGGCCCGAAAGCCCAAGACAATTCCTCTTCTTCCAGTGTGACCCAGGAAGGTCAAAAGGTTGGACACCCCTGATTTAACACAAAACCTGGTGTTGGGCTTCAAGTCATGTCACAGTGGTGATTCTGCCAATTACGACATCTCCCCAGTGTAGATCATTACAGTGCAACCGGTGACCCCCTTCTAAAGAGTGCTGCTCCCTCACAAGACAACACACAGCAGAGCCTCACGTTTTAGCAAAGAAACGTGACACCTCTCGCTTGGGTTGGCCAACAATGGAGCAACACCACGGGAGAGGGTAATTGGACTGTTAGCATTCCCTAGTAAGACATGACGCATAACCTGATTTTGATCAGTCAGATCAGCAGAATTTACTAACAGCCATGTTCTGCTGGAACCGCTTTGAACGAAGTGAAGATTTAAGGCACGGGCAGTGGAGAAGGTGGCTATAAAAGGTATAACATTTTAACATGATAACAGGGTTTATTCATCCTCTGGATTATGTATTTGTGAGGCTCTGTTGGGGACATTAAATTGTAATCTCCTTTGTGGAATTAAGTTTGGTGCACATGGTTGATACATCTCCATTAGAACACATGACAGGTGATGGAAGTAAGTTTACGGGTGATTTTTTAATCAGGACAGTAGCACCATGCTCCAAACCAGTCACATTATGAGAAATTGCAGTGGTTTTTAGGCCAAATGATTTAATTAGGAATAGGGATGGTCCGGATGTTCGAATCGAATGCAATTTCGACTCGAACATCGGGTGTTCGTTTGTTCGCAAATTAACCGAACATATGGGGCGTTCTCAGCAAATTTGAGTGCCTGTGGAGCGCCCCATAATGCACTGTGGATTGCACCTGACTCATGCTTTAGCCAATCACAGTGTGATCTGCTGTGAGAGCCACGATTGTGCCTTTGGCCAATTATGGCTCAG
Organism: Lithobates septentrionalis; assembly: GCA_037952835.1. Classification (NCBI taxonomy): domain Eukaryota; kingdom Metazoa; phylum Chordata; class Amphibia; order Anura; family Ranidae; genus Lithobates; species Lithobates septentrionalis. The sequence goes on from JBBDGP010002445.1 coordinate 2,967,184, forward strand.
GGGCTAAGTCCACGCCTCACACTATATAAGGCTGCATACACGGCGGCCGTATATAGTGTGATATGTGGAGGACATTGAGAAAACTTGAGCTAGATTGGGCAGGTTAGCTAGTGACGTGCAGGCAGTTTAGTACACACACACATACATACATATATATATATATATATATATATATATATATATATATATATATATATATATATATATATATATATATATATATATATATATATCGTATTTTTCGGACTATAAGGCGCACTTAAAAGCCCTAAATTTTCTCACAAATCGACCGTGCGCCTTATAATGCGGTGCGCCTTATATATGACCTGTTGACATCGCTGGAGTTCTTTGGTTAATGCACCCGGAATGATGGCAAGCACCGTATTCGTTTTTTTTCACTTGGGTTTTGACAGTATCTGTCAGATGGGCGCGCATGGAGTCACAGATCAATAGGGATGGAGATTTGTGGAAAAAGCCACCCGGTCTCTTACCGTAAACCGACGTACCGTAAACCTCTCTCAGGTTGTTCTACTGCGTGACTGATAGCGAGTTTGAAATCCGCATCATAAGCATGTCTCTTAACAGGAGCCATTTTTGGGGCAGCTAGTACAGTATAGAAAATGAACGAATATATGTGCACACCTCCTGACTACGATGGCCGTAATGCCCAATCCAAGCAGTGCAGCTTCCTAGCTTTGGTAATCCTACGAAGCTGCACTTCTTGGATTGGGCACTACGGCCATCGTAGTCAGGAGGTGTGCACATATATTCGTTCATTTTCTATACTGTACTAGCTGCCCCAAAAATGGCTCCTGTTAAGAGACATGCTTATGATGCGGATTTCAAACTGAAGGCTATCAGTCATGCAGTAGAGCATGGAAATAGAGCAGCTGCGAGAGAATTCAACATTAATGAATCAATGGTACGGAAGTGGAGGAAGCAAGAAGATGCCCTGCGCCAGGTAAAGAAGACCAAACTGAGTTTCCGAGGAAACAAAGCAAGATGGCCACAGTTGGAGGACAAAATTGAACAGTGGGTTATTGAACAGAGAACCGCAGGTAGAAGTGTCTCTACTGTCTCTATTCGACTCAAAGCAACAGCGATCGCACGCGACATGGAGATCAACGGCTTTCGAGGAGATCCCTCTTGGTGCTTCCGTTTCATGAAAAGGCGGAATCTCTCTATCCGCACAAGAACCACTATGTCACAGCAACTGCCAAAGGATTACGAAGAAAAGCTGGCCATTTTTCGTACCTACTGCAAGAACAAGATCAATGAACAGAAGATCCGGCCAGAGCACATCACCAACATGGACGAGGTCCCCCTTACCTTTGATATCCCTGTAAACCGTACTGTCGAGAGAACAGGGACCAGTACGGTATCTATACGCACTACAGGAAACGAGAAGTCATCCTTCACTGTAGTTCTCGGTTGCCAGGCTAATGGCCAGAAACTACCACCCATGGTAATTTTCAAGAGGAAGACTCTGCCAAAAGAAAGGTTCCCGGTTGGCATCATCATCAAGGCTAACCCGAAGGGCTGGATGGACGAGGAGAAGATGAGTGAGTGGCTGAGAGAGGTTTACGTCAAGAGACCGGGTGGCTTTTTCCACAAATCTCCATCCCTATTGGTCTGTGACTCCATGCGCGCCCATCTGACAGATACTGTCAAAGCCCAAGTGAAGAAAACTAATTCGGAGCTTGCCATCATTCCGGGTGGATTAACCAAAGAACTGCAGCCACTAGATATAGGTGTCAACAGGTCATTTAAAGTTAAATTGCGAGCTGCGTGGGAGCATTGGATGACAGAAGGCGAACACACATTCACCAACACAGGGAGGCAACGCCGGGCGAGTTACGCCACTATCTGCCAGTGGATCGTGGATGCCTGGACGAAGGTATCAGTCACCAGTGTAATCCGAGCTTTCAAGAAGTCCGGAATTATCACTGAACAGCTAAGTACCGGTACCGATGACAGCACGGATACTGATGAGAATGATGAGAGGGATACGGGCGTGCTTGATGCTGAAATCGCCCAATTGTTAAACTCAGACACTGAAGATGAAGAATTTGATGGATTTGCGGGAGAAGAATAAAGTGAAAAAGTTAGTGTCTGGTTTTGTTTTTAACTGAACAGTGTTAAGAGTTATTGTTATAGACCATTTTATGGTTATTGCTAAAGAGTTGAATAAAATTTGACTTACGGTACCGCATCAGAGTTTTGTTTCATTAAATGCGCCTTATAGTCCGGTGCGCCTTATATATGGAAATATCCACATTAACAGCCGATCATTGCTAGTGCGCCTTATAATCCGGTGCGCCTTATAGTCCGGAAAATACGGTATATATATATATATATATATATATATATATATATATATATATATATATATATATATATATATATATATATATATATACACTGTATTTATTGGCGTATAACACTCACTTTTTCACCATTAAAATCGGGTGCAAATAGCGTGTTATACGCCAATACTTTCATTTTAGCTGCCTCGGAGGGGACTTGGCGGCATCTGTAATAAGAAGTCCCTTCTCTTGGGCCACCTTTGGACCACTGTTCTGTCTATCATAGGAGATTCTCACTGTATGTAATCTGACGGCGCTCGTCCTGTCCCCCTCCCTGTCCCCTCTGGGCTGCAGATGGGCATCGATCAAGCTGCACTGATGGCAATGGTGAGGCTGCATTGATGTGGAAGGATGAGGCTGCATTGATGGCACTTGTGAGGCTGCAGATGGGCATTGATCAGGCTGCATTGATGGCAATGGTGAGGCTGCAGATGGGCACTGACTCTTATTTTGCTTCAACGTTCCTTATTTAAAATTTAAGTTTTTTTCCTGAAACTTCCCTCTTAAAATAAATGTGCGTGTTATACGCCGGTAAATACGGTATATATATATACACACACACATATATTGTACCCCCACCCATTCACCCAAAAAAGTTTCAAAAAACTACAATAGACAGTTTAACAATTTCTTTATTAAAAAATAAAAAAAAGTGTCCTGCAATGTCCATCTATCTTCAATCTCGGCCGCCCGACGGACCCGATAAATAGAAAAAAAAAAATAAAAAAAATAGCTCTGCTGGCTTCTGTCGGATGTGCATGCTGGAAAACCAGCAGCCGTCCGACTCCCGATCAGCACTCTCAGCCAATAGCAGAGAGCGCTGATCGGATAGTTCTGGTAGGGGGGCCGTCCCCCTTGTCAGAACACAACAGCTCAGCGGCTCTGATCAGAACTGACAGTTTTTTTCCTGCAACCCCCAGGAGAATGGCACTCCTGCGCAAATTGCCATAGCTGTACGGTGGCCGCTTTAAGGAGTATACAGGGCCGCCGGGCAACCGCGATCGCTCCTGACAGAGCGAGAACGGGGATTTGTGTGTGTAAACACTCAAATCCCCGTTCTGTCAGGGGTGAGGAGACTGATCTGTTGTTCCTAGTATATAGGAACGCCGATCGGTCTCCTCCCCATGTCAGTACCATCGCCCCACAGTTAGAACACTCTGAGGGAACACATTTAACCCCTTGATCGTCCCCTAGTGTTGAACCCTTCCCTGCCAGTGACATTTATATAGTAATCAGTGCATTTTTATAGCACTGATCGCTGTATAAATGTCAATGGTCAATGGATTATAGCGCAAAAAAGTAAAAACTGCAGAGGTGATCAAATACCACCAAAAGACAGCTCTATTTGTGGGAAAAAAAGGACATTTGTTTGGGTACAATGTCACAACATCACACGACCACGCAATTGTCACGTAAAGCAATGCAGTGCCGTTTCGCAAAAAATGATTTGGTCAGAAAGGGGGTAAATCCTTCCGGGGCTGAAGTGGTTAAGATGCCTTTAGACGCATCAATCATTTTTTCTGCCTCGAAAAAGCCACTAAATGCTGCTAAAAGCCTATGTGTGCATGGACAAATAGGCTAACATGCAGGGGAGTTTAGAGGCAGAGGCCTTGAGGCCTTAAATTCTGTGACACGTATTTACTATGCACTGTGGGTAGACACTGCTGTGTCACACATTTCACAGAGACTGCCTTGTGACTTAGGCTCCTTTCACACTGGGGCGGATTGCAGGCGCTATTGCTCTAAAAATAGCACCTGCAAACCGACCCGAAAGTGCCGCTGCTTTGTCTCCAGTGTGAAAGTCCCGAGGGCTTTCACACTGGAGCGGTGCAGTGGCAGGACAGGCCAGCAGCATCTTTGGAGCGGGGAAGGAGCGGTGTATACACCGCTCCTTCCCCGCTCCTGCCCATTGAAATCGATGGGACAGCGCGGCTATACCGCCAGCAAAACGCCTCTGCAGAGGCGCTTTGCGGTGGTTTTTAACCCTTTCTCAGCCGCTAGCAGGTGGTAAAACCGCCCCGCTAGCGGCCGAATACCGACAGTAAAGCGTCGCTAACAATAGCGGTGCTTTACCGCCGACGCCGCCCCCGTCCCAGTGTCAAAGGGGCCTTACAGAGGTGCTGAGAGGAGGAGATCCAGGAGGCAGAGTCAGTAGAGGAATCACTAGTTGCAGGCAGAAAAGTACCATATGATATGTAGTCCAGAAATGGAAAGTAAACAGCAGAGCAGTTCAATGAGAGTAAAACCTTTACCATAGGTAACAGCAACATAACAGCGCCACACTGCAACCCAGACTATTTCCTACAGCAAGAAACAGGATGCATGAACCAGAACCACTTCCTTTTGCATATTTTCTGGGGGAAAAAGTGCTTTGAAAAGATTGGTTTTAATTGCTTGAAGTGATACTAAAACACACACTGTTTACTTTACATTGTCCCTTCTATTACATGTTTTAAATAAAAACTGAAAAAAAAAAAAACAGCCTTTGGAATACAGAGTAAAAATAAATAAATAATTAATATCAATAAACTGCTTTTAAAAATTGTCCTACAAATTTATATTTGAAACCCTATTATTTTTGTTGGCAATAACATGGTGTGGGCGGAATTCTGCCAGTCACAGGCTGTGTCACTCCTCTCCACCCTGTGTCTTGGAATAAGAGGGAGGTGAAGCCTCCATCAATCTACATTTACTATCCCACCCTTGTTGTGTTTAGCTAGTTAGTGGGCATGGAGGAGGAGGGAAGGAGTGGGCTATCATTTACCACTTTGTATACACCCACATGTGTTACTCTATAGTCACATGGGCTAGTCAGATGTGATAGGGAGGAAATGCTCGGCAAAGAAACTCACTGAATGGGCACGTGCAGAGCTGCCAACACACAGCTGAATTGGGGACATGAACAGAAGGGGGAGCTAGAGAACAGCAGGATCAACCAGGTTTTTTGCAAAATACAGAAAACAAATCTCATAGTGACTGAGTATGAACAGCATTTAATACACCATTTATTGATAGATTTTTTTTTTATGATGTGGGTTTAGTGACACCTTAAATCTGAAAAATCTGTGCCCTTGCAGTCGGTCCCCCTCTCTACTGCAAAGGTTAAAGTAATACTAAAGGATAGAGAAAAATAAAAATAAGCTGGAAGGGATAGCCTGCAGGAGCAAGGAATAAAGTAAGCATATCACCTTATTCCTAACCCCCTAAGCAAAACAAGCAGGTATCCCTGTAGTGTGGCGCTTCCTCCCCCCACAGGAGAGGGACGGGAAGGCGGCGATCAGAGGCCACCTTACCTTAGGAGACAGACAGGGGCGGTCTGACCATTCGGGCACTGCCCGAGGGCCCCATGCCACCAAGGGGCCCCATCAGGGGTTGCCAGCCTCAATAAAAGCAGGGACAGTATGTAAAAATCTGTGTTTTTTTAAAAATCCCAAGATTATAGCTGCCCCGCCTCTGCAGTACCTTTTCAGTGTGTGTATGTGTATTCTGTGTGTGTGTATACTGTGTGTATATTGTGTGTCTGTGTGTGTATACTGTAAGTGTGTGTGTGTGTGTGTGTATACTGTGTGGCCCCATAATCTATTGCCTAGGGGCCCCATAATCTCCTATTGCCTGGGGGCCCCATAATCTCCTATTGCCCGGGGGCCCCATAATCTTCTCCCATTGCCCAGGGGCCCCATAATCTCCTATTGCCCGGGGGCCCCATAATCTCCTATTGCCTGGGGGCCCCATGAGTTGTCAGTCTGCCCCTGGAGACAGATGACAAGGATCCAGGGTAGGGCTGCTGGTCGTCAGTTCAGTTACTCCTCACTCTGGGGCTGTTGCTTCTCCTCCCGGCTGAACAGGAAGTGGGTCCTGAGACCGGATTGGCCGGGAGTCCTAAGACTCAGTGGCCAATCCAGTCTCAATACCCGCTTCCTAAATGGCCGGGAAGAGAATCAGAAAGACAATAGTGAATACTAATTCGCTATTGTCACACAACTGATCCTACCCTTTTTTTAAGCTAATTAGAGCCTCAGGCTCTAATCATGTGCTTCAGAAAAAAAAAACCCAATTGAAATCCATGCGTCCGGTGCCCTGCATGCAGATTAGGGCCCAGCCGAATGGAATGGGGGGGTGGCGCCCCTGCGCCCCTATTGGATGGGTCTGCCACTGGTCAGCCTAAAAGTTATGTTTCTGTATTCTCTATCATTGCTACATAATTATAAAAAATAAATGTATTTCAGTGTTGTCCTTGTAGTAAAGCTTGTATACACCTGGGCAACTCAAACTAATCACATGATGAAACATCTACATAACCCAGTCACCTGCAGTAATAACTACATGTAAATCCAGAGATATCATCAGCTGAATTTAAATCTAGGTTACCTGCAGTATAAACGACATGTTATAATGATCAGTAGATCCAAAGATATAATCAGATACATTTAATTCTAGGGTACCTGCAGTAAAAACTACACGTCATAATGATCAGTAGGATCAAAGATATAATCAGCAGAGTTTAGATGTAAATATGGTCTTTTCCTTTAGAGGTTGAGCTTGTCCCTGGTCTAATCTCACATTACGCTCCCCTTCACGGCTTTCTCAGCGCAGTCCCAACGCAAGACAAGACAATTTGCCTTATTTTGCAATCAGCACAGTTCATACCATTGTGATGCAGTGATGTGCACAGAGAAAGGAGGTGCAACATAATCCACCACATTGCATAGCTCCCAACTGTCCCTGATTTGGAGGGACTGTCCCTGATTTTGAGCAATGTCCCTCTGTCCCTCATTTGTCCCTCATTTTGGTCTTATCTATATAGATGTATATAAAATGCACTTTTTAAGTATCAAAACGTGTTTTCCAGCACTAAACCTTTCATCTGATTTCTAAATTGCTGCATTTGTAAATTCCAAAAGCCAATATAAAGGAATAGTAGTATTAAAAAAAAGCACTTGTGGGTTTAACCAATCTTGTTTTTTTTGTACGATTCTCCTTTAAGGGTGTGTGGCAAGGGGTGTGTCCTATGCCTGAATACTTTTGCTGATAGGTGTCCCTCATTCCCATCTCAAAAAGTTGGGAGGTAAGACATTGCCCCACTCTATGGTCGTAAAAACTTAATGAAATATAACTTTGCGACATTTCATTAGAGTGAAGAAAAAAGGTTTCCACCGTCTTCTCAATGCATATTAGCGGTTGTGTTCTAATGCAGCTGCTGTTGTGAATGGGCACTAAAGGGCCACAAGGGCGGCTCCACAGATGGGAGAGGAAGAGCCAAGATAAAGTTTCATAGGAAAGAATTTGATTTTTATATCATTTCATCTACCTATAGCTCCGGATTAACTGATGGCTTTGACATTCGGTTTTCACTGAAGTTAACCTCTGCTTATTCATTTTTATCATCATACGCTCAGCTACAATTGGATGTTTTTGACAGGTTTATCTAATCGTGCACTGAATCTCTATCAGACTGGAGTATACAGGGCCACCAATAAATTTAAAATGGCTCATCCTAAAAGAAATGTGATGCATTTAGTGACACCAGTCAGTGAACTATTAGGTGTATTACAGCATACAACCGTGCGAGAGCAGTGTTTGACCAGGCAGTCACAGACGCAGCTGCTATTCCCAATCTAACATCCATGTGGGTGTATGGCCCCAAACGCACACTGTCAGCATTCAGGGCCATTCACCTGCACCCAGGGTTTGTGATGCCACTAGGCAAACTAGGCAGCCGCCTAGGGCGCACTGCTGCCTAGGGCGCTCAGCCTCTGGTGTTCCTACTCTCTTCTCTCTGCAGCAAGCAACTAAGTTTGAGCATCAGCAGGCAGCCGCCGCTCCATTCGCACATAGTGTCAGAGGCGCAGCGGAGGGCTGTGTCTGTGTCCCGACTCCCGAATGAATGGAAGCAAGCAAACAATCATTGATGGCCACTGGTAGGCTGCATTGATGGGCGCTGGTGAGGCTGCATTGATGGGCGCTGGTGAGGCTGCATTGATGGGCGCTGGTGAGGCTGCATTGATGGGCGCTGGTGAGGCTGCATTGATGGGCGCTGGTGGGTTGCCTTTGATGGGCGCTATTGGGCTGCCTTTGATGGGCGCTATTGGGCTGCCTTTGATGGGCGCTATTGGGCTGCATTTGATGGGCACTTCAATAAAAAGGAGGGGTATACATGGGCAGGACAAAGGGGGTGTAGTCAGGAGTGGAGCAAGGGGGGGGGGGGCGGCAAAATGAGGTTTCGTCTAGGGTGTCAAAAATTGCACCAACCCTGCCTGCACCCAATCTGGAAACACCTGTGGCTCTCCATCAGCCTCATGTGGGCAAAAATGGCCCTCGCACGGGTGTAACCTGTAGTACACCCGTGTAAATGAGGTCTTAGTTCTATCCATGAACCACTACAACTGGGCTAAAGTTAGAAGATCCATTTCTTTTGTCTTAGTCCTATCTGCGTTCTCTGTAACCAAGTGCAGACAGAGTTCATAAAGGTCCTTATATGTTTGGTGAGAGGTTGCTGCCACAATCTCTTGTGTTCTTCTATCTCTATAAGTTTACCACCAATCAGATTCAGGTTTCCAGGAATGTTTTAATGCAAATGGTAGTTGGAAGAAACTTCTAGCCATGAACTTTTTGGAAGAGACAGCCAAGAGGCAGCAGTAGGCATGTTTCAGAATTCCTCTCTAGCATTACAAAAAAATTCTAACTAGAAATACTGAGGTGGAGTGGTGCACTAAGTAATGAGTATGCAGCTTGCAATTCAGACTTGTATTCATCTTCAGACATAAAGTTGAAGTTTAGGTCTGGCAATTGAATAGATTTGGTTCTGTACTCTGCCTCTAAACCCCAAGAACAATCTCAGCCCCACTGACACAACTGCTAATAATGTTAGCGCAAACACCACCAATGAAAGACACACGTTACAGTAAAATAAAGAGAAAGTCTTTACTGTGAAATTTCTTTGAAAAGGTAACAAACAATAGCAATATGGCTGAACAGTAGACAAATATATCTCAAACAGGTCAACTGTTTTGATGAATTGTGTGTCTAATCATAGAACACTTTCTATTCATTGAAAAAAGACAAGGCCTTCTATGAATGACAGCAGTGCCAAGTGAGTGAGCTCCTGTGGTCAGTGTGAGAGGGGAAGCTGGTCTCGCACAGGACCTGAGCAGGACCCGGAAGATCACAACTATCACTGTAGTAGCGGTCACTACTACAGCGATTGTCAGCTTCCCCAGAGGTTCATTAGGTATGGGATATGTATACTTACATTGTGCCAAGCTGAATCAATGCAAATATGCGATAAAGATGATTGTTGTAAACAGATGGTGGCCTCTGTGGTGTATTCATAAAGTAAACAAAAAGATGATAAAGATGATTGTTGGAATTCAGCTTAAAAAAAAAAAAATATATATATATATATATATATATATATATATATATATATATATATATATATATATATATATACATATACATACACACATTTCTTTTCACCTAGCATTGATATTATGATTGTATCAGGGCCGTCTTTAATATTGATTGGACCCTGGGCAAAACTTTTCTTGGGGCCCCCCCCATGCAGTTTTGCTCTCCACCTGCTCTGAGACATAGAATAAATAGCTAGACCCAAAATCAGTTTACTGAATCAGAACAGGCAGCTATTGCGATTGGTTGCCAGAGGTTACAGTGTATCATTACCGCTCACTGACTGGTTGCTAGAGGTTACAGCACACATTACGGCTCACTGATTAGTTGCTAAAGTTTACAGCACATGATTTCTGCTTGTTGATTGGTTGCTAGAGATTACTGTGGATATGACCTCAGGGGGGCATGATATACATATCAATGGCGCTGGCTGATCCTATTTACATATGAATGCCGGTAATTTACATGTAAACACAGGGTCTGCAGGTGAGTCATCTTTACACAGCAATAGGGCAGAGCTGGGCAGCATTAGTAGCAGCACTTCACACTGAGATATTGGGACACAGCAAAGGATTCAAACCTCAAGGGACGAGGGAAATTAAACCAGGATAGTTGGCAAGTATGAGACAGCTGCTTTGGGCCCCACAACAATGACAGGGCCCAGGGCAGCTTCCCCTTTTGCCCTGCCTTAAAAATGGCCCTGGATTGTATGACATAAGTGTTCAATAAAGGCACATTTCTAAATATACTGATAGGCTGCAAACCTACACAACCCTATCTAGTAACCAGTGGCGGCCCATTCATAGGGGGCGCATGGGCCACGCCCCCCAAGCTTTTCACACAAAAAAAAGGTCACTTTAAGACTTTCCAGGCGCCGGGCGCAAGGCCGTCTATGGGAAGCTTCCCAGCTTGCAATCAACTGATTGCAAGCTGGGAAGCTGATTTGCCCGTGTTTAGGGCGTGTTCGGGGTGCAAGCACCTCCACGCTAAACAGGTTTGCCTCTGGCTCCTGTGCTTTTTTTTAATTGGCCAGGACCGGAGGACGACTGGGCGGTGCTTTTTCGGCACTGCAGCGTCACTTCCAGTTTCCCGGCTGGCTCACTGTGTTGCGAAGAGTGACTGACTGACTGGGACCTGGGACCCTGTGATGTGAGGCAAGGCGGGGAGCGGATCACTGATGCGGTGGATGGGCACAGAGCTGGCATTGCTGAGTCTGAGCTCAGTGTATCTAATGTGGGTGCAGGGACAGGAGGTGACAGTAATGTGCATCGCTGAGTGTGTGTTTCTCTCTCCCCCCTGGGCTCCTCTGATAGGCTGCTTTCAAGGGAATCTGTAAGTAACCCACACTGCCTGTGCATTGGGGCAGCATCACAGTTGGCTCAGAATTCTCTTTGCTCCACTTTCCTTCTACTGAGCTGCTCCATATCCTCCAGCTTCCGCCCTGCTCACAGTGACTTTGGAAAAATTTGAGAGCAGTTAGTAGGAGAGCCAGGAATAGAGAGATAGAGGATGGCATTTTGTGCTGGAGGAACGAGAGAACGTAATGTAAAAATAAGGGGAGGAGGAGGCAGTCTGAGCAGTGCAAGCAGCTGGAGAAAGCAGCTGAATATCATACAGTGATAGACCTGCAATATCCTCTGTGATAACCCTGCCCCCCTGTACCAACAGCCCCTCTCTGCCCTCTGACACAACTGAGAGTACAGGAAAGGCTGACAGGTTTTAGTGGATGTCTCCTGGTGCTGTGAGCTGAGCTGAGGAATTGGAGTCTCTCTCTCTATCTTACCATGTCCTGTGAGGCTGAGCTGTATACTACATGTCCTGTGAGGCTGAGCTGTATACTACATGTCCTGTGAGGCTGAGCTGTATACTACATGTCCTGTGAGGCTGAGCTGTATACTACATGTCCTGTGAGGCTGAGCTGTATACTACATGTCCTGTGAGGCTGAGCTGTATACTACATGTCCTGTGAGGCTGAGCTGTATACTACATGTCCTGTGAGGCTGAGCTGTATACTACATGTCCTGTGAGGCTGAGCTGTATACTACATGTCCTGTGAGGCTGAGCTGTATACTACATGTCCTGTGAGGCTGAGCTGTATACTACATGTCCTGTGAGGCTGAGCTGTATACTACATGTCCTGTGAGGCTGAGCTGTATACTACATGTCCTGTGAGGCTGAGCTGTATACTACATGTCCTGTGAGGCTGAGCTGTATACTACAAGTCTTGTGAGGCTGAGCTGTATACTACATGTCCTGTGAGGCTGAGCTGTATACTACAAGTCTTGTGAGGCTGAGTTGTATACTACAAGTCTTGTGAGGCTGAGCTGTATACTACATGTCCTGTGAGGCTGAGTTGTATACTACAAGTCTTGTGAGGCTGAGTTGTATACTACAAGTCTTGTGAGGCTGAGTTGTATACTACATGTCCTGTGAGGCTGAGCCGTATACTATATGTCCTGTGAGGCTGAGCTGTATACTACATGTCCTGTGAGGCTGAGCCATATACTATATGACCTGTGAGGCTGAGCTGTATACTATGTCCTATGAGGCTGCGCTGAATACTTCTGACACTATGGGTGGAATACAGGGGACGGAGTGGGTGGATTCCATAAGGGGTGTGGCTTATTAGAAGTGGGAGGGGTCAAAAAGGAAGGGCAGGGTCTGGGGCCTGACCCCCATCCTAAAACTTCACCAGCCGCCACTGCTAGTAACATTAAACTATGAAATAATCTCAGATACATTAATGAAGGCAATAGAAGGCATTTTCACTAGTCTATCACTTGACCTGATCTGATCTATGTATGAAAATAATCTGACATGTGCGACATAACCTGCTCTAGAGTTCAACTCTGAAACAATATGACAACCAGATGTGTCTTCACGATTGCTGCATTTCCCATCCTCCAAAACAAGAAACAATGACTGCAAACATCCATTTTTATTGCATAGAAGTTAAATCGCGGCCACACCACTGATCCTTTGTCTCGGTTTTACAATGGTATAAAATTACAATCACACATCCCACACCTAACATCACATAAAACACAACATACATGAGTCACAAAGACCTTCTATGAGTATAATGGATTCATTATGAGGGATTTGGGCTTACTTTTAGTCTGAAGAATATAAAGCAACACATAACTGAAAAATACCCTCTTTTCCTTCAATGACCCTGGCATGGCCAACCTAATACAACTGCTTATAGGTGAATGGAGATGGTTTGTGCTGAACTTCAACCTTACCTTCAGCATAGCTCCCAATTGTCCCTCATTTGAAAAGACTGCCCCTTTTTTGAGACCAAACCCTTCTGTCTCTTATGTAGCCTCAGTTATCCCACTTTTTGGACTGATGTGTACATCTTTATACAATAAAACAAAATTGTTAGCCGCACTACACTTTTTTTTAATCCAACTTCCATATTACTATATTTGTTATTTTGAAAAGCCAATATAAAAAGGAAAAATAGAGGTAAAAAAAAAAAAAAAAAAAAAGAACTTGTGTGGTTTATCATTTTCTATACATTAGATCTTTGTGGTACATGTAACCAGGGCTGTGGCCTTTGCCCATATACTGTGTGCCACAAGGTGTCCCTATCATTCCAGAAAGTTGGAAGGTATGCCATTAATCTTGCACAGTTGTACAAACCTATGGACCTGTATTGAAAGCATTTGGTCTGATTTTACAAGCGGATTGAACTTCAGCTTTAACATTAAAGCCTCGTACACACTACTATTTTTTTTTCACTCAACCCAGCAGGTTGAACGAAAATACCTCACAGCTCATGTGGGAGCAGTTGTACTAACAATCCAATGTTAGTACAGTGATCTCCCCTGCTGTGCTATTGTGTTCTGACAGGGGGACGGCCCCCCTGCCAGAACACTCCGGTAAGCGCTCTCAGCCATTGGCTGAGAGGGCTGATTGAGAGCCTGTCGTCAGACCGTTTTCGGTCGTGACCCTTTGACAGAAGCCAGACAAACATCTGTCAGACCGTCTGCCATACACACGGGCCGAATGTCCACCGATTTCTATTGAACAAGCGGATGTCGCCCGAAATTCGGCCCGTGTGTACTAGGCTTTAGGCTAAATTAGAAAAGATGAATGTCAGGATTTGTTAAACTGAAAGTATAGGTGGATACATACTATAAGAAAATTGGACTGACAAATTCCCAATGTTTTACAGCAAATTGGAACGGAGGATGGAAAAAAAAAAATGTACGAAAGTTCTCATTTGACTAAGTCTTTTTTTGTTGTTTATTGTTTCTGATCCTGTGCAGTCTTTCATATCTGATTTTTCTCGTACCAAAAACCATACTAAAAAACAGTACACATTAAACTAAAATCGTTTGTCTCTTCGTAAATTTTTGTTTGGAAAGTCTGAATCGGATGTCGAAAGTTGTGTACACACTATACGAAAATTGAACGATCATGCCTTGTATGTAATTTTTCTTCCGATTTTCTCATAGTGTGTACCTAGCTTTAGAGTGAGCCACTGCTACTCCACATCCACTCTTGCCTGATGAACTGCTTAGTTCTGTCCTATATGAAGGTAGTGGTGAATGGTGTCTCATAATGTGGCACATTAGCTTTCAATTGTAATATATTACTTTTTTTTGTCTTTGTTTTTTTAAATTAACCTGCCATTTTACTTTTTGACTCAAAATTCTATATCATTCTAGATCAGGGATCTCCAAACTACGGCCCGCCTAGGTCCCATGAGGCATTGTAAAACTCTGACATGGCTAGGCATGATGGGAATTGTAGTTCCTTTACAACTGGAGGGCCATAGTTTGGAGACCCCTGTTCTAGATCATGGCAAGCTGGGTATCAAGTCCAGTGGCAGCTGCTCATGCAGGGTTTGGTGGTGGTCGGATGGATGGCTGGCTGGGTGGGGGCCACAGGCCAACCACCCCAAGAAATTTGAGCACCAGCCGCCACTGATCAAGTCCAAGTTTAATGAAGATACTCAATCAGAATTATAGAAAAGCAGATAATTCAGCATATTTTTCTCAGGGAAATACTCAACACGCAGGCTAAATTTTTATTGGCCTTTTTTTTTTTTATCCCGGATGAGATAAGGCTGGTGCTCTTTCCTCTATTACATACTCAAATGATTTAGGGCCATTTTACACTATTGCACTGCCTTAATGTGCTGCAATGCACGTCATCTATGTTTGCACAATGTGGTTGCATGCATTCTGAGTTACAGTTTCTGTTTCAATATTTTTATTGGAAAGTTCCATAAATAAGGCATAAACCAGAACAGGCACAATGACACCAGTCAAACAGGAAAGCAAGTAATAGTCTGCAACACAGGCAGAGCGTGCTACTAACAAACAAATAAGAACAACAAAAAAAAAATAATATTTAGTCGCAATTTTACATAATCCAACATATGGATTTAGAACAGTGCCTGTGTAATATAAAATGAAGAAAAGTGAAATGTAAAATTTCGAGTGCACTCCAATTGAGGGGACCAAACGGAAGAAAAACTCCAAGTGCCCATTAAGGCTCAGAAAGCATGAATAACCTGGTAACCACAAGCTAGATAGATGGTTAACATCTTGTAGAAGATGTGTAGCAACAGAAAAGAAAGGAAAAGGAAAGAGAAGAAAAAGTGAAGAAGGAAGAAGATGGGTGAGAGGTGAGGAAAGAGGGAAAGAGAGCTGTAGCCTAACTGGCCACTCAGCATCCGCCCTCAAAGGGGCGCCTTATTACCACCAAGTCATCTGTGGGTTTTTTCCAAGTGGTTGCAAAGGCTATCTTGGCCACAAGGAACAAAGAAAAATCAAGGTTTGAGCGTGCCTGGGCACCTCCGCTACAGGCTAATTAAGTCAGGCTACTTTGGGATCCCTTACAATGTTTACAATGCTAACAGAGTATATCAGGGCATGAACTCATATATCCAGAAGTGTGTGACTTTACTACACAACCATGTGTAAAACATCAAACCCACTTGGCCACAGCCCTGAAAACAGAATGAGGAAGAATCTAGGTACATTTAAAAAAAAAAGGCATTCATGTACAAAGTACCAGCAGGACTGGACTTTAAAGCCCACCTCTACCAATGAAATATTTATAATCCTTTGTATGTCCCAGCTAACCAATCTGTCCAGTCTCCCTGATGACTTTCCATCCCTAAATCTCCCTCTCAAGTCAGCATATAGGGCAATTTGCCCGCGGCATTGACAAAATGTTGATAAAGCCTCCCTTCCGATCCTCGCCATGATAGCATCTGTTTTTAAAAGCCGTCTGCATTGAGATATCAGTAGTAGAACATTGCATAGATTAGAGATAATGTAGTATTTGTTGTAAGCGGTAAGTCTCAGAGGCCAGCATTCTAAGCGGGCGGGATGTAAACCCCAATAAAATGATCAATGCGATAAAGACCTTTCTTCGGCCATCATTGGAACTCAGGAGTGCAGACCAGGTGGAAATGCTGAATTGTCAAAAAGAGGCACGACAGGAGTGTGGGGAGAATAGTTAGAGGCCAACCTATATGTTAAATCCCACAAATGTATAGTATAGGATAGGGCAGAGCATTGTCTGCCAGGTTCTCGAGGAGATCCACATTAAGAGATGTGGTGCACAAGCTTTGGCCTTCAGCACTATCCAATCCGGTTTGTAAGATCGGGCGTATAATTGAGTCGGTTGGATAAGCTGCACAGCCCTACAGTATTTTATGAGATCCGGAACACCCAGCTCACAGTCTCTCGCATCCTGTAAAGTGTGCAGCATGATAGCCTATAACTCTGTGGGTGCCAGATGAATTTCAAGAGCTGGCGTTGAAATCTTTGAAGATCTAAGGCAGGAATCGGCACAGGGTGGGAGCAAAAGTAATCTAAAGTTCTAAGCAAGAGCACAATCTTAACTGCACATAGTCTACCAATCCAGGATAAATGGCCACTGGACAACCACACCTCCATGTCTGGCAACAGTTTAGGAAGCAAATTTGTGTAATTGGTTTAATAAAGAGATGCCACCGTGGGAGTTAATTTAATTCCCAGATTTGCTAGAGATTTAGATTGCCAGGAAAAACTATAACTATGTTTTAGCCTTCCTAGAGCATCCTCATCCATATTAATGTTAAGAGCTTCTGATTTTGTCCAATTCACCTCCAAACCCGAGATCTTCCGGAAGCTAGATAATAGATCCATGAGCGATGGGAGGGTAGTGTGCGGGGAAGTGAGAAAAAGAAGCAGATCGTCAGCAAACAACACACATTTATGTGGTTTCCCCCCCAATCTCCACTTCAAGAACATCCGGATGTGACTGAATGGCTATGGCTAAAGTTTCTATTGCATTGATAAAAAGAAACAGAGAGCGGGCAACCCGATCAAGTATCAGAAGCGATAGGAAGGGGATCAAAAGTATAGCCCCTCACCCTTATTTGGGTTGAGTGAGTGCTATACAGAGTCTGAAGAAATAAGAGGAATTTAGGACCGAACTACCAACTAGACAAAATTCTGAACAAATAAGTCCAGGATAAAGTGTTGAATGCTTTCCTTATGTCTAGAGAAAGCAACAGCCCTGTCCGCGGGCTCCCCAAATCCCAGGAAGAATTAGGTATTAAAATTAGATTGATGGCCTGGCAAATTTAGTCAGATGTTTATCAATGGGGAAACGAAGCTGACTTGATTATTATGGATGTAGCAGGAAACAAAGCCATTTAACCTGGTTGCATAAATTTTGGCTAGCAAATTCAAATCTGTGTTGATCAAAGAAATCGGCCTATAAATTAGCTACATCGCTGGGGTCTTTATTGGGTTTGGGTACGACATTAATAGAGGCTCTATTTCAGTCCGCTTCCAGTGGGCCACCTTCCGGAAGGGCATTAAAATATTTCTCCAGATGTGGAAGTAAAATCGGAGCAAACTTCTTATAATACAAGGCCGAAAGGCCATCAGGACCAGGGGCATTAGCGGATTTAGATTGTTTAATAGCTTGGAGAATTTCTGTCTTTGTGGTTTGCCTTTTCCAAAATATCCCTATGGGACGCTGATGAGGATAACAGGGGTAAGCATGCCACAATGTCTTGAAATCCTCTTGGGAGGCAGAGCTTGCATAAGTGTACAAGTTCTTCTGATAATCGTAGAACTCCCCAAGGACAGCTACAGGGTTCTGGGTGAGCGTACTGTTCGCTTTCCCGCAACTTAGGAACTGAGTTCAGAGCTTAGTCATCCCCATCCCCACTCCTTATCTCTTGCCTCAACTATTGCAACTTCCTCCTCATTGACCTACCACTATATAGGCTACCCCCCCCCCCTTCAGCTTACCATGAATGCTGCTGCCAGACTCACAGTTATTTTGGGCTTTTTTTTTTTTTTTAATTACTTGCCTTTCTCTTAGATCAGCCATTCTCAATAAAGGGTTCCGTGAAACACTAGGGTTCTTCCTGAAGTTGCTAGGGGTCCCTTGAGCTTTGGTCAATTGACCTGCCATTAGATGGTACCTACATAGTTCCAGGGTCAACACCACTTGTCAGAGGCAGATACATAAAGCCAGATTGAGGTTGCCACTCTTACACCGATTCTAGGGACTACACAAATGTGCGGTTACAGGGATTCCCCCTCTTTTGTTCTGAGTCACAGCAAGAGCTAGGAGGAGCTCCATCCCCTGCCAGCACTCCCAGGGGTGGATGCTCGAGGATTTTTACACCCCACTCAAACAAAGCTTGAGCGGCACACTAAATTGCAGTGGTTCTGGAGGCAAAGGCAGTAGGATTTGGATAGTGATTTGATTTGGGACTGAAAGGAGAGGTCAGAGTCCAGGATTACACCTAGCACCCTTGCCTTAGGGAAGGGAAGGATAGTTGATATTAATCTTGATGGAAAAAGTCTGGGGAGGGGATGCGGGGGGGGAAAGATTATGAGCTCAGATTTTGAAAGACTTGAGTTTTAGGAAGTGACTTGACACCCATACTGACACGTCAATTAGTTCTTTTAATATCTTTAGAAATACTTGTAACTGGATAGGTATACATACAGCTTCAAATATGCCTGATATTGCAGGAAGAGATTTAAACTGACAACATTGGCTTATTGGCTACCCGATTCCTAAAATCATAGGATCCAGTATTAATTAATAAACTTCGCACATCAGTGACATCATCTCTCCTCAAATACTGTAAATCAGTAACTACATAAAAATATAACAACATAATGGGTTTTGGAAAATAAAATATTCCCTCTGCTTATACAAGCCAGTCAAGTCAACATCAACGATCCCAGTTAAAATCTTGTATGTGCGGTTTTCTGTTTGCAAAGCTATTACACCTGACAAGGTATTTTCTATCTCCAGACATATCAATCTTCCCATTCACCCCCATGGTGTGTGTTTTTCACCCTCTAAGATTATGCAAACAAGACAAAAACACACAGAATTCTACAACGTCTACATTCCAAAGAAAAGATAGCTAGATAGGCGGCATAGACCTGCTACTCATAATACCTCCTATGACAGAAAGTCAACACTGATCTGTTTGCTTTTTTTTTTTTTTTTTTTTTTTAATTTTGGCTCAGCCATTTCATTTACTAGGATCATTGAAAAAAAAAAAAAAGTGTTCTGTTTTCCCATCAACAGTCAGATTACATGAAATTCAACACAAAAAAACATTCAAAAATGAAAGAGGAACTTGCAGCTAAACGTTATTGCAAGAATGGCTGGAGGACTGCTTGATGCTGTAGTGTGTAAATCACACTCACCTTTGTATCCCTGATCTACTTTTTAAAAACCCTGCGCCAATTTCTAGGACCATGTAAAAAAAAAAAAAAAACACAAAAATGTAAAAATGGCTTTGGTTAAAACATGGTCTTCCTTTCTCTCTCCTGCCAGGCACAGCACAAAAGTTTTAGTTTGCTTCACCTGCCTGCTGCTCGTAGCCAGGAAGAGGGGAATGCATACCCCCCCCCCCCCCCCATAACACACTGCCATTGTGGAGGGGAGGAGGGGTGGGAGGACGATTGGGGGGGGGGACGGGACATGGCAAAATGCGCCTTCGCCTGAGTAGACAAAAATCCGTGCACCAGCCCTGAATACCGTGCAGCAACCATGATAGCGGTATTTGGCACACGATTTTGGCATGGTTCCACTGACTTTAAAGAGCATGTTTGACAGGCAAATCCAATACACAGAGTTAAAAACTAGCAGACTGCTAACAAGATTGCCTTATTCACTGCTTTGGATTCATTAAGAATCGTTCTTGCCAAACCAATCTATTAACCTTCTATGAAGAGGTGAGCTGCAATCTAGATAAAGGAAGGCCAGTAGACGTGGTGTATCTGGATTTTGCAAAGGCATATGATACAGTTCCCCATAAGCGTTTACTGTACATAATAAGGTCTGTCAGCATGGACCATAGGGTGAGTACATGGACTGAAAACCGGCTGCAGGGGCGAGTTCAGAGGGTGGTGATAAATGTGGAATACTCTGAATGGTCGGGGGTGGAAAGCGGTGTCCCCCAGGGTTCTGTCCTGGGACCAATCCTATTTAATTCATTCATAAACGACCTGGAGGATGGGATAAACAGCTCAATCCCTGTATTTGCGAACAATACTAAGCTTCCTCCGCAGGATATGGAAACCTTGCAAGAATATCTGAAAAAATTAAAAATTAACGGGGTGGGCAACTACATGGCAAATAAGGTTTAATGTAGAAAAATGTAAAATTATGTATATGGAGGCAAAAATATGAATGCAATCTACTCACTGGGGGGGGAGAACCTCTGGGGGAATCTAGGATGGAAAAGGATCTGGGGGTCCTAGTAGATGATAGGCTCAGCAATGCCAGGCTGCTGCAAGCAAAGCCAACAGAATATTGGCATGCATTAAAAAGGGGGTTAACTCCAGAGATAAAACGATAATTCTCCCGCTCTACAAGACTCTGGTCCGGCTGCACCTAGAGTATGCTGTCCAGTTCTGGGCACCAGTCCTCAGGAAGGATGTGCTGGAACTAGAGAGAGTCCAGAGAAGGGCAACAAAGCTAATAAAGGGTCTGGAGGATATTAGTTATGAGGGAAAATTACGAGCACTGAACTTATTCTCTCTGGAGAAGAGACGCTTGAGAGGGGATATGATTTCAATGTACAAATACCATACTGGTGACCCCACAATAGATAAAACTTCCACGAAAAGGGAAATTAAAAAGACGCGCAGCCATTCACTAAAATTAGAAGAGAAGCGGTTTAACCTTAAACGACGTAGAGAGTTCTTTACTGTAAGAGTGGTAAGAATGTGGAATTCTCTTCCACAAGCAGTGGTTTCAGCGGGGAGCATAAATAATTTAAAAAAAACTATTAGATAAGCACCTAAACGACCACAAAATACAGGGGTATTCAATGTAATACTGACATAAAAGCACACACAGGTTGGACTTAATGGACTTGTGTCTTTTTTCAACCTTGCCAACTATGTAACTATGCTCCTATGTGAAACTAAAGGCCTTATTCACACGGGCGCAGAGGGCTTAGTATTTATGTGGTTTTAGCCGTCAGGTGCTGGGTGCAGGCAGTGTAGGTATATAGGAGCACAGTGGCTGCAGAGACACAGTTGCTCCTCCCAATTTGACAGGTGTGCGGGTGCGATTCGAGTGACCTGTCCTGAATGCACAGGGTGTATTTGGAACCACTCGCCCACACATCAGTCACATTGCAGTGTGTGGATGTGTCCCCGTAGTCTCTGTCCCCCCCATTCACTTACATGGGCTACCTGCATGCAGCACCTGGCGGTCCAAACCACATACATACATGGCCCATTCATGGAATACGGGCCTCAGCATTTGTTTGACTGAAGGGGATGTCAGACAAATGCAATCTGTGCCGACTGACTCATTTTGAAGTGCCATGTACTTTGTAACAGTTTCCAGTACTTTTGTTATAGTGTATACTATCAGCAGGCCGTCAGACAAGAGTCCTTGCAGATTACCAAGAAATAAACACATTGCTACATTAAATTTCTTGATGAAATGTTTTTCATGCTTGTCAACAACTACTAAGATTTAAATGGTAAATTCTGTTGTCTTGTTACATGGGTGGTAGTAATGTTTCCCAATCATTTCTAGGTGGTAGGACCTCAGAGATCACATTAGGAAACTCTGTTGAAAACTTCAAGCAGAGATCTAGTTATTTCCAGAATTGGCAAGAAAAAGGATATGTCTGCCAAAATGCCTAATCTTAAAAAAAAAAAAAAAAAAAAAAAAAAAAAATGGGAAGAAGAAAAAATATGCCATTACTGACATCCCTTTACTTTCTTTGTGCACAAGGCAGAGAAAGCCAAAAATAAGTGTAACTGCTGGGCAACTGGCATTTTCAGAAAGAGCTCAGCAATAACAGCCCTGTGTTTCTACTAGTATAGGTTTACTTCAAAGTGGTTGTAAAGGCAGACAGTTTTTTTTACCTTCCTGCATTCAATGCAGGAAGGTAACAAACCTTCTGCACGCAGCCCCCCCAAATACATACCCAAGCCCGATCTTGATCCAGTGATGCGCAAAAGAGTCAAGGCTCTCTCAGCCCTCATAGGCTCAGATGCATCAGCAGGAACCATTGGCTCCCTCTGCTGTCAATCAGAGCCAGTGACAAGGGCGGGGCTGAGCAGAGCCCCATTCTGTGACTTATAGCTCGGGAATGAGCATGCACTCAACATGGGGTGAAGCAAGGAGCGCCGGCGTGGGACCCAAGAAGAAGAGGTTCGGGGTCGCTCTGTGCATAACCATTACACAGAGCAGGTAAGTATAACCTTTTTATTACTTTAATTAAAAAAAAAAAAAAAGCTTTAAAATCACTTAACCACTAGCCGACCAGCCGCCGCAGTTATACTGCGGCAGGTGGGCACGGCTGCGCAAATCACCGTAGCTGTAGGTCGCTCCTTTAAGGCGTCACAGCAGGCGCGTGCGATGACTGCCGGGCACCCACGATCGTGCGTGACAGAGCAAGAACCGGGATCTGTGTGTGTAAACAAACAAATCCCGGTTCTCTCAGGGGAGAGGTGACAGATCGTGTGTTCATACTAAGTACTGATCGGTGTCCTCCCCTAGTCAGTCTCATCCCCCCTACAGTTAGAACACACCTAGGGAACACACTTAACCCCTTGATTGCCCCCTAGTGTTAACCCCTTCCCTGCCAGTGACATTTATACAGTAATCAATGGCTATTTTTTAGCTCTGATCGCTGTATAAATGTCAATGGTCCCAAAATACTGTCAAAAGTAACCGATCTGTCTGCCGCAATGTTGCAGTCCTGATAAAAATCGCATATCGCCGCCAGTACTAGTAAAAAAAAATAATAATAATAATAATAAAAATGCCACAAATCTATTCCCTATTTTGTAGGCGCTATAACTTTTGCGCAAACCAATCAATATACGCTTATTGTGATTTTTTTTTCCAAAAATATGTAGAATACATATCGGCCCAAACTGAGGAAAACATTTTTTTTTGGATATTTATTATAGCAAAAAGTAAAAAATATTGTATTTTTTTCAAAATTGTTGCTCTTTTTTTTGTTTATAGCGCAAAAAATAAAAACCGCAGAGGTGATCAAATACCACCAAAAGAAAGCTCTATTTGTGGGAAAAGAAGGACATAAATTTTGTTTGGGTACAATGTTGCACGACCGTGCAATTGTCAGTTAAAGCGACGCTAGCTGCCATAACCACGATATTTTTTTTTCTCTCAGGAACTGGACTTTCAGATAAAAGTGATCCCAGTGGCGAATCTGCTTTCCAGTGGTTCCCAGGCTTACCTTACCGATCGGTGAGCCCAGGAACTCACCTGGTTTTGGCACCGGCTAGACAGAGATGAGCGAAGTAAAGATGGCCTTCACTCATCTCTATGCCCTAGGAGGACCGGAGAGACATCATGATGTCACGTCCGGTTCCGGCCACATGAATACAAGGCCATTTATTTATTTTTTAAAGCAAAAGATCAAACTTTTTTTTTTTTTACTTTTAGACCGCAGATCTCTCCGTAAAGAGGACCTGTCATGCTGTATTGTTATCACAAGGCGTATGTTTACATTCCTTGCAATAGCAATAAATGTGATCAAAACATTTTTTTTTTTTTTTAAATGTGCGCCTGTCCCTGCGTGCAGAGGTGAACGCATATGTAGGTCACACCCACACATGTAAGGTATCGCCGCAAATGTCTGAGGGAGAGCAATAACTCTAGTATTAGACCTCTTATGAAACTCTAAACTAGAGAACCTGCAGAAATTTTAAAAAAGTGTCGCCTATGGAGATTTTTTAAGTACCATAGTTTAGCGCCAGTCCACGAGCGTGCACAATTTTAAATACACGTTTCGGCGTAACATCTTTCATATTATACAAAAAATTTGGGGTATATACTGTATATTATGTTTTGTTTTTTGTAATTCATTACAAATTATATTTTTTTTTTTTAAAACTGCATTTAAGAGAACGCTGCACAAAAACTGTGTGACCTAACAAGTTGCAATGACTGCCATTTTATTCTATAGGGTCTCTGCTAAAAGAAAAGAAAAAGTGAAATATATATATATATATATATATATATATATATATATATACACACACACACATATACACACATACATATATATACACATATATATATATACACACACACATATACACACATACATATATATACACATATATATATATATACACACACACACACACACTATATATATATATAATATATATACACATATACACACATACATATATATACACATATATATATATATATACATACACACACACACACTCTCACACACACACACACACACACACACACACACATATATACACACACACAACCAATTTTTTTTTTTTTATATAAAGTTGGGGTGGTTCTAGGTAATTTTCTAGCAAAAAATACTGACTTTTACTTGTTACATAGTTAGTCAGGTTGAAGAAAGACACAAGTCCATCCAGTTCAACCAAACCATAAAAATAAAAAAAAATAATAACAAACAATCCCATATACCCACAGTTGATCCAGAGGAACGTGAAAAACCCCAGCAAAGCATGATCCAATTTGCTACAGCAGGGGAAAAAATCCTTCCTGACCCCCAAGAGGCAATCGGATTTTCCCTGGATCAACTTTACCTATAAATGTCAGTAACCAGTTATATTGTGTGCACTTAGGAAAGAATTCAGGCCTTGTAAACAACAAGTGTCAGAAAAAGGCCTGGTCAGGAAGTGGTGCTGAAATTTAGTATATGGTTAAAATAGCTTTGATTTGAATTATTCCAAATCCCCCACTCTAATGTACAAACAATAAACATTTCTTAATGAAAATGTATAGGTTTTGTATATATATATTCATTTATAGATCCATCAACATTGAGACTCTTATGCCAGTTTTTGCTTTACACCAACTTCCTGTTTGGTGGGAGAAGCAGGAGGCTCAAAATATTACTCTGCCTTGCAGGAGCCCTCCCAAACAGTGGGCAGGATGCTAGATGTGTTCACAGTAATGCCCTGTACACACGGTCGGACATTGATCGGACATTCCGACAACAAAATCCTAGGATTTTTTCCGACGGATGTTGGCTCAAACTTGTCTTGCATACACACGGCCGCACAAAGTTGACGGAAAATCCGATCGTTCTAAACGTGGTGATGTAAAACACGTACGTCGGGACTATAAACGGGGCAGTGGCCAATAGCTTTCATCTCTTTATTTATTCTGAGCATGCGTGGCACTTTGTGCGTCGGATTTGTGTACACACGATCGGAATTTCCGACAACGGATTTTGTTGTCGGAAAATTTTATATCCTGCTCTCAAACTTTGTGTGTCAGAAAATCCGTTGGAAAATGTGTGATGGAGCCTACACACGATCTAAATTTCCGACAACAAGGTCCTATCACACATTTCCGACCGTGTGTACGGGGCATAATTCTAGCCATGATAGTGGGCGAGATTGTTTGCAGGTGTATGGGTAATTGACAAGTGAGTCACAATGAGTGGGTGTTCCTGGGTGGGCCGTTTGTACATAAAGTCTGCTCAAGCTAATGGCCGTCAAGGCAGCAGGACACAAGTAACCATGGCCACCACCGACATGGAGGCAGAATGAGCACTCCCCCAACATGATAAAAGCAAAAAAAAAAAAAGAATGATAATGGGGAATACAAATAGATTTATTAGGTGGGCCAACAATGGGAGGGATAGAGAGGAGTGAGACTTTATGACTTATTAAGCCATTGTAGGTCAGAATCAAAGCAGGCTCCATGCTTAAGCTCATATAGATGTTTACTGCTGCGATGACAGCAGGCAGACAATTGAGCAGTATCGTTGAATAAGGCAGAGGCATTAAGGCAGGCCAAACATGGGTCGAATTTCGAAAGAAAATCCTTATCTAAGAATTTTCATTCAAATTTCGCAACATTAGTGGGCTGGAGCAACAGCTGATTTTCATGTGGCCATCGAATTTGAGAAATCGGGCATGTTGGAAATTCTTTGAGAAACTAACAATTTTCTAATCAATCAATGATGGGAGAATAGTGTGAGACATGTAAATCGAAAAAGAAATGTGCATGTGCAAGAAAAGAAAATTTCCGGAAAGAAAAAGAAGATTCCCAGCCATGAAAATTCTTTTCTGTAGCAACAGGAGGTGAAATTGAAGGCTTGGTTGGTCAAATTTCAAGATCAATGGTGGCACCATCGGATCACAAAATGCATTAATTTTCTGATTTTTTTTAAAAGAAAATTCTTTGGAAATTCGACCATGTATGGCTGGCCTAATACAGAATTAGATGGGGAAAAGAGGTAAGGTGGGAAAAAAACGAAACCATGCATGGGTCAAATCAATCAAAAGGAAAATGGGAATACGACTTTAGCTCTACAAAATCAAAGCTTTAATGATGGTTAAATATTCCATAAAATGAATAAAAAAAAATCCATCCTCTGTCAACATACTCTTATATGCTCAGCTCTTATGAAGATGCACTCTTGCTGGCCAGATCATACCCACATGTCTAACCACAGCCTACTGTCTAAAGCTGGAGCTTATGCTGTCTATACACCAGTAGAATTTCATTTGAATGTTCCTATGGAAATTTTGAAAGAATTATCGAGTCTTCTAATTTAGTTTGAAAGCCCCTGGGACTCATTCACACCTGAGCATAGTGTTGCTTGAAGCTTAAGCCTAGTACACACGGGCCGAATGTTGGGACGACATCGTCCGGTTTGATAAAAAAAACTGCTGACATCTGGCCTGTGTGTATGGCAGCTGGCTTCTGTCAGACGTGTATGCTGGAAAACCAGCAGCCTACTGGCTGCTGATCAGCGCACTCAGCCAATGGGAGAGTGCTGACCGGAGTGTTCTGGCGGAGGGTCCCTGTCAGAACACAATAGCTTGACGGGGGGAGATCGCTGTACTAATATTGGACTGTTAGTACAGCAGCTCTGACCTGGGCTGTCAGGTTTTTTTTTTAGTTCAACCCAGCGATTGTGTACCAGGCTTCGTTCAACCCAGTAGTGTGTACCAGGCTTTCTAAAGCTTGTAACTCCAAAAAGTACAAGAGCTACTTTTGAGCTACAACCTGGGTGTGGACAAAGGGTGAGCAGGTGGGGGCAGCTGCCCTAGGCACTGTAGTATCATGTGAGGTGGGGTGACGCCACAAGGAGATTGGGAGGGGGGGTAATTTGTGTCGAAAGGAGAATTTGGGGGGCGGCAGGGGGTAAGTATTGTTCTAGGAGGGGAAATTGGCGGGGGCTCTTAGAGGGGTGATCTAGGGGGATTTGTGTTTGGAGGGGGGATGGGGATGTTTTTGCTGGGGGGGGGGGGGTATTTGGGGGAATTTGTGCACTAGTAAGGGGAATTTTAGAGGTAGAGGATTTGTGCTAGTAGGGGTGATTTTTTTTGGGGGGGTGGGGGGGCAACAATATGTGCTGAGAGAGGGGATGGATTTGTACTAAAAGGAGGGGGATTTATGCTTAGGGGGTATATATGCAAATTAGTGCTTACTGTTTTTGTGGGGAGAAGTTTAGCATGTTTGCCCTGGGCTCAAGATGATCTTGTCCTGGCACGGACTACAAACTTTGAGCATTGGAAGTGATTGAAAAATGTGCAAACATGTGGGAAAGCATACATATCACACCTTTTTTTTATTCCCACTAATTAGCTTTCCATCGGCTAAAAATTACTTTAAAAAAAATGCTTAAGCTTCGTATGCCTACAAATTTACACCTGTACAAATGTTAAAAAAAGCCTGCAAAATTATCTTAGCTCAAATGCGAAAGCAGAAAATTTACATTTAATTCAGACCTACTACAGTACTTGAAAGGAATCCCAGACATATTAAAGAGGTTTTATTTTGTGCCTAGAACACATTACATTATGTACAACATTCACAATCTAGCCATTTCACATTCACAGCTAGCCATATTCATAACTTCGGTGTTGCTTATTGTAGCTCAATCTGATGTTGGACGATAGCGCTATATGTTCAATTTATTCATCACGCTATCTCTGTTCTATTTATGGATGTTTCAATGACAAGTCTTGGATTATCCCAAGACCCTTTGCATTTCATATTTTGTTACTGTAAAAATGTATTGAGCCATAAAAAAAAAAAAAAAAAAAAAAATCAAAACAAAAAATCCAGTATTTAAAATGTTGTAAATAAATTCTAGTAGTGTATGGTCCACTTTATATGGTGGCTGCAGTGACTTTTGTGTGTACTTTAGGCTGAGGGTCCATTTGAAAGCATGGTTATTTTGGAAACCTTAGAAGCCTTTGTAAAAACATTTGGCCAAACCACAGACCAGCATCTCAATGACTTCTGCCTACATCTCTTTGATCCAATCACCGTCAGAACTGACAGAAAACTTCTCAGCTAAAATTGTTCAAAGGGAACTCTGATAACTATCTGATACAAAGCATGTGATGAAGTGTCTTATTGACTCCATTGTGTAATTAAATGCCTTCGTGGTCATGTGTTTCCCGTGTGTAAACTCTAGTAAATACACAGAATTAGCCCAAATGTCACAGAAAGAAAGGAACAACTAATCTGCTTCTCAGCTCATTAAATATACTAATTAACTTGTATTTTTTAACATGATATGCACCGTTTGTCCAGATGTAACCTCTTCCACATGTCAATGGCATTAGTCATCATTAGTCTCCAAGTGATTGTGCCTTCACAATGGAGGCTTGATGTATTCAGCCAAGAATAAAAGACTGAATTAGCCCAGAAGCAAGGGTCTTACTCCCCAGGCCAATTAGACCTAGACTTACGAGAACCCAATTCTTCTTTATTAGTGGTAGAAGTACTCAAGTTTGAAAAAGAATGTGTACACAAAATAAATAACTCAATTTCCTTGCACAGAAAAGGACAGGTTTATTAGAGAATGGGAATACTTGGACATACAAGATATAACATGCAGGAAATGACCAAAGATCTGAGAGGAGCCATCATGCATGATGGAGGAGAGACAAGCTTGAAGGTTCTGATGCTGGAGATCAGATGAACTGAATGCAGGCTGATGCAGGTAAAAAGGTCAGCAACTTCAAGGGTGTACCAGTATTTTGTATGTTATCCTGAAACATTGCTATACATCAAATACTAGAGAAAAGATAAACAATTCTTGACCAGAAGTCAGACCTTACATTTACTGGAAATAAAGATGCTCTACATACTAACTGCAGGACAGCTGTGTATACAGATTGCTTAATATGATGTTCATACCCATGGAGGCCATCAATCAAAAATATCTGAAGGGAAAAAGTTTAGCGGGGCAACAGTCCCTGAACACCAAAGAAACAGTCCTTGAATTTTTATCTCAACTGCAATCATATCAGTAGTTCACACAGACAAAAAACAAAAAAGAGAGGGCACACCGGCCTTGTGCATTATCTTTAAAAAAGGTTTATTAAAACAGAAAACGTAAAAGTACTACTCACAAGGGTAGATAAGATACACGCATAATGATCTGATGATGGTAGCAGTCTCCAGACCTATGGACAGGACGTGCAGACCGCTTCTGGCTGACGCGTTTCGAAGGTATCACCTTCTTCTTCAGTGCCTAACCCTCTAGGTTAGGCTCTGAAGAAGAAGGTGCTACCTTCGAAACGCGTCAGCCAGCAGCGGTCTGCACGTCCTGTCCATAGGTCTGGAGACTGCTACCATCATCAGATAATTATGCGTGTATCTTATCTACCCTTGTGAGTAGTACTTTTACGTTTTCTGTTTTAATAAACCTTTTTTAAAAATAATGCACAAGGCCGATGCGCCCTCACCTTTTTGTTTTTTGTCTGTATGTTAGGATTTCCCTATCCTTGAGGGCAGCAAGGCTGAAAGCTACCATCCATTGTGCACTTTGAACGGTCGGGCTTACACATTTATGTGCAAGAGTTTTTGTTTTGTTTTGTTGTATCAGTAGTTCACACACAATGGGGTTTTAAAAAGATAGAGGCTGTTCTCCTAAGACATTGTATATTCACCTTGCAAAGTGAATGTTCGTGCATAAGGTAAAGCTGCATTCACTTTGAGTACAGAAGAGAAATTAAAGCTGAACTCCAGGTATGATCTGTTGCATACTTGCATTGGCCCAGCTTGGACCTGTGTGCAGTAAGTATGCATATCTTACACTTGAGGTGCCACTGGGAAAGCTGACTATCACTGTTTTAGTCAGCGCTACTACAATGCCTGCTACAGATTTTTTCAAGATATTAAAAAAGGAACACATTCCCCCAATTCACCAACACGCATTCAAGTGACCACACACATTGCCTAGGTCAGCAATCTACAAACTGTGGCCCGGGAGCTGGATGTGGGTGGCCCTTTGCTTGCTTTTATCCAGTTCTCTGGGTACTATCCCATCCACAGACACCAACAATAGAGCAATTATTCCTCCCACTGACACTAACAGCGGGGCACAATTCCTTCCATCGACACCAATGATGGAGCACAATTCTTTCAATGGGCACCAATAATGGGCCACTATTCCTCTCACTGACACCAACAATGGGGCACTACTCCTCCCACAGATACTAACGAAAGGGCAGAATTCTTTCCACTGTCACCAACAGGGCAGAATTTATCCCACTGTCACCAACAATCGGGCAGAATTTCTTACATTGACACCAACTATCGGGCACTATTCTTACAACAACAATGTGGCACTACTCCTCCCAATGACACCAAAGATAGGCCATGTTTACTCCCACTGGATGCCAGGACATTTTCTACTCCCACTGGACCTAGTGTGGCCCGCTAAAGTCTGAAAGACAGTAAACTGGCTCTTGGTTTAGAAAGTTTGGTGACCCCTGGCCTAGATGAACAACTTCTAATCTTTTTGTGCCCGATGTGTGGCCTGGGAGCCATATGTGGCCTTTAAGGTCCTGCAGATCGTAGTTAGTGTTTTCCTTACTCGGGTCACCAAGGCTGGCTTCACACTAGCTGCGGCTCACAGCAGGGGGTCAGTTGCGTCCCTGTTCTCTGTTTCAGGTACAAATCAGGTCTGAATTTTTGCCTGAATTCAGACCTGAAAACGGATCCAAAGGCGCACAGGTCACATCCCTAATGCGGACCACGGCTGCACCGGAGGTGTGTGAACCGGTTCGATTGAGAACCGGTCACACTCTCCTGTTATGTGAATTGTACGCGGGGAAAATCGTATACAATTTGCACAAGTGTGAACCCAACCTGAAGGAAATTATTATTTTTTGTGCTGTCCATGCCTTTCTTGTATTTATCGCTGATCATTTTTAAAGAAAAATACCAAAATATAGTATAAGTAATTTTAATGGGGCTGCATGGAGCAGAAATGTGGACTGGTTTATAAGGGGACTGTAATAATACTGATCCCCAACATTCATAATCTAGAACTGTCTTCCTGAAGTATGTACCCAGTCTCCAACCAGGCCTGTAATGTCTGAAAATCTCATGTCTATAGTCTTTGACCAGCTCCAGTTGCATCTACCATCTCTTACAGCTTTCTATAGCATTATATTCACCAATTATGTGCGGTCACTTTGTGAAGTCAGTGGCTGCACTTGAGGCCCCTAGATTGAGAAAGTTGCCCACTAACTTCTATAATCCTTTAATAAATTAAACCCATGTAACAACAATTGAATGAATTCAGAGGTGGCTAGTAAGGGGTCACACTTCTGTTTGCTGTACAGCTCATCTTGTGTGTTCTTCAGGCACCACTGTCCTTGGTACTAGATTCTGAAGCTGCAGGTGGGTTTTGGCTACCATCAGTGCTGGATTAAACTCTGTGGAGGAACGAAGGTAGTCGAAAGCTTGGGGCCTCCCTCAAAGGTTTCTGGTGCATGCCCTGTAGTGGGATAACATTGAACGAAGTGGTGTGCATTTTGGTCGCTAGATGGAGATGACCATCACTACTGTACATTAATCCTACTTTTAAGAGACACATTGTAATGTGAACCTGATGTCTATGGTTTATGTACTTTAAGTTGTTGTAGGGTACATTAATTTAGTATTTTCTCTATATCTTCAATGTAACGTTTTTGTTTATTTGAGTTGATTCATTTTTTCCTATCTTTTTAAACAATTTAAGAAAGCTTCATTGTAGTTTTCTTTAAAGATCAATTCAATATTATTTTGATCCATTTCCGCAAGGCCCTTAAAACAGTGTAGGGTCCATAGGCCAGTGCCTACTCTGCCTATTTGGTAATCCGGCTATATATACAGAAAACCTTCAGCCTTTCAGAGGAAAAAAAGTTCTCAATTGCTCACAGCAGTACCATGATTTTCAAGTTCATAAAGTTCACTGTTGGCTGGACAGTCAGACTCACACCTTTATGTACATTTACACAAATTTTAAAAGCTTAAAGCCCATTTTCAATTTTCCCAAGGTTCCAAATCTGATACTGTATTTTCTTACCCTGACTTTATCTGTAAGTAATGTTGTATGAATGATTCCAAAGTTGCATTAAAGTTGTGCCTTTAATATCCGCTTTAACTTTTAGGAGTTTTCTAGGTTCCAGGATTGGTGGCTAATCTGCAGCTCAGCCCCTGGTGACAGCATACTACTGGCCACTGACTCTGGCAGCCTTCTTGCTCTTCAGCCACCAGACTTCAGTTGAGGAGGTGAGTTTCCCATTATCTCTCCCCTTTCCTGAACTTGTTTTTTTGCCAAGGTGCTTAGCAGATATCATCCAGCCTAGTGCTGGATGGACAATGAAATATATTTATTACAGTGGAACCTTGGATTACGAGCATAATCCATTTCAGGAGAATGCTTGTAATCCAAAGCACTCGCATATCAAAGCATTTCCCCATAGAAGTCAATGGAAACAAAGATAATTTGTTCCACATTGACTTCTATTGCATGCAGTACCGCATGTGGCCAGAGGTGGGGGGGGGGGGGGGCGCCGGAGTGACTCAGAAATACTTGGAGACCACTCGGATGCACTCAGGAAGGGTCGGAATCTGAGTAGTTAAGTATTTCCGAGTGATTCCGAGTATTTCCGAACAGGTCAGAACGGCTCCGAGTGTCCCTGGCGCCCCCGCACCTTTGGCCAAATGCGGTACTACACACCGCAGAGGCTTGAATCCTGCTAATTTTGCAAGACAACACTCGCAACTCGAATCAGGATTTAAAAAAATATATATAGCTCGTATTGCAAAATGCTCTTTAACCATGTTACTCGCAATCCAAGGTTGCACTGTATCTTTAAAGCCCTACTGAACTCTTAGTGCAAGCAGTGGTCTCTCTCTGCAGGAGTCCAACACAGCCCCTGCTGTGTTAGAGCTATAGCTTTGCAATTAAGTAAAACTGATGCTCCTCTACTTATTGCAGAGCTCCAGCTGTGACTCAGCAGAGGACATGTCAGACCTCTGCAGGAGGCCACTAATTTCACATATAGCCTGGAGGCAGGCTTTTCTTCTCAGGCTGTGGCTGCTTTCTAAAGAAAACAAAAAGTACTTGTCCACAGGGGTATACTACAACATACACCCGGACGAGGGTTAAAGTTGTTCCAAAGGCAATTTTATTTTTCCTAAAAAAAAAAAAAAGAAGCTATACTTACCTGTTCTGTGCCATTGCATGGCACAGAACGGCCCTGATCTTCCTATTCTGGAGTCCCCCACCAGCACTCTCCTCTTCTCCGAGTGCCCCCTTAGCAAGCAGTGCACTGAGGGGGCACTTGTGTGGGTGCCCTCCTGAGCTGGGCTGTGTGTGTCCTCACAGGATTCGATTGACGGCAGCAGGAACAAATGCCCCACTGCTGTCTGTGTGTTCTATAAGAAGAAAAAGCAGCGCTGGATCGAGAGAGGACTCAAGTAAGTGTTTGGGAGGGGGGGAGGACAAGTAGTGGGGCATTTTTTACCTTGATGCGGGGCATGTATTAAAGCGGTAGTAAAGGCACAGATTTATTTTTTTTTTTTTAAACCTGTAAGGCAAAAAAGGCATAATGAGCTAGTATGCACCACATACTAGCTGATTATGAAATACTTACTTTAGAATGAGGCGTCGGCAGGTGATCTTGGTCCACGGCGAGGGAGCGAACATTCTCCCTCGGCGTATCTTCTTGGGATCGCGGCTCCGGCGCTGTGGGTAGCAGGAGCCGCGATGTCATCGCGCGTGCGGGAGACTTTGACGGACCGGAACTTTCAGCCGGTAAACTCAGAGCGCGTGCGCTGCTGAAGTCAGTGGCAGCATGCAAGGGGTATAGCTACTAAACCGTACAGGTTTAGGAGATATTCTTTTTACCTACATGTAAGACTTATTATAGGCTTACCTGTAGGTCAAAGTAAAAAAAAAAAAAAAAAAAAAAAAAAAAAAAAAAAAGGGGAAGGGTGGACTCTAGAACCGCTTTATACCCAAAAGTTTTTCTAGGTTTTTTGCAATCTGTGGCTCTTTCAAGAGATTTTCCTTCACTCCCTGTAGTGTAGACAGGAAAGCCAAGGAAAATTCTCAAATGTGAACTAAGTCCCCATTAAGCCAGTTTTCACCGCAATAAGTGCCCCCATTGGGGTTTCTCACTTTTCCTCCTCTGGTGGCAACGCAAAATATATGATTTCACCCCCATTTTCAGTTACCGTGATAATGGACACCAGGACAATTAGGGAAGGTGAATCTTCCAAGTGGGAACTCAGACAGCAAAAGACACCTGAATGAGGTTCTAACTCTTCACCACTTTATCCAAATTTGGCTTTAGATGCACTTCTACTGGCATATTCTATGGCCTCCGCCTTTTAAGACAGCCATAGATGGATTAAATCTCCATGATCGTCTATGGGCATGCTAACTGTACTCTAGTCGATTCAACATGTTGGATTTTTAGCATGCGATCATTGCCAGAGACTATAGTTGCTAGCAGTAATCACTGTGTTCTCTCAGCAGGGACCGGTCCCTGCGTGCCCCTGCCAGGAGAAAACAATAGCTCCGCTGTAGGGATTCCCCCATCAATGTGTTGAATCATGCATTGAATCATGGGTTGCAGGAAAGAAAACTGCATAATCTATGGCCTGCTTAAAGCCGGGTACACAGTATTAGGCCAAATGTCGGACTTTTGTTCTTTTGAGCCAGCCGTTGTCTCCCGACTTTCGGCCCATGTGTAGGGGGCGTAGCCTCCCTGGCGGTTTTCCTGAGTGTGGCTCGGGGTTAAAATTCAGCACCATTAGCGGTAACCCCGAGCCACACTCGGGATTACATCGCAGGATCCTGGTGCCTCCTTACTTACCTTGTCCCCGGGATCCTGCGATGTCCCCCGCAGTGTCCGCGGGCTCTGTCCTGTTCCGAAGCCTCTCTGTGCCAGGCTCCGTTCCCTGCGAGCGTCGCGACGCACGGGGGCGGAGCCTGGCGGCAAATTCAAAAAAATGTAAAAAGCATAACACATACAGTACTGTAATCTTACAGATTACAGTACTGTATGAAATCATTTCACATCCCTTTTGTCCCCAGTGCTCTGGCCCATGCCCTGCATGCAGTTTTATATTATATATACTGTTATTTCTGCCTGGAAACTGGAGATTGTCCATAGCAACCAAAAAGTGTCCCTTTACGTCAAAAATGGCTTTAGACCAGCTAGAAAAACAGCGATAGTAAATTAGAACACTTGCAGAATTGAGCGATAGTGAATCGTGTGGAAATTTATTAAAATTACTATTTATTTTTATTAATTTTTTTTTTTTTTTATTATATTATAATTTATGTTTTTGTGTTTCAAACTCTATCATACCCGGGATATCTACTAGACTCTTGTTTGGACAGATTTAAGTGTGTTATTGTTAATAATTACAGATCTACAATATAAAACGCCAAAAATTTCCATGCAAAATAATTGTACCGCTTTCAGCACCTAAAATCAGAAAGAATCATACCGCCAGGGAGGTTAAGGCTAGGATAAGTTGGCTGTGTGCTGTAGGGTAGGCTATGTTGGTTTATTGACCCTTTGCGGTAACTTACTTTGGATCACCCCTTAAATAAACACCACAATCATTTCAGACCATCAAATGTGTACTCAGACTGTTTTGTCATGAACACTGAAGATTAGACATTTTTATCAAGATGAGACAGAAGAATTCTTCAAACAGATGCACAGTTAAGAAGAGGTCAGGGGTAGGTTTTTATTCTGTTGCAGCCAAGTTGGAGAATTGGGTCTCAAGCTGGCCATACACTACCCATGGGGCTGAACAAGACAAATCTATATCTTCTACCATCCATTGTATACAGCGTGGATGGACAAATCTCCTTGCCGACTATTGTATTCCGACAGCCAGCGCCCGCAACTGAATACCCAATAGTGATTGCATCTGATTTGTTAATAAGTTTCTGCCTGGCTCCTTTGATTTTCAAATTGAATGATATTGGGCAGCTAGGGTGTCAACATGGCCACTCAAAGCTCGAGTTTTGGAAAGTTCCCTTGGAATTACACAAAATTCACTGTGCATGGCCAGCTTTCAATCCAGGTACTCACCCTATATTGTCCATGCCAACTGAGGTCTGTCAGTATGGACCATAGGGTGAGTACCTGGATTGAAAACTGGCTACAGGGGTGGGTCCAAAGAGTGGTGATAAATAGGGAGTACTCAGAATGGTCCAGTAAGGTAAGTGGGGTCCCCCAAGGATGTGTCCTAGGACCTATTCTATTTAATTTATTCATAAACGATATAGAGAATGGGATAAATAGTTCAATCTCAATATTTGCGGATGATACAAAGTTAAGCAATGCATTTTGGTGCCAAAAATACAAATCCAAGTTACTGGCTAGGGGGAGAACCTCTGGGGGAATCTAAGATGGAAAAGGACCTGGGGGTCCTGGTAGACAAAAGGCTCATCAATAGCATGCAATGCCAAGCTGCTGCTAACAAAGCCAACATAATATTGGCATGAATTAAAAAGGGTATTCACTCCAGAGATAAAATGATAATTCTCCCACTCTACAAGACTCTGGTCAGGCCGCATCTTGAGTAAGCCGTCCAGTTCTGAGCACAAGTCCTCAAGAAGAATGTGCTGGAACTGGAGGGACTCCATAGAAGGGCAACAAAGCTAATAAAAGGGACTGGAGGATCTCAGTTATGGGTAAAGACTGCAAGCATTGAACTTATTCTCTCTGGAGAGGAGACGCTTGAGAGGGTATATGATATCAATGTACAAATACCGTACTGGTGACCCTAGCATAGGGAAAAAAACTTTTCACTGAAAGGGAGTTTAAAAAGACACGCGGCTATTCAATGAAATTGGAAAAGAAGTGATTTAACCGTAAAACTGTGTAGGAGGGTTCTTTACTGTCAGAGCAGTAAGGATGTGGAATTCTCTTCCACAAGCAGTGGTATGACCAGGGAGCGTCGATAATTTAAAAACTACTAGATGGGCACCTTAACGACCACAGCATACAAGGATATACAATGTACTAATGACATAAACACATACACCCACACCACAGGTTGAACTGGATGAACTGGTGTCTTTTTTCAACCTTACCAACTATGTAGCTTGAGTGAGTTCTTCCAATAGTCAAGAGAACCCATTCACCCATCCCAGTGAAGTCTTATACAACCCACTGTAGTACCAAATTGTTTTGTCTCTGATCTATCAAGTATATTACAGCTACCAACTCTTTCACTTATAGGTTTTGATCCCTGGGTGGTCTGCCACATGCTCTCTTAGCATCTTGACTTTAGGATGCACAGTAATACATAAGTCTGTATAATGTTACTCACTGTGGCAGCTCTCTGAATTCAATAAAAAGTACAAAAGATGTAACTTGCGCCTAGTCTATACATTTCTAACAACACCTCTGACTAATGATAAAATGACCAGATCTGCTCAGCATCATAATGACCTGCTGGCCTCACTAATCCAGTTTGTTGATATTTGTCAGAATACCTGATGGTCATCATGACTTCTTACTCACAGCTTCTGGCAATGCTTTCTACCACAAATGACACTCTACACCCAGGCAATCTCTGCAAATCTCCGGATAATACACATGGTATGCAATACACAGAGTGCAGCAGCTGTCACTTGCTTCATTCATTCCTGATTTTCTCTATCTACATAACACATATGCTCACGGTTTTTATATATATATATATATATATATATATATATATATATATATATATATATATATATATATATATATATATATATATATATATATATATATATATATGTAGCGCTGGTAGATTTACAATCTACCGCAGGTTAGGTAAATTTAGTAAATTGTGTGTTAGGAAGGTTAAGAGTTCACCTCTGTTCCAGCTTGGCTGACGTTGTGTGTGCTTCCATGCTGACCGGTGGGTGTCGCTGTTACAACTAGTCAGTGTTGGAAGGGCAGCGTGCGAGTTGCATTCTGGGAAGGGGGTATTTATGGGACAGACGCCATGTTCTAGGGTTTTTTTTGCAGCCACCTGCTGGCCCTCCTGGCCGACAGGAATGCGTTAAGGAGCTACCTCGTGGCCCTCCGATCGGGAGGCGCACGATACAGCGGCGTAGGGGTGGGTCCAGAGGCTTGTCTGGGGCCTACCACCGCGGCCGAGGAATGGTCCTGAGCTGTCGGTCCTGTTTGACGAAGCTGGACGGCCGAGGAGATCCCAGGGGAGGACCTGTCTTGGAATGATCACGCAGCGTGCTGGTCTATAGAGGGGCCTGGTGACTCGGTTGGAGGACGCATCCGAAAGTAACTATACAGCATAGTGTCGCCGGTTCGGCTTAAAAGGTTCAGGCACTGTGACTGACTTTCACTGTAGAGAAAATCTGATACATCCTGTGGCAGAGGATCGTACGGATTTACCCCCCAAACGAGTCTGTGGCAGAGACTTTTGATTCGTGCTGCGTACTGGCTGCTAGACCGGTGAGAGAGGCCTATCCAGATGAGCAAAGAGTGTGTCCCATAAGGGGAGCGCATTCCACATAATTATCTGAAATCTACCAGGACATTTGTCGCTAAGATTCTATAAGAAGATATTTGAGTTTCTCCTGAAAGTTTCCTTTTCTGCCTCTTTTCTGCTACTTCCTAAAGTTTGTTTGTTCAATAAAGCATTGAAAATGTACTCCAGTGTTGGTGCGTGTGTCTTCCAGAAGTAAACTCTACGGAACCCCTAGACCCGGTGATGGTGAAACAGAGGGAAGCAAAGTGAAGGTAACAAACCCGCTTAAACCAGCAGCTCCACCGTGAGTTAGTGCTACATATATATATCAAAACCCAAAACAAAAAAATATAATTTGGACCTGCAAAAAAAAAAAAAAAAAAAACCACATAACTATCCTGAATGTTGCCTAAAATCCCAACCTGTCAACCACAATAAGTTGGATATTTTGGGACATAGAAGGTTATACTCTCCTTTTAACAAGAACTTATATTTATGCTAGCTATAGCTTTTATTGTTTACAGTCACCATGCAATAAAACTGATGTACCTAGACCAGCCTTAAGCTGGCCATACACCATACAATTTTCCTGTTCAATTTTCTTTAGATTTACCTTCAACTATGTAGTACAAGGGCCTGCCTGATTGCATCCAAATTGAAAGTGTTTAGGTTTGACCTCCTATTATATGGTTTTGGTAAATCTAAAGGAAAGTTGAACAGGAAAATTGAATAGTGTATGGCCAGCCTTACTCAAACTTTTACCCCAGTCAGTGGTCAGAGGTAAGAATGTCCCCCTCCTTACATTGGTGGTCAGTGGGAAAAAGGCCCCCCTCCTTACATTTGTGGTCAGTGGGAAAAAGGCCCCCCTCCTTACATTTGTGGTCAGTGGGAAAAAGGACCTCCTCACATTTGTGGTCAGTGGGAAAAAGGACCTCCTCACATTTGTGGTCAGTGGGAAAAAGGACCTCCTCACATTTGTGGTCAGTGGTAAGAATTCCCCCCTCCTTACATTGGTGGCTATTGGGAAGATTGCCCCCCCCCCCCTTACATTGGTGGTCAGTGGGGAAAATGTCTCCCTTACATTTGTGGTCAGTGGGAAAAAGGTCAACCCCCTTTACATTGGTGGTCAGTGGGAAAAAGGCCCCCCTTACATTGGTGGTCAGTGGGAAGAATGCCCCCCCCCCTTATAATGGTGGTCAGCGGGAAGAATGTCCCTCCCCCATTACATTGGTGGTCAGTGGAAAAAGTGTAAAGAATGCCCCCCCCCCCCCTTACATTGGTGGTCAGTGGGAAGAAGAATGCCCCCCCTTTACATTGGTGGTGAGTGTGAAAAATCTCCTTGCTTACATTGGGGGGGTCAGTGGAAAGAATATCCCCCCCTTACACTTGTGGTCAGTGGGGAAAAAGTTCCTCTTACATTGGTGGTCAGTATGAAGAATGTCTGCCAAGAGGCATTGGCCCTGGAACTGTGCCGGTACCATCAGATGGGAGGTCAGTCAGCCATTAAGGAACAATAGCAACTTCTGGAGGAACCTTAGGAGTTTCACTGAACCCTAGATGAGAATGGCTAACCTAGAGCATAGATGCAATGCATCCTATAGGTCTGAATGCAAGGATGTGGGATATATATGTATTACCATATAGGATAGTTGGTGCCCCTGACTGTTTATATATATATATATATATATATATATATATATATACACACACACATATCATTTAGTCCCCATATAGGATTAATAGGGCAGGATTCTAACACTGATCAGCAAGATAAAAGTACAGCTGGCATTATTCACTATGTGCATACATGGGACAATCCAATGGTGCAATCTCCAACAACGTTGTAATGCAAGACCCTGCTTTTTACCAATTTCATTGCGACTTGCACAGACTTCTGTCAAATGAAGTCGCAATGAAATCAGCAGTGCAAATCACACTGATGTGCAGCTTTAAAATTGCGCTGAAGTAGCACAATTTCAAAGCTACATCAGTGTGAACGAGGGCTAAAGGATACTTTATATTCAGCCAAGCAGAAACTCAAAATGCACAGGTGTTGGTAAATCAAAAAGAAGATTGCACAAGCAGCCTGCATCATGTGTGCCAATTTACGATTTAATTGCTGTTTCCAGTGGGTGGGCAATCTATTCATGTATAGAGGGAAAAAAAAAAAAAAAAAAAAAAAAAAAAAAAAGGGAAGGAGTGCAAGCACCCGCTTCTAAACAAGTTGCATTTAGTTTTCAAACTTGCTGAGCTTGATAAGGATCAGGAGTTGCTGAAATGATATTTTTATATACATAGGGGGTCTACACAGTGATAAAAGTACATACAATCTGGAAACTGTCAGTTCTGAAAAATCATAAAACAAAATTTGCTTAGGACTAGAACTACACGTTATATTTGGCATCTTGCCATACATTGCAGAAAAGAAAATATGGGACTGTAAGCCATATCAATATCATTTAATTGTAAGCTCTTCAGGCTACAGAAATGTATACCCCCATATTTTAAAAAGTCCAATAACCTAATATAGAATCACAGATGACTGATGTCAGACCAACTGGTCCCTTGCCATGTCTTTTTATGGGAGTATAGAGACCTATACCTAAGCACCTTAAAATTCTCTTATCCCCCGAGTGACATGATACCTTTGCTGGAAGTCAGCTCTATGAAACTACTACTCTTTTAGTTACATATTACTTTCTAATATTACTCTTCAACTTTTCTCCTGACGTGCGGTCGTATCTCTTATCTCATCTTTCTAATGAAAATACTGCCCTCCTGAACCTTGAGCAATTTTCTGTAGATTTGTTTCCTTCAGATTTACCAAAACCATATAATAATATGAGGTCAAACCTTAATGCCCCGTACACACGGTCGGATTTTCCGACGGAAAACGTGTGATAGGACCTTGTTGTCGGAAATTCCGACCGTGTGTAGGCTCCATCACACATTTTCCATCGGATTTTCCGACACACAAAGTTTGAGAGCTTGCTATAAAATTTTGCAACAACAATATCCGTTGTCGGAAATTCCGATCGTGTGTACACAAATCCGACGCACAAAGTGCCACGCATGCTCAGAATAAATAAAGAGACGAAAGCTATTGGCTACTGCCCCGTTTATAGTCCCGACGTACGTGTTTTACGTCACCGCGTTCAGAATGATTGGATTTTCCGACAACTTTGTGTGACCGTGTGTATGCATGACAAGTTTGAGCCAACATCCGTCGGGAAAAATCCATGGATTTTGTTGTCGGAATGTCCGATCAATGTCCGACCGTGTGTATGGGGCATAAGAGTTTCAATTTGTATGCAATCAGTCAGGCTCTTGTACTACATGGTTTTGGTAAATCTAAAGGAAATCAGACAACAAAAGTTGTATAGTGCCTATGACACTATTCCATCTTCTGCAGATTTTTGTCTTCAGATTTACCAAAACCTGTAGTGCAAGAGCCTGCCTGATTAAGAGTTTCAATTAGTATGCAATCAGGCAGGCTCTTGCACTACATAGGTTTTGGTAAATCTGAAGACAAAAGTCTGCAGAAGATCGAATAGTGTGTATGAGGCTTAAGACCCCATACACACTATACAAACTTTTGTTGTCCGATTTCCTTTAGATTTACCAAAACCATGTAGTGCAAGAGCCTGCCCAATTGCATACAAATTGAAACTCTTAAGGTTTGACCTCATATCATATGGTTTTGGTAAATCTGCAGAAAATCTAATAGTGTGTATGGGATCTTACTTACACACCTTTAAAGGTTTTGATCGTCCCCCTGCAATGACGTCGGGAAGGTAGTAAAGCAAAGAAGTGACATTTCACCATCAGAACATTTGCATTCCTACTCACATTAGCTGCTTTCATGTAAATGATCTTTTCCAGGTGCATGCCTCTGGGATAAAATGAGTTGTTCATTAATTTGTAATTACCTTTATTGGCAGGGCGATTATTTTGTATGTGATATTCCTAACATACTAAGAACATGTGATGTTATAAAAGACTCAATGCACAAAGCTAACACAACACAGTAAGGCGACTTAAATTCCAAAGTTATTATTATTATTTTTTAAAGGTACTTATATAGCTCCATAAATTTACGCAGCGCTTTACATATACATTGTACATTCACACTGGTCCCTACCCTTAAGGAGCTTACAATCTAAGGTCCCTAACTCACATTCATATACTAGGGCCAATTTAGACAGAAGCCAATTAACCTACCAGCATGTCTTTGGAGTGTGGGAGGAAACCGGAGTACCCGGAGGAAACCCACGCAGGCACAGGGAGAACATGCAAACTCCAGGCAGGTAGTGTCGTGGTTGGGATTCGAACCAGCGACCCTTTTATTTAAAAAAAAAAAAAAAAAAAAAAGTGACAGTTATTTCCAGCTGAGTCCAATAAGATTTAATCATTAGAGTCACATGGCTAAAAATAAAGACCCTTGTTTGGGAATTGTCAAAGTTTGGCAGTTGGGGCATCCTTGCAATGCCTTCCATAGACTTACCTACAGCTAGGAAGCATCCTCCTGCTTGGTGGTGGTGCAGAGGTTAAATCACATGAACGCAGCTCCAATAGTAATGCTGATCAGTGACGGGTCCCAAAGTACTCAGGGAAAAGTTCTAAGATCCACAAGTGTTCAGTCCACAGTGGTTGTCTATGCTGGGTCCAGGCTCAGTGCTACACAGCAATGCCCCCACAGCCATGGTCAGCCAGGGGACTGGACTAGGGGTGGCTCAGGCAGTGTGTGTGTGTCCTCTAGCCCATAGCTTCAATGGATCTAGCTCCAGCTTATGCCTACACTGTGCTTTGCTCTACACAGCACTGATTGAGCAAAGTATTTGTGAGCAGCAGAAAGGAGTGAGAGCAGTTCAGGAGCTCTGCCCTCCCGCCCTGAGCTCTCCCACACCCTCTCTGTCTGCCTTCTTCCACTCACTTGGTGGA
The DNA here is from genome assembly GCA_037952835.1 of Lithobates septentrionalis. Classification (NCBI taxonomy): domain Eukaryota; kingdom Metazoa; phylum Chordata; class Amphibia; order Anura; family Ranidae; genus Lithobates; species Lithobates septentrionalis. The sequence continues at coordinate 3,011,169 of JBBDGP010002445.1, forward strand.
GGTGTGTGGAGCTCCTGCAGGGAGGAGGTGCAGCACAGCTCACTCTGTATGACAGCACTGGCGGAATGTGTGATCCCCAGCGAGGAGAGGACTCATGGAGGTAGATGGAAATCCCCAAGGGCGAGACAAGCCATAGATTGCAGGAAAAACACTCATTTACTCAAGGGATAGAAGCTGTTCACTTATGCTGGCCATGCATGGATAGAAAATCGTTCGTCAAAAATAGTCGGAATTAAAAAAAAAAAAATCTGTCGAACGCGCATGCGATAACGCCATGATTGTATCGACAGATGTCACCCAATTATCGATCGATAACAACATAAACCGTAAGGATGAGCTCCGGCGTGTTCGCACACTCCACGTGCAGAGCCCGCCAGGAAGTCGGCACGGCGCTGCGCTAATCACAGGCAGTGAGACATTTTCTCGATGTGCGGCTGCAGAGATCGGGAAATGTATCACTGCCTGTGATTAGCGCAGCGCCGTGCCGACTTCGCGGCGGGCTCGGCACGTGGAGTGTGCGAACACGCCGGAGCTCATCCTTAATAAACAGTGTATTTCCATAGCTCCCAACTGTCCCTGATTTCGAGGGACTGTCCCTGATTTGGAACAATGTCCCTCTTTCCTCCTCATTTGTCCCTCATTTTGGTCTGATCTATATAGTTGTATATAAAATGCACTTTTTATCTTTCAAAAAAGTGTTTCCCAGCGCTAAACCTTTCATCCAATTTCGAAATTGCTGCATTTGTACGTTTTAAAAACCAATATAAAGGAATAGTAGTGGTAAAAAAAAAGTCCTTGTGGATTTAATTAACCTTTTTTTTGGTTAATTCTCCTTTAAGTGGGTGTGGCAGGGGGCGTATCCTATGCCTACATACGTTTTTAAGTAGGTGTCCCTCATTCCCATCTCAAAATGTTGGAAGGTATGCATTTCTTCCTCGATCGATGACACAATCTGGAGTTACATTTTAACACGCACGTCCACTGTAGATTTGTTTGAACTAAGGATGAGCTCAGGCGTGGTCGCAAACAGCACTTGTAGAGCCGGACATGAAGTCTGCACTGCACAGCGCTAATCACTAGAGTTGCCACCCCATCCCTTTAAACCCGAACACATATGAATTACACAGGTTCTGAGGCTAATTAAATGCAGATAAGGCACCAAGTGAATTTAATTATCACCTTAATCAGCCACAGAACCTGTGTAATTCATATGTGTTCGAGTTTAAAGGGATGAGGAGGCAACCATACTAATCACAAATAGTGAGACATTTCCTGATCTCTGCAGCCGCACATCGGGGGCAAAGTCTCACTGCTTGTGATTAGCGCTGTGCAGTGCCTACTTCCTGGCGGGCTCTGTATGTGCTGTTTACGAACACACCTGAGCTCATCCTTAGTCCGAACTGTTTCCGATCAATTCCACCACTCACGGTTTGAAAATCGTTCGTTTCGGCGAAATGTGCCCACTAACATTTTGAAAGTCGAACGATTGAGAGTATCGAATGCTTTTTCGAACGATTTTCTAACCGTGTATGGCCAGCATTAGAAGAGTCGATCTTCACTACAGGAAGCGTATGCACACTTTGCAAAGGGAATGTGCACTCAAAGTGGTGTTCCGGCCGAAATGATACTTTTTAAATAAAAATACCCCTATAATACACAAGCTTATTGTATTCTAGTAAAGTTAAGCTGGCCATACACCATACAATTTTCTTATTCAATTTTCTTTAGATTTACCTTCAACTATGTAGTGCAAGGGTCTGCCTGATTGCATACACATTGAAAGGGTTTAGGTTTCACCTCATATTATATGGTTTTGGTAAATCTAAAGGAAAGTTGAACAGGAAAATTGAATAGTGTATGGCCAGCCTTAGTCTGTAAACTAAGGTCTGTTTTGTTAGTTTATAACAGTAGTTTGTTATTTCATAAACTTACAGCAGGCCGTGGCCATCTTAAGTGTGGGCATCTGAAGCCAGACTGTATTTCTTCCTGGATCTCCTTGCAGTTCTCGCACATGCTCAGTGCAGCACAAGCAGTGCAATATGTTTCAGGTCAGGTTTCCATAGCAACGGCAGTGTCAGAGGAAGTTGCCGCCCCTTCCCAGAAGGCATTGCAAACAGGAAATGATGCGATGGGCCACGGCCAGGGAGGAGGAAGTGAAAAATGAATACAGCAGATATACAGTAGGTGCTGAGAAAAAAAATTAAAAATATCCAATTCGCTTACAGTGCGCAGTTTAGTGAGGGATGCTGACGAGTTGTAAAAGTGGGTGGAACTCCACTTTAATATTTAAGGTGAAGCTGTGCTCGCTTTGAATACCCAATCATATGCAAAGAAAATAAAAGCAGAACTCCAGGCTATAATGACATGATAAAAAATTAATAGCCCATTAACCACTTCAATACGGGCCACTTTCACCCCCTTCCTGCCCAGGACAATTTTTCGACTTTCAGCACTGTCGCACTTTGAATGACAATTGCGCGGTCATGCAACATATTTTTATAATCTGTTTGAGTAAGATAGAGCTTTCTTTTAGTGGTATTTATTCACCACTGGATTTTTTATTTTTTTGCTATACAAATAAAAAAGCCTGAAAAAAAAAAAGTTTTTCTTAGTTTCTGTTATAAAATCTAGAAAATAGGTAATTGATACGTAATCACTGATGTGCACTAAGGCTGTACTGATCAGCGGGCCCCTTTCACACGGCGGACCGTTCAGGTCCGTCTGTCAGTTTTTTAGGCGGACCTGAACGGACGCTCCATGCAGGTCTATGGAGCGACGGATGTCAGCGGTGACATGTCCGATCCGCTAAAATCAGACGTATGGTGAATACATTCGCCATCCATCTGGGCGGATCAGATCGGATGAGATCTGATGAAAACGAACATGCTGTCCGTTTTCGTCCGATCTCTCCATAGGAATCAGTGGTGCTCTGACAAGCCCCTCACCGCTCAGTGAGCAGAGACAGACCTGTCATCCGCCGGCTCAGTGGAGATCAACGGAGAGATCTCCCGCTGAGCTGGCAGGCTCCGCTGAAGTGGATCCGCCTCGTGTGGAAGGGGCCTAAGGCTGCATTGAGGGGGAATTAATGAGGCGGAATTGATATGCGGCACTGATAGGCAGCACTGATGGGCACTAATAGACGGCATTGATGGGCACTGATAGGAGGCACTTATAGGCGGCACTGACAGGCAACACTGATAGATAGCAATGAGGGGCACTGATGAGGCGGCATTGATATGCGGCACTGATAGGCAGCTCTGATGGGCACTAATAGGTGGCACTGATGGGCACGAATAGGCCACATTAATGGGCACTAATAGGCGGCACTGATAGGCGGCACTGATGGGCATTGATGGGCAGCACTGATGGGCATTGATGGGCAGCACTGATAGGTAGCAATGATGGGAACTGATGGGGCTGCACTGATGATCATTGCCCTGATATCGATGGAAATATCCCCTGTCAGAATTGATGGTAATTCGATGTTCAATGTGACAGCGCATGAGGAAAGGAACGCCGAAAACCGTCAAGTTTGTTTACAAGTGATTAGCTGTGATTGGACACAGCTAATCACATGGTAAAGGGCCACTGTGATTGGCCCTTTACCATGATCTCTGGTCAGCTTATCAGCCGAAGGACACAGCAATCACAGAGCACACACCAGGTAGCGCATCCATGGACGCCCTCCCAGAACTGGACAACCCCGCTGTAGCCGTCTTTTTTTTTTTTTTTTTTTTTTTATAAAAACTTTATTTATCAACATTTTAGTAGGAAAATACACACATTTTAGAAATGCGGGATAGAACATATATATAACTTGTCCATACAACTGCTAGTGCAAATAAGAATTTCGGACCTACGGCGGCGGCACTATCTGTAATCTATAATACACACCCTGAATCAGGATGAGCATGCGGCGGCAAGCCGGTTGACCCAACCACAGCCGCACTCAAAGTGCTAAATGATCAGGAGAGCCAGCGGGCGAGCCTCCCCTGTCAACGGCTCGAACAGAGGGGGGTAAATACCTCCAACAACCTCGTCCGTCTCACCATGTCCAGGAAGGGCACACCCTTCACGCCCCCCCACCCACCAGAGGCGGACAACGAAAAAAGGTCCACCTCCCAGTGGGGGGCCTGTGCTCCCCTTTGTTGTCTGCCGCCGCCCGTGTCCAGGTAGTGCAACATATGTATCTTATGACCGCAGCCTGGTAATTGGCAACTGGTATGCAGTCTAAGAAGTAAAATTAGAAGGAAGAGAAAGATAAGAAATAGTTAGAGTCAGAGGGGGAACAAGTATGAAAGGGTGAGGAGGAGGGGAAAGGGTAAGAAGGGGGGGGGGGAATGGTGTGGAGCGTACCTCAGAGTCTGGGAAGGTCCTGTAGATCTGCGCCGAGCGAGTTCCGCCACCGTCTGGTTATCATCATAGAAGGAATCTATGAAAAATGTCTATCAGTGGGCCTTGTTACTGTTGCCCAAGCGGGATCTCAGGGTTGGTTCTGCTAATTCCAGTAGGGCCAGATCTAGGCTTGAGGGTATGAGATTCGGATCGAACATAAAGTCTCTCCATGGTCCCCATATGACCTCAAAACGTTCCAATTTTCCTTTACAGGATGCTATCCAGTGTTCAGCTTCTCTAATATCATTGACTTTTTTAATCCAGTCTTCTCTAGAAGGGACCCTGGATTGTTTCCAATAAATTGGAAGGAGGCGTTTAGCTGCATTTAAGAGGTGTGGTAGTATGCATTTTCTGTATCTACTAATCGGCATCTGAGGGACATGCAGGAGAAAGTAGACTGGGTTCAAAGGAACATCCAAGTCTAAAATTTCTTTTATTAGAGATTTGACATCTGCCCAGTATGGCTGTATCAGAGGACACTCCCACCAGATGTGGAGGAGCGTGCCTCTCTGTCCACACCCTCTCCAGCACTGGTCCGACACCGAGGGGTAGATACGGGCTAAATCGGTTGGTACTCTGTACCAGCGCGACAGGAGCTTGTAATTTGTTTCTTGGGTTCTGGATTCAATAGAGCTTGAGTGGGTGAGCTGATATATGTGTGTTAACTGGGATGTGGAGAAGTCTAGTTGTAAGTCTCTCTCCCATGTCCGTATGTAGGTCGGTCTAAGGTTGTCATTAGCACTGCTTAATAAGCAATACATTTCTGATATTAAATGTGGGATCGGGTCCTCCTCTACAAAAAGTTGTTCGAAAGGAGTAAGAGTGGAGATGTCTCTTATGGATTGTCCGTGAGTTTCGAAAAAGTGATGGAGCTGTCTGTAGCGCCAAAAGTTTATTTTGGAGCCCCTGTGTCTACTTTGTAGGGATTCGAAACTCATCAGCTTACCATTGCTCATCAGTTTCCCACAGCTGGCATTACCGTCATCCACCCAAGGGGCGAAAAAGGCCATTTGCTCACCCGGCAAGAACCAAAGAAATCCCCCTAACGGGGCTAGTGGGGACATAGGCGGTGATAGGTTTAAGATCGAATTTAGTTTGTCCCAAGTGGAGAGAGTGTGTCTCGTCAGTGGGGAAGTTGAGTCTGATAGCCCGCGATATTCATTTGGTAGCCAGGGAGCGAAGGCCAGATTCCTGCCAGCTAGCCATTTCTCAAGAGAGACCCATATTTTGGATTGGGTGTGGAAGCGCCAGTTGAGGATCCTCTGAAGAGCAATTGCTTTGTGATAGTTCAAGATATCTGGGATCCCAAGGCCACCTGCTAGTTTTGAGCGTTTTAATGTCCTCATGGCTATTCTAGGGTTACGTGCATTCCACACAAATCCCGTTATGATGCTATTAATCTGGGAAAAGAATTTGGTAGGTAGTGGGATTGGTAACATTTGAAGAAAGAAGAGTATACGGGGTAGGACATTCATTTTTATAATGTTGATGCGGCCTATCCAAGTGAACGCAGTCTTGGTCCAGAGGGAGAGATCTTTTTTAATTGTATGAAGTAGGGGGGGGGGAATTTGCATCATAGAGGGAATCAAAGCTATCTGTCAATTGAATCCCTAGGTATCGAATGGAGGATTTGGCCCAGGTGAAGGGAAAGGAGGCTTGTAGGTTACTAATCAGTGCAGGTGTTAGGAGAATAGGTAAAATTTCAGATTTGGAGTAATTAATTTTGAAATTTGAAAGTGATCCGAATAGTTTCAGTTCCTTCCTGTAGCCGTCTTTTGGCTATAGCGCAGGTTAAAAGATACAATTTAAAAAATCAACTTTTGGTGTGATATTACTTTGAATCCACAGCTCTCCCCAACAGTAATTCTTTTCAGCCAAAAGATGTCCACAGGCTTGTGGCCAGTGTCATTCAACCCACTTCCTCTAAGTTCCACTTGCCCTGCACCTACCCCCAGCATGTGACTGGACAGTGAAATGAGAAGAAGCATAGTATAGTAATGAGCTCAAAGATAAAGTTAAAAAATCTGCTTTTGTTGCAACATTCACTTTTAATCCAGAGCTCTCCCAGGCAATACAACTTATCCCCCCACAAGATGTCCCAAGTCTGATGGCCAGCATAATGCAACTCACTTTCTCCAAGCCCGGGTCACCCTGAACCAGCCCCCCGAGCCAGTGACTGGGCAGTGAAAGAGAGGAAGTACAGTGATGAGATCCTCCCTCTGTCACTCTGCACTCTCCTGCTATCCGCATGCTTCTTGTCAGCACATGAACTGAATGGCTTCTTCTGCTGCTTTTTCTCCCACACTCCAGCTCTGCTGTACAGGGACTGCAAGAGGATCATACAATGTCAAATGCAGGGGGGGAAGCCTAAAAAAGAAAACTGATGCAGCCACCACATCTAATGACTGGTAAACTGCAATATATTACATGTTTGGTTTGGGGTTTATTACCCTTTTAATTAGGGACAGAGACTAAATAATGGGAGAATCCTTTTAAAGGGATCCTTACCCAGGGCCGTCTTTTCGCATGGGCACGCTGGGCAGTTGCCCGGGGGCCCCACCTGCCCAGCAACCCCAGCCAAGCATCATTTACAGCCATCAAAAAAGAGTGCGGGCTGCCTGGGGGTGGGGGGGGGGGGGCGAGCACAGCCGACAGCAATTGTAGGGAAAGGAAGAGGAGAGCCGCCTCCTGGTTGATCAGAGCGCGGGGAAAATAACAGCTTTCATTTCAATAGCTGTGTGTTCCCCGCCGCGCGCTGTCACATACAGCCCCTCCCCCGTGTCCGGGCACTTTGATAGACAGATCACCCATCCCAGGATTGAACGGGTGATCTGTCTATCAAAGTGCCCAGACAAGGGGGAGGGGCTGTATATGACGGCGCGCAGTGGGGAACACACAGCTATTGAAATTAAAGCTGTTATGATCCCCGCGCTCTAATCAACCAGGCGGCAGCGGCTCTCCTCTCCCTTCCCCTACACAGGTAGGCTGCATTGGGGACACAGAGCTGCATTGGGGACACAGAGCTGCAATGGACACATAGCTGCATTGGGGACACAGAGCTGCAATGGACACAGAGCTGCAATGGGGACACATGGCTGCAATGGGGACACATGGCTGCAATGGGGACACATGGCTGCAATGGGGACACATGGCTGCATTGGGGACACAGAGCTGCATTGGGGACACAGCCTGCACTGGCTGACACAGGCTGCATTGGGGACACAGGCTGCACTGGCGGACACAGGCTGCACTGGCGGGCACAGGCTGCATTGGGGACACATAGCTGCATTGGGGACACAGCCTGCACTGGCTGACACAGGCTGCATTGGGGACACAGGCTGCACTGGCGGACACAGGCTGCACTGGCGGGCACAGGCTGCATTGGGGACACATAGCTGCATTGGGGACACAGGCTACATTGGGGACACATAGCTGCATTGGGGACACATGGCTGCAATGGGGACACAGGGCTGCATTGGGGACACAGGGCTGCATTGGGGACACAGCCTGCACTGGCTGACACAGGCTGCATTGGTGACACAGGCTGCACTGGCGGAGACAGGCTGCACTGGTGACACAGGCTGTACTGGTGGGCACAGGTTGCACTGGTGGGCACAGGCTGCACTGGGGACACATAGCTGCAATGGGGACACATAGCTGCAATGGCGGACACAGGCTGCACTGGTGACACATAGCTGCATTGGGGACACATAGCTGCATTGGGGACACAGATAAAGTTGTTAATATCTATTTTTAGAACGTAATTCTGCATAAAATATTTAAGTGTCATTTCATGAGATAATTTATGAGGGCGTGTTTAGGGGTGGGACTGGTGGCGAGTAACCCTTGAGGCCTGGCTAGTAGCTCAGGACTTGAAATTTTGAGCCCTGATCATTCAGATGTCACAAAGATCGCTGCCGCATTGTGCCAGTGCTCAATGGTGTCACCAGGGTGGGGCCTGAGGGGGCCATGTCCCCCCCAATTTTACTGTGTGCCCCCCCAAGTTAAGTACTGTCTGTTTGTATAACCAAAACAATAGCCACCGGCCGGCACCGCGGCTGTCCGAGTTTCCGCCTGCTGAATCACGACTCACTATTGACTGACTGTCAGTCCGTCAGGTGACGTCGCATGAGACGTACTCAAGCTCCCTGCTCCCGCGGGGTGAAGTCAGTCACTCTGAGGAGAGCAGCGCAGCCAGCCTACCGCGTGCTACAACTCCCATCGCCGCCGCGCCACGGTTGGATATTTTGCCTGCCTCTGCCACAGGAAATGGTAGTTGAATCAAGAAATAAAGGAGTTGTTTTACTGGGCAAATAGTGTGGCAGTGGCAAGAGTGGGTAAATTACAAAAAAAAAAACCCTGATACTTGACATTTCTGTTTTTCTGTCCAGTAATCCAGCCTCCAGGATCCCTGAATATTAGTGCGCTTTTCTCCTGCAAACAACTTCCTGGTCACAGCAGCCTCCTTCTCCATCCCAATCCCCACTATTGGTTTATTACTTTGATAGAATGCTCCATACATTTTTGCAATCCGACTGTACTGTTTTTATGCAGTTTTAGATTGATCAAAACTATGTACGGTAATTATGAGGGCCTATGTAAACGAACCTATCAATCTGTATCAAACATGCCCTATATAGATCTATAGTTGTTAGTAGGTCTAAAGTAGATTGTGCTCAGATTATAATTTGTATGGTTATTCTGGTCCTGGGGCACTGTTTTTTTCTTTTTTTTATATATTTCACAGGTCCTAGGGTACCATAGTTGCCAACAGTCCCGATTTTCCCGGGACAATCCCGATTTTGGGACCCTCGTCCCGATCGGAGGCTGTCCCGAATCGGGATTTTCATCAGGAAAATCGGGATTGTTTGTTTTTTAATTTTTGGAGCAGCTGGCTCCAGCATAATGGCCACCGGCACCGCCGCTAGATCTTCCCCCTTGTGTTCATTGGAGAGAGGCAGGGGGCTCGATCCATGCAGCCAATGAATCGGCTTCTCCTCTCACAATACTGTAGCCTGGGGTTAGCTGCACGGATCGGCCTCTCCCCTCTCCACTGAACACACGGCGCCGGCCGCTCCTGGAGTTCCTTCTCAGTTCTGCTCTTGACAAATGGACGTGTGCTGGGGGGCGTTATGGGAGGGGAGGGTCTGCACTGGCACTGATGGAGGGGGTGGTCTGCACTGAGGGGGGCCTGCACTAATAGAGGGGGGGCTGCACTAATAGAGGGGGGTCTGCACTGAGGGGGGTCTGCACTAATAGAGGGGGGGTCTGCACTGATAGAGGGGGGTCTGCACTGATAGAGGGGGGGTCTGCACTGATAGAGGGGGGGTCTGCACTGATAGAGGGGGGTCTGCACTGATAGGGGGGTCTGCACTGATAGAGGGGGGTCTGCACTTATATAGGGGGGCTGCACTAATAGAGGGGGGGCCTGCACTGAGGGGGGCCTGCACTGATAGGGGGGGTCTGCACTGAGGGGGTCTGCACTGATGGAGGGGGGTCTGCACTGAGGGGGTCTCCACTGATGGAGGGGGGTCTGCACTGAGGGGGTCTATACTGATAGATGGGGGGACTGCACTGAGGGGGGTCTGTATTGAGGGAGAGGGGTCTGTACTGAGGGGGTTTATACTGATGAGGGGGTCTACACTGAGGAGGTCTAAACTGATGGAGGGGGTCTGTACTCAGTGGGGGGTCTGTACTGAGGGAGGAGGATCTATACTGCTAGATGGGCAGTCTGTACTTAGTGGGGGGGGGGGGTCTTTACTGAGGGAGGGGGGTCTGTACTGAAGGGGGACCATAGTTGGTGAAAGGGGGGTGACACCAATTTTTTTCCGCACCGGGTGACACCAGCTGTAGTGACGCCACTGGCTCTTGTCTCTGCAGCAATTTAACTTTAATGTACAGGAGAGGGGTTAACTATATACAGGAGGAGGGGAGGTAACTATATACAGGAGGGGGGTAGCTATATACAGGAGGAGGGGGGTTAGCTATATACAGGAGGAGGGGGTTAACTATATACAGGAGGAGGGGGGTAGCTATATACAGGAGGGGGAGGGTTAACTATATACAGGAGGGGGGGTTAACTATATACAGGAGGGGGGAGGGTTAACTATGTACAGGAGAGGGGAGGGTTAACTATATACAGGAGTGGTGGTTAACTATTTACAGGAGGGGGTTAACTAGTTACAGGAGGGGGGTTAACTATGTACAGGAGGGGTTACTATGTACAGTGGGCGGAACTATGTACAGGGGGGATACTATGTACGGGGGGGTAACTATGCACAGGGGAGTAACTATGTACAGGGGGGTAACTAGGGGGAGAGGGTAAACTATGTACAGGGGGGGTAACTATGGCTCTGCCTGGGACACTGATTTAAGGACTGAGGCTGGGAACACTGGTGTAAAGACTGACTCTGCTGGTGGCACCTGATGCAAGGAGGGACTCTGCTGGTGGCACCTGATGCAAGGAGGGACTCTGCTGGGGGCACCTGATGCAAGGAGGGACTCTGCTGGGGGCACCTGATGCAAGGAGGGACTCTGCTGGGGGCACCTGATGCAAGGAGGGACTCTGCTGGGGGCACCTGATGCAAGGAGGGACTCTGCTGGGGGCACCTGATGCAAGGAGGGACTCTGCTGGGGGCACCTGATGCAAGGAGGGACTCTGCTGGGGGCACCTGATGCAAGGAGGGACTCTGCTGGGGGCACCTGATGCAAGGAGGGACTCTGCTGGGGGCACCTGATGCAAGGAGGGACTCTGCTGGGGGCACCTGATGCAAGGAGGGACTCTGCTGGGGGCACCTGATGCAAGGAGGGACTCTGCTGGGGGCACCTGATGCAAGGAGGGACTCTGCTGGGGGCACCTGATGCAAGGAGGGACTCTGCTGGGGGCACCTGATGCAAGGAGGGACTCTGCTGGGGGCACCTGATGCAAGGAGGGACTCTGCTGGGGGCACCTGATGCAAGGAGGGACTCTGCTGGGGGCACCTGATGCAAGGAGGGACTCTGCTGGGGGCACCTGATGCAAGGAGGGACTCTGCTGGGGGCACCTGATGCAAGGAGGGACTCTGCTGGGGGCACCTGATGCAAGGAGGGACTCTGCTGGGGGCACCTGATGCAAGGAGGGACTCTGCTGGGGGCACCTGATGCAAGGAGGGACTCTGCTGGGGGCACCTGATGCAAGGAGGGACTCTGCTGGCGCACCTGATGCAAGGAGGGACTCTGCTGGGGGCACCTGATGCAAGGAGGGACTCTTCTGGGGGCACCTGATGCAAGGAGGGACTCTGCTGGGGGCACCTGATGCAAGGAGGGACTCTGCTGGGGGCACCTGATGCAAGGAGGGACTCTGCTGGGGGCACCTGATGCAAGGAGGGACTCTGCTGGGGGCACCTGATGCAAGGAGGGACTCTGCTGGGGGCACCTGATGCAAGGAGGGACTCTGCTGGGGGCACCTGATGCAAGGAGGGACTCTGCTGGGGGCACCTGATGCAAGGAGGGACTCTGCTGGGGGCACCTGATGCAAGGAGGGACTCTGCTGGGGGCACCTGATGCAAGGAGGGACTCTGCTGGGGGCACCTGATGCAAGGAGGGACTCTGCTGGGGGCACCTGATGCAAGGAGGGACTCTGCTGGGGGCACCTGATGCAAGGAGGGACTCTGCTGGGGGCACCTGATGCAAGGAGGGACTCTGCTGGGGACACCTGATGCAAGGACGGTCTCTGCTGGGGGCACCTGATGCAAGGACGGACTCTGCTGGGGACACCTGATGCAAGGACAGACTCTGCTGGGGGCACCTGATGCAAGGAAGGACTCTGCTGGTGGCAGGCGACGTGGCTAGTGACACGCTCAGGGATCCCACTGATTCGGCATTATGGTGAGTTGAATGATTTCATTTTATTTTACAATGTAATAATAGAAATAATGCACTTCAATCATTCTGACACCATAACAATCATGGTGCCGGGATGATTGAAGCGCTAACACCAGGTGTTTAGAGTATCTTTATCTGCTGATTGTTAAACTTTCTAGAATACACATATTTCTATTGTTGTGTAGGATCTGGGCCTGCTGTCCCTCCATTCCTCTCTCCCCCTTTCTCTCCCCATCCCTCATTCATCTCAGACTCTAACCACACCCCATTCGAGCCACGCCCATTTAAGCCACGCCCACTATTTCATGTAAACCACGCCCAGTTTTCGCTTTTAAATGGTATGCCACAACTACAAACACATGCCCCCTAATTATTATACGGCCCCGCCTACAGCCAAAAAAGTGTCCCACAATTTTTTTTTGCAATGTTGGCAACTATGGGTACTGTTTTTTTTTTATTACCTTTGCCAGCTCCTTGTTTAAACACTGATTTTGTTGGAAGTACCAATAAATATAGCCTTATTGATAATTTGCATTTTTATTCTCGTGCGCGATTGTGTAGACAGGGCCCCAGTGCACTGTATTGCCCGGGGGCCTATAATGCTCTTAAGATGGCACTGTCCTTACCCAGTGATTGTTCAGGGTTCCATCCTCTTCACCATCCTCTTGCAGTTCTGCAACAAGTAGACACATCGGTTAGCAGTTAGTTATTATCTGTATATTAAAGGAAAAAACGAAAGAAATATTAAAAAATAATCCTAATGTAATCCCTTATTTCAAATGGGCTGGTAGCACACCTCAATGTATGGAAAATCGCACCTGCAGCATTTTCAGGAACACATCGCTCCACAACACATGATGTGTCCTTTGCAGTGCACTGACAGCTAATGAATATGTGTGTTGGGCTTCCTTTTAAATGCCATTCTGCCATCCTATATGAAGGAATAGCAACGCAAAGTACATGAATGCATCGCACTATTCCTGCATCCCCAGAATTCATATGAATGTCATAGAACCCTGTCACACCTCTGCATGACAAATGTTATTGCTTGTGACAAATTCATGTTTTTTTCCTGAATTTTAAACGATAAGAGAGAACACACAGGCTGGCTCTTACCTGATGATTGGTGAGCTTACCTGTCCGGGAAGCCCCTCTTCTATCACTGGAGAATTAGGGACTTACCAGCACACACCAGGGGTGGATCCAGAGTCTTGTCTCGGGAGGGGCACTGCCAGAAAATATTTTTTTTTTTGCAAGCAATTTTTTCAGGGAAATGGCTGGTGTTGGCGCTTCAATCATCCTTGCACCATGGCTGTTTTAGTGTCAGGATGATTGAAGCGCATTATTTCTATTATTACATTGTTATATAAAATGAAATAGTTTAACTCTCCATAATGCAGAATCAGTGGGAGCCCCGAGTGTGTCACTTGCCACCGTCGCCTGCCACCAGATGTGGATTGACACTTGCCAAGTCACTTGCCACACATTGCAGATTGTCACTTGCCACGTCACCTGTCACCAGATGCAGAATGTCACACGTTGCAGATTGTCACTTGCCACGTCACTTGTCACCAGATGCAGATTGTCACTTGCCACGTCACCTGCCACATGTTGCGGATTGTCACTTGCCAGGTCACCTGTCACCAGATGCAGATTGTCACTTGCTACGTCACCTGCCACATGTTGCGGATTGTCACTTGACACATCACCTGCCATACGTTGTGGATTGTCACTTGCCACGTCACCTGTCACCAGATGCAGATTGTCACACATTGCGGATTGTCACTTGCCACGTCGCATGTCACCAGATGCAGATGGTCACACATTGCAGATTTTCACTTGCCACGTCACCTGTCACCAGATGTAGATTGTCACATGTTGCGGATTGTCACTTGCCACGTCGCCTGTCACCAGATGCAGATTGTCACACGTTGCAGATTGTCACGTCTCCTGTCACCAGATGTAGTTTGTCACATGTTGCGGATTGTCACTTGCCACGTCGCATGTCCCCAGATGCAAATTGTCACACATTGCAGATTTTCACTTGCCACGTCACCTGTCACCAGATGTAGATTGTCACACATTGAGGATTGTCACTTGCCATGTCGCCTGTCACCAGATGCAGATTGTCACACGTTGCAGATTGTCACGTTGCCTGTCACCAGATGTAGTTTGTCACATGTTGCGGATTGACACTTGCCACGTCGCATGTCCCCAGATGCAGATTGTCACTTGCCACATCACCTGTCACCAGATGCAGATTGTCACTTGCCACATCACCTGTCACCAGATGCAGATTGTCACTTGCCACGTTGCCTGTCACCAGATGTAGATTGTCACATGTTGTGGATTGTCACTTGCCACGTCACCTGTCACTAGATACAGATTGTCACATGTTGCAGATTGTCACTTACCACGTCACCTGTATACCAGATGCAGATTGTCACGTCACCTGTCACCAGATTGTCACTTGCCACGTCACCTGTCACCAGATGCAGATTGTCACTTGCCACATGTTGCGGATTGTCACTTGCCACGTCACCTGCCACATGTTGCATATTGTCTCTTGCCACATGTTGCGGATTGTCACTTGCCACGTCACTTGCCATATGTTGCGGATTGTCACTTGCCACGTCGCCTGTCACCAGATGCAGATTGTCACACGTTGCAGATTGTCACTTGCCACGCCGCCTGTCACCAGATGCAGATTGTCACACGTTGCGGATGTTCACTTGCCACATCGCCTGTCAGCAGATGCAGATTGTCACACGTTGTGAATTGTCACTTGCCACATCACCTGTCACCAGATGCAGATTGTCACTTGCCATGTCACCTGCCACACATTGCGAATTGTCACTTGCCACACGTTGTGGATTGTCACTTGCCACACGTTGTGGATTGTCACTTGCCTGCTACAATTGTCACTTTCCTACTAAGGTGCGGATTGTCACTTGCCATATGTTGCGGATTGTCACTTGCCACGTCGCCTGTCACCAGATGCAGATTGTCACTTGCCACGTCACCTGTCACCAGATGTAGATTGTCACACGTTGCAGATTGTCACTTGCCACACCGCCTGTCACCAGATGTAGATTGTCACATGTTGTGGATTGTCACTTGCCACGTCACCTGTCACTAGATACAGATTGTAACTTGTTGCGGATTGTCATTTGCCCCGTCACCTGTCACCAAATGCAGATTGTCACGTCACCTGTCACCAGATTGTCACTTGCCACGTCACCTGTCACCAGATACAGATTGTCACTTGCCATGTCACCTGCCACACATTGCGAATTGTCACTTGCCACACATTGTTGTGGATTGTCACTTGCCACGTCACCTGTCACATGTTGCGTATTGTCTCTTGCCACATGTTGCGGATTGTCACTTGCCACGTCACTTGCCATATGTTGCGGATTGTCACTTGCCACGTCGCCTGTCACCAGATGCAGATTGTCACACGTTGCAGATTGTCACTTGCCACGCCGCCTGTCACCAGATGCAGATTGTCCCACGTTGCGGATTGTCACTTGCCACATCGCCTGTCAGCAGATACAGATTGTCACACGTTGTGGATTGTCACTTGCCACATCACCTGTCACCAGATGCAGATTGTCACTTGCCATGTCACCTGCCACACATTGCGAATTGTCACTTGCCACACATTGTGGATTGTCACTTGCCACACGTTGTGGATTGTCACTTGCCTGCTACAATTGTCACTTTCCTACTAAGGTGCGGATTGTCACTTGCCATATGTTGCGGATTGTCACTTGCCATGTCGCCTGTCACCAGATGCAGATTGTCACACATTGCGGATTGTCACTTGCCACGTCGCCTGTCACCAGATGTAGATTGTCACACGTTGCAGATTGTCACTTGCCACATCGCCTGTCAGCAGATGCAGATTGTCACACGTTGCAGATTGTCACTTGCCACGTTGCATGTCACCAGATGTAGATTGTCACATGTTGCGGATTGCCACTTGCCACGTCGCCTGTCACCAGATGCAGATTGTCACACGTTGCGGATTGTCACGTGCCACGTCACCTGTCACCAGATGCAGATTGTCACTTGCCATGTCACCTGCCACACGCCACGTCACCTGCCACACAGTGTGGATTGTCACTTGCCACACGTTGCGGATTGTCACTTGCCACACGTTGTGGATTGTCACTTGCCACACATTGTGGATTGTCACTTGCCACACGTTGTGGATTGTCACTTGCCTGCTACAATTGTCACTTTCCTACTAAGGTGGGGATTGTCACTTCCTGTGTCCCAGAGTGAAGTCAGGCCACCCATGAAGTATAATTTAAAGCTTTGTGACCTACTCAAGGTGGATGGAAGACTTATCTCTTCTGACACATATTGGCTTCAAATCGATGATAGTAGTTGTGACACTCCAGTCTTTAATAAAGGAGTTATATTACTGTTCCAAACTCAGGCAGCAGAGAGATGATGTAATCTCTCTGCTGCCGTGGCTGCCTGCAAAGTGAGGGCGAAACTGCAGGGATGCAGGGCGGGCAATGAACGGTGAGAGATGATGTCATCTCTCTGCTCCCCCGCCCGCCGGCCTGCTGATTGGCCTTCCCCCTTGCCCACCCTGGATCCGCCCCTGGCACACACAAATAGTTTATGTTCACTGATGTACTGAAAAGGACCTGTGGTGCTATGAAAAGTCATGTGTGATACTCACCATCATTGGTGAGTGGAATGTTAATTGCAAGCAGTGGCAGCCGGTGCTCCATTACTTTTGGGCAGGGAGTGGGTGTCAAATAAACCCAAATCATGTGGTTCGCAGGAAAAAAAAAACCCATAGAACTCTATGCACCCGGTGCCCTGCATGTAGATTAGGGGCCAGGCTCATAGAGATTAGGGGGGCAGCGCCAATGCGCCCCTTGCAGACGGGCCGCCGCTGATTGCAAGAATGAAAGCAAAAGAAAATCTGCAGCATCACTACTGCAGTGCTTAGGCTGAGTTCACATATCTGCGGTGCGGTTTGCAGTCCGGTGTCCTGTGCGTTTCTGTTCACTGGTTCAGGTGCGATTCAGGTGCGAATTGTTCCCTAAATTTGCACCTGAACCGGACCCAAAAACGCACAGGACCCTTTTCAAAACCGCACCGCAGCTACCCCGGACATGTGTGAACCGGCTCCATTGAAAGCCAGCCACACTCACATGTTATGCGAGTTGGGTGCGGTTTAAAACGCATCTAATTCGCATATATATGTGAGCACAGCCTTACCCTGAAGGTGCCACTATATTCTCTTGTACCATATTCCCAGAGTCCACGACTGCTGTAAGCAGCACTGTGCTTATCGACACACCCAGACTGAAGAGGAGATATTTATTGTGACAATATATACTGTATATATGCAGCAACCAGAGGAATGGAATTGATAACAACCCCTCAAACAAATACCGGTATATAGCAAATAGGGTATATAGCTGGTAAAAAATTATATAAATACACACACACACACACAGTAGCAATTTGGGTATACAGTTGGTAATAAGACAATGATCCAGAGAATGACCCCTAAACTCTATATTTGGTAGGGTCCTGCCTTAAGCTGGCCATAGATGGATCGAAATTCTGCTGGTTCAGCAGGGACAGGCCCTATTCCAATCCTTATATGGCCAGTTCTGCACAGCAATCAAACTACTGATGGACTGGTCAGGGGCTTGCTGGAAAACTTTAGTTCGATCAGTGCCACAGCCAATAGGCTGCAGCGTTGATCAGTGTATTCTGACTCCTCTGTTGTCAGAATACAGTGATAGAGCATGGAGCATTCCCACATCCACCTTAAACGTGTGGATGAGGGAATCGGTTCAGTTTTTTTCATTCAGCCCATAGGCTAAATGAAAAAACCTGAGACATGTAAGGCCAGCTTAAGGGACAATGTTACAATAACAGTCTGTCAGTCTGTATTAAACCCTTTCCCTGCTGGCCAGCACATTGGGGCCCAGATCCGGCAATGGAGTCTCAAGATAATGTCATCCTAACTTCAGAATGTTCCCTGCACTGTGTCCCAAGCAAAAAATACTGTTCTTCTTTAATAGGTTGCTGTAGGGTTTGACCAGCAGCCTCTCACCAACTCCTCAGTTTCCTTTCAGCGGCTCAGCAAAGTCAGTGGCAGCGGTGCTTTCCCCAACAATCAGATAGCAGGACTGATCAGTGATTGTGGCGTTCTCATTTATAAAAAGATATCCTCTACTCAGCCTCTCTGGGTCCTTGATGGGATAGTGAAATGTTCTGCTAACAGCTTGCAAAGCAGTCTGTCTCCCACAATGTCCCCACCACATCTACCTCAGGCCCAGGAATAGATTGCTTCCCACAGAGCCTCAGACCTGCTGGTATGTGTAGTTCCATTGTCAATCTGTCGTACAGGCTCAGGCTTTCTGGGTACTACATCTCCCACATATTATAGCTGCACCCAGCAGGCTCTGTTTATCCCACAATCCATAGCAGCTCAGTTTCCTCTTCCTCTCTGTGATCCCAGGTGGTGGGCGGGGCTTTCCTCCAGCTCTCTCTGTGCTTGCATTCAGTCCTGCAGCTTGAAAGGAGGAGAGGAAATGCAGGGCCAGCAACAGTCATAGTAGGCCAGTCCTTGCTACCAGACAGAGCAGCCCTGTGGACCAGAGGCTACACTACCTTCAGGAGTAGGCCATATCACACAAGTGAATAAATTATACTGTCCATATATTGATTATAATTTATCACAGCAAATGTTAGCTGCAAGACTCAAATCCAAAGATAATCTGTAACATTAGCTGCAGAGTAAAGCTGTCCAGATTTTAATATGAACGTAGAAAAATCATTCATTATTCTTTTTTGCCATTCTTGAGTTGAATGTCGTTCAAAAGCCCTTACAATTTCATCCAGACCTGCTCTTTAAATGGAATGCCAGATGTATTAACCGCTTGCGGACCGCCCAATGAACATTTGAATGAACTGCGGCAGGGCGGTCGCTCTGTGCCAGATCACATACTAGGTAAGTGATCTGACACTTCCGGGTCTGGGGCGCGTATGTGTGACATAATCACAGCGGAAGCCCAGCGGCGTATACCACGGACTCGATGTCTGCCGGCGCCCGCTGACTAGACAGTACAGAGGCAGAACAACAATCTGCCTATGTAAACAAAGCAGATTGTCGTTCTGTCGGAGGGGAAGGTACTAATCCTTTGTTTCTGCTAAGCAGGAACACAGATCTTTGCCTTCCCCTAGTCAAAGCACCTCCCCCACAGTGAGTAAGCACAACTTAGGCACACATTTAACCCTTTGACCGCCCCTGATGTTAACCCCTTCCCTGCCAGTGTCATTTGTACAGTGACAGTGCATAATTTTTAGCGCTGATCACTGTATTAGTGTCACTGATCCCCAGTGTCAGTTAGTGTCCAATTTGTTGCAATATCGCAGTCCTGCTATAAGTTGCTGAACACCATTACTAGTAAAAAAAAAATAAATTAAAAAATAAATAAATAAAAATATTCCATAGTTTGTAGACGCTATAACTTTTGTACAAACCAATCAATATACAATTATTGGGATTTTTTTACCAAAAATATGTAGCAGAATACATATTGGCCTAAATTGATGAAGAAATTAGAATTTTTACATTTTATTATTCTAAACAGTAAATCACCCGCGCTATATATGGTAATTAGTGATAAACTTGCTGCTTCCGTTCATGACATTAAGTCAAAAATGTGAATACAACAGCGTAAACAAGCTTAATTGGGTAATAGTAAAGTGGAGCACATTGTCACCTGCGTGGATATCAATCGTTTCAGCACTTTATGAATTGTCAGCACAGCAGCACTTGGGAAAGAAATTTTGCAATTGGAATTGTATTTTTTTTTTTGCACCTTTATTTGAACTTTCACTGGCTACTTGCTTGTTTATGTATCTAATTTTTTTATTTTTTATTTTTGGCACATTTAGTTCAAGCCTAGCACTCGGTAAAGCAATTTCATAATTGGAGTTGTATATATGCATTTTTTGCACATTTTTGAATTTTCACTGGCTACATGCGTGTTTGTGAAATTTCACAAATTTATTGTGTTTTTTGCACAATTTTGTTTATATTAGCACTAGCACTTTACTATTACCCAATTAAGCTTGTTTGCGCTGTGGTATTCCCATTTTCTTTTTCTTCTTCTTATTGAGAAAGTTTTATAGCAGAAAGAAAAAAATATATATATTTTTTTTAAATTGTTGATCTTTTTTTGTTTATAGCACATAAAAAAATAAAAACCGCAGAGGTGATATTTGGGTACAGCGCCACAGGACCGCGCAATTGTCAGTTAAAGTAACACCGTGCCGTAACTCAAAAAATGGCCTGGTCATAAAGAGGGGTTAATTTTCCAGAGCTGAAGTGGTTAAACAGGTTTCATTGCCATAAGTATGATCTTTCCTGAACGAAAACAACATTCACAGTTCGAATTTTGTTTGTTCGAGAAAAGTTTTCTGTTCTGCTTCATGTTTCCATATAATGTTGCAGACATCAGCATTTACCATGTTTTCTGGTGGATCCGTCCCCTTACGGTCCCATAGAGCCACCTTTGCATGCCTAGTCCTGGACATAATTATACAGGACTCCGCATGTGGTCACCGAAGCAGAAAGCCCTAGCAGAAAGATGCTCCCCTGCACATGCGCTATGCCTTGTGTAGTGCATATGAAGTATTCAGGACATGTACTCCCCTGGAGCCAGTTTAAGTGAAGAGGAAGCTTTTAGGTATTTTCACTCATTTATTTGGGCCTGACTACAGCATACACCCATGAGAAGCTGTGTATACCTAAACGAGGATGAACAAGTGTTCCGCACATCCCCATAGCTCCCAACTGTCCCTGATTTGGAGGGACTGTCCCTGATTTAGAGCAATGTACCTCTGTCCCTCATTCCTCCTCATTTGTCCCTCATTTTGATCTGATCTATATAGATGTTTTTAAAATGCACTTTTTATCTATCCAAAAAAAGTGTTTTCCAGCGCTAAACCTTTCATCTGATTTCTAAATTGCTGCATTTGTAAATTCCAAAAGCCAATATAAAGGAATAGTAGTGGTAAAAAAAGCACTTGTGGTTTAACCAATCTTGTTTTTTTTGTACAATTCTCCTTTAAGGGGGTGTGTCCTATGCCTGCATACTTTTGCTAATAGGGGTCCCTCATTCCCATCTCAAAAAGTTGGGAGGTATGCATCCCCATGAAGGCATTCCAATTAATATCAATTTGGTCACAGCTGCTGCACAGACACAGCCGCTGCTCCCAATTTGACATCAGTGTGACTGTGGGTACATGTCCCTGAACTCACCCTGTCTGCATATGGGGCTGTGCTCCTACACCCGCATGGATGTCAGATTGGGAGCAGCGGCTGTGTCCGTGTGTCCTAATTTACATCAATGGGACTGCCTGCACTGGGATGTACATCCTGTGTATCCCAGAGTGGGTAAACATGGCCTCCCACCAGTGTACGTTGTGGTACACCCAATGTGACTGAGGCCTTTGGGCACAGAAAAGAACAAAAAGAGGTACTGGGCAATGTTAGACTAATTAATCGGAAAGTAATCTTTAAAAAAAAAATAAAAAAAATGGGGTTTAATATTTCTTTAAAGAAGAACTCCAGCCCCCCCAAAGAATAATTATGTGCGGCCACGGGGCAAGGGGTGAAAGGGGCCTAAGGTGGACTAAACCTTTATTTAAAAAATTATAATTTCAGGAGCTGATGGAGCCCTCTGAGGTCACTGCATGAAGTATGAAGGGATCCCTGAGTAGATTATCTCCTGTCCTCCTGTCATGTCCACAGATCCATCTGAGCCCACAAATGCATCACACATTTATATCTGGAACAATCGTTACCAATAGTGTATTATTAGTATCATACACGATTTATAGAACGCCAACAGTTTGTACTGCGCTGTAGAGGGGGGGGCAGCATAAGTACAATACAGTTCAATACAGAAGGGACAGGAGGGCCCTGCTCGTGGAGTTTACATTCTACAGGGAGGGGGGAGGTGGTACAACAGGTAATAGCTGCGGGGGATGATTTGATGGAGGTGGCTCAGGTACAGTTCTTAGGCAGGTGTGGGATAGGCTTCCCTGAATAAATTAGTTTTCAGAGATCTCCTAATGGTGGACAGGATAGGGGCGGACCGGACATACCGGTGCAGGGAGTTCCAGAGAATGGGAGAGGCTCTAGTGAAGTCCTGTAGGGGAGGATGGGAGGAGGTAACAAGGGAGCTAGAAAGCAGGAGGTCCTTGAAGGAGCAGAGAGGATGATTTGGACGATATCTGCAGATGAGGTTGGTGATGTAGCTGGGGGCGATGTTGTGGATGGCCTTGTATGTTGTGTTTAGTATTTAGAATTTTATAAGGTGGGGTATTGGAAGCCAGTGAAGGGATTGGCAGAGAGGAGCAGCAGTCACGGATCGGTTGGTGAGGTGTATGAGTCTAGTAGCAGCATTCATAATAGACTGAAGGGGGATAGCCTGTGTAAGGGTAGGCCATTAAAGGGGTTGTAAACCCTCTTTTTTTTTTTTAAATAACAAACATGTCATACTTACCTCCACTGTGCAGTTTGTTTTGCACAGAGTGGCCCCGATCCACCTGTTCTGGGGTCCCCCCGGTGCTATTAGTTCCTCCCCGCATCAGTAAACCCCCTAGGAGAAGCGCATTCCTTGGGGATGCCCGTGCGGGCGCGCTCCCGAGTCCAGCATTTGCGTCCATAGACACAGAATGCCGGAAGCCAATGGCTGCTGTCAATTTATCCAAGCAGGAGGCGAGACAACGGGCAGAGAGGTAAACGAATGGGCTCAGGTGAGTAAAACGGGGGGGGGGGGGGGGGGGGGGCTGGTCAGTGTCAGAAGTTTTTACCTTAATGCATAGGATGCATTAAGGTGAAAAAACATGAGAGTTTACAACCCCTTTAAGGAGAGAGTTGCAGTAGTCGAGGCGGAAAATAACCAAGGAGTGGATAAGTTGCTTTGTGGTGTCGTTTGTCAGGAAGGGGCGAATTCTGGAGATGTTACGGAGGTTAAGGCGGCAAGATTTAGCCAGTGATTGGATGTGGGGGCTGAAGGAGAGGTCAGAGTCAAGGATTACGCCATTTATCTCCATTTCCATCACTTTGACAACACATTGCTTCACTACCATAATAAATCGTAAAGATTTTTGCCTCTTAGGATATGCCTCCGTGTGTTTAACTTAGGAAGTAATAGGAATGAACTAAGACCTGGTCAACTTAAATCCATATCAGATCCATCTGTCTTCAGTTAGGTTTCTCAAACACGAATGAAATAACCAAACAGCTGCTGGGAACTAAAGTGAATGACCACTATTGTTCTATATTGTTCTAAATACTCATTTTTTCAGGTTATAAAAACAAAATGAATATTTTTTAGATTTTGAAGATTATAATTCACCTTAACCCCTCTTTAAATAAGCAACACTAGGTAACAAGTGCAAACAGTAAATGCGCTATTTTTTGAACCATAAAACTCAACAATGGTGCTACAATTCCAGTGTCATTTCTACGTTTTAGATCATTGGTGGTCAACTCTCTTGACACAGGGGGTCAGAAGTGCAGCACCTGACATCGCCAAAGCGCCACACACAGGGCCAGGACAAGGGATGGGTAGGAGGGGCGACTGCTCTGGGCACTGTGGTATCATATGAGGTGGGGGGTGTCACAAAGAGATTGGTGGAGAGGAGATTTGTGTTGGAGGAGGGAATTTGGGAGGTGGCAGGGGGCAAGTATTGTTATAGGAGGGAAAATTGGGGGGGGGGGTGATAAGAGTGGTGATTTAGGGTGATTTGCATTGAGACGGGGAATGGGGGGAATAAGATTTGTGCTAGGATGGTGGATTTGGGGGAATTTCTGGAGGGGAGGATTTAAAGTGGGGGACAGAAGATGTGTACTAGGAGGGGAAATTTTAGGAGTAGAGGATTTGTGCAGGGTGGGTGAATTTTATTTGGGTGGGAGCAAAGATTTGTGCTGAGAGGAGGGGGAATTTATGCTTATGGGGTAAGCCTGCAGATGAGTGCTCAGTGTTTTTGTGGGGGGATTTTTGCTGACACTTAATTGCTCATACATCTTGGGGGGGCACAGTTTGGCATGTTCATCCTGGACTCTAGATGATCTTGTCCCAGCACTGGCCACACATGTTACTGTATATGACTGACAAAAAAATGAATGCCTGGGTGAAATTGAAATACAATAGACATCATTTTGGCACAGGATTTTTGTATGCCAGTTCCAGCTTAGATTTAATATGTTTTAGGGAATTTTAAATGCCAAAGTAATATTGATGTAAGGATTACGGGCGTTGCATGATACGCTTAAAGCAGAACTTCACCCAAAAAGTGGAAGTTCTGCTTTTCCTTTGCCCCCTCCTCTCCAATATTTGGAAGGTTTTTTTTGGGGGGGGAGAGGAGCGAGTACCTGATTTTGAAGTTCGCCCCCTCCCATGCCCTCACAAGCTCTTGGAACACGTCACATTCACGGGGCCCAGTGGGCAGTTGGCCGTGAAGCCGCAAGGAGATGCCGACGTCCGCACCCAAAGACCGCCAAAGAGCCGGGTCAGGTGAGGACATCGCTGGATCCTCAGACAGGTAAGTGTCTGTTTTTTAAAAGTCAGCAGCTACAGTATTGGTAGCTGCTGACTTTTACATTTCTATTTACAGGGTGAAGAACCTCCATAAGGATTAATGGTTGGGGTTAGGTTTAAGATTAGAGATAGGACTGACAGCAGTAGGGATTAGGTTGAAGGTTAAAAAGTTAAGCCAAGGTTTAAGACTAGGAAAACTTAATTTTTGTTTTTTTAAGCAGGAATAAGATGATACCTAGGGCCCATTCGCACCTTTCATTTGCTGTGTGTTGAGCTAATGCACTACAACATGGGTGCTCAACCTGTGACCCTCCAGCTGTTGCGGAACTACAAGTCCCATGAGGCATTGCAAATCTGACAGTTACAAGTATGACTCCGAAAGGCAGAGGCATGATGGGATTTGTAGTTCCGCAACAGCTGGAGGGCCAAGGTTGGGCACCCATGCACTACAGCATACAACGCGGTATACATGTGTAGCACTAACTCTCGGTGGAGCTGCTGGTTTAAAGCGGGCTGTTACCTTCACTCTCGATACCTCTGTTTCACCGACACCGGGTCTAGGGCCTCGTTGAGTTTACCTCTGGACGATATAAGCACCAAACACTTGAGTATATTTTCCAATGCTCTAATGAACAAGTAATAAAGGAAGTAGCAGGAAAGAGGCAGAAGGAAAGTGGCAGGGAAGCTCAAATACCTTTCCTTAGTATTGTTTAGAACATTCTTTGGAATTGAACACTTGTAGTTGAATACACTCCCCTTATAGGATTCAATCTTTGCCCGCCTGGATAGGCCCCTCTCACTTGTCTAGCAGCCAGTACGCAGCACGAACAAAAGTCTCTGCCACAGACTTGTTTGGAATAAAACCCGTACGATCCCATGCCACAGGATGTATTGGTTTGCCATGAGTGTCAGACACAGTACTTGGACCTTTAAGCCAAGCAGTACTATGCAGTAAGATTACTTCAGGATACATCCTCCAACCGAGTCACCAGGCCCCTCTCCAGACCAGCACTCTGCATGATCCTTCCATGACGGGTCCTCCCCTGGGATCTCCTCGTTTGTCCAGCTACTTCACTCAGGATAGACAGCTCAGGACCATTCCTCTGCTGCTGTGGTAGGCTCCAGACAAGCTTCTGGGCCCACCCACACTCCGCAGCGACGTGGGCCTCCGGAACGGAGGACCATGAGGTGGTACTCTTAACACATACCTGTCGGCCAGGAGGGCCAGCAGGTGGCTGAAAATGAACCCCTAAACATGGTGTCTGTCCCATAAATACCCTCTCCCAGAATGCAACTCGGAGGACCACCTCCACCGAGTTGTCTCCGGGATAGAGGAGCACCTATACGCTTCAACACGTTGCCTTTCCAACACCAGCCCATGGTGACAACGACACCCACCGGCACAGTGTGGAACTACACGCAACTCAGCCAAGCTGGAACAGAGGCAAATCTAACTTCACCTAACAAGTAACCCACAAGATTTACCTATCAGCGGTAGATTAAAAATCTACCAGCGCTACACATGCCTAAGTGAGTTACAGTGCCATCCATTTTCAGTGTAACTTTAATGCAGGAAGGCAACACACCTCCAATATACATAAACTGCAGCACCACAATGCATGGTGAATTGGAGAAAATAGTTTTTTTTTTGTCCGATTTTTCTGCACTGCGTTTATTGCAACGAATTGCAACGAATGTGTTGCCTTAACGTATGTATTGTGCAATATAAGACCTGTTAATGCAACACAGTGGACCAGTGTAAATGGGCCCTGAAATATGTAAGCCTCAGTGCCAAAAATATAGCAACATAAATGGACTCGGGTACTAAATATTAATGCTGTAATGTCATACATGCATCAAGATCCATTCAAGCATTCAGGCTTCAATAAATGACAATCAGCATGTCCACTGGTAGGCAGTTTCAATTTAATGCAAAATATTTATCTTTGACAGGAGTGCACACTTAACCACTTGCCGACCGGCTCACCCGTACGTCACTCCGTCATCGGCGGCTAGAGGGGGCACGCCGCCGGGCGTGCTGGCCGTGGGCCTGGCAGACTCGATGTCTGCTGTTGGCCCGCAATCGTGACACGGAGAGGCAGAACGGGGAGATGCCTATGTAAACAAGGCACTTCCCTGTTCTGCCTTGCAACATGACAGGGATCTACTGCTCCCAGTGATCGGGAGCAGTGATCTCTGTCATGTTCTAGTGAGCCCATCCCCCCTACAGTTAGAACACGCTGAGGGAACACACTTAACCCCTTGATCGCACCCTAGTGTTTTACCCCTTCACTGCCAGTGTCATTTACACAGTAATCAGTGCATTTTTATAGCATATATAAATGTCAATGGTCGACAAAATAGCGTCAAAAGTGTCTGATCTGTCCGCCGCAATGTCGCAGTCACGATAAAAATCGCAGATCAGCGCCATTACTAATAAAAAAAAATTAATAATAAAAATGCCATAAATCTATCCCCTATTTTGTAGACGCAATAACTTTTGCGCAAACCAATCAATATACGCTTATTGCGATTTTTTTTTTTACCAAAAAGATGTAGAAGAATACACATCGGCCTAAACTGAGAAAGAAATTTGTTTTTTTATTAATTGTTTAGGGATATTTATTATAGTAAAAAGTAAACATTTTTAAAAATGTTTTTTCAAAATTGTTGGTCTTTTTTTGTTTATAGCGCAAAAAAAAAAAAAAAAAACGCAGAGGTGATCAAATACCACCAAAAGAAAGCTCTATTTGTGGGAAAAAAAGGACGTCAATTTTGTTTGGGTACAACATCGCACAACCGCGCAATTGTCAGTTAAAGCATCGCAGTGCCATATCGCAAAAAAAGGGCTTGGTCAGGAAGGGGTTAAATCCTTCCGGGGCTGAAGTGGTTAAAGTGGTTGTAAACCCCTCCACATACCCAGTGAAGTGACTGGCTTCGGGTGATACACAGAAATGAAACAAATCCTCCTACAAAAGTTGTACATGTTTATCTGCAGTCTTCTCTTCTCTACATTTGTTCAAAGTGTTGAATTATAAAGCTTGTCTGAGAGTTCAGGAAAACAGGGGGCGGAGAGCTGAAGTTATACTTTGCAGAGCTCAGTGAGGACAGGTCTGAGAGCTAATTGGAGGGACGAGACACACCCCCTTCCACACAGCACACAGAAACGGAGCTGAGGCTGTCAATCAGCTGAAGGTCCCTCTCCTGTTAACATTTTTAGTGTATGTACTGTGTGCTGCTTTTACTTCTAGATCGCTCCCTCTGTACAGAGCTACATGGTTACATAGTGTGTAAGGCCGAAAAAAGACAATAGTCCATCCAGTTCAGCCTATGTAGGTGCATGCATCAGTGTCCATAGCTCCCAACTGTCCCTGATTTTGAGAGACTGTCCCTGATTTGGAGCAATGTCCCTCTGTCCCTCTTTTCCCCTTATTTTCCCTCATTTTGGTCTGATCTATATAGTTGTATATAAAATGCACTTTTTATCTTTCCAAAAGTGTTTCCCAGTGCTAAACCCTTCATCTAAATTCAAAATTGCTGCGTTTGTAAATGTTAAAAGCCAATATAAAGGAATAGGAGTGGCAAAAAAAAGTCATTGTGGATTTAATTAACCTTTATTTGGGTTAATTCTCCTTTAAGGGGGTGTGGCAGGGGGCGTCTCCTATGCCTACATACACTTGCAAGTAGGTGTCCCTCATTCCCATCTCAAAATGTTGGGAGGTGTGAGTGTCTATAATTATTTCCCATATCCCTGTATGTTGTATCCTTTAAGATGTACATGCAAGAGTCTTTTAAAAAGATCCATACTCCCCGCAGCCACCACCAATTGTGGAAGAGAGTGCCACATCCTTGTTGCCCTGACAGTAAAGAACCCCATGTGCAGTTTAAGGTTAAACCGCTTCTCCTCCAATCTCATTGTGTGGCCCCATGTCCTCTTACACTCCCTAGATCTGAATATTTTTTTTCCTATGCTGGGATCCCCATTGGGGTATTTGTAGATCACTATCATGTTCCCTCTCAAGCGTCTCATCTCCAGCGAGAATAAATTTAGTGTTTGCAGTCGTTCCTGGTAATTGTGTTGTTTATCAACACAGAGCTCTGGGCTGTGATTGTATGCCGCCAATCAGCAGGTCCCAACCGTGAATCATTGGCCGGGACTTGCTGACAGGCTCCCGGTGTGTACAATCACAGCAGGTGCCAGAAGTAGGCACGCCGCTTTGCCTACACCGGCCGATTGCCCGCAGTAAATTGTGGCCGGGTAGTCGGGAAGTGGTTAAAGCTACATGTGAAGGTATAGAACAATATAATGTAGTCTATTAACCACTTGCCCAGCCCTCTGGAAGATCTACCCCCCTTCATGACCAGGCCATTTTTTGCAATATGGCACTCTGTTACTTTAACTAACAATTGTGCAGTTGTGCGACACTGTACCCAAATAAAATGTATTTCCTTTTTTTCCCCACAAATAGAGCTTTCTTTTTGTGGTACTTGATCTTCTCTGCGATTTTTATTTTTTGCGCTATAAACAAAAAAAGACAATTTTGAAAAATAAAAAAAACATATTTTTTACTTCCTGCTATAAAACATATCCAATAAAAAAATTGAAAAAAAACTAATTTCTTCATCAAATTAGCCGCCTTCCTCAACCAGACTAGTGCAAGGTGAGTATAGCTAAATGTCGCTGGATATTGGCTGTAGCCTAAAGGAACATGGTTAAATATAGACTGCTCAGACTATACAACGCATGCATGTGCCGCAGTCCTTGTACCCACAAAATAGTCCTGTACACATGAGAGTTTCTCAGATACACAAAAACATAAAGGATCATCTTTAGCCACTTGCCGACCACCACACACCGATATACGTTGGCACAATAGCAGTGGGCAAATGGGCATACCTGTACGTCCCCTTTAAGAGCCAGGGATAGCAGACGCAGCGCGTGTGCCACGTACAGCGTGACCGTGCCCACGGGACCGACGGACTCGATGTCCGCCGGTCTAACGGCGATTGTGTCATGGACCCTCAGAACGGGGAAGTGCCTATGTAAACAAGGCATTTTCCGTTCTGGCTTGTGTCATGACAGAGATCACCGCTCCCTGTCATCGGGAGCGGTGATCGCTGTCATGTGACTTGAAGCCCACCCCCCCACAGTTAGAATCACTTCCTAGGACACACTTAACCCCTTCATCGCCCCCCTAGTGGTCAACCCCTTCACTGCCAGTGTCATTTACACAGTAAGCATTGCATTTTTATAGCACTGATTGCTGTATAAATGACAACGGTCCCAAAATAGTGTCAAAAGTGTCCGATGTGTCCTCTATAATGTCGCAGTCCGATAAAAATCGCAGATCGCCGCCATTACTAATAAAAATGCCATAAAACTATCCCCTATTTTGTAGACGCTATAACTTTTGCGCAAACCAATCAATATACGCTTATTGCGATATTTTTTTTTTCCAAAAATATGTAGAAGAAGAATGCATATTGGCCTAAACTGAGGGAAAAAAATAGTTTTTTTATATATTTTTGGGGGATATTTATTATAGCAAAATTAAAAAATAATGCGTTTTTTTTCAAAATTGACGTTCTTTTTTTGTTTATAGCGCAAAAAATAAAAACCGCAGAGGTGATCAAATACCACCAAAAGAAAGCTCTACTTGTGGGGAAAAAAGGACGTCAATTTTGTTTGGGTGCAACGTTGCACAACCGCGCAATTGTCAGTTAAAGCAACGCAGTGCCGAATCGCAAAAAGTGCTCTGGTCAGGAAGGGGGTAAAATCTTCCAGGGCTGAAGCGGTTAATAACTAAAATAGACCAAAACCTGTCCAGTCACTGCGTGCTGGCAACAGTGCAATATTAGAGGAAATGTACTGGTAGCCTGTTAACAAATATCAAGACCTTTTCTATTATGCAGTATAAATACCAAATACTTTTTTCTAATCTGGTTTTTTCTAATACTACAATCCGCAATATGGTGAGCCAGTACGTACCATACTATTATACCAGAATCCCGGGGGCAGAACAGTCAATTCACATTAGAAAATAATGAATGTGAATCTAGCTTACAGACTTCAATAAGTTTATTTTGGTAAATCTGTATAATATGTCTTATAATTTAATGTTACTGTGCAGGGCATACTGAAATATTTTCTTTGAATGTTTTATTTTATAAAGTAGAAGGTCCCAACTTGCACACCTTAGGCAGTAATTTTGCTGTTGTATAGTTAATTAATATCCTGCAGAGTTTCTTTGGTCCTTAGAATGACTATTCTGCCGCGTACACACGAGCAGACTTTTCGACTGGACTGGTCCGACGGAACAAGTCCGGCGGACAATTCGACCATGTGTGGGCTTCATCGGACCTGCAGTAGACTTTTTCGGTCGAAAATCTGACGGACTTTAGATTTGGAACATGTTTCAAATCTTTCCGAGATCTTTTACTCGAGTCCGGTCGAAAAGTCCGCTCGTCTGTATGCTAGTCCGACGGACAAAAACCGACGCTAGGGCAGCTATTGGCTACTGGCTATCAACTTCCCTATTTTAGTCCGGTCGTACGTCATCACGTACGAATTCGTTGGACTTTGGTGTGATCGTGTGTAGGCAAGTCCGTTTGTTCGGAAAGTCCGTCTGAAGTCCGCCGAAAGTCCGTCGGATAGACTATCAGACCAGTCCGGGGCGAAAAGTCCGCTCGTGTGTACGCGGCATTACATTAGGAACAAGATCTATCATTCTTGCATGCTGTACAGCTTTTTAAATCATATGTAAAATAGTTGGGCCTGATGTAATATATTGGCTTATCTCTAGCTTAAAATAGAAGTAAACCGAAGGAAATATACATACCTCTCACATCAAGACACCTGAAAGGCTATTATTTGGCCAAGGCACAAAAGGGCAATTGTCAAGGACCTCAAGCCTTCAGGGTGCCCATACATCCTGCAAATGTGACCTTTATAGCATTTCAGTAGGGGTCAGGAAGCCATACACTAATTAATTACATGTCAGGTAATGGCACTCAACAGAGGAAGTAAAAAGGATTTGAGTGGCAGGACAGACAGCACATCTGTGGTCTCAGTGAGGACACAACAGCTTGTTGTCCACCATACTTATTTGATGGCCTCCTTTGGGAAATCAGTAGCATCCTTCAAAAGAAAGACAAGATTCTAATGGGGTGTAGAAACCCTTGTTTAAACATACCCACACTGGCCAGATTGTAATGCCGCGTACACACGGTCGGACTTTTCGTCTACAAAAGTCCAACGGACGCTGACGGACTAAAGCTGGCTGGTAATCCGATCGTGTGTGGGCTTCTCCGGACTTTCAACATACCTTTTTAGCCTCAAATCCGACGTACTTTAGATTTGAAACATGCTTCAAATCTTTACTTCGTAACTACGACGGACCCCGAAATCTGCTCGTCTGTGTGCTAGTCCGACGGACAAAAAGCCACGCTAGGGCATCTATTGGCTACTGGCTATGAACTTCCTTATTTTAGTCCGGTGTACGTCATCACGTAAGAATTCGACGGACTTTTGTGTGATCGTGTGTAGGCAAGTCTGTTCGTTAGAAAGTCCGCCGCAAGTCCGTCGAAAGTCCGCCGAAAGTCTGCCGGAAGTCTGTCGGACAGGCTGTCTGACTTTTGTAGACGAAAAGTCCGACCGTGTGTACGCGGCATTAGGTACAAATAACTCAGTGATGTATAGAGGCCATTTGGTCTGAAGCGTTGCCATACATAGAAATGATGATCTGCAAAACGGGTGGTAGAAGACATTTAAGAAATCATTTGAATGTGAGATGACCAATAAGAATGGGTGATAGAGCTGCTTTAATACCATTAATAACAATGACTGATGGCTTTCATGATCCAAAACAGGTGACAGCTGATGAATTTGAGATGTCAAGCTCGGATGGCAAGAGTTATATGCAAGCCATTTATCAGGCCATAAAAGAACAATAACTGTGAAATGACAAACATTAACTGATGCAATGCATATCTTATTTCAGTTTTCAGTTTTCAGTTCAGCGCTTAAATGTAACAGGCAAATTGGGTTCGCTATCTGATAGCTGGAACTAAGAAGATACAACTGGAGTAGGTATAAAAGTGTTTTGAACTGACTACGAAGCATAGTAACTGTACATTGTGCTAACAGAAGGCGTATACATCCATTTTGTTTAACCACTTCAGCCCCGGAAGAATTTACCCCCTTCCTGACCAGAGCGTTTTTTGCGATTCGGCACTGCGTCGTTTTAACTGACAATTACGCGGTCGTGTGACATTCTACCAAAACAAAATTGACGTTCTTTTTTTTCCCACAAATAGAGCTTTCTTTTGGTGGTATTTGATCGCCTCTGCGGTTTTTATTTTTTGCGCTATAAACAAAAAAAGAGCGTCAATTTTGAAAAAAAACACAATATTTTGTACTTTTTGCTATAATAAATATCCCCATTTTTCTACATATTTTTGGTAAAAAAAAATTGCAATAAGTGTATATTGATTGGTTTGCGCAAAAGTTATAGCGTCTACAAAATAGGGGATAGATTTATAGCATTTTTATTATTTTTTTTTTTTTTACTACTAATGTCTGTGATCTGCGATTTTTATCGTGACTGCGACATTATGGTGGACACATCGGACAATTTTGACACATTTTTGGAACCATTGACATTAATACAGCGATCAGTGGGATTAAAAATGCATTGATTACTGTAAAAATGTCACTGGCAGTGAAGGGGTTAACACTAGGGGGTGGTGAAGGGGTTAACTGTGTTGCCTGGGAGGTGATTCTAACTGAAGGGGGACTAACTAGAGGAAGTGACGGATCGTTGTTCCTAGCTAATAGGAACACACAATCTGTCACTTCTGTCAGAACAGAACAGGGAAGTGTGTGTTTACACACACTCCCTCCTGTTCTGTGTTTCCTGCTCACGATCGCTCGACCGTCAGCCATGAGCATCGGCACCCCCGATGTGCAGCGCGCGCGCGCAACTGCTATCCAGACCCCGCGAGCCAACGTATAGCTACGTGGTTTCGCGCAGGGGAGCCAACCTGGCGCAGTATAACTGCGGTGGCTCGTCCGGAAGCGGTTAATATCAAAGACATATTATAATAAACAATTTTAAAGTGAAACCTAACAGTACTATAATGGCATTGAAAATGCTAGACTAGTGTTTATCAACCTTTTTTCAGTCATAAAAGTCTAAAATGGGTCCACAATCACAAAGAATCCCCCTTCCACATCAGAGTCCTCAGATCCAACCCTCCTCCACCATCACCACCTTTTCACAAGAGAGTCCTACCTTCAAATCTTAGCCACAGCATGGCTGTAGCATCATGACAGTGTGCAGGAGTAAAAGCAGGTCTAAACAGGGGTGGCCATCTATCGTCTTTAGAAAGCTTGGCTCCCCTGAATGCTGCCTGCCCTGGATTTGCATCATGCCTTTCCATGGTGCTGGTGGCCAGCCTTCCTTTGCTGTTTTACTAATGAAGTGATTCTCAGCCTGATTCTCTGCTGTTATACAGTTTTATAGAGACAATGCCATGCATGTGCCGTCCATGTTTGTGCAGCTTTCATAATCTGTTTTGTAATATCCTGCAGTGTATGCATGCCTTTTGTCACCCTGAACCTATTGTGCATTATTGCTTATACAGTGCCTTGCAAAAATATTCAACCCCCTTGGCATTTTTCGTGTTTTGTTGCCTCACAACCTGGAATTAACATGGAATGTTTGAGGATTTGCATCATTTCATTTACAGAACATGCCCACAACTTTGAAGATTTTTTGAAATAAACAACAAATAGGACAAAATAACAAGTCAATCTGCATAACTATTCACCCACCTAAAGTCAATACTTTATAGAGCCAGCATTTGCGGCTATCACAACTCCAAGTCGCTTTGGATAAGTCTCTATGAGCTTGCCACATTTAGCTTGCCACATCTTACCACTGGGACAGCAATCTTTAATGCCATGTACACACGGGCGGACTTTTCGACTGGACTGGTCCGAAGGGACGAATCCGTCGGACAATCCGAGCGTGTGTGGGCTTCATCGGACCTGCAGCGGACTTTTTCGGGCGAAAATCAGACGGACTTTAGATTTTAAACATGTTTCAAATCTTTTCGACGGACTCGAGTCCGGTCGAAAAATCCACTCCTCTGTATGCTAGTCCAACGGACGAAAACTGACGCTAGGGCAGCTATTGGCTATTGGCTATCAACTTCTTTATTTTAGTTCGGTCGTACGTCATCACATACGAATCCGTCGGACTTTGGTGTGATCGTGTGTAGGCAAGTCCGTTCGTTTGAAAGTCCGTCGGAAAGACCGTCGGACCTTTGATGCCTTAAAGTTCGCTCGTGTGTACACGGCATAAGTCTGACCACAGATTTTCTATTGGATTGAGGTCTGGGCTTTGACTAGGCCGTTCCAACACATTTACATGTTTCCCCTTAAACCACTCAAGTGTTGCTTTAGCAGTGTGTTTGGGGTCATTGTCCTGCTGGAAGGTGAACCTCCGCCTAGCCCCAAATCACACACAGAGTGGTACAGGTTTTGCTCAAGAATATCCCTGTATTTAGCACCTTCCATCTTTCCCTCAACTCCGACCAGTTTCCCAGTCCCGACTGCTGAAAAACATCCCCACAGCATGGTGCTGCCACCACCATGTTTCACTGTGGGGATGGTGTTCTTTGGGTGATGTGATGTGTTGGGTTTGCGCCAGACATAGCGTTTTCTTTGATGGCCAAAAAGTTAAATTTTATTCTCATCAGACCAGAGCACCTTCCTCCATACATTTTGGGAGTCTCCCAGTCTCTCGCAAACTCAAAACATGCCATTTTGTTTTTTGCTGAAAGTAATGGCTTTCTTCTGGCCACTCTGCCATAAAGCCCAACTCTAGGGAGTGTATTGCTTATTGTTGTCCTATGTACAGATACTCCAGTCTCTGCTGTGGAACTCTGCAGCTCCTCCAGGGTTACCTTAGGTCTCTGTGCTGCCTCTCTGATTAATGCCCTCCTTGCCCGGTCCGTGAGTTTTGGTGAGCGGCCGTCTCTTGGTAAGTTTGCTGTTGTGCCATGTTCTTTCCATTTGGTTATGATAGATTTGATGGTGCTCCTAGGGATCACCAAAGATTTGGATATTTTTTTTATAACCTAACCCTGACTTGGGCTTCTCAACAACATTGTCCCTTACTTGTTTGGAGAGTTCCTTGGTCTTCATGGCAGTGTTTGGTTAGCGGCGCCTCTTGCTTAGGCCTCTGGGGCCATTCAAAAAGGTGTGCATATGTAATGCCAGATCATGTGAGACTTAGATTGCACACAGGTGGACATCATTTCACTAATTATTTGACTTCTGAAGGTAATTGGTTGCACCAGAGCTTTTTATAGGCTTCATAACAAAGGGGGTGAATACATACGCACATGCCAATTATCAGTTTTTTATTTCTGAAAAATAGTTTTATGTATGTATTTTTCACCAACTTAGACTATTGTGTTCTGATCCATCACATATAAAATTCAGATTAAAATAACATTGAACTAAAGGCTGTAATGTAACAAAATAGGTAAAAAGCCAAGGGGGGTGAATACTTTTGCAAGGCACTGTAACTTTGCACTTGCTTAGTACCCTGCTGTCATGCTTACCCCTAATGCAGGTGGTCAGACACTATAGCTGGCTACCATGTTTTATAGCAGCCCCCTATCCCATAAGGCAAGCAGGCCTACCGGTACTTGGTTGCCCCCAGGTCTTATACACAATGCTTTAGTGCCTGGCTACCATGCCAAGGCAGGCGTGAACTGAGCAAAGCAAACAGGTACTTGCAGTTGATAGACAGACAGAATGGTTCAATGACAGTCCAGGTAAGAGGCAGGCAGAGTTTAGAGAATATCTGGTCTGAGGTCATACACAATGAAATCCAATCTAGCAGAGCAGGGCAGACAGACAGGGGACTTGATCAGATATTATAAATGTTATCACTTTCTATCACAAGCATGAGAATGCATGTTTGGCATGCTTAAATCAGATCTGGTCTTCACCCAGAGACTGACCACATAAATCACCTTGCAGGTGGACAGGCAGACAAGGAGAATGCCACAGCCAAAACCCGGATGCTGGAACGAGGAGCAGATGCTCCTGACACCTGCATATTACAGTTTTTCCTTGTCTGTTTATTCAGCCGATTACATATTCTGTTAAATCATTTCTGTACTGGCAGGATTTGAAGCGGACCTTTCTCCCCTTTTAATAAATTCCCATCAGCATGCATTTTTGCCTCCTAGGATGCTCCTGAGAAGGTAACGTCACTAGTACCTTCAGGGAGATTCGGAATCTAAGCTGCCAGATCTCTCAATAGCAAGTGTTCTCATACTGTGCATGTGCAAGATGAAGTGAAATATGCTGTATGGAATTAACCACTTCAGCCCCGGAAGAATTTACCGCCTTCCTGACCAGAGCACTTTTTACAATTCGGCACTGCGTCGCTTTAACTGCTAATTGCGCGGTCATGCAATGCTGTACCCAAACAAAATTTGCGTCCTTTTCTTCCCACAAATAGAGCTTTCTTTTGATGGTATTTGATCACCTCTGACGTTTTTATTTTTTGCGCTATAAACGGAAAAAGACCGAAAATTTTGAAAAAAAATGATATTTTATACTTTTTGTTATAAAAAAATCCAATAAACTCAATTTTAGTCATACATTTAGGCCAAAATGTATTCGGCCACATGTCTTTAGTAAAAAAAATGTCAAGAAGCGTATATTTATTGGTTTGCGCAAAAGTTATAGCGTCTACAAACTAGGGTACATTTTCTGGAATTTACACAGCTTTTAGTTTATGACTGCCTATGTTATTTCTTGAGGTGCTAAAATGGCAGGGCAGTACAAAACCCCCCCAAATGACCCCATTTTGGAAAGTAGACACCCCAAGGAAATTGCTGAGAGGCATGTTGAGCCCATTGAATATTGATTTTTTTTTGTCCCAAGTGATTGAATAATGACAAAAAAAAAATGTACAAAAAGTTGTCACTAAATGATATATTGCTCACACAGGCCATGGGCATATGTGGAATTGCACCCCAAAATACATTCAGCTGCTTCTCCTGAGTACGGGGATACCACATGTGTGGGACTTTTTGGGAGCCTAGCCGCGTACGGGGCCCCGAAAACCAAGCACCGCCTTCAGGATTTCTAAGGGCATAAATTTTTGATTTCCCTCCTCACTGCCATCACAGTTTTGAAGGCCATAAAATGCCCAGATGGCACAAAACCCCCCCAAATGACCCCATTTTGGAAAGTAGACACCCCAAGCTATTTGCTGAGAGGCATGGTGAGTATTTTGCAGCTCTCATTTGTTTTTGAAAATGAAGAAAGACCAGAAAATTTTTTTTTTTTCTTTTTTCAATTTTCAAAACTTTGTGACAAAAAGTGAGGTCTGCAAAATACTCACTATACCTCTCAGCAAATAGCTTGGGGTGTCTACTTTCCAAAATGGGGTCATTTGGGGAGGTTTTGTGCCACCTGGGCATTCCATGGCCTCCGAAACTGTGATAGGCAGTGAAGAGTGAAATCAAAAATTTACACTTAGAAAGCCTGAAGGCGGTGCTTGGTTTTCGGGGTCCCGTGCGCGGCTAGGCTCTCAAAAAGTCCCACACATGTGGTATCCCCGTACTCAGGAGAAGCAACAGAATTTATTTTGGGGTGTAATTTCACATATTCCCATGGCATGTTTGAGCAATATATCATTTAGTGACAACTTTGTGCAAAAAAAAAAAAAAAAAATTGTCTCTTTTCTGCAACTTGTGTCACAATATAAAATATTCCATGGACTCGACATGCCTCTCAGCAAATAGCTTGGGGTGTCTACTTTCCAAAATGGGGTCATTTGGGGGGGTTTTGAACTGTCTTGGCATTTTATGCACAACATTTAGAAGCTTATGTCACACATCACCCACTCTTCTAACCACTTGAAGACAAAGCCCTTTCTGACACTTTTTGATTACATTAAAAAATTATTTTTTTTGCAAGAAAATTACTTTGAACCCCCAAACATATATTTTTTTAAAGCAAATGCCCTACAGATTAAAATGGTGGGTGTTTCATTTTTTTTTTCACACAGTATTTGCGCAGCGATTTTTCAAACGCATTTTTTGTGGAAAAAACACACTTTTTTAAATTTTAATGCACTAAAACACACTATATTGCCCAAATGTTTGATGAAATAAAAAAGATGATCTTAGGCCGAGTACATGGATACCAAACATGACATGCTTTAAAATTGCGCACAAACGTGCAGTGGCAACAAAATTAATACATTTTTAAAAGCCTTTACAGGTTACCACTTTAGATTTACAGAGGAGGTCTACTGCTAAAATTACTGCCCTCGATCTGACCTTCGCGGTGATACCTCACATGCATGGTGCAATTGCTGTTTACATTTGACGCCAGACCGACGCTTGCGTTCGCCTTAGCGCGAGAGCAGGGGGGACAGGGGTGCTTTTTTTTTTTCTTTATTATTTTTTTGCTTTTTTATCTTATTTTTAAACTGTTCCTTTCATTTTTTTTTAAATCATTTTTATTATTATCTAAGGGAATGTAAATATCCCCTATGATAGCAATAGGTAGTGACAGGCACTCTTTTTTGAAAAAATTGGGGTCTATTAGACCCTAGATCTCTCCTCTGCCCTCAAAGCATCTGACCACACCAAGATCGGTGTGATAAAATGCTTCCCCAATTTCCCAATGGCGCTGTTTACATCCGGCGAAATCTAAGTCATAAAATGCTCGTAGCTTCTGGTTTCTTAGGCCATAGAGATATTTGGAGCCACTCTGGTCTCTGATCAGCTCTATGGTCAGCTGGCTGAATCACCGGCTGCATTCTCAGGTTCCCTGTTGAGACAGGAGAGCCAGAGAAAAACACGCAAGACGGTGGGGGGGGGGCATTCCCTCCCACTGCTTGTAAAAGCAGTCTAGAGGCTAATTAGCCGCTAGGATTGCTTTTACATGAAAGCCGACCGCTGGCTGAAAAGAATGATACCAAGATGATACTTAAACCTGCAGGCATAATTCTGGTATAACCACTCAAAGTCGTGAATGGCGTACCTGAAGACAAAAAAATGGTTAACAATAAAGCACAGTGAACAGTAAAGTATAAAAAATTGCATACCTGAAAAGCAAACATGATAAAACATAATAACAATAACAATAAAACATTGCAGAATAGAATACAGTAAAAAAGAGCAGAACAATAGAGAAAATAGAGAGAGAGAGAACAATAAAACGACAACTATTTTTTTTTATTTGTTTGTGTTTTTTTTTTTTACACTTTTTTTTGTAACTGTAACTTTTATAACTGTAACCGGTTCCAGGTTTGGGTCTCTCAAAATGCGATGGCATCTTGGGAGACCCTGTGAAAGTGTGCCTAGTCTGTGGAATGCTGTATCCTACGCTAATACTCAACTAGTGAATGGTAGCGTTCAAAACATTCACCAATGCAAAGACCAGGATTGTCAGGACAGGAGGGACAATAATAGCGGGTGTCACGCCTATATCCGCACTTGCTGCAGACACGACCTTTTTTTTGGGGGGGTTTGTTGGGTAGGGGTACTCGGGAGGACATAAAGAAAATGCCTCTCATGCAGCCGACTGCATTTGGTTGGGGATGTGAATGGGGGAAGTACGGGTGCTGCAGAAGTGGTGGGTTCCCAATTAGGATTGGCGAATGCAGCAGGAAGGGCATTATGGGCACGACGGGCCTGTGTTTGTCTTTTTGGTGGCAGCGGGACACTACTTGTGCTTGCCACCTCACCAGCTTGAACTGCACTTATGGGACTCGCCACGTCAACAAGTGTTACTGCAGTGCTGGTTTGACTACGACCGGGGTGTACTAGGCCGCTGGCGCTTGCCAGTTCACCAAAACGCTACCAAAAAAACTGTTAGCGATCGCAGGGATCAGGCCTGACTCCGCGAATGCTGCAGTTATGCGTTTAGTGTTTTGTAAGTGACAGTGATCGATCGATACTGCACTTGGGTGGGCTGGGCTGGGCCGGGCGGAGGGGCAAAACGCAGGTGCTAGCAGGTATTTGGGCTGATCCCACTAACACTGCGTTTTTGGGAACCCTAAACTGCTGGGGACGCTAGTATAGATCTGATCGGATCAGATATTGATCCGATCAGATACCAAACCACTAAGGGAGGTGTACGGTGCGTGCGTGGGTGTTAGCGCTACTGGCACTAACCTGACGCTGCCTGGGGCTGGTGCTTGCCAGTTCACCAAAACGCTACCAAAAAAACTGTTAGCGATCGCAGGGATCAGGCCTGACTCTGTGAACGCTGCAGTTTTGCGTTTAGTGTTTTGTGAGTGACAGTGATCGATCGATACTGCACTTGGGTGGGCTGGGCTGGGCCGGGCAGAGGGGCAAAACGCAGGCGCTAGCGGGTATCTGGGCTGATCCCG
Source organism: Lithobates septentrionalis (assembly GCA_037952835.1). Classification (NCBI taxonomy): domain Eukaryota; kingdom Metazoa; phylum Chordata; class Amphibia; order Anura; family Ranidae; genus Lithobates; species Lithobates septentrionalis. The sequence goes on from JBBDGP010002445.1 coordinate 3,052,477, forward strand.
CTAACACTGCGTTTTTGGGAACCCTAAACTGCTGGGGACGCTAGTATAGATCTGATTGGATCAGATATTGATGCGTTCAGATACTATACCACTAAGGGAGGCGTATGCTGCGTGCATGGGTGTTAGCGGTACTGGCGCTAATCTGACACTGCCTGGGGCGACGCATATCACCGCCGGGCGATCAGGGGGCTAAACCTTTATTCGGTAATAAACGGCGGGTGCCCTGACACTATAAAAAATAAACGAACTAACCAGCGTCACCCATAACAGTTATACGTGATCAGTGGTGAAAGGGTTAACTAGGGGGCAATCAAGGGGTTAAAACATTTATTAGGTAGTATATGGGGGTCCCTGACGCTATAAAATGCTGACGGCGAACCTAAATATTTACGTCCCTAACTAGCGTCACCAGCGACACTAATACAGCGATCAGAAAAATGATCGCTTAGTGACACTGGTGACAGGGGGTAATCAAGGGGTTAAAACTTTATTGGGGGGGTTAGGGGGGTACCCTAGACCTAAAGGGGGCTAATACTCACTGCCCTACCACACTAACTGTCACAAACTGACACCATGCAGTAATCAGGAAAAAAAAAACAGCTTGGTGTCAGTTTGTGACAGGGGGGGGGTGATTGGGGGGGATCGGGGGGGCGATCGGGGGTGTTTAGTGTGCCTGGCATGTTCTACTGTGTGTGTTAGTGTTTTACACTTACTCACATGTCTTCTCTCCTCGGCGCGGGAACGGAAACTGCCGAGCCGAGGAGAGATGACATCACATCCTCTGCCTCTGTGTACTATACACAGGCAGGGGATGTTTCTCATTGGCTGGGAGCGATCGCGAGGGGGGGGCCACGATCGGATGGCCTCCCCCTCATCTCTGATCGCTGCCAGACAAATGCCGACCGCCGCTGGCACCGGGGGGGGGGGTCCGATCTGACCCCCCGCCCGCGGGAAGGCAATCACGTACCAGGTACGTGATTTTGCCTGCCCGTGCCATTCTGCTCACGTATATAGGCGTGAGGCGGTCGGCAAGTGGTTAAACAGATTTTTTATTAAAAGGAAAGAAATTTTTTTTTTCCCCCAAGGCTTTTTTTTAACAGATGAATGTAATGTTGTATGGCCCATGTGTGAGATGAGGCGCATGACATCATACACTCCATACTTTTTTCGAAATGGAGGTACAGGAGCAGGGACATAGGCTGCACAGAGACAGCCTAAAAAGGGAACCACATAAAAAAAGGGAGCATAGTCCGCCTCTTTCCCAAGCACCCCCCCCCCCCCCGCAGCTTTCTGGGACATGTCACAGGTCCCAAAAAGCTGTGGGACCATTCACAATGCGCAGCGAGCGCATGTGCAGAAGGAAGCCGGTTGTTGCTCCTAGTGGCTACACAGTTGGCTTCTTATTTCATTAATAAGCATGACGACACCAGGGACCCGAAGACTGGTCAAGAACAAGTTCGGGTGAGGACCATAGGTGTGCGCAGCCTATTGCACCTATAAGCTCAAACACACATGCGTGTGCGGGTGTCTACATATATATGACCCCAGCACAGTGAAAGAGAAGAGCATAAACACTTCTCTTATGGCAGAGCCGGTAAGAGGGAGATCTTTCCCCTGCTTCTGCTGCTACACAGAGCGATAACACTAATGTGCACGGGGTGATTAGGGTGTGCCTGGGCACACCCGCCACACCCTGTGCGCACGCCTATGGTGAGGACAGCCCTGGACCCCTGGACAGGTAAGTGTCCTTATATTAAAAGTCAGCAGCTGCTGACTTAATTTTGTTGAAGACACTGAAGATCCTTTTTTAAGTACACTCTTTTAGATATTATTGCCATTTCTGGCAGAAAGAGGGATGTTCTGTTTAAAGCGACTGTAAACCGCTGGGTGTTTTTGCTTTTTTTTTCGCTCCATCCGATCGCTCCACTTCAGACGCCCGCCCTTCCTCATTCCACTGTGTGGATGGCCTGGCGCTGCTGTTATTACATGTAATGGCAGAGCACAGCTGGCCGCCCGCCCATCCTCTCCGCGGCTCCCTATCACCCTAGCCTGTGTCTAACCCCTCCTATCTATGTCTAACCCCCCTACCTGTATCTAACCCCCCTACCACCCCTGCCTGTGTCTATCAGCCCTGCCTGTGTCTAAACCCCCCCGCCTCCCCTGCCTCAGTCTAAACCCCCCTACCACCCCTGCCTGAATCTAAATTCCCATACCACCCCTGCCTGTGTCTAACCCCTCCTACCTGTGTCTAACCCCCCTACCACCCCTGCCTGTGTCTACAACCCCTACTTGTGTCTAAACCCCCCCCCCCCGCCTCCCCTGCCTGAGTCTAAGGCTTGATTCACACCTATGCATTTTTAGTGCTTTTTGCATTTTGCAGATTTGAACTACAGTCCATTTAACATGGTTTCCTATGTGACACGTTCTGTAGTGCAAATCTGCAAAATGCAAAAAGCACTAAAAATGCATAGGTGTGAATCAAGCCTAAACCCCCCCCAAAACCAACCCGGCCGCCTCTGTCTGATCCCCGCCATCACTGTTGCATGTAAATTTGACTTCCTGATAAATTTAATTTTGGTTTTAATTGTCATGATATAAAATAATTAATGTGAGGGCCTTTTGGTGGGCCTGATTTTTCTTTTATTTTTTCTGGGTGTGGGGGGGGGGGGGGGGGGGGCAACACTTGATTCCTGGGCCCAGGCAGCACAACGTCTTGGGCTGGCCCTGGCTGCCTTCAAATTACTTGCTATGAATGATATGAATGCATGCTACACTCATCTAACATGCTCATTTAGAATGGACATACTGGTACCTTTAAAGTAAATGCATAGAATTGAATGCCACCCTCCCTTATGTATGAATAGGATTTCTAGTTTCTGAAATGCAGTAGACTTTCCCTCTTTTCAGCTCTTCCCAAACATAATCTCTGACCACATTTGGGATCCTGTATAAAAATGTGCAGCCTTTGCCCTTGTGTCCTCACCTGCGTACTTAATTCCATGATGTCTCTTTCAGCTCTTGTTTCTCAGCTCATCACATCCCTTCCAAACCCCCCTCTTGGTGGCCTGTTTCTGGAAGATAAACAGCACAGGAGACCTGGTATTTGTTAAGTGAAATTTCTTTTTATTTTCGACTTCGTTATCTGACTGTACAACATTTTTCTCTCTTGGCAGCCAATATTCTTGGCTCTGTTTTGTCTTTTTCAGTCTGTAATTCCTTAAACAGTTTTTGTACGATATCTCGCTGTGGTGTGGCTGTGAGGCTTGGTTTCCTGAATCACTCCTATCAACTGAGCTTTATTACAAGTCTCATTCCTGTCACAATGTGAGGATAATTTATCATTTGAAAAAGTAAAGTGTCGGTTCACACTGGCGCGACCTGTCAGGCGACTTAGACACCTGACAAGTCGCACTCCATGCAGTGCAATGGAGCCGTTCCAATGGGAGTGACTCAAGTCGCTCCAACTTAGAAAAAGGTTCCTGTACTACTTGGGGGCGACTTCGGAGCGGCTTGCATTGACTTCTATTAATGAAGTCATTTGCAAGCCACGCTGAGGTCGCGCTGTGCAGGGCGGCTTCGAGTCGGACAACTTTGAAGCCACCCCAGTGTGAACCTGCACTAACTGTCCCATAGCAAACAGCTGTTAAATGGGGAAGTAAGTGTAAGCTTAACAACATATGAACTTTCAGATAGAATTCAAGGTATGACTTTTTTTCCACATAGTTACATTGGCCCAGCTTGGGATCCCACTAGATCAGTGGTTCACAACCTGGGGGTCGAATGACGATTTGTCAGGGGTCACCGAATCCTGGGCTGTTCCTGAGGCCCGCACCGCTCTTCAGCCTTTTTGCAGCAGCCCAGGAGGGCTGTCCCTGGAGCCCGCGGCCGCCCACTCAGCCTCTTTGCAGCTGCCCATTCAGTTCACAGCATGGCTGGGGGGCAGAGACTAGAGGTCAGCTGACTGGTGAGGAATGTTAAGTGGGAGGGGCTGGAGGAGACCCTATCTCCTGATTTGGGCATAGGTGTCACTGCTACGACACACCACAAAGTCGGAGACACAGTGAATCCGGAGACACAGTGAGTAACACTACCTGTGATTAGAGTTGCCATTAAAAGTCCCCACTACAGTTCTCAGATCAGCAGATGACCTTAATCAAGAGCACCTAAGTTGGCTGATCAGAACTCCCCTGAGCACTGCCACTCATCCCATTCCCCCCACCAAGGAGTGAGAGCAGGAACAAAAATAGAGAATACATGGAAGGGAGAGGAAAAGAGGGGGAGGAACAAAGAAAAAGGGAGAGACAGAAAAAGAGAAAAAAAACAAGAAAAACAGCTAGAGAGAGGGATGGGGGAAAAAAACAAGAAATTAAGATAGAGAGAGATAAAAGGCAAAGAAAGGAGAACAAAAGAGAGAGTGGTCCATCCTAAAATGTACCATAAGGGGTTTAACCACTTGACGACCGCCTCACGCCGATGTACGTCGGCAAGGTGGCACGGACAGGCAAAATCACGTACATGTACGTGATTTGCCTTCCGCGGGTGGGGGGTGCCCGAGGCGGTCGTCTTTTGTCCAGCGGCGATCAGAGGTGAGGGGGAGACCATCCGTTCGTGGTCCCTCCCTCGCGATTGCCGCCGGCCAATCGAATCATTCCTTTGCTGCTGTATGCTAAACAGCAGCAAAGGAAATGATGTCATCTCTCCTCGGCTCGGTAATTTCCGTTCCGGCCCGAGGAGAGACGACATGTGAGTGAGTGCACCAACACACACACACACAGTAGAACATGCCAGGCACACAAAACACCCCGATCACCCCCCCCCCCCCCCTCCCTGTCACAAACTGACACCAGCAGTTTTTTTTTTTTTTTTTCTGATTACTGCATAGTGTCAGTTTGTGACAGTTACAGTGTTAGGACAGTTAGTATTACCCCCCTTTAGGTCTAGGGTACCCCCCTAACCCCCCCTAATAAAGTTTTAACCCCTTGATCACCCCCTGTCACCAGTGTCGCTAAGCGATCATTTTTCTGATCGCTGTATTAGTGTCGCTGGTGACACTAGTTAGGGACGTAAATATTGAGGTTCGCCGTCAGCGTTTTATAGCGTCAGGGACCCCCATATACTACCGAATAAATGTTTTAACCCCTTGATGGCCCCCTAGTTAACCCTTTCACCGCTGATCACCGTATAACCGTTACGGGTGACGCTGGTTAGTTCGTTTATTTTTTATAGTGTCAGGGCACCCGCCGTTTATTACCGAATAAAGGTTTAGCCCCCTGATCGCCCGGCGGTCCGATCAGATCTATACTAGCGTCCCCAGCAGTTTAGGGTTCCCAAAAACGCAGTGTTAGCAGAATCAGCCCAGATACCTGCTAGCACCTGCGTTTTGCCCCTCCGCCCGGCCCAGCCCAGCCCACCCAAGTGCAGTATCGATCGATCACTGACACTTACAAAACACTAAATGCATAACTGCAGCGTTCGCAGAGTCAGGCCTGATCCCTGCGATCGCTAACAGTTTTTTTGGTAGTATTTTGGTGAACTGGCAAGCACCAGCCCCAAGCAGCGTCAGGTTAGCGCCAGTACCGCTAACACCCACGCACGCAGCATACACCTCCCTTAGTGGTATAGTATCTGAATGGATCAATATCTGATCCGATCAGATCTATACTAGCGTCCCCAGCAGTTTAGGGTTCCCAAAAACGCAGTGTTAGCGGGATCAGCACAGATACCTGCTAGCACCTGCGTTTTGCCCCTCCGCCCAGCCCACCCAAGTGCAGTATCGATCGATCACTGTCACTTACTAAAACACTAAACGCATAACTGCAGCGTTCGCAGAGTCAGGCCCGATCCCTGCGATCGCTAACAGTTTTTTTGGTAGCGTTTTGGTGAACTGGCAAGCGCCAGCGGCCTAGTACACCCCGGTCGTAGTCAAACCAGCACTGCAGTAACACTTGGTGACGTGGCGAGTCCCATAAGTGCAGTTCAAGCTGGTGAGGTGGCAAGCACAAGTAGTGTCCCGCTGCCACCAAGAAGACAAACACAGGCCCGTCGTGCCCATAATGCCCTTCCTGCTGCATTCGCCAATCCTAATTGGGAACCCACCGCTTCTGCAGCGCCCGTACTTCCCCCATTCACATCCCCAACCAAATGCAGTCGACTGCATGAGAGGCATTTTCTTTATGTCCTCCCGAGTACCCCTACCCAGCGAACCCCCCCCCAAAAAAGATGTTGTGTCTGCAGCAAGTGCGGATATAGGCGTGATACCCACTATTATTGTCCCTCCTGTCCTGACAATCCTGGTCTTTGCATTGGTGAATGTTTTGAACGCTACTATGCACTAGTTGAGTATTAGCGTAGGGTACAGCATTCCACAGACTAGGCACACTTTCATAGGGTCTCCCAAGATGCCATCGCATTTTGAGAAACCCGAACCTGGAACCGGTTACAGTTATAAAAGTTAGTTACAAAAAAAGTGTAAAAAAAAAAAAAAATATATATATATATATATATATATATAATAAAAAAAAATAGTTGTTGTTTTATTGTTCTCTCTCTCTCTATTCTCTCTCTATTGTTCTGCTCTTATTTACTGTATTCTATTCTGCAATGTTTTATTGTTATTATGTTTTATCATGTTTGCTTTTCAGGTATGCAATTTTTTATACTTTACCGTTTACTGTGCTTTATTGTTAACCATTTTTTTGTCTTCAGGTACGCCATTCACAACTTTGAGTGGTTATACCAGAATGATGCCTGCAGGTTTAGGTATCATCTTGGTATCATTCTTTTCAGCCAGCGGTCGGCTTTCATGTAAAAGCAATCCTAGCGGCTAATTAGCCTCTAGACTGCTTTTACAAGCCGTGGGAGGGAATGCCCCCCCCCCACCGTCTTCCGGGTTTTTCTCTGGCTCTCCTGTCTCAACAGGGAACCTGAAAATGCAGCCGGTGATTCAGCCAGCTGACCATAGAGCTGATCAGAGACCAGAGTGGCTCCAAACATCTCTATGGCCTAAGAAACCGGAAGCTACGAGCATTTTATGACTTAGATTTCTCCGGATGTAAATAGCGCCATTGGGAAATTGGGGAAGCATTTTATCACACCGATCTTGGTGTGGTCAGATGCTTTGAGGGCAGAGGAGAGATCTAGGGTCTAATAGACCCCAATTTTTTCAAAAAAGAGTACCTGTCACTACCTATTGCTATCATAGGGGATATTTACATTCCCCGAGATAACAATAAAAATGATTAGAAAAAAAAATATGAAAGGAACAGTTTAAAAATAAGATAAAAAAGCAAAAAAATAATAAAGAAAAAAAAAAAAGCACCCCTGTCGCCCCCTGCTCTCGCGCTAAGGCGAACGCAAGCGGCGGTCTGTCGTCAAACGTAAACAGCAATTGCACCATGCATGTGAGGTATCACCGCGAAGGTTAGATCGAGGGCAGTAATTTTTGCAGTAGACCTCCTCTGTAAATCTAAAGTGGTAACCTGTAAAGGCTTTTAAAGGCTTTTAAAAATGTATTTAGTTTGTTGCCACTGCACGTTTGTGTGCGCAATTGTAAAGCATGTCATGTTTGGTATCCATGTACTCGGCCTAAGATCATCTTTTTTATTTCATCAAACATTTGGGCAATATAGTGTGTTTTAGTGCATTAAAATTTAAAAAAGTGTGTTTTTTCCCCAAAAAATGCGTTTGAAAAATCGCTGCGCAAATACTGTGTGAAAAAAAAAAATGAAACACTCACCATTTTAATCTGTAGGGCATTTGCTTTAAAAAAATATATAATGTTTGGGGGTTCAAAGTAATTTTCTTGCAAAAAAAAAAAAACTTTTTCATGTAAACAATAAGTGTCAGAAAGGGCTTTGTCTTCAAGTGGTTAGAAGAGTGGGTGATGTGTGACATAAGCTTGCAAATGTTGTGCATAAAATGCCAGGACAGTTCAAAACCCCCCGAAATGACCCCATTTTGGAAAGTAGACACCCCAAGCTATTTGCTGAGAGGCATGTCGAGTCCATGGAATATTTTATATTGCGACACAAGTTGCGGGAAAGAGACAAATTTTTTTTTTTTTTTGCACAAAATTGTCACTAAATGATATATTGCTCAAACATGCCATGGGAATATGTGAAATTACACCCCAAAATACATTCTGCTGCTTCTCCTGAGTACGGGGGTACCACATGTGTGAGACTTTTTGGGAGCCTAGCCGCGTACGGAACCCCGAAAACCAAGCACCGTCTTCAGGCTTTCTAAGGGCGTAAATTTTTGATTTCACTCTTGACTGCCTATCACAGTTTCGGAGGCCATGGAATGCCCAGGTGGCACAAAACCCCCCCAAATGACCCCATTTTGGAAAGTAGACACCCAAAGCTATTTGCTGAGAGGTATAGTAAGTATTTTGCAGACCTCACTTTTTGTCACAAAGTTTTGAAAATTGAAAAAAGAAAAAAAAAAAAAGTTTTTTCTTGTCTTTCTTCATTTTCAAAAACAAATGAGAGCTGCAAAATACTCACCATGCCTCTCAGCAAATAGCTTGGGGTGTCTACTTTCCAAAATGGGGTCATTTGGGGTGGTTTTGTGCCACCTGGGCATTCCATGGCCTCCGAAACTGTGATAGGCAGTGAAGAGTGAAATCAAAAATTTTCAGCCTTAGAAATCCTGAAGGCGGTGATTGGTTTTCGGGGTCCCGTGCACGGCTAGGCTTCCAAAAAGTCCCACACATGTGGTATCCCGTACTCAGGAGAAGTAGCTAAATGTATTTTGGGGTGCAATTCCACATATGCCCATGGCCTGTGTGAGCAATATATCATTTAGTGACAACTTTGTGCAAAAAAAAAAAAAAAATGTGTCACTTTCCCGCAACTTGTGTCAAAATATAAAATATTCCATGGACTCAATATGCCTCTCAGCAAATAGCTTGGGGTGTCTACTTTCCAAAATGGGGTCATTTGGGGGGGTTTTGTGCCACCTGGGCATTCCATGGCCTCCGAAACTGTGATAGGCAGTGAAGAGTGAAATCATAAATTTACACCCTTAGAAATCCTGAAGGCGGTGATTGGTTTTCGGGGCCCCGTACGCGGCTAGGCTCCCAAAAAGTCCCACACATGTGGTATCCCCATACTCAGGAGAAGCAGCAGAATGTACTTTGGGGTGCAATTCCACATAGGCCCATGGCCTGTGTGAGCAATATATCATTTAGTGACAACTTTTTGTAAATATTTTTTTTTTGTCATTATTCAATCACTTGGGACAAAAAAAATAAATATTCAATGCTTTCAACATGCCTCTCAGCAATTTCCTTGGGGTGTCTACTTTCCAAAATGGGGTCATTTGGGGGGGGTTTGTACTGCCCTGCCATTTTAGCACCTCAAGAAATGACATAGGCAGTCATAAACTAAAAGCTGTGTAAATTCCAGAAAATGTACCCTAGTTTGTAGACGCTATAACTTTTGCGCAAACCAATAAATATACGCTTATTGACATTTTTTTTACCAAAGACATGTGGCCGAATACATTTTGGCCTAAATGTATCACTAAAATTGAGTTTATTGGATTTTTTTTATAACAAAAAGTAGAAAATATCATTTTTTTTCAAAATTTTCGGTCTTTTTCCGTTTATAGCGCAAAAAATAAAAACCGCAGAGGTGATCAAATACCATCAAAAGAAAGCTCTATTTGTGGGAAGAAAAGGACGCAAAATTCGTTTGGGTACAGCATTGCATGACCACGCAATTGGCAGTTAAAGCGACGCAGTGCCAAATTGGAAAAAGACCTCTGGTCCTTAGGCAGCATAATGGTCCGGGGCTCAAGTGGTTAATACTGTACGAGTGGAAGGGACTCAGGGAGTGCTAAATGTCCGTGGTTTAGGGGTGCAAATTACTTGTCTTGCCTTGGGTGCTGACAACCCTCGCTACGAAAATAATTTTACTGTTAGGGGTCCCCACAACTTGGGAAATTTTATTAAGGGGTCTCGGCATTAGAAAGGTTGAGAACCAGTGCTCTAGAAGCTGGGAACCACTGTAGTAGACAATGTTATTCCAGTGATCTCCAATACCTTCCATGTCCCGTGCTGAGTGGCTGCTCTGCTGAATTCTGAACTCAGAAAGTCGATGGCTTGGCATGGGCGCCATTCAGAGAGTGCTTTGCATTCATTGAGAAAATGAATGCAAACATGCCATACCTGAAATTCTTCTTTAACCGCTTGCCGATCGTATCACTAACATGTACGGTGGCAAGGCAACTCCGCTGCACTGGATCACGTACTAAGTACGCGATCCGTAAGTTCTGGGTAGGGGGCGCACACACGCGACGTCAGCGATCCAGCTGTGCTGTGATTATACACAGCGGATCTCGACCAGCCAATGGATGACCGCTGGCACCCGCCGATCGTTGGGAAGATGCACAGGATAGAGCTCTGCCTATGTGAACAAGGCAGAGCTCTGTCCTAAAATTAATTTTCCACAAAAATCTGTGCTAAGTCAAAAAATAGGAATACAACAAGCAGCTACTTAGTAAACCATGATACCAATTTAAAATGAAATAAATGTATAGTAAGCAGTGCTATGAAATAAAAAATGTGCATATATAAAGTAAAAATACAAATAATTCCATAAATGTAATCAATACCTTGGATAACACACAAATGAATTATTACTATGCAGTCCAAAGTACAAAGTACAATTTCCCTGTTCTGTCAGCAGGGAAGTCTCTTCCCTTAGTAAAAGCAGCACACAGTGTACACCAAAACACTAGCTAAACACACATTTAACACTTTGACCACCCTAGCTGTTGAACCCCTTCCCAGCCAGTGTCATTAGTACAGTGACAGTGCATAGTTTTAGCACTGATCACTAGGGTTGTCCCAATACCACTTTTTTAAGACCCGAGTACAAGTACCGATACTATTTTTTAATCACTTGCTGATACTGATTACCGATACTTATTTTTTATGTCATGTGACAGTGGCGCACTAATGGCTGGCACTGATAGATGGCACTAACCGATGGGCACTAAAAGGTGGCACTGACTGATGGCTAGGACTGATGGCTGGCAGTGGCACTGATGGACGAGCACTGATAGGTGGCACGCACTGATGGCTGGCACTGACTGATAAGCACTGATAGGTGGCACTGATGAGCAGTGCACTGATGGGTGGCACTGATTATGCACCACTGATATGTGGCACACACTGATGGTTCGCATTGATAGGTGGCACTGACTGGCTGGCAGTGGCACTGATGGATGGGCAGTGATGGCTGGCACTGATGGATGGGCACTGACAGATGGCACTAATAGGTGGCACGCACTGATGGCTGGCACAGATAGGTGGCACTGACTGGCTGGCAGTGGCAATGATGGATGAGCAGTGATGGCTATATGCACATGTAATTGTGTTCCGCTTGTTTGCTGCCCCCCCTCCGCTCCTACATCTGGCACTTTTCAGGGGGTCGCGGGTACCTGTTTTTGACAGGCACCCGTCCCCACTTCCTGGAGACCTTGCCGCAGTGAGGTCCCCCAAAAGTTCGCCCCCCCTCCTCCTTTTCCCGCCACTGGGCCATTCACAAAGCACAGCGCGCACATTAGGGAACCGGCTGTGAAGCTGCAAGGCTTCACTGCTGGTTTCCCTTAGAAGGAATGGCAGCAGCAGCACCCGAGAGCCGATTAGAAAATCGGCTGAGGTTTCCTCAAGGAGTCCTCAGAGCCCGTCAAGAGCTCTAATGAGGTGTCTGTGTACCGAAAATAACCCTGTATTCACACCCTATTGTAACGGGAAGTTTGACAAATTAGTAGACTGACACAAGTATCTATGATATCTATAAACCAGGGAGGGTCAAAACAGCTGCTCTGTCCCACAGGGAATAACCCTTTCAACTTGATTTCATGAATATGCTGATATCAGGGTGGTCGGCCATGAATACTGGTATACTGGTACTGGTATACTGGTTTACTACAGTTAATCTCGATGACAGAAGCAGAATGCTGTGGATCAAGTAAACAGGAAGATTGATCCCAACACTGTGGTGCTCCCGAGGAAACAAGACGTTTTAAGGGAGGATGACTTATGTATTTATATGCTGGCGTTCTACGTCCTGATGACTGCTACAGAATGTCAGCTCCTCACCGAAGAGTTCTGTCAGTATGTCAGTGTAATGTTAGATGTCACGGCCATCTTTGAACAGCACCAGTAAAGTGCGGAAAATACATTACTTGGGTGGACATTCCTTTATTCTTTAAACAATATAAAGACCTAAGTCAGTGGATGTGATGGGTGGGCCTATGGCCAGGAGCTAGGCACAGTATTGTGAAGGCTTTCTTCTACCAGCAGTGGGTCATTATCCTATCCAAGAAGAAACTTGAGCGGGTTGGCAACAACAAACTGCCATTCAGAAGTCCCCTTACAAACATACAATCTAGGGTCCCTAACACATACATAGGTTAATTGGCCTCTGTCAAATTGGCCCTATGACCATGGCTTTGGAGTGTAGGAGGAAACCTACGCAAGCACAGGGAGAAAGTGCAAACTCAATGCAGGTAGTATTGTGGTTGGGATTTAAACCAATGACCCTAGTGCTAGCAGGCAGAAGTGCTAAACCACTATGCTTCATATTACCTATTGTTCTTATATTATCCAGATGCAGTCTCTTACCAATTATATTGTGCATCCTATAGCAGATATTGTAGCAACAGATCCAATTATCTAACAAGAACTGGCTCAGCCAAGCTCAGAATGCAATAATAATAAGTGTATGTGCCCAGTGCCTCTGAGTAAAGTGCCCAGTGATACTTAAGAAGCATTCATGCATGCGGAGCTGGCAGTACACACTGGCTCAGTGCTAAGTGTAGCTATCTTTAACCTGGGAACTGCAGATAGGAAAAATTGCTACAGGATAATCTGCAACAATTCATTCATTTTCAGGGTTCATCAGGCACATATTAGGAATCAAAAGGTGCTTGATCTCACTTGTACAGTATAATATAGCTCTTATAAAGGCTGTTTTAACACTATAGGGGCGTATGAACGTGCGCAAAATATCAGGCAATTTTTTATGCATTCACAAAACATTGAAAAAACTAACAGTTCTTGTTTGTAGTGTCATTCAATGACAAAATGCATAGTTAAAAATTGAATCTATAATCTATATAATCTATACATTAGTCATATGGGGGGGGGGGTGACGTGACAGAGGGGGTGGCGCCCGTGCCTCCTTAATGGACGCACCGCCACTGGTGAGAAGTCAGATATGAGCAGGATCGGTAAATCAAGTAATGATTTTCACACACTTTTGAGACCCTTATGCCGCGTACACACGATCGGAATTTTGGTCGGAAAAAGGTATGATGGCTTTTCCGACGGGATTCCGCTCAAACTTGCCTTGCTTAAATACGGTCACACAAAAGTTCTCTGAACTTTCGACCCTCAAGAACGTGGTGACGTACAACATCACGATGAGCCGAGAAAATGAAGTTCAATGCTTCTGAACATGCATCGAATTGTTTCCAAGCATGCGTGATTTTCTGCACGTCCGAATTGCATACAGACGAATCCATTTTCGGATAGGAACTTTTTCCCACCGAAAAATAGAGAACCTGCTCTCAATCTTTTGCTGGCTGGAATTCCGCCAGCAAAAGTCAGATGGAGCATACACATGGTCACATTTTCCAACCATAACCTCTCATCAGAGTTTTGCTGGCGGTATTTCTGATCATGTGTACGGGGCATAAAGCATTTTATTGTACCTAAGCCCTGAGGAAGCGTATAGACCAGGGTTTCTTAAACAGGGTTCCTCCAGAGGTTGCTAGAGGTTCTTTGAGCAATGAGCCATTTCTGCCTTTCAGATATTTTCCCAAGGCCATTATTGATATTTATAGCAATCTGTAAGTGGGTAATTCTTCCCAATGACCGCAAGTTTATGGAGCATTCTTACCAGTGACTGTCACACTAATGTATCATGAGATGTAGATCTAGTAATTTTTAACAGGGGTTCCCTGAGACCAGAAAGTTATTTCAAGGGTTCCTGTGTTGAAAAGGTTAAGTAAGTTTGTTATGGACGGTTGTCCTTTCATTGGTATGGACTGTAGTCCTTTCATTGGTATGGACTGTAGTCCTTTCATTGGTATGGACTGTAGTCCTTTCATTGGTATGGACTGTTGTCCTTTCATTGGTATGGACTGTAGTCCTTTCATTGGTATGGACTGTTGTCCTTTTATTGGTATGGACTGTTGTCCTTTCATTGGTATGGACTGTAGTCCTTTCATTGGTATGGACTGTTGTCCTTTCATTGGTATGGACTGTAGTCCTTTCATTGGTATGGACTGTTGTCCTTTCATTGGTATGGACTGTAGTCCTTTCATTGGTATGGACTGTTGTCCTTTCATTGGTATGGACTGTAGTCCTTTCATTGGTATGGACTGTTGTCCTTTCATTGGTATGGACTGTAGTCCTTTCATTGGTCATGCATTGAACCAATGACTCATTGTTGGCCTCTTGGAACATTTGTTTGGCGCTCTTTCAGGTGCAACTGTATAGAGCAGGGGTCTCCAAACTTTTCAGTGTTAAATTGTTAATTTTTAAAAAAAATGTGTTTTTATATTTTTTTAATAAATGAACAAATAAAAATGTAAGGAGTACGTTTTACTTGGATTTTTTTTTGTAATTAGCATGATCTTGTTTAGAAAAAGAAGAAAAAGAAAAACAGTAAAACAAAGCAAAGAAATTGAAAACAAACTTTAGCCCTTTTTCCGCTTACATCAGGGTGCCCATCAGAGTCCCCCTTTACATTAGAGTCCTCATCAGAGTCCATCTTACATCAAAGGACCAGATAAATTCTTGCAGTGGGATGGATTTGGCTCAGGGGCCATACTTTGGAGACCCCCAGTATAGGGGGAGTATACAGTGCCTTGAAAAAGTATTCATACCCCTTGACATTTTCCACATTTTGTCATGTAACAACCAAAAATGTAAATGTATTTTATTGGGATTTTATGTGATAGACCAACACAAAAACACAAAGTGCCACATAATTGTGAAGTTGAAGGAAAATGATAATAGGTTTTCACATTTTGTTACAAATAAATATGTGAAAAGTGTGGTGTGCATTTGTATTCAGCCCCCCTGAGTCAATACTTTGTAGAACCACCTTTGGCTGCAGTTACAGCTGTAAGTCTTTTTTGGGGATGTCTCTACCAGCTTTGCACATCTAGAGAGTGACATTTTTGCCCATTCTTCTTTGCAAATTAGCTCAAGCTCTTTCAGATTGGATGGAGAGCGTCTGTGAACAGCAATTTTCAAGTCTTGCCACAGATTCTCAATTGGATTTAAGTCTAGGCCTTTGACTGGGCCATTCTAACACATGAATATGCTTTGATCTAAACCATTCCATTGTAGCTCTGGCTGTATGTTTAGTGTCGTTGTCCTGCTGGAAGTGTTAAGTCTTTTGCAGACTCTTATGCCGCGTACACACGACCGGACTTTTCGGCATCAAAGGTCCGACGGAACGAATCTGTCGGACAATTCGATCGTGTGTGGGCTTCATCGGACCTTTTCTGTCGAAAAATCCGATGGACCTTAGAAATAGAACAAGTTTCAAATCTTTCCGATGAACTCAATTCCTATCGAACAAACTGTTCACCTGTATGCTAGTCCGACGGACCAAAAATGACGCAAGGGCAGCTATTGGCTACTGGCTATTGAACTTCCTTTTCTAGTCCGGTTGTACGTCATCACGTTCGAAACAATCGCACTTTGATGTGATCGTGTGTAGGCAAGTCCGTTTCGTTGGAACTCCATCGAAAAGTCCGTAAGAGTTCAGTCCGATGAAAAGTCCGCTCGTGTGTATGCGGCATAACAGGTTTTCTTCTAAGATTGTATTTGGCTCCATCCATCTTCCCATCATCTCTGACCAGCTTTCCTGTCCCTGCTGAAGAAAATCATCACCACAACATTATGCTGCCACCACCATTTTTCACAGTGGGGATGGTGTGTTCAGGGTGATGTGCAGTGTTAGTTTTCCGCCACACATAGCGTTTTACTTATAGTCCAAAAAGTACAATTTTCGTCTCATCTGACCAGAGCACCTTCTTCCACATGTTTGCTGTGTCCCCCATATGGCTTTTCGCAAACTGCAAACAAGACTTCTTATGGCTTTCTTCTTGCCCCTCTTCTATAAAGGCCAGATTTGTGGAGTGCACGATTAATAGTTGTCCTGTGCACAGATTCTCCCACCTGAGCTGTGGATCTCTGCAGCTCCTCCAGAGTTACCATGGGCCTCTTGGCTGCTTCTCTGATTAATGCTCTCCTTGCCTGGCCTGTCAGTTTAGGTGGACGGCCATGTCTTGGTAGGTTGGTAGTTGTGGCGTACTCTTTCCACTTTCGGATGATGATGGATTGAACAGTGCTCCGTGAGATGTTCAAAGCTTGAGATTTTTTTTTATAACCTAACCCTGCTTTAAACTTCTCCACAACTTTATCCCTGACCTGTCTGGTGTGTTCCTTGGCCTTCATGATCCTGTTTGTTCTCTAAGGTTCTCTAACAAATCTCTTCACAGAACAGCTGTATTTATACTGAGATTAAATTACACACAGGTGGACTCTATTTACTAGTTAGATGACTTCTGAAGGCAATTGGTCCCACTAGATTTTAGTTAGGGGTATCAGAGTAAAGGGGGCTGAACACAAATGCACGCCACACTTTTCAGATATTTATTAGTAAAAAGTTTTAAAAACCATTTATCATTTTCCTTCCACTTCACAATTATGTGCCACTTTGTGTTGGTCTATCATATAAAATCCCAATAAAATACATTTACGTTTTTGGTTGTAACAAGACAAAAGGTGGAAAATTTTAAGGGGTATGAATACTTTTTCAAGGCACTGTATACAGTATGAAAACCTGGCAGTGATTCCAATCCTCTCTCACGCCATCCAAAAAAGAAAAAGAAAGTATTTTGGCCATGGATATACTTTAAGACCTGTTTATTGAATAGAGCCTTGTATATCTATTTGTACAGTACTACGAACAGAGATAAATATTTACCAACATGTCTCTATTACAACGCTGTAGTAAACAAGCTGTAATGTGAAAAATGACTGACTCATTTGCACCTTGGCCATTCACAGATATTGGAAATGGATATGGAGTGAGGCGTAGAGCATTTAGAGTACAACTGTGCTGGGTGAAATGCCAAGAAAATGGAGAGGAGTCAAGGTCTGGGAAGCCAGGTATGAAGGCAGACAGCAAGCCGATGACGCCAAGTGTATATTAGAAAATCCAAGGGGCCTAATTGTAGGGAATCAAATCATTTCTTTTGCCAATTTTTCACCAAAAAAATAGTCGCTCATTTGTGGCTTTTACTCTCCAGTTCATTGTTGTTTGTGTTTCCCTGCTACTGTATGTGTTCAGAGATTTATAAAATGATCTAGGACCATCAGCAAGAATCACGTCCGAGAGAAGTGGTACCATGCAATGTCAATGCAGAGCTATTAACCATTTCAGCCCCGGAGGGATTTACCCCCTTCCTGACCAGAGCACTTTTTGCGATACGGCACTTCGTCGCTTTAACTGACAATTGCGTGGTCGTGCAACGTTGCACACAAACAAAATTGATGCCCTTTTTTCTTCACTAATAGAGCTTTCTTTTGGTGGTGTTTGATCACCTCTGCGGTTTTTATTTTTTGCGCTATAAACAAAAAAAGAGCAACAATTTTTTGAAAAAAAAACAATATTTTTTACTTTTTGCTATAATATATAAAAAAAGAAATTTCTTTCTCAGTTTAGGTCGATATGTATTCTTCTACATATTTTTGGTAAAAAAAAAAAATCACACTAAGCGTATATTGATTGGTTTGCGCAAAAGTTATAGCGTCTACAAAATAGGGGATAGATTTATGGCATTTTTATTATTTTTTATTTTTTTTATTAGTAATGGTGGCGATCTACGATTTTTATCATAACTGCGGCATTTTGGCGGACACATCGGACACTTCTGACACCATTTTGAGACCATTGTCATTTATACAGCTATCAGTGCTATAAAAATGCACTGATTACTGTGTAAATGACACTGGCAAGAAAGGGGTTAAACACTAGGGGGCGATCAAGGGGTTAAGTGTGTCCTAGGGAGTTGTTCTAACTGTGGGGGGGCTACCACTGACATGACAGCAATCACTGCTCCCGATCACAGGGAGCAGTAGATCTCTGTCATGTCACTAGGCAGAACAAGAAACTGCCTTGTTTACAAAAACATCTTCTCGTTCTTCCGCTCCTTGACATGATCGCGGGGCCCCCGGCGGACATCGAGTCTGCGAGACCCGGCACTGAGCACGCGGTGGGCGCGCGCGCCCACAATGCCGCGATTTAAAGAGGACGTACCTGTACGCCCATTTGCCCAGCCGTGCCATTGTGCTGACGTATATCATTGTGCGCTGGTTGGGTAGTGGCTAACATATACTGAGAATTACACCCACCATACAGGACAAGAGAAGTGGTACAGTGTAGGGGCCATACATATACAGTAGGATAAGAACAGATACTAAGACTTATACCCTGTATACTGAACAAGAGAAGTGCTACTGTGCAGAGTCAATGCATCTACAATAAAAACATTTACTGAGCATTAAATAAGAATTCCACCTTTTGCAAAAAATAAATAAATGCACCATATTGCAAAAACAAAAATGTGCATTTTATTATTTATTTGCATTTGAGCCTGCAAAGCTTTGCAACTGCAATGGGTGCAATGCTATGGCTCCTGCGGACTCTTCCTCTAGCTCAGGTCTGTACCAAGGTATGGACCTTCAGTTACAGGGAGAAAGTATTAATGGACTACATGTGTGCTGATCTCACCACACTGCTCCATTGAGAACCACAGTCCCTCTGCCGTTGTGGAAGATGGAATTTGTCATTTTTTCCATTCACAGATCCCTGTGCAGTACCAAATTCAAAAATGACAGCAGCCAATGGGGAGAAAACAAAACAGGATTATCTAAGTGAGTGGGGTGCTGTGGATTCTGGCCATGTTTCATGTTACATTCTAAATATGGATGCAACATGAAAAATGGTCAGGAAGATGGACTTTAGCATTCAAACCCAATATACAAAATGAGATATGTGCTACTGTGCAATGTCCATACATACAGAATAAGAACAGATACCCAATATCACTCCCAGCATATACAGGGCAAGAGAAGTGGAACTGTGCAGCGTCTATAAATACAGAATAAGAGCATCATCTATGCATACAGAATAACATACTGTATATTAAAAATAAACAAATGAGGGACCGATCCCCAACTGGGCGCCCAAAGACAAACGGGAACATGGACTATTGTGTTACTGGTATGGTTGAAATAGATTCAAGTTGAGCAAAAGATAAAGTTTTAAAAGAAAATACGAAAAAAGAAACCGAACGGGGCTTTAATGCAGCCAATAAATTCGAAGTGGGTAAGTAGTCAAGAATAGTTTATTAGTACAAAAAATTGTATAAAACTAGTGGGTTCTGACCTATGGCGAGGACATGAACTGGAGTACAATGTAGAGTAAAAAACATATATAAACAGATATAAAACAGATATAAAGTTTTATTACTACAAAATTGACATAAAATAAACAATATACAAAATCAAATACATATTAAAATGCATGAGGAACAATCGGTAAATATCACCAGCATAATGGTGCCCAAAGGGGGAAAATCACATTGGGATGATTGTTCACGGATGGCATATCTCAACTAGTTTTGCGGTCTCAACACCACTTCTTGAGGAGAATATCTGCAATAGGTTTGACAAATAATTAACATTTAAATCAAATAAACAAATCAAATTGACAATGGATCAACATAAGGCGACTAGGGGGGACATGCAAAATCTGGACTTATATTTAAGTAGAATGAGTGATATGGCATAAATAGGTAAGGAAATTACCCTTCCAACGAGAAAGGGGGGGAAAGACATGAAAAAAGGAAAATGGAACAGGGGAGGAGACAAGCAGGAGGGAAAGGAAATAGGAGGAGGGGGGAGGGGGGGGTTGGAAAGGGAAGGGAAGGAAGGGAGTGGGAGGGAAATGGGGGGAGGGGGAAGAGGTGAGGGGAAAAAGGCAAAGAGGAAAGGGAAAGCATAGAGGAAGAGAAACCTGGACAGGAGGGGTGGCATTTACTGAAACCGATCTCCTGTAGTTCCCCCCTGCAGCAGCTGAAAGCTGTCTTTTCCTCCTCTCCCTCCCGCCACTTTCAGCTGCTGTAGGGGGGAACTACAGGAGATCTATTTTAGCTGAAGTTGCAAAAATAGAGATTGAGGACTGTGACCTTAATCACCTTCTTTGTCTCAAAAGAGAGACATCAAGGGTCTGTTTACACCCCTGACATTTCACCAAAGCCCTACAACAGGGCTGTACAAAATAAAAAACATGTAATTAAGGGCTCATTCACATGGGTTCTCTGGTCCATACAGTGTGAATGAGCGGTCTGTTTGTGGCTAAAGCCACCTATTACTCTATGGGGATGCAGTGGCTGTACACACACACAGGGCCGGAGTAAGAGCATCATGGGCCTGATGCTGAGGATTTTAGAGGGCTGTTTATATGGTTAATAAATACAATTTAAACGCTAACAATTTTTTATTAAAACAAATAAGGTATTTTAAACAAACTGCTCATTCACACTGTATGTGCAAGAGAACCCGTGTGAATGAGCCCAGATTTCCTTTATACTTTTTTTTACATTCTTACATTTTTTAATTATTTGTTGAAATCTTTTATTGTTTACATTCTTACTTTTTTTATTATTTTTTTCCCACAATGAGTTTGGGGGAGGGGTGGGGCAGTGGATGGTGTCAGTAGGGCAGTGGACGGTGTCAGCAGTTTTTTTTACATTTTTATTTCATTTTTTAATACATTTTTTATTTTATTTTTTCAAAATGCATTTGGGGCTGGGTTTTTGGCAGTGGACGGCATCAGTAGGGCAATGGCAGTGCCCAAATGGTCAGTCCAACCCTGCTGGGCCTATATTAAGGTAGGGGCTTGGAGCTGCAGCTCCAATAGCCCCTACGTTGATCCGGCCCTGCGCACACAGCTGCAGGTCCAATTATGACAGGTGTACAGGGGTGGGTGAGTGGCCCTAACGCACACTCTTTGTGTTCAGGGCGATACACTTGCATCCACACATCTGTCAAATGAGGATCTGCGGCTGTGTTTGTACAGCTGCTGCGTCTCCATAGTATAAAAAAATACTGATTCATACTGTACAGGCCACAGCGACCATGTGAATGAGCCCCAAGACCTCATTTACATACAGAGCTTTATTAATGAACTCAGTACAGTTTTATCCTTTAGATTTAGCCAGCATTTTGTAAGTTATGTTGTGTTTGTGCTCACTAATAATGATTTTAGTGTATTTTCAGGAAAAATATTTTGATATTTTTGGGGGGCCCTGTCAGGCAGGCTGCACGAGGCCCCGTGATTTCTAACAGCAGCCCTGTTCACACAGGGATGCACAGGTGTTCCATGCATCCCTGTGCAGGGAGTCCCATTGATGCCAATTGGGAGCAGTGGCTACACAGCCACTGCTCCCAATCTGACAGCATTGTGGGTGTCTCCGAACTCAGACAGTGTCTGTTTGTTGTCATGAATCTGCAAGTACCCACAACCACACAGATGTCAAATTGGAAGCAGCATCTGTGTCCATGCAGCTGCTGCGTCCCAATAGACATCAATGGGACTGCCTGCACGGGGATTTACAGAACACCTGCCTTGCAAAATCAGTTAGAACACATCATTAGCTCTCTAGGATATGTGTAATACATGCCAGGGTAGTCAGTGGGTTCAGTTTAAATTGTAAAATTGTGAAAAGTCCAAGAGGATAAACACTCAATGTAAAGCATTGTATTTTGGATTTCTTGGAAAGTATTCAGGATATGTTCTGCCACTCAGCCAACTTCTAGGTTTCTCCCCAAATCTTGCTTATGAACAGCCATATACTGTATGATGACTTGACAGTGATAAAATATATGTTAAAGAAATAAAAACCTATTCATGTGGAGCCGTCTTTTAGGGGGATATTGAGAAATGGCCCTCCCCAACAGGATATAGCACTAAACATATGGTTAAATAAGAGAACCAAAACCTTCGCTAAGTGGAAGAGTGAGTTTGATAATAAAGTTGGCAGTGCCCCCACCCTGGACAGGGCCTCTGTGAACAGAAGGGATTCCCTTCCTGGGAAATTAGTAATCAAAACTATAAACAAAGTAAATGAGAGCAGAAAAACTACTGCAACCAGCATATACATTAACCAAAAGTACATAGATGTACACCAGTACATAAATAATACAAGCTTTATATAAGAAGAGATTAATAACAGTACATACATCAAGTGTACAAACAGGTATTATTATCAAAGGACCTGACAGGAGTCCTGGTGGAATTGTGCACATATACCTGGGTATTAGGGCTGAAACAACTAATCGATTAATCGTCAACTAATCGATTATGAAATTAATCGATTACTATTTTTATAATCGATTAATCGGCCAGTAACATAATGGGGTTAAAAAAAAACTAAAATGAGTCCTTTTAGCAAATAATTGCTACTGTAAATATTTCTTTCACAGTTCTACAGTAAAAAAAAATGAACCCCTTCCAGTAGTGATTATCTGCTTTTTTTGTACTATAAAGGGCTAATTTTAGTTTTTTTTAACCCCATTATGTTACTAAACGTCTTAGACCTGGTTCACATCTATGTGTTTTTTGGTGCTTTTTGCAGAAACGCACTAAAATTCATTTACATGGTTTCCTATGGGACACGTTCACATCTATGCTTTTTCAGCCGCTGCGTATTTGGAAAGGGTCAAGGACTTTTAACGCAAAACAATGCTTTTTTGGTTCAATATACTTCAATGGAGAAGCTGCAGAAAAGTATGTAATGCGTTTTTGCAGCAATTTGTGTTTTTAATCAGCCCAACAACAAATTGGCCAAAAAAAATTGCAAAAACGCAAAACGCAGCAAAATCACGTGCGCAAAAATCAAAACGCACAGCAAAAAGCACTGCAGAAACAGATCAAAAGCAAACTACATAGGTGTGTACTGAGCCTTATGCTGGCCATACGGATCAATATAGTCAGTATATCTCCTCTAATAGTATATACAGTATATCTCTTCTGTCTGTTATTCTCAGAGTGGATTAGATATTTTGCTCCCCAACCATATAGTTGGTTATTTATATTTACCGCTGCATAGAGATATTTAAGAATAAATTGCCTTTTTTTTAAAAACTTTACATATTAACTAAATTATACACCACACCTTTTTCTAAGGTTATTAACCGATTAATCGAAACAATAATCGGCCAACTAATCGATTATGAAAATAATCGTTAGTTGCAGCCCTACTGGGTATATATAGTAATTTATAGAGATACCTCCAGATGAATATTGCAGCAAAGTCCATTTGCAGGGGCCCCCGAGGATGATGCGGCATCTGTCTTTGTGTCGGGACCTGAAGACAAAATCTGTAGTCATGGGGATATCCTCCAACTGTTGTCCAACCAGCCTGGAACAGAGCTTTTCCCTGGCTGGAACTGTGGTGTGGCACTGGAACTCAGTCAGCCTATATACTCTGCTCTTTAGTCCCTTCCTAATAGTTTCTAATCTGACATGCAATCGGACCTCTAAGCCTATGATCCCGATGTGGCCACCGGAAGCCTAACCTGGCTCTAGCCTATGCTGGTTATTGAGCCCCAAGCTAAAACTAGCTATATAATCCCAGACCAAAAGGGACTAACTAGTTAAACTAGTTTAACAGGAGCTGCATATAAACTATATTGCAATAAACAGGTTCACCTACCAATATACTGGAAAGTGGCTAATACACATACAGTAGCACAGACCTAGCTATCTGGCACTGTGCATGTGAAATAACAACAAGGACAGGGAAATGCATGGACAGTATATGTGGCTGAGACTTTCTCTCTCTCTCTACTTCCTCCTTCCAGGATTTCAAAGTCAACAACCCAGGGACAGAAAATACATACATAACATATTTACAGACATTTACAAATTCAGACAGTAGAAGGCAGCAAATCCCTACACATATACCGATATAGGCAGGGCCGGAGTGGGAATAAAAACCAGCCCTGGAAAAAATTTCATACCAGCCCAACAGCATTACGTCGTTATTTTCTTGTTTATAAAAGCGAAAACCATGCACATTTGAAGAGCCTATTATATATAGAGAAGACAGATATGAAAACACATTGAACTAGGGAGATATATATATATATATTTATTATTATTATTATTATTATTATTATTATACAGGCTTTATATAGCGCCAACAGTTTACGCAGCGCTTTACAATATAAAAGGGTGGGGTAGGTGGTACAAAAGGTTATAACTGTGGGGATGAGCTGGTGGAAGTGGTAGGAGATTAGTTGGAGACGTGATAGGATTTCCTGAAGAGATGAGTTTTCAGGGATCGCCTGAAGGTAGCAAGAGTAGGGGATAGCCGGATAGATGGAGGTAGCGAGTTCCAGAGGATGTGTAAAAAAAAGAGAAAATTTCAGTTAAAACTAGTAAAGGTGGAGCAATCATTAAGGGGGACACCTGGGACTCTGGGAATGTGGGGGGGGGGGGAGGACTCTGGTGACCAGAGACCACCTTCCGCAGAAAGAATACACTAACGTAAGGGGGGGTGGGGTTACTGATATAGGGGGGAAACCTTTATATCAGTGCCCCCTTACATTATTGTATTCACTCCCCCCTTACATCAGTGACCCCCCCTCAGACTGGCCTGGCGGCGCTGTCATTGACCTCCTCTCAGGTGCACCTTGCAGGGATCAGTCAGTTGCAGCCTCATCATGCCCCTCATTGCAACCTTACTGTGCCCCTCATTGCAACCTTACTGTGCCCCTCATTGCAGCCTAATGGTGCCCATCATTGTAGACTTACTGTGCCTATCAGTGCCACCTCACCGCGCCAATCATTGCAGCCTTACCATGCTCATCATTGCAGCCTCTGAAGCCTCACTGTGCCCATCAATGCAGCCTCACCGTGTTAATTGCCACCTCACTGTGCCCATCATTGCAGGCTCACTGTGCCCATCATTGCAGCCTTACTGTGCCCATCATTGCAGCCTTACCGTGCCCATAATTGCAGCCTCACCGTGCCCATAACTGCAGCCTTACTGTTCCCATCAATCACCGTGCCCATCATTGCCACCTCACTGTTCCAATCATTGCAGCCTTACCATGCCAATCATTGCAGCCTCAACGTGTTAATAATTGCCGCCTCACCGTGCCCATCATTGCCACCTCACCATGCCAATCATTGCAGCTTTAACATGCCTATCATTGCAGCCTCACCGTGTTAATAATTGCCACCTCACTGTGCCCATCGTTGCAGCCTTACTGTGCCAATCAATGTAGCCTCACCAGTTAGTGCCAGTGGATTACGTACAGCGGGCATCTCCCGCTGTGTCATGGAGCTGGGTGTGAAATGTTATGCCGCGCTGTGACAAAAGTCACTCTCTCCTCCTAGACCAGCTCGTGTGACAGACAGAACACTGCGTCTATCACACAAGCTGGTCTAGGAGGAGGGTGGGACTTTTGTCACAGTGCAGCATAACATTTCGTGCCACGACTCCCGCTGTGTGACAAGAGGGGGAGAGGAGCGCTGCAGCCACAGCGTAACTAAGGCCCCTTTCACACTTATACGACTTCAAAGTCGCGTGATTTTACCGCAATTTCGCGGCCGCGATTTTACCACGATTTGCCGCGATTTTACCGCGATTTGGGAGCAGTACTACTTTGTACGACTTTGCCACATTTTTGGCATTAACAAATGAAAACATACAGTAGTTGGTATAAATCATAAGGGGGAACTCCACGCCAAGTTTTAAATAAAAAAACTGGCGTGGGTTCCCCCCCAGGGGCATACCAGGCCCTTAGGTCTGGTATGGATTGTAAGAGGAACCCCCCTACGCCGAAAAATCGACGTGGGGGTCCCCCCAAAATCCATACCAGACCCTTAGCACGCAGCCCGGCCGGTCAGGAATGGGGGTGGGGACGAGCGAGCCCCCCCTCCTGGACCGTACCAGGCTGCATGCCCTCAACATGGGGGGGTGGGTGCTTTAGGGCATGGGGGGCACCCTGCCGGGCCCCCCCACCCAAAGCACCTTGTCCCCATGTTGATGAGGACAAGGGCCTCTTCCCGACAACCCTGGCTGTTGGTTGTCGGGGTCTGCGGGCGGGGGCTTATCGGAATCCAGGAGCCCCCTTTAATAAGGGAGCCCCCAGATCCCGGCCCCCCACCCTCTGTGAATGAGTATGGGGTACATGGTACCCCTACCCATTCACCTAGGGAAAAAAGTGTCAACAAAAAACACAGTACACAGGTTTTTTAAATAATTTATTAGGCAGCTCCGGGGTCTTCGTCCGACTTCGGGGGTCCTCTTCCGACTTCGGGGGTCTCTCCGGCGTCTCCTCCCGGTGTCCTGATCTTCTGCCGGCTCCTCCGCTATCTTCTGCAGCTCAATTGCTAGCGGTGGTCCGGACTTCTGCCTTCTTCTTTTCTTCCAGAGATGTTGACACGACGCTCTCTCCAGCTGCAATGGTCTCTGAACGCTCCGCAACGGACTTATATAGGCGGTGACCCCGCCCCCTTATGCCGTCACAGTCCCTGGGCAGGCTGCATTTGTGGGACTGGTAAGGTTGCATTTATAGGACTGGTAAGGCTGCATTTATGGGACTGTTAAGGCTGCATTTATGGGACTGTTAAGGCTGCATTTATGGGACTGTTAAGGCTGCATTTATGGGACTGTTAAGGCTGCATTTATGGGACTGTTAAGGCTGCATTTATGGGACTGTTAAGGGTGCATTTTTGGGACTGGTGAGGCGGCATTGTTGGGACTGGTAAGGCTGCATTTCTTTGGCACAGGTAAGGCTGCATTTCATGGACACTGGTAAATATTTTAGTACACCATTTGGTTCAGAATATTTTTTTTCTTGTTTTCGTCCTCTAAAGCCTAGGTGCGCCTTATGGTGAGGTGCGTCTTATGGAACGAAAAATACGGTATTATTAAAACACATAATATAAATGCAGCTGAAGGGTGCTAAGGATGTTAAGGTTCTGGTACAGACACTTATACACTGTGGGTACAGCATTATGGCATTATGTACAAGGAGAATACATGCCTCTTTAATGACTCACTGAGTTTTCACACTGACATTTAGCTGTGATGTAGTAATCCTTTGGAAAGCCTCTGCATACTTTCAATTATATGCAGCACAGTGCCAAGTACCAAAAAAGTACGGAGACGTGTTAATGACATGTAGCACTAACTCACGGTGGAGCTGCTGGTTTAAGCGGGTCTGTTACCTTCACTTTGCTTCCCTCTGTTTCACCGGCACCGGGTCTAGGGGTTCCGTTGAGTTTACCTCTGGACGACACACGCACCAACACTGGAGTACATTTTCAATGCTTTATTAAACACTTGACTTAGGAAATAGCAGGAAAGAGGCGGAAAGGAAATTCCAGAAGAAACTCAAACATCTTCTTGTAGGGTTCTTTTGACAAATGTCCCGGTAGAATTCAGATAATTAGGTGGAATGCGCTCCCCTCGTGGGACACACTCCTTGCTCGTCTGGATAGGCCTCTCTCACTAGCCTAGCAGCCAGTACGCAGCATGAATCAAAGTCTCTGCCACAGACTTTCTTGGGAACAAAACCCGTACGATCCTCTGCCACAGGATGTATCAGATTTTCCATAATGAATGTCAGTCACAGTGCCTGAACCTTTAAGCCAACCCGGCAACACTATGCTGTATAGTTACTTTTGGATACGTCCTCCAACCGAGTCACCAGGCTCCTCTATAGACCAGCGTGCAGCGTGATCTCTCCGAGACAGGTCCTCCCCTGGGATCTCCTCGGCTGTCCAACTTCGTCACACAGGACCGACAGCTCAGGACCATTCCTCGGCCACCGTGGTAGGCTCCAGACAAGCCTCTGGAACCACCCCTGCGCCGCAGTATCGTGGGCCTCCGGAAGGGAGCTCCTTAATGCATACCTGTCGGCCAGGAGGGCCAGCAGGTGGCTGTAAAATGAACCCCAAAATATGGCGTCTGTCCCATAAATACCCTCGCCCAGAATGCAACCCAGAGGACCACCTCCACCGAGTTGTCTCCGGGACAGAGGAGCATCCATACACTTCAACACGTTGCCTTTCCAACACTAACCAGTGATAACAGCGACACCCACCGGTCAGTATGGAAACATACACAACGTCAGCCAAGCTGGAACAGAGGCAAACTTAACCTTCCTAACGCACAATTTACTAAATGTACCTAACGTGCGGTAGATTGCAAATCTACCAGCGCTACAGACATACAGCAGAAGGGGTCAGGAATGTGAATACAGAGAAGGGTCAGGATAGCCAGAAATGACAATAATGTAAATAAATAAACCTACAACATATTGGGGACATTTATGCACATGCAGTAACGAATAGTTTGTTTGTAATGTATGTTTATTGCATGGTTTGTGGTGATGGTGCCGTGCTTTTGGTACTGAGAATATTTGAAAAACTTTACATAATGTCTATAAGAGTCTAAGCTATGCACTACTCTAATGAAACCCATATCACTTATCCCTCGCTGACCTGAGTCATTAACACTTGGCCTAACCTCTGAAATGCACTGTTAACCCAAAGGGCTAAAACTAAACCCCCAAATCCCCAACACTAAAGCTAGCCTACCCCTTAACTAATCCCTAAAATTGAAGTGAACCTTTGATTAACTTTAAAGAGGAACTGCAGTCTGCTCACATAACTTGTAATAAAAACATCTTTGCAATTCTGAAGCTTCCCTCCAACCACTTTGCATATAATTTCATATATATACTGTGATTCTGTAGTTGCCAAATATGCTGCAGAAATCTCCCTCCACTGAGTGGCTGCATCCATTTTAACTGTGGGCAGCTGAAGCTGCTGCTTGTTCACTTCCTGGATTTACACAGATACACAGAGGCACACCTCCAGCTCTGCAGCTCTCATTTGGCCCTCTTATGACTCATCCCCCCTCCCTTCCTCGCAAACTCTCACGAGAGTGAGAGAGAGCTATGCATGATGTCATAAGCCTAGGCTAATAACCAGACAAGAAACAGGATGTGGGCTGTATAAGGTATTGACTGGCAGAAAAAAAATGTTTTACTATCCAAAGTAAAAACAACAAGGGCAGAAGATTTAATAGATGGAAAGATTAAAAAATGACTGAAGTTCCGTTTTAACACCCCATTCACACTTGTGCGACTTGTCATGCAACTTTGGACATCAAAGTCACATGATAAGTTGTACCCCATGTTTTCCAGTGATAACCATTCATATATAGTGCCTTGAAAAAATATTTATACCCCTTGAAATTTTCCACATTTTGTCACGTTACAACCAAAAATGTAAATGTATTTTATTAGGACTATGTGATAGACCAACACAAAATGACACATAAATGTGAAGTGGAAGGATGAAATAATAAATGGTTTTAAAAACTTTTTGCAAATAAATATCTGAAAAGTGTGGCGTGCATTTGTATTCAGCCCCCTTTACTCTGATACCCCTAACTAAAATCTAGTGGAACCAATTGCCTTCAGAAGTCACCTAATTAGTAAATAGTAAATTAGTAAATTATTACACCTGTGTGTAATTTAATCTCAGTATAAATGCAGCTGTTCTGTGAAGCCCTCAGAGGTTTGTTAGAGAACCTTAGTGAACAAACAGCATCATGAAGGCCAATGAACACACCAGACAGATCAGGGATAAAGTTGTGGAGAAGTTTAAAGCAGGGTCAGGTTATAAAAAAAAATATCCCAAGCTTTGAACATCTCACAGAGCACTGTTCAATCCATCATCCAAAAATGGAAAGAGTATGGCACAACTGCAAACCTACCAAGACATGGCCGCCCACCTAAACTGACAGGCTGGGCAAGGAGAGCATTAATCAGAGAAGCAGCCAAGAGACCCAACTCTAGAGGAGCTGCACAGATCCACAACTCAGGTGGGAGAATCTGTCCACAGGACAACTATTAGTCGTGCTCTCCACAAATCTAACCTATATGGAAGAGTGGCAAGAAGAAAACCATTGATGAAAGAAAGCCATAAGAATTCCTGTTTGCAGTTTGCGAGAAGCCATGTGGGGGACACAGCAAACATGTGAAAGAAGATGCTCTGGTCAGATAAGACCAAAATTTAACTTTTTGGCCTAAAAGCAAAACGCTATATGTGGCAGAAAACTAACACTGCACATCACCCTGAACACACCATCCCCACCGTGAAACATGGTGGTGGCAGCATCATTTTGTGGGGATGCTTTTTTTCAGCAGGGACAGGAAAGCTGGTCAGAGTTGATGGGAAAATGGATGGAGCCAAATACAGGGCAATCTTAGAAAAAAACCTACTAGAGTGTGTAAAAGACTTGAGGCTGGGGCGGAGGTTCACCTTTCAGCAGGACAACGACCCTAAACATACAGCCAGAGCTACAATGGAATGGTTTAGATCATAGCATATTCATGTGTTAGAAGGATCCAGTCAAAGTACAGACCTAAATCCAATTGAGAATCTGTGGCAAGACTTGAAAATTGCTGTTCACAGACGCTCTTCATCCAATCTGACAGAGCTTGAGCTATTTTGCAAAGAAGAATGGGCAAAAATGTAATTCTCTAGATGTGGAAAGCTGGTAGAGACATCCCCAAAAAGACTTGAAGCTGTAATTGCAGTGAAAGGTGGTTCTACAAAGTATTGACTCAGGGGGGCTGAATACAAATGAACACCACACTTTTCACATATTTATTTGTAAAAAGTTTTGAAAACCTTTTATCATTTTTCTTCCACTTCACAATTATGTGCCACTTTGTGTTGGTTTATCACATACAATCCCAATAAAATACATTTACGTTTTTGGTTGTAACATGACAAAATGTGGAAAATGTCATGGGGTATGAATACTTTTTCAAGGCACTGTATGTGAGACTTAAAGTCGCAGCGACGTTAAAGTAGTTCATGTAATACTTTGGTCTGACTTTCATGCAACTTGAGGGCCACAGACCAATGTTAACCCTTAAAAGTTGCATTAAAAAGTTGTGCTTGAATGTTTTACATGCAACAGTGGGTCAAACTTTGCACAGGGACTGCAAGTCATATCCAAGTCACACCCATCCAAAGTTGCAACAAAGTTGCACTCCAAAGTCCCACAACTTTGGAGTCGTACAAGTGTGAATGGAGCCTAAAAGTCTGCACTTCGAGACCGCAATACGTATATACAGTAATACCTCGGGTTGCGAATAACATGGTTAACGAGTGTTTCGCAATACAAGCTATTATTTAAAAAAAAAAAAAATTTGAGGGACAGTGTGAAAAAATGAAAAAATTATTGCAAAAATGTTTTAAAGCGCCCCCATCCCTCCATGCCCGCGTGCAGAAACGAAGGCATACGTAGGTCACGCAGACATATGTGAACGGTGTTCGCACTGCACATGTGAGGTATCACCGCGAACATTAACATGAGAGCAATAACTCTAGCAATAGACCTCCTCTGTAACCTGTAAAACTTTTTAAAGCGTGGCCTATGGATATTTTTAAGCACCGTAGTTTGTCACCATTCCACAAGTGTGCTGCAATTTTAAAGAATAACATGTTAGGTATCCATTTACTCGGTGTAACATCACCTTTTATACCTTACTGAATAATTGGGTTATATATTGTGTTTGTGGCATTAAAATTCATTAAAGTGTATTTTTTTTCCCCAAAAAATTGTGTTTGAAAAACCACTGTGCAAACATCGTGTGACATAAAAAATTGCAACAATGGCCATTTTAGTCTCTAGGGTCTCTGCTAAAAAAAAAATTGATGTAGGTATAAAGTTTGGGGATTTTAAGTAGTTTTCTAGCAAAAAAATGATTTTTACTTGTAAACAAAAAGTGGCAGAAAAGGTCTGGTCATAAATTGGTTAAATAATTTCCTGACATGTCACAATATAAAGCAACAGAATTTTTCTTTTTAATAAATCCCCACCTAGAGGTCCTTAAGCTCTAGTCAAGTGTCCTTGTCTTGGCTGGTGAAGGGTAAGAAGCATATTATTCAGACAAGTAAACATGAGAGCAGTGGTGAAGGAAGTGTGGAGAGAAACAGCAGAGGTGATGGTAGCCCACCCTTGGAAGAATAATGACCTGATCATTCCACAAGGCTAAGAAAAGTGGGGAGAAAACCACTGTTGAGAAAAGAAACATATCAGATCATATCTGGAGTTAGCAAGAAGTTACGGAATTGAAGAAGAACAAGCCGTGCCAGATCTTATACGGGGCATGCGCGAGATCTGGTACAGATGTCAATGGTGGACCGCCACAGAACAAGGATTAGGAAGCCGGCCACCGGTGACGTTATCTGCAGCCCAGGTGGGAAGAAGTGGGAAGGGGCAATCTAATAAAGAAAGAAGAGTGTTCCTATTTGTAAGTTTACTGGTTTCCCTAAATACATTTATTTATCATGGACAGTTATTAACCACTTCAGCCCGGAATGATTTGCCCCCTTAATGACCAGGCCATTTTTTGCGATTCGGCACTGCGTCGCTTTAACTGACAATTGCGCGGTCGTGGGCCGCTGTACCCAAACAAAATTTATGTCCTTTTTTTCCCACAAATAGAACTTTCTTTTGGTGGTATTTGATCACCTCTTTGATCTCCTCCCTTTGCGCTATAAACTTTTTTTGAAAAACAAAAACTACATTTCTTATTTTTTGGTATAATACATATCCAAAAAAAACAATCAAAATAAGCGTATATTGATTGGTTTATGCAAAAAAGTTATCATGTCTACAAACTACAAGGTATAGTTTAATGGACTTTTATTTTATTTTTTTACTGGTAATGGCGGTGATCTGTGATTTTTAGTGGGACTGTGACATTGCGGTGGACAAATCTGACCCCAAATGACACTTTTTGGGGACCAGTGACATTATTACTGTCAGGACCTTGGTAGGAGACCGAGTTGCTGAGAGGGCTCCCCTTGCGGCCGAGTGCAGCACAACCCTGAATATGGTACAGGGATGTGGTGCTCACAGAAGCACGGGTTGCCTGGAAGTAGGAGCCGGTGTTGGTGGCTTGATAGAGAAAGTCCGTAGAGGCAACGTGCTTAGGATCCAAGGAGGGGACCAATGGAAGTCCAATAGGAAAATCAGAAGCCAGGCCAGGGGGTCAAACACAGTAAGCAGTCCGAGAATCAAAGCGACAAGTCCAGGTACAGGAGACAGAGGAATGCGGAGTCCGTTTAGCCAAGCCGGGGTCAGATGCAGGAAGCAGGCAGGGAGAGTCAGAAGCAAGCCGGTTGAATAAGCCAGGAGGTCCAGAGAAGTCGATAACAAGCCGGGTCGGTACACAGGAAGTCAGGATAACAGGAAGTCAGGAAAACAGGAAACACAATCACAGGAACACAGGAAGAGCTGACGATAATCCAGCAATGTGGCACCATCAGTGGGACGTTTAAATAGACAAGGTGTAGTATCACGTCGTACGCACACCGTTCCGTTCGTGCGTTCGTAACATCGCGACGTTGCTACGCACGTGCATACGTCCGAATGTGGTGCCAGACGTCCGCCTAGTAGAAACATTGCACACCCGTGTGCGTTGATGCGCGTTAGCGCGGCCTTGCCTGTGCTGGTTTGCTAGCCTATTTCCCTGACAGTTCCCCCCCCCAAGGGGCAGCCTCCGGATGCCTAAACGTGCCCATTTTTCAGGATACCTACTGCGAAATCTCTGAATTAGCCTAGGAGCGTGTACATAACTTGCGGGCTCCCAAGAGTTTTCTTCTGCAGAATACCCCTTCCATTTGACTAGAAATTGAATTGTCCTACCTCTCCGACGACAGTCAAGGATAGATTCAACTTCAAATTCTGCTTCATCTCCAACCTGGACCGGAGGTGGGGGCACTTCTTCTCTCCCTGGAAAAGGACTAGAAACAACATGTTTAAGGAGTGACACATGAAAAACAGGATGGATCTTGAAAGATTCGGGTAAAGTGAGTTCAAAGGCTACAGGGTTGATTTCGCGTTTGATCTCGAAAGGACCCAGGAACTTGGGTCCCAATTTCCGAGATGGGCATGGTAGCTTGAGATTTATAGATGAGAGCCAGACCTTGTCCCCTATCTTAAAGGTAGGGCTCGCTCTTCTCTTCCTATCGTACTGCTTCTTATATTCTTCTTGGGCCTTCTTCATGGTATCCTGGAGTGTCTGATAATTATTATGGATGAAATCCACTCTGTCCTGAACCGCCGGTACTGAAGATTCCGGAATGACGTTGGGTAGGAATGAGGGGTGGAAGCCGTAATTCGCCCAGAAGGGTGATTGGTTGGTAGAAGTGTGTGTTGAGTTATTATACGCAAATTCTGCACAAGGTAATAGTTGAATCCAGTCATCTTGAGAAAAGGAACAGAAGCACCGCAGATACTGTTCCAGCGTTTGGTTGGTCCTTTCGGTCTGACCGTTACTCTGTGGGTGGTAAGCTGTGGACAAACACATTTCTATAGAAAGTAACTTGCAGAGGTTTCTCCAAAACCTAGAAGTAAATTGTACCCCTCTATCTGATAAGATGTTATTTGGTAATCCGTGTAGTCGAACAATTTCCTTAATAAAGATTTTTGCTGTATCTAAGGCAGAGGGGGTACCTTTCATAGGTAAAAAATGCGCCATTTTGGACAGGCGGTCTACTACCACCAAGATGGTAGTAAATCCTTCTGAGGGGGGTAAATCCACGATAAAGTCCATGGAAATCTTCCTCCATGGTTGTTCTGGGACTGGCAATGGTCTTAACAAGCCCCAAGACCTGGCGTTGGATCCTTTGTTCCGTTGGCAGATGATGCAGGAGCCGACATAGGTTTTACAATCAAGTTTCAAAGTGGGCCACCATAGGGACCGCTGAACTAGCTCAGTTGTTTTTCGAACCCCAAAATGACCAGCTAGCTGATGGTCATGAAAGGTCTTCAATACTTGTAATCTGGCTTGCTGGGGAACGAAAATCTTATCTTGGTGCCATAGGAGTCCCTCTTGGCTTCTTAGGGAAGAGACTTCCGCTTCAGTACACTGACTAGAGGCCTGCTCAATAGAGGATCTTAGGTCAGGTTGGATCAGTAGGAAGTTTTGGGGAGACAAAATTGTACTAGGTGCAATTTCTTCAGGGGTGTCCGGAAACATCCGGGATAAGGCGTCTGCCTTCCCATTCTTCGACCCTGGGCGATAGGTTAAGTGAAAATTAAACCGAGAGAAGAATAGTGCCCATCGAGCCTGTCGGGGTCTTAGGCGTTTGGCCGTACGGAGATATTCTAAGTTCTTGTGGTCCGTAAAAATCAGGATGGGATGAGTGGCACCTTCCAGGAGATACCTCCATTCCTCGAGAGCTGTCTTGATTGCCAAAAGTTCCCGATCCCCCACATCATAATTCCTCTCAGGAGGGCTCATTTTCCGTGAGGAAAAGGCCACGGGATGCAGCAGTGCTTTGGGACCCTGACGCTGAGATAGAATCGCCCCTGTGGCGACTTCTGAGGCGTCGACTTCCAGGACATAGGGTAGAGCAGGGTCAGGGTGTTGCAGAATTGGGGCAGAAGTGAAGAAGGTCTTAAGCTGATCGAAGGCGGACTGTGCTGCTGCTGACCACTTAAACTTGGTATGTAGGCGGGTTGTCTGAGTAATAGGTGCTACAATGGTGGAGAAATTCTTTATAAACCTTCTGTAGAAGTTGGCGAAGCCAATGAATCTCTGTACACCCTTCTTGTCGGAAGGGGCCGGCCAATCAAGGATGGACTTTACTTTTTGAGGATCCATGGCGATTCCACCTGTGGTGATGATAAGACCCAGGAATTGAATTGAAGTTTTTTCGAAATCGCACTTTTCAGATTTGACGAATAACCCATGGGTTCTGAGGATGCTCAGTACCTTCTTCACGTGTATTCTATGGAGTTCCAGAGTGGCAGAAAAAATAAGAATGTCGTCAAGGTAGACAACAACAAAGTGATCTAAATGTTCCCGGAAGATGTCATTTATGAAATGCTGAAAGGTCGCCGGGGCATTGCACAACCCAAACGGCATGACTAGGTACTCAAAATGTCCAAATCTTGTTCTGAAAGCCGTTTTCCACTCGTCCCCCTCTCGGATGCGGACGAGATTATAGGCACCACGGAGGTCGAGTTTGGTAAAGATGTGTGCTGTGCGGAACCTTTGAAAAAGCTCAGGGATTAGCGGGAGTGGGTAGCGATTCTTAAGGGTAATTTTGTTTAACTCCCTGTAGTCCACACATGGTCTCAGTGTCTTGTCCTTCTTCTCAACGAAGAAGATTCCGGCACCAGCAGGGGAAGAAGAAGGACGGATAAAACCTTTTTCAAGATTCTCATCAATATATTGTCTCAAGGTCTCAAGCTCAGTCTCGGAGAGGGGGAATATACGACCAAAAGGAATAGTAGCTCCTGGTAGTAACTCGATGGGGCAGTCGTAAGGACGGTGTGGCGGTAAGGTGTCTGCTTTCTTTTTATCAAAGACATCAAGAAATTCCAGGTAAGCTGCTGGTACATTAGGATCCGGACTCGGTGTGGATTGTACAGTCAGGCAACTGGAAAAGTCTTGGAATTTGGGGGTCAAACAATGTTGTTGGCAATAGGGAGATGTAAGGAGTACCTCCTTCTTGGACCAGTCAATCTGAGGATTGTGTGCTTGTAGCCATGGGATTCCCAGGATGACCGGGAACATAGGGGAACTTAAGACATCAAATCTGAGAAACTCCTGATGACCAGAATTGGTAGTGGTAAGAATAGGTATGGTTTCCTGGGTGACATGACCCGAGCTTGGCAAGGAGCCGTCAGCCAGATGAACTGTTAGCCTCTGTTCCTTATAGTTTAACGGAATAGCTAGATCTTTAGCCAAGGCCAAGTCCAAGAAGCAACTACACGCCCCGGAATCCAGTATTGCTTGGAGGTGGATCTCCCTACCTGCCACTAGCAATGTAACAGGAAGTGAGATATGGGCAGAGGAAGACCTGGATACTTGAAGGTGAGTACGGAGGGTCGATTTTCTTGGTCTTATGGGGCAGTAATCTATGAAATGTCCTGATTCCCCGCAGTAGAAGCAAAGTCTCGCTTGCCGGCGATAAAGTCTCACCCCAGGAGTTAATGCTGGATGGAACATGCCGACTTGTAAGGGAGCTGATGCAGACTGAACTTGGGGCAGGTTCCAAGTGGAGCCAGAGGTCTGGTCACGTTCACCCTGACGTTCCCGTAAACGTCTGTCAAGCTGAATAGTTAACTGGATGAGATCTTCAAGTGTGACTGGACCCGGTAACCTGGCTAACTCATCCTTGAGGCCCTCTGATAACCCCATTCGATATTGGTATTTTAATGCTGCCTCATTCCAACCAGAATCCATGGACCATGTGCGGAACTCCACTGTATAGTCCTCCGCAGGGCGCTGACCCTGACGGAGGGAATGTAGATTTGCTTCGGCAGTGGCTACCCGTAGGGGATCATCATATAACCGAGCCATGACTTCAAAGAACTGATCCATAGTGTTGATGGAGGGGCTGCTTTGTTCCAACAGGCCATGGGCCCAGGTCTGTGGCTCACCACGTAATAGGGAGATAGTGAATCCCACCTTGACTGTTTCACTGAAAAAAGTCTGTGGTTGCAAGTCGAAGTATAAGTAGCAAGAGTTTTTGAAAGACCTAAATTTTCTTCGATCGCCACAGAAACATTCTGGCGTTGGAACACGTGGTTCTGGATGGACCATGATCCCAGCAGCTGCCGCTGGAGGTGGACCTTGAACCGAGGAGAAGGATGACTCAGGTAGGTGCTGCAGACGTTCCTCCAACCGGAAGTATTCCTCCTGAAGCTTCTGAATGACTGGGGTAAAGGCCGTGATTTGCTGGAGAATGGCCTTCATCGGGGAGTCACCTCTGTCGGTCTCTGACATGGCTGGATTATACTGTCAGGACCTTGGTAGGAGACCGAGTTGCTGAGAGGGCTCCCCTTGCGGCCGAGTGCAGCACAACCCTGAATATGGTACAGGGATGTGGTGCTCACAGAAGCACGGGTTGCCTGGAAGTAGGAGCCGGTGTTGGTGGCTTGATAGAGAAAGTCCGTAGAGGCAACGTGCTTAGGATCCAAGGAGGGGACCAATGGAAGTCCAATAGGAAAATCAGAAGCCAGGCCAGGGGGTCAAACACAGTAAGCAGTCCGAGAATCAAAGCGACAAGTCCAGGTACAGGAGACAGAGGAATGCGGAGTCCGTTTAGCCAAGCCGGGGTCAGATGCAGGAAGCAGGCAGGGAGAGTCAGAAGCAAGCCGGTTGAATAAGCCAGGAGGTCCAGAGAAGTCGATAACAAGCCGGGTCGGTACACAGGAAGTCAGGATAACAGGAAGTCAGGAAAACAGGAAACACAATCACAGGAACACAGGAAGAGCTGACGATAATCCAGCAATGTGGCACCATCAGTGGGACGTTTAAATAGACAAGGTGTAGTATCACGTCGTACGCACACCGTTCCGTTCGTGCGTTCGTAACATCGCGACGTTGCTACGCACGTGCATACGTCCGAATGTGGTGCCAGACGTCCGCCTAGTAGAAACATTGCACACCCGTGTGCGTTGATGCGCGTTAGCGCGGCCTTGCCTGTGCTGGTTTGCTAGCCTATTTCCCTGACAATTACATTGATCAGTACTATAAAAATGCACTGATCAATGTATAAATGACACTGGCAGGGAAGGGGTTAACACTAGGGGGCAATCAAGGGGTTAACTGTGTTCCCTGGGTGTGTTCTAACTGTAGGGGGGATGGGCTGCCAGGGACATGACAGAGATCACTGCTCCCGATCACTGGGAACAGAAGATCTGACATGTCCCCTGTCAGAACGGGGATCCCCTTCCTGCCTCTGCACACAACGATCGTGGGCAAGCTCCCATGGCTCACAGCCAGTGCGCTAACACGCTGCCAGTGGCGCGCGTCAACAATCTCACCTGTACGGACTGACATACAGGTACGTCGGTTCGTGCAGGAGTGCCGACCTGCCGCTGTAAAAGTACGGCGGCTGGTCGGCAAGTGGTTAAAGTGATATTGAACCCTCAGTTTTT
This sequence comes from Lithobates septentrionalis, assembly GCA_037952835.1. Lineage (NCBI taxonomy): Eukaryota > Metazoa > Chordata > Amphibia > Anura > Ranidae > Lithobates > Lithobates septentrionalis. Next base: position 3,091,597 of record JBBDGP010002445.1, read on the forward strand.
AAGCACTTTCAGCAGATGATTTAATCACTTCCAACCCATGGTGTGTATGTGAGCCGCACAGGCTGCAAGGAAGTGTAGTCCTGTGCTGGCCAGAAAGGAGCCCCGCCCACACTCCAGACAATGATAGACAAATGCTAAAGGTCCCGGGAGCCGCATATCAAAACAGGATCAGCTGTGTGTGAGCGAGTGGCAATCTTCGCCTGAACCCCTGCCAGACCACGTCACCAACACGTTTCGATCCGCCAGGTGAAGCGAAACGCGTTAGTGCGTGGTCTGTCGGGGGGCCAGGCTGAGACTGCCACGTGTTAACACACAGCGGGTCTTGTTCTGATGTGCGGCACCCAGGACCTTTAGCTCTTGATTTAATCACTAAGACCCCTTTCACACTGAAGGTGCCTTTCAGGCATTTGAGTGCTAAAAATAGCGCCTGTAAAGCGCTTCTCAAGCCTCCCTAGTGTGAAAGCCCGAGTGCTTTCACGCTGGAGCGGTGCGCTTGCAGGACAAAAAAAAAGTCCTGCAAGCAACGTCTTTGGGGGCGGTGCGGGAGCGGTGTATCCCCTGCCAGTGGAATCAATGGGCAGCACTGCTGAAGCGCTTGCAAAGCGATTTGGCAGTGGCGCTTTGCAGGCGTTTTTAACCCTTTCCTCGGTCGCTAGCGGGGTAAAAAGTGCCCCACTAGCAGCCGCAATAACAGAGGTAAAGCGCCGCTAAAACTAGTGGCGCTTTACTGCGAACTCGGCCCGCGCCCCAGTGTGAAAGGGGTCTTACTGAGAATGCAGCTTCTGCATCTTTGAATCCTTCCCTATGTTCCAGTTTAAACTGCTGTTCATGTTTTCTGTTTCAGGGTGGCTCCTTTCTCTTGCAGCATCCTATGGAGCCACCCTTGAATGCAGGGACTAGACTGTGCCTCCCTACACTGTGTGCATCAATAGAAACACACAGCACCAAAGCCTAGGATGGCAAGGTATTCCCCGCTCCCCCCTCCTCCTCCCCCCTCCCTTCTCCAAGATAACAGACTGGCTGGAGACTGCACTGTCCATTGTTTTCCTGTGAAGACCAGAAGTTCAGGGTAGCAGCACTGAGAGAGGAAGAGGCAGCAGCGTCGCAAGTGCTAGGGTAAGAATCTTAACAAATACTGGGGAATGTTTGTTATTGTGCTCAGTGTGTTAAGCTAAAAAATGCTAAGGGTTTAATATTACTTGGGGGGGGGGGGGTGCATCTTAAAGTGGTAGGAAATTCGATTTTTGGACTTGTATCTAAAGGTAAGCCTATAATAAGGCTTACCTGTAGGTACATTGAATATCTCCTAAAGTTGCGATGTTTAGGAGACATTCACATTGAAAGCAGCCGGTAATGTCACCAGCGCATGCCCTCTGAAGGTTTGGTATACCGTGCCGGACCTTCAGAGCTCCGTGCCGCAGCCAAGTGTGGTCATTGACCTCAGCGCAGCCCCGGCCACTCACACAGTTAGAGCCCACTAGCCCAGAAGGAAGACCTGGAGAAGATGGAAGTCCTGTCGGTGACAGCATGCCATTGGAGGGCTTTGTTCTAAGGTAAGTATTTCATAATGTGCTAGTATGCAATGCATACTAGCACATTATGCCATTGCCTTTGCAGGGGACTTTTTTTCACAAGCCACGTTTTACTACCTCAGTAACAACTAAAAATTTGAACATTTTATAAGGTAGCAAAAAATATGAAGTTAAGACTGCAAAGTAAAAAAAAAATCTTTTTATTGGATATACGGTCCATTATTATTAGGACTGATTTTCAAAAAAGAAGTACAGAGAGGGTAGAATCAGTGACAGCGGCGGTGCAAAGTGGACCCCCTTCTCTTGTCGGGTTACATGCAGGCCCATATGACCGCTTCACAGTCTGAGGCCCGGAGACCTTACAGTTGATATTGGCAGTAAAAGGAGATGTTACAGAATTTCCTTTTTTCCAATTTGCTTACTCTGAATTTCATTGTTAGGCTTCCCATTGTCAGATATTCTGACATATTTAATAATGGAAACATGGAGATCAAAACTGGCAGTGTTCCTTCCATTCAATGTTTCCTTCGTTATTATTTGTAAGGATACGTCTCTTATCTCTCCTCCCTCTAACAGAAAATGTACATCAATGAGCAGACATTTATTTATCCATGTGTATTCTTATATATACCCATACTTATATACCCATGTGTATTCTTATATATACCCATACATATATACCCATGTGTATTCTTATATATACCCATACATATATACCCATGTGTATTCTTATATATACCCATGCATATATACCCATGTGTATTCTTATATATACCCATACATATATACCCATGTGTATTCTTATATATACCCATACATATATACCCATGTGTATTCTTATATATACCCATACATATATACCCATGTGTATTCTTATATATACCCATACGTATATACCCATGTGTATTATTATATATACCCATGTGTATTCTTATATATACCCATACGTATATACCCATGTGTATTCTTATATATACCCATGTGTATTCTTATATATACCTTTACATATATTCCCATGTGTATTCTTATATATACCCATGTGTATTCTTATATATACCTTTACATATATTCCCATGTGTATTCTTATATATACCCATACATATATACCCATGTGTATTCTTATATATACCTTTACATATATACCCATGTGTATTCTTATATATACCCATACATATATACCCATGTGTATTCTTATATATACCCATACATATATACCCATGTGTATTCTTATATATACCCATACATATATACCCATGTGTATTCTTATATATACCCATACATATATACCCATGTGTATTCTTATATATACTCATACATATATACCCATGTGTATTCTTATATATACCCATACATATATACCCATGTGTATTCTTATATATACCCATACGTATATACCCATGTGTATTCTTATATATACCCATACGTATATACCCATGTGTATTCTTATATATACCCATACGTATATACCCATGTGTATTCTTATATATACCCATACGTATATACCCATGTGTATTCTTATATATACCCATACGTATATACCCATGTGTATTCTTATATATACCCATACGTATATACCCATGTGTATTCTTATATATACCTTTACATATATTCCCATGTGTATTCTTATATATACCCATACATATATACCCATGTGTATTCTTATATATACCCATACATATATACCCATGTGTATTCTTATATATACCCATACATATATACCCATGTGTATTCTTATATATACCAATACATATATTCCCATGTGTATTCTTATATATACCTATACGTATATACCCATGTGTATTCTTATATGTACCCATACATATATACCCATGTGTATACCTATATATACCCATACATATATACCCATGTGTATTCTTATATATACCTATACGTATATACCCATGTGTACTCTTATATATACCTATATGTATATACCCATGTGTATTTTTATATATACCCATACATATATACCCATGTGTGTTGGCTGTCACAGTCCTACCGACACCCAATCATTGCTACACTGTGACAGCTCGGTCACTGTGCTGGGAGCATAGTATTATAGGCCATTCCTATTATACTTAGTTCCATCTAGTGGACAAGTGTGGTACTGTTTTAAATTTATTTACAATTAAAAAGCACAGGATATAACCTTTTAACATTTGTTTTTTCCCCATTTGCAGATAATGTATGTACATGCAACTCGACTGGGCGAATGGCTATGCAAATTCTTTATAGATTAACCCCTTATTGTTCCATAGTTTCAATCTGGAGAGACAATTAGGTTCCTATATGTTGCAAACAAGCAAACACTTTATTGAAGAAGAGACATGCAATGTCTCTTCTACAATAAAATACACTTAGATGGGATCGATGTCCCAGCTTCGGCTGCTTTGGCACAAGTTATCTCGTGAACATGAGCTTAAATCCGAAAAATCACTGCTGACCTCCTTCCTCTGCAATCCTAAAGTGCCTGTTAGCCTTATCCATCAGATGACATCGTCCTGGGTGTCACGGAACTTATTCCACTTTAGACACTTGGTAGACCCTAGATCCCACAAAATGCTGCCATTTCCTGAACTTCAGGATAAATACGATCTACCTCGCCAGGTGTTTTATGGATATCTGCAGATTCGGCATTATGGCCAAACCATAACTCCAAATCTACAATTCTCTGAGCCTTCCCCTTTTGAACCCATTATATTGGAGGGCTCCACACGGAGGGGGCTGATCTCAGATATTTATCGATATTTACTTAATGCCAACTCCCTACCAGACAAGGGTAAACATGCTTACATGCTCCATGGGAGAGGGTGCTGGGTGAAGAAATTCCCGTGGAGATGTGGCAGGCGATCTGGACTCAGTCGCTCAAGAGTTCTTTATGTACTCTCTATAAGGAAAACGCTTACAAAATTCTCTACTTCTGGTACCTGACTCCGCACATGCTCCATGTTATCCACCCCTCTAGTTCTGACCGCTGCTGGCTTTGCCAGGGGGATAGAGGCACCCTTTTCCACATCTATTGGACCTGCCCTCTAATAGCTCCATTCTGGCATTCAACGCAACAATTACTGGCTCGCCTCTTTGAGGTGACGGTACCCATGACATCAAAATTCTTTCTGTTAGGCCGCCGCCTCTCCCCACTAAAAATAACCAAACCCTATAAGAAGCTACTTAGACACATCCTTACGGCCGCACGCTGCCTTGTCACCCTCAACTGGAAGAGGCGCTCACCACCTTCCCCAGATGCCCTGTATGCAGTGGCGTCAGGAGGGGGGCTGAGGGGGGCTGGAGCCCTGAGTGGGTCCCCAAAAAGGCCGGGTCTCGGACATGCAAAATTCTGTTATTAGCCCCGAGCCCAAGCGCCGCCGAGCGGGGACCGATCTGAACCCGAGCGCGGCCGAGTGACATAGCAGGTCCCGCCTTCTGGAGCCTGCACCGCCTATGATGGACGTCCCACTGGTCCAATGCCGTGACCGCGGGATGTGTGACGTCCATCATAGGCACTGCAGGCTCCAGAAGGTGGGAATTACAATGCAGCCGAAGAAGGAGGTCACGTCACCTGACGTCTGGTCAGGCAGGTCAGTGTGTGTCAGGAAGGTCAGTGTGTGTCAGGAAGGTCAGTGTGGGTCAGTTTATGTCAGTGCGTGTCAGGTAAGTCAGTGCGCGTCAGGTAGGTCAGTGCGCATCAGGTAGGTCACAACCCCCCCCCCCCCGGTGCCGGGCTCGGACCTCAGACCCTGGTCTTTTTGCCACCTGGCAACGCCCCTGTCTGTATGCTAGGGTCAAAGATGTTGAGCTTATGGAGAAAATGACCGCAAGGATACGGGACAGATTGGAAGATCACGATAAGGTCTGGGAGCTGTGGCATCTCCAGGAGGACCCGCCTTGAGCTAATGATGGAGCTAATGTGATGACCCTCTACCTCTCCTTCTTCTCTTCTTCCTTACTTTTTTCTTCTTTCCTCCTCTTTACTCTCCATGCTTTATTTTGTGTGATGTCAGATTTCATGTATCGTCTAATGCTGTCCTAATGTTCCAGCAGCAATATTGTATGATTCTAAACTATGTTGTTTGCAGTTGTTATCTCCTTGTTTCTCTCGCAATATCATTACTGACATTAAAATGTGAACTTGGAAAAAGACCCTCCCTTTTCATCGCTATTTCGAGCTTTTTACACATTGCTTTATCTTTTTTGTACTGTTTCTCTTCTGAGATATCCAATAAAACTGTTATTTGGAAAAAAAAAATACATTTAGAGCCCTTTCACGCTGGGGCGGTGGGGGCGGTAGCGATAAAGCACCGCCTAGTTTCAGCAGCGCTTTACCGATGTTATAGCCGCTATTCGGGCGGGAGCGGGGTGCTTTTAACCCCCTAGAAGGAGTTATAAATGGTTAAAAGCACCCGTGTAGCACGCTTTGGCAACGCTGCCCATGCATTCCAATGGGCAGGGGCGGTGGAGGGGCGGTGTATACACCACTCACAAACCGCCCCAAAGATGCTGCTTGCAGGACTTTTTCTAATGTCCTGCAATCGCAGCGCCCCAGTGTGAAAGCACTCGGGCTTTCACACTGGAACTGCAGATGAGGCATTTTTTAGGCGCTATTTTTGGAGATAAAGCGCCTGAAAAATGCCCCGGTGTGAAAGGGGTCTTACCTGCCTGTTCACAGTCCCCTGTAGACTGTACACAGAGCTGCGCATGGGCAGCTCAGTTTATATTGTGGCACACTGCCTGTGTGCTGGGATGACATCACTCCTGCACATGCGCAGGAGTGATGTCATCCCACTTCGGCCAATCAAGACAGCTAAAGACTGATACCCAGAGTTAAAGGGGGAGAAGATGCCGATGCTGATGAGGGACCTCATGGGCGTCGGACCATTGAAACTAAGGTAAGTATTTTTGCCTTTAGTTCCATTTTAGGGTAACACAGAAAGTGTGTACAGGGCACAGGACAGCTCCGAATCTCTGACAAGATCAACAGATACTTTTTTCTCATACTGAATTGATATAACAAAACACTTAGGATGGTATATACAACAGAGAAAAAATGGAAGAATAGAAGAAGTTCATTGTTGGAGTTTATGTACACTTTATTATTATTATAATTTTTTTTTCATATCAGACTTGAGTTTAATAAACCTGGACAGTTGCATTTTCCCTGTGCATATTGAATATTTATGACCCCATTTTATACTGTGGTTTATCCACATTCAAGATGAATGTATACTATATTTACCTTTTATAGGACATTAGAATGATGACAGACATCTACTATGATTTTTTATATATTGATTGTGGAGAACCTGCCCCCTGCTGGCCACAATGTCTAATTCAACATGGTCTCTCACATACACTATGTTGCCAAAAGTATTGGGACACCTGCCTTTACACGCACAATACCTTTATTAGCATCCCCGTCTTAGTCCGTAGGGTTCAATATCGAGTTGGCCCACCCTTTGCAGCTAGAACAGCTTCAACTCTTCTGGGAAGGTTGTCCACAAAGGTTTAGGAGTGTGTCTATGGGAATGTTTGACCATTCTTCCAGAAGCGCATTTGTGAGGTCAGGCACTGATGTTGGATGAGAAGGCCTGGCTCGCAGTCTCTGCCTTAATTCATCCCAAAGGTGTTCTATTGGGTTGAAGTCAGGACTCTGTGCAGGCCAGTCAAGTTCCTCCACCCCAAACTCGCTCATCCATGTCTTTATGGACCTTGCGTTGTGCATGGTCCAAATTATTTGATGGAGAGGGGATTATGGTGTGGGGTTGTTTTTCAGGGGTTGGGCTTTTAGGGGAACACTTAAGGTGTCAGCATACCAAGACATTTTGGACAATTTCATGCTCCCAACTTTGTAAGAACAGTTTGGGGATGTCCCCTTGCTGTTCCAACAAGACTGCGTACCAGTGCACAAAGCAAGGTCCATAAAGACACGTATGAGCAAGTTTGGGGAGGAAGAACTTACCTCATATGGTGGGATGAATAAAGAGTAGGACGAAGGTTCAGCCAGAAAGATATCATCACTTTTTATCTCTGGTGAGGACAACGATGCTAGAAGTTGTTTTCTGACCTGTGCATTTGATTTTTCCAATTTTCAGAGAATGATTGCTTAGTGGATATCTGCTGTAATCTAGAATGGATATATGGGGAGTCTCCTGGGCACACATGGCTGTATGGAGGAGTCTCCTGGGCACACATGGCTGTATGGAGGAGTCTCCTGGGCACACATGGCTGTATGGAGGAGTCTCCTGGGCACACATGGCTGTATGGAGGAGTCTCCTGGGCACACATGGCTGTATGGAGGAGTCTCCTGGGCACACATGGATGTATGAGAGGAAACTTCTGGGCACACATGGATGTATGGGGAAGTCTGGGCACACATGGATGTATGGGAGAACTCTGCTGAGCACACATGGATGTATGGTGGTCTCCTGGGCACACATGGGTGTATGGAGGAGTCTTATGGGCACACATGGATATATGTGTGGACTCTGGTGGGCACACATGGATGTATGGGGAGTCTTCTGGGCATACATGGATGTATGGAGGAGTCTCCTTGGCACACATTGATGTATGGGGGTGTCTCCTGAGCACACATGGATGTATGGGGGTGTCTCCTGGACACACATGGATGTATGGGGGAGTCTCCTGGACACACATGGATGTATGGGGGAGTCTCCTGGACACACATGGCTGTATGGGGGTGTCTCTTGGGCACAAATGGATGTATGGGGGTGTCTCTTGGGCACAAATGGATGTATGAGGGAGTCTCCTAGGCACACATGGATGTACAGTATGGTAGGACTCTGCTGGGCACACATATCTCTTTAGCACCCCTTTGACACCCCAAAGGCAGGATAGCACCTCCAGAGGCCAGGGGTGGGCTAGCATTTCCCCCAAGGGTCCATGGCCAAAATGGGGGGGAACAAGAAAAGATATCGGGCGCCAGTCACTTTTGTCTTTTTAAAGTTTTATTGCAGAATGGTTATAGAGGTGGTGAGGGTTATGGGTCACAGATACTGTAGCAGATCACTTACAGACTCTCCAGATCAATGTCCCGCATACAGCGGCAGAACTTTTAAGCTGACCTGGCAACACTGTGCGCACATTCCCAGATTTCAGTGCATCCTCCAACTGAGCCACCAGGCTTTTCTGAGAGACCCGCCTTCTACCTGGCTCTCTCCAGCAGGGGGAGCATGCACCAGTGGCATAAACTGCCTACTGGATTAACTGAAGGAAATATAAATATTCCTAACTTCGTTTTGTTTGTGAAATCTCATACTATGACCAGTGATATCTACCGGCGACAGTGAGAAATCACAAGCCAACTTAAGCTTAGGGAAAAACCAGGTGAAAAACTATACAATCAGTCTGAGGTAACTACTGTACAGCCCAGCCGAAAACGAAATTGACATACAGTAGTAGCCCATGTTTACATTTGAAAGGGGAAACTTTGCAGATCACTTTTGAGAGGCATAGCTCCCAACTGTTCCTGATTTCGAGGGACTGTCCCTGATTTGGAGAAATGTCCCTCTTTCTCCCTCATTTGTCCCTCATTTTGGTCTGATCTGTATAGCTGTATATAAAATGCACTTTTTATCTTTCAAAAACTGTTTCCCAGTGCTGAACATTTCATCAATATTCTAAATTGCTGCATTTGTACATTTTAAAAACCGATATAAAGGAATAGCAAGGGTAAAAAAAAGCCCTTGTGGATTTATTTAACTTTTTTTTTTTTTTTTGTTAATTCTCCTTTAAGGGGGTGTGGCAGGGGGCGTGTCCTATGCCTACATACATTTGCTAGTAGGTCTCCCTCATTCCCATCTCAAAATGTTGGGAGGTATGGAGAGGGGCAGCAAGGGCTGCTGCACATACAAATGAACCCTAAATCAGTTTTTATTCTAATTACAGAGAAAGTCAGTGAAATATTGCTGACACGGACATTTTAACACTCAGATACAAAGGGCTGTTACTTCTCAATGCCAAATACCAGTGGCAGATGAAAACAGAACTGGTTTGTGTAAAAAGTGCCAAATCTGAGAGATAACTGACAAGTTCACTCTGCCATCAAAGGGGATTTGCTGGAATCTAAACATTGTCTGAAATGATAAGACACATTTTTCCTGCAGAAATAACTTTCAACCAATTCTGCTCATTAACACTAAAGAGAAGTCAATGCATTCAATAAATAACGGCGAGGTGATGGGGAAGGGAAATCTCTTTATCTTTTATGAAGATATTTCATGTTAATAACTGTCCCATTTTTATGCAGAAACGCAGCACATGGTTTATTATATAACGGCGGCACCAATGGCAGGAACTGAGAAAATGAATCTCGTTAGCGGGCAACACAGAGCATATTTATAGTGTTATGTAAACTCTAATACAAAATTTCTCTAATTTGCTCCCTTTTATTCTTTTAATTTTACCATGAAATGTGCTTCATTATATCTGTTTTACAAGTGCAAAAATAATAGCTGTTCATCTAGCCAGAAATTTTGCGAGCTGATAACTTCTGTGCTCTCTGCACTGGACTGTTATCATTGCTCCCTGCCATCTCTGTGAACTACAAAACGCCTCCCCCTCTGTTATGGAGAAGAGATGGAGGTGTTATGTAGTCCTAACACACCCCCCTATCCTAGTGTGACAATGCTACTCAGTACGGTTGTCAAACTCGAACAGGAAGTGATTTAATGGCAGTGTGAAAAAAGAAAAATAATGTGTCCATCACATCTAAGACTTGGTAAGTTGCAATACTATCAATTTTTGTTCTTGGGTATAGATACGCTTTAAAGTGAAACTAAAGGCATTTTTTTTAGTTTTGGATAGACTGAGTATGTTAGGGTTGCCACCTTTTCTTCAAGCCAAACCCGAACACTTTAGTGGCACACAGCTATTTTATTTTTAATGGGGAACACTGTGGACTTTCAGCAAAGTTTCCAGCCTTCCCCTTATATCAGGGTTCCCAAAGCTCCCCTTAAATCAGAGTCCACAGGGCACCACTTACCTTAGTGTACTCACTCACTTGGAGGCAGGAGAGAGAAAGGAGGGAAGGGGGTAGACTTCACTCACAGACATTGGATGGTGAGCTCACTCACCTGAGGATGGAGGCTCAGGCATCAACACCTTTCATCCACAATGTAACTGAGCTGAGTTGCTGAGCTTCAAACTTTCAGCCCACACATCCTTTTCCTGAGGCATAGAACACTGGGGATTGGAGTGTGGGTGGGCGGACAGAGGGGTAGGGGTGGAAGGAGGAGCAGATCAAGCCCTCTCTCCTCTCCTGTCCGTGTATGGGGATGGGGCCCATGTGCACACCTATGCACACAGCGATTGTGGTACTCGGTTACTTGGGGAGCCACAGTCCATTGTGAATATTGTGTCCGGGTTTCAGGTGGTCTAAAACCCGGACACAGGATTCAAAACCCAGACTGTCCGGGTGAATCCCGGACAGGTGGCAACCCTAGAGTGTGTGTGTGTGTGATTGTGTGTGTGGGGGGGGCTGTCTGTGCCCCTGTTGGGGAGATTCACCTTCTCTATTTGGCCTGTATAACATTATCACCGAGAGTCAAGGTGAAAGAAAATCCCAAACTTTGGGTCGTCCCCAGAACAGGAATAGAGGGGGCACCTTCCAATGGGGACACTAGTTCCGGTGATAACTAGGGATTCCCTCACTTTTAGGGGATTTCCTCTCACTTCCAGTTTTGGCTATTGGGACAGGAAGTGAAGAGAAATAAATCTCCCCAAGGGGACACAGATGGCAAAAAAACCTGGCAGGGGTTATAAGCCTCCCTTACTTTATCCACAATGAAAAAAGGTTTGCTTTTAGTGCCACTTTAATGGGCAACTCTTCCTAATATTTCTTTTTTGGTGATTAAAAAAAAAAAAAACGAAGCAATGAAACCACTTTTAAGCCAGAAAGTTTACTCATATTAGCCCAATAAAAAGTTTATATACATTTCCCAGGATCCCTTGCAGGCAAATCATGTAGGCTTTTTACAGTGCCTCTGGGTGGAACTGCAACCCCTTGATAGTCATTTTCTGCTGTACAAGGTCAGGAGAATGATATCTCTCTGCATGTGATACCTCTAGCAGACTGGAGACATATTTTTTTTAATTATCCCTCATACATGCGTTGGTTAACAATATAAATTATTCAGGTTACTGATGTCTAGCAATGCCAAGAAAGTTTGCTGAGACTGCCCCCTGTAGGTGAGTACCTGTCTTTTGGGTTTCTAAATGACTATATACATTGTAATTGCGTGATTTTCATCAAGGACACAAAATGCCATTATGGTAAAAGGGGATACGTATTCTGTAATTATAAATATAAAACAATTAAGAGTTAGCAATGTTTTCACCCAAGATTCTGACATTTTTCAATTCAATTATAAAATGTGTGACTCTTGGGTGAACGTTGGGTAAAAAGATTGATAAATAGACCCCTTAGCCATTTCCCCTTGTGTAATTTTCACAAGACAATGCTAGCTTTCATAATGAAACGCCTACATAGGGAATGTTGAATACTGCAACACCGCAGATGTATGTAGCTGTTGGAAACATGTACATTAATTTATAACACGAAGGCATGATAGGGGGCAGCACTGAGGCCGGAGCTTCCAGATTGGACACTTCATCCTCAGTGCATGTTCAGCCCCCAGGCTGGGGATCCATCCTTGGTTGCTTGGATCCTGTTGGTTGTGCAGCCATCAGCTTCATAGCAACCAAGGATGCAACCCAGCCTTATTCAGCTGATGGCTGGGAGATTCCCATCATTGACCAAATATGACGATTGAAATATTTGGGAAATTACATCAGCCAGCATCCCCAGCCCATTTGTTTATATTCAACTGCCAGCAGGGAATCTCTCGGCTGGCAACTGTGTAGGGCCTGGGATGTGTCATTGGTTGCTAGGATGTTGGCAGACATTGCCACCCTAGCAACCCTCAAGCCCTGAGCAGGAAGCATTAACATCCATAACAGCATCCCAGTGCAAATATGCCCTGCTCTTTCTGACTGTCTTGTCTATCTATGCCAGCTTATATGAATACTGAAAGTTGGGAATAATGGACTTTGTAGGCACGTATAAAAATAACAAATTTTTAATAGTTCACATAAAATTCCTACATATACAACACATTGTTTATAAAATGCGGACGCATTATTGGTCACAATTGATGTAGAAGCATTATATTCCAGCATCCCCCATGAACTAGGCTTGAAAACCATTAAAATGTTCCTAATGGAACAGGATCACCGACAGTGGGAGTTCTACTCATTTGTGCTGAGGCTGTTATCCTACATCCTCAAACACAACTGGTTCTCTTTCCTTGATTCCCACTACCTCCAGGTACAGGGCGTGGCCATGGGCACCTGCTGTGCCCCCAACATACGCCAACCTGTACCTGGGGGGGTGGGAACGTGAGATATTTTTCTAATGAGGCACTCAGTCGATACCTGGACCAGGCTATTTACTGGTTCAGGTATATTGATGATATTCTTTTGATTTGGACAGGCACCGTCCAATCACTACAGGAATTCATGCAGCAGCTTAACAGCAATCGGTTCAACCTGAAATTTACAGTGAATTGGCATAAGGAGACTATATCGTTTTTGGATTTACTGATATACAAAGATGTATCCAATAATCTAGCCACAAATTATATCGGAAAAGCACTGCGGGCAACACGCTGCTGCATGCTATGTTATTTTTTTGAAATAACAAACATGTTCTACTTACCTGCTCTGTGCAAGAGTTTTGCGCAGAGCGCCCCCGATCCTCCTTTTCTAGGGTCCCCCGGCGGCATTCCTGGCTCCTCCTCTTCATCGAGTGCCCCCACGGAGAGCCGATTTCCATGGGGGCACTGATGCAGGCGCGCTCCTAAATCCTGCTGCTGCATCCATTGACGAAGACAGCTTGACCCAGCCCCAACCCCCAGGCTCCCATGTCACTGGATTTGATTGACAGCAGCAGGAGCCAATGGCTCCCGCTGCTATCAATCTATCCAATGAGAACCTGAGACAGCAGCTGGAGCTGCTGTGCTCGCCCCCGTCGATGGAATGATCGGGCTCAGGTAAGAAAAAGGGGGGGGTCTGGGGGACAGCTGCAGCACAGAAGGTTTTTCACCTTAATGCATAGAATGCATTAAGGTGAAAAAACCATGAGGGTTTACAACTCCTTTAATGTCGGGATCCACCCAGATGCCTGACTGGCAGTTCTCTCAGCCTCTCGGCGTGTGTGCCTGAGCCAGCTGCCCCCACCCCCTCCACAGCCCAGCTCTCCAGTGAGAGCTGGAGGGGCAGATCAAAAAGCCGGTGACTGACAGTCAGGGCTGCTGTTAGAAATCATGGGGCCCCATATGGCCTTTCTGACGGAGCCCCCTAACCCTGCCTACACCACCCCGGAGGTGCAGTGGAACAGCGGCACTAAATTTATCCACCTATGCCCCAAAAATGAAAAAAAAAAGTTCCTCCTCTCCTCCCACCTCTTGGGCCCCTCTGTTGAGGTGATGGGGTCCAGGGAAACGTAATTTAAGTCCTGGTAAGCAAGTAGGAGTGGGGGTGTGGTCTAGTAAAATCAATGTATTCATTTAGGAAGAAATGAACAATAAAGCCCCCCTGTTTAGTTGATGAGGCCTGGGCCCAGTACAATAGGACCAGTTGTACTGCTTTATCAGCGGCCCTGCTGACAGTCACCTTCTCTCCTCACTGAAGACCGAGGACTGAGTGGTCTTTGATCCCTCAGCTGTTGGTGTAGAGGCGGCGGGGGACAGATGCAGCTTTAGACTGATGCTGCATCCACCTAGGGGAGTTTGATTGTTTTTTTGTTTTTTTTATATCCCGCACTTCTCTTTTAATCTGTCTGTTTCACACAAGAGTAGGTGTTATAAATAATGTTTCCAGACATTGCGTGCTAGCACTGATTTTTTTATCTGTTAAGTTTCAAAGAACTACTCCACTAAAAACGCATTTTTTCTGTCCACTTATATGTATTTTTTCTGTGTTGTAGTGAACTGCATCAGGTTATTATTGTTCTGTAGTGTGCTGACATCTAATGACAGTTTACAGCCACTACAAGTTGTTTACTTATGCAATTTGGTATCTTCGTCCATCTTCCCCTCTCTTTAGTGCAAGGTAACTCAGTCCTAGCTGGACCCTCTGTTTCTTTAATTTTGCCTCCTTTAGTGTTAGTACTTTGCAGAGACGGGGCTTAGGAAAGTCATTGTCTTCTTACACTGCAAAAATATCCTCTGTACTACAAGTATCTGAAATAAAATTGTATTGGATTCGACGTCTAATGCCCTGTACATACGATCAGACATTGAATGGACATTCCGACAACAAAATCCATTGGATTTTTTTCCGACGGATGTTGGCTCAAACTTGTCTTGCATACACACGGTCACACAAAGTTGTCGGAAAATCCGATCGTTCTGAACGCGGTGACATAAAACACGTACGTCTGGACTATAAACGGGGCAATAGCCAATAGCTTTCGTCTCTTAATTTATTCTGAGCATGCGTGGCACTTTGTGCGTCAGATTTGTCTACACACGATCGGAATTTAAAGGATCGGATTTTGTTGTTGGAAAATTTTATATGCTGCTCTCAAACTTTGTGTGTCGGAAATTCCGACGGAAAAAGTCCGATGGAGCCCACACACGGTCGGAATTTCCGACAACACAATCCGATCGCACTTTCTCCGTCGGAAAATCCGACCCTGTGTACAGGGCATAGCTCTTCAAAAAGACACAAACTGCCTGTGTAGGGTACCAAATCAGCAGGTGACCATACTGTCTGGGTCTTAAGAGGTATGTTGATACAGAGTGGCATTTAAAACAGAACAATAATGTTGTGCTTTTTTTTTACATTTGTTTTATTTTTTATATAATAAAAAACAGTGCTATTAGCATAGGACACTAGACTGTCTTTATAGATAGTGTGAGGCCTTCCCCGTGCCATCTTTATTCAGGCATCATGCAGGTCAGTATCTACTTTCTGGATTCCCCTAGATGTCACAGTGGTGTAAATTCTGGTAGCTCTGCAGTATGTTGTACATTCTTGAGCTTTGATGTTTTTTATGTCCTCGCAATGCGCTAATTCAATACATCATTAAAATGAACACAGAGGGCCCTGCAGTCATCTCTATCCAGTGTATTGAGGTTATCGTCATTTGGATAAATGCCATGTTTGACATGCTTTGCTTTTAAGCACCTCCTTTGTGAGTAAAAGAAGCATTTGCTAATAAAGTTTTTATTAAATATTTTGCGTTCTCTGTAATATTATTTAATGTGTTTACACATCTCAGCGCTTCTGCTGCTGCCTTCCACCTTGTGACTTACAAAGTTACAATGTTACGGGTGATCACTGAGGGGAAAAAGAGACTGGAAATGCTCTCCTTTTCTGTTTGCAGCAGACTAATCAAATCATTCTCCCCAAATGCACCTATCAGCCTAGACACAGTTGAGTGCCTGAAGCTCAAGGACTGCTTTTGCATGCTAAAAAGTATAATCATTTTTTATTATTATGTTTTTTCTGTGTATTGGGATGTGTCAGGAGACTATTCCTGCAGACATGTACATTTTCATATATATTTACAAATGTGTGCAACTAAACCCTCTGTTTTTAATGTGAATTGTTAGACGGGGACAATTTGGTTCTTTTGCAGGCTGGCTGCTAAGTGTGCTGGGAAATTTTTTGTGTTTTGTGATGTGCGTTGTCCTTCCATGTGCACCTTACTGCAAAGGATAGTTATAGATTGGGGTGGTTGCCAATTATCTGTACAGCTGGTGAGCTAGATTTGATATGAGGACACCACCATTGTGCTCTTGCTTGGCGTCCAATTTATTTCTGCACTTTAAAGGAGGAGCGGGGTCTCTCCAGGCGTACCTGCCCTTAATTTATCCCCTGCTATATGTGCTCCAACTTTCAGACTCTTGTCTTGTTAGAGCCACAATATATGGAGGAGCCTTCGTGGGGAATGGTGGTTTTCACATATATTTGCAAATGTGTGCAACTAAACCTTCTGATTTTAACATGAGTTGTTAGACAGGATCAATTTGATTTTCTTGCAGGCTAGCTGGTAAGTGTGCTGGGAAATTTTCTGTTTGAGACATGAAAAGTTAGCACTAGGTCCCCTTTAAAGAGGAAGTAAACCCTAATGGGTTTACTTATTCTTTGTTTCCCTGCAAAGGTAAAGCATAATGGGCTACTATGCATAGTAG
Organism: Lithobates septentrionalis; assembly: GCA_037952835.1. Classification (NCBI taxonomy): domain Eukaryota; kingdom Metazoa; phylum Chordata; class Amphibia; order Anura; family Ranidae; genus Lithobates; species Lithobates septentrionalis. Next base: position 3,108,344 of record JBBDGP010002445.1, read on the forward strand.
CCCATTATGTGTCACTTACCTGACACAGGAGCCTGCGATGTCACCGCTGTCCCCTCTTCCACGAAGCGTCCATCTTCCTTCCGGGTATCGCTGCTCTGGAGCTGTGAGTGGCCGGAGCAGCGATGACATCACTCCGGCACATGCGCGCAGGAGCCGTCAGTGAAGGCATGTTAGCCTTCACTAATGGCATGCTCAGTGCGCTTGCGCTGTTGTCTACGGTGCACATGCGCTGTAGACATCGGCGCCCCATTTTAGGAATATATCTCCTTAACCATGTAGGTTAAGGAGATATTTCTTGCACCTACAGGTAAGCCTTAATCTTGGCTTACCTGTAGGTTAAATTGGTCTGTAAGGGTTTACAGTCACTTTAAAGTGGTTGTATAGGCTCAAGGTTTTTTACTTTCATGCATTCTATGCATGAAGGTAAAAAAACCTGTGTACAGTAGCAACCCCCCCATTACTTACCTGAGCCCCATATCGATCCAGCAATATGCACAAGAGCCTTGGTTCTCCTGGGTTTCTCCCTCCTCATTGGCTGAGACAGCAGTGGTAGCCATTGGCTCCCACTACTGTAAATCACAGCCAGTGAGCTAATGAGGATAGAGCGGGGACGAAGCCGTGCCATGCTCCATGTGTGAATGGACACACGAAGCAGCAGCTCAGAAGCGAGCCTGCTCAGGTGCCCCCATAGCAAGCTGCTTGCTGTGGGGGCACTAGGCAGAGGGGAGGGGCCTGGAACACCAGCAGAGGACCCGAGAAGGGAAGGATCTGGGCTGCTCTGTGCAAAACCATTACACAGAGCAGGTAAGTATAACATGTTTGTTATTTAAAGTAAAAAAAAAAAAAAAAACCCTTTAATTTCACTTTAAATTGAGGTAATCAAGGTTAATTAAAGAACTGAGTGAATACGGTTTTCTCCCATCCAACAGAAGTTTATATTTGGGATTTTATTTCACTTTAGCGGTATATTTTTATGTTCTGTCCAAAAGGAACTGTTATGGACCAAAACCAGAGAAAATATCAGAACATGGGGCTGATGGGAATAGGTTCCTGTCCAGCCCAGTGCTAACCTTTCACTGAAATCTTGTGGAAACTTGGCACCCCTGACTGTTTCCATGACATATTTCCAAGAAGAAACCCAAAAATAAACTGAAAATATAAGCCCCGCCGACAGAATTAGCGATAAGATGATTATGTAATTCAGAGAAGCCAACACAACTAGGTTAAAGTGGAAGTATACTGTGAAAAAAGAAAATGTGCTCTTGACCACAAATGGCAGAGACGTACTCTAAGTATTCAATGTGTACAAGATCTTTACATCGTTAATACACAATATTACCAATGTACTGTTCACATGTCTCAGTGTGAATGCATGAACAAAATCATAAGTTATTTATACCCCTGTTTTGCTGTATTTAGTGACATCTACAACTGGGCCAAATGTTACCGCAGGCGCTATTAACCAGAGACAATTTTATATGCGTAACGTATCTACTTTCTAGGTCTGAACCCCCTCATCACCATGAATCTTTTTTTACTGCAGAATCTATATCAAAAGGTTTTAATTAAAATTACTGTGGCAATGGTAACCATGAAAATATCTGTTGGCCCCATTCTGGCAATGGAGGGTACACGATCACACGCATATTTCTGTACAAATTAATTTCACATTCCTGCATATGTACATATTATTGTACATGCATTAGAACAATAGCTATATCTATCTATCGATCCGGGTGGATCTTCCTACACACATCGCTCTTGTACCTGTATCCATTTACAAACCTATGTATCTTCTTCTAATGCCCCGTACACACGGTCTGACTTTGTTCGGACATTCCGACAACAAATTCCTAGGATTTTTTCCGATGGATGTTGGCTCAAACTTGTCTTGCATACACACGGTCACACAAAGTTGTCAGAAAATCTGATCGTTCTGAACGCGGTGACGTAAAACACGTACCTCGGGACTATAAACGGGGCAGTGGCCAATAGCTTTCATCTCTTTATTTATTCTGAGCATGCGTGGCACTTTGTCCGTCGGATTTGTGTACACACGATCGGAATTTCCGACAACGGATTTTGTTGTCGGAAAATTTTATATCCTGCTCTCAAACTTTGTGTGTCGGAAAATCCGATGGAAAATGTGTGATGGAGCCTACACACGGCTGGAATTTCCGACAACAAGGTCCTATCACACATTTTCCGTCGGAAAATCCGACCGTGTGTACGGGGCATAAATGTGAGTGTTCAATTTATTATCTTATTAAATACTCATTTTTAAAATTGTATCACACTATACTAGCTTTCTCTTATTGCATGACGCTAGGGTAGCTCTGGTAACACAGGCAAAGAGCTTGAGGGGCCCAAGGATCAAGGATAAAGCATCACCCCGTTGTAACTGCAATACTCTGGGGTAATTGGGTAGTGGTTCCCAACGGTAGCTGGGTCTTTGGGAGAAGTTGTGTGCTATTAGGCTGTGACCCGACTGCCCACACACTGGTTCTGACAGTGGAGAGCCACTCCCCTGGCTTCAGATCACTTGCTCAGCTACCTCTGCCTTATCTGTTGTGCCTCTCTGAGCTGCTGAGAGAGGAAGGTTGAGGATCTTTCAGCCCAGGGAGTTGTAGAAAGTAGAATTAAAGTGGTACTAAAGTCTCATTTTTTTTTCTTTAAAAATAACAAACATGTTATACTTGCCTCGTCTGTGTAATGGTTTTGCACAGAGCAGCCCAGATCCTCCTCTTCTTGGGCCCCGGTTGGTGCTCCTGGCCCCTCTCTCCTGTTGAGTGCCCCCACAGCAAGCAGCTTGCTATGGGGGCACCCGAGCCGAGCTGGAGCTCCCTGTATCCATTCGGACACACAGCCTAACTGCGGCTCTCCCTCTCTCTCCTGATTGTCTGACTTTGACAGCAGCGGGAGTCAATGGTGCGCTGCTGCGTCACAGCCAATCAGGAGGGGGAATCCCGGACGGCAGTTGTGCACATCGCTGGACCTAGATGGGGCTCAGGTAAGTATTAAGTGGGCTGCTGCACACAGAAGGTTTTTTATGCATTAAGATAAAAAAACCTTCTGCCTTTAGAATCACTTTAAAGCGGCCTGCACCTGTTAGGTTTAGATACAAACTTAACTTTGTAAAATCTCCCCCCAAAGAATTTTCCAGATTAAGTAGAATAGAATCTGTCTGACCAAATAAGACCAACAGATCCTGACACATTTGTAGGTCACTTTATATCTGTACCTAAATGTTTATAAAAAAATGGAGAAGAAGTGAGACTTTAAATGAAGCACACAGCAGCACAACGCAGGTCAAGTGACCAAAATTCATTTATTTGGTATAATCCATGGTGTATAAAGAACATTTAGGGCATCCAACCTCTAAAATGCTGTGGGCATCTAGCCTCTATAGAGTAAACCATGGATTGATTATACATAAGATACACATAAATTGCACAATGAGTTCTGAGTTGGTATAGTGCGTCCTCTGTACAGTGTGCACCTAAAGCTACCTGAAGACAATTGCTGTTGTTCTGATCCTATTAATACCACAGACAGGCAGTTGCAGTATTTACAGTTAGTGTACTGTGTCCTCTGCGCAGTTTGCACCTAAAGCTACCTGAAGAAAATTGGTGGTGTTCTTCTGATCCTATTAGTACCACAGGCAGGCAGCTGCAGTATTTACAGTTATTGTAGTGCGTCCTCTGCACAGTGTGCACCTAAAGCTACCTGAAGACAATTGCTGTTGTTCTGATCCTATTAATACCACAGGCAGGCAGCTACAGTATTTACAGTTAGTGTACTGTGTCCTCTGCACAGTGTGCACCTAAAGCTACCTGAAGACAATTGCTGTTGTTCTGATCCTATTAATACCACAGGCAGGCAGCTGCAGTATTTACAGTTAGTGTACTGTGTCCTCTGCACAGTGTGCACATAAAGCTACCAGAAGAAAATTAGTGGTGATCTTCTGATCCTATTAGTACCACAGGCAGCTACAGTATTTACAGTTAGTGTACTGTGTCCTCTGCACAGTGTGCACCTAAAGCTACCTGAAGAAAATTGGTGGTGTTCTTCTGATCCTATTAATACCACAGGCAGGCAGCTGCAGTATTTACAGTTAGTGTACTGTGTCCTCTGCACAGTGTGCACCTATAGCTACCTGAAGACAATTGCTGGTGTTTTCATACTAATAATACTACAGGCAGGCAGTTGATTCTGCTAGCTGCAGTATCAGTATATATATACATCCCGGCTTTGTGCAGCTACATCTCACTGCAGGCCATTAGTATGTCTGGAAGGCCAACAAGGAGAGGCAGACAGACACAAGCCAATAAAAGAGAGCAAGCAGGCTCTGTGTCTAGAGGCAACGGTGCTGGTCGTGGAGACAGTGCATCCTCATCAGCACGTGGCCGTGGGACACGCTTGTCCTTTTTTTCAGCAGCTGGCCGTGTTGAGCCGCAACACGCAGAAGACTTTGTAGAGTGGATGACCAAGCCGTCCTCATCCACCTCATGCTCTCTCACCCAGGCTCAGTGTACTTTGTCTGGCAAAGCAGCTGCCAACTCAGCCTCTTCCCTTGGCTCAATGGCATCAGTCACTCCTTCCCTAGCCCCACCATGTCCTCCTGAGTCCCCCGAACTGTTTGACCACAGTGTTGGGTACATGCTCCAGGAGGATGCCCAGCGTTTTGAAGGCTCCGATGATGGTACCCAGCTAGAGGAAGGCAGTAACGTGAGCCCAGAGAGAGGGGGTGCCCAAGAAGGACAGCAATCTGGCAGTCACGTTTCCCCCAGCTGCAGCATACTGCCAGCTTTGCTCCAGTGATGAGGAGGGAGGGGATGATGAGGTCACTGACTCTACGTGGGTGCCTGATAAGAGAGCGGAGGAGGAGGAGGAGGCACAGCCCCAACGAGGCAGGATGCCCTCCAGGGGCCAGCTTAAGGGCAGCACACCGACTGCATCACACTGCAGAGCTCCGCATGTGCAGGGCGCTGCTGTCTCTGCGCGTTATTCCAAAATTTCTTTGGTGTGGGCCTTTTTTGGGACGAGTGTATCAGATCCCACCGCTGCTATTTGCAACATATGTCTCAAGCGTATCTCGCATGGCCAAAACATCACCCCCTTGGGCACCACATGCTTGACCAGAGATATGTCGACCTGCCATGCAGTTCGTTGGCAAGCGTACCTAAAAGACCCACACCAGAGAACAAAGCAGACCTCTCCTTGCTCCTCATCAGCTAGGATCTCCAACCCCACTATACCTTCAGTCCTCTCTGAAACCTGCACTGAGAGGAATGAAGGTGTAGAATTAGGTGTGTCACAGCCAAGTACTTGCGGGCAATCTGCTATCTGTATACTGACGTCAGATTGTACCAGACAAATTTCCCTGCCCCAGCTGCTGCACCACCGAAAGAAGTTCGCTCCCAGCCATCCACATGCCCAGCGGTTGAATGCTAGCTTGGCTAAATTGCTAGCAATTCAACTGCTGCCTTTTCAGTTGGTAGACTCTGCCCCCTTCCGTGAGTTTGTGAAATGTGCGGTTCCTCAGTGGCAGGTTCCTAAACGCCACTTTTTCTCACGGAAGGCGATTCCGGCTCTCTACTGGCATGTGGAAGGCAATGTCTTGGCCTCGCTGGACAGGGCGGTCAGCGGTAAGGTGCATATTACCGCTGACTCACGGTTCAGCAGGCATGGACAGGGACGTTACCTATCTTTCACCGCGCACTGGGTGACTCTACTGGCAGCTGGGAAGGATGCAGGACAGGGTGCAGTACTGTTGGAAGTTGTTTCTGCCACCACGCCTCCAAAATTCTACTAGTGGTGATTCTGCCACCCCTCTCTCCTCCACCCCCTCCTCTTCTTCTTCCTTCATGGCCTCTTCTTGTGGTGATTTGTCCTCGGAACCAGCGTTGCTCCGTAGGAGTTCAAGGGGCTACGCAAGCACGCAGGCAAAAAGATGCCATGCGGTTTTTGAGCTGGTGTGCTTGGGGGACAGGAGCCACACTGGGGCAGAGATTCTGTCAGCTCTGCAGGGGCAGGTTCAGAGGTGGTTGACGCCACGCCAGATTAAGCCAGGTATGGTGGTTTGCGACAATGGCACCAAACTCCTCTCTGCTCTCCGACAGGGACAACTCACCCATGTGCCCTGTTTGGCTCACGTCCTTAACTTGGTGGTGCAGTGGTTCTTGGGCAGGTACCCGGGCTTACAGGATGTCCTGAGGCAGGCCAGAAAAGTCTGTGTGCGTTTCTGCAGGTCATATAATGCCAGTGCTTGGCTGGCTGACCTCCAAAAGGTATTTAAAGTGCCCAAGAACCGCCTAATCTGTGACATGCCCACCAGGTGGAACTCAACGTTGGCCATGCTGCAGCGGCTGCACACGCAGCAGAGGGCCATCAATGAGTACCTATGTGACTATGGCACCAGGACAGGGTCAGGGGACCTTGTTTTTTTTCCCCACGCCAGTGGGCTATGATCAGGGATGCATGCACTGTCCTGTCACCATTTGAGGAGGCCACGAGGATGGTGAGCCGTGACAGTGCATGCATCAGTGACACTGTCCCTCTTGTCCACCTGTTGGAGCACACGCTGCATGGAATAATGGACAGGGCACTTGAGGCAGAACAGAGGGAGGAAGAGGAGGGCTTCCTTACCTCTCAAGGCCCCCTTTATCCAGACAGTGTTCCTGCATGCCCGCTGATCACACAGGAAGAGGACGAGGAGGAGGATTGTGTCAGCATAGAAGTGGAGCCTGGCACTCAGCATCAGCAGCAGTCTTCAGGGGATCATTTACAGCCTGAAGAAACCCATGGACTTGTACGTGGCTGGGAGGAGGTGGCTGCGGATCATGTCTTCCTTAGTGACCCAGAGGACTCTGGACCGAATGCCTCAGCAAACCTACGCTGCATGGCCTGCGGAAGGATCCTCGTAATCGTGGTATCAAGGGGAGGGATGATTACTGGCTGGCAACCCTCCTTGATCCATGTTACAAGGGTAAGGTTGCGGACCTTATCTTGCCACCGCAGAGGGAGCAGAGGATGAAACATCTTCGGGAGGCCTTGCAGAAAGGTTTGTGCAACGCGTTTCCAGAGCCTGGGAGGTTACAATTTCCTGGTCCTCCTGGACAACGTGTTGTTGAGGCTTCAGTCAGTCACAGAAGGAGCGGTGGAGAATGTGGCCGTCTGACCGATGCGTTCAGACAATTTTTTAGTCCGCAGCCCCAAGGTCTGATCGGTTCCAGCAACCATCGCCAGCGTCTGATTCACATGGTGCAGGAATACCTAGGGGCAAGATCAGACTTGGACACCTTTCCCACTGAGAATTCTCTAGGTTACTGGGTCTTGAGGATGGATCACTGGCCAGAGCTTGCACAGTATGCAATTGAGCTACTGGCCTGTCCTGCATCCAGCGTTCTTTCGGAACGCACATTCAGTGCTGCTGGAGGCTTTGTAACCGATCACAGAGTGCGCCTGTCCACCGAATCAGTCGATCGGCTGACCTTCATAAAAATGAATCCGTTATGGATCACCAGCTACCAAGCACCTGATGCTGATGTAACCGATTGATTTTTTTTTTTTAATGTGAGATCCCTTCAAGACTGCCTATGCTGATGCTGAGTGACTATCCTGTTATGCTGAGTTACAATCCTCTTCCTCCTCAATTTTCATGCTGATAGCTTGTAAGAACATTTTTGGTTCTGGCACCGCCACCAGTGGCCAAGGCCCAATTTTTCTGCCCCTGTTTAACAGGGCCATATAAAAACAATTTTTGATGCAATACTTTGCAGCAGGGCTCATTCCTGTGCTCCAACTATAGCATCTGTGAGGGGCGGCAGTGTTGTGGCAATTTTTCTGCCCCTGTTTAACAGGGGCGTGTAATTACAATTTTTGATGCAATACTTTGCAGCAGGGCTCATTCCTGCGCTCCAACTATAGCATCTGTGAGGGGTTGCAGTGTTGTGGCACCAGTGCTTAAGGCTCAATTTTTCTGCCCCTGTTCAACAGGTGCATGTAATTACAATTCTTGATATAATATTTCACAGCAGGGCCCGTTCCAGCGCCCACCAAGAGTAACTGTTAGGACTTACAGTGTTGTGGCACCAGCACCACCACCAAAGGCCCAATTTTTCTGCCCCTGTTCAACAATGGCATGTAATTACAATTCTTAAATTTAATATTTCACAGCAGGGCCCGTTCCTGCGCCCACCAAGAGTAACTGTGAGGGCTTACAGTATTGTGGCAACACCCACACCTAAGGCCCCAATTTCTGCAGAGTATATAGGGCAGGCCCCTACTTTTAAACATCCAACTTAGAAACGACTCCTACTTGCAAACTGAAGGAGACAACAGGAAGTGAGATGAAATCTACCCCTAGGAACGGAAATTCTCTCCTGTAAGAGTTCATATGGGAAAACGTGTCTCCTCTTCACTGATGCTTTATCACCAATCCTTGTTTCACTAAAACCCCCAAATTTTAAAAAAACATTTGTCATTGGGACAGAAAGTGAGGTGAAATCTTTTGAAGAGGTGCACATACAGCAAAATAAATGTTACAGGGGTGATAACCCTTCCCTATGTTTTCCAAAAAGCTTAAAAATAGATTTTTTGGCTGGAGTTACACTTTAAAAATGTACCAGTTGAAAATTACAAACAGATTCTACTTAACAACAAACCAACAGCCCCTGTCTTGTTTGCACCGCCTGTATACTGCTGTTCAGAGTATATAGGGCCTGGGGGCCCCACGCCTTTCCTTTTTTTAATTTGGGTGGGGGATTCCCCTTAATATCCATACAAGACCCAAAGGGCCTGGTAATGGAGGGGGGAGGGCAAGCAGTTTTAAATGACTTTTATTCCTTTAAAAATGTCATTTTGTGCAGGGACTGTTCTAAGCACGGAAAACACAGGCCACTTTACAGGCATAGTATAGACAACCCCCATGTACGATATTTAAAGGAATATTTCATTTTTATTGTTTAACTTTAATTATTAAAATCACTGCTCCCCGAAAAAACGGCCATTTTTAAAACTTTTTTTTGCATTGATACATGTCCCCTGGAGCAGGACCCAGGTCCCCAAACCCTTTTTAGGACAATACCATGCATATTAGCCTTTAAAATTAGCATAGACTTTAATGGGGTTCTAAAGTTTGCGCAAACTTTTGGTCCGTTCGCAGGTTCTGGTGGGAACCGAACTGGGGGGTGTTCGGCTCATCCCTACTTGTAAACAAAAAGTGCCAGAAAAAGCCTCGTAAGGCAAGTCGTTAAACAAAATTTGTACAATCTGGTATTGTACGAGAACATTTTTTGTGTTTGTCCCTTCAGATAATTTTGGATGAACCGTAGTGATCGGCTCTCGAAAGCTGTGTACTAAGGATTAGATTATTGTATGATCACTTCGAAAGCTGTATTTTTCGTCCGATTTTCTGATCGTGTGTACTAGGTTTTATGGTGACATATTCCATGGTTCTATATTGTATGTTGTACATCTTATGATAAAAAAAACATCATGGTCAAAAATTGTTAAAATGTTCACAACTTGAGCTATGTTGGGGTTATCAAAACCATTGGGCAGGGTTCCAAAACTCATACTAAAGCAGGTGACAGCTTTTCCTCTTTAAACTTCACTTTGCATTAGGAGGAGGATAACATTATCGCATGCACAGTTGGCAGCAGCTGTTGAGGATAATCCTTAAGAAGCATTTACGTACAGTTAATAACCCCTAAAGATAAACAACACTGAGGGTGGTGAACATTTCACATGCAGAACGTTCCATAACCATAACAAAAACTAAATTCAAGAACTGATTTATCCAATTACTTCCTATATAAAAAGAATAACAGTTGGAAAAACTGAGAACCCGATGAAACAAATGGCTCATGTGCTATTTCACGTCTAGTCCTATAAAGAATAGGTAGAGTGCTTTGGAGATGTATGGCTCCATGGGAACGTGAAGGTTTGCAGCTTCGGTAATTCCATAGGGACACATTACAGCATAATTGCTATGTATAACTGTTATGTGTCTGTCACAGCCTTATGGGTAAGAAGTTATGGTTATTAACATCAATGGGCTTACTCGGAATGAGAACATTTCAGTTTAACAAGCTGTTTGACAGAAAACGGGTATTGAAAGTAGCCTGCATAGTTTATACATTTGATAATAGAAAATTCCTGATCTATGTTTAAAGAGAATGTATATTTTTTGTGTATAAGGCCTTTCTTTATTAGGGTTAGAACCAAAAAAAAAAATTGTGTTTTAAAAAATTGTTTTATTTTCTTGTCGATTAAATATTGCATAATGATATTTTGAAATTTCCTATTTAACGCAGTAGGTGGGGCTGTTTACAGAACTCAATAGCTTAAACAAAAATATACACAGACACACACACTTTCACACACACACACACATAAATGATTTATAGCAGTGGCTCTTCTCTTGTTGCCTGACTCAAGTTTCACTGAGACAAGCCAAACCAGGCATGGTCTGATTTGCTATCTCTTTAGCAAACCAAGAGTGCTCTGGGAATTATCCTGGAAATTCAATAAAGCACCGCCGACAATTTTTTGGTGCATGGGGCCCTTTAAATTGGCCTACGCCAGATAAAAAAAAAAATCACTACCGCTTCTTTGCCGATGCTTGGGGCGGATACCGGTATTTCCTGAAAAGCGCCACATTTACAAACTATTAATGCACCAAATTAAAAAAATAATGATTATTATTATACAGGATTTATATAGCGCCAAAAGTTTGCGCAGCACTTAAAGCGGAGTTCCACACAAAAATGGAACTTCCGCTTTTCGGAACCCTCCCCCCTCCGGTGTCACATTTGGCACCTTTCAGGGGGAGGGGGGTGCAGATACCTGTCTAAGACAGGTATTTGCACCCACTTCCGGCATAGACTCCCATGGGAGTCTATGCCTCTTCCTGTCCCTCCGCGCTGTCTCCTGGGAAACACACAGCTCCCAGGAGAGAGCGGGGACCACTTGGGACGCGCAGCGCGACTCACGCATGCGCAGTAGGGAACCAGGAAGTGAAGCCGCAACGCTTCACTTCCTGATTCCCTCACCTAGGATGGCGGCGGCAGCTGCCGAGAACCGAGCGGTTCTCGGCGTCGCCTGCCGAAATCGCTGGACTCTGGGACAGGTAAGTGGCCATGTATTAAAAGTCAGCAGCTGCAGTATTTGTAGCTGCTGGCTTTTAATATATTTTTTTTTAGATGATGTAGGTGGACCCCCGCTTTAACAACATGAGGGCAGACAGTACAGTTATACAGTTATACATTTACAATACAGGAGGAATCAGAGGGCCCTGCTCATTAGAGCTTACAATCTAGAAGGGAAGGTCAAGTAAAACAAAAGGTAACTAGAAAAGGTACAATTTCTGGGGAAATTGTGAAAGTGTTCTTGTCTCTACAACTGGAGTGGGCGGAGTAACTGGGTGGGGTGGAGTGGCTTGAGTAACTGTGAAAAGTGTTAAAAAGCTTAATATTTTAAAAAGTATAAATAGTAGTAAAAAAGTTCCATCATTCGCTGAAAGAGCTGAACATTTTTTTCAAAAGTAATTTTTTTTTTCAAAAATGATTTTTTTTTAATCAAAAATGATTTTTTTTTAATCAAAAATGATTTTTTTTTTCAAAAGTAATTTTTTTTTTCAAAGGTAATTTTTTTTTTCAAAAATGAATTTTTTTATTTCAAAAATAATTTTTTTTTCGAAATTATTATTTTTTTTAAAGTAATTTTTTTTTCAAAAATAATTTTTTTTTTTCAAAAATATTTTTTTTTTCAAATATATTTTTTTTTCAAAAATAATTTTTTTTTTTAAAAGAAATTTTTTTTTCAAAAATATTTTTTTTTTTCAAAAATAATTTTTTTTTTTCAAAAATATTTTTTTTTTCAAAAATATATTTTTTTTTTCAAAAATGATTTTTTTTTTTCAAAAATTATTTTTTTACTTTTTTCAAAAATTTTTTTTTTTTTTCAAAAATATTTTTTTTTTTACATGGGGCGGTCATAATGTTTTGGCTGATCATGGGGTGGTCATAATGTTTTGGCTGATCATGGGGTTGTCAGCTTTTGTCACTTCCCACTCTAGTTTTGAACATTTCGCCATTCATTCCTATGGGACCAATTTCGCCGCAAAAACGTCATTTCGTGGACCATTCGGCGAAACATTCCACAAAGTAATAACACACCAATCGGGAACAATCCGCTCGTTTCGGTATATTATTTGTCTCTGTAGTGTGAAAACTGTGGGAGGAGTCTACAAGCATTATCAAGTCTAGCAGATGAAGTCACATGCATTTGGAGTGTCTCAGCATCTTGTGTTTACAACCACTGTTTCCTAGCAACGCTCATGCCCTGTTTATGCTTCCCAAATACTGCTTCATCAAAACTGCCCCATCAGAATTACCCCATCAAAACTGCCCCATCATATTCCTCTATTATAAATCAGTACATGGTGTGTCTGTCCCCTCCCCCGGGCTCTGTAATCAGCTGAGATGCTCCAGCCACCTTCCCCCCTGTGTATAACAGAAGCTTTGGTAACCATGGCAACAAAACAAACACTAACAGTACACTCTGATTAATGGCTAAAAATTTCCTGAAATGACCTCTAAACAAATGGCCGTATTTTAAAAACTATACATCCTACAGCGAAGATCTTTATATTGTGAGAATCACAAGACCCAGACCTAGATTTTGATGTATAGTATGTCTCTGAAATATTAAAAATGAAGGCACAGTCGCAGTTTAGAAATTGCCCTTCAAATTTGGAGGGGGCTAGAGTGTAGTTTCAATGAATGTCAATGGACGGCGTGAGTTGCAAACAAATGGTCATATTGTGAAAACTATCAGGACTATGGCTTAGCCGTGGACATGTTTAGTGGCAGCAGGGATAGCTGAACGTTTTGATATAAGATTTGTGTAGGTGGGCGAAACGTTCCACAAAGTAATAGCACACCATTCGGGAACAATCCGCACGTTTCGGTATATTACTTGTCTATGTAGTGTAAAAACTGTGGGAGGAGTTAGGGTGGTAAATTTGGCTATAATAATAAGAATAATATATATGTGAGATAACAGTAAGTGGTCTTGCTATGCAAGAACACTTAATAACTGTGGGGGATGAGATGATGGAGAAAATGAAAATACAGTTGACTGGGTAGGATAGGCTTCTCTGAAGAGGACGGTTTTCAGGGATCGTCTAAAAGCTAACAGAGTAGGAGATAATTGGACAGATTGTGGTTAGGAGTTCCATAGGATTGAAGAGGCTCTGGAGAAGTCCTAGAGGCGAGCATGGAAGGAGGTGACAAGGAAGCTAGAAAGCAGGAGTTCTTGGAAGCAACGAAGAGAATGATTAGGTTGGTATTTTGAGATTAGGCTAAATTGTGGATGGCTTTGTAAGTTATTGTTAGTATTTTGAATTTAATTCATTGGGTGAGTGGAAGCCAGTGGAGGGATTGACAGAGAGAAGTAGCAGACACTAATGCCGCGTACACACGGTCGGACTTTTCGTCTACAAAAGTCCGACGGACGCCGACGGACTAAAGCTGGCTGACAATACGATCGTGTGTGGGCTTCCCCAAACTTTCAGCGGACTTTTTCAGCCTCAAATCCGACGGACTTTAGATTTGAAACATGCTTCAAATCTTTACGTCGTAACTACGACGGACCCAGAAATCCGCTCGTCTGTATGCTGGTCCGACGGACAAAAAAACGACGCATGCTCATAAGCAAAAACTAAACGGAAGCACTCGGTCTAGTAAAACTAGTGTTCGTATTGTAGGTAGCACATTCCTCACGCTGCAAAATCTGTGATCGTTGAATGCAGCGCATTTAATGTCTTCTTTACTAATGCTATAAAGAACGAAGATGTTTTGCTGTTCATATTCAAACAGAGTTCTCCCAAACTGATTTCTGGATTCTTTTTCTCTTTGATCCCATGAATGATATGGTATGCTTTTTAAAAACAATGTTTCCATACTAATAATACTTTTTACACTTTTTTTTTTTGGTGGAGTCATCTTTTCTTGTAATTTTTATCCAGATGTTTATTTTATGATTGTTGTCGAACTTTTTTTATGTTTATCTATGTTTTTATTTTTTTTTGGTGTTTGTAAAGTTACCACAAAGAACCCATTTTTATTTTTTTTTTTATTATTTTTTTTGGTGTTTGTAAAGTTACCACAAAGAACCCTTTATTATTTTTGTTTTTATAGTGATTTTTTATTTTTTGTATATAAAGTTAACCCAAAGAACCGTTTTTGGTTATGTATCTTACCTTAATATAGTCCTTCTGCAGGACCTGGATGATGGCAGAACAGGTCTCTGGGATAATGATCCCCAGAGCCTGGGGGGAGATGCCTGTCGAGAACTTGAGGTCCTGCAGGCTTCTCCCTGTCGCCAAGTACCGCAACGTGGCAACTAGCCTCTGCTCCGGAGTGATGGCTTGCCTCATGCAGGTATCCTGCCTGCTGATATAGGGGGTCAGCAAAGCCACCAAACGGTCAAAAACGGGGTCCATCATCCGGAGAAAGTTCCTGAAATCCTCAGGATTATTCTCACGGATCTCACGGAGCAATGGCATGTGACAGAACTGGTCACGCTGGAGCAACCAATTCTTGGTCCATGAACTCCTCCTCGCCCTGTTCATGGACTGGTCTTGGTCTGAAGAATAAACTACAGCACCAAACACATACAATGCACGAGCTCGACGACGAGTACATACAGGTAACATGGCTTCAAAACGGTCGACTGGTCAGAACGCACTTAACAGAACGCACTGAAGAACAGCAAGGCCTGTGAAGAGCGACCTGAAAATCAGGAACGAGCAGACAATAAAACAAAGATTTCTCAATGCCAACTGACCAAACGCACTGAAAAGCAGATACAAACCTCACAAGCACAGACTGAACAACAGTTAAAACTAACTGAAAAATACGAGTCTCACAAGCGCGAATCGTCTCTCACCAAACTTCTACTAACACGAGATAAACACGAAATTAGCAGAAGGAGCCCAAAGGGTGTCGTACGGGCTATTGAACTTCCGTTTTATAGTCTCGCCGGACTTGGTGTACGTCACCGCGTACTAGGCTGTCGAACTTTTGTGTGGTCGTGTCTAGGCAAGTCCGTTCGTTAGAAAGTGCCGCAAGTCCGCCGAAAGGTAGGACAGGCTGTCAGGCTTTTGTAGACGAAAAGTCCGACCGTGTGTACGCGGCATAAGAGATTGGTAAGGTGGATGAGTCTGGCAGCAGTATTCACAATGGATTGAAGGGGGAATAGCCAAGTAAAGTTAAAATATAACTGCATTGAAGGTCCCTGTTATAGGGCGACAATGCTCCATTCCTGTTTCCCAGCACACTTTGGATGTTGTTGCGAAGTCCAAATCTTTTACATAATTGCATCCAGTTTGTGCAGAATAAAACTGAACGTAAGACCTACTTTAACGTGGTTCTAAAGGCAAAAGGTTTTTCACCTTAATGTATTATCCTTAGCTGAGCCCCATCTCGATCCAGCGATGTGCATGAGAGCAGAGACTCTCCTGGGTCTCTCTCTCTTCGTTGGCTCACACAGCAGTGGGAGCCATCGACTCCTGCTGTTGTTAATCATAGGCAGTGAGCCAATGAGGAGAGAGCAGGGGACAATGTCCATTAACAGGAGCGCAGCTCAGGAGCGAGCCTGCTCAGGTGCCCCCAAAGCAAGCTACCAGGACTGCCAGCAGGGGACCCCAAAAGAAGAGGATCAGGGCTACTCTGTGCAAAAGCATTGCACAGAGCAGGTAAGTATAACATGTTATTTTAAAAAAAAATGCAACCTTTAGAAACACTCTGTAAGTAAAGTTGCCGTACATACAGAGACAGGCAGACATTTTTACTGCCGCTACCCTCTCCCTGTCACTGGTTGTTAAGGACGCTGTCAGTTTCACAGCTGACAGCCTCCTAGCAACCAGTGATGCTGCAGTGGGTGGAGCCTGATGGGGAAGCTAAGACACTAGTTTCTCGTCAGGTCTGCTCTCATCTATAGGCTAAAGATCAGGCCACCTGCCTGCTTTCAATCACAAGAGGAGCTGACCTGATGGAGAACTAGTGTCTGTTAATCCACATCAGGCTCCGCCCCCCCAGGGAGAAAACTCCCCACTGTAGCTCTGTCTGTCAGGTGCAGCAGTGGGGAAAAGCACAGCTACCCTGAGGGTGAAGTGTCTGTATGGATATTCTGATCTCAGTTAGCCTCCACACTTGGCGTGTGCCCCAGATTCATGTATCTGCCTACAACAGCTACATGAATCTGTCACCCACATCAACATTTGTCATGCAGAGGCACATTGGAATTCAAAGAGTCTCTTAGACACTCTTTATTAATTCTCCTCTATATGTCATGTATTAAATGTTTATTCATAGAACAAAGATTGCATATAGACAATAAAAACTAATATAAAAATTATATTGTAAAATAAAATTGGTTTCATGCCATTATAGTTTTACATTGAGGGCATACTTTCAACATAATGCATTAAGAATCTGAATTGTTGAGTTTAAAAGTGAAGTTTGGGATTTAAAAAAAAAAAATACATTTATACTTACCTAGGTGAATGTCCCCTGTGGCTCTGCAGTGAAAACTGCGTGATTTAACACTGCTGATCACTCAGTTCTCCCCCTCTGCTCTGACTGTCACTCTCTGCTAACCCCTCCAGTGCTCACTGGAGCCCTGGGCTGTGAAGGGGGTGGGAGGGGCTGGCTCAGGCTCTCGGTGGATCGCTGAGAGGCTGCACCAGGTGCCAGTCTTGGCTTTTGGTCAGATACCAACCATATGGTCAGGATCTTTCCCGAGCCTGGCCCGGCTGAGTAATGTCAGCCATTGGGCTTTAGCCTGCTGTCAGCTGAAATTGGGTCACAGGCATGCAGAAAGAACTGCACTCCTGTGATCCATAGGAAAAGCTTTGGCCATACTTCTCCTTTAACCGGTTCTGGACCAGCCGCGGCAGGTTGGCTCGGCTGGGCGAAGCAACGTTACCTTACGGTGGCCACAACGATCGGATTCGCTTCAGAACAGATCAGTCTCCAGGCCCGGGCCAATGATTTATGGCCTGGACCTGGTGATTGGTTCTGGCGAATGAAATCCTTCCCCTGCTTGTGTAAGTGTAAACACAGGCAGGGGAAGTGATGTCATCTCCCCTCGTAGAACTCTTTTCGTTCCAGAGAGAGGAGAGGAGAGAAGACATCTCAAAGTAAGCTGCACCAACACTACACTGACACAGTACACATAGGCACACTTGTCACCCCCGACCCCCCCAGTTAACCCCTTCACTCCCTGTCAGTGTCACCCAGTGCAGTGTTCATATTTTTCTTTGATCACTGTACTGGTGTCATTTGTGACAATAATCAGTGTTACGGTACTTAGTAGTAGCCCCAGATAGGTCTAGTGACCCTTCTAATAAAGGGTTAACCCCTTGAACATCCCCTGTCACCAGTGATCACCATATTAGTGTCACAGATGACGCTGGTTAGTTAGTTATTTTTTTTAAAGTGTCAGGGCACCCGCCATATATTACATAATAAAAGATTTAACCCCATGATCACCCAGCGGGTGATGCCACTCAGGGTCTGCATTGCCCCAGGCAGCGTCAGATTAGTGCCAGTAGCGATAACACCCACGCACGCACCATACACCTCCCTTAGTAGTATAGTGTCTGAATAGATCGATGTCTTTGATCTGATCAGAACTATATTAGCATCCCCAATAGTTTAGGGTTCCCAAAAACACAGCGTTAGTGGGATCAGCCCAGATACCTGCTAGCACCTGCATTTAGCCCCTCCTCCGCACAGTGCAGTATCAATCGATCACTGTCACTTACAAAAACACAACACACATAACTGCAGCATTCGCAGAGTCAGGCCTGATCCCTGCGAAAGCAAACAGTTTTTTGGTAGCAATTGAAGCAGTTGCCGACAGTCAGGTGCTCTTTTTTCCTGCGAGTCGCACCAGTGTACCAGTAAATTTAGAGGCCAAAATGTCCAATCAAAGGTACACTAGTGGAGAGGCCTACACGTTTGAGCCTGACAGATGAGAGTGAAGAGGAAGTCATCCATCTGTCCAATTCAGGCTCAGAATACAAACCAGTAAACAGCAGCGGCACCCTGACAGATAGTTCTGACCGACGGAGTTGTGGTCCCTGCCAAGGTCAGGCTACCCGACCCCGTTCTTCTGCTGTCATTGAGGTGCAAGAATCGCAGGGCTCTCGTAGGGAGCAGAGAGCCAGTACTAGTGCCGCTCATCCTTCTGGTGAACTGGCAAGCACCAGCGGCCTAGTACACCCTGGTCATACATCCAGCACTGCAGTAACACTTGGTGATGTGGCGAGTCCCATAAGTGCAGTTCAAGCTGGTGAGGTGGCTAGCACAAGTAGAGTCCCGCAGCCACCAAGAAGACATACACAGGCCCGTCGAGCCCATAGTTCCCTTCCTGCTGCATTTGCCAATCCGAATTGGGAGCCCACCACTTCTGCAGCACCTGTACTTCCCCCATTCACTGGCCAACCCGGAATTCAGGTGGAAACAGTTGATTTTACGTCACTTGATTTTTATTCGCTGTTTTTCATGGAAGATCTCTATAGATCTGTTGTGGACCAAAGCAATTTGTATGCTGGTCAATTCATCGCCGCTAATCCCTAGTTGGCCCTTGCCAGAGATTGGAGACCTATTACGGTCTCCTAATTTAAGACCTTCCTGGGCCTATCCCCCCTCATGGGCATAGTTAAAAAAAGTGAGTTGCGGTCATATTGGTCCACTGACCCAACTCACCATATGCCCGTGTTCTCTGCCTCCATGACCAGGACACGATACAAGCAGATCATGCATTTCAATGACAATGAACAATACGATCGGCTCCACAAAATTCGGCCCCTCGTAAACCACTTCAACCAGCAGTTTGCAGCCTTGTTTACTCCCCATCAAGTTGTCTGTGTTGATGAGCCTCTAATTATGTTTTCTGGCTGCTTGTCTATCAAACAGTATCTTCCCAGCAAACGTGCCAGATATGGGGTCAAGATGTATAAGCTCTGTGACAAGGCCACGGGCTATACATATAGTTTTATGGTTTATGAGGGAAGAGATAGTCACTTGAAGCCTGAGAACTGCCCAGACTACATAGGGAGCACAGGTAAGATTGTGTGGGACTTGGTGTCACCCTTATTCAGAAAGGGGTACCACTTGTACGTGGACAATTAGTACAAAAGCATGCTACTTTTTAGTCACCTTTTTGATTGGGGAATTGGCGCATGTGGCACCGTGCGATCTAATCGCCGGGGCTTCCCCCAACGGTTTGTAGAATCCCAACTTAGAATGGGGGGAGAGAGCCTACTTAAAATGTAATATTGTTAGCAGTGAAGTGGAGGGATACACGGAATGTTTTCGTTCTGTCCCCCCTTCACGCAGATACTACTGTCCAAATTCCTACGGCGACTGGTGTTGTGGAGAAACCCCTCTCTGTCCACGAATACAACCTTAACATGGGAGGGGGGGACCTCAATGACCAGTTGTTGGCGCTGTACCTAATTGCCCGTAAGGCCAGACGCTGGTACAAAAAAGTGTCTGTATATTTATTCCAATTGGCTCTGCTGAATGTTTATGTGGTATACAAAGCTTTAGGACGAACTGGATCCTTCCTTAAATTCCAGGAATAGATAATCACAGCCCTTCTGTTTCCAGACAGTGCTGTGGCCCACCTTCCCAATGCAAATGCAGTGAGGCGGCTGCATTAGAGGGATTTTCCCTATGTCCTCCCTGGTACCCCTACCCAAAGAAATCCCCAAAGAAGAGGTTGTGTCTGCATAAACCGCGGATTTAGGCGTGACACCCACTTTTGTTGTCCCTCCTGTCCTGACCAACCTAGTCTCTGCATCGGTGACTGTTTCAAATGCTACCACACACTAGTGGAGTATTAGTGTAGGTACAGCATTGCACAGTCCTAGGGCACACTTACACAGGGTCTCGAAAGATGAGATGGCCATCACATTTTGAGAGACCCTAATCTGGAACTTTTACAGTCTACAGTTTATATAAAAGTGCACAAAAACATTAAAAACACAAAAAATAAAAAAGCCAAAAATAGTTGTGGTTTTATTTTTCTTCTCTCTCTATTGTTCTCTCTTATGTTGGCTCTCTATTGTCCGCTCTATTGTTCTATATCTATTGTTCTCTCTTTATTGTTACTGTATTTTAGAACGGTAATGTTTTATTTTTACTATGTTTTATTGTATTTGCTCTGCAGGTATGGTATGTCTTACTGTTATACTGTAATGTTACTTTGTTTTATTGTTAACCATCATTTGCTTAGCAGGTACGCCATTCAGCTGCAGCATGGGTTTATTTATTCTGACAGCAACAACGTTTGCTCCCACGATACGCAAAGCCGTGACTCCAGCGCTGTAGGAGGTGATTTCACCACCACAGTTAAAAAAAAGAGCATATATGCCGAAGCATGGGGACAGGGGGTGAGGAGCGATTTGCTCCAAACATTAGGGGCGGATTTCTCCCATGCTTGAGTTAAAAAAAATCAAGTTTTTTTTGAGTTAACGTTTTATCGTTACTATTGTTTGCTTTTCAGGTGCGCCATTCAGCTGCAGCACTGATTCATTTATCTTAACAGCAGCAGCCTTGGCTCTTACGATATGTAAATCAGCGACTTCAGCGCTGTACCTGCCA
The DNA here is from genome assembly GCA_037952835.1 of Lithobates septentrionalis. Taxonomy (NCBI): domain Eukaryota; kingdom Metazoa; phylum Chordata; class Amphibia; order Anura; family Ranidae; genus Lithobates; species Lithobates septentrionalis. The sequence goes on from JBBDGP010002445.1 coordinate 3,129,031, forward strand.
CTACCTATTGCTATCATAGGGGATATTTACATTCCCTGAGATAACAATAAAAATGTAAAAAAAAAAAATGGAAGGAACAGTTTTTACAAATAAATAAATAAAAAAGCACCCCTGTCCCCCTGGTGCTTACGCACAAAAGGCGAACGCAAGCGTCGGTCTGGTGTCATATGTAAACAGCAATTGCACCATGCATGTGAGGCATCACTGCGAAGGTCAGATCGAGGGCAGTAATTTTAGCAGTAGACCTCCTCTGTAAATCTAAAACGGTAACCTCTAAGGATTTAAAGGCTTTTAAAAATGTATGTAGTTTGTCGCCGCTACACATTTGTGCGCAATTTTAAAGCATGTTGTGTTTGGTATCCATGTACTCGGAAAAAGATCCTCTTTTTAGTTCATCAAACATTTGGGCAATATATTGTGTTTTAGTACATTAAAATTTTAAAAAGTGTTTTTTTCCCAAATAAATTGCGTTTGAAAAATCGCTGCGCAAATACTAGCCATGTACAGGACCCCAAAAACCAAGCACTGCCTTCAGGCTTTCTAAAGGTGTAAAATTGTTATTTTACTCCTCACTACCTATCACAGTTAGAAAGGCCCTAAAATGTCCAGATAGCACAAAACCCTCCCAAATGACCCCATTTTGGAAAGTAGACACCCCAAGGTATTTGCTAAGAGGCATGGTGAGTATTTTGTAGCTCTCATTTGTTTTTGAAAATTAAGAAAGAAAAGAAAAATGTTTTTTTTTCTTTTTTCAATTTTCAAAACTTTGTGCCAAAAAGCGAGATCTGCAAAATTCTCAACATGCCTCTCAGCAAATAGCTTGGGGTGTCTACTTTCCAAAATGGGGTCATTTGGGGGGGGGGGGTTGTGCTATCTGGGCATATCATCGCCTCAGAAACTGTGATAGGTAGTGAGGAAGTGAAATCACCATTTTACGCCCTTAGAAAGCGTGAAGGCAGTGATCACCCCCAAAAACATAATTTTCTGCTTGTGTGATTGGCTCACCAATTTTCCCAGAAGTCTGCCTAAGATACAAGTCAGATTTCAGGCATCCCCTGCAACAAAAATGTCATTTTTGGAGAGACACTTCCAATAGGAACACGTCTAAAGGGATGCAGGCCCAGCAGCTTTCCTCATTAGTGCTCTGCAGCTGCACACCTGACAGTTAAATATGAAACCACGGGGCGTGACCGGATGTTGAGGTGAGAGGCGAGAGAGGATGCCGTGACTGAGTTCAGCCCTCTCCCCTCGCTCCGTACCTGGCGTCTGGCAGTGCGGGACCTAGGAGACTGTCCGGAGCACTTAACCAAGGCTACCGCGGACGCGACTGTGGATGGGACTGCTACACACACGGAGCCGCACGGAGCCCAACCATACAGGAAATACACCGGCAGCGCCTGTTCCTGTGAGAGAGGAGGACACTGACACCTGGGATTGAGCTGTGCTATGCGGTGCTGGAAACCCCTGGAAGGACTAAGTGGCACGGGATCTCGTCCGGAGCACTGGAGGGGTGAGTCGCTGGCTGTGTGTGCACCCACAGTATAAAAGCCCAGCTGCAAAGAGACATTATTACCGATACCCTGGCAAGGGGACTGTGGCTATATAGGCCCAGATTACAGGGCAGGGGGCTAGCGCGGTGTATTGGCAAAACAGCTTACTATCAGGACACCATCAGGAATGTCCAGGAAGAAGGGGATGGAGGATGGGCCAGTCCAGCAAGGGACAGGGGGTCTCGGAACCCGCAGTGCCAAGGAGAAGGGAAACCAAGTAGCCACCAAACTAGAGCGCTTTGCGCACACCCCAAATCAAACCCCTAACAAATCCAGTAACCTAGGAGGGGGCCAACAGCAGGTGGGACATCCTGGGAGGAGAAGTCAGACCCAGGAAAATGGGACTTTGGTAGCTCCATGATCAGCTATCCCACTGGCAGGCTCAGACTCAAGAGGGACCCTGGATAAACAACAAAAGCTGGGCCTAGAAGGGGCGATAGGGGGAGACCAGGGCAGCTCAGGTGAGAGAGAGCCATACCTGCAAGATATTCTTACAGCTGTTAATACCTGCAAGCAATCAATTACCGAGCTGTCTGAGCAATTTAAAAGTATTAGAGATGAACTGCTTGTGGTCAAAGGGGAAGTGCGCATGGTTTGCACCCGCACAACAACACTTGAGGAGAGATGCAGCCAAATGGAGGATGATGTGTACCCATTAAAGCAAGAGGTGGCACTCATGAAAATCCAACTAAGGGATTGCTTACAGAAAATGGACAGTATGGAGAACAGGCTACGCAGAGAGAACCTGAGGGTACTTGGGCTCCCAGAAGGCTGTGAGGGGACAACCCTATTCAATTCATGGAGGACTGGCTGAGGGAGAAGTTCGGCAGGGACTCATTTTCTGCTACATTTGCTGTTGAGCGGGCACACAGAATAGGTCCCAAAACCCTAGCACCAGGAGGCCACCCCAGACCCTTTATTTTTAAACTTTTGTGTTTTCGGGACAAAGTCACTATTTTACAGAAGGCAAGAGAGTTAAGGAACATTCAGCATAATGGAGTTAGGATTTCAATTTACCCAGACTTCTCCCCTGAGCTGCAGAGGCAAAGAGCCAAATTTGGAGATTGTAAGCGTAAGCTTCAACAACTCAAAATCAATTATGCGCTTTTGTTCCCGGCGCGACTGCGTGTCTCAGCTCTGGGAGAAGTTAGGTTTTTTTCTACCCCCAATGAAGTGTCAACTTGGCTAGAGAATATTGAGGAAAGAATTAAGAGAGGAGAGGGAAGTTGAGTGCTGTTTGGAACTTTCTCCTGTTTCTTTTTTTGAATTTTTTATTGTATTATTTTTGGGTCGTTCTTTCACTGGACTTTTTCTTATTGATGTGATGAATGGGGAGCGGAGTGGGGGAGGGGGGACTAAGTAAATAGTAATATAATGTATTTATAGAGAAAAACGTACAATTTACGCACAAGGTAATAGCACAAAATACATGTTTGCTTTTTTTTTTTTTTTTTTCTTCTTTCCAAGAGGGGGAAAGTCCCCCCCTACTGGACTTGGTTCACGGTTTTTTCCTTTTTTTTTTTTTGTTCTTAAACCTCAAAAAGTTTCTTGAAGGTCACAATAGAAGCCCGAGGGTTAGGCCCCAAAGTGGGCGTGGGGGCAGAATGGGGGAGAGGGGGGGCGTTGGGAGGGTGAGGGGGAACGGGGGGAGGGGGGAAGAGGCATGTATATAACCAGAGGTGGAAGGTAGGGAGTGCTGTGAGCGGATATGAGTGGATTCAGGTTGTTAGATTAGTGGGATGGGTAAATGATAGGGAGATACACTATGTGTCCCCTTATCACACTTGTAATGGGAGATGGTTAGTCCTGACAGGGGATCAAAATATCATAACGGCACTAGATAGAAGGGCCCATGAGCGTTAAAGGAGGGAGTGGTAAAATCCCGGATACGGGTAAACGGATCAATATATGCTCATGGAATGTAAGAGGAGTAAGGGACAAGCTTAAAAAACAAATCATTTTTTCAATAGCCAAAAGGGGGAACGTCAAGATACTCTGCCTGCAGGAGACGCATTTGGTGAAGGATACACTTGAAACTTTGAGCAATAAGCAGTTCCGGACGCAGTTTCACTCTACTCACTCATCATATTCGAGAGGGGTGAGTGTACTGGTAAGCACGGAGCTGGCCTTCTCCTGCGGGCAGAGCAGGGTAGACGAAAAGGGAAGGTATATTTTCCTCTCCTGTTTAATAGAAAATAGAAGATATATACTGGCGAATGTGTATATCCCCCCCCCCCCATTTTGCACAGAGGTAATGGAGGACCTAGCCAGGTTTGTAGCAGACTTCCCTGGGACACCGGTAATAGCACTGGGAGATTTTAATATGACGATGAATGGGAGTATAGACAGGTTCCCGCCAAAGCCTGGAGTGGGAGAGGCCAACAGGAGTCCCCTTCTGCAGTACTGTGATGAACTAGGACTGGTAGATATCTGGAGAAGGAGGCATCCTGGAGATAGGCAGTATTCGTGTCACTCCAGGACTCATGCCACCCTGTCTAGAATTGATCTCGTACTGGGGAATGAGGAGGCACTAAATGTAGTGGAGGAGATAGTATATGAGCCAAGAGGCATCTCAGACCACACCCCAGTTATTGCCTCCGTGAGAGTGGGGGGACAGTATGGCAGGGGGAGCTGGAAGATTAATCCCTTTTGGTTTGAATTTATAGGAGAGGAGGAGAAAATGATGGAGGGGCTTTCGGAATTTATTAGCATAAACCTGGGATCGCCTTAACTTGGGGTGGTCTGGGACTCCTTGAAGGCACATATCCGAGGAGCCTTAATCCAGAGAATAGCGTATGTTAAAAAACAGTCGCAAGCTGTTGAAATGGAAGCTAAAGAGAACGCAAGACTGTCAGAGGCGCATTTTGTAGTAACACCATCCCAAGCTAACCATGAGTGCTGGGTGAGGAGGCAAGAAGAGTACAGTAGGGTACTTCGGGAGAAGGCAGAAAAGATAGGATCCTTTCAGAGACGGAGCTTTTTTGGAGAGGGGGAGAAGATTGGGAAAGCTCTGTCTCTGATAATTAAGGCAAACGGCCCCCCGAGTGCAGTACCGGCAATTATAGGGAGGGAAGGAGAAATAAGAAAAAACACTCCGGATATAGTAGACGAATTTAAAATATATTTTGAGAAGTTATATAGTTCCTCAAGGGTAAATGTAGAGGGGGAAATGCAGAGTTTCTTTGAGGGGCTGGAGATAACTCCGGTATCAGAGGAAGATCGGGAAATGCTGGATGCCCCATTGACTCTTAAGGAATTGCAGAGGGCGGTTGGAGATATGGCGGCTCAAAAATCCCCAGGCCCGGATGGCCTGCCTATAGAACTATATAAAAAATACGGGGAGGTACTGTTACCCTTATTACTGAAAGTATTCAATGGGGCTAGGGAGGAGGGGGCTTTGCCCCCCTCTATGGCAGAAGCCATAGTAATACTTCTGTTAAAAGAAGGGAAGAACCCAATAGATATGTCCTCATATAGGCCCATATCGCTTTTGTGCTCGGATGTGAAGATCCTTGCCAAAGTATTAGCTGCAAGGCTTAACAAAATAACCCCTAAACTAATACACCCGGATCAGTCTGGGTTTATCCCAAATAGATCCACAAGCACGAATATAAGGCGGGTATATCTCAACATGCAAATCCCCATAGAAAATAGCGGTAGGAGAGCAATTCTCTCGCTAGACGCGGCCAAGGCCTTCGATTCCCTGGAATGGCATTATCTATGGAAGGTACTAGTGGAATATCAGCTTGGCCCCGGGTTCGCTCGGTGGCTAAGACTGCTGTATAGCGAGCCAAGGGCCAAGGTAAAAATCAACGGGCAATGCTCAGAGTGGTTTCAGTTGAGCAGGGGCACAAGACAGGGGTGCCCTCTGTCCCCCCTGCTCTTTGCATTGGCAATTGAACCCTTGGCGGCGGCTCTAAGGATGGCACAGGGCATACAGGGATTCAAGAGGAGGAAAGGGGTGGATAAAGTGGCCTTGTATGCCGATGATATTTTATTATTTTTGGCGGATACGCAGGAGTCACTGGAAACAGCTATAAGGATAGTGAGGGAGTTCGGAAATTTTTCTGGGCTACTAATCAACTGGGAGAAATCAGTGATTTTGCCCATTGATACCCTGTGTGAGCCCCTCCCATACCAGGCATCCCAAGTCCAAGTGGTCAGGCAAATGAAATATTTGGGGATTAATATTACCAGAGACCCAGGCCAGTATATATCTGGAAACTTAGTCCCATTGATGAAAAAACTGAAACAGAAGTGTCAAGTATGGAGACGTCTACCCCTCTCGGTCGCCGGGCGCTGCAATCTGATTAAAATGGTCTGGCTACCTCAAATCTTATATGTCATGCAGAACTCTCCTGTTTGGATTCCCAAGCACTGGTTCAAAAAATTGGACAGTATATTTAGAGAACTTATTTGGAAGGAAGGGGTGGCCAGGATCGGGCTGGAGACGCTACGGCGACCAGAGGAGAAGGGAGGCCTGGCGGTACCAGATCCACGAGGCTACTTCCTGGCAGCCCAATTGCAACAAATGGGAGGCAGTAATAGGCTAAGAGAAGCAGGAGCAGGGGGTAGCATCCTATTGAATGACACCAGACACGATACAGTGGCAGAGGGATTAGAGGCAGACTCATTTTGTACCAAATGTCCTACTATCCGGTTGATGAGTAAAGTCTGGGTACAAGCTAAAAAAACTCTGGGATATGCTGGTTTTGCGGAATTCTCGCCACTTTGGGACAACAATAGCCTTAACGAGCTTAAAAAAATGGGGCGCGTAGAGGAATGAGACCGTATGGGCATCCACTACCTTGCACAGGTATATAGGGCAGGGAGGTTAAAGTCCTTCCAGGAACTGGTAGAGGAATATGCGATCTCCAACAGGTCATTTTATAGATATCTGCAACTCAGGCATGCCCTGGAGGCACAATTTGGGAAGGAAATGCCAGTGTGGTGCGAAATGACCTCTTTGAGAATGCTGATCGATGCAGGATCCACAAAGGGTCTGATCTCGGACATGTATGGGTGCTTGAAAGAAGCAGTTCAAGAAGGCCTGGTCGAAAATAAAAACAGGGCTAGATGGGAAAAAGATGTGGGCACAATATTTGACGATCAATGGGATCAGGTCCTGGCGCTGGGTCCCAGGGTCACTCTCTCTCCCTCACAAGTGATGTCTCATCTGTATCTGCTATACAGAGCATATTACACACCTTTGAAGCTATTCAAGTGGGGCAGGAGACCTGACGCGAAATGTCAGAGATGCAGAGGGGGACATGGGGATTTGATCCACATGTTCTGGCGCTGCCCCAAGTTGCATAGATACTGGGAAGGGATAGTAGGGGAAATAAACTTAGTGTTTGGGACATCGCTGAGGGTGGAGGCGGGGGAGTGCCTGCTGGGCTTGAAGGGGGAGGGAGGGATCTCAAAGGATATACAGACGGCAAGAGACAGATGCTTGTTTCAGGGAAAAAAGCTTATCGCACAGCATTGGCAGAGGAAGGAGGCCCCAACATTGACAGAATGGGAAAATGCAGTAAGGGAAGTGGTCTGTAGGGAAAAGTATATCTATAAGAAAAGGGGTAACTATAAGAAATTTGAGAAAATATGGAAAGCATGGTTGGATTGGGAGAGAGATGGATAAGTGGCGGAGTGAGGAGGATATAGGACGAGAGGGATGTAGAGTATGTGTGAGGATGTATGATGGGTGAGGGGAGGAGAAGGGGGGAGGGGGGGAACAGGGGAAAATAAAGAAATGGTTTCCATGCTTCCCTTCCTGAGAGTTACAGCTTATAGTTATTTTGAATTGGTATTTATCCAACGTAGAGAATTTTATTGGAATACTTGATGATCTTATGGTGCTGATGATTTTAGTGACAGTCCCTATTTATGTACTTCTTTTTTTTTTGTCTTTTTCGATGTGATTGCTGTATATGCTGTATTGGATAACTTTTTCAAATAAAAAAATATATAAAAAAAAAAAAAAAAAAAAAAATGAAACCACTCCCATTAGACCCACTCAGAACAGAAGCACAGGGAAACACAAAAGGATTTCTTCAGAATAACAAAAGGTAGTTATGAGAACCTCCAGGGCCAGAGATAGCTGACATCCTTCTGTATATGGAGAGTTGTGAGGCATAGTGGGTTCAAAGTAGTTATAGTTATTGGGCACCAGACAGTTCTTGAATGCAAAAGGAGATTTTATTTCCCTTAACAGAACTTTAGGAGAGAGGGTTAGGGCCAGGACAACCTTAGGTAGTTGCAAGATTAATTGGCAGACTCCGAGACTTCAACAAGAGGACAGCCATGCAGGGAAAGGCACTTCCACTACAGGCACTTCTTGTAGTTCTTCAGCCCACTGAGCTCCCAGTCTCTCACTAGACTAGATGATTCACTGCCACTGAATCCCTTGAGCTCCTTCAATGTTCATCTTCCTTAAGCGTCACCCCTGCCTCTCTGCTGGGTCCCTAGCTTGGCACTCAAGATGCGTCCCAAGCTTCATTCCACTGGCCTGCTCGGTCCCTGGCTTGACACACAAGGCTGCTCTGCAAGCGTCACCTATCGGCAAAAGAGAGAAGTGCAGCAATTACAGACAGAGTGAAATCAACTGATCCTCAACAATTAGCCAAGGTAGCTATATCTGGTAGGTAAATTTAGGAGCAACCCTGCCTAAACACCAAGGTGCTACATCCCCCCCTGCCTACAAAACTACGTCTTGGAGTTTGCAGAAAAATAATTTTATGCTCTCAAGCCTGAGAGTGAGTGTCGTGTCAAAAACTGGGTTAGGTGGGGAAACAGAGAAAGGTTAACAATATAACAATATATGTGGCGTACCACATGAAATAAACATAGATATGCGTTATGTAAAATGGTAAATCACATATGACAATGAAGTATCAAAAATATTTATATACAATTTTAAAGGCAAGCATAAGCAATGACCTTATTACCTAACTATCTAATATATACAGTGATTATAAGTATGAAAGAGTTATGCCCCATGCACACGATCGGATTTTCCGACAACAAATGTTGGATGTGAGCCTGTTGTCGGAAAGTCTGACCGTGTATATGCTCCATAGAACATTTGTTGCCGGAATTTCCGCCAAAAAATGTTTGAGAGCAGGTTCTCAAATTTTCCGACAACAAAACTTGTTGTTGGAAATTCTGATTGTGTGTACACAATTCTGACGCACAAAAGTCCACTCATGCTCGGAATCAAGCAGAAAAGCCGCACTGGCTATTGAACTTCATTTTTCTCGGCTCGTCGCTCACCGCGTTCTTGCTGTTCAGAATTTCCGACAACATTTGTGTGACCGTGTGTATGCAAGACAAGTTTGAGCCAACGTCCGTCAGAAAAAAATTACCGGTTTTGTTGTCGGAATGTCCGATCGTGTGTACGAGGCATAAGTGTTGTCAGCAGGCTGGATCCCCTGTCTCTCCTTAGCCAAGGAAGACATACCAATATAGCAACACCTGAAAGAGAAAGATCAACAGCAATGCAAATGCATCCTATCCTATGGTAACCTGGTGCAATATATACATACAGTGCCTTGCAAAGGTATTCACCCCCTTGGCTTTTTATCCATTTTGTTACATTACAGCCTTTAGTTCAATTTTTTTAAATCTGAATTATATGTGATGGATCAGAACACAATAGTCTAAGTTGGTGAAGTAAAATTAGAAAAATATATACATAAAACTATTTTTCAGAAATAAAAAAAATGATAATTGGCATGTGGGTACTGTATGTATTCACCCCCTTTGTTATGAAGTCCATAAAAAGCTCTGGTGCAACCAATTGCCTTCAGAAGTCACATAATAAGTGAAATGATGTCCACCTGTGTGCATACTAAGTGTCACATGATCTGTCATTACATATACAGACACCTTTTTGAAAGGCCCCAAAGGCTTCAACACCTAAGCAAGAGGCACCACTAACCAAACACTGCCATGAAGACCAAGGAACTCTCCAAATAAGTAAAGGAAAATGTTGTTGAGAAGTACAAGTCAGGGTTAGGTTTAAAAAAAATATCCAAATATTTGATGATCCCTAGGAGCACCATCAAATCTATCATAACCAAATGGAAAGAACATAGTACAACAGCAAACCTGCCAAGAGACGGCCGCACACCAAAACTCACGGACCAGGCAAGGAGGGCATTAATCAGAGAGGCAGCACATAGACCTAAGGTAACCCTGGAGGGGCTGCAGAGTTCCACAGCAGAGACTGGACTATCTGTACATAGGACGACAATAAGCCGTACGCTCCATAGAGTTGGGCTTTATGGCAGTGTGGCCAGAAGAAAGCCATTACTTTCAGCAAAAATCAAAATGGCACGTTTTGAGTTTGTGAAAAGGCATGTGGGGGACTCCCAAAATGTATGGAGGAGGGTGCTCTGGTCTGATGAGACTAAAATTGAACTTTTTGGCCATCAAAGAAAAACGCTATGTCTGGCACAAAACCAACACATCACATCACCCAAAGAACACCATCCCCAACATGGTGGTGGCAGCATCATGCTGTGGGGATGTTTTTCAGCAGTCGGGACTGGGAAACTGGTCAGAGTTGAGGGAAAGATGGATGGTGCTAAATACAGGGATATTCTTGAGCAAAACCTGTACCACTCTGTGTGATTTGAGGCTAGGACGGAGGTTCACTTTCCAGCAGGACAAAGACCCCAAACACACTGCTAAAGCAACACTTGAGTGGTTTAAGGGGAAACATGTAAATGTGTTGGAATAGCCTAGTCAAAGCCCAGACCTCAATAAAAATAGAAAATCTGTGGTCAGACTTAAAGATTGCTGTTCACAAGCGCAAACCATCCAACTTGACGGAGCTGGAGCAGTTTTGCAAGGAGGAATGGGCAAAAATCCCAGTGGTAAGATGTGATAAGCTCATAGAGACTTACTCAAAGCGACTTGCAAGCGTGATAGCCACAAAAGATGGCTCGACAAAGTATTGACTTTAGGGGGGTGAATAGTTATGCACATTGAATTTTCTGTTATTTTGTCCTATTTTATTTGCTTCACAAATAAAAAATTTTTTAAAAATCTTCAAAGTTGTGGGCATGTTCTGTAAATGAAATGATGCAAATCCTCAAACAATCCATGTTAATTACAGGTTGTGAGGCAACAAAACACGAAAAATGCCAAGGGGATGAATACTTTTGCAAGGCACTGTACGTGATTAAATGGTTTTCAATTGTCCAAAGACAGCATAGCAGTGTAAATACAACCTATAAAATATCTGCATATTTCCATAGCGAAAGCAGGCCCCATCCTCAACGGAGGATGCCACCCCCTTTCCATTAATCTGAAAAACTTTCACTTAGCACATTCTATTCGATGCTCATGAATAAAGTTCACTCAGGTCAGCGCCGCTCATGCCACCTGGTGACCAACACTAGGAACAGTTCTAATGCATGGGTTAGTCCATTATTCACATAAATGGTAAGAATTTGTCTCGTTATCACAACCTACTAAATTTCACTCAGGGTGGAAAATACTTCCCAGCAGTTTCCCTTCTTCTTTAGGGACAACTCTGGGGACAAGGAGGCACAGCTACATTCCAGACAACAGGCAGCTAGGCCATGGTGCAAGGGACTGCACTTTGGGACATAGGTCCCCTTGCAATGGTATCCTCAGTCTGTCCATATGACAGCCGGGGACAAACAAGGTTTTCTTCATCATCTGAGGAACAACAACCTACGGAAGGTCACAGGTCGCTTTTTAGGGTGGATCACTTTAACAACTTCAACTTTAGCCAACATGGCTCAGGTGGGAACTCTATGCATCTGCTGCCAGCATTCAGTCCAGCACAGTCCTGGCAGTACAGATCTCTGGAATTTTCTCCACTAGTAACAACTTGTATGCGAGTGTGAAGTGGCTCTTAGCATAGCATCCTTGACATCACACAACACACATGTGTAATCCTCAGGGAAGATAACATAGGCATCTTTATGACATTCACCAGTAGTACCTGGGATCTGGCAGTGTTACATCTTCTCCATTGGCATTTACAGTGACAACATAATATTTAGCATCCTTCTTGTCTGGCCTGTGGAGGATTACGCACGTGGCAGAACTTCCTTATCCTTCTCTGCAGAGCAGGAACTCCTCCCCCTGCCAACGGATTGGTGCAGATGTTCTCTGGGAACTGTGGCGCCTGCCTATGTCATGCTGCGGCACGCCAAAACTGTAATGGAGCCCATTTTGGAGTCTTTGTTAACCCTCACAGCGCTGGCAGGAAGTGTCAAAAGGCCAGGCTGATCCTCTCCCATGAGCAATGAGACTTGTTGGTTCTTCCCCACATTGATAGTATACACAACAACACAGTCTATCAGAAGTATAGATTTTACTTGCCACCTTCCCACGGAGCCCGACAAAATCCAGATGGAGCTGTAGCCGGTTGCTATGGGTGACTGCTGCAGGGATACCGCCTTGGCCCCACGTTGGAGGCCAAATGTAGCAAGGTCCCAGGCCTCCTTTGGTTTACTGAGAACCTCCAGGGCCAGAGATAGCTGGCATCCTTCTCTATATAGTAAGTTTTGAGGCATAGTGGGTGCAAAGTAGTTAGAGTCATTGGGCGCCAGACAGTTCTTGAATGAAAAAAGAGATTTTATTTCTCCTAACAGAACTTTGGGAGAGAGGGTTAAGGCCAGGACTCCCTTAGGTAGTTGCAAGATTAATTGGCAGACACTGAGACTTCAACAGGAGGTCAGCCATGCAGGAAAAGGCATCCAGCGAGATGCCACATCTGCATGTGTAGGAATGCTGTATCCTATGGCAACAGTCTTCAACAGTTCCTAACACAAAGTGTAACAGTTCCTTCACTTCCACTACAATCACTGTTTGTAGTTCTTAAGCCCACTGAGCTCCCAGTCTCTCACTAGACTAGATGATTCACTGCCACTGAATCCCTTGAGCTCCTCCAGTCTTCACGGTAGTATCTTCCTCAAGCGTCACCCCCGCCTCTCTGCTGGGTCCTTAGCTTGGCACTCAAGATACTTCTCAAGCTTCACCCCACTGGCCTGCTCGGTCCCTGGCTTGACACACAAGGCTGCTCTGCAAGTGTCACCTCCGCTGGCTGGGTCCCTGGCTTGATACCCGCTGAAGTTTCCTGATTCTTCACCATCCCCGGTTGGTGGGAATACTGCTCCAGTACTTGCTTCAGCTACTCAGCTTCCCCTCTACCCCCGACCATGACAGGTTCTCCAGCCGGCAGAACCGTCACTTCTGGTTGGACTGCAAGCTGCAATCCCAACCCTGTGCTGCTCTCTTGCTTCTGGATAGGCCCTCAGACAGCCTAGCAACCAGATGTGCCCTGGATAGGTCTAAACTCCGGCCTAGCAGCCCAGGCAGTACAACACATCTACCCAGACAGCTGTCCAGGTGGCACAGAACTGCGATCACCTGACTCCACCCAAATATATAGGTTCTCCCAGCAGGCCAAGGGATTCAAGAAAACCCCTGCCCATTGACTGAGATATCCCATATACCCATAATCTGACCTTGCAGTGCCCTTCAAATATCTAATGCCACCAAGTATCCGGCCACCTTGCGGCAAAAGAGAGAAGTGCTTCAATTACAGACTTAGAGTGAAATCAACTGATCCTCAACAATTAGCCAAGGTAGCTATAACTGACAGGTAAATTTAGGAGCAACCGTGCCTAAACACTAGTGTGCTACAGTAGGAATCTGCAACAAAGTTTGTTATAATCCTTGCAATTTACATAGATCACCCAGAGGGAAATGTTTTTTTCTCAACAAAAGTGGAGTTACGCTTTAAATATATATGAACAAACAAAAGTGTAATTGATACCCAAAATGTACCATAGCTCAATACATAATATCTCAATAAATATGTAATGGTGAACAAATTAGTGAATGAAAAGGTGCGGGGTCTTAGCACTAGCTGATCATCACCATAGTTCCTGATGGTAGACAGGGGTTTCCCTGAGTGCAGGTTGCAGCCCTCAAGAAGCCCTCAAGGAGCCCTCAAGAAGCCTCCAACAAGAAGGGAGCAAGTGGGGGTCAGGTAGCGGATGAAGCAGATAAGGAACAAGCAGAAGTTTGATTCTAAAAACTATTTTTTTTCCTTAAAAGAAAAAATAGGTTATACTTATCTACTCTGTGCAACGATATGGCACATAGCGGTCATTTACCTTCTTTTTTGGTGGCCCCCTGTGGGCGCTGTCCGCTCCTTCTTACTTCTTCTGCACAAGACTTGAGACTGGAGGGGAGGTTCATCTTCAAGCAGGACAATGTCCCTAAACATACAGCCAGACCTACAATGGAACGGTTTAGATCAAAGCATATTCATGTGTTAGAATGACCCAGTCAAAGTCTAGACCTAAATCTAATTGAGAATCTGTGGCAAGACTTGAAAATTGCTGTTCACAGATGTTCTCCATCCAATCTGACAGAGCTTGAGCTGTTTTGCAAAGAAGAATGGGCAAAAATGTCACTCTCTAGTCTCTAGATGTACAAAGCTGGTAGAGACATCCCCAAAAAAGACTTGCAGCTGTAATTGCAGTGAAAGGTGGTTTTACAAAGTATTGACTCCGGGGGGCTGAATACAAATGTACCCCACACTTTTCACATATTCATTTGTAAAAAATGTTGAAAACTATTTATCATTTTCCTTCCACTTCACAATTATGTGCCACATTGTGTTGGTCTATCACATAAAATCCCAATAAAATACATTTTAATTTTTGGTTGTAACATGACAAAATGTGGAAAATTTCAAGGGGTGTGAATACTTTTTCAAGGCACTGTACCTGCCTGTATACCCTGTACACTGAGCTGCACATGCACAGCTCAGTGTACAATTGCAGCAATGTCGAGATGAATGAACTCGCATGCATGGGAGTGATGCTAGCTTGGCCCAAGCAATGAAAATGGCCAAAGATCAGTACCTGGAGGCCGACCAACCGAAGATGTTAATGGCTGTGGGGGGGCTCCAGTAAATATAGTTCTGCTTTAAGTTCTACTCCTTAGAAGTCATGCTTTGCATGATTTAAAAAAGCTTAAAAAACAGCTGTATGTGGTTCAGACTAAATGGTTCAATGACAAAGTGCAAGAAATGCCTATCACTATCTATTTTTGAAAATGTTACCTCCCCACCTCCTCCTACGTATCCTGCCTCTCCTGCATAAAAGATATGTATACTTACCTATTTTTAATCTGCTCCAGTCCAGTCCTGTAGCTCCAGCTCCCCTGCGCCAGTGAGTGGCTGCTGCAAGGGAGAAGAGGGAGCGCTGACATCGATTGGGCTATTGGAGCCTATGAATGACATCACTGTTCACAGAATTCCCAGCCATTGTCGAGTGCTCCCTGAACCCGGAGCTACGGGATCATGTGACCGTATCGGAGCAGGTTAAAGTAGGTAAGTACACACATCTTTTTTACACAGGTTAGGAAAGATAGGTGGGGGGGGGGGGTTAATACTTTAGGAATAGTTAGACCTAGGCTTTTCTTCGACTTTGACTTGATTCTGTACTATATACCAGCAGTTCTGGATGTGCAGTTGTCTATTGGGCCAAACAAAAGGAATTATTTGCATGGCTCTGCCCTCTATCCTGAAATAAGAAATAATCCCTATATTTTTGTGGTGGAATGAGACAAGTGAATACCATCTGTTATAAGAAGACTCTACTGAGCTATGCTAAAGAAATACAGAATATTAAACATCACATTTATATCAGAAAATTGCAGCCCTGATTATTTCCACATTCCTTTACATAAATAATGAACACATTTTTTTTAAATCCAATATAAAGATACATGCAATATACTATGTATACTGGGCATTCAGATATATTTGCACATGACAATGAAGAACAATGACCACCAGGTGTCGCCACACTCAAAATTTTCTAGCACACTTCACTAGTGCTTCTATAACTGTATTTTGTTCTCCTTATTGCTCTTTTGGAATACAGAGACAACATATCTGTGATGGGAATTTATTATTAATAATAATAATAATAATGACAATAATAATACTACAGAGTAATCTGTCAAATAAATGTTTTTATGAGACACTGACATAAATTATGCCAGCATAATGGGACTATATATTGTATACAAAGACCTCTGATAGTTTTTATGTATGGTTTTAATGAATGAAGCCAATGGCTACATCTCTAGCTATGGGGCCAAAAAATAATGTGGCCCTTAGATAGAGACATAGAAAAAATTTGGCCCTTAGAAAAAAATATTCCCCTGGGTGATCTATGTACATTACAGGGATTTTAACAAACTTTGTTGCAGATTCCTACCTTTTGTTATTCTGAAAAAATAGCTGTTTGTTTGTTTGTCTGTGTCCATTTGCACAGTGAATTTGTATAGGAGTGGGTTTATAATTATCAATCAGCTGCTGCACTTGCAGGGCTCTAATGAGGAAATTGGCAGTGTCGGCATCCCTTTAGATGTGATTTCCCTTTGAGAGTATCACACCAAGAATGACATTTTTGTTGCAGGGGGAATCCCAAAATCTGACTTGTACAGTGCCTTGCAAAAGTATTCACCCCCCTTGGCATTTTTTGTGTTTTGTTGCCTGACAACCTGGAATTAACATGGATTGTTTGAGGATTTGCATCATTTAATTTACAGAACATGCCCACAACTTTGAAGATGTTTTTTTTTTTTATTGTGAAGAAAACAACAAATAGGACAAAATAACAGAAAAAGTCAATGTGCATAACTATTCACCCCCCTAAAGTCAATACTTTGTAGTGCCACCTTTGCGGCTGTCACAGCTCCAAGTCACTTTGGAGAAGTATCCATGAGCTTGCTACATCTTACCACTGGGATTTTTGCCCATTCCTCCTTGCAAAACTGCTCCAGCTCCTTCAAGTTGGATGGTTTGCACTTGTTAACAGCAATCTTTAAGTCTGACCACAGATTTTCTATTGGATTGAGGTCTGGGCTTTGACTAGGCCATTCCAACACATTTACATGTTTCCCCTTAAACCACTCAAGTGTTGCTTTAGCAGTGTGTTTGGAGTCATTGTCCTGCTGGAAGGTGAACCTCCGTCCTAGCCTCAAATCACTCACAGAGTGCTACAGGTTTTGCTCAAGAATATCCCTGTATTTAGCACCATCCATCTTTCCCTCAACCCTGACCAGTTTCCCAGTCCCGACTGCTGAAAAACATCCCCACAGCATGATGCTGCCACCACCATGTTTCACTGTGGGGATGGTGTTCTTTGGGTGATGTGATGTGTTGGGTTTGCTCTAGACATAGCGTTTTCTTTGATGGCCAAAAAGTTCAGTTTTAGTCTCATCAGACCAGAGCACCTTCCTCCATACATTTTGGGAGTCTCCCACATGCCTTTTCCCAAACTCAAAACATGACATTTTCTTTTTTGCTGAAAGTAATGGCTTTCTTCTGGCCACTCTGCCATAAAGCCCAACTCTATGGAGCGTACGGCTTATTGTTGTCCTATGTACAGATACTCTGCAGCTCTTCCAGGGTTACCTTAGGTCTCTGTGCTGCCTCTCTGATTAATGCCCTCCTTGCCCGGTCCACGAGTTTTAGTGTGTGGCCGTCTCTTGGCAGGTTTGCTGTTGTGCCATGTTCTTTCCATTTGGTTATGATAGATTTGATGGTGCTCCAAAGGAATCATCAAAGATTTGGATATTTTTTTAAAACCTAACCCTGACTTGTACTTCTCGACAACATTGTCCCTTGCTTGTTTGGAGAGTTCCTTGGTCTTCATGGCAGTGTTTGGTTAGTGGTGCCTCTTGCTTAGGTGTTGCCGCCTCTGGGGCCTTTTACAAAGGTGTGTATATGTAATGACAGATCATGTGACACTTAGATTGCACACAGGTGGACATCATTTCACTAATTATGTGACTTCTGAAGGTAATTGGTTGCACCAGAGCTTTTTATGGGCTTCATAGCAAAGGGGGTGAATACATACGCAAATGCCAATTATCAGTTTTTTATTTCTGAAAAATAGTTTTATGTATATATTTTTCTAATTTTACTTCACCAACTTAGACTATTGTGTTCTGATCCATCACATATAATTCAGATTAAAAAAAACATTGAACTAAAGGCTGTAATGTAACAAAATAGGTAAAAAGCCAGGGGGGGTGAATACTTTTGCAAGGCACTGTATCTTTGTCCAGACTTCAGGGAAAATCAGTGAGCCAATCACACAAGCAGGAAATTACATTTCTGGGGGGCGTTCTGTACACCTCTGTTTACAGAATTCCTCCAGGTTGTCATATTGCATTGCATTTTACAGAAAATTACAGAGCTGCACATTAAAAGGAAAGTAATGTTTAATAACATTCAATTACAATTCAATTTTTTCCACGAAAAGTGGATTTACCCTTTAAGCAAGGGTCCTACTCATAATATCCACAGATAGCTTTCAGCCACTAGCTTCCATGCAACACTCTTCTGTGATATAAGGATCATTCTTTAGGCCAGCTTCCACAGGTGATGCCCTCCAGCAAAATACCTTCCAATCCAGATTCCTTTATCTCTCAGCCAAGCACATGCTGAGGCCTAACCTCAGCTCTTCCATACACAGGCTGTATCTCAGGGGCAACAGGAGAAAAGAGGCACCCTGACAAAGCCTCCCAAACATTCATCTTCTTTCTCAGCCACCTTCTGGGTGCTCCTCCCAGGGATTGGCTGAAGTCAGATAAATGTTCATGACTTCAGTGGCTGACCCTTCTATTCTATTCTTTGGAAGCTTCTTCCAGAGGCAGGCGTAATCAACCACCAAGCATAGGGGATCTTGAAAAAGACCTAGAAAATAGATTGTTGCTCCAAGGAGTATAGCAGAGCCAAAAACTAAAGTTAGTTTAATTAGGGCAGGGCACTACAATACCAAGAGATTGTAAACACAGAACCTTTACCCTTCCAAGGATTTCCTATGGCCTCATGCACATGGACAACTAGGGGTTACAAAGTCCTCTAGCATAAAAAAGCAGCAGTGGAGTGACTCCTCAATAGTTAGACCAGCAAGAAAGCAATGCCATAGAAGAAGGAAAGTCTTTTTTCTTTGCAGGTATACCGAATGAAAAACCAAGTTGCCAACCTTGGCAGGATTGGCAGTATGTCAGAGACCTGTCATAGAGTTGTCTTTCTCAACCCACCATAACCGCCAAGCCAGAAGCTGCTCTAGGCTTTGTGAGGCCTTAGGCAAAACTTAGGCACGAGGCCCCACTCACACCCATAATGGGAAAAATAATTCAAGCGATAAAAATTAACCGTATAAGAAGGTTACAATACAGGCGGAGGGTAAGTGGGCACAGTACTGGGGCAGGATGGTACAGTACAGGGGGAGGGTGAGTGGGCACAGCACAGGGGAGGAGGGTGAGGGGGCAGGAGGGCACAGCACAGGGGGAGGGTAAGTGGGCACAGTTCAGGGGGCAGAAGGGCACAGCACACGGGAAGGGTAAGTGGGCACAGTTTCAGGGCAGAAGGGTACAGTACAGGGGGAGGGTAAGTGGACACAGTACCGGGGCAAGAGGGCACAGCACAGGGGGAGGGTAAGTGGGCACAGTACCAGGGCAGGAGGGTACAGTTTGAGGGGTGAGGGTAAGTGGGCACAGTACCGGGGCAGGAGGGTACAGTACGGGGGAGGGTAAGTGGGCACAGTACCGGGGCAGGAGGGTATAGTACAATGGGGGGAGAGTAAGTGGGCAGAGGGTGAGAGAGTAAAGTAAAGGAGGGAACAGGAGAGCAAAGCACAGGGGAGGATAAGTGGGCACGTTACAGGGGGAGCGGAAGGAAAGAAGGATGCCTCTTACATCAGAGTACCCCCCTAGAGACCCCCATTAGCTCACAGTCCCCTTATATCAGTGCCCCCCTTCCTTAGAGACCTCCAGAGATCATAGAGACCCCCCCTATAGCAGCACCCCCTGCCCTCTTTAAGATCTCCATTTTTATTGCCTTACCGGTGGGAATCTGGTACTGCTGCAAGCAAGGTGTGAGAGCCGAAGTTTGGGGGTGGAGCTGAGGGGCGGAGCGGTTCTACAGATTTTTCCTCACTGCGTATACAGCGGCAGATGCAAAAAGGGTCATCAAGGGAGGTGGTGAGAGATGTGCCGGGCGGAGGAGCCGGAGGTCGATGACAACAGACTGGCACAGCTGAGAGGAATCCTTGTTGAGTGGAGTGCAGTGCCAGAAGTTCAGGACTTGGTCCAGCACTGGCTTTATCTCCAAGAGTTTCTCATGAGGTCCCCCACTGGTCCCGTTGGGTCAGCAGGGCAGACAGGAGGAGGGGGAGCAGCATTAACAGCTCTCTCTCCTCTCCTGCTTGTGAGGGGAGGGGGGAAGTATCAGCGCTGGCTCTGAGCGTCTCTCCCTAGCTGGGATCCCGAGCTGTCAGTGAGCTCCGATCACCCAGTAAACAGCCCGCTATCCCTCCATGTAGCGGTGAGTGGACTCAGCACTGTTCTTATGGCGGGGGGGTTACGGCTGCCAGTAAAGGCAGCTTTCTAATTAGGCAAAGTAGGCCCTCTGCGAGGCCCCTGTGAGCGCGAGGCCTTAGGCGACCGCCTAATTTGCCTAATTAGAGAGCCGCCTCTGCGCCAAGCCTATAAACATGCCATGCAGTAAAAATTTTCTATTATTACTTTTTTTTTTTCTTAGAATCATTAAAATATAATGCTGGCTAAATTATTTTAACTTCACAGTCACAATAAAATAGATCTTCTTTGAAAGGAAACAAGACATAAGGAATACATATAAAAACAGCTAGATGCAGCAAGGAGAAATAAGGGGATTTTTGCGGCGCCAAGTACAAGGAAACAGAGAGAATTTACTTTCATCAGTTAAAATGAAACAAAGTTTTATTGCATAACATAGTTAAAAGAACATGCCGTTTTAAAGCAATGTAGAATTACAGGCATTTGGTGGTCATAAATGGAGAGATAAATTGCAGATCACAATTAGAGATATTGCACACTAGCCCGACATGTTTCGCTGTTAGCTTCCTCAGGGGATGTGCAAGGCTTAATTGAAACCACTAAACAAATGAGAAAAAGGTTATAACATAGAACTTACAAACAGAATATAGGTACATTAGAGTATTTAGGCAAGGTATGAGCTTGGTTGCAGAAATAGAGCATGGATATGAACACTTACCCAAATGGCTGATAGCACCCGCAAACTACCAGGCTGGACCCCAGACAAAACCACAAGGGACCCGATCCAAAAGAATCAGTCAGGCGTGGCCATAGAGGGCAGATAAGGGGACACTAGAGGACAGTGAGGGTTCATAGAGTTAGACTAATAGAAAGGTAAATGTATGAATTTTAAAAAAGAGAGCACAATCGTCTCTTATGCCCCGTACACACGGTCGGATTTTCCGATAGAAAATGTCCGATCGGAGCGTGTTGTCGGAAATTCCGACCGTGTGTGGGCTCCATCGGACATTTTCCATCGGATTTTCCGACACACAAAGTTGGAGAGCAGGAGATAAAATTTTCCGACAACAAAATCCGTTGTCGGAAATTCCGATCGTGTGTACACAAATCCGACGGACAAAGTGCCACGCATGCTCAGAATAAATAAAGAGATGAAAGCTATTGGCCACTGCCCCGTTTATAGTCCCGACGTACGTGTTTTACGTCACCGCGTTCAGAATGATCAGATTTTCCGAAAACTTTGTGTGACTGTATGTATGCAAGACAATTTTGAGCCAACATCCGTCGGAAAAAATCCTAGGATTTTGTTGTCGGAATGTCCGAACAAAGTCCGACCGTGTGTACGCCCTATTAGAGTAAATACTCACAAAGATATATGTTTGTTTGTCTAGTAGTCCATGAAGGAGATGCACTTAATTGAATTTGAAATGGGACTCTGTGGACTAGGCTGCAAAAGGCAGACTGGAAAAATAAATAATAAAAATCTGTTTAAATCTATACTTGAGATCTGGGGAGCATAAGCAAAAAATAGAAAAATGTGTAAAAGGAATTTTGGGTGAGGGTAAGGCAGAAAAAGTGACCCAAAAAAAGGAACTTGCAGAAAAAAACACAGATTGAAGGAGCCATAGGATATAGGAAGGGAGAAAAAACCCCACAGTAAGTGCCCTTGTAATGAAGGGAGGGAACGTTGGTGGTGGAAGGAGTCATTATGAGTGGAAAGCCAGTGAATGAAAGAAAAGAGAAAGGAGGCAAGGGCTGAGGAAAAGAACTTGCAGTTTTAGGTGTCCCAATTAGACTATGTAGTAGCTTACCAGTTGAAAAATCGCCACAGTGTAGATGTGTCTCCCTTCGGCTCTGGCTGAAATGACAGTCAGATCAGCCGATTTAAATCTCCCCTCTGACGAGCCGGCTTGTGACGTCGCCGGCTCGAGGCGGATGTAGAAACGCCTGTGTGCATGCGCACGGGCAGCCTAAATCCTCTGACTACACTACCCAGGAGGCTGCGCGAGGAGGGAGGGGCCAGGCACGTCCATGATAGGGACGTGCATGGAACAACCCCAACCCCGTCGCCGCTCTCCTGGGTGTGCAGAGATGGTGAAGGGGGAGTGTGATCCAAGGTGGCCGAAGCCAGCCTGGGATTAGAGGGGTACCCGGCGCTGCCAGGCGTGAGTGAGGGCCTGCTACAAGATGGATAGGGCAAGCCCTGGGCGTCCGTATGGTCCGCCGAAGACATTTCCCAGGATCGGAGCAAATGGGAAACAAAAGTCGGGGGTCAGCACTGTAAGAATCATTACTCAATATTCATGCCAACACCAACAATTTAGATGCATATTAACGAGATTCTGGCCACTTCTATCTGCAGACCCTACTGCAAGTAAATACATAAAAAATATTCCTGAAATCACCTTTAGACGAGCTCCTTCTCTAAGGGACCGATTGGTTCGAAGTCACTTCGAAACCACACAACCTCCCTCAAAACACACTACTTGTGGTACCTTCCCCTGTGGTGCATGTTTGTGAATATGTTGATGCAAAAACAAAATTCAAGCTTCCTAACGGCAGATGGCATTCTATCCAGTCTAGGGTCACCTGCCAGACACCGGGCGTTATATATTTTGCCCAGTGCCTGTGCGGTGGCTTTTATATAGGCAAAACAAAAAGACAATTTTTCAAACGTATACGAGACCATATTAAACCCATAAAGACAAACAAAATGGATACTTCCATCAGCCGGCATGTTGGCATATATCACAATTTCAATCCGCACGTGATTAAATTTTTGGCACTTGAACATATCCCCCCAGACTCTTGCGGTGGCAGCGTTGATCGCACCCTGTTACAACTAGAAGCTCGGTGGACATATGACCTTAAAGCCACATCTTTTCCTGGCTTCAACGAAAGCCTTAGCTTCAAGTCTTTTCTTTAGTCCCAATGAATGCTATTTATTGGTCCCTTCCCCCATTTAGGTTGCGTCCCATGTTTGTATTTAAATTTTTTCTCCTTTTCTCTTCTTTTCTTCTCTTTTTATCCTCCTTTCCCTCTTTCTTTTGTTCCCCTCTCCCCCCCTTTTTTTTGTCCCCTCTCCTACAGCTAATTTCCTTTTTCTATTTTCCCATTGGATAAGATATTTATCTCTACATATAAATTGATTATGATGCATATCCACCTATTTGAACCTTATTTACTATTTTGTGTCTTATTTATTATATTTATTATCTTTGTTAGACAACTTATGTTATTGCTTATGATTATTCATTATCTTTTGTTTGTTTTTTATGTATATTTACTGTAAATTAACTTGGTTGCATATTGAACACTTGGCTGGCCACAGCAGTCTTGTGGTCCCGCTCCATTATCACTACTTCTGTTCTATTCCACCCTTCCCCCAGCTCATCAGTGCTGACCCCTGACTTTTGTTTCCCATTTGCTCCGATCCTGGGAAATGTCTTCGATTGACCATACGGACACCTAGGGCTTGCCCTATCCATCTTATAGCAGGCCCTCACTCACGCCTGGCAGCGCTGGGTACCCCTCTGATCCCAGGCTGGCTTCGGCCACCTTGGATCACACTCCCCCTTCACCATCTCTGCACACCCAGGAGAGCGGCGACGGGGTTGGGGTTGTTCCATGCACGTCCCTATCATGGACGTGCCTGGCCCTCCCTCCTCGCGCAGCCTCCTGGGTAGTGTAGTCAGAGGATGTAGGCTGCCCGTGCACATGCACACAGGCGTTTCTACGTCCGCCTCGAGCCGGCATCGTCACAAGCCGGCTCATCGGAGGGGAGATTTAAACAGGCTGATCTGACTGTCATTTCAGCCAGAGCCGGAGGGAGACACATCTACACTGTGGCGATTTCTTAACTGGTAAGCTACTACATAGTCTAATTGGGACACCTAAAACTGCAAGTTCTTTTCCTCAGCCCTTGCCTCCTTTCTCTTTTCTTTCATTCACTGGCTTTCCACTCATAATGACTCCTTCCACCACCAACGTTCCCTCCCTTCATTACAAGGGCACTTACTGCGGGGTTTTTTCTCCCTTCCTATATCCTATGGCTCCTTCAATCTGTGGTTTTTTCTGCAAGTTCCTTTTTTTTTGGTCACTTTTTCTGCCTTACCCTCACCCAAAATTCCTTTTACACATTTTTCTATTTTTTGCTTATGCTCCCCAGATCTCAAGTATAGATTTAAACAGATTTTTATTATTTATTTTTCCAGTCTGCCTTTTGCAGCCTAGTCCACAGAGTCCCATTTCAGATTCAATTAAGTGCATCTCCTTCATGGACTACTAGACAAACAAACATATATCTTTGAGTTGAGTATTTACTCTAAGAGACGATTGTCCTCTCTTTTTTTCAAATTCATACATTTACCTTTCTATTAGTCTAACTCTATGAACCCTCACTGTCCTCTAGTGTCCCCTTATCTGCCAATCTATGGCCATGCCTGACTGATTCTTTTGGATCGGGTCCCTTGTGGTTTTGTCTGGGGTCCAGCCTGTTAGTTTGCGGGTGCTATCAGCCATTTGGGTAAGTGTTCATATCCATGCTCTATTTCTGCAACCAAGCTCATACCTTGCCTAAATACTCTAATGTACCTATATTCTGTTTGTAAGTTCTATGTTATAACCTTTTTCTCATTTGTTTAGTGGTTTCAATTAAGCCTTGCACATCCCCTGAGGAAGCTAACAGCGAAACATGTCGGGCTAGTGTGCAATATCTCTAATTGTGATCTGCAATTTATCTCTCCATTAATGACCACCAAATGCCTGTAATTCTACATTGCTTTAAAACGGCATGTTCTTTTAACTATGTTATGCAATAAAACTTTGTTTCATTTTAACTGATAAAAGTAAATTCTCTCTGTTTCCTTGTACTTGGCACCGCAAAAATCCCCTTATTTCTCCTTGCTGCATCTATCTATATTGGGATGAGGTGTCTAGCCTAGGGGTGTTGTACCATCAACCAGACCATTTTTTTGCTTATATAAAAACAGCTACATACCATTCTGCACTGCAATGGAAGGGTAGGGCAGCCAAAAATGAGACCATACAAGGAGGAAGAGATGAGGCTGAGGCTATGAAAACCTGCCTTACTACATACTGTTCTTCAGGAACTTCAGAGTGCTGTATGATTATGGCAACGTGTATCTTGATGAGTAGGTAAGTTTAATGTGTGCCAGTGAGTTTACTTGGTAAAGTAATTTCGCATTTATTTTTTTATAACAGGTACTTATATAGAGCCGTCAAATTACGCAGCACTACGTATATTTTGTACATTCACATCAGTCCCTGCCTTCAAGGAGCTTACAATCTAAGGTCCCTAACTCACATTCATACGGTACATACACATATTGGGGCCAATTTAGACAGGAGCCAATTAACCTACCAGCATCTCTTTGAAGTGTGGGAGGAAACCGGAGTACCCTGAGGAAACCTACGCAGGCACAGGGAGAACATGCAAACTCCATGCATGTAGTGTCATAGTTGGGATTCAAACCGATGACCCTGGTGCTGCCAGGCAGAAGTGCCAACCACTGTTCTGCCTCGGAAGTCAGCCGCTTCCTATGGGGGCACCCGAGCCGAGTCACAGCTCCGCGTGTCCATTCAGACACGAAGCCCCTACCCGGGCCGTCCCTCTCTCTCCTGATTGGCTGACTGACTGTGATTGAAAGCCGTAGGAGCCAATGGCACCGCTGCTGTGTCTCAGCCAATCAGGAGGAATGTCCTGGATGGCTTAGACATTTGTGGACATCGCTGGAGATAGATGGGGCTCAGGTAAGTATTAGGGGGTGCTGGGGAGGCTGCTACACACAAAAGGTTTTTTTTATCTGAATGCATTCAGATAGAAACCTTCTGCCTTTAAAACTCCTTTAAGCCAACGTGTACAAAAGTACAAATGTAGTTCTTCTGGATCTAGAACCTCATAATGACTAAACTATCAGATTTCCTTTACAGACACATTTCTGGAAAATGAAGTAGATGGCACATTCTTTTCTTCAAAGAGATCTCATTCATGTGAAATTCTTGAGAAAAAATGCAAACAGTTATTTTTCCGTGTATAAGACGCTACTTTTTCCTAAATTTTTTGACTGAAAATCGAGCAGCGTCTTATACACGGTCAGTCAGCCTGGGAGAGAGCCGCGCGGGTGCGTAGCTGGTCATAGTTTGACAAACGGCTTCCTCCAATCACGAGCCGAATGTTAATGGCGTCAGCTGGAGGTGGAGGCGGAGGTGGAGAGTGCGCAAATGCGATCCTGTTCGACGTGGAGACTGCGCAGATGCATCAGGGAGCAGAGCGGAGAGTTTTGACAAGATGTCACAGAATAGTTAAAGTAAGAGATTGTCTTATTCTGCAAAATTCAAACTCAGTGTAGTTAGCAGGGCCGGTGCTACCACTAGGCGGACTAGGCAATCGCCTAGGGCGCACTGCCGCCTAGGGCGCCCGGCCGCTGGTTATGTTATCCCCGCATTGTCCTCCACAGAGCTTGCAACCACCGCCCTGACATGTCAAGCAGCGTCACCCGCGCCCTGCCTCCCCCCCCGCGCGCGGCTCCGGCTCTCCGCTTTGGTGTGTTTCCAGACAGTAATCCTAACCCTCTCTGCTATCTTAATGTCAGCCAGTCACAGGCAGTGTCACATCATGTGTCCAGCAACCCCCTGGCCCCCCCAGCCAGGGCGCTCTCTGATGTGTGTCAGGCAGAAGCCGCCCTCCTTCTCCCCTCTCCGCACTGTGACATGTGTCCCCAGTGCAGCACTGAGGCCGCTCTCTGCTCTCCCTCCGCTCTACACTGTCCATGACTAGCAGCACAGCCCCTCCCCCCACACTCTCCTGGCTGTGTCACTGGAGCGGAGTACATGGAGGAATCAGATGAATCATGGGATAGTGTGGCGCCTGGCGGCGCCTCTCTGGGCTTGGGGACAGGTGGAGAATGGATGGAAGCGGCACCGACACCGACTAGAAGCAGCAGGCAGGTGCACAGACACAGTACAGCCAGGGCTGGTGCAAGCGAGGAACAGGCAGCAATAACAGGGTCACTATTCACATTGTCAGAAGTTTGCTAAGCCGTCACCTGGTGACACTGGTGTGGTAAGTAAAAACTGTTGCTTCCTCTCTGAGTTAATGAATATGTGATAACAATGACATGGAATTTTAAAATGTGTTTGTATATGTATATTGACTGATCTGCCACATGCCCCCCCCCCCCCAGGCTGCATTGATTGGCGCTGGTGAAGCGGCATTGATGGGCGCTGGTGAGACTGCATTGAATGGGCGCTGGTGAGGCTGCCTTGATGGGCGCTGGTGAGGCTGTATTGATGGGCGCTGGTGAGGCTGCCTTGATGGGCGCTGGTGAGGCTGCATTGATTGGTGCTGGTGAAGTGGCATTGATGGGCGCTGGTGAGGCTGTCTTTTATGGGCGCTGGTGAGGCTGCATTGATTGGTACTGGTGAAGCGGCATTGATGGGCGCTGGTGAGGCTGTCTTTTATGGGCGCTGGTGAGGCTGCATTGATTGGTGCTGGTGAAGCGGCCTTGATGGGCGCTGGTGAGGCAGCATTGATTGGTGCTGGTGAAGCGGCATTGATGGGCGCTGGTGAGGCTGTCTTTTATGGGCGCTGGTGAGGCTGCATTGATTGGTGCTGGTAACGCAGCATTGATGGGCGCTGGTGAGGCTGTCTTTTATGGGTGCTGGTGAGGCTGCATTGATTGGTGCTGGTGAAGCGGCATTGATGGGCGCTGGTGAGGCTGCATTGATTGGTGCTGGTGACGCGGCATTGATGGGCGCTGGTGAGGCTGCATTGATGGGCACTGGTGAGGCTGCATTGATGGGCACTGGTGAGGCTGCAATGATGGATGCTGATGAGGCTGCATTGATGGGCGCTGGTGAGGCTGTCTTTGATGGGCGCTAGTGAGGCTACAATGATGGGCGCTGATGAGGCTGCATTGATGGGCGCTGGTGAGGCTGTCTTTTATGGGCGCTGGTGAGGCTGCATTGATTGGTGCTGGTGAAGCGGCATTGATGGGCGCTGGTGAGGCTGTCTTTTATGGGCGCTGGTGAGGCTGCATTGATTGGTGCTGGTAACGCAGCATTGATGGGCGCTGGTGAGGCTGTCTTTTATGGGTGCTGGTGAGGCTGCATTGATTGGTGCTGGTGAAGCGGCATTGATGGGCGCTGGTGAGGCTGTCTTTTATGGGCGCTGGTGAGGCTGCATTGATTGGTGCTGGTGAAGCGACATTGATGGGCGCTGGTGAGGCTGCATTGATTGGTGCTGGTGACGCGGCATTGATGGGCGCTGGTGAGGCTGCATTGATGGGCACTGGTGAGGCTGCAATGATGGATGCTGATGAGGCTGCATTGATGGGCGCTGGTGAGGCTGTCTTTGATGGGCGCTGGTGAGGCTACAATGATGGGCGCTGATGAGGCTGCATTGATGGGCGCTGGTGAGGCTGTCTTTGATGGGCGCTGGTGAGGCTGCTTTGATGGGCGCTGGTGAGGCTGCAATGATGGGCGCTGGTGAGGCTGTCTTTGATGGGCGCTGGTGAGGCTTCATTGATGAGCGCTGGTGAGGCTGCAATGATGGGCGTTGGTGAGGCTGTCTTTGATAGGCGCTGATGAGGCTGCATTGATGGGCGCTGGTGAGGCTGCAATGATGGATGCTGGTGAGGCTGCAATGATGGACGCTGGTGAGGCTGCAATGATGGATGCTGGTGAGGCTGCAATGATGGATGCTGGTGAGGCTGCAATGATGGATGCTGGTGAGGCTGCAATGATGGACGCTGGTGAGGCTGTCTTTGATGGGCGCTGGTGAGGCTGTCTTTAATGGGCGCTGGTGAGGCTGTCTTTAATGGGCGCTGGTGAGGCTGCATTGATGGGCGCTGGTGAGGTTGCAATGATGGGTGCTGGTGAGGCTGCATTGATGGGCGCTGGTGAGGCTGCAATGATGGGTGCTGGTGAGACTGTAATGATAGGCACTGGTGGAATGCATTTGATGAGCACTTCAATAAAAAGGTGGGGTATACATGGGCAGGGAAAAGGGTGTGGAGTCAGGGGTGGAGCTGGGGGGGGGGGCAAAATGAGGTTTCGCCTAGGGTGTCATAAATACTTGCACCAGCCCTGGTAGTTAGCTATGCAAAAGAGCATGGGAATAGAGCTGCAGAGAGACAGTTTGGACCTCCCCCCACTGAGAGTATGATCAGACAGTGGAGAAAACAGGAAGAGCAACTCCTTAAGATGCCAAAAAAGAAGAAGGCCTTAAGGGGAAAACCAGCCAAATGGCCAAATTTGGAACAGAGGCTTAAAACTTGGATTTTGGAGCAGCGCCAGAGTGGCTTATGTGTGTCAACCAAACTTATTCAATGTCAGGTAAGAATGTTTGCAAGTGAAATGAACATTGTTGATTTTACAGGAAAGGCAAAATGGTGCTTCAATTTCATGAGGAGAGAAGGGTTGGCTATGAGAACACGAACAAAGTTAGCTCAGAAAATGCCACCAGTTTATGAGGATAAAATCCAACAGTTTCATTCCTATGTCATACAACTTAGGAAAAAATATGATTTTGAACCATTAAGATTGCAAACATGGATGAGGTTCCTCTCAGTTTTGATGTGCCTTCCAACAGAACTGTTGATGTGAAAGGAATCAAAACGGTGGCAATTAAAACAAGTGGCCATGAAAAGACACACTATACTGCTGTGCTTTCATGCTGTGCAGATGGCACTAAACTGCCTCCTATGCTTATTTTTAAGAGAAAAGCCTATCCTAAAGAGACCATACCACCTGGCATTATTGTGCAAGTTCAAGAGAAGGGATGGATGAATGAAGACATCATGGCCATTTGGTTTGCAAAGGTTTGGTCCAGAAGACCTGGAGGGCTCTTAAAGAAGCCAGCTCTGCTTGTCTTTGATCAATTCCGAGCACATTTAACAGAAAAGACTAAAAGGGTTGCATCAGATTTGCGAACACACCTAGCAGTTATTCCTGGTGGACTTATAGGTCAGCTACAGCCACTAGATGTCTCAATCAACAAGCCTTTTAAAGTCCTGATGAGAGAAGAATGGAGTAGATGGATGCAAAAAGCAGGTGACAGAGGCATAACTAGAACCTTCAGGGCCCCGGTGCAAGAAACCATGATGGGCCCCCCTTCCATCCGAGCCCCGGGCTTGCAATTTTGGGAGGGTGTCCATGGACATCCTCCCAAAACCGTGCTTCCCACATGACCCCTGGGACATGCATCCAGCGCAATCACATCGGCCCTTTACCATGTGATCAGCTGATCACATGTAAACAGACTGGTTATCCACAGCCCTTTCCTCACACGCTGTGTTTGT
This sequence comes from Lithobates septentrionalis, assembly GCA_037952835.1. Lineage (NCBI taxonomy): Eukaryota > Metazoa > Chordata > Amphibia > Anura > Ranidae > Lithobates > Lithobates septentrionalis. The sequence goes on from JBBDGP010002445.1 coordinate 3,159,302, forward strand.
GTTAGGAAAGGACTGCCATTAACTGTCAAGAATGTCAGTAAATTGTTTACACTGATAATCAGTGCCCCAATCATCAGTGCCATCTATCAGTGCCCATCACTTCCACCTACAAGTGCTACCTATCAGTGCTCATTAATGCCACCTATTAGTGCCCATCAATTCTGCCTATCAGCACCACCTATCAGTGCTCATTAAAGCTACCTAACTGCGTCCATCAGTGCCACCTATCAGTACTCTTCAATTCTGCCCATCAATACTGCCTGACATCTGCCTATCAGTGTTCCTCAGTGCCCATCAGTACCACCTATCAGTGCCCATCAATGCCACCTATCAGTGCAGCCTATCAGTGCACATTAGTGCCTCCTATCAGTGCTCATCAATGTGGCCTATCAGTGCCTCCTATCAGTGCTCATCAGTGCCCATCAGTGCCTCCTATCAGTGCCCATAAATGCCTCCTATCAGTGCCCATCAGTGCCTTTTATCAGTGTCCATCAGTGCCTTCTATCAGTGCCCATCAGTGCTTTCTATCAGTGCTCATCAGTGCCTTCTATCAGTGCTCATCAGTGCCCATCAGTGCCTTCTATCAGTGCTCATCAGTGCCTTCTATCAGTGCTCATCAGTGCCCATCAGTGCCTTCTATCAGTGCTCATCAGTGCCCATCAGTGCCTTCTATCAGTGCTCATCAGTGCTTTCTATCAGTGCTCATTAGTGCCCATCAGTGCCTTCTATCAGTGCTCATCAGTGCCGTTTATCAGTGCCTTCTATCAGTGCTCATCAGTGCCGTCTATCAGTGCCCATCAGTGCCTTCTATCAGTGCCCATCAGTGCCTTCCATCAGTGCCGTCTATCAGTGCTCATCAGTGCCGTCTATCAGTGCTCATCAGTGCCGTCTATCAGTGCTCATCAGTGCCTTCTATCAGTGCTCATCAGTGCTGTCTATCAGTGCTCATCAGTGCCTTCTATTAGTGCTCATCAGTGCCCATCAGTGCCTTCTATTAGTGCTCATCAGTGCCGTCTATCAGTGCTCATCAGTGCCTTCTATTAGTGCTCATCAGTGCCCATCATTGCCTTCTATCAGTGCTCATCAGTGCCGTCTATCAGTGCTCATCAGTGCCTTCTATTAGTGCTCATCAGTGCCTTCTATTAGTGCTCATCAGTCCCCATCAGTGCCTTCTATTAGTGCTCATCAGTGCTCATCAGTGCCTTCTATCAGTGTTCATCAGTGCCATCTATTAGTGCTCATCAGTGCCCATTAGTGCCTTCTATCAGTGCTCATCAGTGCCGTCTATCAGTGCTCATCAGTGCCTTCTATTAGTGCTCATCCGTGCCCATCAGTGCTCATCAGTGCTGTCTATCAGTGCTCATCAGTGCCTTCTATCAGTGCCTTCTATCAGTGCTCATCAGTCCCTGCTATTAATTTCTATCAGTGCTGTCTGCCTTCTTAGGACAGCACAGCTCTGAGCGGAGATCGTGTGTCATAGATTAATAGCACAGAGAGACTCCGGCGGCATTAATGTTCTATTTGTCGGTCCTCTCTGGCAGGGATGAGAGAGGAGGACAAACAGCTGATCTTACGGCTCCCCCTTCTCCCCCCTCCCCTCTCTGTGCTCCGCGGGAAATATGAGCTCTTTAGCTTCACACTAGACTGCCCGCAGAGCACACAGGAGAGGGGAGGGGGGAGAAGGGGGAGCCGTAAGATCAGCTGTTTGTCCTCTCTCATCCCTGCCAGAGAGGACCGACAAATGGAACATTAATGCCGCCGGAGTCTCTCTGTGCTATTAATCTATGACACACGATCTCCGCTCAGAGTCGTGAGTGAAGGTCAACCCCGCTGGGCCCCCCCCCCACAGTGGCTGAATGCCGGGCCCAGTCGCAACTGCGACTGTTGCGACCCTGGTAATTCCGCCACTGGCAGGTGATAACTTGACACCGGCAGGAAGAGTGAAAAAAACCAACCATTACTGAGGTCTGCAATTGGGTCCTTAACTCATGGTATGGCGTCAAACAAGAGGTGATTGTGAAGTCCTTCAAGAAATGTGGAATCAGCAATGAAATGGACGGAACTGAGGATAATCTCACATATATAGACAGTGACTCAGAAGACAGCAGTGATGCACAAGAAGCTGAAGAAATTCTGTCTGGCACTAGTGATGAAGAAGAGAACATTGATGCAACAGAGGCTGAATAAAGTGAAATGCTGCATAATATACTGGTATGTAAACTTTACCTGCGGTAATTACTAAATAAAACTGTGTTCTGTTTTACCTGTTTAAAATATTGTTTTCTTAATTTTGGGTTGGAAAAGTGGGGGGCGTCTTATACACGGAAAAATACGGTATATGGGTGAACATTATTGCAGGCGACTTTTACTTTTTCTTAGTCAGCTTGGTTATTTTTAAAAAAGTATCAAATGTCTGCTGTAAATAATCTCCAAAAATTGTGGACTTTCCAACCTCCAGTTCCTTCTCTCCTTCTACCATTTAGGCCACTAGGTCTATACCTCCCCTCCCCCTACCCCCCATCCCCACCTTTTTCTTTTGTTTTTCCCCTTATCCCATCTCTTCTTCCTATCCTTTATCCCCTCTACCTACCATTCTTCCCCATCCCATCTATGCTTTTCTTAAAGTGGTTATAAACCCTCCAATACAACCTGATTACTACTTGAACTTTTTGAAATTAGATAGCACAGGCAGCTGATCGCTGCCTGTGAAAGTGTACTCACTGTTGTGGTCTCCATAGCAATCGCCCTGCAAGCGTGGGTGACGTCAGGCGCGATTGCGCAGTAGGTTTAATCTTTAAAGGCACACTATGTGTGCCGTTTCTGTCCCCTTCTGCATGCCGGTCAATATCATTCATTAAGTTCCTCTCTGAACGGCACAGAGGGAAGTCTCCCAATACCGCCTTGCAAGTTATGTAGCTTCAGCTACGGTTTAGTGCGGTTGCTGTAGTAATAGCAATCGAGATAGAGGCTTGGTTTAGGCGATACGGCGCATGCGTGAAATTTGTAAAGGGAAACACAGTAAGGGCGGAAATGACGTCAATACTAGATTCAAGAAACAGCAGTAGAAATGGCGCGGCCGATACCCGGAAGTGAAGATATACAAAATATGAGAAATAAGGTATTTTCCTGCCTTGTTTTTTGCCAATTTTGATGTATTTAAAGTTGCAATACTATATAGTATATAAAACTTGAAACAAATAGGAAAATCGTCCGGGGTTTACTTCTTCTTTAAAGACCCTTCCTATTCTCCCCAACTGCATCTACCCATATTTGCCTAAAATACTCACCTTACCTTTATTATATCTATTGGCATATGCCTAACCTTTTACAATAAATATGGAGTTGGAAACAGTGTTTAAACCACCTTGTGTCCCATGATGTGAGACCTTTCCATCCAGAGGCGTAACTAGAATATTCAGGGCCCCGGTGCAAGAAACCATGAAGGGCCCCCACCAGGGGCGTTGCTAGGTCTACAAAAGATCTCGGGCTAGAGCCCATAGCAGCTAAGTAAGGAAAGTCATACACTTTGGCGGGCATACACATGTATATAATATATATGTGTGTGTGTATGTATGTATATATATATATATATATATATATATATATATATATATATATATATATATCGTTACATATCTGAATGTGGATCCCCCACTTACATCAGGGTCCTCAGGGATCCACCACCTACATCAGGGTCCCCAGAGAGTCCCCCCTTACATCAGGGTCCCAAGAGAGCCTCACTACTTATATTAGGGCCCCCGGAGCCCCCCTCATTACATCAGGGTCCCCAGAGAGCTCCCCTTAACATCAAGGTCCCCAGAGAGCCCCTCCTTACATTAGGGTCCCCAGAGAGCCTCCCCCTACATTATGGTCCCTAGAAAGCCTCCCCCTACATTAGGGTCCCCAGAGATCCTCCCCTTACATCAGAGTCCCCAGAGAGCCTCCCCCTACATTAGGGTCCCCAGAGATCCTCCCCTTACATCAGGGTCCCCAGAGAGCCTCCCCTTACATCAGGGTCCCCAGAGAACCCCCTTACATCACGGTCCCCAGGGAGCCCTCCTTACATCAGGGTCCCCAGAGAGCCCCCCCTACATTAGGGTCCCTAGAGAGTCTCCCCTTACATCAGGGTCCCAGAGAGCCTCCCCTTACATCAGGGTCCTTAGAGAGCCCCCCCCCTATATTAGGGTCCCCAGAGAGCCTCCCTTCTTACATCAGGGTCCCCAGGGATCCCCCCTTACATCAGGGTACCCAGAGAGCCCAACTTACATCAGGGTTCCCAGAGAGCCCCCCTACATCAGGGTACCCAGAGAGCCCAACTTACATCAGGGTTCCCGGAGAGCCCCCCTACATCAGGGTACCCAGAGAGCCTCCCTTACATCAGTGTCCCCAGAGAGCCCCCCCTATACATCAGTGTCCTCAGAGGGCCCCTTCCTTACATTAATGTCCCCAGAAAGCCCCCCCTACATCAGGGTCCCCAGGGAGCCCTCCTTACATCAGGGTCCCCAGAGAGCCCCCCCTTACATCAGGGTCCCAAGAGAGCCCCCCCCTACATCAGGGTCCCAAGAGAGCCTCCCTACTTATATTAGGGTCCCCAGAGAGCTCCCCTTTACATCAAGGTCCCCAGAGAGCCTCCCCCTACACTAGGGTCCCTAGAAAGCTTACCCTTACATAAGGGTCCCCAGAGAGCCTCCCCCTACATTAGGGTCCCCAGAGACATCCCCTTACATCAGGGTCCCCAGAGAGCCCCCCCCCCATACATCAGGGTCCCCAGAGAGCCCCCCCCCCATACATCAGGGTCCCCAGAGAGCCCCTCCTTACATCAGGGTCCCCAGAGAGCCCCCCATACATCAGGGTCCCCAGAGAGCCCCTCCTTACATCAGGGGCCCCAGAGGGCCCCTTCCTTACATTAATGTCCCCAGAAAGCCCCCCCTACATCAGGGTCCCCAGACAGCTGACCCCCCCTTCAAGAGGTTCCCCATGTACCTGGCTGGTGGAGGTGGGAGGCGGCGATCGGCAGCTCTATGGTGTCCACAGGCAGGAAATCTCCATGAGGCTTGTAGTTCTTCTCCCGAGTGTATACAGTGGAGAGGGGAGGGGCCTCTGACCCGGGCATGTATCAGCAGCAGTGTACAAGCAGAGCGACTCACTGAAAGTGAAACTGATACCTGCCCGGGTTAGGGGCCCCTCCCCTCTTCTCTCCACTGTATACACTGACACTCGGGAAGAGAGAACTACAAGCTCCAGGGAGATCCCACCACCCACAGGCACAATAGAGCTGCCGATCGCTGCCTCCCACCTCCCCCCACTGCATTCTAAAGCCAGAGGTGCAGGGGGAGATGCCGGGTCTTGGCCCCCCCCCCCCACAGCGGCAGAATGGCAGGGCTCAGTCGCAAGTGCGACTGCAGCGACCCCTATAGTTCCGCCACTGTTTCCATCCTACCATTCCCAAGTTAAAGACAAATTCCAGGTATATTTGCAGTCCAGTCCAGCTTGGACCAGTAACCATGTATAGACCAAACCTGTGGGATCCCTCTAGTAGCTGGAAATTACTGTAGTAGACACCACTAATCTAATGATCTCCACTTGCTTCCGGGTCCCATGCCATGCCAAGCAGCTGCCCTGCTGCATTCAGATCACAGGAGGTTAGCTGCTGGACACAGGCACCATTTAGAGATTGCTTTGCATCTCCTCAATGGATGAAAAGTGTTTTCTGATTGGAAGAGGTGGAGAGGCAGGGCCGTGACATCACACTCTCCACCTCACCCAATTAGAGAATGCTTTGCATTCATTGAGAAAATGAAAACCATTTTCTGAACGGCACCCCTTCTGAATGGCTGACCTCCTGTGTTCAGAATGCAGCAGGACAGCTGCTCAGCACAGGACCCAAAATCAAGTAAAAATCACTGGATTAGTGGTGCCTACTACAGTGATTTCCAGCTTCTAGAGGGAACCCAAATGTAGGTGGGTGCGGAGGCAATAACACACACAGTCCAATTGTGATAAAAGAACTTTTATTGAAATAATGCAATGACAGTTCACAATATAACCGGTGGGAAGATAGCCCAGCTGGGAACACTCATGAGTGGAATAGTGTGTAGAGAGTAGGTTTCAGCCAAACTGACAGTGCCTGTTGGGAGGAGCAGAATGCTGCGCGGCCGTCTTGTGCCCAAGCAGAAAGATGTCAAGAGAAGTTGCAAGCCCTACACTTTCCCTCCTCTTCAGGAAACTTTCCCTCCCGTTAGTCTTATCCCTACCAGACGGAGTACCTTAACCTACCCACTACCCACTCGCAAATGCACAACAAGCTTGGGAGTCAGGGCCTTAAATAGGCTCTGCCTGACAGAAGATGGCTGCTAGTGTTACATGGGGCAGCAGCATCCAACTGGATAGTGGATAGCTAAACAGCGCTCTAGTTTACCGATATGTACAGGACGTTGTGTACAGTGATGGGCTGCATTCAGGTACATTTTTAAAAAAATGCCAGAATGCCTAAAAACATGGCAAGAGCCTTAACCGTTTTTTTTTCCAAGTGAACCTTTACTCAGAAATAAAACTGCAACATTCTCATTCTCCCCCTCCACTTTTTTTAAAAAGCCCTACCCCTTAGTCAGCTGGCCCCACTCTCTGCCTCCATTCTTGACTAGGTGATAAAGTTCCCTCCTGGGATACAGACCTCTCATATCCCGGGGGCATTACTTCCACCATTCAGATAAACAGATGCAGTGTCAGATCACAGGACCAGATCTGTCTGTGTGTGTGATCTGTGTACACGTTCTTCTATGAATGGTGGAAGGTAATACCTCCTAAGATATGTGATGTCTGTATTCCAGGAGGCATTACTCTCCTCCATTCATAGAATAATATGTACACAGACACGGTATTTATCATGTAAGGGAGAGGGTAAAGGAGAACTATTATCTCTATAAATGGCAGAGAGCAGTAAGTGTAATACTGACACCTACCTCTAGACTCTCCCCTCCCAGAATGGCATCGGTGGGGCAGATTCATATTGATGGAAGAACGGTATCACACACGTGTTGATGTGCATTATTTTATTACCCTACATTGTGTTGCATCAGTATGAGAGCCCTTTCACATTGAGCCGCGGCGCTTTACTGTCGTTTTAGCGGTGCTATTTGACCGCTAGCAGGGCGCTTTTAACCCCCACTAGCGGCCGAATAAAGGGTTAAATACGCCTGAAAAGCGCCGCTGACGAAGCGCTTTGGCAGCGCTGCCCATTGATTTCAATGGACAGGGGCGGTTTAGGAGTGCTGTATACACCGTTCCTCCACCGCCCCAAAGATGCTGCTTGCAGTACTTTTTTTAACGTCCTGCCAGCGCCTTGCCCCAGTGTGAAGCACTTGGGAGGCGCTAAAACGCCTGAAAAACGCCTCCAGTGTTAAAGGGGTCTTATGCAGCATACACACGAGCAGACTTTTCAGCATTAAAGGTCCGACGGTCGTTCCGACGGACTTTCGACTGAGTTACAACGGACTCTCAAACGACCGGACTTGCACACACACGAACGGACTAAAGTCCTTTCGAAAGTCCGTTCGTTTGAACGTGATGACGTACGAAGGGACTAAAATAAGGAAGTTCATAGCCAGTAGCCAATAGCTGCCCTAGCGTCCTTTTTTGTCCATCGGACTAGCATACAGACGAACGGATTTTTCGACCGGACTCGAGTCCGTCGGAAAGATTTGAAACATGTTCCAAATCTAAAGTCTGTCTGATTTTCAACAGAAAAAGTCTGCTGAAGGTCCAATGAAGCCCACACACGGTCGGATTGTCCGACGGATTCGTTGCGTCGGACCAGTCCGGTCGAAAAGTCAGGTTGTGTGTACATGGCATTAACCACTTGCCCACTGGGCACTTAAACCCCCCTCCTGCCCAGACCAATTTTCAGCTTTCGGTGCTCTCACACTTTGAATGACAATTACTCAGTCATGTAATACTGTACCCAAATGAATTTTTTGTCCTTTTTTTCATACAAATAGAGCTTTCTTTTGGTGGTATTTGATCACCTCTGGGTTTTTTATTTTTTGCGCTATAAATAAAAAAAGACCGAAAATTTTGAAGAAAAACGCATTTTTCTTAGTTTCTGTGATAAAATTTTGCAAATTATTAATTTTTCTTTATAAATTTTGGCCACAATTTATACTGCTACATATCTTTGGTAAAAATAACCCAAATTAGTGGATATTATTTGGTCTTTGTGAAAGTTAGAGAGTCTACAAGTTATGGTGCAAATCATAAAAAATTTATCACACCTGAAGTACTGACGGCCTATCTCATTTTTTGCGACCCAAACAAGCCAGGAAAGTACAAATACCCCCCAAATGACCCCTTTTTTGAAAGTAGAAATTCCAAGGTATTTAGTAAGAGGCATGGTGAGCTTTTTGATGTCATTTTTTCCCACAATTCTTTCCAAAATGAAGATTTTTTTTTTTCTCACAAAATTGTCATTGTAATAGGTTATTTCTCTCACATGGCATGTGTATACCACAAATAAAGCCCCAAAATACATTCTGCTACTCCTCCTGAGTACGGCGATACCACATGTGTGGGACTTTTTCACAGCCTGGCCACATACAGAGGCCCAACATGCAGGGAGCGCCATCACGTGTTCTAGGAGCATAAATTACACATCTAACTTGTTGACTACCTATTACACTTTTGAAGGCCCTGGAGCACCAGGACAATGACACGTGACACTGATGACAGATGGCACTGATACGTGGCACTGATGACACTGACGTGGCACTGTTGACAGATGGCACTGATACGTGGCACTGATGACACTGACGTGGCATTGATGACAGATGGCACTAATATGTGGCACTGATGACAGATGGCACTAATACGTGGCACTGATGACATTTGGCACTAATACGTGGCACTGACAGATGGCACTAATACGTGGCACTGATGACACTTGACACTGATGACAGATGGCACTAATATGTGGCACTAATGACACGTGGCAGTGATGACAGATGGCACTGATGACAGATGGCACTAATACGTGGCACTGATGACACGTGGCACTGATGACAGATGGCACTAATACGTGGCACTGATGACACGTGGCACTGATGACACGTGGCACTGATGACAGATGGCACTAATACGTGGCACTGATGACAGGTGGCACTCATGACAGATGGCACTAATACGTGGCACTGATGACACGTGACACTGATGACAGATGCCACTGATACGTGGCACTGGGGAGGGATGGCACTGGGGAGGGATGGCACTGGGGACAGATGGCAGTGGGGAGGGATGGCAGTGGGGAGGGATGGCAGTGAGGAGGGATGACAGTGGGGAGGGATGGCAGTGGGGAGGGATAGCACTGGGGACAGATGGCAGTGGGGAGGGATGGCAGTGGGGAGGGATGGCAGTGGGTAGGGATGGCACTGGGGACAGATGGCACTGGGGACGGATGGCACTGGGGAGGGATGGCACTGGGGAGGGATGGCAGTTGGGACGGATGACAGTGGGGACGGATGGCACTGAGGAGGGATGACAGTGGGGACGGATGGCACTGGCGACAGACAGTGGGGAGGGATGACAGGAGACACTGACGACTTTTTTTTAGTTTTTTTTTTTTTTACACACACCGCTGCAGCGGTTCGCTCTCACACAGAGACAGCGTGCGAGGAGGGAGAGCCGGCGATGAGAGAGGATCTCATATGTTTACATATGAGATCCTCTCTCATTGGCACCGCCGATCGCACTGTAAACGGCCGCTGTCATTGGCCGTTTATGGCGATCTGTGACTGGCTGTGTCTGAGGGACACGGCCAGCACAGAACTTCCGCGATGCGCGCCCGCGGGAGCGCACATTGCGGAAGTAAACAGCTGGACGTCCAGGGACGTCCACCCAGCAGATAGCGTCCGCGCTGCAGCCGTCTTTCGGCTATAGCGCGGGCGCGAAGTGTTTAAAGTCTTTTGTTTGTTATTTAAAAAAAAACAAAAAAAAAAAACAAACCTATTAATACTTACCTGCTCTGTGTAGTGGTTTTGCGCAGAGCAGCCCAGATCCTCTCAGGTCCCATGTTGGTGCTCCTGGCCCCTCCCTCCTGCTGGGTGCCCTCACAGCAAGCAGCTTGCTATGGAGGCATCTGAGCTGTTGCCATTTGTCCATTCATACACAGAGCCATGGCTTAGCCCCGTCTCTTCCATCCCCTGATTGGGTCACTGGCTGTGATTGACAAAGCCAATCAGGAGTGAGAGTCCCCGGAGAGCCAGCGCGTATTAGGGGAGCAAAGTATTAGGGGAGGGCTGGGCCTACTGCACACAGAAGGTTTTTTACCTTCATGCATAGAATGTATGAAGGTAGGAAAACCTTGGCGCTTTACAACCACTTTAATCACTTACCTACTGGGCACTTTTATCCCCTTCCTGCCCAGGCCAATTTTCAGCTTTCAGCGCTGTCACACTTTGACAATTGTGCGGTCATGCAACAATGTACCCATCTGAATTTTTTTTTAGCTTTTTATTTGCCCCCACAAATAGAGCTTTCTTTTGGTGGTATTTAACCACTTAAGGACCGCCTCACGCTGATGTACGTCAGCAAGGTAGCACGGGCAGGCAGAATCACGTGATCTGCCTCCCGCGGGCGGGGGGTCTAATCGGACCCCCCCCGCTGCCCGAGGCGGTCCGCTTTTGTCCAGCGGCGATCAGAGGTAAGGGGGAGACCATCCATTCGTGGCCCCCCCCCGTGCGATCACCGCCGGCCAATCAGATCATTCCTCTGCTGCTGTATGCTAAACAGCAGCAAAGGAAATGATGTCATCTCTCCTCGGCTTGGTATTTTACGTTCCGGCCCTGAGGAGAGAAGACTGCACTGTGAGTGAAAACACTACACACACACAGTAGAACATGCCAGGCACACAAAACACCCCCCTTTACCCCCCGATTCCCCCCCCCCCCCCCTGTCACACTGACACCAAGCAGTTTATTTTTTATTTTTCCTGATTACTGCATGGTGTCAGTTTGTGACAGTGTGGTAGGACAGTTACTGTTAGCCCCTTTAGGTCTAGGGTACCCCCCTAACCCCCCCTAATAAAGTTTTAACCCCTTGATCACCCCCCGTCGCCAGTGTCGCTAAGCGATCATTTTTCTGATTGCTGTATTAGTGTCACTGGTGACGCTAGTTAGGGAGGTAAATATTTAGGTTCGCTGTCAGCGTTTTATAGCGACAGGGACCCCCATATACTACCTAATAAATTTTTTAACCCCTTGATTGCCCCCTAGTTAACCCTTTCACCACTGATCACCATATAACTGTTACAGATGATGCTGGTTAGTTCGTTTATTTTTTATAGTGTCAGGGCACCCGCCATTTATTACCGAATAAAGGTTTAGCCCCCTGATCGCCCGGCGGTGATATGCGTCGCCCCAGGCAGCGTCAGATTAGCGCCAGTACCGCTAACACCCACGCACGCAGCATACGCCTCCCTTAGTGGTATAGTATCTGTACGGATCAATATCTGATCCAATCAGATCTATACTAGCGTCCCCAGCAGTTTAGGGTTCCCAAAAACGCAGTGTTAGCGGGATCAGCCCAGATACCTGCTAGCACCTGCGTTTTGCCCCTCCGCCCAGCCCAGCCCACCCAAGTGCAGTATCGATCGATCACTGTCACTTACAAAACACTAAACGCATAACTGCAGCGTTCGCAGAGTCAGGCCTGATCCCTGCGATCGCTAACAGTTTTTTTGGTAGCGTTTTGGTGAACTGGCAAGCACCAGCGGCCTAGTACACCCCGGTCGTAGTCAAACCAGCACTGCAGTAACACTTGGTGACGTGGCGAGTCCCATAAGTGCAGTTCAAGCTGATGAGGTGGCAAGCACAAGTAGTGTCCCGCTGCCACCAAGAAGAAGACAAACAGGCCCGTCGTGCCCATAATGCCCTTCCTGCTGCATTCGCCAATCCTAATTGGGAACCCACCACTTCTGCAGCGCCCGTACTTCCCCCCATTCACATCCCCAACCAAATGCAGTCGGCTGCATGAGAGGCATTTTCTTTATGTCCTCCCGAGTACCCCTACCCAACGAACCCCCCCAAAAAAGATGTCGTGTCTGCAGCATGCGCGGATATAGGCGTGACACCATCTATTATTGTCCCTCCTGTCCTGACAATCCTGGTCTTTGCATTGGTGAATGTTTTGAACGCTACCATTCACTAGTTGAGTATTAGCGTAGGGTACAGCATTGCACAGACTAGGCACACTTTCACAGGGTCTCCCAAGATGCCATCGCATTTTGAGAGACCCGAACCTGGAACCGGTTACAGTTATAAAAGTTAGTTACAAAAAAAAGTGTAAAAAAAAAGAAATATATATAAAATTAAAAAAAATAGTTGTCGTTTTATTGTTCTCTCTCTCTCTATTCTCTCTCTTTTGTTCTGCTCTTTTTTTACTGTATTCTATTCTGCAATGCTTTATTGTTATTATGTTTTATCATGTTTGCTTTTCAGGTATGCAATTTTTTATACTTTACCGTTTACTGTGTTTTATTGTTAACCATTTTTTTGTCTTCAGGTACGCCATTCACGACTTTGAGTGGTTATACCAGAATGATGCCTGCAGGTTTAGGTATCATCTTGGTATCATTCTTTTCAGCCAGCGGTCGGCTTTCATGTAAAAGCAATCCTAGCGGCTAATTAGCCTCTAGACTGCTTTTACAAGCAGTGGGAGGGAATGCCCACCCCACCGTCTTCCGTGTTTTTCTCTGGCTCTCCTGTCTCAACAGGGAACCTGAGAATGCAGCCGGTGATTCAGCCAGCTAACCATAGAGCTGATCAGAGACCAGAGTGGCTCCAAACATCTCTATGGCCTAAGAAACCGGAAGCTACGAGCATTTCATGACTTAGATTTTGCCGGATGTAAACAGCGCCATTGGGAAATTGGGAAAGCATTTTATAACAACGATCTTGGTGTGGTCAGATGCTTTGAGGGCAGAGGAGAGATCTAGGGTCTAATAGATCCCAATTTCTGTCACTACCTATTGCTATCATAGGGGATATTTACATTCCCTGAGATAACAATAAAAATGATTAAAAAAAAAAATAAAATGAAAGGAACAGTTTAAAAATAAGATAAAAAAGCAAAAAAATAATAAAGAGAAAAAAATAAAAAGCACCCCTGTCCCCCCCTGCTCTCGCGCAAAGGCGAACGCAATCAAATGTAAACAGCAATTGCACCATGCATGTGAGGTGTCACCGCGAACGTCAGATCGAGGGCAGGAATTTTAGCAGTAGACCTCCTCTGTAAATCTAAAGTGGTAACCTGTAAAGGCTTTTAAAGGCTTTTAAAAATGTATTTAGTTTGTTGCCACTGCACGTTTGTGCGCAATTTTAAAGCATGTCATGTTTGGTATCCATGTACTCGGCCTAGGATCATCTTTTTTATTTCATCAAACATTTGGGCAATATAGTGTGTTTTAGTGCATAACATTTAAAAAAGTGTGTTTTTTCCCCAAAAAATGCGTTTGAAAAATCGCTGCGCAAATACTATGTGAAAAAAAATGAAACACCCACCATTTTAATCTGTAGGGCATTTGCTTTAAAAAAATATATAATGTTTGGGGGTTCAAAGTAATTTTCTTGCAAAAAAAAATAATTTTTTCATGTAAACAAAAAGTGTCAGAAAGGGCTTTGTCTTCAAGTGGTTAGAAGAGTGGGTGATGTGTGACATAAGCTTCTAAATGTTGTACATTAAATGCCAGGACAGTTCAACCCCCCCCCCAAATGACCCCATTTTGGAAAGTAGACACCCCAAGCTATTTGCTGAGAGTCATGTCGAGTCCATGGAATATTTTATATTGTGACACAAATTGCGGGAAAGAGACAAATTTTTTTTTTTTTTTGCACAAAGTTGTCACTAAATGATATATTGCTCAAACATGCCATGGGAATATGTGAAATTACACCCCAAAATACATTCTGTTGCTTCTCCTGAGTACGGGGATACCACATGTGTGAGACTTTTTGGGGGCCTAGCCGCGTACGGGACCCCGAAAACCAAGCACCGCCTTCAGGCTTTCTAAGGGGGTAAATTTTTGATTTCACTCTTCACTGCCTATCACAGTTTCGGAGGCCATGGAATGCCCAGGTGGCACAACCCCCCCCCCCCAAATGACCCCATTTTGGAAAGTAGACACCCCAGGCTATTTGCTGAGAGGTATAGTGAGTATTTTGCAGACCTCACTTTTTGTCACAAAGTTTTGAAAATTGAAAAAAGAAAAAAAAAATGTTTTTTCTTGTCTTTCTTCATTTTCAAAAACAAATGAGAGCTGCAAAATACTCACCATGCCTCTCAGCAAATAGCTTGGGGTGTCTACTTTCCAAAATGGGGTCATTTGGGGGGGTTTGTGCCACCTGGGCATTCCATGGCCTCCGAAACTGTGATAGGCAGTGAAGAGTGAAATCAAAAATTTACACCCTTAGAAATCCTGAAGGCGGTGATTGGTTTTCGGGGCCCCGTACGCAGCTAGGCTCCCAAAAAGTCCCACACATGTGGTATCACCATACTCAGGAGAAGCAGCTAAATGTATTTTGGGGTGCAATTCCACATATGCCCATGGCCTGTGTGAGCAATATATCATTTAGTGACAACTTTGTGCAAAAAAAAAAAAAAAAATGTGTCACTTTCCCGCAACTTGTGTCAAAATATAAAATATTCCATGGACTCAACATGCCTCTCAGCAAATAGCTTGGGGTGGCTACTTTCCAAAATGGGGTCATTTGGGGGGGTTTTGTGCCATCTGGGCATTTTATGGCCTTCAAAACTGTGATTGGTAGTGAGGAGTGAAATCAAAAATTTACGCCCTTAGAAATCCTGAAGGCGGTAAATGGTTTTCGGGGCCCCGTACGCGGCTAGGCTCCCAAAAAGTCCCACACATGTGGTATCCCTGTACTCAGGAGAAGCAGCTGAATGTATTTTGGGGTGCAATTCCACATATGCCCATGGCCTGTGTGAGCAATATATCATTTAGTGACAACTTTTTGTAATTTTTTTTTTTCTTGTCATTATTCAATCACTTGGGACAAAAAAAATGAATATTCAATGGGCTCAACATGCCTCTCAGTAATTTCCTTGGGGTGTCTACTTTCCAAAATGGGGTCATTTGGGGGGTTTGTACTGCCCTGCCATTTTTGCACCTCAAGAAATGACATAGGCAGTCATAAACTAAAAGCTGTGTAAATTCCAGAAAATGTACCCTAGCTTGTGGACGCTATAACTTTTGCGCAAACCAATAAATATACGTTTATTGACATTTTTTTTACCAAAGACATGTGGCCGAATACATTTTGGCCTAAATGTATGACTAAAATTGAGTTTATTGGATTTTTTTTATAACAAAAATGAAAAAATATTTTTTTTTTTCAAAATTTTAGGTCTTTTTCCGTTTATAGCGCAAAAAATAATAACCGCAGAGGTGATCAAATACTGGACCATCACCAGAAAGCTCTATTTGTGGGAAGAAAAGGACGCAAATTTCGTTTGGGTACAGCATTGCATGACCGCGCAATTAGCAGTTAAAGCGACGCAGTGCCAAATTGGAAAAAGTCCTCTGGTCTTTAGTCAGCCAAAAGGTACGGGGCTGAAGTGGTTAATCACTGCTGGGTTTTTTCATTTTTTTATTAAAAAAATGGAAAAAAAAAACAAAAATTTTGAAACAAAACATTTTTGGGCGTCCCACCGATCCGGACGGTGCTGTTGCCGGCAATAGCCGCCGATTTGGCATGCGATATGACAAATTGATCCAATGTGAACCTAGGTTCATAGTACAAAAAGAGCAGATAATCATTACTATAAGGGGTTAATTTATACAGTGAAAGTATAATATAGATTACTTACATCCTATATATAATAAATACACCCAGAAGTAGGATACATGGGCATTTTAACTAGGAGTCAGACATGAAGCTATATGAAGGGTGGAAGGGAGATATAAATCTTTTATATTAAATGAGGAACTAAAAGCTAAGACTTTTTTTTTTTCATGGATATGATCATTTTAAGTATAATGCACAATACTGGTAAATGTAATTGTAATGTCTTCTATTACCTCCAGTCTATCAGCCTCCACCCTCTGGGTTTAGATGCTGATCTTCCCTGCAATGCATTCTATGCATTAAGGTGAAAAACCTTCTGTAGTGCAGCAGCCCCCCAGAGCCCCCCCTTTTACTTACCTGAACACGATCTTTCCAGCGACAAGAATGGGCACAGCAGCTCCAGCCACTGTCTTGGGACCTCATTGGATAGATTGATAGCAGCAGGAGCCATTGGGGTGAGGGGCCGAGTCCTGCTGTCTGTGTCAATAGATGCAGCAGCAGGACTCGGGAGCGCACCCGCACGAGTGCCCCCATGGAATGTGGCTCTTTGTGGGGGCACTTGATGCAGGGAGGAGCCAGAAGTGTGGCTGGGGGACCCCAGAAGAGGAGGATTGGGACCGCTGTGTGCAAAACCCTTGCACAGAGGAGGTATGTATAACAGGTTTGTTATTTTAAAGAGAAAAAAAAAGGAAACCTTTTACAACCCCTTTAATCACTTCAGCCCTGGAAAGGATTTGCCCCTTAATGACCAGGCCATTTTTTACGATAAGGCACTTTAACTGACAATTGCGCGGTCATGCGATGCTGTACCAAAATAAAATTGACGTCCCACAAATAGAGCTTTCTTTTGGTGGTATTTGATGACCTCTGCGGTTTTTATTTTTTGCATTATAAACAAAAAAAGACCGTCAATTTTGGGAGAAAAAAAACAATATTTTTTACTTTTTGCTATAAAAAATATCCCCTCCAAAAAAAAAAAGTCTTCATCAGTTTAGGCCAATAAGCATTCTTCTACATATTTTTGGTTAAAAAAAAACGCAATAAGCGTATATTGATTGGTTTGCGCAAAAGTTGTAGCGTGACCTCAAGATCAAGTGCACTTGGGTTATGCAGCAGGACAATGATCCGAAACACAATAGCAAGTCCACCTCGGGCTGAGAGAGTACAGGTGTGAGGGGGGCTGCGAGCGTACAGGTGTGAAGGGTACTGCGAGCGTACAGGTATGAGGGGGGCTGAGAGCGTGCAGGTGTGAGGGGGGCTGCGAATGTACAGGTGTGAGGGGGGCTGCGAATGTACAGGTGTGAAGGGGTGCTGCGAGCATACAGGTGTGAGGGGGGCTGCGAGCATAGAGGTGTGAGGGGAGCTGCGAGCATAGAGGTGTGAGGGGGGCTGCAAGTGTACAGGTATCAGGGGGGCTGAGAGCGTGCAGGTGTGAGGGGGGCTGCGAATGTACAGGTGTGAGGGGGCTGCGAATGTACAGGTGTGAGGGGGGGGCTGCGAGCATACAGGTGTAAGGGGGGCTGCGAGTGTACAGGTGTGAGGTGGGCTGCAAGCGTACAGGTGTGAGGGGGGCTGCAAGCGTACAGGTGTGAGGGGGGCTGAGAGCATACAGGTGTGAGGGGGGCTGCGAGTGTACAGGTGTGAGGGGGCTGAGAGTGTACAGGTGTGAGGGGGGCTGACAGCGTACAGGTGTGAGGGGGGCTGACAGCGTACAGGTGTGAGGGGGGCTGAAAGCGTACAGGTGTGAGGGGGGCTGCAAGTGTACAGGTGTGAGGGGGGCTGAGAGCATACAGGTGTGAGGGGGCTGAGAGCTTACAGGTGTGAGGGGGGCTGCAAGCGTACAGGTCTGAGGGGGGCTGAGAGCGTACAGGTGTGAGGGAGGCTGAGAGCGTACAGGTGTGAGGGGGGGCTGCAAGCGTACAGGTGTGAGGGGGGCTGAGAGCGTGCAGGTGTGAGGGGGCTGAGAGTGCACAGGTATGAGGGGGGCTGAGAGTGTACAGGTGTGAGGGGGGCTGCGAGCGTACAGGTGTGAGGGGGCTGCGAGCGTACAGGTGTGAGGGGGGCTGCGAGCGTACAGGTATGAGGGGGGCTGAGAGTGTACAGGTGTGAGGGGGGCTGCGAGCGTACAAGTATGAGGGGGGCTGAGAGTGTACAGGTGTGAGGGGGGCTGCGAGCGTACAGGTGTGAGGGGGGCTGAGAGTGTACAGGTGTGAAGGGGGCTGAGAGCATACAGGTGTGAGGGGGGCTGAGAGAGTACAGGTGTGAGGGGGGCTGAGAGAGTACAGCTCTCTCAAAGATTTTTTATACCAAAGACATGTAGCAGAATACATTTTGGCCTACATTTATGAAGACATGTTTTAAATGTTTGTAATTTGATATGTTTCATAGCAGAAAGTAGAAAATATTGTACTTTAATTCTTTTGAGTAGGTGCGTAAATTGGGCAGGCTTGTAAGGGCCCCATAGCATTACTTTGCCCAGGGGCCCATGATGCTATTAAGATGGCCATGCACGGTGACACTAGTTCTGGGGACAGGTGTGAGGGGGGTTGCAAGCGTACAGGTGTGAGGGGGGCTGAGAGCGTACAGGTGTGAGGGGGGCTGACAGCGTACAGGTGTGAGGGGGGCTGAAAGCGTACAGGTGTGAGGGGGGCTGCAAGTGTACAGGTGTGAGGGGGGCTGAGAGCATACAGGTGTGAGGGGGCTGAGAGCTTACAGGTGTGAGGGGGGCTGCAAGCGTACAGGTCTGAGGGGGGCTGAGAGCGTACAGGTGTGAGGGAGGCTGAGAGCGTACAGGTGTGAGGGGGGGCTGCAAGCGTACAGGTGTGAGGGGGGCTGAGAGCGTGCAGGTGTGAGGGGGCTGAGAGTGCACAGGTATGAGGGGGGCTGAGAGTGTACAGGTGTGAGGGGGGCTGCGAGCGTACAGGTGTGAGGGGGCTGCGAGCGTACAGGTGTGAGGGGGGCTGCGAGCGTACAGGTATGAGGGGGGCTGAGAGTGTACAGGTGTGAGGGGGGCTGCGAGCGTACAAGTATGAGGGGGGCTGAGAGTGTACAGGTGTGAGGGGGGCTGCGAGCGTACAGGTGTGAGGGGGGCTGAGAGTGTACAGGTGTGAAGGGGGCTGAGAGCATACAGGTGTGAGGGGGGCTGAGAGAGTACAGGTGTGAGGGGGGCTGAGAGAGTACAGCTCTCTCAAAGATTTTTTATACCAAAGACATGTAGCAGAATACATTTTGGCCTACATTTATGAAGACATGTTTTAAATGTTTGTAATTTGATATGTTTCATAGCAGAAAGTAGAAAATATTGTACTTTAATTCTTTTGAGTAGGTGCGTAAATTGGGCAGGCTTGTAAGGGCCCCATAGCATTACTTTGCCCAGGGGCCCATGATGCTATTAAGATGGCCATGCACGGTGACACTAGTTCTGGGGACAGGTGTGAGGGGGGTTGCAAGCGTACAGGTGTGAGGGGGGCTGAGAGCATACAGGTGTGAGGGAGGCTGCGAGTGTACAGGCGTGAGGGGGGCTGAGAGCCTACAGGTGTGAGGGGGGGCTGAGAGCATACAGGTGTGAGGGGGGCTGAGAGTGTACAGGTGTGAGGGGGGCTGCGAGCGTACAGGTGTGAGGGGGCTGCGAGCGTACAGGTGTGAGGGGGGCTGCGAGCGTACAGGTATGAGGGGGGCTGAGAGTGTACAGGTGTGAGGGGGGCTGCGAGCGTACAAGTATGAGGGGGGCTGAGAGTGTACAGGTGTGAGGGGGGCTGCGAGCGTACAGGTGTGAGGGGGGCTGAGAGTGTGCAGGTGTGAGGGGGCTGAGAGTGTACAGGTGTGAGGGGGGCTGAGAGCATACAGGTGTGAGGGGGCTGAGAGCTTACAGGTGTGAGGGGGCTGCAAGCGTACAGGTCTGAGGGGGGCTGAGAGCGTACAGGTGTGAGGGGGGCTGCAAGCGTACAGGTGTGAGGGGGGCTGAGAGTGTGCAGGTGTGAGGGGGCTGAGAGTGTACAGGTATGAGGGGGCTGAGAGTGTACAGGTGTGAGGGGGGCTGTGAGCGTACAGGTGTGAGGGGGCTGCGAGTGTACAGGTGTGAGGGGGGCTGCGAGCGTACAGGTGTGAGGGGGGCTGAGAGTGTACAGGTGTGAGGGGGGCTGCGAGCGTACAAGTATGAGGGGGGCTGAGAGTGTACAGGTGTGAGGGGGGCTGCGAGTGTACAGGTGTGACGGGGCTGCAAGCGTACAGGTGTGAGGGGGGCTGAGAGAGTACAGGTGTGAGGGTGGTTGAGGGAGTACAGCTCTCTCAAAGATTTTTTATACCAAAGACATGTAGCAGAATACATTTTGGCCTACATTTATGAAGACATGTTTTAAATGTTTGTAATTTGATGTTTCATAGCAGAAAGTAGAAAATATTGTACTTTAATTTTTAGGAGTAGGTGCATAAATTGGGCAGGCTTGTAAGGGCCCCATAGCATTACTTTGCCCAGGGGCCCATGATGCTATTAAGATGGCCCTGCACGGTGACACTAGTTCTGGGGACAATAGTGCACGGTGACACTAGTTCTGGGGACAATAGTACAGGGTGACACTAGTTCTAGAGATAATAGTGCACGGTGACACTAGTTCTGGGGACAATAGTACAGGGTCACACTAGTTCTGGGGACAATAGTGCAGGGTCACACTAGTTCTAGGGACAATAGTGCCGAGTGACACTAGTTCTGGGGACAATAGTGTAGGGAGCCGCTAGTTCTGGGAACACTAATTCTAGTGACATCCAAGCATTCCTTCACTTTAGAGGGATTTCCTCTCACTTCCTGTTTTGGCTATGGGACAGGAAGTGAAGGAATATCTCTGTAATGGGAACACCGATGACAAAAAAATATATGCAGGGCTTATAATCCTCCCTTAATCTATCCAAAAATGAAAATAAAAAAAATTGATTTTAATTCCACTTGAAGTAAAATGTGTCCCCAGTGAGGACATAACCTCTCACTTCCTGTACTGGTAACACCAGGGCAGTGTTTATTAGGGAGAAGTCTCCACAAAGGTAATTCTGTAAAAGCCACTAAGACCCCTTTCATACTGGGGTGATACCGATAAAGCGAGGCGCATTTAACCCTTACAAGCGGTTAAAAGGGGGTTAAAAGCGCCCGTGTATCGTCGCTGTCTATGCATTTCAATGGGCGGGGCGGTTTGTGAGCTGTGTATGCCATGGGCACAGCCAAGAGGTGTAACACTGAGAGGTGGGTGTGTTGGAAAGGAAAGCCAATCAGCCCTCTGAGATTACACATAAGCCCCGCCCACACCTCAAACTATAGGACAGAGTCACATGACAGGCCAGACATGATCTATCGCAGTGGAACGCTCCAGGCAGAAGCAGTCGATGTGTAGTCATGGCGACGGACTTTCCTGAGGAGAATTGGGCATTTTAGCGGCTCCGGTCTGGCTGTGCTGGGTTGTAGTGTCCGGCGGTCAGTCCGTTGTCTGAGGAGGAGGGTGAGGTGAAGAGTGAGGGGAATGAGGAGCAGGAAGTCATGAGGTGGGGGGACTGTATATCCGGTGTCACCTGTATGACTGAGGGATTGGCTCTCTCAGGGTGTATTCCTCTCTGTGTCACCATTGTGGAGACTTCCTTCTAACCAACACGACCCTGGTGTCACCAGTACAGGAAGTGAGAGGTCATCTCCTCACTGGGGACACATTTTACTTCCGGGTGTCACAGGGACAGGAAGTGAGGTGACATCCCCCTCCCCCTACTGGAAGGACATAAATAACAGCAACACACACCACAGACGTCCTCACTTTTTCCAAATCTAAATAAAAGTTTAGCTCAGAGTTCTGCTTTGTAGTACAAACTAAAGGCTAAACGTTTTTTTATTTTTGGATGGGGTAAGGGAAGTTATCACCCCTGTCAGGTGTTTTTTTGCCATCTCATTGAGGAGATTTCCCTCCACTTCCTGTCCCATAGCTAAAACAGGAAGTGAACACAATATTTGTGATTTTCTTTCCCTCTCTGTGATAACGGCAAACAGGACAGACAGAGAGGATGAATCTCCCTAATGGGGACACAGATAACAATAATACACAGAGCTGCAGATTTATTTCTTCTGTTTCAGAGACACGGGGATCCTTTTATTATTATTAACCCATTCATGTCCCTCCTCTCCTTTACATACTGGCTCCAATGTTGTCTACATGTCCTCTGTATATTAACCCTTTCACCTCCCTTATCCTGCACATCGGAACATTAACCCCTTACCTCCATCCTGACACTGTATGTGACCAGTAAATGAACCCTTCCCCTGTGTATGACCTGGACATGTATAGCTGATCTCCAGGGGTACTGGCCCTTTAACTCGTTTTTCTGGGCCAAGCTGACTAAAACAAACTATACGCTACACTAACATGTGTACCTGATGGGGGCGCTGTATACACTGTCTGTATCATCAGCTACACCGAGTATACAGCGCTGTGGTCTGCCAATGGGATGGGAACTTCCCATAAAAATTTTTAAAAAAAATCCGGCCTCCAACCTCCCCTAATAGCCGGCCAATCATACGCCTTTCCAGATGTTGAAAAAAAGACCAAAAAAGATATATATACTATAACTTTTTTTTTGTTTTTTTTGGGGGGGGGTTGTATTTTTTTGGGGGGGGTTTCTTTTTTTTTTTTTTGTGTTTTTTTTAATTTTTTTTCTTTTTTTTTTTTTTCTTTTTGGGTTTTTTTTTTTTCTTTTTGGGGTTTTTTTTGTGTTTTTTTTGTTTTTTTAATTTTTTTGTTTTTTTTTTGTTTTTTTTGTTTGTTTTTTGTTTTTGTTTTTTTGTTTTTTCTTTTTTTTTGGGGTTTTTTCGGTTTTTGTTTGTTTTTTTTGCACACACACAGACACACACGTACTTACCTTTGTACGTACCTAACTTACGAGGATAAACGGGGGAGTTTTTTTGTTTATTTTTTTGTTTTTTTTTTGGTTTTTTTTTGTGTTTTTTTTTTTTTTTTTTTTTTTTTTTTTTTTGTTTTGTTTTTTTTTGCACACACACACACGTACTTACCTTTGTACGTACCTAACTTACTGGGATAAATGGGGGAGTTTTTTTTTTTTGTTTTTTTTGTTTTTTGGGATTTTTTTTGTTTTTTTTGCTTTTTGTTTTTTTTTTTCGTTTTTTGTTCTTTTTGGGGGTTTTGTTTTTTTTTTTTTTTTTTTTTGGGGGGGGGTTTGTTTTTTTGGTGGTTTTTTGTGTTTTGTTTTTTTTTTTTTTTTTGGTTTATTTTTTTTTTTTGTTTTTTTTTGTTTGTTTTTGTTTTTTTTGTTTTTTGTTTTTTTTGGGGTTTTTTTTGTTTTTTGTTTGTTTTTTTTTGCACACACACAGACACACACGTACTTACCTTTGTACGTACCTAACTTACGAGGATAAAGGGGGAGTTATTTTTTTTTTGTTTTTTGGGGTTTTTTTGGGGGTTTTTTGTTTTTTGGTTTTTGTTTTTTTTGGTTTTTTTTGCACACACACACACGTACTTACCTTTGTATGTACCTAACTACTTACTGGGATAAATGGGGGAGTTACTTTTTTTTGGTTTTTTGTGTTTTTTTTTCTTTTTTTGTTTTTTTTGGGGGGTGGTTGTTATTTTTTTTTTGGTTTTTTTTTGTTTTTTTTTTAGGGATTTTTTTGGGGGTTTTTTTTTTTGTTTTTTGTTTTTGCACACACACATACTTACCTTTGTACGTACCTAACTTACTGGAATAAATGGGGGAGTTATTTTCAGCTGCTGGAGGTCATCCCAGTTGATGGTGCTGAAGAACGGATGACTTCGGATATCTCCGTTCTGTCCCAGACGCTCCGTAGGGTTTTCATGCAGGAGCTGAAAAATGAATACATTTTGTTTATAATTCTCCATCTCCTCAATTTTCAAATGAAATGAAAAATGACGCCCAGACTTTTTATACATCTCCTCCTATACCTAACACTTATTATGACCCAAACACGTCACCTAATCTTAGAACTTCAATTTACCTTTACACTGAAGCCTTAAACTTTAATAAATAAAAATAAAGTGAAGAAATTCTAACTCATCACCTAAACCTCAAAGTTTTCCTGATCCCTCATCTCACACCGAGAATAAAACCGTAACCGTTACCCTAATTCTAACACCTAATCCTACCCCCCCCCCTAACATAGGACTCAACACTCAACCCTAACCCCCCAAACCTAACTGTAGCTGACCCCTCAGCCTCCTTACTAAGTCCAATCATTGTATTCTATAAAAGTATGAGCAGTCAGAGGTATTACTACTATGGGGAGAAGTACCTGAGCCCAGGTAGGAGCGCACACTTCTATTCATCTCTAAGTCATATATTGTATGAAGCCTTGGGGGGGGGGGGGGGGGATTCACACCTCCAGAATCCCCCATAACTAAAGGGATTTATGGCTCCAGAGATACTTTAACAATTTGATTAAAAGTTCAATGCACAGGACAAGGGGTGAGTATAAGGGGGTGCTCACACTTGTGAATGCCCCTCAATGGGGCTGCCTACTCACAGCCAATCATGGGGACCCCCTTTGGGGTTCTCTCAGCCAATCGGCAAGAGGGTGCATTGGTAAGTGTGAGCGCCCCCTAAGTCTGTCAGCTTAGAATGTACATTTGTTCAGGAGAAGATGACAGCCTTAGGCGCTCCATCATGTAAATTCTATTTTAGTATCTTTCTAGAAATCAGATGTGTCAGTGTGAGGGAGGTGTGGTGTGGTGTTATCTATGACTATAATGAACAGATGTAATGTACTTACCTTTATAATCAGATCCTCCAGATCACAGTCCAAGCCATAAGCTGGCACAATGGAGGCCTTGCATCGCTTGGCTGGTACTCCGGTGACCAAAACGAACAGCATCACTCCAAAAGAAAACCAGTCGACGGCCTTGCAATATGGCTTCCCTGTATAGATCTGTCAAGAAAAAAGATGAGACTTGTAAGCTTTATTACACAAATGATCATAGCAGACAACAACTACAATATAGTAATTACTACACAAGGACAACACAGATGTCACATAGCTCTGATTTCAATGGACTGTCCTTAGTATGGAGGATTTGTCCTGGAAATATCCCTTGTCTTTAGATGTGATCAAATCTATAATAAATCCCACCCTTTCTGAATGTTACATTCAGAGCTCATTTACACTTGTGGTTGGGGGGTGGTAAAAACAGGGGTTTAAGGAGCGCTTTTCCTTTCTAGTCATCTCTTTGTTAGCAGAGTGCTAGTCCACATGATTAGAGAAACTCTCTGGTAAGAGATGATACACTCCCATTGCTACCAATATAAAAGTGCTGACATAGCTAGCAGGACTAACATGACTTACCTCTGGGGCAATATATCCGGGGGTCCCCGCTTCACCTTCTCCCTGCTCTGTCGCTAACCCGAAATCCCCGATCCTGATGTGTCCGTCTCGTCCGATGAACACGTTCTTCAGCTTTATATCCCTGTAGATAGAAATGCATTATCAGTAAGCTGTATATGTTTGAATAGGCTGCAAATACACAACAACAGTCCTTATATCAGACAAGCACCATTTTTCTTGTCCCAGGGTGCCACAATGTATGGTAGTGTGTTACCTTGTGTTGTGGTGTGCTGCAATGCATTGATGTTGGAGGAACTTTGCCTTGAACATTAATTGGTAATGCATTAATATGTGTATGTTCCTTTTCAAATTAATTTAATGTCCAATATACAGCTTACTGTAGGATGGGATCACACTGGTGCAGTATGTGCAGAGTAATGCATCTTATTCCATAGGTTAATGTGCGTTGTATTAAGGCAGCCCATTCATTTAAATGTCCTGCCTAACACACTAAAACGTACCAAAAAAAAAAAAATACGTGCACTATTTTTAGTAAAACAGCACACCATAACACACGGACGTACCTTTCTGTGCATTGTGTTGTGTTGCAACACACGTACATTGGAAAGGTACATTAGGGGTGTCCTTAACAATAAAGAGCACCTCAGTGCACCGACATGCATAATGCACATTTCTATGTGTTTGTAGGCTTGTGCAATTCGTCTCGTAACAAATCAAAATTCGGCCAAATTTTGCATCTTTTGGACATTCGGATGTATCCAAATGTCCGAATAAAAAAAAAACGAATTTCAACTAATACAAAAGAAATTATAGCGGATATAATGAATGAATTCGATAGGATTTGGTAATTTGTTAAAGATCTAATGAAACAAAAGGTCAACTCAAAATAAATACAGTCCAATCGGCTGATTAATTTTGTGCTGGAGGTAGGATTACTGGCAAAGTAAATTCCTGAGAACTGAGTGAGAAGGGTGTTGTATTGTATTTGAGCAGAGGAGAAGAGACATTGTCATTGTGTGTGTTAAAAGATTTAATAAACAAACGACTTTCCAAACTATGAATCATTATCACGAATATATATACATACATAAATATTGAATTTCAACGAATACGAACAAAATTATAGCGCGTATAACAAATGAATTCAACACGATTCAAGATTCAGTATAACGAATATTGACACTCTACAGAAATAACGAATTATCCAAAAATGTATTAACGTAACATAACGAATATAACAGAACAAAATTATGTATTTTACGAATGACAATGAACCGAAACGAAACAAAATTTTCCGTAGTGCACAAGTCTAATGTGTTGCAGTAACATTTCTCTTACAGCAACACAGCAGTGACACCCCGGCCCAAAAGTCATATAAAGGGATTTTTTTTTTGCTCTGTGTAATGGTTTTGCACTGAACAGCCCCATTCTCTTCTCAGGTCCCCTACCAATGGTCCACATGCAGGCTCACTCCCAAGCCACGCTGTGTGTGTCCATTGACACACAGCACAGCTCAGCCCCGCCCCCACGCCCTGCTCTCACCTTACAGGCTGTGATTGAAAGCAGCCAGAGCCAATGGCTCCCAATGCTGCCTCCATGGCCAGAGAGGAAAGAGAGTGGAGAGAACCGCCACTCTCGCGCACATCGCTGGATTGAGATCAGGCTCCGGTAAGTATAAGGGGGCTGCACACAGAGAATGCACGGAATGAATTAAGGTGCGGCGCTGCACCGATTCCCAAAAGTAGTTTCTGTACTACTTTTGCCAATTTCGGGGTGCAATTTCCATTGACATCTGTGCAGAAACCCGCACAGATGTCTCTGAAATCGTCCCCGAAGTTGGGACTGACATGCGGGAATGAACTTGCACAATTTCATTCCCGCAGTCAGTGTGAACCAAGGCTCAGAATCACAACATTTACAAACCACTTTGTAGCTGGAGGACCTACCGCATTGGATATAAAGGTAAGTAATTGTTTAGGTGGTCCTCACACTACAGTTGTTGGTAAATCTTGTTGAATAAGCAGATATATAAAGTAAGAACTATTTGTGGGAAGCAGTAGAATAAAGAAGAGAACTTACCGATGGATAAAGCCTTTCTCATGGAACTGTTGGAGGCCAATGATGCATTCGGCAGCGTAGATTCTATTGAAGGAACAATAAAAAATAATTTATAATCTTCCAATATATATATTCTAATACAGAAGTAAATAGAATGTACTTTCATGTGTATATTCAGAAATACCCCTAGGTGCTCCCAGTTCACAATCAAAACCATTATCAAAGCTGCTCTATTCAAAAACACACAGAGAGCTGCAGGAAGATTTTATATTTTAGAGAATGGATCATGGGACATCTGAGAATTTTTCCTCACTGTGACTGCAGGGCTGACTTGGTCAGTTGTGTTCTCATTTGCCTGTGTAGCCCTAAAACGGGTTGTAAGGTCTCCAGGTTTTTCACCTTAATGCATTCTCTGCATTAAGATGAAAAACTTTCTTTGCTGCAGCTGTCCCCAGAGCCCCCACTTTTTCTTACCCGATCCCGTCCGTTCCAGCAATCTGCACAAGCCCAGTGACTCCAGCTGCTGTCTCCGTCCTCATTGGATAGATTAATAGCAGCAGGAGCCATTGGCTTCCGCTGCTGTTAATCAAATCCAGTGACACAGGATTGGGGGGGCGGGGCGGAGTCCTGCTGTCTGTGTCAATGGATGCAGAAGCAAGACTCATGAGCATACCCGCACGGGTGCCCCCAAGAAAAGCGGCTCTCTGTGGGGACACCCGATGACGAGGAGGAGCCAGGAGCTCCGCCAGGGCACCCCAGAAGTAGAGAATCGGGGCTGCTCTGTGCAAAACCCTTGCACAGTGCAGGTAAGTATTGGCATGTTTGTTATTTAAAAAAAAAAATGAACCTTTACAATCACTTAAACTCACCCATGTCTATCATAGGAGTGAATGTTCTTCTTTTGTATTGTGGTGTCCTACAGGTGAAGAATTTGTTACTATAATATGCAAAGCTCCTAACTGTCCTGGATTTCAAGAGACTGTCCCTGATTTGGAACATAGTCCCTCTGTCCCTCTTACCCTCCTCATTTGTCCCTTATTTTCATCTGATCTATATAGTTGTATATAAAATGCACTATTTATCTTTTAAAAGGTGTTTTTCTGCGCTAAACCTTTCATCCAATTTCTATATTGCTGAGTTTATAAATGTCAAAAGCCAATATAAAGGAATAGTAGTGATAAAAAACATACTTGTGGGTTTAATTAATCTTTTTTTTTTTATAATTCTCATTTAAGGGGGTGTGGCGTGTCCTATGCCTACATCGTTTTGCTAATAGGTGTCCCTTGTTTCCATCTCAAAAAGTTGGGAGGTATGGGTATGATGTAGCACAATGTGAGTCAGTGGTGCTTTCATTGTTAATGACAGTACCTACCTGATGGTGTCGATGTCAAAGACTCCCTGTTCATGCAGGAGATGATGAAGATCCCCTCCGCTGGCGTGCTCCATGGCAATCCAAAAATAGTCCTAAAATAGGAAAAAGTGGAGAATTTAGTCATCGAATATTTACTTAGCAATAAGATTACATTCTACAATAATCCAAGTCCTAGATCATTTACAAAAACTAAAAAACATTCTAGTGAACTTTCCTGAGAAGACATAAATAGACATAGTTTTGGGTACTGTAGATGGTGTTAATGTTTCTTATTTTTTGTGAAGAAATAGCTTCTGCAAGATACTAAATAAGGGACATAATAGCTGCACATTCATTTGGCAATTTACAAACTATTCTGTCCTTTTTTATTATGTTCATTCGCTGATCTCCCCTTCATTTTAATGACACAGAAGTGACATGTGAAACATCATTTCCCGGTCTTGGTGTCACTTCATCCGAAGTTTATCACTGTTTCACTGACACATGCAATTTTAAGGCTTGGCAAGTTGGGAGTTTATTTACTAGGCACAACCTCATATTTTATATTTTACAAATCGGGCAATATATTGAGTTTATGTGTCTTAAAATTACCTTTAGTGCACTTTTTACAGAAATGTTCTCTTATGTTACGCTAACATCATGTGATATAAAAATTATAAACACCTGTATTTATTATATTCTCTAGGGTGTTCGCTTTCAAAAAATATAATGTTTTGGGGGTTCTATGTAATCTTCAGCTCTAAATTGATTTTTAAACATGTGTGCACAAATTGCAAACACAGCTCTGGCAGCGAAAGGATAATTTGGTGGCCAGTTCTGTGTTTGCCACATTCAACCCCCTGACCACTCTGTAACAGCACTTTTGTGGCTCAATAGCTATTGCTAACTGCTAATCAGAGGGGGGTGAAGTGTTGGTTCTCTTCAACAGTGAGGGATAGCCAGCCCCATCCATAGTGATAGTGAGGATACAGATAGCTTCTGGCAGGTTTCTTTTCTAGCATCTAGCATACGATTGAATGTTCAATTTTGGCTTATCTGACCCTCAGGAAGAAGCTTTGTAATCATACCTTCGACTCCCAGGTCAGGTGGCGTTGGATGAGGAAGGGACAGCCGACGACCGCATCAAGGGCCTTCCTCTCCTTGTAGATCTGCCGTCTCAGAAGTTCGGAAATCATGATGGCTTTAAGGGCTACTTTCCGCTTTGTTGCTCTGTCCTTCACCAGATCCACCTACATTAAACAGAGAGGAACAGAGATATTTTATAATGTAAAGTATAAGTAGTGTTTCCTTATAATTATAACAATGATATATCCAATACACACACACATATATATATATATATATATATATATATATATATACATATATATATATATACATATATATACACAGGATGGGCTAGAAGATAATTGTTGTTGGGTGCTATTCTTAAAATGCCGATTCCAAATTTGATAACATTTTTACTTGTATTGTTTGCTATAGATGATTGCTGATCTAGTGCGGCAGCCAAGACATTTCCTCATGCAAGTCTTTGGGGAACATTTGGCTTCAGTACCAAAAAAACAGGACCCAATAACTACTGGACCAGATAAGTTACATTCTCTTTTCAGCCCCCCCCCCCCCCCCTTTTCTTTACAGCTAAGGCGTTTTTTTCTCCTGCCCCTTAATGCTTCTGAATGTTAGCCTATGTGTCCATACACACATAGGATAAGTTTGGAGGTGGAAAAAAAACACAGCCAGTGCATCCAGGAGAACAAAAAACACAGCCAGTTTTGGCAGAAAAAAGAAATGCTAGGCACAATTAGAGCTTGAGTGTTAATTCATTTCAATGGCCAGAATAAATGATTATACTGGCCATAAATTATTATTCTGGCTAATGAAATTAATTAATTCCCAAATGTTTAACACACCTAAACGTGTTTTTTCTACCAAAATTCTGCCGACAGGAGGAAAGGAGTCTAGGAGAGTTAAGCCGGTCATTCATTATACACTTTTCTTATTCAAATTTCTTTAGATTTACCTTCAACTATGTAATGCGAGGACCTGCCTAATTGCACACAATTTGAAAGTGTTTAGGGTTGACCTCATATTACTGTATACAGTTTTTGTAAATCTAAAGGAAAATTGTACAAGAAAATTAAATGATGTATGTTCAGCTTTGACGTTGTGTGCATGAGGCCTAATTGTACTAGAGTTCTTGTGATAAACATCCCCACTAGAATGTAAATGAAAGTTTCTGCTGTGTTTTTTAACTTTGGTAAAACAAAGGAAGATCAACGATATTATTAGAAGTGATCACCCTAAGCAACCAATCAGATTTCATCTTTCACCAGCCTTGAGTACAATATTTAGGATAACTGCAGATTGGTTGCTTGTGGGTTATTGCACTGTCCACACATCTCTACATGTTAAACACCAATAGATACACAACAATAAAGACAAAATATAAAACTTACACGTCCAAAGGTTCCTTTTCCCAGATGTTTCAGAAATTTGAACCTCTTCTCCAGGGGTATCTCATGTCCTTTGTCCAGGTGGTCTCCTGTAGAATAGGGATAAAAGATTATATGGTTGAGTTATGTGAATGCTGTTATGAGTACCAAATAAATAACAAAACTCAATCTGCACAATCAAATCTAATATACCCAGAGTCACATGCTATCACTAAAAAGGTGATCTCACTACACCTCCACAGTGGTACAACAAACTAAAAATAAAAAAGTGCAGCATTGCCTTCAAAAATACAAATAATATTACACAAATGTAAAATGAGAACACCAGCAATCCAAACTATGAAAAGAGAAAAATGTGCAAGAAACAGTAAACAATGAATCTCCAGTCACGAGCAGTGCAGTCGTGTAATTTTTATGCATATATTGTTGTGGGTAGCACTGCACTCTTTTTGGCTATTTGAGCTATTCTGAGTATGTTACTTATAGTTTATTTTATATGAAAGCAGTGTAAAAGAAGATCACTGTGCTTTGATGGTTCTTAGGGGCCATTCATGCCATTGCAGTATGGAGAATTGCATTAACATGTGTTACGCTGTGTGTTTAGTGGGTGTCATATTAAGGCAGCCTATTTATTTGAATGCCCTTGCAAATCATCAAAATCCAATAAAAAATGGGTCTGCACCATATTTTGCAATGCAACACATCAAAGCATGGTGTGACACTACAATGCATTGTGTGAGTCAGCATGACAACACAGCAAATCAGTGAGGGGTGCACACATTGCATGTCGTTTTTATGTGCATGAAGAGGTGAATTAATGAAGGAAGAGTACAGATTGGCTTTAACTACTTCAATACAGGGCACTTCCTGCCCAAACCAATTTTCAGCTTTCAGCGCTGTCGCTGTTTAATTGACAATTGCGCGGTCATGCAGCACTGTGCCCAAACAGAATTTTTATCATTTTGTTCCCACAAATAGAGCTTTCTTTTGGTGGTATTTGATCACCTCTGCGTTTTTTATTTCTTGCTAAACAAATAAAAAAAGACCTACATTTTTGAAGAAAAAAAAAAGTTTTTCTTTTGTTTCTGTTATAAAATTTTGTAAATAG
The DNA here is from genome assembly GCA_037952835.1 of Lithobates septentrionalis. Classification (NCBI taxonomy): domain Eukaryota; kingdom Metazoa; phylum Chordata; class Amphibia; order Anura; family Ranidae; genus Lithobates; species Lithobates septentrionalis. The sequence continues at coordinate 3,191,478 of JBBDGP010002445.1, forward strand.
GTAAGTTTCCTCCTTCACTGATAAGGCGGCACTGACGGGCACTGATAGGTGGCACTGATGGGCACTGGTAGGCGGCACTGATGGGCATTGATAGGCACTCATGGGTGGCACTGGTGGGCACTGATGGGCACTGATAGGCGACACTGATGGGCACTGAAAGGCTGCACTGATGGGTACTTATGGGTGGCACTGATATGCGGCACTGCTGGGCACTGATAGACGGCACTGATATGAGTGCACATTGATGGCACTGGCAATGGCAGGCATTGGGGATGGGCACTGATTGGCAGCTGCCTTGGCACTGATTGGTATTTCCCTGGCGGTCCATTGTAGTGGCATCCCTCTTTGTCCTGGTGGCATCCTGCTGGTCCTTGGTGGGCATCCGAGGGGGGCTGTGCTGATAAATAATCAGCATAGACCCCACCTTTCAGGAGAGCAGCCGATTGGCTCTCCTCTACTAGCGTGTGTCAGACACGAGTGAGGAAAAGCCGATCAATGGCTCTTCCTGTTTACATCGTGATCAGCCGTAATTGGACACGGCTGCTCAAGTGGTAAAGAGCCTCCATCAGAGGCTCTTTACCGAGATCAGTGGAGAGGTGTGTCAGACTGACACCCCGCATCACCAATCGCCGCAATGTGCGCCCCCACGGGCACGCGAGAGCGGTCGTTCTGGAGGGCCGTCATATGACGTCCACCCAGAATGTGAGCCGTGCCATGCCACCCAGCTGTCATTTGACGGCCGGCGGGAAGTGGTTAAAGAAGTAATTGACCTTGAGAAAGGATTTTGGTCACTATAGAGTAATGGGACTTATTTATGAACTAGAGTTGTGACATATTTTGGATTCACCTTTGTTTATTCACTTAAAGCGGAGATCCACCTAAAATTGGAACTTCTGCTTTAAAGCTAAAGTAAACCCACCATAAAACAGTTTCATTTCCGGCATGTGCCATAACACTGGTTGTACTTTCAACCAAACTATCAAACCATCCAATGGCTGGTGTCATAATTGATCACATGTGCAGCATCATGGCAGTAAATTAAACAGAGGCAAATATGGCAGCTTCCTTGGCTGAAAATGATAGGAGGGTTTACTTACACTTTAAGGCCTCCTACCCAGCTCCTGTTTGTGAAACAGAGCTTTTAGGGAGGAGGGGGGGAGCAGGTACCCGATTTTGACAGGTACCTGCTCCCACCTCAGTTCCGGTTGCCTTAGGCGATCGGAAGTAGAGGTTCTCCATTCCCCCTCCCTCCCTCCCGAGTCCCAAAGTCTTCTGGGACACATGACAGGTCCTATAAGACTTCAGGAGCAGTCACAGAGCGACGCGACGCTCACGCATGTGCAGTGGGCACCCGGCTGTGACGCCGCAAGCTGTCACAGCCGGGTGCCCATAGTAGAGCTGCCCAGCCATCGAGGGAGGACACGGTGAGAACACGGCTAGGGTGAGTGCACCGCTGGATCGTGGGACAGGTGAGTGTGTGTTTAATAAAAGTCAGCAGCTACAGTATTGGTAGCTGCTGACTTTTAATAAACAAAAAATGAGCACTGCGCTCTGAGCCCACCCAGTTGTGTAACAATAGCAAATTAATATTCGCTATTGTCTTTTTGATTCTCCTCCCTCTTAGGACTCCCTGCCAATCAGGTCTCAGGACCCACTTCCTGTTTGACCGGGAGGATAAGCAGCAGCCCTACCCCAGATTCTTGTCATCTGCCTCCTAAGGTAGGTAAGGAGGCCTCTGATCGCTGCCTTCCTGTCCGTCTCCCGCGGTTCATAGTCATATTCAGGGGTGTTGTGGTTCCATTCAGCATGACACCACAGCACATCAATGTTCATAACATGCATTGCTGCAATACAATAGTGTGCATGCATTGATGCAACAGTACAGCATTCAGCAATAATGTGAATGGGTCCCTACTCCTGGCTAAGTTTAGATGTGTGGCAGGCTTTACTACCTCTCTGAAAAAGATCTGCAGTGGATTTCTTTTCAGAGACAGTGAGTAGGCGATATGTCAGGTGAGTACACATTACTGCTATGTTTTGAAATGTGATGCTGCAATTTTAGCATGACATGCCAAGTTTGATGCAGCTCTACCTATCTAATTCTGAATGCGACCGATCTGTAACTACAAGTCAAGAGGTTGGCTGGCAGTTACAGTGTGCTTTTGCTGTAAAAAATTACCATTTCCTTATACCACCCTCTAAAAAGAAAAGTGATCCACTGCAAATCGCTTTTTGGGGACCAAAAACCGTGCAGCTATTGTGGAAGGCGCCTTAGAGTGTTATGCCGCGTACACACGAGCGGACTTTACGGCGGACTTTGCCCGGCGGATTTTTCGACGTACTTTACGACGGACTTTCTGAATGAACGGACTTGCCTACACACAATCCACCAAAGTCCGTCGAATTCGTACGTGATGAGGTACGACCGGACTAAAACAAGGAAGTTCATAGCCAGTAGCCAATAGCTGCCCTAGCGTGGCTTTTTAGTCCGTCGAACTAGCATACAGACGGCGGACTTTTCGACCGGACTCGATTTTCAACGGATAACTTTTAAACAAGTTTCAAATCTAAGTCCGTCCAACTTTTGAGAAAACAAAGTCCGCTGGAGCCCACACACATCGAATTGTCCGACGAAATCCAGTCCGCCGGGCAAAGTCCGCCGTAAAGTCCGCTCGTGTGTACGCGGCATTAGGTCGCGGTCACACACTGACACTGATGCCCAAATACAGTGAACAGGCCATTTGTTAATGCGTCCATTGCCAGCAGGTGCTGCATGCAGGCAACCCATTCATGTTTATTAGGACGCAGCGGCTCTATGAACACAGTCACTCATCCTAATATGACAGGCGTGTGGTTGAGTGGCTCCAAAGGCAGACAGTGTTCATTCAGGACTGTACACACATGCATGCACACTCGCGGCTTTGTCCGTGCAGACGCTGCATCCTTATAATCTTGAATGGGCTGCCTACATGCACCACCTGCCAGTTAGGGGCGCATAAACAAACGGCCCATTCACCATGTATGGGAATCTGTGCCCCTGTGAATGAGGCCTTAGTGATACAATCAGATATTCTTTTTAATTATACATAAAGAATACGCTTAATCTGTCTTTTGTAATAGTGATTTGTGGTAGTGCACTGTATCCAGGTATGGTGGGTTTGATTTGACAAAGGATTAGAGAATGGTCCCTTTCCTAAGTGAAAATTCACTTTGTAAGAAATACCCAATTATGTGCAAGGAAAAGAAAAAAATATATTATGATTGGATGATTGAAGTCAGCACACTTTCATATATTCACTAATTTGAAATTCACTTTGCAAAGGGAATATGCACTTAACTTAGTGAATGAGGTGAAGTTGTGCTGACTTCAGTTGGTCAATAGTGTGCAAGCAGAAATCCGGATTGGGTATTCTTTGCAAATGCATTTCAGGGCAGGCCCTTTTCTTAAAGCGGTTGCAAACCGCTGCATGTTTTTATTTTTTTCTTACCTGCAAGGCAATAGCATAATGTGCTAGTACACATGACATACTAGCACATTATGTAACACTTACCTGAAAACGAAGCCTTCCAGTGATGCGATGTCATCGCTGGAGACAGCTTCCATTTTCACCCATCTTGCTTCTGGGTTCGCGGACTCGGGCTCTGTGACTGGCTGGAGCCAAGATGACATCACTCCCGCGCATGTGTGCGGGAGCCGCCGGTCATGGCTCAGGACTCTGAAGAAACGGCACGGTCGGCCATTCCTTCAGAGCGCATGCGCCAGTGATGTCACTGGCTGCATGTACAGTAATATCTCCTAGACTTATTATAGGCTTACCTATAGGTAAAATTTAAATATGGAAGTTTACTTTTTATTTAAGCCTTGAAAAAGGGGCAGTCACACCCTAAAAAGGCATTACCAAACCCCCTCAATACCCTGCAGTTTATGACGTCATCCTCCTGAATCCCAGATGGTGGTTTCCCTGATGAGCTCTGCCATTGGTTTGCAGGAGAACGATCCATCTTCAGTGCTTGTGCCCCGTGCACTTACCTGTCAAGCTCTGCAGAAGCTGATCCGTCTCCATTACATCAAATGTCGGCAGCAATCCAGACTGGAGGGATGGACACCACGGAGGCTGTTTCATATGCTTACCATTTCTTCTTCTTCGGTGAGTGCATATAGTGCGTGTTTTTATTATTCGTTTTTAACAAAATCTACAACTGTACACCTAATTAGTGGGACCCTGTCCTTCTCTTCTTTATTACATGAATTGGCCAGCGGGATGTACCCAAGGTCCTTCTTTCATAGAGGTGCTGCAGGTGAGGAAAGTGTTCATATATATAACATCATAATATATATAATAATATATATAATATATATATATATATATATATATATATATATATATATATATATATATTATAATATATATATATATATATATATATATATATTATAATATGGGGCTGGTTCACACCAACCTCTGCATTACAGTACATCAGCTGGTGTGCAGTGCGATCCGGCTGTGCTCAGCACAGTGATGAAGTGCTGAGCCTGGCGGATCGCACTGTTTACATTTTTTTAGAACAAACTTTATTGAGCTGTTTTAAGGACATCCCCCAAAGTTCAATCGCAGGCCACGCAGTGCAAAGCAGTGGATTGCCTCTCATCGTACTGCATTGATAAGAGGTAATGCTTGCAGTACTTTTTTCAGTGCACTTTACCTGCAAACCAGCAAAATGCAGTGTTGTGAACCGGGCACATAGGAGACAAAGCATTTTGCCTTGTCCATGTGGTGGGACTGCGCTGGAATAGCCGCCCAACACAGTCCCGCCACATCTGATGTGAAAATACCCTTAAGGACATTTTTTTTCTTAATTTATCAATCAAGGTGGACATTTCTGTTTTTGTACATTTTTTTGTTTTATTTTTGTTCTATTTAAGTTTTTTTTATTCAATTACATTTAGGGTACATATTTAAACTATTGGAAAATGTATATTGTTTTACTTGACTTTATAACTACTTTAATAAACGGTGTTATGAGATGAAGATTCCCCTTATTCTTTTTGCCCTGTATGGGTCTGTTTGGTTTATGGAGAGATGTAAAAAAGGGAGAGTTCTAGTGGAAAAGCACTTGTGACTCACTTATTAGGTTAAAGGATAAGTTCACCTTTAGGGGAAAAATAAGAAATGAACATATTTTAAAAAAAAATAAAGTTTTCTTTTTTCCCAAGGAGCCTGCAAAGCATTACACCTGTGATCAGTGGCTATAGAAAAAAAAACTGTATTTCATTATAGGAATTGTCCTAAAAAAGTTAGAAATAATTAAAAAGAAATATATACATGTATATGTATTTCCAGTAATATACATGTTTTCTGATAGGAATGATCACAAATAGTGAGAACAAGGGGGAGAGTAAACTGACACACCAGGCAGGAAAACTGTGATGTATTGTTGCCATTTACTGACATTACAATGCTGAATAAAAAAGAGACCTTATATATTGGTAATTAGGAATATTGGGGACATCTGTATTTAGGGATATAAATTCAGATATTAATGACCTCATGTCATGTTACTCTGCTGGCTTTCATACAGACTCCCTGAACAAGAACAAGTCCCAGATGTGCATTTCTCATTTGTTCTGTGTCAGGGACTCCAAACTATGGCCGCCAGAAAGAGGATTTCTAAAAGGGGGTCAGTAATGAGAGCCAATGGGCTTCTCCCAGAACAGGTGTCCGTTACTACACATAGTTTGGCGGCCATAGTTTGGAGTCCCTGACACAGAACAAATGAGAAATGCACATCTGGGACTTGTTCTTGTTCAGGGAGTCTGTATGAAACCAGCAGAGACATGAGGTCACTAATATCTGAATTTATATCCCTAAATACAGATGTCCCCAATATTCCTAATTACCAATATATCAGGTCTCTTTTTTATTCAGCATTGTAATGTCAGTGTTTAACATAAATGGCAACAATACATCACAGTTTCCTGCCTGGTGTGTCAGTTTACTCTCCCCCTTAGCCCCCCCCCCCCCCTTCACTAGTCATGGCGGCCATCTTTTAACTGTCACTAAGAGTTTCCAGCCAATAAACCCTGAAAACTAACAGAAAAGTTCTCACTATTTGTGATCATTCCTATCAGAAAACATGTATATTACTGGAAATTAGTGGATTACAATAAATTCTCCCTTGTATTACACTTAAGAGGTCAGTTAAACATAATATACATGATTTCTGGCTGCCTAACCTGTCTCCATGGCTACCTGACTGCACTGAGTGACCCCTAAATCTACCTAAATGTACATTAAATGTAATTCCTGTATCCCAAATGGTATATATTAGAGTGTACGCTCCTAGTATGAAGTATATATAGATTGTAAGCTCCTAGTGTGAAGTGTACATGTCTGTATACAACTTACCATGCTTTGTCCCTCTGGGCTTCAGCGATCGTTCATCTCCCTGGCGTCTTCTCTTCCTCCTCTTCTCCTGGGGCTCATCCTCGCTCATCTTCCTCTTCAGCTTGTCTGGCTGACAATGATGAGTCTTCTCCGTCCTCTTCTTTCCGTCCATTTCTCTTCTTTCTGTAAAAGAAAGACTCTGCAGAGAGCACAGCACACAGCCTCCCTCTCTGGCTATACCACTGCAGAGTGACAGTTGCTGGGGTGCACCTGGTGAGGGTCCTGTTGCTAGGACCCCAGCACTGAGCCCCGGTCTGTCCTTCTTGTGTCTGATATTAATGCAGAATTGGGCTGTAACTTTTTTGGATATTTGGATTCTTGGATTTTTGGATGGGACCTTTTAAATAAAGTAGATTTTGATATAAAACCTCCTCTCTGGTTATTTTAACCCCTTCATAAAGAAGGCAAAACAAATCTCAATACCTGAATATGTATGGTGTGATCCCTCGCGCTAAATAGAGTTAATAGGTTGTGTAGATATTTCTATATTGAACTAAAATCCCAAGTGATAAAAAATATATATGTGTAAGATAATACAAGTGAGCGGTGATGATGTCTCTATGGACTGCAGCAAAATCTAAAGTGTTCACTTTCACTCAGCATACATGTAATAAAAAATGATTTCGCGCTATGAAAATCTATCACCTCATAATAAGTGCATACAATAATTAAAATTCCTAAACGTGCAATATCTTAAAGTGCTCCATAGTGCAATGAATAATCAACAAAGGTGCTGTGTGCATCAAAATGAAGAATGGATAAAAAATAAAAAGTTCATATTGTGCATCAATGTTCAAAGTCTATATTGTGCTGTTCCACTGGAGTCATTTAATAAGGGTGGAGAATAATAATAATCTTGAGTTTTATGATCCGGTGGCACCGGGCTCTCTAGACTCTCACCTTAGATAAAATTATTATGGGCATCAAAACCAGGTTCTTTGTTCTTTGTGGTGTAATGGTGCATGCATTTAGTTCCTACTGTTTCATCAGACTGACCAACTGACCTATACTCTGGAGACAGGTGTCGCTCGCTTGCCCCCACGCTCCTCCCCAGTTTTGGGAAATATCCACTTGGTGTGACTCCTTGTAAGACACGCATGGACGAGTAAACCCCTCTTTTCCCCTGCTGACGTGGTGGACGGCCGGGGAGGCCTGTCAGGACCCGGTGGGGAAGACGTCGGAGAATTACAAGCTCAGGAGAAACTGCTCAAACACAATGTGATTGGTACTGTTAAGCAGAGGAATCGCTACAGCACCAGAGAAGTTCCACCTCAACACCATTACACCACAAAGAACAACATTTTTTATCCATTCTTCATTTTGATGCACACAGCACCTTTGTTGATTATTCATTGCACTATGGAGCACTTTAAGATATTGCACGTTTAGGAATTTTAATTATTGTATGCACTTATTATGAGGTGATAGATTTTCATAGCGCGAAATCATTTTTTATTACATAAATACCTGAATATGGCTTTGCAGCTGTGACCTATGTTATTAAAACTGTACATTTCATTGCAACTACTTTGTGTATCCAGGTGAATTATACCTTGTTTTTTTCAGGAGAAATTGGGCTTTGAGTTAGAGGTACATAGTAAAGTATATCTCCTAGTTTTTTCTTAATATCATAGGAAAGCTGGCATAAACTAAACAAAAAATATTTTTTTTCTAAATGTAGCTTTATGTTTCTTGCTATTACTATGATTTATCATTAAAGAGCGAACCAAAACGAATTCCCCTGCTTCTTACAATCGCTGCAATACTGCATATGTGCATGTTATTTCTTGTTGGTACCCATAGTAGGGCCCTCCAGAAACAATAATGCACATTTAGCTGTTTTTCTATCCTTCCTAAAACACACCATCACTGACACTGAATGACACTGATACTAAATTTAAAAAAAAAAAATCTTTTTCTTTTAAAAGTCACTGACCCTGACCTTTGACCTTAAGCCTAATTATGACACTGATCTAGATCTAACCCTGATCTAGATATTTTATCTTTATTTATTTTTGAAGGGCTCATTCACAATTGCGGTGGAAAATACAGACACAACATGTACATCATACAGTGGAAGATACAGACACAACGTTCCAGGAAATCGAGGAGAAATTTGAAGACAGGAGGTCAATAAGATTGTGGAAGAGGTGACAGCTGATAAGACCTTACCAAAGATGAAGAGGAAACAGCTTTGGATCGAGCACGCACCCCATCACAGTCACCAAGCTGGTCAAACTAAATTGTACATCCTACAAGACTTGAACCAAAGCTTTCCAAAAGGTAAATATTCCTGCTGGGAGAATTATAGTTTTGTCCAGTTATACAATAGCTGCATTCTTTTTTTAAGTAGAATTCCACCTTTCCTATCACTTTAAATAGTTTGCTTGGGCCAAGCCGGCCCAAATGAACTATTTTTATTACATAATCATACAGCAGATTTGTGTGCTGTAACATATTGTTGTAGCGTTACCCGCATATAGTGAGCCGCATTGTTTCAGCAACAGTATGGGTGACTGTTTGCCCCACATTGGTAAAGGAAGGGCTCTCATAAGCTCTGCTATTTGACAACTAAACGTTGGGGTGGAGCTTACTGTAATTTTGGGGGCACAAAGCTCAATTTCTCCAGGCCTATGGACCCTACATCGGTCTTGGTGACATCAAAATGTTAGAGCACTGAAGCATGGGAAGAAAATATTGCAGAGACTGGTCTAGCACTGGGGAAGCACAGGTAAGTAAATCAAATTTTCCTTGCCCCCTAGGCCTAGATGAGCAGTTAACCCTTGCAGTGCAGGCACAGCTGAATTGCAAGCGAAAAATGTCATGCTTCATGTAGTTCAGCTTTAATGGATTACTGAATCAGTAAGGGACATTTTACTGGTCTATGAAAAATGGCTCACCTACACTAACACAAAAAAATTAAGCAATCTCAAAGTAGCAAAAGGGTTGTCCCCTGAAAAAGTCCCCTGAAAACCTCTCCAGTGGACAAAGATTCAGTCCTACAGCAAACCTTCTACTTTCTGACATAGTTACATAGTAACATATTTAGTCTGGTTAAAAAAAAAACACAAGTCCATCCAGTTCAACCAATAGAAGGGAAAAAGTCATACAATCTTATATACACAATCCTTCACCCACACTTGATCCAGAGGAAGTCAAAAAACCCTAATCTAATTTGCTCCAGCAGGGCAAAATATTCCTTCCTGATCCCCGAGAGGCAATTGGATATTGCCTGAATCAACATTACATATAAATGTCAGTACCCAGTTACAATTTGTACATTTAGGAAATAATCCAGGCCTTTTTTTTAAAGCAATCTACTGAGCTGGACAGAACCAGCTCTTGATGGAGTCTATCCCACATTTTCACAACTCTAATGCCCCGTACACACGGTCGGATTTTCCGATGGAAAATGTCCGATCGGAGCGTGTTGTCGGAAATTTCGACCGTGTGTGGGCTCCATCGGACATTTTCCATCGGATTTTCCGACACACAAAGTTGGAGAGCAGGAGATAAAATTTTCCGACAAAATCCGTTGTCGGAAATTCCGATCGTGTGTACACAAATCCGATGGACAAAGTGCCACGCATGCTCAGAATAAATAAAGAGATGAAAGCTATTGGCCACTGCCCTATTTATAGTCCCGACGTACGTGTTTTACATCACCGCGTTCAGAACGATCAGATTTTCCGACAACTTTGTGTGACTGTTTGTATGCAAGACAAGTTTGAGCCAACATCCATCGGAAAAAATCCTAGGATTTTGTTGTCGGAATGTCCGAACAAAGTCCAACCGTGTGTACGCCCTATTACTGTGAAGAAACCTTTCCATAGTTGGAGATGAAATCTCTTTTCCTCCAGATGTAAAGAGTGCCCCTCTGTGATGATCTAAAAGTGAATAACTCAACACCAAGTTCCCTATATAGACCACTTATGTATTTATACATGTTGATCATATCCCCCCTTAATCTCCTCTTCTCAAGAGAGAATAAATTCAGTTCCTCTAATCTTTCCTCATAGCTGAGCTCCTCCATGCCTCTTTTCAGTTTGGTTGCCCTTCTCTGCACTTTCTAATGATTTGTACAGGGGCAAAATGGTATATATATCTCTCTCTGGAGTCCATACCTCTCTTAAAGGGGTTGTAAACCTTTGTGATTTTTCACCTTAATGCATCCTATGCATTAAGGTGAAAAAACACCTAGCAGCCCCTCTGTTTTACTTACCTGAGTCCAGGAACTTGACCCAGCGGGGACGCGCTGTCTCTCTGCCCGGGGTTCTTGGGTCTTGATTGGATAGATTGATAGCAGCGCAGCCATTGGCTCCAGCTGCTGTCAATCAAATCCAATGACGCAGGCGCAGGGGGGCGGGGCCGAATCATACTTTACTATGGACGCCGAATGCTGGACTCAGGAGCGCGCCTGCAAGGTAACCCCCTCAGGAGAGCGCTTCTCCTAGGGGGTTACCCCATGTGGGGAGGAGCCGTGAGAGCCATCGGGGGACCCCAGAAGACGAGTATCGGGGCCACTCTGTGAAAAATGAGCTGCACAGTGGAGGTAAGTATGATATGTTTGTTATTTAAAAAAAAAAAAACCCTTACAATCACTTTAATAAAAGAAAGGATTTTGCTCGATTTGGAAACTGCTGTTTGGCATTGCATGCTATTATTAAGCTTATGATCTACCAGAACACACAGATCCTTCTTTGATTTCCCTTGTTGTACTCCCCCTAGTATGTATGATACATGCATATTCTTAGCCCCAATGTGCATAACTTTACATTTTACAACATTAACCCTTTCATGACTAAGCCTATTTTTGAAATTTGGTGTTTACAAGTTAAAATCCACATTTTTTGCTAGAAAATTACTTAGAACCCCCAAACATTATATATATTTTTTTAGCAGAGAATCTAGAGAATAAAATGGAGATTGTTGCAATATTTTATATCACACGGTATTTGTGCAGCGGTGTTTTAAAAGCAAATTTTTGGAAAAGGGACACTTCCATGAATTTTAAAAAATCCAAACAGTAAAGTTACCCCAATTTTTTTGTATAATGTGAAAGATGATGTTATGCCGAGTAAATAGATACCAAACATGTCACGCTTTATAATTGCACGCACACGTGGAATGGCGACAAACTATGGTAGCTATGAATTTCCATAGGCGACGCTTTAAATTTTTTTTTACGGTTACCAGGTTAGAGTTACAGAGGAGGTCTAGTGCTAGAATTATTGCTCTCACCCTGACGATCGCGGCGATACCTCACATGTGTGATTTGAACACCGTTTACATATGCGGGCGCGACTTCCGTATGCGTTTTCTACGCTGCGCGAGCTCGCGGGGACGGGGGCGCTTTAAAAAATTTTTTTTTATTTATTTTTAGACTTATAAATTGTGTTTTTAAAAAAAATGTTTTTTTTTTTACTTTTATTGCTGTCACAAGGAATGTAAACATCCCTTGTGACAGTAATAGGTGGTGACAGGTACTCTTTATGGAGGGATCGGGGGTCTAAAAGACCCCCGATCCCTCCTCTGCACTTCAAAGTATTCAGATCGCCGAAAACGGCGATTCTGAATACTGTATATTTTTTTAAATTCGGTGCCATTGGCAGCCGAGTAAACGGGAAGTGACGTCATGACGTCGCTTCCGCGTTTACATTGAGAAGGCTGGAACGAAGCCGCCCACGGCTTCGTTCCAGCCCGCCCACAGCCGCCGGAGACAGCCGATTGGACACCGGGCTTCCCAATCGCACGGGAGGCCCGGTAAGAGCGGCGGGAGGGGGGGATGTCCCCTCCCGCTCCTCCGGTATAACAGCCGAGCGGCTTTTAGCCGCATCGGTTGTTATATACGGGTAGCCGATCGCCCGCTCTAAACAACGGTACCGGGATGATGCCTGCAGCTGCAGGCATCATCCCGGTATAACCCCGGAAAGCCGAGTACGCATATCTGCGTACGGTCGGCGGGAAGGGGTTAAACCTCATTTGCCACATAGTTGCCCAATTACACAGTGCATTGGGGTCTGCTTGTAAGTTGGAGACATCCTGTAAGGACGTTATTCTACTGCAAAGCTTGGTGTCACCTGCATAGACAGAAATGGTATTTATTATCCCAGACCCTATATTATTTATAAAGATATTAAAAAGTAAGGGTCTAAACACTGAACCTTGGGGTACACCACTGATAACCTTAGACCATTCAGAGTAAGAATCATTAACCACTACTCTCTGAATTCTGTCTTTTAGCAAGTTTTCTATCCATTTACAAACTGATTTTTCCAAGCCTGTAGACTTTATCTTACACATGAGCCGTTTGGGGAACTGTGTCAATTGCTTTTGCAAAATTCAAATGTCCACAGCCACCCCTCTGTCCAAGGTTTTACTTACTGTACCTCCTAATAAAAAGAAATCAGGTTTGTTTGACAACTTCTATCTTTCATGAATCCATGCTGTCTATTGCTTAAAATACCGTATTTATTTCCAGCAAGAACTCATCTATGTGTCTTTTATTAAACTCTTCAGTTTCTTCCCAACTATAGAAGTTAAACTATTATTATTATTATTATTATTCAGGATTTATATAGCGCCAACAGTTTACGCAGCGCTTTACAATATAAAAGGGAGACAATACAGTTATAATACATTAAAATACAAGAGGATTAAGAGGGCCCTGCTCAGAAGCGCTTACAATCTAATAGGGTGGGGCAGGTGGTACAAAAGGTTGTAACTGTGGGGAATGAGCTGATGGAAGTGGTAGGCGATTAGTTGGAGACGTGATAGGCTTTCCTGAAGAGATGAGTTTTCAGGGATCGCCTGAAGGTAGCAAGAGTAGGGGATAGCCGGATAGATGGAGGTAGCGAGTTCCAGAGGATGGGAGAGGCTCTGGAGAAATCTTGGAGACGAGCATGGGAGGAGGAGATGAAAGAGCTTGAAAGCAGGAGGTCTTGAGAAGAGCGGAGAGGTCGATTTGGGTGATATTTGGAGACAAGATTAGTGATGTAGCTCGGGGCAAAGTTGTGAATGGCTTTGTATGTTGTGGTACTGGTTAGTATTTTTAATTTAATTCGCTGTGTGATTGGGAGCCAGTGTAGGGATTGGAAGGTGGATAAGTCTGGCAGCAGCATTCATGATAGACTGAAGAGGAGATAGCCTATGGAGAGGTAAGCCAATGAGAAGGGAGTTGCAATAGTCAAGGCGAGAGAATGAGGAGCTTGGTGGTTTCATTTGATAAAAAGGGGCGAATTTTAGAGATGTTACGGAGGTGAAATTCTACAAACTTTTGAGAATGATTGGATTGGAGGCTGAAATGACAAGTCGGAGTCTAGGATTACACCTAGTACCCAGGCGTGAGGGGAGGGACTGATGGTTGCACTGTTGATTTTGATGGAAAAGTCATGGGGGGGGGGCACGGGCGGAGGGGAACATTAATACCTCAGTTTTAGAGAGATTTAGTTTAAGGAAGTGGTGCGACATCCATGCTGATATGTCAGTTAGTAAGTTAGTAATGCGAGAGGAGACTGAAGGAGTGAGGTGAGGAGTAGACAGATAGATTTGGGTTTCATCAGCGTATAAGTGGTATTGGAAGCCGTGGGCAGTTATTAAGTGAGCAAGGGAGGAGGTGTAGATAGAGAAGAGAAGGGGTCCAAGAACCGAGCCTTGGGGGACCCCCACAGAAAGGGGCAATGGAGAGGAGGAGACAGAGTTGTAAGGAGCGCTGTGATAAATAGGTAGAGAACCAGGATAGAGCAGAATCTCGGAGGCCAAGTGAATGTAGTTTATTGAGAAGCAGCGGGTGGTCAACAGTATCAAAGGCCGCAGAGAGGTCAAGTAGTAGGAGTATGGAGTACTGGCTGTTGGTTTTAGCAGTTAGTAAATCGTTAGTGAGTTTTAGTAAGGCGGTTTCCGTGGAGTGCTGCGAGCGAAAGCCAGACTGTAAGGGGTCAAGAAGGTTATTTTCATTGAGGTAGGAGCTTATGCCGCGTACACACGAGCGGACATTACGGCGGACTTTGCCCGGCGGACTGGATTTCGTCGGACAATTCGATGTGTGTGGGCTCCAGCGGACTTTGTTTTCTCAAAAGTTGGACGGAATTAGATTTAAAACTTGTTTTAAATTTATCCGTTGAAATCGAGTCCGGTCGAAAAGTCCGCCGTCTGTATGCTAGTTCGACGGACAAAAAGCCACGCTAGGGCAGCTATTGGCTACTGGCTATGAACTTCCTTGTTTTAGTCCGGTCGTACGTCATCACGTACGAATTCGACGGACTTTGGTGGATTGTGTGTAGGCAAGTCCGTTCATTCACAAAGTCCGTCGGAAAGTACGTCGAAAAGTCCGCCGGGCAAAGTCCGCCGTAATGTCCGCTCGTGTGTACGCGGCATAAGACGGTTGTAAACTAAGCGTTCTGGAAGTTTAGAGGTGAATGGGAGCAATGAGATGGGTCTTAAGTTGTTCAGGTCGGTAGGGTCCAATGAGGGCTTTTTAAGAATGGGAGTGATCTGCGCATGTTTTAGAGGGGAGGGGAAGATACCACTAGAGAGGGAGAGATTGAAGATGTGGGTGAGGGAGCATAGGATAGAAGAAGAGGGTGACCGTAGTAGTTGTGAGGGAACAGGATCCAAGGGACAATTGGTTAGGTGAGCATCCGAGAAAATTTTTGTAACCTCTTCCGTAGTAGCCAATTCAAAAGAGGAGAGTGTTGAATGTGCTGCTAGGCAAGGTATGTTGGGTGGGGAAGACGTACGCACAGTGGAGATGTCCTCAGGAATTGCATCTATCTTGTCTTTGAAGTGATTGGCAATCTCTTGGGCAGTGAGTGAGTTAGTGGGTAGAGGGGGTGGTGGACGAAGCAGAGAGTTAAAGGTTGAGATGAGCCGACGGGGACTGGATGACAAGGAATTAATAAGAGAGACAAAGTAGGCTTGTTTGGCAGCATGGAGGCATGAATTGTATTTTAGAAGGGCAGATTTATATAGGGTGAAGTCTTGCAGGCATTTGGTTTTACGCCACAGTCGTTCAAGAGCACGGCAATGTCTCTTGAGATTTCTAGTGTTGTCAGTTTGCCAGGGTTGTAACGGTCGGGGCCTGATTCTGCGTGTGGTTAGAGGAGCAAGTGCATCTAGTGATGATGAAAGTGAACTGTTGTAGACAGAGGTGGCCAGGTCAGGACAGGACAGGGGAGAGATTATGTCATATAGGTGGTCAGTAGCAGAATAGAGAAGAGAAGGGTTAAAGTGGCGAAGGTTTCTACAAGTAATTGTTTGCTGCTTGGAGGGATGGGTGGTTGGAGGCAAGGATACAGTGAAAGTAATGAGGTTGTGATCAGATAGAGGAAAGGGGGTGTTGGTGAGGTTGCCAGGGTTGCAGACTAAACTAACAGGTCTATAGTTACCTGGTAAAGACTTTTATCCCTTTTTTAAATATAGGCACCACATTGGCCTTACACCATTCCAGTGGTACTATGCTAGTCATTATGCAGATTCAGAATACACACCTGGGACTTGTGTGGGACGTCAAACAGAATGAGGAATCCAAAAATAAGTGATTTTTGCAGCATTGTCACCTCACGACCCGCTAAACAAATACATTTTATAGAGTCAATGCTTTAAGACCAACATAATAGGTCCTGTATAAAAATGTTGTGCTTGTTATATCTACACGTTTCTCTTTTTTTAGGGTGGTTAGAGCATCAAATGCAAGAATATTTCCTATGGGTTTTCCACGTGGTAAAGGACTATGAGACACAAACACAGCCATGGAGATAAATGACGCGACTGACAATGGATGTACATCATGGCACTTGTTGAGGTTCATTTATTTATTTTTTATGGACTTGTTCCCCCTGGCAAGGTACCTACCTTTGCTTGGCATGGTGCATGCTCATTCCCCTCCCTTTTCTGGCTCAGATAAGGGTCTGATATGAATTTTGCAGTGGCCCTCTCTCCTTTCTTTTCTTGTTTTTTCCATGGTGTCCCTCCATAAAGTTTTTTTTTTTTGGCATAGGGTTCTCCATTACTATTTATACCATACTCTTGTCTAGGATAACAGCATTAATTGTAGAACCGGCAGGCTAAAGAACAGCTTTTTACTGAGGCTGTGAGATTGACAAATTCTGCATTACCCTGAATTACCGCTCATGGGGCCCCCGGGCAACAGAAGATCATGGGGCCCCCTGTGTCCCCACCCACATGCAAGCCACACCTACACAAAGCCCCACCTACATAAATCATGGGGCACACAGTAAGGCATACAGCAGGGCACAGGCACAACACAGGGCATGGGGCGCACAGCAGGGCACATCAAGGGGTACACAGCAGGGAACAACACAGGGCATGGGGCACAGTAGGGCACATCACAGGGCACACAGGAAGGCACATCATGGGGCAAAGGGCACATCAGGGGGTTCACAGCAGGGCACTGAGAACATCACAGGGCATGGGGCACATCACAGGACATACAGTAGGGCACATCAGGGGGTACACAGAAGGGCACTGAAATCACAGGGCATGGGGCACATCACAGGACACACAGCAGGGCACATCAGGTGGTACAAGGCAAGGCACATCACAGGGCATGAGGCACACAGTAGGGCACATCAGGGAGTACACAGCACATCACATGGCATGGGGTACACAACGGGGCACATCGGGGAGTACACAGCACATCACAGGGCATGGGGCACACAGTAGAGCACATCACAGGGCACACAGTAAGTAACATCAGGCGGTACACAGCAGGGCATGGGGCACATAACAGGGCAAAAGACACATCACAGGGCATAGGGCAAACAGTAGGGTACATCAGGGGGTACACAGCAAAGCACAGGTCACATCAAGGAGTACACAGCAGGGCACAGAGCACATCACAGGGCATGGGGCACACAGTAGGGAACATCATGGGTCACAGGGCATATTAGGCAGTACACAGCAGGGCACATCACGGGGCATGGGGCACACAGTAGGGCACATCAGGGAGTACACAGCACATCATAGGGCATACGGTACGTCACATCAGGCGGTACACAGCAGGACATGGGGCACATAGCAGGGCAAAGGATACATCACAGGGCATGTGGAACACAGTATGGCACATCTGGGGGGTACACAGCAGGGCACATCTCAGGCCACGAGGCACACAGTAGGGCAAATAGCAGGGCACAAAGCAGAGCACTGGGATCCTCCAGACACAGCACAGTGTCTCTCAGGGCAGCCGTGGGGGGAGAAGGCACAGGGGGACACAGTGGGGGGGTGGAAGGCACAGGGGGACACAGTGGGGGGTGTAAGGAACAGGGGGACACTGTGGGGAATGTAAGGCACAGGGGGACACTGTGGGGGGTGTAAGGAACAGGAGGACACTGTGGGGGGGTGTAAGGCATAGGGGGACACTGTGGGGGGGGTAAGGAACAGGGGGACACTGTGGGGGGGGTAAGGAACAGGGGGACACTGTGGGGGGGTGTAAGGCACAGGGGGACACTGTGGGGGGTGTAAGGCACAGGGGGACACTGTGGGGGGGTGTAAGACACAGGGGGACACTGTGGGGGGTGCAAGGCACAGGGGGACACTGTGGAGGGTGTAAGGAACAGGGGGACACTGGGGGGGGTGTAAGGCACAGGGGGACACTGTGGGTGGGTGTAAGGCACAGGGGGTCACTGTGGGGGTTGTAAGGCACAGGGGGACACTGTGGGGAGAGGTATTATCACAGCCGCATCCTGCTGAATCCCTGTTAGACTGCATCATGTATTGCTGGTGCAGAGGCTCTCACGGGCCCCCTAGCGGCACGGAACCTCGGTCCGTGTCCGAGTGACCGATGGGTCAGTCCGCCCCTGGTTATATCTATGTTTACATATTTATTTCTTTTCCATTTTTTTCTTGACTTTCTTATTGCTCACCAGGACCTGAGTACCTTATTTTGTTGCTTTCGTGTATGACATGTTTTTTTTGGAATGACAATAAATTTGGAATGGCAATAAAAGTATCCTTATCCTTATCAGTACATCATCTGGTCTCCAAGTGAGAGCTCTGCCTCTCTAGTATCTCGGCATTTGTGGTGGGCTTCCTGTGTTACAGCCGTCCTAATGAGAAAATACTATACATTCATATTAGCATAACTCCTAACAGGAAGGTATGTTACTTCTCTAACACACCATGTTACATGAGGTGAGGCTTTATGCCCCATAAGTTCATGCGAGATCCCCACTGAATCCCACCTTGTGACTCTAGGTCATCAAGGAAGAGAGGAGCGGGCAGTCTCTTGCAGTATGTCCATCCTGTTTATGGGGCCAGAAAGAGAACTGGTATATGGCACTTTAGTCCAGACTTTTTTAACCGGGGTTCCTCGGCACCCTGGGGTGCCTTCTGGGTTCTTCAGGGGTGCCTTGGCAAAATGCCTAAACAAATTGCCACAAATTGCCCAAAAATTGTTAACAATCCAGCTAGTGGATCAAGTCTGCATTTTTCTTCCACAAAGCCACAAGATATTTTTGTACAGCATTACAACTTAAACTTAAAACCGATGATGTCATTGGTTAATATTGGTGCCTGCACAGCATCCTAGTTTGCCCCTCTACTGCCCCTTTGCCAGCACTGGGCTTACATTTGCAAAGAATGGAAGAGAAACTGAGGGAGAAGAGAAATGCTAGCATACTAGTCTGTACCAGTGTGCAAAGGTGGAGGAATAGATCTACTCTAAAATTGGGTGTCCTATGTGTGTGGATGATGCTGCGATATGTAAAACTATTAGTTTCATTGTTTACATATTATATTGTGGTGCCTTGAGATTGTGCATAGTTTAAAGGGTGCCTTGACTTAAAGCCTAGGCCAAAATGATGTCATACATCCTGGGAGTCTTTATGGAATTTTATTTTCTTTCATCTGGGGAAGGGTAGGGGGGCTTTTTCAGCTAAGCACACCCTCCTGCCTACATGCCTGAGCTAAGGTAAGATGGATTCCAAGAAATAAATGCTACATGAATCATCAGCCCTTTCTTGAGATGCCTGTGGCTAGAAGTTCTAGGGGGTGTTTTTCAAAGTGATTTCTCAGCAAACTAAAGCATGGAGACATAGATGGATGGGTGAGTTTGATTTGAATATTGAAAATTAATTAAAAAGTATTTTCAGTTTGTGGTGCTCAGATACAGTTTAGTTCCATGTTAAGTTTATATTACAAGCCATGACACTAGGATAGGGAGAAAAC
Organism: Lithobates septentrionalis; assembly: GCA_037952835.1. Taxonomy (NCBI): domain Eukaryota; kingdom Metazoa; phylum Chordata; class Amphibia; order Anura; family Ranidae; genus Lithobates; species Lithobates septentrionalis. The sequence goes on from JBBDGP010002445.1 coordinate 3,211,109, forward strand.
ATCTCTACAGCAGTTACACAGACTTATTTTTAGGAACACAAGAGAAGGGTCAGATTTTCTTTTTTTTTTGCTGTCTGACTCAGTTGGGGAGGCCTCTCACTTCCCACACTGGTGACCGCTGTCATTAGGGCACAAGTTGAGTGGAAATCTCAAATGTACAGTTGCCCCTAGAACAAAAGTAGAAGATAAATCTGCCAATGAGAACACATATTCTAATAATTTTTTTTTCACCAAGACAGGAATTGAGGGGAAAAATCTCTCTAGCAGATACACAGCAATAACATATTATAGTGCAGATGGGTTAGAATTTTGAAACTGGCTTTACCAACAAAGCCATATCAGTGACAGCAGATACTGTGCTCAATGTGCATTTAGAAAAAAATATTATATAGAAAAGAGTGGTACCCATTAAAAATAATAAGTTATAAAAATGTTTTAAAAAGTTGATAGGAGCTTCCCTAACTCTCAGGAGCAATTTTCAGCCCATTGCCAAACTGTCTTAATTTCTTCCTCTCCATTGATGGAGAAATGTGTGAATTTTTGTTGTGGCGGAAGGGAAACTTTCCATTTTGCTCATGCCCAGTCAATTGACACCAGAAGAGGAAGTGAGCGTAAATCACCCTGGAGGGAACAAATACAGCACAACCCTTCTCTATCCAAAAATGGATTGCATGTAACAGCAATGACATAGCTATTCAAATATAATTACTGATGGGTTGTATATGTCACAGGTACATTCTCTGTCAGGCCTATGTTCTGTTAAAGGCCATGGCTCCCACTGATGCCAGTGTCTCCTGTGAGACCAGGGAGAGAGGAGAGCAGTGCTGTAGCCGGGACAGCACTGGATTGGTGAGAGGAGTCAGGTAAGTGGTTGGGGATGGGGGGTATAGTTAGTAGGGTGTTCTTTACCTTAACCACTTGTAGACCACGCTAATGCCCCGTACACACGGTCGGATTTTCCGAAGGAAAATGTGTGATAGGACCTTGTTGTCGGAAATTCCGACCGTGTGTAGGCTCCATCACACATTTTCTATCGGATTTTCCGACACACAAAGTTTGAGAGCAGGCTATAAGATTTTCCGACAACAAAATCTGTTGTCGGAATTTCCGATCGTGTGTACACAAATCCGACGCACAAAGTGCCACGCATGCTCAGAATAAATAAAGAGATGAAAGCTATTGGCTACTGCCCCGTTTATAGTCCCGACGTACGTGTTTTACGTCACCACGTTCAGAATGATCGTATTTTCTGACAACTTTGTGTGACCGTGTGTATGCAAGTTTGAGCCAACATCCATCGGAGAAAATCCTAGGATTTTGTTGTCGGAATGTCCGATTAATGTCCGACCGTGTGTACGGGGCATAAGTGTGAAAGGGAACATTTACACTGAGGACTAAGCACAAAAATGTCTTCCTCGGTAAATAGGCTAGATGAAATCAAAGCTCTAATTAGATGTAGTGATGATGTGGATTCTAACAAAAAAAAAGACACATTTTAACAATTTTTTTAAAGTATATATAAGTATTGGCAACCTACTCACTACGATTTCATATAAGCTTTCGCTTTTGTTCACAATGTATCCGACTTTGAAATCATGCAACTTAACTTGAAGTCACACGAATTCAAAGCCACAGGTCAATACGACTTCAGGTGCGACTTGGCAGACATCTGTGCGACTTCATGCACAGATGTCTATGCAAGTCGCACCTGAAATTGCGAAAAAAATAGTGCAGGAACCTTTTCTTTTTCAAATTGGTGTGGCACCACTAAGTTTGGTGAAGCATCAATTTGAACAGTTCAATTGCTGACATTAGAGTGCCACTTGTCATGCGATTTGAACCTGTCAAAGTCCATGACAATTCGCACTGATATGAACGGGACGCAGTGGCGGAATTACCAGGGTCGCAACAGTCGCAGTTGCGACTGGGCCCGGCATTCAGCCACTGTGGGGGGGGCCCAGCGGGGTTGATCTTCACTCACGACTCTGAGCGGAGATCGTGTGTCATAGATTAATAGCACAGAGAGACTCCGGCGGCATTAATGTTCTATTTGTCGGTCCTCTCTGGCACGGATGAGAGAGGAGGACACACAGCTGATCTTACGGCTCCCCCTTCTCCCCCCTCCCCTCTCCTGTGTGCTCTGCGGGCAGTCTAGTGTGAAGCTAAAGAGCTCATATTTCCCGCGGAGCACAGAGAGGGGAGGGGGGAGAAGGGGGAGCCGTAAGATCAGCTGTGTGTCCTCCTCTCTCATCCCTGCCAGAGAGGACCAACAAATAGAACGTTAATGCCGCCGGAGTCTCTCTGTGCTATTAATCTATGACACACGATCTCTGCTCAGAGCTGTGCTGTCCTAAGAAGGCAGACAGCACTGATAGAAATTAATAGCAGGGACTGATGAGCACTGATAGAAGGCACTGATAGAAGGCACTGATGAGCACTGATAGACAGCACTGATGAGCACTGATGGGCACTGATGAGCACTAATAGAAGGCACTGATGAGCACTGATAGACGGCACTGATGAGCACTGATAGAAGGCACTGATGGGCACTGATGAGCACTAATAGATGGCACTGATGAACACTGATAGAAGGCACTGATGAGCACTGATGAGCACTAATAGAAGGCACTGATGGGGACTGATGAGCACTAATAGAAGGCACTGATGAGCACTAATAGAAGGCACTGATGAGCACTGATAGACGGCACTGATGAGCACTGATAGAAGGCAATTATGGGCACTGATGAGCACTAATAGAAGGCACTGATGAGCACTGATAGACGGCACTGATGAGCACTAATAGAAGGCACTGATGGGCACTGATGAGCACTAATAGAAGGCACTGATGAGCACTGATAGACAGCACTGATGAGCACTGATAGAAGGCACTGATGAGCACTGATAGACGGCACTGATGAGCACTGATAGACGGCACTGATGAGCACTGATAGAAGGCACTGATAGAAGGCACTGATGGGCACTGATAGAAGGCACTGGTGAGCACTGATAGACGGCACTGATGAGCACTGATAGAAGGCACTGATGAGCACTGATAAACGGCACTGATGAGCACTGATAGAAGGCACTGATGAGCACTGATAGAAGGCACTGATGGGCACTGATAGAAAGCACTGATGAGCACTGATAGAAGGTACTGATGGGCACTGATGAGCACTGATAGAAGGCACTGATGGGCACTGATAGAAGGCACTGATGGGCACTGATGAGCACTGATAGACGGCACTGATGAGCACTGATAGAAGGCACTGATGGGCACTGATGAGCACTGATAGAAGGCACTGATGAGCACTGATAGAAGGCACTGATGAGCACTGATAGACGGCACTGATGAGCACTGATAGAAGGCACTGATGAGCACTGATAGAAGGCACTGATGGGCACTGATGAGCACTGATAGAAGGCACTGATGAGCACTGATAGACGGCACTGATGAGCACTGATAGAAGGCACTGATGGGCACTGATGAGCACTGATAGAAGGCACTGATGAGCACTGATAGAAAGCACTGATGGGCACTGATAGAAGCCACTGATGGACACTGATAAAAGGCACTGATGGGCACTGATAGGAGGCATTTATGGGCACTGATAGGAGGCACTGATGGGCACTGATAGGAGGCACTGATGAGCACTGATAGGAGGCACTGATGAGCGCTGATAGGCCACATTGATGAGCACTGATAGGCAGCACTGATAGGAGGCACTAATGTGCACTGATAGGCTGCACTGATAGGTGGCATTGATGGGCACTGATAGGTGGTACTGATGGGCACTGAGGAACACTGATAGGCAGATGTCAGGCAGTATTGATGGGCAGAATTGAAGAGTACTGATAGGTGGCACTGATGGACGCAGTTAGGTAGCTTTAATGAGCACTGGTGCTGATAGGCAGAATTGATGGGCACTAATAGGCGGCATTAATGAGCACTGATAGGTAACACTTGTAGGTGGAAGTGATGGGCACTGATAGATGGCACTGATGATTGGGGCACTGATTATCAGTGTAAACAATTTACTGACATTCTTGACAGTTAATGGCAGTCCTTTCCTAACACAAACACAGCGTGTGAGGAAAGGGCTGTGGATAACCAGTCTGTTTACATGTGATCAGCTGATCACATGGTAAAGGGCCGATGTGATTGCGCTGGATGCATGTCCCAGGGGTCATGTGGGAAGCACGGTTTTGGGAGGATGTCCATGGACACCCTCCCAAAATTGGAAGCCCGGGGCTCGGATGGAAGGGGGGCCCATCATGGTTTCTTGCACCGGGGCCCTGAAGGTTCTAGTTACGCCTCTGACGGGACGTTAACGCATTATTGTAATTTCAAAAGCCATTTTCAATATTTTTTAAGCTGCAGCTTATAATAGAATAAAGCCTGGTAATCCCTCCATAAAGGTCCTTGTAGGCACTTCTTCATGTAGGGTGACAATGTCCTGTCTTCCAATCGTGCCCCTGTATTTTCATCCTTTCACATAGAATTCCAATAGAGACTACAAGTGTCCTTTTCAACACACAATACACAGGAAGAACTCACTGTTGTCAGACTGCCAAAACAGCTGCTGACAAGGCCTATACTTGCAATCATATTGGAAAAAAATAAAAATCCAGTTCACTTTTAGAGCCTGTTCACACTAGAATGCTGTGCGGGGAACTCCACGCTCAGTGACAGTTTCCTGCACCACATTCAGAACGCACAGTCCTTACGATCTGCCATGAGGGTCAGTGCAAACCTAATGTCACTCCAAATGCAGATTGCAAATGCAGTGCATTTGCCTGCACTGGATTGCATGGTACAAAAGCACCATGCAATTTGGTTCCAGTGCATTTCCAAAAGTAGTGCATGCCCTATTTTTGGTGCAGTGCGATTTCAGCCCATTGAAAATGAATGGGCTGAAATCACACTGCACAGAACTGCATATGAATCGCACAGGAACACGTTGCGATTCACATGCTGCTCCTAGTATGTTCACATTGTTGTCATTTAAGCCAACCCCCAAAATTATCCACCTGACTTTTACTGGGATAAAGTTGTATCTGGACTTTTAAGCAGTGGGGTGGCGCTTCAATTTCCTTTTCTGTTACACTGCACTACAAGTCAAGGAGATTGCGGAGATCCTCAGGGGTATGGAAGCCAACTGCCTTGGAACCAGTTCATTTATATCAACATCAATACTTTAAGAAAGCAATACCAGTGAGGTAACCCTATGGGTCCAGCACTATTTTTCCACTTTTCCACCTGAATACCTGGCCATACCTCCACACAAATAAGACTGAATTGACATATGCACATGTAAAATTTCTTCTAGCTTCCAGAATGCCAGCAATTCAAATAATATATGTGGGCGGTGGGATGTGCACACGAAATTGAGAAATGCTGACCAGTAATGCAGATTTTATTTTCCTGAAACCAGGAAGCCATAGAGGAGCCATGTTCCCCTTGACTTCTTCTCCAACTGTGTTGCTGCTGCAGATGAACACCACCCACAGTGGAGAAAGTAGACTCCACCTGCCTACACACAGGTAGGGTATATACACATGTAGCACCCTCTAGTGTGCTAGTGAGTTTTTCTTTTGGACCGGTAAATTTCCAGGATTGGCTAGCAGCCAAGCCTGGGTGTGGTATTGTGATCTGGGCTGGGAGTGGCTCAGAGTAGGACTGGGGTAATTCACAGGTGGCATCACTAGGACCTCCTACTTCTTTCTAGAATGTTCCAGTGTTTTCTAGAAAGAGAGGCTGGAGGGGAGTTGGAGCCACCTGGGGTGTTCTAAGGAGCCCCGACCAATCCCCAACTTGGATTGGGGGGGGGGGGTGGCAGGCCTCCTTAAATACCCAGGGTCAGGAGTTTTTTGGGTGGTAGAGCTGGAGATGGAGTGCTAGGCTGTCGGGGCCTTTGAGGGAGCTCCCCAGTCGGGAGGGGACCTTGGGCCTAGGGTCGGGTGCGGACAGGACCCCTTCTAAAACACACGGAGGTGTCCTGGACAGGAGGAGCAAGAGAGGGCAGCAGGAGAGAGCACTGCCGGGCAAGTCTCCAGGGAGAAGAACTGGTCGCAGCCAGGAGAGGGCTGGTGAGTGACATGCACAGGCAGGAGAGGACTGGGGAGGCACGCCTGAGAGGACTGGGATGGAACAGTCTGGGATGGGTGCAGAACCAGAGGAGTGGACTGTGGTGTCATGGGCACCTGCAGCCAGGATGGCTTTTCTTTTTAGTTTTGGAAAGAGCAGAGAGGGATTATGGCCCTTTCACATGGGCAGACTTTTCGGGTCCGTCTGTCAGTTTTTTAGGACCTGACCACCCATTGCCCTCTACGGAGCGACAGATGTCAACTGACATGTGATTGGATCAGATGACAGTCGGATGGAAATGGACAGGTGGTTGGTTTCCATCTGACAACCCACAGAGGACAGCGGACTGTGTCCATGTCTGCTCTGCATCAGCGGAGCGGCAGTGCCCGTTAATTTACAGGCAGCCCATACATTTTAACCCCTTTTCAGGCTGTCCGTAAATGTCTGTTACGGCAGCGGTGCCTGTATAAAATATAGCTGCGGGCCGACCGGGCAACTGTGCATGCGCCATCCCGGAGCCTGCCGGGCTTGGGAAAGTTTGCATGCGCTCGGCTATTTTTGAACCGGCGAGCGCATGCGCCGTGATGCAACGGCACCGCGCAGCGCCATTTTTGAATAGAACTTTCGGACAGATTACAGCCTCATAGGCTCTGACAGACAGATCTCCTCTCCTTGCTCTCATCATGCACCATGTCCCTTGAGCTGGAGGCTGCCGGGCTGGTAAGTGAGCGCAAGCCACCCCTTACTATTGAAACTCTTGGTTCAGGAGAATGTAGAAGATGGCCTCAGGCAAGGAAGGGGTAAGGCAATTTGCCTTCTAGTATGGGATTAAGAGACGCTGCTAACCAGGGCAAAGTGCAAGGTGCTAATGACAGATTGGTCAGGGGAGGAAGAGAGCAGAGAAATCTCTGGCAGAAAAAGAGTTAAGCCAGCTGTCCAAGACTGTGGCAGGCAGAGAATGGAAAAAAAAAAAAGATTGAAATGAGCAAAACGCAGTAGGAGAGTTTGCTGAGCTGCATGTCTGTAGTAGTGGAAGGGTTAACAGTGGAGTACAAGTCTGCGGCAGAAAATGGGTGAAATAAATAAATAAATAAAATTAAAAAAAAAAAAAATCGGTGCTAGCAGATATATTTATTATCGATTATGTCCGCATCCTCCAACCATCTCCTGTATCATATCTGCATCCTCCAACCATCTCTTGTACCATGTCCGCATCCTCCAACCATCTCTTGTACCATGTCCGCATCCTCCAACCCTATCTTGTACCATGTCCGCATCCTCCAACCATCTCTTGTACCATGTCCGCATGGTACCATGATAAAGTTCCCTCCTGGGATACAGACCTCTCATATCCAGGGGGCATTACTTCCACCATTTAGATAAACAGATGCAGTGTCAGATCACAGGACCAGATCTGTCTGTGTGTGTGATCTGTGTACACGTTTCTCTATGAATGGTGGAAGGTAATACCTCCTGAGATATGTGATGCCTGTATTCCAGGAGGCATTACTCTCCTCCATTCATAGAATAATATGTACACAGACACGGTATTTATCATGTAAGGGAGAGGGTAAAGGAGAACTATTATCTCTATAAAGGGCAGAGAGCAGTAAGTGTAATACTGACACCTACCTCTAGACTCTCCCCTCCCAGAATGGCATCGGTGGGGCAGATTCATATTGATGGAAGAACGGTATCACACACGTGTTGATGTGCATTATTTTATTACCCATTGAGTTGCATCAGCATGAGAGCCTTTTACCGTCGTTTTAGCGGCGCTATTCGACCGCTACCGGGGCGCTTTTAACCCCCGCTAGCGGGCGAATAAAGGGTTAAATACGCCCGAAAAGCGCCGCTGCCGAAGTGCTTTGGCAGCGCTGCCCATTGATTTCAATGGGCAGGGGCGGTTTAGGAGCGCTGTATACACTGTTCCTCCACCTCCCCAAAGATTCTGCTTGCAGGACTTTTTTTAATGTCCTGCCAGCGCCTCGCCCCAGTGTGAAAGCACTTGGAAGGTGCTAAAACTCCTCCAGTGTGAAAGGGGTCTTAAAGTCGTTTGTTATTTAACCACTAGGCGTCCGCGCTATAGCCGAAAGACGGCTACAGCGCGGACTCCAATTGCCGGGAGGGCGTCCCTGGACGTCCTCCTGTTCACTTCCGCAATGCGCGCTCCCGGGAGCGCGCATCGGGGAAATTCTGCTCTGGCCGTGTCCCTTGGACACAGCCAGTCACAGATCGCCGTAAGCGGCCAATCACAGTGGCCGTTTACAGCGCGATCCGAGCTTCCAATGAGAGATAATCTCAAATGTAAACATATAAGATCATCTCTCATTGCCGGCTTTCTCTCCTCACACAGAGACCGTGTGTGAGGAGAGAGAGCGATCTGTGATAACTGTGAGTGCCGAGCTTTTAGTGAAACACCCTACAGTGCCTATACAGTGCCCATACAGTGCCACATCAGTGCCACAGTGCTCATTACTGCTTCCATCTGTCATCAGTGCCATCTGTCAGTGCCATCTGTCGTCAGTGCCATCTGTCAGTGTCACCTGCCACATCAGTGCCACCTGTCAGTGTCACCTGCCACATCAGTGCCACCTGTCAGTTTAACCTGCCACATCAGTGCCACCTGTCAGTGTCACCTGCTACATCAGTGCCACCTGTCAGTGTCACCTGCCACATCAGTGTCACCTGTCACATCAGTGTCACCTGTCAGTGTCACCTGTCAGTGTCACCTGCCACATCAGTGCCACCTGTCAGTGTCACCTGCCACGTATCAGTGCCACATATCAGTGCCACGTATCAGTGCAATCTGTCAGTGCCATCTGTCGTCAGTGCCACCTGTCTGTCACCTGCCACATCAGTGTCATCAGTGTCACCTACCACATCAATGTCACGTATCAGTGCCATCTATCACCAGTGCAATCTGCCAGTGTCACGTGTCATCAGTGCCACATATCTGCCATTTTTCATCACTATGTCACAAAGAGTATATTCAGCCGAGGAGGCATATAATATTCTTGCGGCCGACGAGAGCAACGGGGAGCTCTCCGCTTCAGATTCCTATTCAGATTCTGAGTCTGACGTGGCCTACGAGCCTGTCCTCAGCAGTGGTACACTGACAGCCTCACAAGGAGGATGAGAGTCCGCCCGCCAGACGAAGACGTACTGGTGAGGATGCAGTGCCATCCACCAGCACCGCAATGCCATCCACTATCACCACAATGCCATTCACTATCACCGAAATGCCATCCACCAGCACCGCAGTGCCATCCACCAGCACCGCAGTACCTCGACAAAGGCCACATACCAGTGGGGTGTCACCTCAGGCCCAAAGGGCTAGGTACCATGCCAGCCTTCCCTACTCCCTTGAGAACCCCTTATGGCTGCCACCTAATTCAGGAGAAGCTATCATTCCCCCTTTTACTGCCCAGCCAGGAGTCCAGGTGGATACAGAAAATTTTTCACCAATAGATTTTTTCAACCTTATTTTTACTGAGGACATGCTTGCATCGATTGTGGCCCAGTGCAATCTATATGCCCAACAATACATAGCAAGTAACCCAACGTCCTATTATGCCCGTCCCTACGAATGGAGAGCCCTAACAGTGGAGGAGTTTAGAATTTTTTTTGGGCCTCACATTCTGTATGGGACTAACCAAAAAAAATGTATTACGTTCCTATTGGTCTACCCTCCCCATTCACCACATGCCCATCTTTTCCTCTGTAATGCCCAGAACCAGGTATCTCATGATTATGAGAATCCTACACTACAATGACAATACCCAGTGCCCTCCCCGAAATGACCCACATTTTGACAAGCTATATAAAATTCGCCCACTACTAAAATATTTTTCTGATATCTTCCCCCAGTTATTTACCCCAGACCAGCACATATGTGTGGATGAGTCCCTGGTCAAATTTAGTGGCAGGTTGGGCATAAAACAATTTATTCCCACCAAAAGGGCCCGCTATGGGGTGAAATTGTATAAATTATGCGACCGAGCTACAGGATATACCTATGCCTTCATGGTATACGAAGGGAAGGACACCCAGCTACATCCCCCTAATTGCCCAGAATATATTGGATCGAGTGGGAAAGTCGTTTGGGAACTCATAAACCCACTCCTGGAGAAAGGCTACCATCTATATGTGGGCAATTTTTATTCTAGTCTGCCCCTGTTCCGAAATCTTCACAGACAGAAGACTCCAGCATGTGGCACCGTAAGGAAGAACCGGAAGGGCTTTTCTCAAAGCCTCGTGAACAAAAAGCTAAGAAGAGGGGAGATGGCGAGCTTACGGAATGAGGAAATTCTGGCTGTGAAGTGGAGGGACAGAAGGGACGTCTACGTGCTTTCATCAATCCACAATAACACCGTCGTGGAGATAACTAGGAGGAATGGGGTAATCCAAAAGCCAACATGCATCTTTGAATACAACAAGTATATGGGGGGTGTCGACTTCAACGACCAGATGCTCGAACCCTACCTTGCCACGAGAAGAACATACCAGTGGTATAAAAAAGTTTCGATTTATTTGTTAAATTTGGCCATATATAACAGCTATGTTATTTATCATAAATCCACTGCAAGCCCCAAATCCTTCCTTGGATACCAGGAGGAAATCACCACTGCCCTTGTATTCCCGAACGGCCCACCAGAAACCATTCGATCCGATGTGATTAGTAGACTCTCCGAACGCCACTTTCCCCGAAAAAATCCCCCCCAGACCAACAAGCCAAAAACGGCTGAAAAAATTACGGGTGTGCACCAAAGGAGGAGTGAGAAGAGACACTACTTTTTATTGTCCCCAATGTCCTTCCCAACCAGGCCTCTGTATAGTTGACTGTTTCCGCCGTTACCATACTTCACTAAATTATTAGTGAAGTATGGTAAACATAACCCACACTTCCTGCCATTTACCTTCACACCCCTTATGCCTCTGCTTGCTCTGTAACTGACCCTGGCTTGTTTTTCGACCACGCTTCTGCCTACCGATTCTGTTTATATCTCTGCCTGATCTGGAACTGACCCTGGCTTGTTTTTCGACCACGCTTCTGCCTACCGATTCTGTTCATACCTCTGCCTGATCTGGAACTGACCCTGGACTGTTTGACCATCCTTTTTGCCTGCCTCTTGGACTGATCTTGTACCCTGCTACTGGACTAGTGGGATTCATAACACAGGGGTCTCACATGTGTGAGGGGCTCCAGAATTGTTTTTCTGGATGAAGAAAACATTTTTTTTGTTTTCTCATTCCTAGATTAGGGTCTGGAGACTCGGAGGCTTCAAAGAGATTTGGGTGGGAGAAGCCTCTACCCCTGTCCCAATTCTGTCCTGAAGGAGGCCCTATGTCAGGAACGGTGTCATCTCCGGTTTCTCCTGCTGGTGGCACTATTACATTCAGCACCAACAGGGTGTAATTCCAGTGGCCACCAGCGGGGGTCTCCCTGCCTGGACTGCAGACTTGTCATCAAGCATACCTGTCATGGTTTTGCTGGACTATATAAACCCACCCTGAACTAACCTCAGTGCTTCAGAATTCCTCTGCTAAGCCCTTGTCCCTGCCAGTACCTGCTCTTGTTCCAGCCTGTTCCTGTTTGTTCCTGTTTGTTCCTGAACCCCGTTTGTGTATCCTGACCTTGAACCCTGTTTCCTGTTCCCTGCTCCTTGGTCTGCTTCATTATTCCTGGTTTCTGTTCCCTTGTCGCTTTGGCTCATGCCTTGTTTCTTATTTCATGTTGGTTTCCTTGCTAGTGTATTATATTAGTTAGATAGATAGCTAGGTGGGTTTGGGGGTTTGCTGTGTTTTCACCATTTACTTGTTTTTGGTTTGCTGTCTTGTTTTCATGTGTGTCTTTATCATTAACAATAAATATACCTTCTTATTCATTTACTCGTTTGTCCCTGATTCCTTGGTGCAGCCCAGCGATCTGATCACCTGCATTGGATGTTGTGTATAACATCCCCTGACACCCTACTTCTGCCTGCTGCCTGTAGGACCTATGCCATCATGCCTCTGCCTGTCGCATGAACTGACCACACCACATGGATGGACCATGTTCCTGCCTACTACCAGGATCAATATTTTGGCACTGCTGACAATCTCTGCCTGCACTGACCCTGGACTGTATATGGACAGTATCCCTGCCTGCTGCCTGTACTGACTATGGACAGTGTTCCTGCCTGTTGCCTGGACAATTGCGTTCGCTTTTGCTGACCAAGTCCCTGCCTGCTGCCTGGACCAGTGCTATCCTCCTGTGGACAACTGTGCTACTAAAACCACAGGTAATCTTTTTTTTTTTTACTCTTTGCTCAGCAGAATGTATTTTGGGGTGTAATTCTTGGTATGTGCATGCTATGTGTCCCTAGAACACCTGACGGTGTTCCTTGTATGTGGCCAGGCTGTGTAAAAGTCTTACACATGTGGTATCACCATACTCAGGAGGAGTAGCAGAATGTATTTTGGGGTGTCATTTTTGCTATGTACATGCTACGTGTTGGAAATATCTTATAAATGGACAACTTGTGTAAAAAAAAAAATGCGTTTTCATTTTTTTCCACATTTTCCAAAAACTTCTGGAAAAAAATGAATCGTTCAAAAGACTCATTATGCCTCATAGATTATACGTTGGGGTGTTAGCTTTCCAAAATGGGGTCATTTTGTGGGCGTTTCCATTGTCCTGGTGCTCCAGGGCCTTCAAAAGTGTAATAGGTAGTTAACAAGTTAGATGTGTCATTTATGCTCCTAGAACACTTGATGGTGCTCCCTGCATGTTGGGCCTCTCTATGTGGCTAGGCTGTGAAAAAGTCCCACACAGGTGGTATCGCCATACTTAGGAGGAATAGCAGAATGTATTTTGGGGCGTCATTTGTGGTATACACATGCCATGTGAGAGAAATAACCAATTACAATGACAATTTTATGGGAGGAAAAAAAAAAAATCTTCATTTTGCAAAGAATTGTAGGAAAAAATGACAACATCAAAAACCTCACCATGCATCTTACTGAATACCTTGGAATGTCTACTTTCAAAAAAGGGGTCATTTGGGGGGTATTTGTACTGTCCTGACTTGTTCGGGTCACAAGAAATGAGATAGGCCACCAGTACATCAGGTGTGATCAATTTTTTATGATTTGCACCACAACTTGTAGACTCTATAACTTTCACACAGACCAAATAATATCCACTAATTTTGGTTATTTTTACCAAAGATATGTAGCAGTATAAATTGTGGCCAAAATTTATGAAGAAAAATTAATAATTTGCAAAATTTTATCACAGAAATGCATTTTTTTTCTAAATTTTCGGTCTTTCTTCATTTATAGCGCAAAAAATAAAAAGCCCAGAGGTGATCAAGTACCACCAAAAGAAAGCTGTATTTGTATGAAAAAAAGGACACAAAATTCATTTGGGTACAGTATTACATGCCTGAGTAATTGTCATTCAAAGTGTGAGAGTGCTGCAAGCTGGAAATTGGTCTGGTCACGAAGGGGGTTTAAGTGCCCAGTTGTCAAGTGGTTAAAAAACAAAATAAAAAAAACACAAAACACAATAGCAAGTCCAAAACCGAATACAAGTCCGAAACACAATAGCAAGTCCACCCCGGGCTGAGAGATTACAGGTGTGAGGGGGGGCTGCGAGCATACAGGTGTGAGGGGGGCTGCGAGCATACAGGTGTGAGGGGGGCTGCGAGCGTACAGGTGTGCAGGGGGCTGTGAGCGTACAGGTGTGAGGGGGACTGCGAGTGTACAGGTGTGAGGGGGGCTGAGAGCGTACAGGTGTGAGGGGGGCTGAGAGCGTACAGGTGTGAGGGGGGCTGAGAGCGTACAGGTGTGAGGGGGGCTGAGAGCGTACAGTTGTGAGGGGGGCTGAGAGAGTACAGTTGTGAAGGGGGCTGAGAGAGTACAGGTGTGAGGGGGGCTGAGAGCGTACAGTTGTGAGGGGGGCTGAGAGAGTACAGTTGTGAGGGGGGCTGAGAGAGTACAGTTGTGAGGGGGGCTGAGAGCGTACAGGTGTGAGGGGGGCTGAGAGCGTACAGGTGTGAGGGGGGCTGAGAGCGTACAGGTGTGAGGGGGGGCTGAGAGCGTACAGGTGTGAGGGGGGGCTGAGAGTGTACAGGTGTGAGGGGGGCTGAGAGCGTACAGGTGTGAGGGGGGGCTGAGAGCGTACAGGTGTGAGGGGGGGCTGAGAGCGTACAGGTGTGAGGGGGGGCTGAGAGCGTACAGGTGTGAGGGGGGGCTGAGAGCGTACAGGTGTGAGGGGGGCTGAGAGAGCGTACAGGTGTGAGGGGGGGCTGAGAGCGTACAGGTGTGAGGGGGGGCTGAGAGCGTACAGGTGTGAGGGGGGGCTGAGAGCGTACAGGTGTGAGGGGGGGCTGAGAGCATACAGGTGTGAGGGGGGCTGAGAGCGTACAGGTGTGAGGGGAGCTGAGAGCGTACAGGTGTGAGGGGGGCTGAGAGAGTACAGCTCTCTCAAAGATTTTTTATACCAAAGACATGTAGCAGAATACATTTTGGCCTACATTTATGAAGACATGTTTTAAATGTTTGTAATTTGATATGTTTCATAGCAGAAAGTAGAAAATATTGTACTTTAATTCTTAGGAGTAGGTGCGTAAATTGGGCAGGATTGTAAGGGCCCCATAGAATTACTTTGCCCAGGGGCCCATGATGCTATTAAGATGGCCCTGCACGGTGACACTAGTTCTGGGGACAATAGTGCACGGTGACACTAGTTCTGGGGACAATAGTACAGGGTGACACTAGTTCTAGAGATAATAGTGCACGGTGACACTAGTTCTGGGGACAATAGTACAGGGTCACACTAGTTCTGGGGACAATAGTGCAGGGTCACACTAGTTCTAGGGACAATAGTGCCGAGTGACACTAGTTCTGGGGACAATAGTGTAGGGAGCCGCTAGTTCTGGGAACACTAATTCTAGTGACATCCAAGCATTCCTTCACTTTAGAGGGATTTCCTCTCACTTCCTGTTTTGGCTATGGGACATGAAGTGAAGGAATATCTCTGTAATGGGAACACCGATGACAAAAAAATATATGCAGGGCTTATAATCCTCCCTTAATCTATCCAAAAATGAAAATAAAAAAAATTGCTTTTAATTCCACTTGAAGTAAAATGTGTCCCCAGTGAGGACATGACCTCTCACTTCCTGTACTGGTAACACCAGGGCAGTGTTGATTAGGGAGAAGTCTCCACAATGGTAATTCTGTAAAAGCCACTAAGACCCCTTTCATACTGGGGTGATACCGATAAAGCGAGGCGCATTTAACCCTTACAAGCGGTTAAAAGGGGGTTAAAAAGCGCCCGTGTATCGTCGCTGCCTATGCATTTCAATGGGCGGGGCGGTTTGTGAGCTGTGTATGCCATGGGCACAGCCAAGAGGTGTAACACTGAGAGGTGGGTGTGTTGGAAAGGAAAGCCAATCAGCTCTCTGAGACTACACATTAGCCCCGCCCACACCTCACACTATAGGACAGAGCGTCACATGACAGGCCAGACATGATCTATCGCAGTGGAACGCTCCAGGCAGAAGCAGTCGATGTGTAGTCATGGCGACTGACTTTCCTGAGGAGAATTGGGCATTTTAGCGGCTCCGGTCCGGCTGTGCTGGGTTGTAGTGTCCGGCGGTCAGTCCGTTGTCTGAGGAGGAGGGTGAGGTGAAGAGTGAGGGGAATGAGGAGCAGGAAGTCATGAGGTGGGACTGTATATCCGGTGTCACCTGTATGACTGAGGGATTGGCTCTCTCAGGGTGTATTCCTCTCTGTGTCACCATTGTGGAGACTTCCTTCTAACCAACACGACCCTGGTGTCACCAGTACAGGAAGTGAGAGATCATCTCCTCACTGGGGACACATTTTACTTCCGGGTGTCACAGGGACAGGAAGTGAGGTGACATCCCCCTCCCCCTACTGGGAGGACAAATAACAGCAACACACACCACAGACGTCCTCACTTTTTCCAAATCAAAATAAAAGTTTAGCTCAGAGTTCTGCTTTGTAGTACAAACTAAAGGCTAAACGTTTTTTTATTTTTGGATGGGGTAAGGGAAGTTATCACCCCTGTCAGGTGTTTTTTTTTGCCATCTCATTGAGGAGATTTCCCTCCACTTCCTGTCCCATAGCTAAAACAGGAAGAGAACACAATATTTGTGATTTTCTTTCCCTCTCTGTGATAACGGCAAACAGGACAGACAGAGAGGATGAATCTCCCTAATGGGGACACAGATAACAATAATACACAGAGCTGCAGATTTATTTCTTCTGTTTCAGAGACACGGGGATCCTTTTATTATTATTAACCCATTCATGTCCCTCCTCTCCTTTACATACTGGCTCCAATGTTGTCTCCATGTCCTCTGTATATTAACCCTTTCACCTCCCTTATCCTGCACATCGGAACATTAACCCCTTACCTCCATCCTGACACTGTATGTGACCAGTAAATGAACCCTTCCCCTGTGTATGACCTGGACATGTATAGCTGATCTCCAGGGGTACTGGCCCTTTAACTCATTTTTCTGGGCCAAGCTGACTAAAACAAACTATACGCTACACTAACAGGTGTACCTGATGGGGGCGCTGTATACACTGTCTGTATCATCAGCTACACCGAGTATACAGCGCTGTGTTCTGCCAATGGGATGGGAACTTCCCATAAAAAATTTTTTTTAAAAATCCGGCCTCCAACCTCCCCTAATAGCCGGCCAATCATACGCCTTTCCAGATGTTGAAAAAAAGACCAAAGATATATATACTATAACTATTTTTTTTTTTTTTTTTGGGGGGGGGTTGTATTTTTTGTTTTTTTTATGTTTTTTTTCGTTTTTTTGTTATTTTTGGGGTTTTTTTTCTTTTTTGTTTTGTTTTTTTTTTGTTTTTTCTTTTGGTTTTTGTTTGTTTTTTTTGCACACACACAGACAAACACATACTTACCTTTGTATGTACCTAACTTACGAGGATAAACGGGGGAGTTATTTTTTTGTTTTTTGGTTTTTTTTGGGTTTTTTGTTTTTGTTTTTTTGGGGTTTTTTTTTGCACACACACACAAGTACTTACCTTTGTACGTACCTAACTTACTGGCATAAATGAGGGAGTTATTTTTTTTTTTTTTTTTTTTTGTTTTTTTGTTTTTTGGGGGTTTTTTTTGGTGGGGGGGTTTTGTTTTATTTTTTGTGTTTTTTTTTGTATTTTTTTCCTTTTTTTTTTTTTTTTTTTAATTTTTTTTTTTGTTTTTGTTTTTTTGTTTCGTTTTTGTTTTTTGTTTTTTTTTCTCTTTTTTCTTGGTTTTTGTTTGTTTTTGTTTTTTTTGTTTGTTTTTGTTTTTTGTTTTTTTTTCTCTTTTTTCTTGGTTTTTGTTTGTTTTTTTTTGCACACACACATGTACTTAACTTTGTACGTACCTAACTTACGAGGATAAATGGGGGAGTTATTTTTTGTTTTTTGTTTTTTGTTTTTTTTGGGTTTTTGTTTTTTAGTTTTTTTTTTTTTGCACACACACACACATACTTACCTTTGTACGTACCTAACTTACTGGGATAAATGGGGGAGTTATTTTTTTTTTTTTTTTGTTTTTTGATTTTTTTTTTCTTTTTTTGGGGTTTTTTTGTTTTGTTTTTTTGTTTTGTTTTTTTTGAGGGTTTTTTTTTTGTTTTTTTGCGTTTTTTTTTGTTTTTGCTTTTTGTTTTTTTTTCTTTGTTCTTTTTGGGTTTTTTTTGTGTTTTTGGTTTTTTTTTGGTTTTTTGGGGGGTTTTTTTGGGGGGGGGGGGGGGGTTGGTTTTTTTGTGTTTGTGTTTTTTTTAATTTTTTTTTGTTTTTTTGTCTTTTATTTTGTTTGTTTGGTTTTTTTTTGTTTGTTTTTTTTGCACACACAGACACACACGTACTTACCTTTGTACATACCTAACTTACGAGGATAAACGGGGGAGTTATTTTTTTTTTTTGTTTTTTTTTGTTTTATTGTTTTTTGGGTTTTTTTTGGGTTTTTTGTTTTTTTGGGGTTTTTTTTGTTTTGTTTTTTGCACACACGTACTTACCTTTGTACGTACCTAACTTACTGGGATAAATGGGGGAGTTATTTTTGTTTTTTTTTGTTTTGTTTATTTTTTTTATTTTTTTGTTTTTTTTTGTGGTTTTATATTTTTTTTGTTTTTTGTTTTTTTTGAGGGTTTTTTGGGGGTTTTTTGATTTTTGTTTTTGCACACACACACATACTTACCTTTGTACGTACCTAACTTACTGGAATAAATGGGGGAGTTATTTTCAGCTGCTGGAGGTCATCCCAGTTGATGGTGCTGAAGAACGGATGACTTCGGATATCTCCGTTCTGTCCCAGACGCTCCGTAGGGTTTTCATGCAGGAGCTGAAAAATGAATACATTTTGTTTATAATTCTCCATCTCCTCAATTTTCAAATTAAATGAAAAATGATGCCCAGACTTTTTATACATCTCCTCCTATACCTAACACTTATTATGATCCAAACACGTCACCTAATCTTAGAACTTCAATTTACCTTTACACTGAAGCCTTAAACTTTAATAAATAAATATAAAGTGAAGAAATTCTAACTCATTACCTAAACCTCAAAGTTTTCCTGATCCCTCATCTCACACCGAGAATAAAACCATAACCGTTACTCTAATTCTAACACCTTACCCTATCCCCCCCCCCCCAACATAGGACTCAACACTCAAACCTAACCCCCCAAACCTAACTAGCTGACCCCTCAGCCTCCTTACTAAGTCCAATCATTGTATTCTATAAAAGTATGAGCAGTCAGAGGTATTACTACTATGGGGAGAAGTACCTGAGCCCAGGTAGGAGCGCACACTTCTATTCATCTCTAAGTCATATATTGTATGAAGCCTCGGGGGGGGGGGGGGGGGATTCACACCTCCAGAATCCCCCATAACTAAAGGGATTTATGGCTTCAGAGATACTTTAACAATTTGATTAAAAGTTCAATGCACAGGACAAGGGGTGAGTATAAGGGGGTGCTCACACTTGTGAATGCCCCTCTATGGGGCTGCCTACTCACAGCCAATCATGGGGACCCCCTTTGGGGTTCTCTCAGCCAATCGGCAAGAGGGTACATTGGTAAGTGTGAGCGCCCCCTAAGTCTGTCAGCTTAGAATGTACATTTGTTCAGGAGAAGATGACAGCCTTAGGCGCTCCATCATGTAAATTCTATTTTAGTATCTTTCTAGAAATCAGATGTGTCAGTGTGAGGGAGGTGTGGTGTGGTGTTATCTATGACTATAATGAACAGATGTAATGTACTTACCTTTATAATCAGATCCTCCAGATCACAGTCCAAGCCATAAGCTGGCACAATGGAGGCCTTGCATCGCTTGGCTGGTACTCCGGTGACCAAAACTAACAGCATCACTCCAAAAGAAAACCAGTCGACGGCCTTGCAATATGGCTTCCCTGTATAGCTCTGTCAAGAAAAAAGATGAGACTTGTAAGCTTTATTACACAAATGATCATAGCAGACAACAACTACAATATAGTAATTACTACACAAGGACAACACAGACATAGCTCTGATTTCAATGGACTGTCCTTAGTATGGAGGATTTGTCCTGGAAATATCCCTTGTCTTTAGATGTGATCAAATCTATAATAAATCCCACCCTTTCTGAATGTTACATTCAGAGCTCATTTACACTTGTGGTTGGGGGGTGGTAAAAACAGGGGGCGCTTTTCCTTTCTAGTCATCTCTTTGTTAGCAGAGTGCTAGTCCACATGATTAGAGAAACTCTCTGGTAAGAGATGATACACTCCCATTGCTACCAATATAAAAGTGCTGACATAGCTAGCAGGACTAACATGACTTACCTCTGGGGCAATATATCCGGGGGTCCCCGCTTCACCTTCTCCCTGCTCTGTCGCTATCCCGAAATCCCCGATCCTGATGTGTCCGTCTCGTCCGATGAACACGTTCTTCGGCTTTATAGCCCTGTAGATAGAAATGCTTTATCAGTAATCGGTATATGTTTGAATAGGCTGCAAATACACAACAACAGTCCTTATATCAGACAAGCACCATTTTTCTTGTCCCAGGGTGCCACAATGTATGGTAGTGTGTTACCTTGTGTTGTGGTGTGCTGCAATGCATTGATCTTGGAGGAACTTTGCCTTGAACATTAATTGGTAATGCATTAATATGTGTATGTTCCTTTTCAAATTAATTGTCCTTAACAATAAAGAGCACCTCAGTGCACCGACATGCATAATGCACATTTCTATGTGTTTGTAGGCTTGTGCAATTCGTCTCGTAACAAAGCAAAATTCGGCCAAATTTTGCATCTTTTGGACATTTGGATGTATCCAAATGTCCGAATAAAAGAAAAACTAATTTCAACTAATACAAAAGAAATTATAACGGATATAATGAATGAATTCGATAGGATTTGGTAATTTGTTAAAGATCTAATGAAACAAAAGGTCAACTCAAAGTAAATACAGTCCAATCGGCTGATTCATTTTGTGCTGGAGGTAGGATTACTGGCAAAGTAAATTCCTGAGAACTGAGTGAGAAGGGTGTTGTATTGTATTTGAGCAGAGGAGAAGAGATATTGTCATTGTGTGTGTTAATAGATTCAATAAACAAACGACTTTCTAAACTACGAATCATTATCACGAATGTATATATACATACATAAATATCGAATTTCAACGAATACAAACAAAATTATAGAGCATATAACGAATGAATTCGACATGATTCAAGATTCAGTATAACGAATATTGACACTCTACAGAAATAACGAATTATCCAAAAATGTATTAATGTAACATAACGAATATAACAGAACGAAATTATGTATTTTACGAATGACAATGAACCGTAACAAAACAAAATTTTCCGTAGTGCACAAGTCTAATGTGTTGCAGTAACATTTCTCTTACAGCAACACAGCAGTGACACCCCGGCCCAAAAGTCATATAAAGGGATTTTTTTTTCTAAATAAAAAACATCTTATACTTGCTCTGTGTAATGGTTTTGCACTGAACAGCCCCATTCTCTTCTCAGGTCCCCTACCAATGGTCCACATGCAGGCTCACTCCCAAGCCACGCTGTGTGTGTCCATTGACACATAGCACAGCTCAGCCCCGCCCCCCACCCCCTGCTCTCACCTTACAGGCTGTGATTGAAAGCAGCCAGAGCCAATGGCTCCCAATGCTGCCTCCATGGCCAGAGAGGAAAGAGAGTGGAGAGAACCGCCACTCTCGGGCACATCGCTGGATTGACATCAGGCTCCGGTAAGTATAAGGGGGGAGGGGGCTGCACACAGAGAATGCACGGAATGAATTAAGGTGCGGCGCTGCACCGATTCCCAAAAGTAGTTTCTGTACTACTTTTGCCAATTTCGGGGTGCAATTTCCATTGACATCTGTGCAGAAACCCGCACAGATGTCTCTGAAATCGTCCCCCGAAGTTGGGACTGACATGCGGGAATGAACTTGCACAATTTCATTCCCGCAGTCAGTGTGAACCAAGGCTCAGAATCACAACATTTACAAACCGCTTTGTAGCTGGAGGACCTACCGCATTGGATATAAAGGTAAGTAATTGTTTAGGTGGTCCTCACACTACAGTTGTTGGTAAATCTTGTTGAATAAGAAGATATATAAAGTAAGAACTATTTTTTTGGGTCAAAGATTGAGTGTGCTACATACCCTAAGTCTGGAAAGGAGTACTGGGGTTGTACACACAGCCTGGCCACCGCATTGTCTTGACACTTGTCATTCTTTTTTTTTCTCTCTTTTTTTTTTTTGGTCCAGGTTTGAGTGTGCAACATACCCTAAGTCCGGAAAGGAGTACTGGGGTTGTACACACAGCCTGGCCACCGCATTGTCTTGACACTTGTCATTCTTTTTTTTTCTTTTTGGGTCCAGGTTTGAGTGTGCAACATACCCGAAGTCCGGAAAGGAGTACTGGGGTTGTACACACAGCCTGGCCACCGCATTGTCTTGACACTTGTCATTTTTTTTTTTCTTTTTTGGTCCAGGTTTGAGTGTGCAACATACCCTAAGTCTGGAAAGGAGTACTGGGGTTGTACACACAGCCTGGCCACCGCATTGTCTTGACACTTGTCATTCTTTTTTTTTCTTTTTTTTTTTTTTGGTCCAGGTTTGAGTGTGCAACATACCCTAAGTCCGGAAAGGAGTACTGGGGTTGTACACACAGCCTGGCCACCGCATTGTCTTGACACTTGTCATTCTTTTTTTTTCTTTTTTTTGGTCCAGGTTTGAGTGTGCAACATACCCTAAGTC
The DNA here is from genome assembly GCA_037952835.1 of Lithobates septentrionalis. NCBI lineage: Eukaryota > Metazoa > Chordata > Amphibia > Anura > Ranidae > Lithobates > Lithobates septentrionalis. The sequence continues at coordinate 3,233,495 of JBBDGP010002445.1, forward strand.
CGGAAAGGAGTACTGGGGTTGTACACACAGCCTGGCCACCGCAGTGTCTTGATACTTGTCATTCTTTTTTTTTTTTGGGGTCCAAGATTGAGTGTGCTACATACCCTAAGTCTGGAAAGGAGTACTGGGGTTGTACACACAGCCTGGCCACCGCATTGTCTTGACACTTGTCATTCTTTTTTTTTCTTTTTTTGGTCCAGGTTTGAGTGTGCAACATACCCTAAGTCCGGAAAGGAGTACTGGGGTTGTACACACAGCCTGGCCACCGCATTGTCTTGACACTTGTCATTCTTTTTTTTTCTTATATTTTTTTTTTGGTCCAGGTTTGAGTGTGCAACATACCCTAAGTCCGGAAAGGAGTACTGGGGTTGTACACACAGCCTGGCCATCGCATTGTCTTGACACTTGTCATTCTTTTTTTTTTTTTTTTGGTCCAGGTTTGAGTGTGCAACATACCCTAAGTCCGGAAATGAGTACTAGGTTTGTACACACAGCCTGGCCACCGCATTGTCTTGACACTTTTCATTCTTTTTTTTTCTTTTTTTTTGGTCCAGGTTTGAGTGTGCAACATACCCTAAGTCCAGAAAGGAGTACTGGGGTTGTACACACAGCCTGGCCACCGCATTGTCTTGACACTTTTCATTCTTTTTTTTTCTTTTTTTTTGGTCCAGGTTTGAGTGTGCAACATACCCTAAGTCCGGAAAGGAGTACTGGGGTTGTACACACAGCCTGGCCACCGCATTGTCTTGACACTTGTCATTCTTTTTTTTTCTTTTTTTTTTGGTCCAGGTTTGAGTGTGCAACATACCCTAAGTCCGGAAAGGAGTACTGGGGTTGTACACACAGCCTGGCCACCGCATTGTCTTGACACTTGTCATTCTTTATTTTTCTTTGGTCCAGGTTTGAGTGTGCAACATACCCTAAGTCCGGAAAGGAGCACTGGGGTTGTACACACAGCCTGGCCACCGCAGTGTCTTGATACTTGTCATTCTTTTTTTTTTTTTTTTTGGTCCAGGTTTGAGTGTGCAACATACCCGAAGTCCGGAAAGGAGTACTGGGGTTGTACACACAGCCTGGCCACCGCATTGTCTTGACACTTGTCATTTTTTTTTTTCTTTTTTGGTCCAGGTTTGAGTGTGCAACATACCCTAAGTCTGGAAAGGAGTACTGGGGTTGTACACACAGCCTGGCCACCGCATTGTCTTGACACTTGTCATTCTTTTTTTTTCTTTTTTTTTTTTTTTTTTGGTCCAGGTTTGAGTGTGCAACATACCCTAAGTCCGGAAAGGAGTACTGGGGTTGTACACACAGCCTGGCCACCGCATTGTCTTGACACTTGTCATTCTTTTTTTTTTTTGGTCCAGGTTTGAGTGTGCAACATACCCTAAGTCCAGAAAGGAGTACTGGGGTTGTACACACAGCATGGCCCCCGCATTGTCTTGACACTTGTCATTCTTTTTTTTTCTTTTTTTGGTCCAGGTTTGAGTGTGCAACATACCCTAAGTCCGGAAAGGAGTACTGGGGTTGTACACACAGCCTGGCCACCGCATTGTCTTGACACTTGTCATTCTTTTTTTTTCATTTTTTTTTTTTTTGGTCCAGGTTTGAGTGTGCAACATACCCTAAGTCCGGAAAGGAGTACTGGGGTTGTACACACAGCCTGGCCACCGCAGTGTCTTGATACTTGTCATTCTTTTTTTTTTTTTTGGGTCCAAGATTGAGTGTGCTACATACCCTAAGTCTGGAAAGGAGTACTGGGGTTGTACACACAGCCTGGCCACCGCATTGTCTTGACACTTGTCATTCTTTTTTTTTCTTTTTTTTTTTGGTCCAGGTTTGAGTGTGCAACATACCCTAAGTCCGGAAAGGAGTACTGGGGTTGTACACACAGCTTGGCCACCGCATTGTCTTGACACTTGTCATTCTTTTTTTTTCTTATATTTTTTTTTTGGTCCAGGTTTGAGTGTGCAACATACCCTAAGTCCGGAAAGGAGTACTGGGGTTGTACACACAGCCTGGCCACCGCATTGTCTTGACACTTGTCATTCTTTTTTTTTCTTTTTTTTTTTTTGGTCCAGGTTTGAGTGTGCAACATACCCTAAGTCCGGAAAGGAGTACTGGGGTTGTACACACAGCCTGGCCACCGCATTGTCTTGACACTTGTCATTCTTTTTTTTTCTTTTTTTTTTTTTTTGGTCCAGGTTTGAGTGTGCAACATACCCTAAGTCCGGAAAGGAGTACTGGGGTTGTACACACAGCCTGGCCCCCGCATTGTCTTGACACTTGTCATTCTTTTTTTTTCTTTTTTTTTTTTTTTTGGTCCAGGTTTGAGTGTGCAACATACCCTAAGTCCGGAAAGGAGTACTGGGGTTGTACACACAGCCTGGCCCCCGCATTGTCTTGACACTTGTCATTCTTTTTTTTTCTTTTTTGATCCAGGATTGAGTGTGCAACATACCCTAAGTCCGGAAAGGAGTACTGGGGTTGTACACACAGCCTGGCCACCGCATTGTCTTGACACTTGTCATTCTTTTTTTTTCTTTTTTTTTTTTTTTTGGTCCAGGTTTGAGTGTACAACATACCCTAAGTCCGGAAAGGAGTACTGGGGTTGTACACACAGCCTGGCCCCCGCATTGTCTTGACACTTGTCATTCTTTTTTTTTCTTTTTTGGTCCAGGTTTGAGTGTGCAACATACCCTAAGTCCGGAAAGGAGTACTGGGGTTGTACACACAGCCTGGCCACCGCATTGTCTTGACACTTGTCATTCTTTTTATATCTTTTTTTTTTTTTTTTTTTTTTTGGTCCAGGTTTGAGTGTGCAACATACCCTAAGTCCGGAAAGGAGTACTGGGGTTGTACACACAGCCTGGCCACCGCATTGTCTTGACACTTGTCATTCTTTTTTTTTTTTTTTTGGTCCAGGTTTGAGTGTGCAACATACCCTAAGTCCAGAAAGGAGTACTGGGGTTGTACACACAGCCTGGCCACCGCATTGTCTTGACACTTGTCATTCTTTTTTTTTCTTTTTGGTCCAGGTTTGAGTGTGCAACATACCCTAAGTCCGGAAAGGAGTACTGGGGTTGTACACACAGCCTGGCCACCGCATTGTCTTGACACTTGTCATTCTTTTTTTTTCTTTTTTTTTGGTCCAGGTTTGAGTGTGCAACATACCCTAATGGGGCGTACACACGGTCGGACTTTTCAGCTACAAAAGTCCGACAGCCTGTCCGACAGACTTTCGACGAACTTTTGGCGGACTTTCGACGGACTTGCGGCGGACTTTCTAACGAACAGACTTGCCTACACACGATCACACAAAAGTCCGTCGAATTCTTACGTGATGACGTACACCGGACTAAAATAAGGAAGTTCATAGCCATTAGCCAATAGCTGCCCTAGCATGGGTTTTTGTCCGTCGGACTAGCATACAGACGAGCGGATTTTTCGACCGGACTCGAGTCCGTCGGAAAGATTTGAAGCATGTTTCAAATCTAAAGTACGTCGGATTTGAGGCTAAAAAAGTCAGTTGAAAGTCCGGAGAAGCCCACACACGATCGGATTACCAGCCAGCTTTAGTCCGTCAGCGTCCGTTGGACTTTTGTAGACGAAAAGTCCGATCGTGTGTACGCGGCATAAGTCCGGAAAGGAGTACTGGGGTTGTACACACAGCCTGGCCACCGCATTGTCTTGACACTTGTCATTCTTTATTTTTCTTTGGTCCAGGTTTGAGTGTGCAACATACCCTAAGTCCGGAAAGGAGCACTGGGGTTGTACACACAGCCTGGCCACCGCAGTGTCTTGATACTTGTCATTCTTTTTTTTTTTTGGGTCCAAGATTGAGTGTGCTACATACCCTAAGTCTGGAAAGGAGTACTGGGGTTGTACACACAGCCTGGCCACCGCATTGTCTTGACACTTGTCATTCTTTATTTTTCTTTGGTCCAGGTTTGAGTGTGCAACATACCCTAAGTCCGGAAAGGAGCACTGGGGTTGTACACACAGCCTGGCCACCGCAGTGTCTTGATACTTGTCATTCTTTTTTTTTTTTGGGTCCAAGATTGAGTGTGCTACATACCCTAAGTCTGGAAAGGAGTACTGGGGTTGTACACACAGCCTGGCCACCGCATTGTCTTGACACTTGTCATTCTTTTTTTTTCTTTTTTTGGTCCAGGTTTGAGTGTGCAACATACCCTAAGTCCGGAAAGAGTACTGGGGTTGTACACACAGCCTGGCCACCGCATTGTCTTGACAGTTGTCATTCATTTTTTTTTCTTTTTTTTTTTTTTTGGCCCAGGTTTGAGTGTGCAACATACCCTAAGTCCGGAAAGGAGTACTGGGGTTGTACACACAGCCTGGCCACCGCATTGTCTTGACACTTGTCATTCTTTTTTTTTCTTTTTGGTCCAGGTTTGAGTGTGCAACATACCCTAAGTCCGGAAAGGAGTACTGGGGTTGTACACACAGCCTGGCCACCGCATTGTCTTGACACTTGTCATTCTTTTTTTTTTGGTCCAGGTTTGAGTATGCAACATACCCTAAGTCCGGAAAGGAGTACTGGGGTTGTACACACAGCCTGGCCACCGCATTGTCTTGACACTTGTCAATCCTTTTTTTTTTTTGGTCCAGGTTTGAGTGTGCAACATACCCTAAGTCCGGAAAGGAGTACTGGGGTTGTAGGGCCACCGCAGTGTCTTGATACTTGTCATTCTTTTTTTTTTTTTGGGTCCAAGATTGAGTGTGCTACATACCTTAAGTCTGGAAAGGAGTTCTGGGGTTGAACACACAGCCTGGCCACCGCATTGTCTTGACACTTGTCATTCTTTTTTTTTCTTTTTTCTTTTTTTTGGTCCAGGTTTGAGTGTGCAACATACCCTAAGTCCGGAAAGGAGTACTGGGGTTGTACACACAGCCTGGCCACCGCATTGTCTTGACACTTGTCATTCATTTTTTTTTCTTTTTTGGTCCAGGTTTGAGTGTGCAACATACCCTAAGTCCGGAAAGGAGTACTGGGGTTGTACACACAGCCTGGCCAACGCATTGTCTTGACACTTGTCATTCTTTTTTTTTTTTTTCTTTTTTTTTTTTGGTCCAGGATTGAGTGTGCTACATACCTTCAATCTGGAAAGGAGTACTAGGGTTGTACACACAGCCTGGCCACCGCAGTGTCTTGATACTTGTCATTCTTTTTTTTTTTAGGGGTCCAAGATTGAGTGTGCTACATACCCTAAGTCTGGAAAGGAGTACTGGGGTTGTACACACAGCCTGGCCACCGCATTGTCTTGACACTTGTCATTCTTTTTTTTTCTTTTTTGGTCCAGGTTTGAGTGTGCAACATACCCTAAGTCCGGAAAGGAGTACTGGGGTTGTACACACAGCCTGGCCACCGCATTGTCTTGACACTTGTCATTCTTTTTTTTTCTTTTTTTTTGGTCCAGGTTTGAGTGTGCAACATACCCTAAGTCCGGAAAGGAGTACTGGGGTTGTACACACAGCCTGGCCACCGCATTGTCTTGACACTTGTCATTCTTTTTTTTTTCATTTTTTATTTTTTTTGGTCCAGGTTTGAGTGTGCAACATACCCTAAGTCCGGAAAGGAGTACTGGGGTTGTACACACAGCCTGGCCACCGCAGTGTCTTGATGCTTGTCATTCTTTTTTTTTTTTTTGGTTCCAAGATTGAGTGTGCTACATACCCTAAGTCTGGAAAGGAGTACTGGGGTTGTACACACAGCCTGGCCACCGCATTGTCTTGACACTTGTCATTCTTTATTTTTCTTTGGTCCAGGTTTGAGTGTGCAACATACCCTAAGTCCGGAAAGGAGCACTGGGGTTGTACACACAGCCTGGCCACCGCATTGTCTTGACACTTGTCATTCTTTATTTTTCTTTGGTCCAGGTTTGAGTGTGCAACATACCCTAAGTCCGGAAAGGAGTACTGGGGTTGTACACACAGCCTGGCCACCGCATTGTCTTGACACTTGTCATTCTTTTTTTTTCTTTTTTTTTGGTCCAGGTTTGAGTGTGCAACATACCCTAAGTCCGGAAAGGAGTACTGGGGTTGTACACACAGCCTGGCCACCGCATTGTCTTGACACTTGTCATTCTTTTTTTTTTCATTTTTTATTTTTTTTGGTCCAGGTTTGAGTGTGCAACATACCCTAATTCTGGAAAGGAGTACTGGGGTTGTACACACAGCCTGGCCACCGCATTGTCTTGACACTTGTCATTCTTTTGGTTTTTTTTTTTGGTCCAGGTTTGAGTGTGCAACATACCCTAAGTCCGGAAAGGAGTACTGGGGTTGTACACACAGCCTGGCCACCGCATTGTCTTGACACTTGTCATTCTTTTTTTTTTTTTTTTTTTTTTGGTCCAGGTTTGAGTGTGCAACATACCCTAAGTCCGGAAAGGAGTACTGGGGTTGTACACACAGCCTGGCCACCGCATTGTCTTGACACTTGTCATTCTTTTTTTTTTCATTTTTTATTTTTTTTGGTCCAGGTTTGAGTGTGCAACATACCCTAAGTCCGGAAAGGAGTACTGGGGTTGTACACACAGCCTGGCCACCGCAGTGTCTTGACACTTGTCAATCCTTTTTTTTTCTTTTTTTCTTTTTTTTTGGTCCAGGTTTGAGTGTGCAACATACCCTAAGTCCGGAAAGGAGTACTGGGGTTGTAGGGCCACCGCAGTGTCTTGATACTTGTCATTCTTTTTTTTTTCTTTTTTTTTTGGTCCAGGTTTGAGTGTGCAACATACCCTAAGTCCGGAAAGGAGTACTGGGGTTGTACACACAGCCTGGCCACCGCATTGTCTTGACACTTGTCATTCTTTTTTTTTCTTTTTTTTTTTTTTGGTCCAGGTTTGAGTGTGCAACATACCCTAAGTCCGGAAAGGAGTACTGGGGTTGTACACACAGCCTGGCCACCGCATTGGCTTGACACTTGGCATTCTTTATTTTTCTTTTTTTTGGTCCAGGTTTGAGTGTGCAACATACCCTAAGTCCGGAAAGGAGTACTGGGGTTGTACACACAGCCTGGCCACCGCATTGTCTTGACACTTGTCATTCATTTTTTTTCTTTTTTTTTTTTTTTTTGGGCCAGGTTTGAGTGTGCAACATACCCTAAGTCCGGAAAGGAGTACTGGGGTTGTACACACAGCCTGGCCACCGCATTGTCTTGACACTTGTCATTCTTTTTTTTTTCATTTTTTATTTTTTTTGGTCCAGGTTTGAGTGTGCAACATACCCTAAGTCCGGAAAGGAGTACTGGGGTTGTACACACAGCCTGGCCACCGCAGTGTCTTGATGCTTGTCATTCTTTTTTTTTTTTTTGGTTCCAAGATTGAGTGTGCTACATACCCTAAGTCTGGAAAGGAGTACTGGGGTTGTACACACAGCCTGGCCACCGCATTGTCTTGACACTTGTCATTCTTTTGGTTTTTTTTTTTGGTCCAGGTTTGAGTGTGCAACATACCCTAAGTCCGGAAAGGAGTACTGGGGTTGTACACACAGCCTGGCCACCGCATTGTCTTGACACTTGTCATTCTTTTTTTTTTTTTTTTTTTTTGGTCCAGGTTTGAGTGTGCAACATACCCTAAGTCCGGAAAGGAGTACTGGGGTTGTACACACAGCCTGGCCACCGCATTGTCTTGACACTTGTCATTCTTTTTTTTTTCATTTTTTATTTTTTTTGGTCCAGGTTTGAGTGTGCAACATACCCTAAGTCCGGAAAGGAGTACTGGGGTTGTAGGGCCACCGCAGTGTCTTGATACTTGTCATTCTTTTTTTTTTCTTTTTTTTTTGGTCCAGGTTTGAGTGTGCAACATACCCTAAGTCCGGAAAGGAGTACTGGGGTTGTACACACAGCCTGGCCACCGCATTGTCTTGACACTTGTCATTCTTTTTTTTTCTTTTTTTTTTTTTTGGTCCAGGTTTGAGTGTGCAACATACCCTAAGTCCGGAAAGGAGTACTGGGGTTGTACACACAGCCTGGCCACCGCATTGTCTTGACACTTGTCATTCTTTTTTTTTCTTTTTTTTTGGTCCAGGTTTGAGTGTGCAACATACCCTAATGGGGCGTACACACGGTCGGACTTTTCAGCTACAAAAGTCCGACAGCCTGTCCGACAGACTTTCGACGAACTTTTGGCGGACTTTCGACGGACTTGCGGCGGACTTTCTAACGAACAGACTTGCCTACACACGATCACACAAAAGTCCGTCGAATTCTTACGTGATGACGTACACCGGACTAAAATAAGGAAGTTCATAGCCATTAGCCAATAGCTGCCCTAGCATGGGTTTTTGTCCGTCGGACTAGCATACAGACGAGCGGATTTTTCGACCGGACTCGAGTCCGTCGGAAAGATTTGAAGCATGTTTCAAATCTAAAGTACGTCGGATTTGAGGCTAAAAAAGTCAGTTGAAAGTCCGGAGAAGCCCACACACGATCGGATTACCAGCCAGCTTTAGTCCGTCAGCGTCCGTTGGACTTTTGTAGACGAAAAGTCCGATCGTGTGTACGCGGCATAAGTCCGGAAAGGAGTACTGGGGTTGTACACACAGCCTGGCCACCGCATTGTCTTGACACTTGTCATTCTTTATTTTTCTTTGGTCCAGGTTTGAGTGTGCAACATACCCTAAGTCCGGAAAGGAGCACTGGGGTTGTACACACAGCCTGGCCACCGCAGTGTCTTGATACTTGTCATTCTTTTTTTTTTTTGGGTCCAAGATTGAGTGTGCTACATACCCTAAGTCTGGAAAGGAGTACTGGGGTTGTACACACAGCCTGGCCACCGCATTGTCTTGACACTTGTCATTCTTTATTTTTCTTTGGTCCAGGTTTGAGTGTGCAACATACCCTAAGTCCGGAAAGGAGCACTGGGGTTGTACACACAGCCTGGCCACCGCAGTGTCTTGATACTTGTCATTCTTTTTTTTTTTTGGGTCCAAGATTGAGTGTGCTACATACCCTAAGTCTGGAAAGGAGTACTGGGGTTGTACACACAGCCTGGCCACCGCATTGTCTTGACACTTGTCATTCTTTTTTTTTCTTTTTTTGGTCCAGGTTTGAGTGTGCAACATACCCTAAGTCCGGAAAGAGTACTGGGGTTGTACACACAGCCTGGCCACCGCATTGTCTTGACAGTTGTCATTCATTTTTTTTTCTTTTTTTTTTTTTTTGGCCCAGGTTTGAGTGTGCAACATACCCTAAGTCCGGAAAGGAGTACTGGGGTTGTACACACAGCCTGGCCACCGCATTGTCTTGACACTTGTCATTCTTTTTTTTTCTTTTTGGTCCAGGTTTGAGTGTGCAACATACCCTAAGTCCGGAAAGGAGTACTGGGGTTGTACACACAGCCTGGCCACCGCATTGTCTTGACACTTGTCATTCTTTTTTTTTTGGTCCAGGTTTGAGTATGCAACATACCCTAAGTCCGGAAAGGAGTACTGGGGTTGTACACACAGCCTGGCCACCGCATTGTCTTGACACTTGTCAATCCTTTTTTTTTTTTGGTCCAGGTTTGAGTGTGCAACATACCCTAAGTCCGGAAAGGAGTACTGGGGTTGTAGGGCCACCGCAGTGTCTTGATACTTGTCATTCTTTTTTTTTTTTTGGGTCCAAGATTGAGTGTGCTACATACCTTAAGTCTGGAAAGGAGTTCTGGGGTTGAACACACAGCCTGGCCACCGCATTGTCTTGACACTTGTCATTCTTTTTTTTTCTTTTTTCTTTTTTTTGGTCCAGGTTTGAGTGTGCAACATACCCTAAGTCCGGAAAGGAGTACTGGGGTTGTACACACAGCCTGGCCACCGCATTGTCTTGACACTTGTCATTCATTTTTTTTTCTTTTTTGGTCCAGGTTTGAGTGTGCAACATACCCTAAGTCCGGAAAGGAGTACTGGGGTTGTACACACAGCCTGGCCAACGCATTGTCTTGACACTTGTCATTCTTTTTTTTTTTTTTCTTTTTTTTTTTTGGTCCAGGATTGAGTGTGCTACATACCTTCAATCTGGAAAGGAGTACTAGGGTTGTACACACAGCCTGGCCACCGCAGTGTCTTGATACTTGTCATTCTTTTTTTTTTTAGGGGTCCAAGATTGAGTGTGCTACATACCCTAAGTCTGGAAAGGAGTACTGGGGTTGTACACACAGCCTGGCCACCGCATTGTCTTGACACTTGTCATTCTTTTTTTTTCTTTTTTGGTCCAGGTTTGAGTGTGCAACATACCCTAAGTCCGGAAAGGAGTACTGGGGTTGTACACACAGCCTGGCCACCGCATTGTCTTGACACTTGTCATTCTTTTTTTTTCTTTTTTTTTGGTCCAGGTTTGAGTGTGCAACATACCCTAAGTCCGGAAAGGAGTACTGGGGTTGTACACACAGCCTGGCCACCGCATTGTCTTGACACTTGTCATTCTTTTTTTTTTCATTTTTTATTTTTTTTGGTCCAGGTTTGAGTGTGCAACATACCCTAAGTCCGGAAAGGAGTACTGGGGTTGTACACACAGCCTGGCCACCGCAGTGTCTTGATGCTTGTCATTCTTTTTTTTTTTTTTGGTTCCAAGATTGAGTGTGCTACATACCCTAAGTCTGGAAAGGAGTACTGGGGTTGTACACACAGCCTGGCCACCGCATTGTCTTGACACTTGTCATTCTTTATTTTTCTTTGGTCCAGGTTTGAGTGTGCAACATACCCTAAGTCCGGAAAGGAGCACTGGGGTTGTACACACAGCCTGGCCACCGCATTGTCTTGACACTTGTCATTCTTTATTTTTCTTTGGTCCAGGTTTGAGTGTGCAACATACCCTAAGTCCGGAAAGGAGTACTGGGGTTGTACACACAGCCTGGCCACCGCATTGTCTTGACACTTGTCATTCTTTTTTTTTCTTTTTTTTTGGTCCAGGTTTGAGTGTGCAACATACCCTAAGTCCGGAAAGGAGTACTGGGGTTGTACACACAGCCTGGCCACCGCATTGTCTTGACACTTGTCATTCTTTTTTTTTTCATTTTTTATTTTTTTTGGTCCAGGTTTGAGTGTGCAACATACCCTAAGTCCGGAAAGGAGTACTGGGGTTGTACACACAGCCTGGCCACCGCAGTGTCTTGATGCTTGTCATTCTTTTTTTTTTTTTTGGTTCCAAGATTGAGTGTGCTACATACCCTAAGTCTGGAAAGGAGTACTGGGGTTGTACACACAGCCTGGCCACCGCATTGTCTTGACACTTGTCATTCTTTTTTTTTCTTTTTTTTTGGTCCAGGTTTGAGTGTGCAACATACCCCAAGTCCGGAAAGGAGTACTGGGGTTGTACACACAGCCTGGCCACCGCATTGTCTTGACACTTGTCATTCTTTTTTTTTTCATTTTTTATTTTTTTTGGTCCAGGTTTGAGTGTGCAACATACCCTAATTCTGGAAAGGAGTACTGGGGTTGTACACACAGCCTGGCCACCGCATTGTCTTGACACTTGTCATTCTTTTGGTTTTTTTTTTTGGTCCAGGTTTGAGTGTGCAACATACCCTAAGTCCGGAAAGGAGTACTGGGGTTGTACACACAGCCTGGCCACCGCATTGTCTTGACACTTGTCATTCTTTTTTTTTTTTTTTTTTTTTTGGTCCAGGTTTGAGTGTGCAACATACCCTAAGTCCGGAAAGGAGTACTGGGGTTGTACACACAGCCTGGCCACCGCATTGTCTTGACACTTGTCATTCTTTTTTTTTTCATTTTTTATTTTTTTTGGTCCAGGTTTGAGTGTGCAACATACCCTAAGTCCGGAAAGGAGTACTGGGGTTGTACACACAGCCTGGCCACCGCAGTGTCTTGACACTTGTCAATCCTTTTTTTTTCTTTTTTTCTTTTTTTTTGGTCCAGGTTTGAGTGTGCAACATACCCTAAGTCCGGAAAGGAGTACTGGGGTTGTAGGGCCACCGCAGTGTCTTGATACTTGTCATTCTTTTTTTTTTCTTTTTTTTTTGGTCCAGGTTTGAGTGTGCAACATACCCTAAGTCCGGAAAGGAGTACTGGGGTTGTACACACAGCCTGGCCACCGCATTGTCTTGACACTTGTCATTCTTTTTTTTTCTTTTTTTTTTTTTTGGTCCAGGTTTGAGTGTGCAACATACCCTAAGTCCGGAAAGGAGTACTGGGGTTGTACACACAGCCTGGCCACCGCATTGGCTTGACACTTGGCATTCTTTATTTTTCTTTTTTTTGGTCCAGGTTTGAGTGTGCAACATACCCTAAGTCCGGAAAGGAGTACTGGGGTTGTACACACAGCCTGGCCACCGCATTGTCTTGACACTTGTCATTCATTTTTTTTCTTTTTTTTTTTTTTTTTGGGCCAGGTTTGAGTGTGCAACATACCCTAAGTCCGGAAAGGAGTACTGGGGTTGTACACACAGCCTGGCCACCGCATTGTCTTGACACTTGTCATTCTTTTTTTTTTCATTTTTTATTTTTTTTGGTCCAGGTTTGAGTGTGCAACATACCCTAAGTCCGGAAAGGAGTACTGGGGTTGTACACACAGCCTGGCCACCGCAGTGTCTTGATGCTTGTCATTCTTTTTTTTTTTTTTGGTTCCAAGATTGAGTGTGCTACATACCCTAAGTCTGGAAAGGAGTACTGGGGTTGTACACACAGCCTGGCCACCGCATTGTCTTGACACTTGTCATTCTTTTGGTTTTTTTTTTTGGTCCAGGTTTGAGTGTGCAACATACCCTAAGTCCGGAAAGGAGTACTGGGGTTGTACACACAGCCTGGCCACCGCATTGTCTTGACACTTGTCATTCTTTTTTTTTTTTTTTTTTTTTTGGTCCAGGTTTGAGTGTGCAACATACCCTAAGTCCGGAAAGGAGTACTGGGGTTGTACACACAGCCTGGCCACCGCATTGTCTTGACACTTGTCATTCTTTTTTTTTTCATTTTTTATTTTTTTTGGTCCAGGTTTGAGTGTGCAACATACCCTAAGTCCGGAAAGGAGTACTGGGGTTGTACACACAGCCTGGCCACCGCAGTGTCTTGACACTTGTCAATCCTTTTTTTTTCTTTTTTTCTTTTTTTTTGGTCCAGGTTTGAGTGTGCAACATACCCTAAGTCCGGAAAGGAGTACTGGGGTTGTAGGGCCACCGCAGTGTCTTGATACTTGTCATTCTTTTTTTTTTCTTTTTTTTTTGGTCCAGGTTTGAGTGTGCAACATACCCTAAGTCCGGAAAGGAGTACTGGGGTTGTACACACAGCCTGGCCACCGCATTGTCTTGACACTTGTCATTCTTTTTTTTTCTTTTTTTTTTTTTTGGTCCAGGTTTGAGTGTGCAACATACCCTAAGTCCGGAAAGGAGTACTGGGGTTGTACACACAGCCTGGCCACCGCATTGGCTTGACACTTGGCATTCTTTATTTTTCTTTTTTTTGGTCCAGGTTTGAGTGTGCAACATACCCTAAGTCCGGAAAGGAGTACTGGGGTTGTACACACAGCCTGGCCACCGCATTGTCTTGACACTTGTCATTCATTTTTTTTCTTTTTTTTTTTTTTTTTGGGCCAGGTTTGAGTGTGCAACATACCCTAAGTCCGGAAAGGAGTACTGGGGTTGTACACACAGCCTGGCCACCGCATTGTCTTGACACTTGTCATTCTTTTTTTTTCTTTTTTTTTTTTGGTCCAGGTTTGAGTCTGCAACATACCCTAAGTCCGGAAAGGAGTACTGGGGTTGTACACACAGCCTGGCCACCGCATTGTCTTGACACTTGTCATTCTTTTTTTTTCTTTTATTTTTTTTTGGTCCAGGTTTGAGTGTGCAACATACCCTAAGTCCGGAAAGGAGTACTGGGGTTGTACACACAGCCTGGCCACCGAAGTGTCTTGATACTTGTCATTCTTTTTTTTTTTTTTGGGTCCAAGATTGAGTGTGCTACATACCCTAAGTCCGGAAAGGAGTACTGGGGTTGTACACACAGCCTGGCCACCGCATTGTCTTGACACTTGTCATTCTTTTTTTTTATTTTTTTTGTTCCAGGTTTGAGTGTGCAACATACCCTAAGTCCGCAAAGGAGTACTGGGGTTGTACACACAGCCTGGCCACCGCAGTTTCTTGATACTTGTCATTCTTTTTTTTTTTTTGGGTCCAAGATTGGGTGTGCTACATACCCTAAGTCTGGAAAGGAGTACTGGGGTTGTACACACAGCCTGGCCACCGCATTGTCTTGACACTTGTCATTCTTTTTTTTCTTTTATCTTTTTTTTTGGTCCAGGTTTAAGTGTGCAAAATACCCTAAGTCCGGAAAGGAGTACTGGGGTTGTACACACAGCCTGGCCACCGCATTGTCTTGACACTTGTCATTCTTTTTTTTTCTTTTTGGTCCAGGTTTGAGTGTGCAACATACCCTAAGTCCGGAAAGGAGTACTGGGGTTGTACACACAGCCTGGCCACCGCATTGTCTTGACACTTGTCATTCTTTTTTTTTCTTTTTTTTTGGTCCAGGATTGAGTGTGCTACATACCTTCAATCTGGAAAGGAGTACTAGGGTTGTACACACAGCCTGGCCACCGCAGTGTCTTGATACTTGTCATTCTTTTTTTTTTTTTTGGGTCCAAGGTTGAGTGTGCTACATACCCTAAGTCTGGAAAGGAGTACTGGGGTTGTACACACAGCCTGGCCACCGCATTGTCTTGACACTTGTCATTCTTTATTTTTTCTTTTTTTTTGGTCCAGGTTTGAGTGTGCAACATACCCTAAGTCCGGAAAGGAGTACTGGGGTTGTACACACAGCCTGGCCACCGCATTGGCTTGACACTTGGCATTCTTTATTTTTCTTTTTTTTTTTTTTGGTCCAGGTTTGAGTGTGCAACATACCCTAAGTCCGGAAAGGAGTACTGGGGTTGTACACACAGCCTGGCCCCCGCATTGTCTTGACACTTGTCATTCTTTTTTTTTCTTTTTTTTTTTTTTTGGTCCAGGTTTGAGTGTGCAACATACCCTAAGTCCGGAAAGGAGTACTGGGGTTGTACACACAGCCTGGCCACCGCATTGTCTTGACACTTGTCATTCTTTTTTTTTCTTATTTTTTTTTTTTTGGTCCAGGTTTCAGTGTGCAACATACCCTAAGTCCGGAAAGGAGTACTGGGGTTGTACACACAGCCTGGCCACCGCATTGTCTTGACACTTGTCATTCTTTTTTTTTCTTTTTTGGTCCAGGTTTGAGTGTGCAACATACCCTAAGTCCGGAAAGGAGTACTGTGGTTGTACACACAGCCTGGCCACCGAATTGTCTTGACACTTGTCATTTTTTTTTTTTTTTTTTGGTCCAGGTTTGAGTGTGCAACATACCCTAAGTCTGGAAAGGAGTACTGGGGTTGTACACACAGCCTGGCCACCGCATTGTCTTGACACTTGTCATTCTTTTTTTTTGGTCTAGGTTTGAGTGTGCAACATACCCTAAGTCCGGAAAGGAGTACTGGGGTTGTACACACAGCCTGGCCACCGCAGTGTCTTGATACTTGTCATTCTTTTTTTTTTTTGGGGTCCAAGATTGAGTGTGCTACATACCCTAAGTCTGGAAAGGAGTACTGGGGTTGTACACACAGCCTGGCCACCGCATTGTCTTGACACTTGTCATTCTTTTTTTTTCTTTTTTTGGTCCAGGTTTGAGTGTGCAACATACCCTAAGTCCGGAAAGGAGTACTGGGGTTGTACACACAGCCTGGCCACCGCATTGTCTTGACACTTGTCATTCTTTTTTTTTCTTATATTTTTTTTTTGGTCCAGGTTTGAGTGTGCAACATACCCTAAGTCCGGAAAGGAGTACTGGGGTTGTACACACAGCCTGGCCATCGCATTGTCTTGACACTTGTCATTCTTTTTTTTTTTTTTTTGGTCCAGGTTTGAGTGTGCAACATACCCTAAGTCCGGAAATGAGTACTAGGTTTGTACACACAGCCTGGCCACCGCATTGTCTTGACACTTTTCATTCTTTTTTTTTCTTTTTTTTTGGTCCAGGTTTGAGTGTGCAACATACCCTAAGTCCAGAAAGGAGTACTGGGGTTGTACACACAGCCTGGCCACCGCATTGTCTTGACACTTTTCATTCTTTTTTTTTCTTTTTTTTTGGTCCAGGTTTGAGTGTGCAACATACCCTAAGTCCGGAAAGGAGTACTGGGGTTGTACACACAGCCTGGCCACCGCATTGTCTTGACACTTGTCATTCTTTTTTTTTCTTTTTTTTTTGGTCCAGGTTTGAGTGTGCAACATACCCTAAGTCCGGAAAGGAGTACTGGGGTTGTACACACAGCCTGGCCACCGCATTGTCTTGACACTTGTCATTCTTTATTTTTCTTTGGTCCAGGTTTGAGTGTGCAACATACCCTAAGTCCGGAAAGGAGCACTGGGGTTGTACACACAGCCTGGCCACCGCAGTGTCTTGATACTTGTCATTCTTTTTTTTTTTTTTTTGGTCCAGGTTTGAGTGTGCAACATACCCGAAGTCCGGAAAGGAGTACTGGGGTTGTACACACAGCCTGGCCACCGCATTGTCTTGACACTTGTCATTTTTTTTTTTCTTTTTTGGTCCAGGTTTGAGTGTGCAACATACCCTAAGTCTGGAAAGGAGTACTGGGGTTGTACACACAGCCTGGCCACCGCATTGTCTTGACACTTGTCATTCTTTTTTTTTCTTTTTTTTTTTTTTTTTGGTCCAGGTTTGAGTGTGCAACATACCCTAAGTCCGGAAAGGAGTACTGGGGTTGTACACACAGCCTGGCCACCGCATTGTCTTGACACTTGTCATTCTTTTTTTTTTTTTGGTCCAGGTTTGAGTGTGCAACATACCCTAAGTCCAGAAAGGAGTACTGGGGTTGTACACACAGCATGGCCCCCGCATTGTCTTGACACTTGTCATTCTTTTTTTTTCTTTTTTTGGTCCAGGTTTGAGTGTGCAACATACCCTAAGTCCGGAAAGGAGTACTGGGGTTGTACACACAGCCTGGCCACCGCATTGTCTTGACACTTGTCATTCTTTTTTTTTCATTTTTTTTTTTTTTGGTCCAGGTTTGAGTGTGCAACATACCCTAAGTCCGGAAAGGAGTACTGGGGTTGTACACACAGCCTGGCCACCGCAGTGTCTTGATACTTGTCATTCTTTTTTTTTTTTTTGGGTCCAAGATTGAGTGTGCTACATACCCTAAGTCTGGAAAGGAGTACTGGGGTTGTACACACAGCCTGGCCACCGCATTGTCTTGACACTTGTCATTCTTTTTTTTTCTTTTTTTTTTTGGTCCAGGTTTGAGTGTGCAACATACCCTAAGTCCGGAAAGGAGTACTGGGGTTGTACACACAGCTTGGCCACCGCATTGTCTTGACACTTGTCATTCTTTTTTTTTCTTATATTTTTTTTTTGGTCCAGGTTTGAGTGTGCAACATACCCTAAGTCCGGAAAGGAGTACTGGGGTTGTACACACAGCCTGGCCACCGCATTGTCTTGACACTTGTCATTCTTTTTTTTTCTTTTTTTTTTTTTGGTCCAGGTTTGAGTGTGCAACATACCCTAAGTCCGGAAAGGAGTACTGGGGTTGTACACACAGCCTGGCCACCGCATTGTCTTGACACTTGTCATTCTTTTTTTTTCTTTTTTTTTTTTTTTGGTCCAGGTTTGAGTGTGCAACATACCCTAAGTCCGGAAAGGAGTACTGGGGTTGTACACACAGCCTGGCCCCCGCATTGTCTTGACACTTGTCATTCTTTTTTTTTCTTTTTTTTTTTTTTTTGGTCCAGGTTTGAGTGTGCAACATACCCTAAGTCCGGAAAGGAGTACTGGGGTTGTACACACAGCCTGGCCCCCGCATTGTCTTGACACTTGTCATTCTTTTTTTTTCTTTTTTGATCCAGGATTGAGTGTGCAACATACCCTAAGTCCGGAAAGGAGTACTGGGGTTGTACACACAGCCTGGCCACCGCATTGTCTTGACACTTGTCATTCTTTTTTTTTCTTTTTTTTTTTTTTTTGGTCCAGGTTTGAGTGTACAACATACCCTAAGTCCGGAAAGGAGTACTGGGGTTGTACACACAGCCTGGCCCCCGCATTGTCTTGACACTTGTCATTCTTTTTTTTTCTTTTTTGGTCCAGGTTTGAGTGTGCAACATACCCTAAGTCCGGAAAGGAGTACTGGGGTTGTACACACAGCCTGGCCACCGCATTGTCTTGACACTTGTCATTCTTTTTATATCTTTTTTTTTTTTTTTTTTTTTTTTGGTCCAGGTTTGAGTGTGCAACATACCCTAAGTCCGGAAAGGAGTACTGGGGTTGTACACACAGCCTGGCCACCGCATTGTCTTGACACTTGTCATTCTTTTTTTTTTTTTTTTGGTCCAGGTTTGAGTGTGCAACATACCCTAAGTCCAGAAAGGAGTACTGGGGTTGTACACACAGCCTGGCCACCGCATTGTCTTGACACTTGTCATTCTTTTTTTTTCTTTTTGGTCCAGGTTTGAGTGTGCAACATACCCTAAGTCCGGAAAGGAGTACTGGGGTTGTACACACAGCCTGGCCACCGCATTGTCTTGACACTTGTCATTCTTTTTTTTTCTTTTTTTTTGGTCCAGGTTTGAGTGTGCAACATACCCTAATGGGGCGTACACACGGTCGGACTTTTCAGCTACAAAAGTCCGACAGCCTGTCCGACAGACTTTCGACGAACTTTTGGCGGACTTTCGACGGACTTGCGGCGGACTTTCTAACGAACAGACTTGCCTACACACGATCACACAAAAGTCCGTCGAATTCTTACGTGATGACGTACACCGGACTAAAATAAGGAAGTTCATAGCCATTAGCCAATAGCTGCCCTAGCATGGGTTTTTGTCCGTCGGACTAGCATACAGACGAGCGGATTTTTCGACCGGACTCGAGTCCGTCGGAAAGATTTGAAGCATGTTTCAAATCTAAAGTACGTCGGATTTGAGGCTAAAAAAGTCAGTTGAAAGTCCGGAGAAGCCCACACACGATCGGATTACCAGCCAGCTTTAGTCCGTCAGCGTCCGTTGGACTTTTGTAGACGAAAAGTCCGATCGTGTGTACGCGGCATAAGTCCGGAAAGGAGTACTGGGGTTGTACACACAGCCTGGCCACCGCATTGTCTTGACACTTGTCATTCTTTATTTTTCTTTGGTCCAGGTTTGAGTGTGCAACATACCCTAAGTCCGGAAAGGAGCACTGGGGTTGTACACACAGCCTGGCCACCGCAGTGTCTTGATACTTGTCATTCTTTTTTTTTTTTGGGTCCAAGATTGAGTGTGCTACATACCCTAAGTCTGGAAAGGAGTACTGGGGTTGTACACACAGCCTGGCCACCGCATTGTCTTGACACTTGTCATTCTTTATTTTTCTTTGGTCCAGGTTTGAGTGTGCAACATACCCTAAGTCCGGAAAGGAGCACTGGGGTTGTACACACAGCCTGGCCACCGCAGTGTCTTGATACTTGTCATTCTTTTTTTTTTTTGGGTCCAAGATTGAGTGTGCTACATACCCTAAGTCTGGAAAGGAGTACTGGGGTTGTACACACAGCCTGGCCACCGCATTGTCTTGACACTTGTCATTCTTTTTTTTTCTTTTTTTGGTCCAGGTTTGAGTGTGCAACATACCCTAAGTCCGGAAAGAGTACTGGGGTTGTACACACAGCCTGGCCACCGCATTGTCTTGACAGTTGTCATTCATTTTTTTTTCTTTTTTTTTTTTTTTGGCCCAGGTTTGAGTGTGCAACATACCCTAAGTCCGGAAAGGAGTACTGGGGTTGTACACACAGCCTGGCCACCGCATTGTCTTGACACTTGTCATTCTTTTTTTTTCTTTTTGGTCCAGGTTTGAGTGTGCAACATACCCTAAGTCCGGAAAGGAGTACTGGGGTTGTACACACAGCCTGGCCACCGCATTGTCTTGACACTTGTCATTCTTTTTTTTTTGGTCCAGGTTTGAGTATGCAACATACCCTAAGTCCGGAAAGGAGTACTGGGGTTGTACACACAGCCTGGCCACCGCATTGTCTTGACACTTGTCAATCCTTTTTTTTTTTTTGGTCCAGGTTTGAGTGTGCAACATACCCTAAGTCCGGAAAGGAGTACTGGGGTTGTAGGGCCACCGCAGTGTCTTGATACTTGTCATTCTTTTTTTTTTTTTGGGTCCAAGATTGAGTGTGCTACATACCTTAAGTCTGGAAAGGAGTTCTGGGGTTGAACACACAGCCTGGCCACCGCATTGTCTTGACACTTGTCATTCTTTTTTTTTCTTTTTTCTTTTTTTTGGTCCAGGTTTGAGTGTGCAACATACCCTAAGTCCGGAAAGGAGTACTGGGGTTGTACACACAGCCTGGCCACCGCATTGTCTTGACACTTGTCATTCATTTTTTTTTCTTTTTTGGTCCAGGTTTGAGTGTGCAACATACCCTAAGTCCGGAAAGGAGTACTGGGGTTGTACACACAGCCTGGCCAACGCATTGTCTTGACACTTGTCATTCTTTTTTTTTTTTTTCTTTTTTTTTTTTGGTCCAGGATTGAGTGTGCTACATACCTTCAATCTGGAAAGGAGTACTAGGGTTGTACACACAGCCTGGCCACCGCAGTGTCTTGATACTTGTCATTCTTTTTTTTTTTAGGGGTCCAAGATTGAGTGTGCTACATACCCTAAGTCTGGAAAGGAGTACTGGGGTTGTACACACAGCCTGGCCACCGCATTGTCTTGACACTTGTCATTCTTTTTTTTTCTTTTTTGGTCCAGGTTTGAGTGTGCAACATACCCTAAGTCCGGAAAGGAGTACTGGGGTTGTACACACAGCCTGGCCACCGCATTGTCTTGACACTTGTCATTCTTTTTTTTTCTTTTTTTTTGGTCCAGGTTTGAGTGTGCAACATACCCTAAGTCCGGAAAGGAGTACTGGGGTTGTACACACAGCCTGGCCACCGCATTGTCTTGACACTTGTCATTCTTTTTTTTTTCATTTTTTATTTTTTTTGGTCCAGGTTTGAGTGTGCAACATACCCTAAGTCCGGAAAGGAGTACTGGGGTTGTACACACAGCCTGGCCACCGCAGTGTCTTGATGCTTGTCATTCTTTTTTTTTTTTTTGGTTCCAAGATTGAGTGTGCTACATACCCTAAGTCTGGAAAGGAGTACTGGGGTTGTACACACAGCCTGGCCACCGCATTGTCTTGACACTTGTCATTCTTTTTTTTTCTTTTTTTTTGGTCCAGGTTTGAGTGTGCAACATACCCCAAGTCCGGAAAGGAGTACTGGGGTTGTACACACAGCCTGGCCACCGCATTGTCTTGACACTTGTCATTCTTTTTTTTTTCATTTTTTATTTTTTTTGGTCCAGGTTTGAGTGTGCAACATACCCTAATTCTGGAAAGGAGTACTGGGGTTGTACACACAGCCTGGCCACCGCATTGTCTTGACACTTGTCATTCTTTTGGTTTTTTTTTTTGGTCCAGGTTTGAGTGTGCAACATACCCTAAGTCCGGAAAGGAGTACTGGGGTTGTACACACAGCCTGGCCACCGCATTGTCTTGACACTTGTCATTCTTTTTTTTTTTTTTTTTTTTTTGGTCCAGGTTTGAGTGTGCAACATACCCTAAGTCCGGAAAGGAGTACTGGGGTTGTACACACAGCCTGGCCACCGCATTGTCTTGACACTTGTCATTCTTTTTTTTTTCATTTTTTATTTTTTTTGGTCCAGGTTTGAGTGTGCAACATACCCTAAGTCCGGAAAGGAGTACTGGGGTTGTACACACAGCCTGGCCACCGCAGTGTCTTGACACTTGTCAATCCTTTTTTTTTCTTTTTTTCTTTTTTTTTGGTCCAGGTTTGAGTGTGCAACATACCCTAAGTCCGGAAAGGAGTACTGGGGTTGTAGGGCCACCGCAGTGTCTTGATACTTGTCATTCTTTTTTTTTTCTTTTTTTTTTGGTCCAGGTTTGAGTGTGCAACATACCCTAAGTCCGGAAAGGAGTACTGGGGTTGTACACACAGCCTGGCCACCGCATTGTCTTGACACTTGTCATTCTTTTTTTTTCTTTTTTTTTTTTTTGGTCCAGGTTTGAGTGTGCAACATACCCTAAGTCCGGAAAGGAGTACTGGGGTTGTACACACAGCCTGGCCACCGCATTGGCTTGACACTTGGCATTCTTTATTTTTCTTTTTTTTGGTCCAGGTTTGAGTGTGCAACATACCCTAAGTCCGGAAAGGAGTACTGGGGTTGTACACACAGCCTGGCCACCGCATTGTCTTGACACTTGTCATTCATTTTTTTTCTTTTTTTTTTTTTTTTTGGGCCAGGTTTGAGTGTGCAACATACCCTAAGTCCGGAAAGGAGTACTGGGGTTGTACACACAGCCTGGCCACCGCATTGTCTTGACACTTGTCATTCTTTTTTTTTCTTTTTTTTTGGTCCAGGTTTGAGTGTGCAACATACCCCAAGTCCGGAAAGGAGTACTGGGGTTGTACACACAGCCTGGCCACCGCATTGTCTTGACACTTGTCATTCTTTTTTTTTTCATTTTTTATTTTTTTTGGTCCAGGTTTGAGTGTGCAACATACCCTAATTCTGGAAAGGAGTACTGGGGTTGTACACACAGCCTGGCCACCGCATTGTCTTGACACTTGTCATTCTTTTGGTTTTTTTTTTTGGTCCAGGTTTGAGTGTGCAACATACCCTAAGTCCGGAAAGGAGTACTGGGGTTGTACACACAGCCTGGCCACCGCATTGTCTTGACACTTGTCATTCTTTTTTTTTTTTTTTTTTTTTTGGTCCAGGTTTGAGTGTGCAACATACCCTAAGTCCGGAAAGGAGTACTGGGGTTGTACACACAGCCTGGCCACCGCATTGTCTTGACACTTGTCATTCTTTTTTTTTTCATTTTTTATTTTTTTTGGTCCAGGTTTGAGTGTGCAACATACCCTAAGTCCGGAAAGGAGTACTGGGGTTGTACACACAGCCTGGCCACCGCAGTGTCTTGACACTTGTCAATCCTTTTTTTTTCTTTTTTTCTTTTTTTTTGGTCCAGGTTTGAGTGTGCAACATACCCTAAGTCCGGAAAGGAGTACTGGGGTTGTAGGGCCACCGCAGTGTCTTGATACTTGTCATTCTTTTTTTTTTCTTTTTTTTTTGGTCCAGGTTTGAGTGTGCAACATACCCTAAGTCCGGAAAGGAGTACTGGGGTTGTACACACAGCCTGGCCACCGCATTGGCTTGACACTTGGCATTCTTTATTTTTCTTTTTTTTTTTTTTGGTCCAGGTTTGAGTGTGCAACATACCCTAAGTCCGGAAAGGAGTACTGGGGTTGTACACACAGCCTGGCCACCGCATTGGCTTGACACTTGGCATTCTTTATTTTTCTTTTTTTTGGTCCAGGTTTGAGTGTGCAACATACCCTAAGTCCGGAAAGGAGTACTGGGGTTGTACACACAGCCTGGCCACCGCATTGTCTTGACACTTGTCATTCTTTTTTTTTCTTTTTTTTTTTTTTGGTCCAGGTTTGAGTGTGCAACATACCCTAAGTCCGGAAAGGAGTACTGGGGTTGTACACACAGCCTGGCCACCGCATTGGCTTGACACTTGGCATTCTTTATTTTTCTTTTTTTTGGTCCAGGTTTGAGTGTGCAACATACCCTAAGTCCGGAAAGGAGTACTGGGGTTGTACACACAGCCTGGCCACCGCATTGTCTTGACACTTGTCATTCATTTTTTTTCTTTTTTTTTTTTTTTTTGGGCCAGGTTTGAGTGTGCAACATACCCTAAGTCCGGAAAGGAGTACTGGGGTTGTACACACAGCCTGGCCACCGCATTGTCTTGACACTTGTCATTCTTTTTTTTTCTTTTTTTTTTTTGGTCCAGGTTTGAGTCTGCAACATACCCTAAGTCCGGAAAGGAGTACTGGGGTTGTACACACAGCCTGGCCACCGCATTGTCTTGACACTTGTCATTCTTTTTTTTTCTTTTATTTTTTTTTGGTCCAGGTTTGAGTGTGCAACATACCCTAAGTCCGGAAAGGAGTACTGGGGTTGTACACACAGCCTGGCCACCGAAGTGTCTTGATACTTGTCATTCTTTTTTTTTTTTTTGGGTCCAAGATTGAGTGTGCTACATACCCTAAGTCCGGAAAGGAGTACTGGGGTTGTACACACAGCCTGGCCACCGCATTGTCTTGACACTTGTCATTCTTTTTTTTTATTTTTTTTGTTCCAGGTTTGAGTGTGCAACATACCCTAAGTCCGCAAAGGAGTACTGGGGTTGTACACACAGCCTGGCCACCGCAGTTTCTTGATACTTGTCATTCTTTTTTTTTTTTTGGGTCCAAGATTGGGTGTGCTACATACCCTAAGTCTGGAAAGGAGTACTGGGGTTGTACACACAGCCTGGCCACCGCATTGTCTTGACACTTGTCATTCTTTTTTTTCTTTTATCTTTTTTTTTGGTCCAGGTTTAAGTGTGCAAAATACCCTAAGTCCGGAAAGGAGTACTGGGGTTGTACACACAGCCTGGCCACCGCATTGTCTTGACACTTGTCATTCTTTTTTTTTCTTTTTGGTCCAGGTTTGAGTGTGCAACATACCCTAAGTCCGGAAAGGAGTACTGGGGTTGTACACACAGCCTGGCCACCGCATTGTCTTGACACTTGTCATTCTTTTTTTTTCTTTTTTTTTGGTCCAGGATTGAGTGTGCTACATACCTTCAATCTGGAAAGGAGTACTAGGGTTGTACACACAGCCTGGCCACCGCAGTGTCTTGATACTTGTCATTCTTTTTTTTTTTTTTGGGTCCAAGGTTGAGTGTGCTACATACCCTAAGTCTGGAAAGGAGTACTGGGGTTGTACACACAGCCTGGCCACCGCATTGTCTTGACACTTGTCATTCTTTATTTTTTCTTTTTTTTTGGTCCAGGTTTGAGTGTGCAACATACCCTAAGTCCGGAAAGGAGTACTGGGGTTGTACACACAGCCTGGCCACCGCATTGGCTTGACACTTGGCATTCTTTATTTTTCTTTTTTTTTTTTTTGGTCCAGGTTTGAGTGTGCAACATACCCTAAGTCCGGAAAGGAGTACTGGGGTTGTACACACAGCCTGGCCCCCGCATTGTCTTGACACTTGTCATTCTTTTTTTTTCTTTTTTTTTTTTTTTTGGTCCAGGTTTGAGTGTGCAACATACCCTAAGTCCGGAAAGGAGTACTGGGGTTGTACACACAGCCTGGCCACCGCATTGTCTTGACACTTGTCATTCTTTTTTTTTCTTATTTTTTTTTTTTGGTCCAGGTTTCAGTGTGCAACATACCCTAAGTCCGGAAAGGAGTACTGGGGTTGTACACACAGCCTGGCCACCGCATTGTCTTGACACTTGTCATTCTTTTTTTTTCTTTTTTGGTCCAGGTTTGAGTGTGCAACATACCCTAAGTCCGGAAAGGAGTACTGTGGTTGTACACACAGCCTGGCCACCGAATTGTCTTGACACTTGTCATTTTTTTTTTTTTTTTTTGGTCCAGGTTTGAGTGTGCAACATACCCTAAGTCTGGAAAGGAGTACTGGGGTTGTACACACAGCCTGGCCACCGCATTGTCTTGACACTTGTCATTCTTTTTTTTTGGTCTAGGTTTGAGTGTGCAACATACCCTAAGTCCGGAAAGGAGTACTGGGGTTGTACACACAGCCTGGCCACCGCAGTGTCTTGATACTTGTCATTCTTTTTTTTTTTTTTTGGGTCCAAGATTGAGTGTGCAACATACCCTAAGTCCGGAAAGGAGTACTGGGGTTGTACACACAGCCTGGCCACCGCATTGTCTTGACACTTGTCATTCTTTTTTTTTCTTTTTTTTGGTCCAGGTTTTAGTGTGCAACATACCCTAAGTCCGGAAAGGAGTACTGGGGTTGTACACACAGCCTGGCCACCGCATTGTCTTGACACTTGTCATTCTTTTTTTTTCTTTTTTGGTCCAGGTTTGAGTGTGCAACATACCCTAAGTCCGGAAAGGAGTACTGGGGTTGTACACACAGCCTGGCCACCGCATTGTCTTGACACTTGTCATTCTTTTTTTTTCATTTTTTTTGTTATTTTGGTCCAGGTTTAAGTGTGCAACATACCCTAAGTCCGGAAAGGAGTACTGGGGTTGTACACACAGCCTGGCCACCGCATTGTCTTGACACTTGTCATTCTTTTTTTTTCTTTTTTGGTCCAGGTTTGAGTGTGCAACATACCCTAAGTCCGGAAAGGAGTACTGTGGTTGTACACACAGCCTGGCCACCGCATTGTCTTGACACTTGTCATTCTTTTTTTTTCTTTTTTGGTCCAGGTTTGAGTGTGCAACATACCCTAAGTCCGGAAAGGAGTACTGGGGTTGTACACACAGCCTGGCCACCGCATTGTCTTGACACTTGTCATTCTTTATTTTTCTTTTCTTTTTTTTTTTTTGGTCCAGGTTTGAGTGTGCAACATACCCTAAGTCCGGAAAGGAGTACTGGGGTTGTACACACAGCCTGGCCACCGCATTGTCTTGACACTTGTCATTCTTTTTTTTTTCTTTTTTTTTTTTTTTTGGTCCAGGTTTGAGTGTGCAACATACCCTAAGTCCGGAAAGGAGTACTGGGGTTGTACACACAGCCTGGCCACCGCATTGTCTTGACACTTGTCATTCTTTTTTTTTTTTTGGGTCCAAGATTGAGTGTGCTACATACCCTAAGTCTGGAAAGGAGTACTGGGGTTGTACACACAGCCTGGCCACCGCATTGTCTTGACACTTGTCATTCTTTTTTTTTCTTTTTTCTTTTTTTTTGGTCCAGGTTTGAGTGTGCAACATACCCTAAGTCCGGAAAGGAGTACTGGGGTTGTACACACAGCCTGGCCACCGCATTGTCTTGACACTTGTCATTCTTTTTTTATCTTTTTTTTTTTTTTTTTGGTCCAGGTTTGAGTGTGCAACATACCCTAAGTCCGGAAAGGAGTACTGGGGTTGTACACACAGCCTGACCACCGCATTGTCTTGACACTTGTCATTCTTTTTTTTTCTTTATTTTTTTTTTTGGTCCAGGATTGAGTGTGCTACATACCTTCAATCTGGAAAGGAGTACTAGGGTTGTACACACAGCCTGGCCACCGCAGTGTCTTGATACTTGTCATTCTTTTTTTTTTTTGGGTCCAAGATTGAGTGTGCTACATACCCTGAGTCTGGAAAGGAGTACTGGGGTTGTACACACAGCCTGGCCACCGCATTGTCTTGACACTTGTCATTCTTTTTTTTCTTTTTTTTGGTCCAGGTTTGAGTGTGCAACATACCCTAAGTCCGGAAAGGAGTACTGGGGTTGTACACATAGCCTGGCCACCGCATTGTCTTGACACTTGTCATTCTTTATTTTTCTTTTCTTTTTTTTTTTTTGGTCCAGGTTTGAGTGTGCAACATACCCTAAGTCCGGAAAGGAGTACTGGGGTTGTACACACAGCCTGGCCACCGCAGTGTCTTGATACTTGTCATTCTTTTTTTTTGGTCCAGGTTTGAGTGTGCAACATACCCTAAGTCCGGAAAGGAGTACTGGGGTTGTACACAGCCTGGCCACCGCATTGTCTTGACACTTGTCATTCTTTTTTTTTTCTTTTTGGTCCAGGTTTGAGTGTGCAACATACCCTAAGTCCGGAAAGGAGTACTGGGGTTGTACACACAGCCTGGCCACCGAAGTGTCTTGATACTTGTCATTCTTTTTTTTTTTTTGGGTCCAAGATTGAGTGTGCTACATACCCTAAGTCTGGAAAGGAGTACTGGGGTTGTACACACAGCCTGGCCACCGCATTGTCTTGACACTTGTCATTCTTTTTTTTTCTTTTTTGGTCCAGGTTTGAGTGTGCAACATACCCTAAGTCCGGAAAGGAGTACTGGGGTTGTACACACAGCCTGGCCACCGCATTGTCTTGACACTTGTCATTCTTTTTTTTTTTTTTTTGGTCCAGGTTTGAGTGTGCAACATACCCTAAGTCCGGAAAGGAGTACTGGGGTTTTACACACAGCCTGGCCACCGCAGTGTCTTGGTACTTGTCATTCTTTTTTTTTTTTTTTTGGGTCCAAGATTGAGTGTGCTACATACCCTAAGTCTGGAAAGGAGTACTGGGGTTGTACACACAGCCTGGCCACCGCATTGTCTTGACAATTGTCATTCTTTTTTTTTGGTCCAGGTTTGAGTGTGCAACATACCCTAAGTCCGGAAAGGAGTATTGGGGTTGTACACACAGCCTGGCCACCGCATTGTCTTGACACTTGTCATTCTTTTTTTTTATTTTTTTATTTTTTTTTGGTCCAGGTTTGAGTGTGCAACATACCCTAAGTCCGGAAAGGAGTACTGGGGTTGTACACACAGCCTGGCCACCGCATTGTCTTGACACTTGTCATTCTTTTTTTTTTTTTGGTCCAGGTTTGAGTGTGCAACATACCCTAAGTCCGGAAAGGAGTACTGGGGTTGTACACACAGCCTGGCCACCGCATTGTCTTGACACTTGTCATTCTTTTTTTTTCTTTTTTTTTGGTCCAGGTTTGAGTGTGCAACATACCCTAAGTCCGGAAAGGAGTACTGGGGTTGTACACACAGCCTGGCCACCGCATTGTCTTGCCACTTGTCATTCTTTTTTTTTCCTTTTTTCTTTTTTTTTGGTCCAGGTTTGAGTGTGCAACATACCCTAAGTCCGGAAAGGAGTACTGGGGTTGTACACAGCCTGGCCACCGCATTGTCTTGACACTTGTCATTCTTTTATTTATTTTTTTGGTCCAGGTTTGAGTGTGCAACATACCCTAAGTCCGGAAAGGAGTACTGGGGTTGTACACACAGCCTGACCACCGCATTGTCTTGACACTTGTCATTCTTTTTTTTTCTTTTTGGTCCAGGTTTGAGTGTGCAACATACCCTAAGTCCGGAAAGGAGTACTGGGGTTGTACACACAGCCTGGCCACCGCATTGTCTTGACACTTGTCATTCTTTTTTGTTCATTTTTTTTTTTTTTGGTCCAGGTTTGAGTGTGCAACATACCCTAAGTCTGGAAAGGAGTACTGGGGTTGTACACACAGCCTTGCCACCGCATTGTCTTGACACTTGTCATTCTTTATTTTTCTTTTCTTTTTTTTTTTTTGGTCCAGGTTTGAGTGTGCAACATACCCTAAGTCCGGAAAGGAGTACTGGGGTTGTACACACAGCCTGGCCACCGCATTGTCTTGACACGTGTCATTCTTTTTTTTTCTTTTTTTTTTTTTTTTGGTCCAGGTTTGAGTGTGCAACATACCCTAAGTCCGGAAAGGAGTACTGGGGTTGTACACACAGCCTGGCCACCGCATTGTCTTGACACTTGTCATTCTTTATTTTTCTTTTCTTTTTTTTTTTGGTCCAGGTTTGAGTGTGCAACATACCCTAAGTCCAGAAAGGAGTACTGGGGTTGTACACACAGCCTGGCCACCGCATTGTCTTGACACTTGTCATTCTTTTTTTTTAATTTATTTTTTTTTTTGGTCCAGGTTTGAGTGTGCAACATACCCTAAGTCCAGAAAGGAGTACTGGGGTTGTACACACAGCCTGGCCACCGCATTGTCTTGACACTTGTCATTCTTTTTTTTTCTTTTTTCTTTTGGTCCAGGTTTGAGTGTGCAACATACCCTAATGCCGCGTACACACGGTCGGACTTTTCGTCTACAAAAGTCAGACAGCCTGTCCGACAGACTTCCGGCAGACTTTCGGCGGACTTGCGGCGGACTTGCGGCATACTTTCTAACGAACGGACTTGCCTACACACGACCACACAAAAGTCCGACGGATTCGTACGTGATGACGTACACCGGACTAAAATAAGGAAGTTCATAGCCAGTAGCCAATAGGTGCCCTAGCGTGGCTTTTTGTCCGTCGGACTAGCACACAGACGAGCGGATTTCGGGGTCCGTCGTAGTTACGACGTAAAGATTTGAAGCATGTTTCAAATCTAAAGTACGTCGGATTTGAGGCTAAAAAAGTACGTTGAAAGTCCGGAGAAGCCCACACACGATCGGATTACCAGCCAGCTTTAGTCTGTCAGCGTCCGTTGGACTTTTGTAGACGAAAAGTCCGACCGTGTGTACGCGGCATTAGTCCGGAAAGGAGTACTGGGGTTGTACACACAGCCTGGCCACCGCATTGTCTTGACACTTGTCATTCTTTTTTTTTCTTTTTGGTCCAGGTTTGAGTGTGCAACATACCCTAAGTCCGGAAAGGAGTACTGGGGTTGTACACACAGCCTGGCCACCGCATTGTCTTGACACTAGTCATTCTTTTTTTTTCTTTTTTTTTGGTCCAGGTTTGAGTGTGCAACATACCCTAAGTCCGGAAAGGAGTACTGGGGTTGTACACACAGCCTGGCCACCGCATTGTCTTGACACTTGTCATTCTTTTTTTCTTTTTTTTTGGTCCAGGTTTGAGTGTGCAACATACCCTAAGTCCGGAAAGGAGTACTGGGGTTGTACACACAGCCTGGCCACCGCATTGTCTTGACACTTGTCATTCTTTTTTTTTCTTTATTTTTTTTTTTGGTCCAGGATTGAGTGTGCTACATACCTTCAATCTGGAAAGGAGTACTAGGGTTGTACACACAGCCTGGCCACCGCAGTGTCTTGATACTTGTCATTCTTTTTTTTTTTTGGGTCCAAGATTGAGTGTGCTACATACCCTAAGTCCGGAAAGGAGTACTGGGGTTGTACACACAGCCTGGCCACCGCATTGTCTTGACACTTGTCATTCTTTTTTGTTCTTTTTTTTTTTTTTTTGGTCCAGGTTTGAGTGTGCAACATACCCTAAGTCTGGAAAGGAGTACTGGGGTTGTACACACAGCCTGGCCACCGCATTGTCTTGACACTTGTCATTCTTTATTTTTCTTTTCGGTCCAGGTTTGAGTGTGCAACATACCCTAAGTCCGGAAAGGAGTACTGGGGTTGTACACACAGCCTGGCCACCGCATTGTCTTGACACTTGTCATTCTTTTTTTTTCTTTTTTTTGGTCTAGGTTTGAGTGTGCAACATACCCTAAGTCCGGAAAGGAGTACTGGGGTTGTACACACAGCCTGGCCACCGCATTGTCTTGACACTTGTCATTCTTTATTTTTCTTTTCTTTTTTTTTTTTGGTCCAGGTTTGAGTGTGCAACATACCCTAAGTCCGGAAAGGAGTACTGGGGTTGTACACACAGCCTGGCCACCGCATTGTCTTGACACTTGTCATTCTTTTTTTTTAATTTTTGTTTTTTTTTTTGGTCCAGGTTTGAGTGTGCAACATACCCTAAGTCCAGAAAGGAGTACTGGGGTTGTACACACAGCCTGGCCACCGCATTGTCTTGACACTTGTCATTCTTTTTTTATTTTTTTGGTCCAGGTTTGAGTGTGCAACATACCCTAAGTCCGGAAAGGAGTACTGGGGTTGTACACACAGCCTGGCCACCGCATTGTCTTGACACTTGTCATTCTTTTTTTCTTTTTTTCTTTTTTTTTGGTCCAGGTTTGAGTGTGCAACATACCCTAAGTCCGGAAAGGAGTACTGGGGTTGTACACACAGCCTGGCCACCGCATTCTTTTTTTTTCTTTTTTTTTTTTCTTGGTCCAGGTTTGAGTGTGCAACATACCCTAAGTCCGGAAAGGAGTACTGGGGTTGTACACACAGCCTGGCCACCGCATTGTCTTGACACTTGTCATTCTTTTTTGTTCTTTTTTTTTTTTTTTTGGTCCAGGTTTGAGTGTGCAACATACCCTAAGTCTGGAAAGGAGTACTGGGGTTGTACACACAGCCTGGCCACCGCATTGTCTTGACACTTGTCATTCTTTATTTTTCTTTTCTTTTTTCTTTTTGGTCCAGGTTTGAGTGTGCAACATACCCTAAGTCCGGAAAGGAGTACTGGGGTTGTACACACAGCCTGACCACCGCATTGTCTTGACACTTGTCATTCTTTTTTTTTCTTTTTTTTTTATTTTTTTGGTCTAGGTTTGAGTGTGCAACATACCCTAAGTCCGGAAAGGAGTACTGGGGTTGTACACACAGCCTGGCCACCGCATTGTCTTGACACTTGTCATTCTTTTTTTTTCTTTTTTGGTCCAGGTTTGAGTGTGCAACATACCCTAAGTCCGGAAAGGAGTACTGGGGTTGTACACACAGCCTGGCCACCGCATTGTCTTGACACTTGTCATTCTTTATTTTTCTTTTCTTTTTTTTTTTTGGTCCAGGTTTGAGTGTGCAACATACCCTAAGTCCGGAAAGGAGTACTGGGGTTGTACACACAGCCTGGCCACCGCATTGTCTTGACACTTGTCATTCTTTGTTTTTAATTTTTGTTTTTTTTTTTGGTCCAGGTTTGAGTGTGCAACATACCCTAAGTCCAGAAGGAGTACTGGGGTTGTACACACAGCCTGGCCACCGCATTGTCTTGACACTTGTCATTCTTTTTTTATTTTTTTGGTCCAGGTTTGAGTGTGCAACATACCCTAAGTCCGGAAAGGAGTACTGGGGTTGTACACACAGCCTGGCCACCGCATTGTCTTGACACTTGTCATTCTTTTTTTTTCTTTTTTTCTTTTTTTTTGGTCCAGGTTTGAGTGTGCAACATACCCTAAGTCCGGAAAGGAGTACTGGGGTTGTACACACAGCCTGGCCACCGCATTGTCTTGACACTTGTCATTCTTTTTTTTCTTTTTCTTTTTGGTACAGGTTTGAGTGTGCAACATACCCTAAGTCCGGAAAGGAGTACTGGGGTTGTACACACAGCCTGGCCACCGCATTGTCTTGACACTTGTCATTCTTTTTTTCTTTTTTTTTGGTCCAGGTTTGAGTGTGCAACATACCCTAAGTCCGGAAAGGAGTACAGAGAGTCACGGAGCTAAGGGGAACACTAGGCCAAGGGACGGCATGACAGTGCTGGACAGCACAGTTGCCGTTTTAAGAAGGAGGAAGATTGCCCCTTTTAGAGAAGGGGAGGGGTTAGGCCAAGGAAGAGCAGGAGATGTGGTTGTAGGAGGAAGTGATGTCATTCGGAGAGCGGTGAAGGACGAGAGTAGTTGCGCGCCTCACCTCTCTCCAGTTTCCCGGGCTGTACTTCAATCATGGCGGCGATGGAGGGATTCATGGACCAGCTGAGAGCGGCGGTGGCCGCGAACGGCGCGGACTGGCTTATACAGCAGCTCAGTACGATAGCCGGCGGCGGAACGGCGGTGAGCGGGGGGGGGGCGGCAACACCTCGTGTGCGGCGGTCACGGCCGCCGGAGAGATATAGCCCTGAGTCAGGGCTAGGAACGGCACGATCAGAGCAGCGGAGGGCACCTGAGGGAGAGACACTGGGACCCGCTGGGCAGGGTCAGCAAAAGGAGGGCAGAAGAGAGGTGAATCGGCGCAAGGGAGGTGTGACTGGGGGAAGGGGGCCCAGCAATACACGCGGCTCTTCCCCCCCGGCACGGAGGAGATGCATGGAACAGCCAGAGGGGTCTACAGGAGAAGGGCAGAGAGGTCGGGACACTCCGGTAGCTACCGCAACCAGTGAAGCAGCTGCGCAGACATCTGCAACGGCCAGTAACCCTCTGCGAGGCGGGAGAGGGGCAGCCGGAGTCATCAGAGCCAGTGGGGGAGGGGGTACTGGACGGTCAACGCGCACCCCAAGAGACGGCAGGCGTAGGAGTCCATCACCAGGGGCGTCCAACGGGTCTGGCGGCACTCCGGGGAGAGGTGGACGTGCGCAGCACCGCAGGCCCTCGGCAACCACTGCGACCGCAGTTGGGGTGCAGCAAGAGGTCAACAGAATGGACCATAGCGACGATCGGTCGGAAGGGGAGCTGTCCGGGTCTGACGGAGGCGACGATCAAGGACGGCAGGCTACGGTGGTTCCAGGAGTGGCGGCTGTTGGGCCCAGTCCAGGGCAGCCCGGTGAGTGCACTTCTTCCAATCCTGTTACTATGTTACTGCATAACTTGTTGGGGCAAAAGGAGCAGCGTAGTAGTTCAAGGTCGGGGGGTTTTGATAGGTCAGGGGGGGTTGAGACTGGTCCTGCCATACCGCCTGCAGTGGTGCCGCAGTTGAGAAATGAAGGTTTACGTGAGTTGTTTACAGGTCTTAAGGAGCTAGTGGCAAGGGTAGAATCGGGGTCAGGTAGCGGTCCGGAAAAAGCGTGGACATCAGATAAGACTCCTCCGCTGAGGGAGGTCGCCCCACCAATTGCGAGCGAGGTACAGATTGAGGTTGCAGCGGTGGGGGTGTCCCCCAGCACGTCAGGAGTGGTTGCGACTTCGGGGGATCCTGTGAAGACAACGGAAAAAGCTGCAGATTCAGTTAGACTGGCAGATGCGGCTAGGAGCGAGGTTTATGTCTGCTTTGAAGGCCCATTGGGGGCTCATTTGAAAGCGGAGATAAAGGAAAAAATATGGAAGGGCGATTACGTTGAAATTTTCACGTTGCTGCCTTTAGAAAAATTTAATCTGGATAGATTAAAACCGGTCGAAGGAAAAAAGGAGGACGAGGAGAAGCGAAGGTATCGCTTAATTCCGCGCACATTTTCCAACTGGTTACAAGCGTTTGCCATTCTGGCGAGTGTGGTTGGTGAGAAGGCGCCTGAGAATTGTTCAGCGCTGTTCGTATACCTGGAGGCTATTAGTGAAGCCCACAGGACATACGGGGGCTTGGCGTGGCTACGCTATGATGAACAATTTCGTCAGAGGATGGCTGTTAGACCGAATCTACGCTGGGATCATAAGGACATCAGCTTGTGGATGAGGTTGATGATGGCGGCGAGGGCCCCTAGTCAGTTTTTTCAGGCAGGGGTCGGAGGTTCAGCAACTCCGGGACAACCGACCGAGAAGAGATGGGGTTATTGCTGGCAATTCAATGAAGGAACATGTAGATTTGGATCCAACTGTCGCTTCAAGCACTTGTGCTCCGGCTGCGCGGGATCACACGCATTGGCCAAATGTTTCAAAAAAGGAAAAGGTCGTGCCGGAGATATTGCGGGTAAGAGGGAGGACTCCGGTCCGAGTGGAAAGGATGCTGCCTTTCCTCAATAGATACCCGGATCGGGCAGCGGCCGCCATTTTAGAGGCAGGGTTTAAGAATGGTTTTGTTATTCCTTGTTCTCTGGCGGTGGTGCCGCCAGAGGCCAAGAATCTTCGGTCGGCCTTGATGCAATCCAGGGTGGTTACTGACAAATTGAAAAAAGAGGTTTCATTGGGACGCATGGCGGGCCCTTTTGAAGAGGTACCACTATCGGGGTTGGTGGTCTCTCCTTTGGGGGTGGTACCCAAAAGGGAGCCGAACAAGTTCAGACTCATACACCACCTCTCTTTTCCAAAGGGAGGGTCGGTGAATGATGCAATTGCGCCGGAAGATTGTGCGGTCACGTACACATCTTTTGACGCCGCTGTAGCATGGGTTAAAAAATATGGGCAGGGGTCATTAATGGCTAAGTCAGATATCGAATCGGCTTTTCGGCTCTTGCCAGTGCATCCCGACAGTTTTAGATGGTTAGGATGTAAATGGGAAGGGGCCTACTATGTAGACCGGTGTCTCCCAATGGGCTGTTCTATATTCTGCGCTCTTTTTGAGACGTTCAGCTCATTTTTAGAATGGGCCGTTCGGGATGTAGCAGGTATCAATTCAGTTATCCATTACTTGGACGACTTCTTATGCGTTGGTCCTGCGGGTTCTAACCTTTGTGCAGTGCTGTTGGGGACATTGCAATACCTGGCGGAAAGATTCGGGGTGCCGTTAGCCCCGGAAAAGACAGAGGGTCCAACAGCGATTATCACATTTCTCGGAATTGAAATAGATTCGTTGAGGATGGAATGCAGGATTCCGATGGACAAATTGTTGAAGTTGAAAGAGGAAGTTCGCGGGACTATTGGAGTTAGGAAATTGCAGCTTCGCCAACTCCAATCACTGCTAGGTAAGTTAAATTTTGCCTGCAAAATTATTCCTATGGGCCGTATATTTTGCAGGCGGCTTGCTGCCGCCACTGCAGGTGTCCGAGCACCTACACATTTCGTGAGTCTTACGAGGGAACATAGGGAGGACTTGCGTGTGTGGCAGGTATTCTTGGAGTCCTTTAATGGAAGGGCTCTTTGGATGGCCGGGCCCATCAGCAACTGTGATTTGGAACTCTTCACGGATGCGGCGGGTTCAACGGGGTTTGGTGCCTTTTTTAAGGGGCAATGGTGCGCAGCCAGGTGGCCTGTGGCATGGCAGGAGGCGGGGTTCTTAAAGAACCTGGTACTTTTGGAGTTGTTCCCCATTGTTGTTGCCATGGAATTGTGGGGTGAGGCATTCAGGAACTTGAAGGTCCGATTCAATTGTGACAATCTGGGGGTGGTGCAAGTGGTTAATCGGCTGACCGCGGCATCTGTGCCGGTGGTCAGGCTTTTGCGCCATCTCGTACTTCGCTGCTTACAAGTAAATGCTTTCATATATGCTGTGCATCTCCCGGGGACCGAGAACACTTTGGCTGATGCTTTGTCTCGTTTTCAGTGGGACAGGTTCCGGAAGTTGGCACCGGAGGCGGATCAGCAAGGGGTTGCCTGTCCCGACTGGATATGGAACATTGCCTTGGAACAGCAGCAAAATGGATTCAACAATCTGTGAGTACGGCTACATGGAATGCCTACTCGAAGGTATGGAAAGATTGGTTTGCCTTTCTGTCTGACTTGGGCATGGGATCGGATGATCCGGACGTGGACAAGGCGGTGCTGTATTTCATAGTTAGGGATTTTGAAAAAGGTATATCAGCGGCGGCCATCAATCGGGAATTGGCAGGTTTGGCATTCCTGTTTAAATGGCAGGGGCATCGTGACCATACCAAGGAATTTTGGTTACGACAGGCAGTCAAGGGATATAAGAAGGCGCACAAGCAGAGGGATGGGAGGCGCCCTGTCTCATTCGAAATGCTGAAGCAATTGATGCTGAGCTTGGAAAAGGTCTGTAGTTCATATTACGAATGTGTGCTATTCAAAGCATCGTTCGCGCTTGCCTTCTTTGGGGCGCTGAGGGTAAGTGAGCTGGTCAGCCCTTCTAAGGCAGCTCCGGGAGGGCTCATGCTCAGCGAAGTTGAACTATGGGTGGATAGGGTTCGTATAAGGATTAGTAGATCGAAGACGGATCAAACAGGGAGGGGTAGGTATTTGGACCTCGGGAAGATTGCTGAGTGTAACATTTGCCCGGTTAGGGCGGTGGGAGCCTTTATGGAGGTTAGACCAGCTTCCACAGGCCCTTTTTTGATGCACGAGGACGGTTCATGTCTGTCCAAATACCAGTTTGTAGCGGTTTTTAAAAAATGCGTGGTTATGGTGGGGTGTGATCCTTTACGGTTTTCTTCACATTCATTTCGGATTGGGGCGGCCACAGAGGCTGCTAGGGCAGGTCTGAGTCAGGAGGTGATTAGGCGTCTGGGCAGATGGGACTCGGATAGATTTAAGTTATATATCCGTCCTCACATGGTTCAAATGTAATGTATGGTATTTGGTGGATATTTATGTATATGAGTTGAGTATTGTGTGTTTATGTGGTTTTGCATTGTTCCTTTCGTTAACAGGTCAAGCAGTGGGTCTTGTATGGATACTCGGACACTCTTATGTGTTCTGGGGGGCCAAGAGAGCTGACGTTCGGCCGAATGGCAGACAGCTAAGGATTCCTAGACAAGAGGCGCTTATCCGGTGGATTGGGGTACCGGGGATGCAATGGAATAGGGTGTTGGGGGAAGTGTATAGATTCTCTCGCTTGGACAGGTCCCCCGATGTCTTGTTATTGCATGTGGGGGGTAACGATATGGGAGCTAGATCAATGAGGGACCTCATTAGAGATATCAAGTGCGATTTCTTAAGGTTAGGGGCAGCTTATCCCAAGATGGTTTTGGTGTGGTCCGATATGGTTGGGAGGTTGTCCTGGCGTTGGGCTCGGTCTGATAAAAAAGTTGACAGGGCCAGGATGAAAGTTAATAAAGAGGTGAGCAGGTTCTTTATAAAAAATGGCGGGTTAGCCGTTCGTCATAGGGAGTTAGAGGTGGACACCTGGCGGTATCTCCGCAGTGATGGTGTGCATCTTAATGAGGTAGGGACCGACTTATGGTCGTTAGGTTTACAAGAAGGGATACAGAGAGGTCTGAGTGTGTGGAGGTGCGCGCAAGGGTAAGGGGTTACCCCTTTCGCGCGGTGGCAGTTTTTGGTTTCCTTTAATAGGAAAAAGTTATGTTACAAGTGGTAACATGTGTTACCCATCCAGGGGATGGGGGGTTGTTTGATGGTACCCATCCATATGATGGGGGGTTTTGCTGTTACCCATACATGGAAGGATGGGGATTGAAGTGGTACCTTCAGGCCTTAAGGGTTAACCTGGAGGAGTTTAGAAGGTTAGGTCACTGGGGTAGGTCGTGATCATGCCTCCGAGTCAGGGGTTCCCGACTGGTAGGTTTAAAATTAAGTATGTCCCCCAGTGACCATGGTTATAGTTGTTGTTCTTACAGTAAATTTACCCTCAGAAATGATTTAAGAAAGTTATAGTTATTTATATATTTATGTTATTTTATAAGTTTTAATAAATAGGCCGTAAGGCCATTTTTACTCCAAGAACTAGTCTGAGTCATCTATGATGTTTTTGGAGGGAGGGTATGTATAGAAAAAGGTTAGTAGTTTAAGTAGCTGGGCTTAAGTCCTACAATGTCATGGGGTTGTACACACAGCCTGGCCACCGCATTGTCTTGACACTTGTCATTCTTTTTTTTTCTTTCTTTTTTTTTTTGGTCCAGGATTGAGTGTGCTACATACCTTCAATCTGGAAAGGAGTACTAGGGTTGTACACACAGCCTGGCCACCGCAGTGTCTTGATACTTGTCATTCTTTTTTTTTTTTTGGGTCCAAGATTGAGTGTGCTACATACCCTAAGTCTGGAAAGGAGTACTGGGGTTGTACACACAGCCTGGCCACTGCATTGTCTTGACACTTGTCATTCTTTTTTTTGGTCCAGGTTTGAGTGTGCAACATACCCTAAGTCCGGAAAGGAGTACTGGGGTTGTACACACAGCCTGGCCACCGCATTGTCTTGACACTTGTCATTCTTTTTTTTTTTTGGGTCCAAGATTGAGTGTGCTACATACCCTGAGTCTGGAAAGGAGTACTGGGGTTGTACACACAGCCTGGCCACCGCATTGTCTTTACACTTGTCATTCTTTTTTTTTCTTTTTTTTGGTCCAGGTTTGAGTGTGCAACATACCCTAAGTCCGGAAAGGAGTACTGGGGTTGTACACACAGCCTGGCCACCGCATTGTCTTGACACTTGTCATTCTTTATTTTTCTTTTCTTTTTTTTTTTTTGGTCCAGGTTTGAGTGTGCAACATACCCTAAGTCCGGAAAGGAGTACTGGGGTTGTACACACAGCCTGGCCACCGCATTGTCTTGACACTTGTCATTCTTTTTTTTTCTTTTTTTTTTTTTTTTTGGTCCAGGTTTGAGTGTGCAACATACCCTAAGTCTGGAAAGGAGTACTGGGGTTGTACACACAGCCTAGCCACCGCATTGTCTTGACACTTGTCATTCTTTTTTTTTCTTTTTTTTTTTTTTTTGGTCCAGGTTTGAGTGTGCAACATACCCTAAGTCCGGAAAGGAGTACTGGGGTTGTACACACAGCCTGGCCACCGCATTGTCTTGACACTTGTCATTCTTTATTTTTCTTTTCTTTTTTTTTTTTTGGTCCAGGTTTGAGTGTGCAACATACCCTAAGTCCGGAAAGGAGTACTGGGGTTGTACACACAGCCTGGCCACCGCATTGTCTTGACACTTGTCATTCTTTTTTTTTCTTTTTTTTTTTTTTTTGGTCCAGGTTTGAGTGTGCAACATACCCTAAGTCCGGAAAGGAGTACTGGGGTTGTACACACAGCCTGGCCACCGCATTGTCTTGACACTTGTCATTCTTTTTTGTTCTTTTTTTTTTTTTTTTTGGTCCAGGTTTGAGTGTGCAACATACCCTAAGTCCGGAAAGGAGTACTGGGGTTGTACACACAGCCTGGCCACCGCATTGTCTTGACACTTGTCATTCTTTTTTTTTCTTTTTTTTTTTTTTTTTTTGGTCTAGGTTTGAGTGTGCAACATACCCTAAGTCCGGAAAGGAGTACTGGGGTTGTACACACAGCCTGGCCACCGCATTGTCTTGACACTTGTCATTCTTTTTTTTTCTTTTTTGGTCCAGGTTTGAGTGTGCAACATACCCTAAGTCCGGAAAGGAGTACTGGGGTTGTACACACAGCCTGGCCACCGCATTGTCTTGACACTTGTCATTCTTTATTTTTCTTTTCTTTTTTTTTTTTGGTCCAGGTTTGAGTGTGCAACATACCCTAAGTCCGGAAAGGAGTGCTGGGGTTGTACACACAGCCTGGCCACCGCATTGTCTTGACACTTGTCATTCTTTTTTTTTAATTTTTGTTTTTTTTTTTGGTCCAGGTTTGAGTGTGCAACATACCCTAAGTCCAGAAAGGAGTACTGGGGTTGTACACACAGCCTGGCCACCGCATTGTCTTGACACTTGTCATTCTTTTTTTATTTTTTTGGTCCAGGTTTGAGTGTGCAACATACCCTAAGTCCGGAAAGGAGTACTGGGGTTGTACACACAGCCTGGCCACCGCATTGTCTTGACACTTGTCATTCTTTTTTTTTCTTTTTTTCTTTTTTTTTGGTCCAGGTTTGAGTGTGCAACATACCCTAAGTCCGGAAAGGAGTACTGGGGTTGTACACACAGCCTGGCCACCGCATTGTCTTGACACTTGTCATTCTTTTTTTTTCTTTTTTTTTTTGGTACAGGTTTGAGTGTGCAACATACCCTAAGTCCGGAAAGGAGTACTGGGGTTGTACACACAGCCTGGCCACCGCATTGTCTTGACACTTGTCATTCTTTTTTTCTTTTTTTTTGGTCCAGGTTTGAGTGTGCAACATACCCTAAGTCCGGAAAGGAGTACTGGGGTTGTACACACAGCCTGGCCA
This sequence comes from Lithobates septentrionalis, assembly GCA_037952835.1. Taxonomy (NCBI): domain Eukaryota; kingdom Metazoa; phylum Chordata; class Amphibia; order Anura; family Ranidae; genus Lithobates; species Lithobates septentrionalis. The sequence continues at coordinate 3,274,486 of JBBDGP010002445.1, forward strand.
CCGCATTGTCTTGACACTTGTCATTCTTTTTTTTTCTTTATTTTTTTTTTTGGTCCAGGATTGAGTGTGCTACATACCTTCAATCTGGAAAGGAGTACTAGGGTTGTACACACAGCCTGGCCACCGCAGTGTCTTGATACTTGTCATTCTTTTTTTTTTTTTGGGTCCAAGATTGAGTGTGCTACATACCCTAAGTCTGGAAAGGAGTACTGGGGTTGTACACACAGCCTGGCCACTGCATTGTCTTGACACTTGTCATTCTTTTTTTTGGTCCAGGTTTGAGTGTGCAACATACCCTAAGTCCGGAAAGGAGTACTGGGGTTGTACACACAGCCTGGCCACCGCATTGTCTTGACACTTGTCATTCTATTTATTTATTTATTTATTTTTTTTGGTCCAGGATTAAGTGTTCTACATACCTTCAATCCGGAAAGGAGTACTAGGGTTGTACACACAGCCTGGCCACCGCATTGTCTTGACACTTGTCATTCTTTTTTTTTTTTCTTTTGGTCCAGGTTTGAGTGTGCAACATACCCTAAGTCCGGAAAGGAGTACTGGGGTTGTACACACAGCCTGGCCACCGCATTGTCTTGACACTTGTCATTCTTTATTTTTCTTTTCTTTTTTTTGGTCCAGGTTTGAGTGTGCAACATACCCTAAGTCCGGAAAGGAGTACTGGGGTTGTACACACAGCCTGGCCACTGCATTGTCTTGACACTTGTCATTCTTTTTTTTTCTTTTTTTTTTTGGTCCAGGTTTGAGTGTGCAACATACCCTAAGTCCGGAAAGGAGTACTGGGGTTGTACACACAGCCTGGCCACCGCATTGTCTTGACACTTGTCATTCTTTATTTTTCTTTTCTTTTTTTTTTTTGGTCCAGGTTTGAGTGTGCAACATACCCTAAGTCCGGAAAGGAGTACTGGGGTTGTACACACAGCCTGGCAACCGCATTGTCTTGACACTTGTCATTCTTTTTTTTAAATTTTTTTTTTTTTTGGTCCAGGTTTGAGTGTGCAACATACCCTAAGTCCGGAAAGGAGTACTGGGGTTGTACACACAGCCTGGCCACCGCATTGTCTTGAGACTTGTCATTCTTTTTTTATTTTTTTGGTCCAGGTTTGAGTGTGCAACATACCCTAAGTCCGGAAAGGAGTACTGGGGTTGTACACACAGCCTGGCCACCGCATTGTCTTGACACTTGTCATTCTTTTTTTCTTTTTTTTGGTCCAGGTTTGAGTGTGCAACATACCCTAAGTCCGGAAAGGAGTACTGGGGTTGTACACACAGCCTGGCCACCGCATTGTCTTGACACTTGTCATTCTTTTTATTTATTTATTTATTTTTTTTGGTCCAGGTTTGAGTGTGCAACATACCCTAAGTCCGGAAAGGAGTACTGGGGTTGTACACACAGCCTGGCCACCGCATTGTCTTGACACTTGTCATTCTTTTTTTCTTTTTTTTTGGTCCAGGTTTGAGTGTGCAACATACCCTAAGTCCGGAAAGGAGTACTGGGTTTGTACCCACAGCCTGGCCACCGCAGTGTCTTGACACTTGTCATTCTTTTTTTTTTTTGGGTCCAAGATTGAGTGTGCTACATACCCTAAGTCTGGAAAGGAGTACTGGGGTTGTACACACAGCCTGGCCACCGCATTGTCTTGACACTTGTCATTCTTTTTTTTTTTTTTTGGTCCAGGTTTGAGTGTGCAACATACCCTAAGTCCGGAAAGGAGTACTGGGTTTGTACCCACAGCCTGGCCACCGCAGTGTCTTGATACTTGTCATTCTTTTTTTTTTTTTGGGTCCAAGATTGAGTGTGCTACATACCCTAAGTCTGGAAAGGAGTACTGGGGTTGTACACACAGCCTGGCCACCGCATTGTCTTGACACTTGTCATTCTTTTTTTTTCTTTTTTGGTCCAGGTTTGAGTGTGCAACATACCCTAAGTCCAGAAAGGAGTACTGGGGTTGTACACACAGCCTGGCCACCGCATTGTCTTGACACTTGTCATTCTTTTTTTTTCTTTATTTTTTTTTTTGGTCCAGGATTGAGTGTGCTACATACCTTCAATCTGGAAAGGAGTACTAGGGTTGTACACACAGCCTGGCCACCGCAGTGTCTTGATACTTGTCATTCTTTTTTTTTTTTGGGTCCAAGATTGAGTGTGCTACATACCCTGAGTCTGGAAAGGAGTACTGGGGTTGTACACACAGCCTGGCCACCGCATTGTCTTGACACTTGTCATTCTTTTTTTTTCTTTTTTTTGGTCCAGGTTTGAGTGTGCAACATACCCTAAGTCCGGAAAGGAGTACTGGGGTTGTACACACAGCCTGGCCACCGCATTGTCTTGACACTTGTCATTCTTTATTTTTCTTTTTTTTTTTTTTTTGGTCCAGGTTTGAGTGTGCAACATACCCTAAGTCCGGAAAGGAGTACTGGGGTTGTACACACAGCCTGGCCACCGCATTGTCTTGACACTTGTCATTCTTTTTTTATTTTTTTGGTCCAGGTTTGAGTGTGCAACATACCCTAAGTCCAGAAAGGAGTACTGGGGTTGTACACACAGCCTGGCCACCGCATTGTCTTGACACTTGTCATTCTTTTTTTTTTCTTATTTTTTTTTTTTTTGGTCCAGGTTTGAGTGTGCAACATACCCTAAGTCCGGAAAGGAGTACTGGGGTTGTACACACAGCCTGGCCACCGCATTGTCTTGACACTTGTCATTCTTTTTTTTTCTTTTTGGTCCAGGTTTGAGTGTGCAACATACCCTAAGTCCGGAAAGGAGTACTGGGGTTGTACACACAGCCTGGCCACCGCATTGTCTTGACACTTGTCATTCTTTATTTTTCTTTTCTTTTTTTTTTTTGGTCCAGGTTTGAGTGTGCAACATACCCTAAGTCCGGAAAGGAGTACTGGGGTTGTACACACAGCCTGGCCACCGCATTGTCTTGACACTTGTCATTCTTTTTTTTTAATTTTTTTTTTTTTTTTGGTCCAGGTTTGAGTGTGCAACATACCCTAAGTCCAGAAAGGAGTACTGGGGTTGTACACACAGCCTGGCCACCGCATTGTCTTGACACTTGTCATTCTTTTTTTATTTTTTTGGTCCAGGTTTGAGTGTGCAACATACCCTAAGTCCGGAAAGGAGTACTGGGGTTGTACACACAGCCTGGCCACCGCATTGTCTTGACACTTGTCATTCTTTTTTTCTTTTTTTTTTGGTCCAGGTTTGAGTGTGCAACATACCCTAAGTCCGGAAAGGAGTACTGGGGTTGTACACACAGCCTGGCCACCGCATTGTCTTGACACTTGTCATTCTTTTTTTTTCTTTTTTTTTTTGGTACAGGTTTGAGTGTGCAACATACCCTAAGTCCGGAAAGGAGTACTGGGGTTGTACACACAGCCTGGCCACCGCATTGTCTTGACACTTGTCATTCTTTTTTTCTTTTTTTTTTGGTCCAGGTTTGAGTGTGCAACATACCCTAAGTCCGGAAAGGAGTACTGGGGTTGTACACACAGCCTGGCCACCGCATTGTCTTGACACTTGTCATTCTTTTTTTTTCTTTATTTTTTTTTTTGGTCCAGGATTGAGTGTGCTACATACCTTCAATTTGGAAAGGAGTACTAGGGTTGTACACACAGCCTGGCCACCGCAGTGTGTTGATACTTGTCATTCTTATTTTTTTATTGGGTCCAAGATTGAGTGTGCTACATACCCTAAGTCTGGAAAGGAGTACTGGGGTTGTACACACAGCCTGGCCACCGCATTGTCTTGACACTTGTCATTCTTTTTTTTCCTTTTTTTTGGTCCAGGTTTGAGTGTGCAACATACCCTAAGTCCGGAAAGGAGTACTGGGGTTGTACACACAGCCTGGCCACCGCATTGTCTTGACACTTGTCATTCTTTATTTTTCTTTTCTTTTTTTTTTTTTGGTCCAGGTTTGAGTGTGCAACATACCCTAAGTCCGGAAAGGAGTACTGGGGTTGTACACACAGCCTGGCCACCGCATTGTCTTGACACTTGTCATTCTTTTTTTTTCTTTTGGTCCAGGTTTGAGTGTGCAACATACCCTAAGTCCGGAAAGGAGTACTGGGTTTGTACCCACAGCCTGGCCACCGCAGTGTCTTGATACTTGTCATTCTTTTTTTTTCTTTATTTTTTTTTTTGGTCCAGGATTGAGTGTGCTACATACCTTCAATCTGGAAAGGAGTACTAGGGTTGTACACACAGCCTGGCCACCGCATTGTCTTGACACTTGTCATTCTTTTTTGTTCTTTTTTTTTTTTTTTTGGTCCAGGTTTGAGTGTGCAACATACCCTAAGTCTGGAAAGGAGTACTGGGGTTGTACACACAGCCTGGCCACCGCATTGTCTTGACACTTGTCATTCTTTATTTTTCTTTTCTTTTTTCTTTTTGGTCCAGGTTTGAGTGTGCAACATACCCTAAGTCCGGAAAGGAGTACTGGGGTTGTACACACAGCCTGGCCACCGCATTGTCTTGACACTTGTCATTCTTTTTTTTGGTCTAGGTTTGAGTGTGCAACATACCCTAAGTCCGGAAAGGAGTACTGGGGTTGTACACACAGCCTGGCCACCGCATTGTCTTGACACTTGTCATTCTTTATTTTTCTTTTCTTTTTTTTTTTTGGTCCAGGTTTGAGTGTGCAACATACCCTAAGTCCGGAAAGGAGTACTGGGGTTGTACACACAGCCTGGCCACCGCATTGTCTTGACACTTGTCATTCTTTTTTTTTAATTTTTTTTTTTTTTTTTTGGTCCAGGTTTGAGTGTGCAACATACCCTAAGTCCAGAAAGGAGTACTGGGGTTGTACACACAGCCTGGCCACCGCATTGTCTTGACACTTGTCATTCTTTTTTTTTCTTTATTTTTTTTTTTGGTCCAGGATTGAGTGTGCTACATACCTTCAATCTGGAAAGGAGTACTAGGGTTGTACACACAGCCTGGCCACCGCAGTGTCTTGATACTTGTCATTCTTTTTTTTTTTTGGGTCCAAGATTGAGTGTGCTACATACCCTAAGTCCGGAAAGGAGTACTGGGGTTGTACACACAGCCTGGCCACCGCATTGTCTTGACACTTGTCATTCTTTTTTTTTTTTGGGTCCAAGATTGAGTGTGCTACATACCCTGAGTCTGGAAAGGAGTACTGGGGTTGTACACACAGCCTGGCCACCGCATTGTCTTTACACTTGTCATTCTTTTTTTTTCTTTTTTTTGGTCCAGGTTTGAGTGTGCAACATACCCTAAGTCCGGAAAGGAGTACTGGGGTTGTACACACAGCCTGGCCACCGCATTGTCTTGACACTTGTCATTCTTTATTTTTCTTTTCTTTTTTTTTTTTTGGTCCAGGTTTGAGTGTGCAACATACCCTAAGTCCGGAAAGGAGTACTGGGGTTGTACACACAGCCTGGCCACCGCATTGTCTTGACACTTGTCATTCTTTTTTTTTCTTTTTTTTTTTTTTTTGGTCCAGGTTTGAGTGTGCAACATACCCTAAGTCCGGAAAGGAGTACTGGGGTTGTACACACAGCCTGGCCACCGCATTGTCTTGACACTTGTCATTCTTTATTTTTCTTTTCTTTTTTCTTTTTGGTCCAGGTTTGAGTGTGCAACATACCCTAAGTCCGGAAAGGAGTACTGGGGTTGTACACACAGCCTGGCCACCGCATTGTCTTGACACTTGTCATTCTTTTTTTTTTCTTTTTTTTTTTTGGTCTAGGTTTGAGTGTGCAACATACCCTAAGTCCGGAAAGGAGTACTGGGGTTGTACACACAGCCTGGCCACCGCATTGTCTTGACACTTGTCATTCTTTTTTTTTTATTTTTGGTCCAGGTTTGAGTGTGCAACATACCCTAAGTCCGGAAAGGAGTACTGGGGTTGTACACACAGCCTGGCCACCGCATTGTCTTGACACTTGTCATTCTTTTTTTTCCTTTCTTTTTTTTTTGGTCCAGGTTTGAGTGTGCAACATACCCTAAGTCCAGAAAGGAGTACTGGGGTTGTACACACAGCCTGGCCACCGCATTGTCTTGACACTTGTCATTCTTTTTTTTTTTTTTTGGTCCAGGTTTGACTGTGCAACATACCCTAAGTCTGGAAAGGAGTACTGGGGTTGTACACACAGCCTGGCCACCGCATTGTCTTGACACTTGTCATTCTTTTTACTTCTTTTTTTTGGTCCAGGTTTGAGTGTGCAACATACCCTAAGTCCGGAAAGGAGTACTGGGGTTGTACACACAGCCTGGCCACCGCATTGTCTTGACACTTGTCATTCTTTTTTTTTTTTTTTTTTTGGTCCAGGTTTTAGTGTGCAACATACCCTAAGTCCGGAAAGGAGTACTGTGGTTGTACACACAGCCTGGCCACCGCATTGTCTTGACACTTGTCATTGTTTTTTTTTTTTTGGTCCAGGTTTGAGTGTGCAACATACCCTAAGTCCGGAAAGGAGTACTGGGGTTGTACACACAGCCTGGCCACCGCATTGTCTTGACACTTGTCATTCTTTTATTTTCTTAATTTTTTTTTTTTGGTCCAGGTTTGAGTGTGCAACATACCCTAAGTCTGGAAAGGAGTACTGGGGTTGTACACACAGCCTGGCCACCGCATTGTCTTGACACTTGTCATTCTTTTTTTTTCTTTTTTGGTCCAGGTTTGAGTGTGCAACATACCCTAAGTCCGGAAAGGAGTACTGGGGTTGTACTCACAGCCTGGCCACCGCAGTGTCTTGACACTTGTCATTCTTCTTTGGTCCAGGTTTGAGTGTGCAACATACCCTAAGTCCGGAAAGGAGTACTGGGGTTGTACACACAGCCTGGCCACCGCATTGTCTTGACACTTGTCATTCTTTTTTTTTCTTATTTTTTTTTTTTTGGTCCAGGTTTGAGTGTGCAACATACCCTAAGTCCGGAAAGGAGTACTGGGGTTGTACACACAGCCTGGCCACCGCATTGTCTTGACACTAGTCATTCTTTTTTTTTCTTTTTTTGGTCCAGGTTTGAGAGTGTGCAACATACCCTAAGTCCGGAAAGGAGTACTGGGGTTGTACACACAGCCTGGCCACCGCATTGTCTTGACACTTGTCATTCTTTTTTTTTTTCTTTTTGGTCCAGGTTTGAGTGTGCAACATAACCTAAGTCCGGAAAAGAGTACTGGGTTTGTACACACAGCCTGGCCACCGCAGTGTCTTGATACTTGTCATTCTTTTTTTTTTTGGGTCCAAGATTGAGTGTGCTACATACTTTAAATCTGGAAAGGAGTACTGGGGTTGTACACACAGCCTGGCAACCTCGGATGCTTGACACTTGTCATTCTTTTTTTTTCTTTTTTGGTCCAGGTTTGAGTGTGCAACATACCCTAAGTCCGGAAAGGAGTACTGGGGTTGTACACACAGCCTGGCCACCGCATTGTCTTGACACTTGTCATTCTTTTTTTTTCTATTTTTTTTTTTTTGGTCCAGGTTTGAGTGTGCAACATACCCTAAGTCCGGAAAGGAGTACTGGGGTTGTACACACAGCCTGGCCACCGCATTGTCTTGACACTTGTCATTCTTTTTTTTTCTTTTTGGTCCAGGTTTGAGTGTGCAACATACCCTAAGTCCGGAAAGGAGTACTGGGGTTGTACACAGCCTGGCCACCGCATTGTCTTGACACTTGTCATTCTTTTATTTTTTTTTTTGGTCCAGGTTTGAGTGTGCAACATACCCTAAGTCCGGAAAGGAGTACTGGGGTTGTACACACAGCCTGGCCACCGCATTGTCTTGACACTTGTCATTCTTTTTTTTTTTTTTTGGTCCAGGTTTGAGTGTGCAACATACCCTAAGTCCGGAAAGGAGTACTGGGGTTGTACACACAGCCTGGCCACCGCATTGTCTTGACACTTGTCATTCTTTTTTGTTCTTTTTTTTTTTTTTTTTTGGTCCAGGTTTGAGTGTGCAACATACCCTAAGTCTGGAAAGGAGTACTGGGGTTGTACACACAGCCTGGCCACCGCATTGTCTTGACACTTGTCATTATTTTTTTTTTTTTTGGTCCAGGTTTGAGTGTGCAACATACCCTAAGTCCGGAAAGGAGTACTGGGGTTGTACACACAGCCTGGCAACCGCATTGTCTTGACACTTGTCATTCTTTTTTTTTCTTTATTTTTTTTTTTGGTCCAGGATTGAGTGTGCTACATACTTTCAATCTGGAAAGGAGTACTAGGGTTGTACACACAGCCTGGCCACCGCATTGTCTTGACACTTTCATTCTTTTTTTTGGTCCAGGTTTGAGTGTGCAACATACCCTAAGTCCGGAAAGGAGTACTGGGTTTGTACACACAGTCTGGCCACCGCAGTGTCTTGATACTTGTCATTCTTTTTTTTTTTTTGGGTCCAAGATTGAGTGTGCTACATACCCTAAGTCTGGAAAGGAGTACTGGGGTTGTACACACAGCCTGGCCACCGCATTGTCTTGACACTTGTCATTCTTTTTATTTCTTTTTTTTGGTCCAGGTTTGAGTGTGCAACATACCCTAAGTCCGGAAAGGAGTACTGGGGTTGTACACACAGCCTGGCCACCGCATTGTCTTGACACTTGTCATTCTTTTTTTTTCTTTTTTTGGTCCAGGTTTCAGTGTGCAACATACCCTAAGTCCGGAAAGGAGTACTGGGGTTGTACACACAGCCTGGCCACTTGTCATTCTTTTTTTTTCTATTTTTTTTTTTTTTTTGGTCCAGGTTTGAGTGTGCAACATACCCTAAGTCCGGAAAGGAGTACTGGGGTTGTACACACAGCCTGGCAACCGCATTGTCTTGACACTTGTCATTCTTTTTTTTGGTCCAGGTTTGAGTGTGCAACATACCCTAAGTCCGGAAAGGAGTACTGGGGTTGTACACACAGCCTGGCCACCGCATTGTCTTGACACTTGTCATTCTTTTTTTTTCTTTTTTTGGTCCAGGTTTGAGTGTGCAACATACCCTAAGTCCGGAAAGGAGTACTGGGGTTGTACACACAGCCTGGCCACCGCATTGTCTTGACACTTGTCATTCTTTTTTTTTCTTTTTTTTTTTTTTTTGGTCCAGGTTTGAGTGTGCAACATACCCTAAGTCCGGAAAGGAGTACTGGGTTTGTACACACAGTCTGGCCACCGCAGTGTCTTGATACTTGTCATTCTTTTTTTTTTTTTTGGGTCCAAGATTGAGTGTGCTACATACCCTAAGTCTGGAAAGGAGTACTGGGGTTGTACACACAGCCTGGCCACCGCATTGTCTTGACACTTGTCATTCTTTTTTTTTTCTTTTTTTGTTTTTTTTTGGTCCAGGTTTGAGTGTGCAACATACCCTAAGTCCGGAAAGGAGTACTGGGGTTGTACACACAGCCTGGCCACCGCATTGTCTTGACACTTGTCATTCTTTTTATTTCTTTTTTTTGGTCCAGGTTTGAGTGTGCAACATACCCTAAGTCCGGAAAGGAGTACTGGGGTTGTACACACAGCCTGGCAACCGCATTGTCTTGACACTTGTCATTCTTTTTTTTTCTTTTTGGTCCAGGTTTGAGTGTGCAACATACCCTAAGTCCGGAAAGGAGTACTGGGTTTGTACACACAGCCTGGCCACCGCATTGTCTTGACACTTGTCATTCTTTTTTTTTTCTTTTTTTGTTTTTTTTTGGTCCAGGTTTGAGTGTGCAACATACCCTAAGTCCGGAAAGGAGTACTGGGGTTGTACACACAGCCTGGCCACCGCATTGTCTTGACACTTGTCATTCTTTTTATTTCTTTTTTTTGGTCCAGGTTTGAGTGTGCAACATACCCTAAGTCCGGAAAGGAGTACTGGGGTTGTACACACAGCCTGGCCACCGCATTGTCTTGACACTTGTCATTCTTTTTTTTTCTTTTTTTTTTTTTTTTTGGTCCAGGTTTGAGTGTGCAACATACCCTAAGTCCGGAAAGGAGTACTGGGTTTGTACACACAGTCTGGCCACCGCAGTGTCTTGATACTTGTCATTCTTTTTTTTTTTTTTGGGTCCAAGATTGAGTGTGCTACATACCCTAAGTCTGGAAAGGAGTACTGGGGTTGTACACACAGCCTGGCCACCGCATTGTCTTGACACTTGTCATTCTTTTTTTTTTCTTTTTTTGTTTTTTTTTGGTCCAGGTTTGAGTGTGCAACATACCCTAAGTCCGGAAAGGAGTACTGGGGTTGTACACACAGCCTGGCCACCGCATTGTCTTGACACTTGTCATTCTTTTTATTTCTTTTTTTTGGTCCAGGTTTGAGTGTGCAACATACCCTAAGTCCGGAAAGGAGTACTGGGGTTGTACACACAGCCTGGCCACCGCATTGTCTTGACACTTGTCATTCTTTTTATTTCTTTTTTTTGGTCCAGGTTTGAGTGTGCAACATACCCTAAGTCCGGAAAGGAGTACTGGGGTTGTACACACAGCCTGGCAACCGCATTGTCTTGACACTTGTCATTCTTTTTTTTTTTTGGGTCCAAGATTGAGTGTGCAACATACCCTAAGTCTGGAAAGGAGTACTGGGGTTGTACACACAGCCTGGCCACCTCAGTGGCTTGATACTTGTCATTCTTTTTATTTTATTTTATTTTTTTGGTCCAGGTTTGTGTGTGCTACATACCCGAAGTCTGGAAGGCTGCAATTGATGATTTTTTTTTCTGAATTTTTCAGTTTGTTTGTGCCCCCCTAAAAATTTTGAGCACCAATTTCCACTGGGAGGGGGTAATAATAAATTAGATAAAATAATAGGAGGTGTAATAATAATGTAAAATAATAGAAGGGTTAATAATAAATATAAAATAATAGGAGGAGTAATAATAAATAAAACAATAGGAGGGGCAATAAAAATTTAGATAAAATAGGAAGAGATGATAATGATGACGTGTATACTGATAGATATATAATAGACAGTAGGAGTAATAATAATATTAATAATAATAGGGACTGTGGGGAGAATTTCCAGTGTCTAGAAATAATAGAAGGGATATGAATAAATAATATTAAATAATAGGAGGGGATAATAATGATGACGTGTGTATACTTATATATATATATATGTGTGTGGAAGGAGTAATAATATATATATGTATAGAAGGAGTAATAATATATATGTATAGAAGGAGTAATAATATATATGTATAGAAGGACTTATAATATTGTACAGGGGACGCGCACGGGGACGCGCACAGGGGGCGGGGACGTTAGGAGGATGATTACAATTCGGGGGTAGAGTAGGAGGGGCGGCAGTGTAGAGGGCTGGAGAGGCGGAGTTCCGATCTCAGCCGAGATCCAGATTTCGACAGGGATACCATTCTCGGCACAACACCGGCTTCTGCAGTCTGTCAGATTGTAATGGACGGGAGTTGAAATTGGTGGCGGGGTCGCATGTCCAAGACAGCTGAGCTGCCCCTTGAGCCCGCACCGCCCATCCAATGTACTGGGGCTTCGGGGGCGGAGACTAGAGGTCAGCCGAGAGCGAAGGGGAGGAGCTGGAGAGGAGAGCCCATCCCCTCCCGCCACGGCAAACACCTGGCGTCTGTAACCATGACAACACCATGGGGCGTCTCTCACTCGACTCCTCCCCTGTTCTGAGATATCTATTGGCACCTTTATCCCAACACCGGCGTAGAATTAAAATCCGCCTCCGCAGTGTCAGGAGTGGAGAAGGGTTGTGGATGGGAGGTGTTGAAATCTGGGATGGGGGGGGGGGGGCACAGCCTGCCTAGATCCGCCCATGGTGACTCACTTTCCTCCGATCCTTTATTAAAAATGTCTGACTCGGCTTCAGTAAATGCCCGCCCCCTATCTCTCTAATCCCCTAATTACAATCTCCGCCCTCTTACCAGTCAAAGGCGTTCCTTTAGGGAGACATCAGGGTGGGCGTGACGGAGAACAGGCGAATCATTCCGCTTCTCTAGGTGACTGATTGCAGACTGATCCTCCCTCAGAGTGACGCACTAAGTTAACGCCCTCTCGCCGCGCGCTCGCACCTGATTAGCGGCTCTGCCACTTCATTTCTGCTGACTTTAAGCTCGCGGCCCTGTAGTTTGTCAGATACTAATAGGGGGGACTTAAATTTGGACAGCTGGGGGCTCCTTGAGCCCGCGCCGCCCATTCAATGTATTGCATGGCTGGGGGGCGGAGACTAGAGGTCAGCAGAGAGCGAAGGAGAGGAGCTGGAGAGGAGAGCCCACCCCCTCCCATCACGGTGAACGGCAAACACCTGGCGTCTGTAACCATGACAACAGCCTGGGGGCGTCTCTGACTCTAACCCGACTCCGCCCCTGTTCTGAGATGTCTATTGGCACCTTTATCCCAACACCGGCGTATAATTAAAATCCGCCTCCGTCGCATCAGGAGTGGAGAAGGGTTGTGGGTGGGAGGAACAACTGAAATCTGGGATGGGGGGGGGGGGCACAGCCAGCCTAGACCCGCCCATGATATAAGTTTCCTTCGATCCTTTATTAAAGATGTCCGACTCGGCTTCAGTAAATCCCCGCCCCCTAGCTCTGTAAATCCCCTAGTTACAATCTCCGCCCTCTTACCAGTCAAAGGAGTTGCTTTAGGAAGACATCAAGGTAGGCGTGACGGAGAACAGGCGAATGATGCGGCTCCCCTAGCTAACTGACTGCAGACTGAACCTCCCTCAGAGTGACGCACTAAGTTAACGCCCTCTCGCCGCGCGCTCGCAACTGATTGGCGACCTCCATAGCAGGCTCCGCCCCCGCATTTCTGCTGTCTGTCAGCTCGCGGCACGCAGCTGTCTGAAAGGCGTGGCCTATGTTTTGCCGGCCACTGGCTCCTCCCCCAGATTCTCTGCTTAGCACGAAGTGATAGTGGTTGCCGCTGACAGGGAATCGGTCCTGAGGGCATCATGGAGCACGAGCAGCAGTGCGAGGAGGCCCCGCCCTCCGGGATTATCTGCGACGCCCCTTTGTGTCCGGAGATCGGCAAACAGCAAGCCAGATGCAGGACTAAATGATGTAGTGCCTGTGCCCCGTGCAGCATAGGGAGGGAGGGATCTTGGAAGCACCTACAAAGTCTTATCCAATCATGCTTTGTCTGTGCTGCAGCCCCTCCCCTTTGTTTTGATTTCGGGAAGAAGAAGAAGAAGCAGCAGCAGCTCTGTAGGTCGCACATGAATCTTTATTAATGTATACTTCAGGGAGGGGAGAAGGAATTTGTACAGCAGCCTGGACAGTGATAGGTTTGTTGTTTAGTGCAGACAAGGGACAGGACAAGAAGAAAACATGTTCTTAGTGTTGTAATGACTCTGACACCAGGCTCTTGTTAACCACTTCAGCACCGGGCACTTTTACCCCCTCCCTGCCCAGGACAATTTTCAGCGCTGTCACACCTTCAGGCTGGCTTTACACTATTGCCAACACAGACATCGCATGTCATTCACATCCCATTGCTGTGCAGATCACATGCCATGTCTGTGTGATTCCAATTCTGCCATACAGTTCTATGGCTGAACTCGCATTGCATTTACATGAAAATGCTGCAGGAAACTTTTTTCCCTGCACTGGAATTGGAGCTCACAAGTGTGCACACCTTATCCGATTCCTGTCTGAATTGACAGTTTGCACTGCGATCTGGGGGTGTCATTAACTTTGTATTGACACCCACAGCGGTTCGCATAAGGCAGTGTGATCTGCCTGCGAGGGAGACGCAATGCGGGAACCGGCACTGGAATCACGCTGGTTCCCGCATTGCAATAGTGTGAACCCAGGCTGAATGAAAATTGTGTGGTCATGCAACGCTGTACCCATATGACATTTTTATCATCTGTTTCACACAAATAGAGCTTTCGTTCGGTGGTATTTAATCACCACTGGCGTTTTTTATTTTTTGCTCAAAAAACTACGAAAATTTAGAGGGGGAAACAAATAAATCAATAAAAAAGTTTTTCTTAGTTTCTGTCAGTATATTTTGCAATAAGTAATTTTTCTCCTTCACTGTTGTGTGCTCATGAGGCTGCACTGAGGGGCACTGATAGGCATTGATGAGATGTACCTGATGAGAAGGCACTAAGATGCTGCACTGATGGGCACAAATTGGCATCACTGATGGGCACTGTTGGGGCTGCACACATAATCAGGGCACTGATTACCTGTACAGGTCTCCCCTGCAAGGAAATGCTGCTGATTGGCTCTCCTCATGTCACACTCTGTCATTGTGATGCGAGGAGATCCGATTACTGGCACTTCCGTGTGTACATGTGATTGGACACAGCCAATCACATGGTTAAAGAGCCGTGTCATTGGCTCTTTACCGAAATCGGGGTCGCGCCTTGTCCCAGGGACACAGCACGCCCGCGATCACCGTGCTGCATGCCCTCACAGGCGTGTGCCTGGGACGGCAATGTTCCAGAACGAGAGGTGATCTCGCCCACCGTCATTTTACTATACAGCAGGTGGGAGGCGGTTAAAGATACTCAGCATCAGAGGGACAGAACACAGACCTCATACATTCATTTCTATCAGCAAAAATCATGTTTATTAGAGATTTTTCTGACAGGGAGAAAAGAATGCACAAGCTCTGTGTGCTCTGTTTCTTTCCTCTGCTTGTTCCATCTTTAAAAGAGAAGTACAGCCAAAGCTCGTTAGGCTGTACCTCTCCTATAGATCACAGGAGTGCAGTTTGTTCTGCACTCCTGTGACCCGTGTCAGCTGACGTCACAGAGACGCTCCAGGCTCGGGCAAGATCACAACAATGAAGTCTGGATCCGCCCACATGCCTAGACAGCACCCGGCTCAGTCTCTCAGTGAGCCACTTAGAGCCTGATCCAGCCACTCCGCCCCCTCCACAGCCCAGCACTCCAGTGAGCAGAGAGCCGGTGAATGACAGTCAGCAGCTCTTTGCTCGGGGAGCTCTGAGAACCCAGTGATCGGCGGTGTTAGAACGATCAGGTCTCAGTGTTAGAGGAGGTGGTGGACAGATGTAGCATCGGACCAATGCTGCATCCAGCTAGGCAAGTATGAATCTGGTATAAAACGAAACCCCATACTTCTCTTTTAACCCTTATGGCTCATTCACACTAGTTTTGCCCTCTGAAGAGCAATCAACATTTTAATTGCTCTTCAGAGCACATTAGACAGGTGGCGAGAAGGTGTTGTATTGCCTCCTCTCTGCCTACTTTATCTCCTTGAACCCTGCACTAGTGCACCACAACTGTGTGCATTGCAGAGCAGGCCTATTCACTTGAATGAGTTGTGTTCAGTGGATGGTAGCACCTGTCAAAAGCCACAGATGTTCCTGCCATGATGAAAAACATCAAGACCACAGCATGTGCACACCTCTAGCTGGCTGCCTATGCAGCTAAAGGGGGGGTTAGCAATTAGGGGTGGTAAAAATGTGGCTCAACTGAAGGGTTTTACAGCCCCCTTCACTTTATTTTTGGTGGAGGAACAATGAATTGGCAGCTAATGTCTGTCAGGAGATCAACGTTTGTTTGCAATGCATGAATGAATTTTATCTGATGGTTTCAACTATATTCCCTTATGCTAGTTATGTATGTATCACGTTGTTTGCACTCAGCACTTTTATTAATTCATTTTGCACAGCATGAAATCAGCACATCTATTTAACCGCTTGCCGCCCGCCGGCTGTCATATGACGGCCAGGCGGCGTGGCTCTCGTTCTGGGAGGGCGTCATATGACGCCCTGACCTTCCCAGCCCACCAGGGCCCACCGCCGTGTCACTTGGGACCCGATGTGCGTGCCCGGCGGCCACGCTGTCCGCTGGGCACCCGCAATTGCCCGGTAACACAGCAAGACCGTGGACAGATCCACGTCCTGTCAGAGGAGAGGAGAGGAACACCGATCGGTCTCTTCCCCTTGTGAGTCCCACCCCCTACAGTTAGAAACACTCCCTAGGAAACATAATTAACCCCTCGATCACCCCCTAGTGTTAACCCCTTCACTGCCAGTCACATTTAAACAGTAATCAGTGCATTTTTATAGAACGGATCGCTGTATAAATGTGAATGGTCCCAAAAATGTGTCAAAAGTGTCAGATATGATCGCCGCAATATCGCAGTCACAATAAAAATCGCAGATCGCCGCCATTACTAGTAAAAAAAAAAAAAAATGCCATAAATCTATCCCCTATTTTGTAGACGCTATAACTTTTGTGCAAACGAATAAATATACGCTTATTGCGATTTTTTTTTTTTTTTTTTTTTTACCAAAAATATGTAGAAGAATACATATCAGCCTAAACTGAGGAAAAAATGTGTTTTAAAAAAAAAAATGGATATTTATTATAGCAAAAAGTAAAAATAATGCGTTTTTTTTCAAACTTGTCACTATTCTTTTGTTTATAGCGCAAAAAATAAAAACAGCAGAGGTGATCAAATACCACTAAAAGAAAGCTCTATTTGTCAGGGAAAAATGATAACAATTTCATTTGGGTACAGTGTTGTTTGACCGCGCAATTGTCATTCAAAATGTGACCGCGCTGAAAGCTGAAAAATGGCCTGGGCAGGAAGGGGGTGAAAGTGCACTGGATTGAGGTGGTTAATATTTAGCTATTTCTCAAAGTGTTTGTATATTCACACTTTATGCAGTCTGCTGCTTTCTCCATTTTTTATCATTTTATGGATGAATTACCGCTAAGTGCTTGAGTTTCTGTGCACATTTATCAGATTCTATGTAACCTGTTCCTCTTAAGCCACTCCCACTGTCAGGTGTTATCTCTACATGACCTTCATCTTGTGGCCCTTAAATTACTATACTTAAAGAGGAGGTCCAGTTTAAAAAAAAAAAACATTTTAAAAGTCAGCAGCTACAAACACTGTAGCTGCTGACTTTTAATAAGCATACTTACCTGTCCTGGGTGCCCGCGATGTCGGCTGCCCGAGGCCGATTCGTCCATCAGATTGGGTCCCAGCGCTGCCATTTAAAGTAAGGGAAACAGGCAGTGGAGCCTTGCGGCTTCACTGCCCATTTCCTACTGCGCATGCGCATTTTGCGCAGCGCTTTGTGAATGGACGGCTGTGTTCTGGGGGACACACACAGTTCCCAGAACACACCGCGCCACCTTCCCCAGAAGACAACGTGAGGAGCAGAAGACTGAAGATCACCGCGGTATAGGAAGTGGCAGATTAGGACGATCTGCCTAGCAACAGCCATTTCTGGTAAGTAAAATTTTTATTTTTTTTTTCACATTTTTAGGAGCATTTTGATGCAATTTTTTTTTTTTTAGGGTGGACCCCCGCTTTAACTACCCCACTACCCCATTGACTTGAGGTTATTGCTGGTCCTGACACCTTGCTAGGGGTTATCATTGCTGGTCCTGACACCTTGCTAGGGGTTATCATTGCTGGTCCTGACACCTTCCCAGGGGTTATTATTGCTGGTCCTGACACCTTGCTAGGGGTTATCATTGCTGGTCCTGACACCTTGCTAGGGGTTATCATTGCTGTCCCGACACCTTGCCAGGGGTTATCATTGCTGGTCCTGACACCTTGCTAGAGGTTATCATTTCTGGTCCTGACACCTTGCTCGAGGTTATCATTGCTGGTCCTGACACCTTGCTAGAGGTTATCATTGCTGGTCCTGACACCTTGCTAGGGGTTATCATTGCTGGTCCTGACACCTTGCCAGGGGTTATCATTGCTGGTCCTGACACCTTGCTAGAGGTTATCATTGCTGGTCCTGACACCTTGCTAGGGGTTATCATTGCTGGTCCTAACGTATGTTGAGGGCTCTTATTGCTAGCTCCAATGGAGCTTCTTTTTCTTCCACAATCTCTTTAGGGTACCTCCAGGCTCTATTCAGCCTATAGAAAGAGGGAAAGGTAACACACTATAGACTGGGAAGAAACACTCCCTGTTGGCCACACCCACATTGTAGCCACGCCTACACACAAAAGTTGACGCATCAGCTCCCCCACTTATGCTTTCAGCACCCCTAAAAAAATTGTTCCGGAGATGCGATGAAGTGATCGTGGCTGTGGCTGACTGAGAGGATTTGTGAATCTCATTCATAACATGGAGGTAATGAGGAGAGGGAGGGGTGTGGGATACTGAGACTACCATGGCTGGCTGGTGGCAGTGCAGAGCTGAGGAGGGGGCGCTTACCATGCTGGTCTGAGCCGCTACAGAAGAGGAGGAAGCCTCAAAATCCGCTTCCCCTGGATAGAAAGGGTCTGGGGTAAGAAGGAAGAGTGAGGATGATTTATAGAAAGAGTAGAGCAGTCAGAGAAGCCATATACAAGTGTTTTTAACCCTTGAAATGCTGTGGAAGCTATTTTGGGAGGGGGAACCAGATTCAATAGCAATAGTCAGCTTGCTATCAAAATCCGCTTCCCCTGGACAGAAAGGGTCTGGGGTAAGAAAGAAGAGTGAGGATGATTGATACAAAGAGTAGAACAGTCAGAGAAGCCATATACAAGTGTTTTTAACCCTTGAAATGCTGTGGAAGCTATTTTGGGAGGGGGAACCAGATTCAATAGCAATAGTCAGCTTGCTATCAAAATCCGCTTCCCCTGGACAGAAAGGGTCTGGGGTAAGAAGGAAGAGTGAGCATGATCGATACAAAGAGTAGAGCAGTCAGAGAAACAGATGTGCACAGTGGCTGCGTTTAAAGATTTTTTTTTTCAGATTTTTTCAGTTTGTTTGCGCCCCCCCAATAAAATTTTCAGCACCATCTGCCACTGGGAGGGGGTAATAATAAATTAGATAAAATAAATAGGAGGTGTAACAATAATATAAAATAATAGAAGGATTAACAATGAATATAAAATAATAGGAGGTGTAATAATAAATAAAATAATAGGAGGGGCAATAAAAAATTTGATAAAATAATAGGAAGAGATGATAATGATGACGTGTATACTGATAGATATATAATAGGTGGTAGGAATAATAATAATAATAGGGACTGTGGGGAGAATTTCCAGTGTTCAATAAATAATATTAAATAATAGGCGGGGATAATAATGAAGACGTAGGAGGGGTAAGAATATATTAGACACAATAATATGAAGGGATAATAATGATGACGTGTGTATAGTTATATATATATATATTAGGGGTGCAACGGATCGTCATCGATCTGTGATCCGATCCGCGGAGGTTGATCCGTACGGGACACCCACGATCCGCGGAGCGCTCTGTGGCCTCGGCCATAGGAAAGGCCGCGGCTTCGGCCTAGCTCCGGAGCGGCGGCCATCTTGGTACACCCGGCGGCCGTTTAGCACGTGATCACTCCGTCAAATGACGGAGCGATCACTTGTAACAAACCGGCGTCATCTCATGACGCCGGTTCCTCTCTCCCCTACTGATCTGTACAGTGGAGGGGAAAGATCGGATGGCAGCAGTGCCAATACTTTGCAATGCCCTGCCAATGCTCTGCTGCAATGCCCTGCCAATACTCTGCAATGCCCTGCCAATACTCTGCAATGCCCTGCCAATTCTCTGCAATGCCCTGCTGCAATACCCTGCCAATACTCTGCAATACCCTGCTGCAATGCCCTGACAATACTCTGCAATGCCCTGACAATACTCTGCAATGCCCTGACAATACTCTGCCATACCCTGCCAATAGTCTGCCATACCCTGCCAATAGTCTGCCATAAGCTGCCAATACTCTGCCATTATACCCGCCAATACCCTAATACCCTGCAATACTCTGCCACACCCTGCCAATAGGGAGATTGTGGATATTACAGTGGGGGAGATTTTTTTTTTGTTGATCCGAAAATGATCCGACTGTGACTCCTGATCCGAGGAACGATCCGAACCGTGAGTTTTTTGATCCGTTGCACCCCTAATATATATATATATATATATATATATATATATATATATATATACAGGTAAAAGCCAGTAAATTAGAATATTTTGAAAAACTTGATTTATTTCAGTAATTGCATTCAAAAGGTGTAACTTGTACATTATATTTATTCATTGCACACAGACTGATGCATTCAAATGTTTATTTCATTTAATTTTGATGATTTGAAGTGGCAACAAATGAAAATCCAAAATTCCGTGTGTCACAAAATTAGAATATTACTTAAGGCTAATACAAAAAAGGGATTTTTTAGAAATGTTGGCCAACTGAAAAGTATGAAAATGAAAAATATGAGCATGTACAATACTCAATACTTGGTTGGAGCTCCTTTTGCCTCAATTACTGCATCAATGCGGCGTGGCATGGAGTCGATGAGTTTCTGGCACTGCTCAGGTGTTATGAGAGCCCAGGTTGCTCTGATAGTGGCCTTCAACTCTTCTGCGTTGTTGGGTCTGGCATTCTGCATCTTCCTTTTCACAATACCCCACAGATTTTCTATGGGGCTAAGGTCAGGGGAGTTGGCTGGCCAATTTAGAACAGAAATACCATGGTCCGTAAACCAGGCACGGGTAGA
Organism: Lithobates septentrionalis; assembly: GCA_037952835.1. NCBI lineage: Eukaryota > Metazoa > Chordata > Amphibia > Anura > Ranidae > Lithobates > Lithobates septentrionalis. The sequence continues at coordinate 3,294,877 of JBBDGP010002445.1, forward strand.
TTTTGCGCTGTGTGCAGGCGCCAAGTCCTGTTGGAACCTGAAATCTCCATCTCCATAGAGCAGGTCAGCAGCAGGAAGCATGAAGTGCTCTAAAACTTGCTGGTAGACGGCTGCGTTGACCCTGGATCTCAGGAAACAGAGTGGACCGACACCAGCAGATGACATGGCACCCCAAACCATCACTGATGGTGGAAACTTTACACTAGACTTCAGGCAACGTGGATCCTGTGCCTCTCCTGTCTTCCTCCAGACTCTGGGACCTCGATTTCCAAAGGAAATGCAAAATTTGCTTTCGTCAGAAAACATGACTTTGGACCACTCAGCAGCAGTCCCGCTCTTTTTTTCCTTAGCCCAGGTGAGACGCTTTTCGCGCTGTTTCTTGGTCAACAGTGGCTTGACACGAGGTATGCGGCAGTTGAAACCCATGTCTTTCAAGCGTCTCTTGGTGGTGGATCTTGAAGCACTGACTCCAGCAGCTGTCCACTCCTTGTGAATCTCCCCCACATTTTTGAAGGGGTTTTTTTTCACAATCTTGACTAGGGCGCGGTGATCCCTATCGCTTGTACACTTTTTCTGACCACAGTTTTTCCTTCCCTTTGCCTCTCTATTAATGTGTTTGGACACAGAGCTCTGAGAACAGCCAGCCTCTTCAGCAATAACCTTTTGTGTCTTTCCCTCCTTGTGCAATGTGTCGATGGTCGCCTTTTGGACAGCTGTCAAATCTGAAGTCTTCCCCATGTTTGTGTAGGCTTCAGAACTGGACTGAGAGACCATTTAAAGCCCTTTGCAGGTGTTTTGAGTTAATCAGCTGATTAGTTTGTGGCACCAGGTGTCTTCAAAATTTAACCCTTACACAATATTCTAATTTTATGACACACGGAATTTTGGATTTTCATTTGTTGCCACTTCAAATCATCAAAATTAAATGAAATAAACATTTGAATGCATCAGTCTGTGTGCAATGAATAAATATAATGTACAAGTTACACCTTTTGAATGCAATTACTGAAATAAATCAAGTTTTTCAAAATATTCTAATTTACTGGCTTTTACCTGTATATAAAATATCTATATGTGTGTGTATGTGTGTGTATATATATATATATATATTTATATATACATACATATACACACACACATATAGATATTTATATATATATATATATATATATATATATATATATATATATATATATATATATATACAGTGCCTTGCGAAAGTATTCGGCCCCCTTGAACTTTTCAACCTTTTGCCACATTTCAGGCTTCAAACATAAAGATATAAAATTTTTATTTTTTGTGAAGAATCACCAACAAGTGGGACACAATTGTGAAGTGGAACGAAATCTATTGGATTGTTGAAACTTTTTTAACTAATAAAAAAATGAAAAGTGGGGCGTGCAAAATTATTCGGCCCCCTTGCGTTAATACTTTTGTAGAGCCACCTTTTGCTGCGATTACAGCTGCAAGTCGCTTGGGGTATGTCTCTATCAGTTTTGCACATCGAGAGACTGAAATTCTTGCCCATTCTTCCTTGCAAAACAGCTCGAGCTCAGTGAGGTTGGATGGAGAGCGTTTGTGAACAGCAGTTTTCAGCTCTTTCCACAGATTCTCGATTGGATTCAGGTCTGGACTTTGACTTGGCCATTCTAACACCTGGATACGTTTATTTGTGAACCATTACTTTGTAGATTTTGCTGTATGTTTGGGATCATTGTCTTGTTGGAAGATAAATCTCCGTCCCAGTTTCAGGTCTTTTGCAGACTCCAACAGGTTTTCATCCAGAATGGTCCTGTATTTGGCTGCATCCATCTTCCCCTCAATTTTAACCATCTTCCCTGTCCCTGCTGAAGAAAAGCAGGCCCAAACCATGATGCTGCCACCACCATGTTTGACAGTGGGGATGGTGTGTTGGGTGTGATGAGCTGTGTTGCTTTTACGCCAAACATATTGTTTTGCATTGTGGCCAAAAAGTTCGATTTTGGTTTCATCGGACCAGAGCACCTTCTTCCACATGTTTGGTGTGTCTCCCAGGTGGCTTGTGGCAAACTTTAGACGAGACTTTTTATGGATATCTTTGAGAAATGGCTTTCTTCTTGCCACTCTTCCATAAAGGCCAGATTTGTGCAGTGTACGACTGATTGTTGTCCTATGGACAGACTCTCCCACCTCAGCTGTAGTTCTCTGCAGTTCATCCAGAGTGATCATGGGCCTCTTGGCTGCATCTCTGATCAGTCTTCTCCTTGTCTGAGCTGAAAGTTTAGAGGGACAGCCAGGTCTTGGTAGATTTGCAGTGGTCTGATACTCCTTCCATTTTAAAATGATCGCTTGCACAGTGCTCCTTGGGATGTTTAAAGCTTGGGAAATCTTTTTTTATCCAAATCCGGCTTTAAACTTCTCCACAACAGTATTACGGGCCTGCCTGGTGTGTTCCTTGGTCTTCATGATGCTCTCTGCGCTTTCAACAGAACCCTGAGACTATCACAGAGCAGGTGCATTTATACAGAGACTTGATTACACACAGGTGGATTCTATTTATCACCATCAGTCATTTAGGACAACATTGGATCATTCAGAGATCCTCGCTGAACTTCTGGAGTGAGTTTTCTGCACTGAAAGTAAAGGGGCCGAATAATTTTGCACGCACCACTTTTCAGTTTTTTATTTGCTAAAAAAGTTTAAAATATCCAATAGATTTCGTTCCACTTCACAATTGTGTCCCACTTGTTGGTGATTCTTCACAAAAATTTTAAATTTTATATCTTTATGTTTGAAGCCTGAAATGTGGCAAAAGGTTGAAAAGTTCAAGGGGGCCGAATACTTTCGCAAGGCACTGTATATATATATATATATATATATATATATATATATATATATATATATATATATATATATATATATATATATCAGGGCTTGACAAATTTGCTTGGAATCTAGGAGCCAGCTAAAAAAGTTAGGAGCCAGGTTTTTTTTTTTTTTTTTTAAACGACCGACAAAGCTTTATTTTTAATATAAAAATTAACCAATCTTAAATTTACACAGAGACGACTAGAACGAATGTGACTGCTTTTATTTCCTGCCATGCAGGGACACAAGACCACCATATTCCCGCTAAGGATCCAATCAGGTCCGCCTGAAAAACTGACAGGTGAACCTGATCAGACAGCCCGTGTGAAAGGGGCCAAGCAGGGAGATGACAAATAATAAATTCATTTTAATTAACCACTTCCTTCCCGCAGGACGACTATATATGTCCTGTCTTTGAAGAGAAATACCATTGTTATCGTAGCAGCTAGCTACCATAACCCCGGTATCTTCTTCAAGAGCCGGCGGTTCTCTTTCAGATAAAAGTGGTCTCTGCAGCAGATTCGCAGCGAGATCACTTTTATCGGCGGCAGGAGAGGGCCCCCCCTACTGCCGCTCTCCGGTGCCCTTCACCGCTTACCGTGGCCGTCGGTAACGGCGGAGGCGATCCGGATCTGTCCCTGGCCTGACATGGAGACGAGTAAGAGGAAGATGCCCCCCCCCCCGCCCATCTCCAAGTCATTGCAGGGCGGAAGTGACGTCAAATCGTCACTTCCACCCATAGCTCTTGAAGGGACATTTTTTATTTATTTTTTTTCAAATGACAATTTTTTTTTAATGCATTTTAGTGTAAATATGACATCTGAGGTCTTTTTGACCCCAGATGTCATATTTAAGAGGACCTGTCATGCTTTTTTTCTATTACAAGGGATTTTTACATTCCTTGTAATAGGAATAAAAGTGACTTTTTTTTTTTTTTAAAAGAACAGTGAAAAAATAAAAGTTAAAATAAATAAGAAAAAAAAAAATTAAATATGCCCCATCCCTTGTAATAGAAATAAAAGTGACACAATTTTTATTTTTTTTTTTAAAAACAGTGTAAAAATAAAAAATAAAAAGTAAAATATATAAGAAAAAATAATATTTTTTTTAAATGCGCCCCGTCCTGCCGAGCTCGCTTGCAGAAGCGAACGCATATGTGAGTAGCACCCGCATATGAAAGCGGTGTTCAAACCACACGTGAGGTATCGCCACGATCGTTAGAGCGAGAGCAATAATTCTAGCCTTAGACCTCCTCTGTAACTTAAAACATGCAACCTGTAGAATTTTTTAAACGACGCCTATGGAGATTTTAAAGGGTAAAAGTTTGTCGCCATTCCACGAGCGGATGAAATTTTGAAGCGTGACATGTTGGGAATCAATTTACTCGGCGTAACATTATCTTTCACAATATAAAAAAAATTGGGCTAACTTTACTGTTTTCTTATTTTTTAATTAAAAAAAGTATTTTTTCCCAAAAAAGTGCGCTTGTAAGTCCGCTGCGCAAATACGGTGTGATAGAAAGTATTGCAATGACCGCCATTTTATTCTCTAGGGTGTTAGGATAAAAAATATATATAATGTTAGGGGGTTCTAAGTAAAGGGAAGGAGATGAACGGGCAGTAAAAACAGGTAGGGAAAGCTCCATTAGCATTGGTGGATGTCTTGTCATACCAACGGCCACCACCAGAGGGCGCCCGATTGCAGAAGGAACCAGGAACCATAGGACTGCAGTAGGCCGCAAAGCCGGGGCCTCAATTACCGGCGAGGCCCAGCGCGATCGCGGCGGGAGGGGGGGTGGGGGTCGAACGGACACAGGATACCCCAGCTGTGCCGCCCCAGGCGCCAGGTCGCTAATTCTAGTCGCAAATGCGACCTGGCGCCCGGGGTTTGTCGAACCCTGTATAATATATATATATATATATATATATATATATATATATATATATATATATATATATAGAAGGAGTAATAATATTGTACCACATATATATTTTATAAGGAGTGATAATATATACATATATATTTGTGTGGATGGACTAATATTGTACAGGGGACGCTAGAAGGATGATTAGCATTCGGGGGAGAGTAGGAGGAGCGGCAGTGCAGAGGGCTGGAGAGGCGGAGTTCCGATCTCCGCCGAGAGACAGGGGGAACAGATTTTGACGGGGAAACCATTCTCGGCACAACACCGGGGACAATTTTGGTCCGGGGATAGTGTCCTCAATCCGGGGACTGTCCACGGAAATCGGGGACATCTGGTCACCCTACCTCTAGATGACATTTATCCTATTTATGTTGTGCTGAAGTATTCGGCATGATATCCGATGTGGACAAGAGATGGAGGTAAACACGTCCGCACTCTCCTCCCTCCGCACTACATCTGTCAGCTTGTCCTGAGAAATAACGGTCCGTCCAACCAATCACAGAACAGAAGAGTCAAATCCCTTTCTATGTTACTGGTTGCCCTAGTAACTGGAGACGCTTGGCCTGCGATCGTAATAGGACAAGTCGGGACCAATGAGAGGCTCCTGGGTGGACGGGGAAGGATGGATTCGGCCGCGGGATTGGTGGAGTAAATGGGCTCCTGGTCCTGAAAAGTGAGAGAGCCCGGGGAGGAGGAGGAGGAGACTTCCTGAACTAGGCTGTGACAGTGGGAGGAGGGACCGGGGAGCAACTGAGAACCGGAGTGTGACAGCCTGTCTTCTACATGGTCAGGGGAGAGACCACTGTGAGAGGAGACCTGTGTATGTGGGTGGGGGATGTGCTGTACTTTATACAGTATAAGGGTGGTACATAGCAGACATATTGATCAACCCCCCCCCTCTCCTACCTCCCCCTCCTCCTACACAGCCCTCCCCTTCTCTCACTTCCTACCCCCTACCCCACCTCTTACAAACCCTCCCCCTCTCTCACTACCCCTCCCCCTCTCTCACTACCCCCCCACTTCCTACCCCCTCCCCCTCTCTTACTACCCCCCCACCTCCTACACCCCCTCCCCCTCTCTCACTACCCCCCACCTCCTATACTCCCTCCCCCTCTCTCACTACCCCCCCCCACCTTCTACACCCCCTCCCCCTCTCTCACTACCCCCCCACTTCCTACCCCCTCTCTCATTACCCCCCCACCTCCTACACCCCCTCTCTCACTACCCCCCCCACTTCATACCCCCTCCCCTCTCTCACTACCCCCCCCCACCTCCTACACCCCCTCTCTTACTACCCCCCCCCACTTCCTACCCCCTCCCCTCTCTCACTACCCCCCACCTCCTACACCCCCTCCCCCTCTCTCACTACCCCCCCACCTCCTACACCCCCTCCCCCTCTCTCACGACCCCCCCACTTCCTACCCCCTCTCTCACTACCTCCCCACTTCCTACCCCTCCCCCTCTCTCACGACCCCCCCCCCACTTCCTACCCCCTCTCTCACTACCCCCCCACTTCCTACCCCCTCCCCCTCTCTTACTACCCCCCCCACCTCCTACACCCCCTCCCCCTCTCTCACTACCCCCCCACCTCCTACACCCCCTCCCCCTCTCTCACGACCCCCCCCCACTTCCTACCCCCTCTCTTACTACCTCCCCACTTCCTACCCCTCCCCCTCTCTCACTACCCCCCCACTTCCTACCCCCTCTCTCACTACCCCCCCACTTCCTACCCCCTCTCTCACTACCCCCCCACTTCCTACCCCCTCCCCCTCTCTTACTACCCCCCCCACCTCCTACACCCCTCCCCCTCTCTCACTACCTTCCCCACTTCCTACACCCCCTCCCCCTCTCTCACTACCCCCTCTTCCTACACAGCCCTCCCCTTCTCTCACTCCCTACCCTCCCCTCTCTCACTACCCCCCACTTCCTACCCCCTCCCCCTCTCTCACTACCCCTTCCTCTCACTAACCTCCCCACTTCCTACACCCCCTCCCCTTCTCTCACTACCACCCACTTCCTACACCCCTCTCCCTCATCTCTCACTACCCCCCCTTATCCTACACCCCTCTCCCCCCCTCTACTTCTCTCTCCCTCTCTCACTACTCCCCCCTCCCCCTACCTAAATCCCCTTCTCTCACACTCCCTCTTCCCCCCCCTCTACTTCTCTTCCCCCATACCTCTACTTCTCTTCCCCCATACCTCTACTTCTCTTCCCCCATACCTCTACTTCTCTTCCCCCCCCCTCTACTTCTCTTCCCCCCCCCCCTCTACTTCTCTTCCCCCCCCCCTCTACTTCTCTTCCCCCCCCCCTCTACTTCTCTTCCCCCCCTCTACTTCTCTCCCCCCCCCTCTACTTCTCTTTCCCCCCTCTACTTCTCTTTCCCCCCTCTACTTCTCTTCCCCCCCCTCTACTTCTCTTCCCCCCCCCCTCTACTTCTCTTTTCCCCCCCTCTACTTCTCTTTCCCCCCCCTCTACTTCTCTTCCCCCCCTCTACTTCTCTCCCCCCCCCTCTACTTCTCTTTCCCCCCCCCTCTACTTCTCTTTCCCCCTCCTTCTCTCCCCTTCCTCCATCTCTCTCCTACTTTCCTATCTCCCCATCTATCTCTCCCTCCTAGACACTTCCGGGTAGGGCGTGCACACCGCCAGCCACCTGGCCGTTCTGTGAATAAACACAGCAGATGTCGATCACTGGGTGCAGCTGCACCTGCCGATCATCATAAATTTACACAGGACAGAGCCCTGCCTGTGTAAACAAGGCAGAGCTCTGTCCTGTCAGCGGGGAAGCAATAGATTTTCTTTACCTGCAAAGCAGGAAATAAAATCCATGACTTGCCTTAGTAAAAGCACCAATCACAGTACACACAAACACTGGCTAGGCACACATTTAACCCTTTGATTGCCCCTGCTGTTTAATCTCTTCCCAGCCAGTGTCATTAGTACAGTGACAGTGCATATTTTTAGCACTGATCCCTTTATTAGTGTCACTGGTTCCCAGAAAGTGTCAGCTAGTGTCCAAATGTCTGCCGCAATATCAGTGTCGCTGATCGCCGTCATTACTAGTAAAAATAAAATAAATAAAAATTACAGTTTGTATCTTTATATTTTATAGTTTGTTGACACTATAACTTTTACGCATTTGTTTTGCCAAAAACATGTAGCAGAATACATATTTTTGATTTTTTATATATGTTTTATAGCAGAAAGTAAAATCTCTTATTGCCCCAGGGCCCCATAAGTTGTCAGTCTGTGCCTGGTATGGGCTGCTCAATCTAAAATACCTGGGCCTATTATTTGTCCCAGTCTGGGCCTGGTTCCTAGCTATTAGGAACTCACAGTCTGCATTTCCTCAGCTTGCAGAACAGGGATGTGTTTACACACACACACACACACGTCCCTGTTCTGCCTCTCATGCCCGGAGATCGCTCACGGCCGGCGGTCATCGCGACCGCCTGTCATGAGCATCGGCAGCCCTGCTATGCTGCTAGCCCGCTTAAAGCGACTGACGGTTCGCGCAGCGGAGCCAACCTGCCGCAGTATAACTGTGGCGGATGGTCCACGAGTGGTTATACTCCCCTCTATGTTATCTTATGTGTCCATACACACATGGACGTTTTTTGACGTTTATCAGCAGAGGAGTTTATTAGCTGTTGTCAGAATGGAGAACGCCCTAAAATCGCGTTCCAGAGCAGTTCTGACCACAAAAAAAAAAAAACGCGTAACACTGACATTGCAGACCTGAAAGTGTTCTTGGTGTAATATGACAAAAACGGCCAAAAATTGCTGACACTAAAAAACTTCCAAAAACGCTTTTAAAAAAACGCTCATAAACGCACGTTTTTACAGCAGCGTTTTCCTGCCAGCAGTCTAAACGTCCAGAAAGACGTTTCAGAACTTCCTGTGTGCATGGAGCCTCAGAGTTTAAAATTTTTCTTTAAAGTGATACTAAACTCTGGTTTAAAAAAGAAAAATTCAAGCATGTATTCTTAACTCAAAAGTACCTAACTCAAAAATACAGTAATGTATATACTCGAGTATAAGCCGACCCGAATATAAGCCGAGGCACCTCATTTTACCACAAAAAACTGGGAAAACATATTGACTCGAGTATAAGCCTAGCGTGAGAAATGCGCAGCTACTGTAAGTGGAAAAGAGGGTGAACAATGCCTCGCTGTGCCCATTTGCAGCCATAGCTCCCCCGAACTTCAAACTCGGTAGTTAAGGGGTCCTAGATGCCCCCTAGCTGCAGCCAAAACTTGGGGTCTCTGGATCCAAAGGGTCCCGAACTTACATTGCTGCAGATGGACACAGTTGACCGAGTTTGGGGCCCTGTATCTCGGGGCCACTTGGTGCTAGGAACCCCAGCTTTGGATATGTTGTAGTGCTAGATCCACTGGGTTTGCACACCAAATTGCACCAAGTGGCCCCGAGAGGTAGGGCTGCAACTAACGATTCTTGTCATAATAGATTAGTTGGCCGATTAGTGTTTCGATTAATCAGTTAATAACCTTAACAAAAAGTGTGGTGTATAATTTAGTTAATATGTAAAGTTTTAAAAAAAAAAGGAAATTTATTCTTAAATATCTCTATGCAGTGGTAAATATAAATAACCAACTATATGGTTAGGGAGCAAAATATCTAATCCACTCTGAGAATAACAGACAGAAGAAATATACTGTATATACTATTAGAGGAGAGATACTGTATATACTATTAGAGGAGAGATACTGTATATACTATTAGAGGAGAGATATGCTGTATATACTATTAGAGGAGAGATATGCTGTATATACTATTAGAGGAGATATACTGTATATACTATTAGAGGAGATATACTGTATATACTATTAGAGGAGAGATATGCTGTATATACTATTAGAGGAGATATACTGTATATACTATTAGAGGAGAGATATGCTGTATATATTATTAAAGGAGATATACTGTATATACTATTAGAGGAGAGATATGCTGTATATACTATTAGAGGAGATCTACTGTATATACTATTAGAGGAGAGATATACTGTATTTACTATTAGAGGAGAGATATACTGTATATACCATTAAAGGGTGAATCTGGTAAATATCATCAGACTCAGAGATCTATTTTTTATTTAAAAAAACTAACAATGTCTTCCCCGACAAATGACAAAAAATGTTATTTTAAGAACGTTTGTTCAATTTTCTAATCGTTAGTGGGGTCAAATTGAATTGTCAAAGGATCTGCGGGAAAAGGTAGTTGAACTGTATAAAACAGGAAAGGGATATAAAAAGATATCCAAGGAATTGAGAATGCCAATCAGTAGTGTTCAAACTCTAATCAAGAAGTGGAAAATGAGGGGTTCTGTTGAAACCAAACCACGGTCAGGTAGACCAACTAAATTTATTTATTTATTTCATTTATTTACAGTAGAGATTATTTGCTCTTTTTGTTCTATAAAGAGCTCATTTTAGTTTTTTTTAACCCCATTATGTTACTGGCCGAGTAATCGATTATGAAAATAGTAATCGATTAATTTCAAAATCGATTAGTTGTCGATTAATCGATTAGTTGTTTCAGCCCTACCGAGATGCGGGGCCCCAAAATCTGTTCGGAAAATGTCATTCTCTGCTGCAGAAAATGGCTTGACTCGAGTATAAGCCGAGGGGGGCATTTGCAGCACAAATAAAATTTGCTGAAAAACTCGGCTTATACTCGAGTATATACGGTACCTACTATTGCTCTCAGCTTCCTGTAAATCTCCAAATTCCTTTATTTTTTTTAAAGCTATGATCTGACCTCCTGTTAGAGGGCGCCTACATTCCTTCTCCATTCTCCCACTATATAGGAATGTAGCCACCTTCTCTTGCTCCCTCCCGGTATGGACTAGGGACTATGGGATTTGTAGTGTGCAAAGCACAGGGCACATGATCGCAACTAAGGAATGCTGCTTGTTCCAAACAAATGAAAGTGAGGGGGAAAAGGAGCTCTTCAGGAGATCATGGAGGATGTTACAAGAAGGCAGAGAAACACAGTGGGAAACAATTTATTGAAAAATAGACTACAAGGCTCGTTGAGTAGTGAATGTATATGGATCATTTTTAGTTTTTTTTTTTTTTTTAGGTGATGAACTTGGATAGGAATGGGAAGGTATGGTGTGGCAGACCTATCCGGGACTGAGGCTGTTGGAGAGGACTGAATGCAAGCCTGTTGCCTTTTGATTATGGGCCCTGGATTTTCAATGGAACAATACTCTTTGTGAGGTGAATGAGAAATCCAGTCTGAACTGTACTAATCGGACTCCGTCGTGTATATATGTATATATTGTATGTTGTTTGATTCTGTTGGGGACTCCTTGCTGTGGATTTGTGTCCCTAAAGAGGGAGGGGGGATTCCTCCAGCAGCCCCCTGCTGATAAGACTGGTTCATTCTGTTGGGACACATCCTGTGAGGAGATGCTGGTGTCATCAACTCCAACTACCTGTGTTTATGTTAATTGAATGAGCTGATCACATTGTCCTCTATACAATGTAGGAGACGGAACGGCTCCTATTGGAGCTGCTGCTATTGTGTTTATACTACTGTGTGAAGCTCGGTGCCCACAAGTCTGTCATCTGGTCTGGGTACATTTTTTAGTTAATTAGCTCATGTTAATTATGTTAATTAGGTTACAGTTGTATTGTTAGAGGAGGTTCCAACGGCATATAAAGTCTTGTAACTTTGATTCTAAATAAACAGTTCATGGTAGCAACAAGCAAGTGTCGCCTTGTTTTGTGCTCAGAGAGGTTGGAATATCTGATATCTGTATACAGACTGGGAGGAAGTGGTATATGACGGAAGCACTCAAGCGGAGTGTGAGACGTTCCGTGACATATGGGATGTCCAGAACTGTAGTTTGAATGTGACTTGGACTTGAAACTGTCTCTGCCTATCAACAATCCCCTCTAGGCCACTGTAAACCTGGACTCCCCACATGGCCAGGCTCCAGAATATTTATTGGCTACCTCTCCACTTTCTGGGAGACTCCATACATTTTCAGGCCTCATCTCTCTCTACCCCTCCACCCCCTAAGTTCTAGAACTCTCCAGTAGCTCTAGAAGCCAGGGGGAGGCGACAGACACTCGGTCCTTGGATCTCTGCCAAACTAACTTAACTCTGGCTCCTCTGCCTACAGAGGAGCCCAAATAAATGCTCCTACACTATACACACAGAGGGTGCTGCATAGCTTTTCAGCATCACTTACAGTGTTAATTGGAGCAGAGAATGCAGTCCTATATAATGGTTCCAGGCAAAGTGCAGGTAAAGTGTTATATGTATACCATTCTCTTGTCTAATGCTGGTCTTTTGAAGCAACAGGACTATTGCCTAACACCAAACTAAAGTCAAAGAATTCGATATGCAGTCAGATAGTGTACTAACAGCCTCCATTTTCATAGTCTTAAAGTGGTGTTCTGGCGGAAATTATACTTTTTAAATATAAATATCCCTATAATACACAAGCTTAATTTATTCTAGTAAAGTTAGTCTGTAAACTAAGGTCTGTTTTGTTAGTTTATAGCAGTAGTTTGTTATTTTATAAACTTACAGCAGGCCGTGGCCATCTGAAGCCAGACTGTATTTCTTCCTGGATCTCATCCTTGCATATTACACAAGCAGTGTAATAGGTTTCAGGTCAGGTTTCCATAGCAACGGCAGTGTCAGAGCAAGTTGCTGCCCCTTCCCAGAAGGCATTGCAAACAGGAAATGATGCGATGGGCCACGGCCAGGGAGGAGGAAGTGAAAAATGAATACAGCAGATATACAGTAGGTGCTGAGAAAAAAAATTAAAAAATATCCAATTTGTTTACAGTGCACAGTTTAGTGAGGGATGCTGAAGAGTTGTAAAAGTGGGTGGAACTCCACTTTAACTCCTTTACCTTCACAGCAGTTACATAGTTGGTAAGGTTGAAAAAGGACACCAGTCCATCCAGTTCAACCTGTGTTTATGTCAATAACAATTGGGTGTGTTTATGTCAATAACAATTCCCATTCCCTGTATGCTGCGATCATTAGGATGCCCATCGAATAGTTTTTTGAAACGATTGACACTCTCCGCTGACATCACTGCTTGTAGAAGGGATTACCACATCCTTACCACTCTGACAGTAAAACAACCTCTATGCAGTTTAACCACTTGCCGACCGCTGCACGCCGATGTACGTCCAAAGTTTGGCGGCGGATATCGTTATGGCAGCAGCTAGCTGCCATAACCCCGGTATCCCCGTTTTTGTGCGGCGGTCGACTTTCAGATAAAAGTAGTCTCTGCGGCGGATTCGCCGCGAGATCACTTTTATCGGTGGCGGGAGAGGGCCCCCCCCCTCCCACCGTGATCCAGTGCCCTTGACACTTGTCATCCTTTTTTTTTTTTTTTGGTCCAGGATTGAGTGTGCTACATACCTTAAGTCTGGAAAGGAGTATTGGGGTTGTACACACAGCCTGTCCATCACAGCGGTTTGACACTTGTCATCCTTTTTTTTGGGGTCCAGGTTTGAGTGTGCTACATACCCTAAGTCTGGAAAGGAGTACTGGGGTTGTACACACAGCCTGGCCATCACAGCAGTTTGACACTTGTCATCCTTTTATTTATTTATTTTTTTTAGTCCAGGATTGAGTGTGCTACATACCCTAAGTCTGGAAAGGAGTACTGGGGTTGTACACACAGCCTGGCCATCACAGCGGTTTGACACTTGTCATCCTTTTATTTATTTATTTTTTTTGGTCCAGGTTTGAGTGTGCAACATACCTTATCCACTTCAGCCCCGGAAGGATTTACCCCCTTCCTGACCAGAGCACTTTTTACAATTTGGCACTGCGTCGCTTTAACTGCTAATTGCGCGGTCATGCAATGCTGTACCCAAACGAAATTTGCGTCCTTTTCTTCCCACAAATAGAGCTTTCTTTTGATGGTATTTGATCACCTCTGCCGTTTTTATTTTTTGCGCTATAAACAGAAAAAGACCGAAAATTTTGAAAAAAAATGATATTTTCTACTTTTTGTTATAAAAAAAATCCAATAAACTCAATTTTAGTCATACATTTAGGCCAAAATGTATTCGGCCACATGTCTTTGGTAAAAAAAATGTCAATAAGCGTATATTTATTGGTTTGCGCAAAAGTTATAGCGTCTACAAACTAGGGTACATTTTCTGGAATTTACACAGCTTTTAGTTTATGACTGCCTATGTCATTTCATGAGGTGCTAAAATGACAGGGCAGTACAAAACCCCCCCAAATGACCCCACTTTAGAAAGTAGACACCCCAAGGAAATTGCTGAGAGGCATGTTGAACCCATTGAATATTTATTTTTTTTTGTCCCAAGTGATTGAATAATGACAAAAAAAAAAAAAATTAAAAAAAAAAAAAAAAAATTACAAAAAGTTGTCACTAAATGATATATTGCTCACACAGACCATGGGCATATGTGGAATTGCACCTCAAAATACATTTAGCTGCTTCTCCTGAGTATGGGGATACCACATGTGTGGGACTTTTTGGGAGCCTAGCCGCGTACGGGGCCCCGAAAACCAAGCACCGCCTTCAGGATTTCACTCCTCACTACCCATCACAGTTTTGAAGGCCATAAAATGCCAAGATAGCACAAAACCCCCCAAAATGACCCCATTTTGGAAAGTAGACACCCCAAGCTATTTGCTGAGAAGGCATGGTGAGTATTTTGCAGCTCTCATTTGTTTTTGAAAATGAAGAAAGACAAGAAAAACGTATTTTTTTTTTCTTTTTTCAATTTTCAAAAGTTTGTGACAAAAAGTGAGGTCTGCAAAATACTCACTATACCTCTCAGCAAATAGCTTTGGGTGTCTATTTTCCAAAATGGGGTCATTTGGGGGGGGGGGGTTTGTGCCATCTGGGCATTCCATGGCCTCCGAAACTGTGATAGGCAGTGAAGAGTGAAATCAAAAATTTACGCCCTTAGAAAGCCTGAAGGCGGTGCTTGGTTTTCGGGGTCCCGTACGCGGCTAGGCTCCCAAAAAAGTCTCACACATGTGGTATCCCCATACTCAGGAGAAGCAACAGAATGTATTTTGGGGTGTAATTTCACATATTCCCATGGCATGTTTGAGCAATATATCATTTAGTGACAACTTTGTGCAAAAAAAAAAAAAAATGTGTCTTTTTCCCGCAACTTGTGTCACAATATAAAATATTCCATGGACTCGACATGCCTCTCAGCAAATAGCTTTGGGTGTCTACTTTCCAAAATGGGGTCATTTGGGGGGTTTTGAACTGTCCTGGCATTTTATGCACAACATTTAGAAGCTTATGTCACAAATCACCCACTCTTCTAACCACTTGAAGACAAAGCCCTTTCTGACACTTTTTGTTTACATGAAAAAATTATTTTTTATTTGCAAGAAAATTACTTTGAACCCCCAAACATTATATATTTTTTTTAAAGCAAATGCCCTACAGATTAAAATGGTGGGTGTTTCATTTTTTTTTTTCACACAGTATTTGCGCAGCGATTTTTCAAACGCATTTTTGGGGGAAAAAACACACTTTTTAAAATTTTAATGCACTAAAACACACTATATTGCCCAAATGTTTGATGAAATAAAAAAGATGATCTTAGGCCGAGTACATGGATACCAAACATGACATGCTTTAAAATTGCGCACAAACGTGCAGTGGCGACAAACTGAATACATTTTTAAAAGCCTTTAAAAGCCTTTACAGGTTACCACTTTAGATTTACGGAGGAGGTCTACTGCTAAAATTACTGCCCTCGATCTGACCTTCGCGGTGATACCTCACATGCATGGTGCAATTGCTGTTTACATTTGACGCCAGACCGACGCTTGCGTTCGCCTTTGCGCGAGAGCAGGAGGGGACAGGGGTGCTTTTTTTTTTTTTTTTTTTCTTTATTAATTTTTTGATTTTTTTTATCTTATTTTTAAACTGTTCCTTTCATTTTTATTTTTTTTTTAATCATTTTTATTGTTATCTCAGGGAATGTAAATATCCCCTATGATAGCAATAGGAAGTGACAGGTACTCTTTTTTGAAAAAATTGGCGTCTATTAGACCCTAGATCTCTCCTCTGCCCTCAAAGCATCTGACCACACCAAGATCGGTGTGATAAAATGCTTTCCCAATTTCCCAATGGCGCTGTTTACATCCGGCGAAATCGAAGTCATGAAATGCTCGTAGCTTCCGGTTTCTTAGGCCATAGAGATGTTTGGAGCCATTCTGGTCTCTGATCAGCTCTATGGTCAGCTGGCCGAATCACCGGCTGCATTCTCAGGTTCCCTGTTGGGACAGGAGAGCCAGAGAAAAACATGGAAGACGGTGGGGGGGGGGGGCATTCCCTCCCACTGCTTGTAAAAGCAGTCTAGAGGCTAATTAGCCGCTAGGATTGCTTTTACATGAAAGCCGACCGCTGGCTGAAAAGAATGATACCAAGATGATACCTAAACCTGCAGGCATCATTCTGGTATAACCACTCAAAGTCCAGCAACATACCAGTACGTTGCTGGTCCTTGTTGGGCATATATTGTAAACTTTTTTTTCATGCAGCCTGTGGGCTGAACGAAAAAAAGATATTTATCGGTGGGTATGCCCACCATTAGAATACCTCCCTTCATCCACCCACTTCTAATGATGGGCATACATGCACCATTTATATATGCCGAAGCATGGGGGCATCCTCCCGCAAAAGGCAGGAGCAAATTGCTCCTCCACCCACTGCTGCCCCCACGCTTCGGCATATATGCTGAAGTATGTAACTGTGGTGGTGAAATCACCTCCGACAGCGCTGGAGTCACGGCTTTATATATCGTGGGAGCAAACGCTGTTGCTGTCAAGATAAACAAATCCGCGCTGCAACTGAATGGCGTACCTGCTAAGCAAATGATGGTTAACACAAAAACAAAGTAACATTACAGTGTAACAGTAATACTTACCATACCTGCAAAGCAAATACAAAAAAAAACATAGTAAAAAATAAAACATTTAACGCAACCTGTGCCTACCTGAAATATATATATGCCGAAGCATGGGGGCATCCTCCCGCAAAAGGCAGGAGCAAATTGCTCCTCCACCCACTGCTGCCCCCACGCTTCGGCATATATGCTGAAGTATGTAACTGTGGTGGTGAAATCACCTCCGACAGCGCTGGAGTCACGGCTTTATATATCGTGGGAGCAAACGCTGTTGCTGTCAAGATAAATAAATCCGCTCTGCAGCTGAATGGCGTACCTAAAAACAAAAAAGTGGTTAACAATAAAAAAACAAAGTATAAAAAAATTGCATACCTATAAAGCAAACATGATAAAAACATAACAATAAAACATTGCAGTATAGAATACAATAAAAAAGAGCAGAACAATAGAGAGAGAATAGAGAGAGAACAATAAAACAACAACTATTTTTGTTTTTTTTATTTTATATTTTTTTTGTATTTTTTATTTTTTTTTTATTTTTTTTTTTTTTAACACTTTTTTTAGTAACTTTAACTTTTTTAACTGGTACCAGGTTTGGGTCTCTCAAAATGCGATGGCATCTTGGGAGACCCTGTGGAAGTGTGTCCTAGTCTGTGCAGTGCTGTACCCTACGCTAATACTCCACTAGTGTATGGTAGCGTTCAAAACTTTCACCAATGCATAGACCAGGATTGTCAGGACAGGAGGGACAACAATACCGGGTGTCATGCCTAAATCCGCGCTTGCTGCAGACACGACATCTTTTTTGGGGGGCTCGTTGGGTAGGGGTACTCTGGAGGATATAAGGAAAATGCCTCGCATGCAGCCGGCTTACTGCATTTGGATTGGGAAGGTGAGGTGGAGCACCGTCTGGAAACAGAAGGGCTCTGACGATCTCTTCCTGGAATTTAAGGAAGGATCCAGTCCGTCCTGAAGCTCTGTATAGCACATGAGCATTCAGCAAAGCCAATTGAAATAAATAAACAGACACTTTTTTGTACCAGCGTCTGGCCTTACGGGCAATTAGGTATGGTGCCAACAACTGGTCGTTGAGGTCCACCCCTCCCATATTAAGGTTATATTCGTGGACACAGAGGGCTTTCTCCACAACACCAGTCGCCGTAGTAATTTGGGTCGTCGTGTCTGCATGAAGGGAGGTAAGAACGAAAACATTCTTATTGTCCCTCCACTTCATAGCGAGCAAATTATTACACTGCAAGCAGGCTCTCTCCCCCAGCCTAAGACGGGACTCTACAAGCCGCTGAGGAAAGCGATTAGGTCGCACTGTGCCACATGCTCCAATCTGATGATCAAACAAGTGACTAAAAAGTGGCACGCTCGTGTAATAATTGTCCACGTACAAGTGGTACCCCTTTCCGAATAAGGGTGACACCAAGTCCCACACTATCTTGCCAGCGCTTCCTATGTAGTCAGGGCAGTTTGTCGGCTCTACGTGACTATCTTTGCCCTCGTAAACCATAAATCTACATGTATAGCCTGTGGCCCTGTCACAGAGCTTATACATCTTGACCCCGTATCTGGCACGCTTGCTGGGAAGGTACTGTTTGAATGACAAGCGGCCAGAAAACTTAATCAGGGACTCATCAACGCAGACAACTTGATGGGGAGTAAATAAATCTGCAAAACGTTGGTTGAAGTGGTTTACGAGGGGCCGAATTTTGTAGAGCCGATCGTATCCAGGGTCTCCACAAGGACGACAGAGTTTATTGTCGTTGAAGTGCATGAACCGCAAAATCTGCTCGTATCGTGCCCTGGTCATGGAGGCAGAGAACACGGGCATATGGTGAATTGGGTCAGTGGACCAATATGACCGCAACTCACTCTTTTTAGTTATGCCCACGTTGAGGGAAAGGCCCAGAAAGAGCTTAAATTCGGAGACCGTAATTGGTCTCCAATCTTTGGCAAGGGAGGACTGGGGAATAGTGGCGATGTGTTGACCAGCGTACAAATTGCTTTGGTCCACAATAGATCTATAGAGATCTTCGGTGAAAAACAGCGAATAAAAATCCAGTGGCGTAAGGTCAACTGTTTCCACCTGAATTCCGGGTTGGCCAGTGAAAGGGGGAATTACGGGTGCTGCAGAAGTGGTGGGTTCCCAATTCGGATTGGCGAATGCAGCAGAAAGGGCACTATGGGCACGACGGGCCTGTGTTCGTCTTCTTCTTGGTGGCAGCGGGACACTACTTGTGCTTGCCACCTCGCCAGCTTGAACTGCACTTATGGGACTCGCCACATCACCAAGTGTTACTGCAGTGCTGGATGTACGACCAGGGTGTACTAGGCCGCTGGTGCTTGCCAGTTCACCAGAAGGAGTAGCGGCACTAGTACTTCTCTGCTCCATACGAGAGCCCTGCGGTTCTTGCACTTCAAGGACAGAAGAAGTTCGGGGTCTGGTACGCCTGACCCTAGCAGGGACCACAACTCCGTCGTCAGAGCTATCTGTCATGGAGCCGCTGTCCTCTACAGGTTCGTATTCTGAGCCTGAACTTGACAGATGAGTGACTTCCTCTTCACTATCTGTCATACTCAGAAACGTGTAGGCCTCTTCACTAGTGTACCTTCGATTTGCCATTTTGGGCTCTAAATTTAGGGGTACACTAGTGAGACTCACAGGCAAAAAAGCTCCTGACTGTTAGCGACTGATTCAAAACGCTACCAAAAAACTGTTAGCGATCGCAAGGATCAGGCCTGACTCTGCGAACGCTGCAGTTATGTGTGCTTAGTGTTTTGTAAGTGTCAGTTATCGATCGATACTGCACTTAGGTGGGCTGGGCAGGGCTGGGCCGAGGGGCAAAACGCAGGTGCTAGCAGGTATCTGGGCTGATCCCGCTAACACTGTGTTTATGGGAACCCTAAACTGCTGGGGAGTATAGATCTGATCGGATCAGATATCGATCCGTTCAGATACTATAGCACTAAGGGAGGTGTATGCTGCGTGCGTGGGTTTTAGCGGTACTGGCGCTAACCTGACGCTGCCTGGGGCGACGCAGACCTTATCTGATCTTAAAAACTTAACTTATATCACCGCCAGGCAATTAGGGGGTTAAACCTTTATAAGGTAATAAACGGCGGGTGCCCTAAAACTGTAATAAACTATAATAAACTACAAAAAACAAACTATCTAACCAGCGTCACCCGTAACACTTATACGGTGATCGCTGGTGAAAGGGTTAACTGGGAGGCAATCAGGGGGTTAAAACCTTTAGCAGGTAGTATATGGGGGTCCCTGTCGCTATAAAACACTGACAGCGAACCTCTATACTTACCTCCCTAACTAGCGTCACCTGTGTCACTAATACAGCGATCAGAAAAACGATCGCTTAGCGACACTGGCGACGGGGGGTAATCAAGGGGTTAACTTTTATTAGGGGGGGTTGGGGGGGTACCCTGGACCTAAAGGGGGGTACCCTAGACCTAAAGGGGGCTAACCTAACTGCCCTAACACTTATAACTGTCAAACTGACACCAATGTAAAAAAAAAACAAAAAACTGCTATTGGTGACAGAGTGACAGGGGGTACAGGGGGGTGATCGGGGCGTGACTGGGGGGTGACAAGTGTGCCTGCGTGTTCTACTGTTAGTGTAGTGTTGGTGCAACTTACTTGGATGTCTTCTCTACTCGGCGCCGGAACGAAAAGACCGGCTCCAGGAGGGATGACATCACTTCCTTTCCCTCTGTTTACATTACAGAGGGAAAGGAAGCATTTTCATTCGCCGGGAGCGATCGGGAGGGGGTGGCCAACAATGGATGGCCTCCCCCTCACCTCTCATCGCCCGAGAACAGGAGCCGACCGCCTATGGCACCGGGGGGGGTTCGATCGGACCCCCCACCCGTGGGAGGCAGATCACGTATGGGTACGTGATTCTGCCTGCCCGTGCCATTCTGCCGCAGTATATCTGTGTTAGGTGGTCGGCAAGTGGTTAAATCTGGAAAGGAATACTGGGGTTGTACACACAGCCTGGCCAACTCAGTGGCTTGACACTTGTCATCCTTTTTTTTTTTTTATTGGTCCAGGTTTGAGCGTGCTACATACCTTAGGACTGGAAAGGAGTACTGGGGTTGTACACACAGCCTGGCCACCACAGTGTCTTAACACTTGTCATCCTTTTTTTTTTGGGTCCAAGATTGAGACCCCTTTCACACCAAGGGCGTTTTGCAGGCGCTATAGCGTTAAAAATAGCACCTGCAATCCACACTCAAACAGCTGCTCCATTGTCTCCAGTGTGAAAGCCCGAGGACTTCCGCACTGGAGCGGTGCGCTGGCAGGACGTCAGGAAAAGTCCTGCAAGCAGCTTCTTTGGAGCGGTGAAGGAGCGGTGTATTTACCGCTCCTCCCCATTGAAATCAATGGGACAGCGCTGGGATACCGCCAGCAAAACGCCGCTATTGCGGGCAGTTTTAACCCTTTCTTGGCCGCTAGCGGGGGGTAAAAGCGCCCCGATAGTGGCCAAAATGCGCCACAAATCCGACGTTAAAACGCCACTAAAAATAGTTGTGATTTGCCGCTCACGCTGTGGGCTCGGTGTGAAAGGGGTCTGAGTGTGCTACATACCCCAAGTCCGGAAAGGAGTACTGGGGTTGTACAAACAGCCTGGCCACCGCAGTGTCTTGACACTTGTCATTCTTTATTTTTTTGGTCCACGATTGAGTGTGCTACATACCCTAAGTCCAGAAAGGAGTACTGGGGTTGTACACACAGCCTGGCCACCGCATTGTCTTGGCACTTGTCATTCTTTTTTTTTTTTTTTTTTGGGTCCAAGATTAAGTGTGCTACATACCCTAAGTCCGGAAAGGAGTACTGGGGTTGTACACACCGCCACCGCAGTGTCTTGACACTTGTCTTTTTTTTTTTTTTTGATCCAGGATTGAGTGTGCTACATACCTTTAATCTGGAAAGGAGTACTGGGGTTGTACACACAGCCTGGCCACCGCAGTGTCTTCACACTTGCCATCCTTTTTTTTTTTTTTTTTTTGGTCCAGGATTGAGTGTGCTACATACGTTAAATCTGGAAAGGAGTACTGGGGTTGTACACACAGCCTGGCTACCGCAGTGTCTTGTCACTTGTCATTCTTTTTTTTGGTCCAGGATTGAGTGTGCTACATACCCTAAGTCTGGAAAGGAGTACTGGGGTTGTACACACAGCCTGGCCACCGCATTGTCTTGACACTTGTCATTCTTTTTTTTTCTTTTTTGGTCCAGGTTTGAGTGTGCAACATACCCTAAGTCCGGAAAGGAGTACTGGGGTTGTACACACAGCCTGGCCACCGCATTGTCTTGATACTTGTCATTCTTTTTTTTCTTTTTTTTTTTTTTTTGGTCCAGGTTTGAGTGTGCAACATACCCTAAGTCCGGAAAGGAGTACTGGGGTTGTACACACAGCCTGGCCACCGCATTGTCTTGATACTTGTCATTCTTTTTTTTCTTTTTTTTTTTTTTTTGGTCCAGGTTTGAGTGTGCAACATACCCTAAGTCCGGAAAGGAGTACTGGGGTTGTACACACAGCCTGGCCACCGCATTGTCTTGATACTTGTCATTCTTTTTTTTCTTTTTTTTTTTTTTTTGGTCCAGGTTTGAGTGTGCAACATACCCTAAGTCCGGAAAGGAGTACTGGGGTTGTACACACAGCCTGGCCACCGCAATGTCTTGACACTTGTCATTCTTTTTTTTTCTTTTTTGGTCCAGGTTTGAGTGTGCAACATACCCTAAGTCCGGAAAGGAGTACTGGGGTTGTACACACAGCCTGGCCACCGCATTGTCTTGACACTTGTCATTCTTTTTTTTTCTTTTTTTTTTTTTGGTCATGGTTTGAGTGTGCAACATACCCTAAGTCCGGAAAGGAGTACTGGGGTTGTACACACAGCCTGGCCACCACATTGTCTTGACACTTGTCATTCTTTTTTTTTTTTTTTTGGTCCAGGTTTGAGTGTGCAACATACCCTAAGTCCGGAAAGGAGTACTGGGGTTGTACACACAGCCTGGCCACCGCATTGTCTTGACAATTGTCATTCTTTTTTTTTCTTTTTTTTTTTTGGTCCAGGTTTGAGTGTGCTACATACCTTAAATCTGGAAAGGAGTACTGGGGTTGTACACACAGCCTGGCTACCGCAGTGTCTTGTCACTTGTCATTCTTTTTTTTGGTCCAGGATTGAGTGTGCTACATACCCTAAATCTGGAAAGGAGTACTGGGGTTGTACACACAGCCTGGCCATCACAGCGGTTTGACACTTGTCATCCTTTTATTTATTTTTATTTTTTAGTCCAGGATTGAGTGTGCTACATACCCTAAGTCCGGAAAGGAGTACTGGGGTTGTACACACAGCCTGGCCACCACATTGTCTTGACACTTGTCATTCTTTTTTTTTTGGTCCAGGTTTGAGTGTGCTACATACCTTCAATCTGGAAAGGAGTACTAGGGTTGTACACACAGCCTGGCCACCGCATTGTCTTGACACTTGTCATTCTTTTTTTTTCTTTTTTTTTGGTCCAGGTTTGAGTGTGCAACATACCCTAAGTCCGGAAAGGAGTACTGGGGTTGTACACACAGCCTGGCCACCGCATTTTCTTGACACTTGTCATTCTTTTTTTTTCTTTTTTTTTTGGTCCAGGTTTGAGTGTGCAACATACCCTAAGTCCGGAAAGGAGTACTGGGGTTGTACACACAGCCTGGCCACTGCATTGTCTTGATACTTGTCATTCTTTATTTTTCTTTTTTTTTTTTTGGTCGGTCCAGGTTTGAGTGTGCAACATACCCTAAGTCCGGAAAGGAGTACTGGGGTTGTACACACAGCCTGGCCACCGCATTGTCTTGACACTTGTCATTCTTTTTTTTTATTTTTTTGGTCCAGGTTTGAGTGTGCAACATACCCTAAGTCCGGAAAGGAGTACTGGGGTTGTACACACAGCCTGGCCACCGCATTGTCTTGACACTTGTCATTCTTTTTTTTTCTTTTTTTTTTTTTTTTGGTCCAGGTTTGAGTGTGCAACATACCCTAAGTCCGGAAAGGAGTACTGGGGTTGTACACACAGCCTGGCCACCGCATTGTCTTGACACTTGTCATAATTTTATTTTATTTTTTTATTTTTTTTGGTCCAGGTTTGAGTGTGCAACATACCCTAAGTCCGGAAAGGAGTACTGGGGTTGTACACACAGCCTGGCCACCGCATTGTCTTGACACTTGTCATTCTTTTTTTTTCTTTTTGGTCCAGGTTTGAGTGTGCAACATACCCTAAGTCCGGAAAGGAGTACTGGGGTTGTACACACAGCCTGGCCACCGCATTGTCTTGACAATTGTCATTCTTTTTTTTTCTTTTTTTTTTTGGTCCAGGTTTGAGTGTGCAACATACCCTAAGTCCGGAAAGGAGTACTGGGGTTGTACACACAGCCTGGCCACCGCATTGTCTTGACACTTGTCATTCTTTTTTTTTCTTTTTTTTTTTTTTTTGGTCCAGGTTTGAGTGTGCAACATACCCTAAGTCCGGAAAGGAGTACTGGGGTTGTACACACAGCCTGGCCACCGCATTGTCTTGACACTTGTCATTCTTTTTTTTTCTTGGTCCAGGTTTGAGTGTGCAACATACCCTAAGTCCGGAAAGGAGTACTGGGGTTGTACACACAGCCTGGCCACCGCATTGTCTTGACACTTGTCATTCTTTTTTTTTATTTTTTTATTTTTTTTGGTCCAGGTTTGAGTGTGCAACATACCCTAAGTCCGGAAAGGAGTACTGGGGTTGTACACACAGCCTGGCCACCGCATTGTCTTGACACTTGTCATTCTTTTTTTTTCTTTTTGGTCCAGGTTTGAGTGTGCAACATACCCTAAGTCCGGAAAGAAGTACTGGGGTTGTACACACAGCCTGGCCACCGCATTGTCTTGACACTTGTCATTCTTTTTTTTTCTTTTTTTTTTTTTTGGTCCAGGTTTGAGTGTGCAACATACCCTAAGTCCGGAAAGGAGTACTGGGGTTGTACACACAGCCTGGCCACCGCATTGTCTTGACACTTGTCATTCTTTTTTTTTCTTTTTTTTTTTTTTTGGCCCAGGTTTGAGTGTGCAACATACCCTAAGTCCGGAAAGGAGTACTGGGGTTGTACACACAGCCTGGCCACCGCAGTGTCTTGATACTTGTCATTCTTTTTTTTTTCTTTTTTTTTTTTTTGGTCCAGGTTTGAGTGTGCAACATACCCTAAGTCCGGAAAGGAGTACTGGGGTTGTACACACAGCCTGGCCACCGCATTGTCTTGACACTTGTCATTCTTTTTTTTTCTTTTTTCTTTTTTTTTGGTCCAGGTTTGAGTGTGCAACATACCCTAAGTCCGGAAAGGAGTACTGGGGTTGTACACACAGCCTGGCCACCGCATTGTCTTGAAACTTGTCATTCTTTTTTTTTCTTTTTGGTCCAGGTTTGAGTGTGCAACATACCCTAAGTCCGGAAAGGAGTACTGGGGTTGTACACACAGCCTGGCCACCGCATTGTCTTGACACTTGTCATTCTTTTTTTTTCTTTTTTTTTTTTTTTTGGTCCAGGTTTGAGTGTGCAACATACCCTAAGTCCGGAAAGGAGTACTGGGGTTGTACACACAGCCTGGCCACCGCATTGTCTTGACACTTGTCATTCTTTTTTTTTTTTGGGTCCAAGATTGAGTGTGCTACATACCCTAAGTCTGGAAAGGAGTACTGGGGTTGTACACACAGCCTGGCCACCGCATTGTCTTGACACTTGTCATTCTTTTTTTTTCTTAATTTTTTTTTTTTGGTCCAGGTTTGAGTGTGCAACATACCCTAAGTCCGGAAAGGAGTACTGGGGTTGTACACACAGCCTGGCCACCGCATTGTCTTGACACTTGTCATTCTTTTTTGGTCCAGGTTTGAGTGTGCAACATACCCTAAGTCCGGAAAGGAGTACTGGGGTTGTACACACAGCCTGGCCACCGCATTGTCTTGACACTTGTCATTCTTTTTTTTTTCTTTTTTTCTTTTTTTTGGTCCAGGTTTGAGTGTGCAACATACCCTAAGTCCGGAAAGGAGTACTGGGGGTTGTACACACAGCCTGGCCACCGCATTGTCTTGACACTTGTCATTCTTTTTTTTTCTTTATTTTTTATTTTTTTGGTCCAGGTTTGAGTGTGCAACATACCCTAAGTCCGGAAAGGAGTACTGGGGTTGTACACACAGCCTGGCCACCGCATTGTCTTGACACTTGTCATTCTTTTTTTTTCTTTTTTTTTTGGTCCAGGTTTGAGTGTGCAACATAACCTAAGTCCGGAAAGAAGTACTGGGGTTGTACACACAGCCTGGCCACCGCATTGTCTTGACACTTGTCATTCTTTTTTTTTCTTTTTTCTTTTTTTTTGGTCCAGGTTTGAGTGTGCAACATACCCTAAGTCCGGAAAGGAGTACTGGGGTTGTACACACAGCCTGGCCACCGCATTGTCTTGACACTTGTCATTCTTTTTTTTTCTTTTTATTTTTTTTTTTGGTCCAGGTTTGAGTGTGCAACATACCCTAAGTCCGGAAAGGAGTACTGGGGTTGTACACAGCCTGGCCACCGCATTGTCTTGACACTTGTCATTCTTTTTTTTTCTTGGTCCAGGTTTGAGTGTGCAACATACCCTAAGTCCGGAAAGGAGTACTGGGGTTGTATACACAGCCTGGCCACCGCATTGTCTTGACACTTGTCATTCTTTTTTTTTCTTTTTTTGGTCCAGGTTTGAGTGTGCAACATACCCTAAGTCCAGAAAGAAGTACTGGGGTTGTACACACAGCCTGGCCACCGCATTGTCTTGACACTTGTCATTCTTTATTTTTCTTTTTTTTTTTTTTTTGGTCCAGGTTTGAGTGTGCAACATACCCTAAGTCCGGAAAGGAGTACTGGGGTTGTACACACAGCCTGGCCACCGCATTGTCTTGACACTTGTCATTCTTTTTTTTTATTTTTTTGGTCCAGGTTTGAGTGTGCAACATACCCTAAGTCCGGAAAGGAGTACTGGGGTTGTACACACAGCCTGGCCACCGCATTGTCTTGACACTTGTCATTATTTTTTTTTATTTTTTTATTTTTTTTGGTCCAGGTTTGAGTGTGCAACATACCCTAAGTCCGGAAAGGAGTACTGGGGTTGTACACACAGCCTGGCCACCGCATTGTCTTGACACTTGTCATTCTTTTTTTTCCCTTTACGTCATTCAGGACAGCCACTATTGAGAGATAGTCTCCTCCTCTTCCTGTAGGAAACACTGCGCCAGCCCATAAAACTCTCACTTCCCCTGCCAGACCTCAGTTAATAGTGTTTCCTCCGGAGGGGAGACACTGTGCAGGGAACCAGGCTGATACAATCAGGGAGATTGTGGCCTCCTTCAAAACATCCCCAGGGGAGCAGGGGCTTCCAAGCATGGATGGCGGTACATACCCGCAAAACGGCAGCCACCCCTTCCTTGTCAAGCGTGGCATCAGGCTGTGGGGGCCCCCTATCGCGTCCACAGGGCCGCAGCAAGGAGGACACTCCGCTCTCCCTGTACGCTGTGCAGGCCGCATTTTTTGTTTGGAACAAACGGGCCGGACGACGGGCGACGTCATTTCCGGCGGAGGGCGGATGTCTACCTTTAACCCGCGACTTCCGGTTCCGGGTCGCGGTGCTGATAGGGGGCCGGGCTCAGGCTGGAGGAGTCGGTTTACACGTGCAGACAGTGTGAGACTCTACACAGGCAACCACCTGCAGTCATGTCTGAGGCAGATGCTGCAGCTCATACGGACGCTAGCTCCAGCCTTCCGAAGGTAAGAGTTCCCTGGGGAGTGGTCCTCTCTACCTAGGATTGTCCCCCCCCCATGTACGGTTCCTTACTTGGGGGGGGGGACAGACCCCCTGGGTGGTCAGGGGGTGGGGGTGACTCGGATCCCTGCAGGTGGGTCCGGTACACCCCCAGGGTTGTTTCTGTTAAAGAATTGCTGAATGTAATGTGTTTTCTGTATGTAATTTCAGAAATCCACAGAAAAGACAAAGTCCACTCATGTCTCTAAAAAGAAATGTGCCTCTTGTAGGGACAGTTTAGGGGAAGCTTGGACCAAGGTTCTGTGTAAAGAATGCATAGACTCCCTGGTCAAGGAAAGGGACTCTGAACAGCAGTCCGGCTTGGCAGCCTCTGTAAAGGAGCTGTCATCCACGTTTTCTTCCTTTAAAATGCTTTTTGAGAAGTTTCAGCTTCCCCTTAATCCCATTCAGCAGGATTCAACCCCGCCTCATGCTCAGGGCTCGGCTCCTGCCAGAACCACTAGTATGGCTACGGCAGAAGAAACTGCGGGCCCTTCCGGGGTGGAGCTTAGGCAACCAGACAGTGGCACTTCTGACTCCCATGAGGAATCAGAGGGAGAGGACCAGGACGGGGAGTCCAGGAAAATCTCCAGGTATAAGTTGTCCCTAGAGGAGGTGGAAGATCTCCTAGGGGCAATATATACAACCCTCGGTATACACGAGGATAAAAAACCCCTCTCACTCCATGACCTTATGTACAAGGGCCTAGGAGATCAAAAGAGAAAAGTCTTTCCAGTACACGAGGTTCTGGTGGAGACGATTAAAAAAGAGTGGCAGGATCCGGAAAGAAAGCCCTTCTTCTCTAATTCCCTTAAGAGAAGATTTCCGTTTTCAGAGGATCCAGCGTCCATTTGGAATAAAAATCCCAAACTGGATGCAGCTTTCTCTCAGGTCTCTAGACACACAGACCTGGCGTTTGAGGACATGGGGGCCTTATCAGACGTTATGGACAAAAGGATAGACTCACTATTGAAAAAGACGTGGGACTCGACAGTCGGTAACTTAAAACCAGAAATGGCTGTTACTGTGGTAGCCCGCAATTTAGAACATTGGCTTTTCCAGATTCAAGAGCATATTGAGGCTGGCACCCCTAAAGAGACTATCCTAGCGTCTTTCCCCACGATTCTGCGAGGAATCGCATACATAGCAGACGCCTCGGCAGAGTCAGTCCGTATGTCAGCCAGATCAGCGGCCCTGGCTAACTCGGCCAGGAAGGCCCTCTGGCTGAAGACTTGGCCGGGCGACACCGCCTCTAAGGTCAAGTTATGTGGGATACCCCTGACTGGTGACCTACTCTTTGGTCCTGGGTTAGATACAGTCCTAGACCGGACAGCAGACAAAAAGAAATCCTTCCCACTCAAACGAAAGACCCCAACACAGGGAAAGAGGGGGTTTCTTCCGCAAAAGCGCAGGGAAGCCCCCAAACAAGGGGGACAGAAGAAAACCTGGGGCCAAAGAGGTAAGGGCAGAGGAGGGGCGATTTTTCGCCCTCCTGAAAAAGCCCAGAAAGATCAATGACTCTCTAAAAACGGTGGGAGGAAGACTGGGGGCCTTCCTTCCACAGTGGGAGATCATTTCCCCCAATCGGTTCATCTTAGGGATCATAAGAAGGGGGTATCTCTTGGAATTCACAAGGCCCCCCTCACAAAGGTTCCTTGTCACGCAGCTATCCAGCTGCACGACAAAAACCAAGGCCTTGTTAGACGCTCTGAAGGAGTTAGAACTACAGAATGTAGTTTGCAGAGTACCAAAGGGGGAGGAAGGAGAGGGGGTTTATTCCCATGTATTTTAGTAAAAAAACCCTCAGGAAAATTCAGATTGATTCTGAATTTAAAACCCTTAAACAGGTCAATTTGTTACAAAAGATTCCGTATGGAGTCAATTTTTACGGTCAGGGCTCTGTTACCGCAGAATTGTTTCATGGTGTCTCTGGACCTCAGAGACGCGTATCTGCACGTCCCTATTGCAGAAACCTCTCAGAGGTTCCCCTGTTTAGCAATAAACCTGGGCGATGCAATACTGCACCTACAATTCCAGGCCCTGCCTTTCGGGCTATCCTCCTCGCCCCGAATATTTACCAAAATCCTGGCAGAGGCCATGGCCTTCCTGCGACTGCAGGGTGTGTCAGTTATAGCTTATCTGGACGACCTGCTCTTATTTGCAGTATCCCCAGAGAAATTGCTCAGGGATCTCGACCTGACAAAAAAGGTACTGACAGGATTAGGATGGCTCCTGAACTTAGACAAGTCCAGTCTCATTCCTGCACAGCGCATTGTGTACCTAGGATACCTGCTAGACTCGACACTCTTGAAAGTTTTTCTTCCAAGAGAAAAAATTCAAAAACTGGACAGGGCGGTTTTATCTCTCCAGTGCAACCATCGGGTGTCCAAAAGGTCCTTAATGTCAACGCTAGGTCTGCTGACCTCTACTCTCCCAGCAGTGCAGTGGGCAGGATTACACTTTCGTCCCCTGCAGTCATACGTACTAAAAGTATGGGACCACAGTCAGAAGGATCTAGACACCTTAGTACAGGTTCCCCATCGATTAAAGAGATCTCTTTGGTGGTGGAGGAAAGAAGCGAACTTGTCGCAGGGACGTCTGTGGCTTATTCCAGTTGCAAGGATAGTAACCACGGACGCAAGCGGCAAAGGCTGGGGGGCGCATCTGGGATCCCTTCTAGCGCAGGGCGTATGGAGGGGAGACGAACTAAAAAGATCGTCCAATTGGAAGGAGCTGAGGGCGGTCGGCCTGGCCCTCAGGTTTTTCAAAAAAGAGCTGCAGGGTCACCATATACAGGTACGGTCAGACAACTCTTCTACCGTAGCCTATATAAACAAACAGGGTGGCACCAGAAGCGGAAGTCTCCTGGTCTTAGCAACAGACATCCTAAATTGGGCCGAGACCAACACTCTCTCACTCTCAGCGGTTTTTCTGAGAGGAGAAAGGAACGTTATAGCGGACTTTCTCAGCCGGAGGAGGCTGAGAGAGGGAGATTGGGCCCTCAGCCAGGAGGTTTTCAACCTCATATCCGAGAAATGGGGACCCCCGGAGGTGGATCTCTTCGCCTCAAGAGACAATGCGAAAATCCCCTGTTTTTTCTCCCTAAACGCAGGAGAAGGAGCACTGGGGGTGGATGCATTAACACAGGATTGGCATTTCAGGACATGCTATGCCTTCCCCCCTCCGGTGTTATTACCGGCGGTTCTGCGGAAGTTCCAACTAGAGAACACCTCCCTCATTCTGGTAGCTCCACATTGGCCGAAAAGGGCATGGTTTTCAATCCTCAGTCAGCTAGCAGAGGAACCACCCCTATTCCTTCCTCCTCAGGAGGATCTTCTCTCACAGGGTCCAATCCTATGTCCACAGGTACACCAGTGGAAATTAGCGGCCTGGCTACTGAGGAGAGTATATTAAAATCTAAGGGATTTTCTCAGAAATTAATCTCCACCCTCCTCAACAGTAGAAAAAAGGAGACGCGTCATATTTATAAAAAGGTCTGGCTCCTTTTCAACAAGTGGTGCACTGAAAACTCCTTCTCGGTACAGAGCCCTATAGCCGTTTTGGAGTTCCTACAGTGTGGAGCAGACAAAGGGTTATCCGTGGGTACCCTTAAAAGCCAGGTGTCAGCACTTAGTGCTTACTTAGAGAAATCTTTAGCCACCAATCCATGGGTGGTCAGGTTCTTTAGGGCACTGTCCAGACAGAGACCTGTCCGAGGTCCCCCCTTTCCCGGGTGGGATCTATCTTTAGTGTTGCAAAGCCTAACAGGAATTCCCTTTGAGCCCTTGGACAAATGTCTGTTAAAAGAGTTAACCTTAAAGACAGCATTTTTAGTGGCAGTGACAACTGCCAGGAGAGTCAGTGAAATTGAGGCGTTATCAATTAGACCTCCTTTTTGTGTTATTTTGCCAGATAGAATAGTCCTTAAGACTGATCCAGCATTTTTGCCTAAGGTGGCGTCAGGCTTTCACAGAAGCCAGGAAATAGTCCTACCTTCGTTTTGTCCCAATCCTGCGGGAGAAGGGGAACTGAAATTTCATTTCTTAGATGTAAGAAGGTGTATTCTACAATACTTAGAGATGACTAAACCCATAAGAAAGTCTGATTCTCTATTTATTTTATTTTCCGGGTCCAGAAAAGGACTCAGAGCGTCTCGACGCACGATTGCCAGATGGCTTAGATTAGCTATTGGGCAGGCATATTCTCTAGCAGGGAAAGAGATTCCTATGGGCATAAAGGCACACTCTACCAGAGCAGTGGCAACTTCCCAGGCAGAGAAGGCTGGAGCAACGCCAGAGCAGATATGCAAGGCAGCGACATGGTCCAGCTACTCCACTTTCGTTAAACATTACAGAGTGGACCTGGTGGCGGCAGGTGAGCAGGCTTTTGGGCGAAAAGTTCTGCAAGCTGTAGTCCCACCCTAATTGGTAAGTGCTCGATTATCCTCTCAATAGTGGCTGTCCTGAATGACGTAAAGGGAAAATTAAAGTTACGTACCGGTAACGTCTTTTCCTGTAGTCTTTCAGGACAGCCCTAGTTACCCACCCTAAGCTTGGGGGGGTCTTATTTAAGACCAGAACGCAATATGATAATGATATTGAATGGTATGTTATTAACGTGTTCTTGTGTCTCCCCAGCTGACCGGAGGTGATCTTGTAAAAACTGAGGTCTGGCAGGGGAAGTGAGAGTTTTATGGGCTGGCGCAGTGTTTCCTACAGGAAGAGGAGGAGACTATCTCTCAATAGTGGCTGTCCTGAAAGACTACAGGAAAAGACGTTACCGGTACGTAACTTTAATTTTTTTTTTGGTCCAGGTTTGAGTGTGCAACATACCCTAAGTCCGGAAAGGAGTACTGGGGTTGTACACACAGCCTGGCCACCGCATTGTCTTGACACTTGTCATTCTTTTTTTTTCTTTTTTCTTTTTTTTTGGTCCAGGTTTGAGTGTGCAACATACCCTAAGTAAGGAAAGGAGTACTGGGGTTGTACACACAGCCTGGCCACCGCATTGTCTTGATACTTGTCATTCTTTTTTTTTCTTTTTTTTTGGTCCAGGTTTGAGTGTGCAACATACCCTAAGTCCGGAAAGGAGTACTGGGGTTGTACACACAGCCTGGCCACCGCATTGTCTTGACACTTGTCATTCTTTTTTTTTCTTTTTTTTTTTTTTTGGTCCAGGTTTGAGTGTGCAACATACCCTAAGTCCGGAAAGGAGTACTGGGGTTGTACACACAGCCTGGCCACCGCATTGTCTTGACACTTGTCATTCTTTTTTTTTCTTTTTTGGTCCAGGTTTGAGTGTGCAACATACCCTAAGTCCGGAAAGGAGTACTGGGGTTGTACACACAGCCTGGCCACCGCATTGTCTTGACACTTGTCATTCTTTTTTTTTTTTTGGTCCAGGTTTGAGTGTGCAACATACCCTAAGTCCGGAAAGGAGTATTGGGGTTGTACACACAGCCTGGCCACCGCATTGTCTTGATACTTGTCATTCTTTTTTTTTCTTTTTTTTATTTTTTTGGTCCAGGTTTGAGTGTGCAACATACCCTAAGTCCGGAAAGGAGTACTGGGGTTGTACACACAGCCTGGCCACCGCATTGTCTTGACACTTGTCATTCTTTTTTTTTCTTTTTTGGTCCAGGTTTGAGTGTGCAACATACCCTAAGTCCGGAAAGGAGTACTGGGGTTGTACACACAGCCTGGCCACCGCATTGTCTTGACACTTGTCATTCTTTTTTTTTCTTTTTTTTTCTTTTTTTGGTCCAGGTTTGAGTGTGCAACATACCCTAAGTCCGGAAAGGAGTACTGGGGTTGTACACACAGCCTGGCCACCGCATTGTCTTGACACTTGTCATTCTTTTTTTTTTTTTGGTCCAGGTTTGAGTGTGCAACATACCCTAAGTCCGGAAAGGAGTATTGGGGTTGTACACACAGCCTGGCCACCGCATTGTCTTGATACTTGTCATTCTTTTTTTTTCTTTTTTTTTTTTTTTTGGTCCAGGTTTGAGTGTGCAACATACCCTAAGTCCGGAAAGGAGTACTGGGGTTGTACACACAGCCTGGCCACCGCAATGTCTTGACACTTGTCATTCTTTTTTTTTTCTTTTTTGGTCCAGGTTTGAGTGTGCAACATACCCTAAGTCCGGAAAGGAGTACTGGGGTTGTACACACAGCCTGGCCACCGCATTGTCTTGACACTTGTCATTCTTTTTTTTTCTTTTCTTTTTTTTTTTTTTTTTGGTCATGGTTTGAGTGTGCAACATACCCTAAGTCCGGAAAGGAGTACTGGGGTTGTACACACAGCCTGGCCACCGCATTGTCTTGACACTTGTCATTATTTTTTTTTCTTTTTTGGTCCAGGTTTGAGTGTGCAACATACCCTAAGTCCGGAAAGGAGTACTGGGGTTGTACACACAGCCTGGCCACCGCATTGTCTTGACACTTGTCATTCTTTTTTTTTCTTTTCTTTTTTTTTTCTTTTTTGGTCCAGGTTTGAGTGTGCAACATACCCTAAGTCCGGAAAGGAGTACTGGGGTTGTACACACAGCCTGGCCACCGCATTGTCTTGACACTTGTCATTCTTTTTTTTTCTTTTTTGGTCCAGGTTTGAGTGTGCAACATACCCTAAGTCCGGAAAGGAGTACTGGGGTTGTACACACAGCCTGGCCACCGCATTGTCTTGACACTTGTCATTCTTTTTTTTTCTTTTTTCTTTTTTTTTGGTCCAGGTTTGAGTGTGCAACATACCCTAAGTCCGGAAAGGAGTACTGGGGTTGTACACACAGCCTGGCCACCGCATTGTCTTGATACTTGTCATTCTTTTTTTTTCTTTTTTTTTGGTCCAGGTTTGAGTGTGCAACATACCCTAAGTCCGGAAAGGAGTACTGGGGTTGTACACACAGCCTGGCCACCGCATTGTCTTGACACTTGTCATTCTTTTTTTTTCTTTTTTTTTTTTTTTTGGTCCAGGTTTGAGTGTGCAACATACCCTAAGTCCGGAAAGGAGTACTGGGGTTGTACACACAGCCTGGCCACCGCATTGTCTTGACACTTGTCATTCTTTTTTTTTCTTTTTTGGTCCAGGTTTGAGTGTGCAACATACCCTAAGTCCGGAAAGGAGTACTGGGGTTGTACACACAGCCTGGCCACCGCATTGTCTTGACACTTGTCATTCTTTTTTTTTCTTTTTTTTTCTTTTTTTGGTCCAGGTTTGAGTGTGCAACATACCCTAATGCCGCGTACACACGGTCCTACTTTTCGTCTACAAAAGTCCAACGGACGCTGATGGACTAAAGCTGGCTGGTAATCCGATCGTGTGTGGGCTTCTCCGGACTTTCAACCGACTTTTTTAGCCTCAAATCCGACGTACTTTAGATTTGAAACATGCTTTAAAACTTTACTTCGTAACTACGACGGACCCCGAAATCCGCTCGTCTGTGTGCTAGTCCGACGGACAAAAAGCCACGCTAGGGCACCTATTGGCTACTGGCTATGAACTTCCTTATTTTAGTCCGGTGTACGTCATCACGTACGAATCCGACCGACTTTTGTGTGGTCGTGTGTAGGCAAGTCCGGTCGTTAGAAAGTAGGCCACAAGTCCGCCGCAAGTCCACCGAAAGTCTGCCGGAAGTCTGTCGGAAAGGCTGTCCGACTTTTGTAGACGAAAAGTACGACCGTGTGTACGCGGCATTAGTCCGGAAAGGAGTACTGGGGTTGTACACACAGCCTGGCCACCGCATTGTCTTGACACTTGTCATTCTTTTTTTTTTTTTTGGTCCAGGTTTGAGTGTGCAACATACCCTAAGTCCGGAAAGGAGTATTGGGGTTGTACACACAGCCTGGCCACCGCATTGTCTTGATACTTGTCATTCTTTTTTTTTCTTTTTTTTTTTTTTTTGGGTCCAGGTTTGAGTGTGCAACATACCCTAAGTCCGGAAAGGAGTACTGGGGTTGTACACACAGCCTGGCCACCGCATTGTCTTGACACTTGTCATTCTTTTTTTTTCTTTTTTGGTCCAGGTTTGAGTGTGCAACATACCCTAAGTCCGGAAAGGAGTACTGGGGTTGTACACACAGCCTGGCCACCGCATTGTCTTGACACTTGTCATTCTTTTTTTTTCTTTTTTCATTTTTTTTTGGTCCAGGTTTGAGTGTGCAACATACCCTAAGTCCGGAAAGGAGTACTGGGGTTGTACACACAGCCTGGCCACCGCATTGTCTTGATACTTGTCATTCTTTTTTTTTCTTTTTTTTTTTTTTTTTGGTCCAGGTTTGAGTGTGCAACATACCCTAAGTCCGGAAAGGAGTACTGGGGTTGTACACACAGCCTGGCCACCGCATTGTCTTGATACTTGTCATTCTTTTTTTTTCTTTTTTTTTTTTTTTTTGGTCCAGGTTTGAGTGTGCAACATACCCTAAGTCCGGAAAGGAGTACTGGGGTTGTACACACAGCCTGGCCACCGCAATGTCTTGACACTTGTCATTCTTTTTTTTTTCTTTTTTGGTCCAGGTTTGAGTGTGCAACATACCCTAAGTCCGGAAAGGAGTACTGGGGTTGTACACACAGCCTGGCCACCGCATTGTCTTGACACTTGTCATTCTTTTTTTTTCTTTTCTTTTTTTTTTTTTTTTTTGGTCATGGTTTGAGTGTGCAACATACCCTAAGTCCGGAAAGGAGTACTGGGGTTGTACACACAGCCTGGCCACCGCATTGTCTTGACACTTGTCATTCTTTTTTTTTCTTTTTTCTTTTTTTTTGGTCCAGGTTTGAGTGTGCAACATACCCTAAGTCTGGAAAGGAGTACTGGGGTTGTACACACAGCCTGGCCACCGCATTGTCTTGATACTTGTCATTCTTTTTTTTTCTTTTTTTTTTTTTTTTGGTCCAGGTTTGAGTGTGCAACATACCCTAAGTCCGGAAAGGAGTACTGGGGTTGTACACACAGCCTGGCCACCGCAATGTCTTGACACTTGTCATTCTTTTTTTTTCTTTTTTGGTCCAGGTTTGAGTGTGCAACATACCCTAAGTCCGGAAAGGAGTACTGGGGTTGTACACACAGCCTGGCCACCGCATTGTCTTGACACTTGTCATTCTTTTTTTTTTTTTTTTTTGGTCATGGTTTGAGTGTGCAACATACCCTAAGTCCGGAAAGGAGTACTGGAGTTGTACACACAGCCTGGCCACCACATTGTCTTGACACTTGTCATTCTTTTTTTTTTGGTCCAGGTTTGAGTGTGCAACATACCCTGAGTCCGGAAAGGAGTATTGGGGTTGTACACACAGCCTGGCCACCGCATTGTCTTGATACTTGTCATTCTTTTTTTTTTTTTTTTGGTCCAGGTTTGAGTGTGCAACATACCCTAAGTCCGGAAAGGAGTACTGGGGTTGTACACACAGCCTGGCCACCGCATTGTCTTGACACTTGTCATTCTTTTTTTTTCTTTTTTTTTCTTTTTTGGTCCAGGTTTGAGTGTGCAACATACCCTAAGTCCAGAAAGGAGTACTGGGGTTGTACACACAGCCTGGCCACTGCATTGTCTTGACACTTGTCATTCTTTTTTTTTCTTTTTTGGTCCAGGTTTGAGTGTGCAACATACCCTAAGTCCAGAAAGGAGTACTGGGGTTGTACACACAGCCTGGCCACCGCATTGTCTTGACACTTGTCATTTTTTTTTTTTCATTTTTCTTTTTTTTTTTTTTTGGTCATGGTTTGAGTGTGCAACATACCCTAAGTCCGGAAAGGAGTACTGGGGTTGTACACACAGCATGGCCACCGCATTGTCTTGACACTTGTCATTCTTTTTTTTTTTTTTTGGTCCAGGTTTGAGTGTGCAACATACCCTAAGTCCGGAAAGGAGTACTGGGGTTGTACACACAGCCTAGCCACCGCATTGTCTTGACACTTGTCATTCTTTTTTTTTCTTTTTATTTTTTTTTGGTCCAGGTTTGAGTGTGCAACATACCCTAAGTCCGGAAAGGAGTATTGGGGTTGTACACACAGCCTGGCCACCGCATTGTCTTGACACTTGTCATTCTTTTTTTTTTTGTCCAGGTTTGAGTGTGCAACATACCCTAAGTCCGGAAAGGAGTATTGGGGTTGTACACACAGCCTGGCCACCGCATTGTCTTGATACTTGTCATTCTTTTTTTTTTTTTTTTTGGTCCAGGTTTGAGTGTGCAACATACCCTAAGTCCGGAAAGGAGTACTGGGGTTGTACACACAGCCTGGCCACCGCATTGTCTTGACACTTGTCATTCTTTTTTTTATCTTTTTTTTTTTTGGTCCAGGTTTGAGTGTGCAACATACCCTAAGTCCGGAAAGGAGTACTGGGGTTGTACACACAGCCTGGCCACCGCATTGTCTTGACAATTGTCATTCTTTTTTTTTCTTTTTTGGTCCAGGTTTGAGTGTGCAACATACCCTAAGTCCGGAAAGGAGTACTGGGCTTGTACACACAGCCTGGCCACCGCATTGTCTTGACACTTGTCATTGTTTTTTTTTCTTTTTTTTTGGTCCAGGTTTGAGTGTGCAACATACCCTAAGTCCGGAAAGGAGTACTGGGGTTGTACACACAGCCTGGCCACCGCATTGTCTTGACACTTGTCATTCTTTTTTTTCATTTTTTTTTTTTTTTGGTCCAGGTTTGAGTGTGCAACATACCCTAAGTCCGGAAAGGAGTACTGTGGTTGTACACACAGCCTGGCCACCGCATTGCCTTGACACTTGTCATTGTTTTTTATTTTTTTGGTCCAGGTTTGAGTGTGCAACATACCCTAAGTCCGGAAAGGAGTACTGGGGTTGTACACACAGCCTGGCCACCGCATTGTCTTGACACTTGTCATTCTTTTTTTTTTATTTTTGGTCCAGGTTTGAGTGTGCAACATACCCTAAGTCCGGAAAGGAGTACTGGGGTTGTACACACAACCTGGCCACCGCATTGTCTTGACACTTGTCATTCTTTTTTTTTCTTTTTTTTTTTTTTTGGTCCAGGTTTGAGTGTGCAACATACCCTAAGTCCGGAAAGGAGTACTGGGGTTGTACACACAGCCTGGCCACCGCAATGTCTTGACACTTGTCATTCTTGTTTTTTTCTTTTTTGGTCCAGGTTTGAGTGTGCAACATACCCTAAGTCCGGAAAGGAGTACTGGGGTTGTACACACAGCCTGGCCACCGCATTGTCTTGACACTTGTCATTCTTTTTTTTTCTTTTCTTTTTTTTTTTTTTTTTGGTCATGGTTTGAGTGTGCAACATACCCTAAGTCCGGAAAGGAGTACTGGGGTTGTACACACAGCCTGGCCACCGCATTGTCTTGACACTTGTCATTCTTTTTTTTTCTTTTTTGGTCCAGGTTTGAGTGTGCAACATACCCTAAGTCCGGAAAGGAGTACTGGGGTTGTACACACAGCCTGGCCACCGCATTGTCTTGACACTTGTCATTCTTTTTTTTTCTTTTTTCTTTTTTTTTGGTCCAGGTTTGAGTGTGCAACATACCCTAAGTCCGGAAAGGAGTACTGGGGTTGTACACACAGCCTGGCCACCGCATTGTCTTGATACTTGTCATTTTTTTTTTTTCTTTTTTTTTTTTTTTTGGTCCAGGTTTGAGTGTGCAACATACCCTAAGTCCGGAAAGGAGTACTGGGGTTGTACACACAGCCTGGCCACCGCATTGTCTTGACACTTGTCATTCTTTTTTTTTCTTTTTTTTTTTTTTTGGTCCAGGTTTGAGTGTGCAACATACCCTAAGTCCGGAAAGGAGTACTGGGGTTGTACACACAGCCTGGCCACCGCAATGTCTTGACACTTGTCATTCTTTTTTTTTTCTTTTTTGGTCCAGGTTTGAGTGTGCAACATACCCTAAGTCCGGAAAGGAGTACTGGGGTTGTACACACAGCCTGGCCACCACATTGTCTTGACACTTGTCATTCTTTTTTTTTTGGTCCAGGTTTGAGTGTGCAACATACCCTAAGTCCGGAAAGGAGTATTGGGGTTGTACACACAGCCTGGCCACCGCATTGTCTTGATACTTGTCATTCTTTTTTTTTTTTTTTTGGTCCAGGTTTGAGTGTGCAACATACCCTAAGTCCGGAAAGGAGTACTGGGGTTGTACACACAGCCTGGCCACCGCATTGTCTTGACACTTGTCATTCTTTTTTTTTCTTTTTTGGTCCAGGTTTGAGTGTGCAACATACCCTAAGTCCAGAAAGGAGTACTGGGGTTGTACACACAGCCTGGCCACCGCATTGTCTTGAAACTTGTCATTCTTTTTTTTTCTTTTTTGGTCCAGGTTTGAGTGTGCAACATACCCTAAGTCCAGAAAGGAGTACTGGGGTTGTACACACAGCCTGGCCACTGCATTGTCTTGACACTTGTCATTCTTTTTTTTTCTTTTTTGGTCCAGGTTTGAGTGTGCAACATACCCTAAGTCCAGAAAGGAGTACTGGGGTTGTACACACAGCCTGGCCACCGCATTGTCTTGACACTTGTCATTCTTTTTTTTTCATTTTTCTTTTTTTTTTTTTTTGGTCATGGTTTGAGTGTGCAACATACCCTAAGTCCGGAAAGGAGTACTGGGGTTGTA
This sequence comes from Lithobates septentrionalis, assembly GCA_037952835.1. Classification (NCBI taxonomy): domain Eukaryota; kingdom Metazoa; phylum Chordata; class Amphibia; order Anura; family Ranidae; genus Lithobates; species Lithobates septentrionalis. The sequence goes on from JBBDGP010002445.1 coordinate 3,335,008, forward strand.
CACACAGCATGGCCACCGCATTGTCTTGACACTTGTCATTCTTTTTTTTTTTTTTTTGGTCCAGGTTTGAGTGTGCAACATACCCTAAGTCCGGAAAGGAGTACTGGGGTTGTACACACAGCCTAGCCACCGCATTGTCTTGACAATTGTCATTCTTTTTTTTTCTTTTTATTTTTTTTTGGTCCAGGTTTGAGTGTGCAACATACCCTAAGTCCGGAAAGGAGTATTGGGGTTGTACACACAGCCTGGCCACCGCATTGTCTTGATACTTGTCATTCTTTTTTTTTTTTTTTTTGGTCCAGGTTTGAGTGTGCAACATACCCTAAGTCCGGAAAGGAGTACTGGGGTTGTACACACAGCCTGGCCACCGCATTGTCTTGACACTTGTCATTCTTTTTTTTATCTTTTTTTTTTTTGGTCCAGGTTTGAGTGTGCAACATACCCTAAGTCCGGAAAGGAGTACTGGGGTTGTACACACAGCCTGGCCACCGCATTGTCTTGACAATTGTCATTCTTTTTTTTTCTTTTTTGGTCCAGGTTTGAGTGTGCAACATACCCTAAGTCCGGAAAGGAGTACTGGGGTTGTACACACAGCCTGGCCACCGCATTGTCTTGACACTTGTCATTGTTTTTTTTTCTTTTTTTTTGGTCCAGGTTTGAGTGTGCAACATACCCTAAGTCCGGAAAGGAGTACTGGGGTTGTACACACAGCCTGGCCACCGCATTGTCTTGACACTTGTCATTCTTTTTTTTCATTTTTTTTTTTTTTTGGTCCAGGTTTGAGTGTGCAACATACCCTAAGTCCGGAAAGGAGTACTGTGGTTGTACACACAGCCTGGCCACCGCATTGCCTTGACACTTGTCATTGTTTTTTTTTTTTTTGGTCCAGGTTTGAGTGTGCAACATACCCTAAGTCCGGAAAGGAGTACTGGGGTTGTACACACAGCCTGGCCACCGCATTGTCTTGACACTTGTCATTCTTTTTTTTTTATTTTTGGTCCAGGTTTGAGTGTGCAACATACCCTAAGTCCGGAAAGGAGTACTGGGGTTGTACACACAGCCTGGCCACCGCATTGTCTTGATACTTGTCATTCTTTTTTTTTCTTTTTTTTTTTTTTTTGGTCCAGGTTTGAGTGTGCAACATACCCTAAGTCCGGAAAGGAGTACTGGGGTTGTACACACAACCTGGCCACCGCATTGTCTTGACACTTGTCATTCTTGTTTTTTTCTTTTTTGGTCCAGGTTTGAGTGTGCAACATACCCTAAGTCCGGAAAGGAGTACTGGGGTTGTACACACAGCCTGGCCACCGCATTGTCTTGACACTTGTCATTCTTTTTTTTTCTTTTCTTTTTTTTTTTTTTTTTGGTCATGGTTTGAGTGTGCAACATACCCTAAGTCCGGAAAGGAGTACTGGGGTTGTACACACAGCCTGGCCACCGCATTGTCTTGACACTTGTCATTCTTTTTTTTTCTTTTTTGGTCCAGGTTTGAGTGTGCAACATACCCTAAGTCCGGAAAGGAGTACTGGGGTTGTACACACAGCCTGGCCACCGCATTGTCTTGACACTTGTCATTCTTTTTTTTTCTTTTTTCTTTTTTTTTGGTCCAGGTTTGAGTGTGCAACATACCCTGAGTCCGGAAAGGAGTACTGGGGTTGTACACACAGCCTGGCCACCGCATTGTCTTGATACTTGTCATTTTTTTTTTTTCTTTTTTTTTTTTTTTTGGTCCAGGTTTGAGTGTGCAACATACCCTAAGTCCGGAAAGGAGTACTGGGGTTGTACACACAGCCTGGCCACCGCATTGTCTTGACACTTGTCATTCTTTTTTTTCATTTTTTTTTTTTTTTGGTCCAGGTTTGAGTGTGCAACATACCCTAAGTCCGGAAAGGAGTACTGTGGTTGTACACACAGCCTGGCCACCGCATTGCCTTGACACTTGTCATTGTTTTTTTTTTTTTTGGTCCAGGTTTGAGTGTGCAACATACCCTAAGTCCGGAAAGGAGTACTGGGGTTGTACACACAGCCTGGCCACCGCATTGTCTTGACACTTGTCATTCTTTTTTTTTCTTTTTTCTTTTTTTTTGGTCCAGGTTTGAGTGTGCAACATACCCTAAGTCCGGAAAGGAGTACTGGGGTTGTACACACAGCCTGGCCACCGCAATGTCTTGACACTTGTCATTCTTTTTTTTTCTTTTTTGGTCCAGGTTTGAGTGTGCAACATACCCTAAGTCCGGAAAGGAGTACTGGGGTTGTACACACAGCCTGGCCACCACATTGTCTTGACACTTGTCATTCTTTTTTTTTTGGTCCAGGTTTGAGTGTGCAACATACCCTAAGTCCGGAAAGGAGTATTGGGGTTGTACACACAGCCTGGCCACCGCATTGTCTTGATACTTGTCATTCTTTTTTTTTTTTTTTTGGTCCAGGTTTGAGTGTGCAACATACCCTAAGTCCGGAAAGGAGTACTGGGGTTGTACACACAGCCTGGCCACCGCATTGTCTTGACACTTGTCATTCTTTTTTTTTCTTTTTTGGTCCAGGTTTGAGTGTGCAACATACCCTAAGTCCAGAAAGGAGTACTGGGGTTGTACACACAGCCTGGCCACCGCATTGTCTTGACACTTGTCATTCTTTTTTTTTCTTTTTTTTTCTTTTTTGGTCCAGGTTTGAGTGTGCAACATACCCTAAGTCCAGAAAGGAGTACTGGGGTTGTACACACAGCCTGGCCACTGCATTGTCTTGACACTTGTCATTCTTTTTTTTTCTTTTTTGGTCCAGGTTTGAGTGTGCAACATACCCTAAGTCCAGAAAGGAGTACTGGGGTTGTACACACAGCCTGGCCACCGCATTGTCTTGACACTTGTCATTCTTTTTTTTTCATTTTTCTTTTTTTTTTTTTTTTTGGTCATGGTTTGAGTGTGCAACATACCCTAAGTCCGGAAAGGAGTACTGGGGTTGTACACACAGCATGGCCACCGCATTGTCTTGACACTTGTCATTCTTTTTTTTTTTTTTTTGGTCCAGGTTTGAGTGTGCAACATACCCTAAGTCCGGAAAGGAGTACTGGGGTTGTACACACAGCCTAGCCACCGCATTGTCTTGACACTTGTCATTCTTTTTTTTTCTTTTTATTTTTTTTTGGTCCAGGTTTGAGTGTGCAACATACCCTAAGTCCGGAAAGGAGTATTGGGGTTGTACACACAGCCTGGCCACCGCATTGTCTTGACACTTGTCATTCTTTTTTTTTTGGTCCAGGTTTGAGTGTGCAACATACCCTAAGTCCGGAAAGGAGTATTGGGGTTGTACACACAGCCTGGCCACCGCATTGTCTTGATACTTGTCATTCTTTTTTTTTTTTTTTTTGGTCCAGGTTTGAGTGTGCAACATACCCTAAGTCCGGAAAGGAGTACTGGGGTTGTACACACAGCCTGGCCACCGCATTGTCTTGACACTTGTCATTCTTTTTTTTTTCTTTTTTTGGTCCAGGTTTGAGTGTCCAACATACCCTAAGTCCGGAAAGGAGTACTGGGGTTGTACACACAGCCTGGCCACCGCATTGTCTTGACACTTGTCATTCTTTTTTTTTTTTTTTTTGGTCCAGGTTTGAGTGTGCAACATACCCTAAGTCCGGAAAGGAGTACTGGGGTTGTACACACAGCCTGGCCTCCGCATTGTCTTGACACTTGTCATTGTTTTTTTTTCTTTTTTTTTGGTCCAGGTTTGAGTGTGCAACATACCCTAAGTCCGGAAAGGAGTACTGGGGTTGTACACACAGCCTGGCCACCGCATTGTCTTGACACTTGTCATTCTTTTTTTTCATTTTTTTTTTTTTTTGGTCCAGGTTTGAGTGTGCAACATACCCTAAGTCCGGAAAGGAGTACTGTGGTTGTACACACAGCCTGGCCACCGCATTGTCTTGACACTTGTCATTGTTTTTTTTTTTTTTGGTCCAGGTTTGAGTGTGCAACATACCCTAAGTCCGGAAAGGAGTACTGGGGTTGTACACACAGCCTGGCCACCGCATTGTCTTGACACTTGTCATTCTTATTTTTCATATATTTTTTTTTTTTGGTCCAGGTTTGAGTGTGCAACATACCCTAAGTCCGGAAAGGAGTACTGGGGTTGTACACACAGCCTGGCCACCGCATTGTCTTGACACTTGTCATTCTTTTTTTTTTATTTTTGGTCCAGGTTTGAGTGTGCAACATACCCTAAGTCCGGAAAGGAGTACTGGGGTTGTACACACAGCCTGGCCACCGCATTGTCTTGACACTTGTCATTCTTTTATTTTCTTAATTTTTTTTTTTTTGGTCCAGGTTTGAGTGTGCAACATACCCTAAGTCTGGAAAGGAGTACTGGGGTTGTACACACAGCCTGGCCACCGCATTGTCTTGACACTTGTCATTCTTTTTTTTTTCTTTTTTGGTCCAGGTTTGAGTGTGCAACATACCCTAAGTCCGGAAAGGAGTACTGGGGTTGTACTCACAGCCTGGCCACCGCAGTGTCTTGACACTTGTCATTCTTTTTTGGTCCAGGTTTGAGTGTGCAACATACCCTAAGTCCGGAAAGGAGTACTGGGGTTGTACACACAGCCTGGCCACCGCAGTGTCTTGATACTTGTCATTCTTTTTTTTTTTTTGGGTCCAAGATTGAGTGTGCTACATACCCTAAGTCCGGAAAGGAGTACTGGGGTTGTACACACAGCCTGGCCACCGCATTGTCTTGACACTTGTCATTCTTTTTTTTTTCTTTTTTTGGTCCAGGTTTGAGTGTGCAACATACCCTAAGTCCGGAAAGGAGTACTGGGGTTGTACCCACAGCCTGGCCACCGCATTGTCTTGACACTTGTGATTCTTTTTTTTTCTTTTTTCTTTTTTTTTGGCCCAGGTTTGAGTGTGCAACATACCCTAAGTCCAGAAAGGAGTACTGGGGTTGTACACACAGCCTGGCCACCGCATTGTCTTGACACTTGTCATTCTTTTTTGGTCCAGGTTTGAGTGTGCAACATACCCTAAGTAAGGAAAGGAGTACTGGGGTTGTACACACAGCCTGGCCACCGCATTGTCTTGACACTTGTCATTCTTTTTTTTTCTTTTTTCTTTTTTTTTGGTCCAGGTTTGAGTGTGCAACATACCCTAATTCCGGAAAGGAGTACTGGGGTTGTACACACAGCCTGGCCACCGCATTGTCTTGACACTTGTCATTCTCTTTTTTTCTTTTTTGGTCCAGGTTTGAGTGTGCAACATACCCTAAGTCCGGAAAGGAGTACTGGGGTTGTACACACAGCCTGGCCACCGCATATTCCTGACACTTGTCATTCTTTTTTTTTTCTTTTTTTTTTTTTTGTGGTCCAGGTTTGAGTGTGTAACATACCTTAAGTCCGGAAAGGAGTACTGGGGTTGTACACACAGCCTGGCCACCGCATTGTCTTGACACTTGTCATTCTTTTTTTTTCTTTTTTGGTCCAGGTTTGAGTGTGCAACATACCCTAAGTCCGGAAAGGAGTACTGGGGTTGTACACACAGCCTGGCAACCGCATAGTCTTGACACTTGTCATTCTTTTTTTTTTTTTTTTGGTCCAGGTTTGAGTGTGCAACATACCCTAAGTCCGGAAAGGAGTACTGGGGTTGTACACACAGCCTGGCCACCGCATTGTCTTGACACTTGTCATTCTTTTTTTTTTTTTCTTTTTTTTTTTTGGTCCAGGATTGAGTGTGCTACATACCTTCAATCTGGAAAGGAGTACTGGGGGTCTTGACAATTGTCATTCTTTTTTTTTATTTTTATTTTTTTTTGGTCCAGGTTTTAGTGTGCAACATACCCTAAGTCCGGAAAGGAGTACTGGGGTTGTACACACAGCCTGGCCACCGCATTGTCTTGACACTTGTCATTCTTTTTTTTTCTTTTTGGTCCAGGTTTGAGTGTGCAACATACCCTAAGTCCGGAAAGGAGTACTGGGGTTGTACACACAGCCTGGCCACCGCATTGTCTTGACACTTGTCATTCTTTTTTTTTTTTTGGGTCCAAGATTGAGTGTGCTACATACCCTAAGTCTGGAAAGGAGTACTGGGGTTGTACACACAGCCTGGCCACCGCATTGTCTTGACACTTGTCATTCTTTTTTTTCCTTTCTTTTTTTTTTGGTCCAGGTTTCAGTGTGCAACATACCCTAAGTCCAGAAAGGAGTACTGGGGTTGTACACACAGCCTGGCCACCGCATTGTCTTGACACTTGTCATTCTTTTATTTTTTTTTTTGGTCCAGGTTTGAGTGTGCAACATACCCTAAGTCCGGAAAGGAGTACTGGGGTTGTACACACAGCCTGGCCACCGCATTGTCTTGACACTTGTCATTCTTTTTTTTTTCTATTTTTTTTGGTCCAGGTTTGAGTGTGCAACATACCCTAAGTCCGGAAAAGAGTACTGGGGTTGTACACACAGCCTGGCCACCGCATTGTCTTGACACTTGTCATTCTTTTTTTTTTTCTTTTATTTTTTTTTTTTGGTCCAGTTTTGAGTGTGCAACATACCCTAAGTCCGGAAAGGAGTACTGGGGTTGTACACACAGCCTGGCCACCGCATTGTCTTGACACTTGTCATTCTTTTTTTTTCTTGGTCCAGGTTTGAGTGTGCAACATACCCTAAGTCCGGAAAGGAGTACTGGGGTTGTACACACAGCCTGGCCACCGCATTGTCTTGACACTTGTCATTCTTTTTTTTTCTTTTTTTTTTTCTTTTTGGTCCAGGTTTGAGTGTGCAACATACCCTAAGTCCGGAAAGGAGTACTGGGGTTGTACACACAGCCTGGCCACCGCATTGTCTTGACACTTGTCATTCTTTTTTTTCCTTTCTTTTTTTTTTGGTCCAGGTTTGAGTGTGCAACATACCCTAAGTCCGGAAAAGAGTACTGGGGTTGTACACACAGCCTGGCCACCGCATTGTCTTGACACTTGTCATTCTTTTTTTTTTTCTTTTCTTTTTTTTTTGGTCCAGTTTTGAGTGTGCAACATACCCTAAGTCCGGAAAGGAGTACTGGGGTTGTACACACAGCCTGGCCACCGCATTGTCTTGACACTTGTCATTCTTTTTTTTTCTTGGTCCAGGTTTGAGTGTGCAACATACCCTAAGTCCGGAAAGGAGTACTGGGGTTGTACACACAGCCTGGCCACCGCATTGTCTACACACTTGTCATTCTATTTTTTTTTTTTTTTTTGGTCCAGGTTTGAGTGTGCAACATACCCTAAGTCCGGAAAGGAGTACTGGGGTTGTACACACAGCCTGGCCACCGCATTGTCTTGACACTTGTCATTCTTTTTTTTTCTTTTTTCTTCTTTTTTGGTCCAGGTTTGAGTGTGCAACATACCCTAAGTACGGAAAGGAGTACTGGGGTTGTACACACAGCCTGGCCACCGCATTCTCTTGACACTTGTCATTCTTTTTTTTTCTTTTTTGGTCCAGGTTTGAGTGTGCAACATACCCTAAGTCCGGAAAGGAGTACTGGGGTTGTACACACAGCCTGGCCACCGCATTGTCTTGACACTTGTCATTCTTTTCTTTTATTTTTTTTATTTTTTTGGTCCAGGTTTGAGTGTGCAACATACCCTAAGTCCGGAAAGGAGTACTGGGGTTGTACACACAGCCTGGCCACCGCATTGTCTTGACACTTGTCATTCTTTTTTTTTCTTTTTTCTTTTTTTTTTGGTCCAGGTTTGAGTGTGCAACATACCCTAAGTCCGGAAAGGAGTACTGGGGTTGTACACACAGCCTGGCCACCGCATTGTCTTGACACTTGTCATTCTTTTTTTTTCTTTTCTTTTTTTTTTTGGTCCAGGTGTGAGTGTGCAACATACCCCAAGTCCGGAAAGGAGTACTGGGGTTGTACACACAGCCTGGCCACCGCATTGTCTTGACACTTGTCATTCTTTTTTTTTCTTTTTTTTTTGGTCCAGGTTTGAGTGTGCAACATACCCTAAGTCCGGAAAGGAGTACTGGGGTTGTACACACAGCCTGGCCACCGCATTGTCTTGACACTTGTCATTCTTTTTTTTTCTATTTTTTATTTTTTTTTGGTACAGGTTTTAGTGTGCAACATACCCTAAGTCCGGAAAAGAGTACTGGGGTTGTACACACAGCCTGGCCACCGCATTGTCTTGACACTTGTCATTCTTTTTTTTTTTTTTTGGTCCAGGTTTGAGTGTGCAACATACCCTAAGTCTGGAAAGGAGTACTGGGGTTGTACACACAGCCTGGCCACCGCATTGTCTTGACACTTGTCATTCTTTTTTCTTCTTTTTTTTGGTCCAGGTTTGAGTGTGCAACATACCCTAAGTCCGGAAAGGAGTACTGGGGTTGTACACACAGCCTGGCCACCGCATTGTCTTGACACTTGTCATTCTTTTTTTTTTCTTTTATTTTTTATTTTTGGTCCAGTTTTGAGTGTGCAACATACCCTAAGTCCGGAAAGGAGTACTGGGGTTGTACACACAGCCTGGCCACCGCATTGTCTTGACACTTGTCATGCTTTTTTTTTCTTTTTTTGGTCCAGGTTTGAGTGTGCAACATACCCTAAGTCCGGAAAGGAGTACTGGGGTTGTACACACAGCCTGGCCACCGCATTGTCTTGACACTTGTCATTCTTTTTTTTTCTTGGTCCAGGTTTGAGTGTGCAACATACCCTAAGTCCGGAAAGGAGTACTGGGGTTGTACACACAGCCTGGCCACCGCATTGTCTTGACACTTGTTATTCTTTTATTTTCTTTTATTTTTTTTTTTGGTCCAGGTTTGAGTGTGCAACATACCCTAAGTCCGGAAAGGAGTACTGGGGTTGTACACACAGCATGGCCACCACATTGTCTTGACACTTGTCATTCTTTTTTTTTCTTTTCTTTTTTTTTTTGGTCCAGGTGTGAGTGTGCAACATACCCCAAGTCCGGAAAGGAGTACTGGGGTTGTACACACAGCCTGGCCACCGCATTGTCTTGACACTTGTCATTCTTTTTTTTTCTTTTTTTTCTTTTTTTTTGGTCCAGGTTTGAGTGTGCAACATACCCTAAGTCCGGAAAGGAGTACTGGGGTTGTACACACAGCCTGGCCACCGCATTGTCTTGACACTTGTCATTCTTTTTTTTTCTATTTTTTTTTTTTTTTGGTCCAGGTTTTAGTGTGCAACATACCCTAAGTCCGGAAAAGAGTACTGGGGTTGTACACACAGCCTGGCCACCGCATTGTCTTGACACTTGTCATTCTTTTTTTTTTTCTTTTTTTTTTTTTTTTTGGTCCAGTTTTGAGTGTGCAACATACCCTAAGTCCGGAAAGGAGTACTGGGGTTGTACACACAGCCTGGCCACCGCATTGTCTTGACACTTGTCATTCTCTTTTTTTCTTTTTTGGTCCAGGTTTGAGTGTGCAACATACCCTAAGTCCGGAAAGGAGTACTGGGGTTGTACACACAGCCTGGCCACCGCATTGTCTTGACACTTGTTATTCTTTTATTTTCTTTTATTTTTTTTTTTGGTCCAGGTTTGAGTGTGCAACATACCCTAAGTCCGGAAAGGAGTACTGGGGTTGTACACACAGCCTGGCCACCGCATTGTCTTGACACTTGTCTTTCTATTTTTTTTTTTTTGGTCCAGGTTTGAGTGTGCAACATACCCTAAGTCCGGAAAGGAGTACTGGGGTTGTACACACAGCATGGCCACCACATTGTCTTGACACTTGTCATTCTTTTTTTTTCTTTTCTTTTTTTTTTTGGTCCAGGTGTGAGTGTGCAACATACCCCAAGTCCGGAAAGGAGTACTGGGGTTGTACACACAGCCTGGCCACCGCATTGTCTTGACACTTGTCATTCTTTTTTTTTCTTTTTTTTTTGGTCCAGGTTTGAGTGTGCAACATACCCTAAGTCCGGAAAGGAGTACTGGGGTTGTACACACAGCCTGGCCACCGCATTGTCTTGACACTTGTCATTCTTTTTTTTTCTATTTTTTATTTTTTTTTGGTACAGGTTTTAGTGTGCAACATACCCTAAGTCCGGAAAGGAGTACTGGGGTTGTACACACAGCCTGGCCACCGCATTGTCTTGACACTTGTCATTCTTTTTTTTTTTTTTTTTTGGTCATGGTTTGAGTGTGCAACATACCCTAAGTCCGGAAAGGAGTACTGGAGTTGTACACACAGCCTGGCCACCACATTGTCTTGACACTTGTCATTCTTTTTTTTTTGGTCCAGGTTTGAGTGTGCAACATACCCTGAGTCCGGAAAGGAGTATTGGGGTTGTACACACAGCCTGGCCACCGCATTGTCTTGATACTTGTCATTCTTTTTTTTTTTTTTTTGGTCCAGGTTTGAGTGTGCAACATACCCTAAGTCCGGAAAGGAGTACTGGGGTTGTACACACAGCCTGGCCACCGCATTGTCTTGACACTTGTCATTCTTTTTTTTTCTTTTTTTTTCTTTTTTGGTCCAGGTTTGAGTGTGCAACATACCCTAAGTCCAGAAAGGAGTACTGGGGTTGTACACACAGCCTGGCCACTGCATTGTCTTGACACTTGTCATTCTTTTTTTTTCTTTTTTGGTCCAGGTTTGAGTGTGCAACATACCCTAAGTCCAGAAAGGAGTACTGGGGTTGTACACACAGCCTGGCCACCGCATTGTCTTGACACTTGTCATTTTTTTTTTTTCATTTTTCTTTTTTTTTTTTTTTGGTCATGGTTTGAGTGTGCAACATACCCTAAGTCCGGAAAGGAGTACTGGGGTTGTACACACAGCATGGCCACCGCATTGTCTTGACACTTGTCATTCTTTTTTTTTTTTTTTGGTCCAGGTTTGAGTGTGCAACATACCCTAAGTCCGGAAAGGAGTACTGGGGTTGTACACACAGCCTAGCCACCGCATTGTCTTGACACTTGTCATTCTTTTTTTTTCTTTTTATTTTTTTTTGGTCCAGGTTTGAGTGTGCAACATACCCTAAGTCCGGAAAGGAGTATTGGGGTTGTACACACAGCCTGGCCACCGCATTGTCTTGACACTTGTCATTCTTTTTTTTTTTGTCCAGGTTTGAGTGTGCAACATACCCTAAGTCCGGAAAGGAGTATTGGGGTTGTACACACAGCCTGGCCACCGCATTGTCTTGATACTTGTCATTCTTTTTTTTTTTTTTTTTGGTCCAGGTTTGAGTGTGCAACATACCCTAAGTCCGGAAAGGAGTACTGGGGTTGTACACACAGCCTGGCCACCGCATTGTCTTGACACTTGTCATTCTTTTTTTTATCTTTTTTTTTTTTGGTCCAGGTTTGAGTGTGCAACATACCCTAAGTCCGGAAAGGAGTACTGGGGTTGTACACACAGCCTGGCCACCGCATTGTCTTGACAATTGTCATTCTTTTTTTTTCTTTTTTGGTCCAGGTTTGAGTGTGCAACATACCCTAAGTCCGGAAAGGAGTACTGGGCTTGTACACACAGCCTGGCCACCGCATTGTCTTGACACTTGTCATTGTTTTTTTTTCTTTTTTTTTGGTCCAGGTTTGAGTGTGCAACATACCCTAAGTCCGGAAAGGAGTACTGGGGTTGTACACACAGCCTGGCCACCGCATTGTCTTGACACTTGTCATTCTTTTTTTTCATTTTTTTTTTTTTTTGGTCCAGGTTTGAGTGTGCAACATACCCTAAGTCCGGAAAGGAGTACTGTGGTTGTACACACAGCCTGGCCACCGCATTGCCTTGACACTTGTCATTGTTTTTTATTTTTTTGGTCCAGGTTTGAGTGTGCAACATACCCTAAGTCCGGAAAGGAGTACTGGGGTTGTACACACAGCCTGGCCACCGCATTGTCTTGACACTTGTCATTCTTTTTTTTTTATTTTTGGTCCAGGTTTGAGTGTGCAACATACCCTAAGTCCGGAAAGGAGTACTGGGGTTGTACACACAACCTGGCCACCGCATTGTCTTGACACTTGTCATTCTTTTTTTTTCTTTTTTTTTTTTTTTGGTCCAGGTTTGAGTGTGCAACATACCCTAAGTCCGGAAAGGAGTACTGGGGTTGTACACACAGCCTGGCCACCGCAATGTCTTGACACTTGTCATTCTTGTTTTTTTCTTTTTTGGTCCAGGTTTGAGTGTGCAACATACCCTAAGTCCGGAAAGGAGTACTGGGGTTGTACACACAGCCTGGCCACCGCATTGTCTTGACACTTGTCATTCTTTTTTTTTCTTTTCTTTTTTTTTTTTTTTTTGGTCATGGTTTGAGTGTGCAACATACCCTAAGTCCGGAAAGGAGTACTGGGGTTGTACACACAGCCTGGCCACCGCATTGTCTTGACACTTGTCATTCTTTTTTTTTCTTTTTTGGTCCAGGTTTGAGTGTGCAACATACCCTAAGTCCGGAAAGGAGTACTGGGGTTGTACACACAGCCTGGCCACCGCATTGTCTTGACACTTGTCATTCTTTTTTTTTCTTTTTTCTTTTTTTTTGGTCCAGGTTTGAGTGTGCAACATACCCTAAGTCCGGAAAGGAGTACTGGGGTTGTACACACAGCCTGGCCACCGCATTGTCTTGATACTTGTCATTTTTTTTTTTTCTTTTTTTTTTTTTTTTGGTCCAGGTTTGAGTGTGCAACATACCCTAAGTCCGGAAAGGAGTACTGGGGTTGTACACACAGCCTGGCCACCGCATTGTCTTGACACTTGTCATTCTTTTTTTTTCTTTTTTTTTTTTTTTGGTCCAGGTTTGAGTGTGCAACATACCCTAAGTCCGGAAAGGAGTACTGGGGTTGTACACACAGCCTGGCCACCGCAATGTCTTGACACTTGTCATTCTTTTTTTTTTCTTTTTTGGTCCAGGTTTGAGTGTGCAACATACCCTAAGTCCGGAAAGGAGTACTGGGGTTGTACACACAGCCTGGCCACCACATTGTCTTGACACTTGTCATTCTTTTTTTTTTGGTCCAGGTTTGAGTGTGCAACATACCCTAAGTCCGGAAAGGAGTATTGGGGTTGTACACACAGCCTGGCCACCGCATTGTCTTGATACTTGTCATTCTTTTTTTTTTTTTTTTGGTCCAGGTTTGAGTGTGCAACATACCCTAAGTCCGGAAAGGAGTACTGGGGTTGTACACACAGCCTGGCCACCGCATTGTCTTGACACTTGTCATTCTTTTTTTTTCTTTTTTGGTCCAGGTTTGAGTGTGCAACATACCCTAAGTCCAGAAAGGAGTACTGGGGTTGTACACACAGCCTGGCCACTGCATTGTCTTGACACTTGTCATTCTTTTTTTTTCTTTTTTGGTCCAGGTTTGAGTGTGCAACATACCCTAAGTCCAGAAAGGAGTACTGGGGTTGTACACACAGCCTGGCCACCGCATTGTCTTGAAACTTGTCATTCTTTTTTTTTCTTTTTTTTTCTTTTTTGGTCCAGGTTTGAGTGTGCAACATACCCTAAGTCCAGAAAGGAGTACTGGGGTTGTACACACAGCCTGGCCACTGCATTGTCTTGACACTTGTCATTCTTTTTTTTTCTTTTTTGGTCCAGGTTTGAGTGTGCAACATACCCTAAGTCCAGAAAGGAGTACTGGGGTTGTACACACAGCCTGGCCACCGCATTGTCTTGACACTTGTCATTCTTTTTTTTTCATTTTTCTTTTTTTTTTTTTTTGGTCATGGTTTGAGTGTGCAACATACCCTAAGTCCGGAAAGGAGTACTGGGGTTGTACACACAGCATGGCCACCGCATTGTCTTGACACTTGTCATTCTTTTTTTTTTTTTTTTGGTCCAGGTTTGAGTGTGCAACATACCCTAAGTCCGGAAAGGAGTACTGGGGTTGTACACACAGCCTAGCCACCGCATTGTCTTGACACTTGTCATTCTTTTTTTTTCTTTTTATTTTTTTTTGGTCCAGGTTTGAGTGTGCAACATACCCTAAGTCCGGAAAGGAGTATTGGGGTTGTACACACAGCCTGGCCACCGCATTGTCTTGACACTTGTCATTCTTTTTTTTTTTGTCCAGGTTTGAGTGTGCAACATACCCTAAGTCCGGAAAGGAGTATTGGGGTTGTACACACAGCCTGGCCACCGCATTGTCTTGATACTTGTCATTCTTTTTTTTTTTTTTTTTGGTCCAGGTTTGAGTGTGCAACATACCCTAAGTCCGGAAAGGAGTACTGGGGTTGTACACACAGCCTGGCCACCGCATTGTCTTGACACTTGTCATTCTTTTTTTTATCTTTTTTTTTTTTGGTCCAGGTTTGAGTGTGCAACATACCCTAAGTCCGGAAAGGAGTACTGGGGTTGTACACACAGCCTGGCCACCGCATTGTCTTGACAATTGTCATTCTTTTTTTTTCTTTTTTGGTCCAGGTTTGAGTGTGCAACATACCCTAAGTCCGGAAAGGAGTACTGGGCTTGTACACACAGCCTGGCCACCGCATTGTCTTGACACTTGTCATTGTTTTTTTTTCTTTTTTTTTGGTCCAGGTTTGAGTGTGCAACATACCCTAAGTCCGGAAAGGAGTACTGGGGTTGTACACACAGCCTGGCCACCGCATTGTCTTGACACTTGTCATTGTTTTTTTTTCTTTTTTTTTGGTCCAGGTTTGAGTGTGCAACATACCCTAAGTCCGGAAAGGAGTACTGGGGTTGTACACACAGCCTGGCCACCGCATTGTCTTGACACTTGTCATTCTTTTTTTTCATTTTTTTTTTTTTTTGGTCCAGGTTTGAGTGTGCAACATACCCTAAGTCCGGAAAGGAGTACTGTGGTTGTACACACAGCCTGGCCACCGCATTGCCTTGACACTTGTCATTGTTTTTTTTTTTTTTGGTCCAGGTTTGAGTGTGCAACATACCCTAAGTCCGGAAAGGAGTACTGGGGTTGTACACACAGCCTGGCCACCGCATTGTCTTGACACTTGTCATTCTTTTTTTTTTATTTTTGGTCCAGGTTTGAGTGTGCAACATACCCTAAGTCCGGAAAGGAGTACTGGGGTTGTACACACAGCCTGGCCACCGCATTGTCTTGATACTTGTCATTCTTTTTTTTTCTTTTTTTTTTTTTTTGGTCCAGGTTTGAGTGTGCAACATACCCTAAGTCCGGAAAGGAGTACTGGGGTTGTACACACAACCTGGCCACCGCATTGTCTTGACACTTGTCATTCTTGTTTTTTTCTTTTTTGGTCCAGGTTTGAGTGTGCAACATACCCTAAGTCCGGAAAGGAGTACTGGGGTTGTACACACAGCCTGGCCACCGCATTGTCTTGACACTTGTCATTCTTTTTTTTTCTTTTCTTTTTTTTTTTTTTTTTGGTCATGGTTTGAGTGTGCAACATACCCTAAGTCCGGAAAGGAGTACTGGGGTTGTACACACAGCCTGGCCACCGCATTGTCTTGACACTTGTCATTCTTTTTTTTTCTTTTTTGGTCCAGGTTTGAGTGTGCAACATACCCTAAGTCCGGAAAGGAGTACTGGGGTTGTACACACAGCCTGGCCACCGCATTGTCTTGACACTTGTCATTCTTTTTTTTTCTTTTTTCTTTTTTTTTGGTCCAGGTTTGAGTGTGCAACATACCCTGAGTCCGGAAAGGAGTACTGGGGTTGTACACACAGCCTGGCCACCGCATTGTCTTGATACTTGTCATTTTTTTTTTTTCTTTTTTTTTTTTTTTGGTCCAGGTTTGAGTGTGCAACATACCCTAAGTCCGGAAAGGAGTACTGGGGTTGTACACACAGCCTGGCCACCGCATTGTCTTGACACTTGTCATTCTTTTTTTTCATTTTTTTTTTTTTTTGGTCCAGGTTTGAGTGTGCAACATACCCTAAGTCCGGAAAGGAGTACTGTGGTTGTACACACAGCCTGGCCACCGCATTGCCTTGACACTTGTCATTGTTTTTTTTTTTTTTGGTCCAGGTTTGAGTGTGCAACATACCCTAAGTCCGGAAAGGAGTACTGGGGTTGTACACACAGCCTGGCCACCGCATTGTCTTGACACTTGTCATTCTTTTTTTTTCTTTTTTCTTTTTTTTTGGTCCAGGTTTGAGTGTGCAACATACCCTAAGTCCGGAAAGGAGTACTGGGGTTGTACACACAGCCTGGCCACCGCAATGTCTTGACACTTGTCATTCTTTTTTTTTCTTTTTTGGTCCAGGTTTGAGTGTGCAACATACCCTAAGTCCGGAAAGGAGTACTGGGGTTGTACACACAGCCTGGCCACCACATTGTCTTGACACTTGTCATTCTTTTTTTTTTGGTCCAGGTTTGAGTGTGCAACATACCCTAAGTCCGGAAAGGAGTATTGGGGTTGTACACACAGCCTGGCCACCGCATTGTCTTGATACTTGTCATTCTTTTTTTTTTTTTTTTGGTCCAGGTTTGAGTGTGCAACATACCCTAAGTCCGGAAAGGAGTACTGGGGTTGTACACACAGCCTGGCCACCGCATTGTCTTGACACTTGTCATTCTTTTTTTTTCTTTTTTGGTCCAGGTTTGAGTGTGCAACATACCCTAAGTCCAGAAAGGAGTACTGGGGTTGTACACACAGCCTGGCCACTGCATTGTCTTGACACTTGTCATTCTTTTTTTTTCTTTTTTGGTCCAGGTTTGAGTGTGCAACATACCCTAAGTCCAGAAAGGAGTACTGGGGTTGTACACACAGCCTGGCCACCGCATTGTCTTGACACTTGTCATTCTTTTTTTTTCTTTTTTTTTCTTTTTTGGTCCAGGTTTGAGTGTGCAACATACCCTAAGTCCAGAAAGGAGTACTGGGGTTGTACACACAGCCTGGCCACTGCATTGTCTTGACACTTGTCATTCTTTTTTTTTCTTTTTTGGTCCAGGTTTGAGTGTGCAACATACCCTATGTCCAGAAAGGAGTACTGGGGTTGTACACACAGCCTGGCCACCGCATTGTCTTGACACTTGTCATTCTTTTTTTTTCATTTTTCTTTTTTTTTTTTTTTGGTCATGGTTTGAGTGTGCAACATACCCTAAGTCCGGAAAGGAGTACTGGGGTTGTACACACAGCATGGCCACCGCATTGTCTTGACACTTGTCATTCTTTTTTTTTTTTTTTGGTCCAGGTTTGAGTGTGCAACATACCCTAAGTCCGGAAAGGAGTACTGGGGTTGTACACACAGCCTAGCCACCGCATTGTCTTGACACTTGTCATTCTTTTTTTTTCTTTTTATTTTTTTTTGGTCCAGGTTTGAGTGTGCAACATACCCTAAGTCCGGAAAGGAGTATTGGGGTTGTACACACAGCCTGGCCACCGCATTGTCTTGACACTTGTCATTCTTTTTTTTTTGGTCCAGGTTTGAGTGTGCAACATACCCTAAGTCCGGAAAGGAGTATTGGGGTTGTACACACAGCCTGGCCACCGCATTGTCTTGATACTTGTCATTCTTTTTTTTTTTTTTTTTGGTCCAGGTTTGAGTGTGCAACATACCCTAAGTCCGGAAAGGAGTACTGGGGTTGTACACACAGCCTGGCCACCGCATTGTCTTGACACTTGTCATTCTTTTTTTTTTCTTTTTTTGGTCCAGGTTTGAGTGTCCAACATACCCTAAGTCCGGAAAGGAGTACTGGGGTTGTACACACAGCCTGGCCACCGCATTGTCTTGACACTTGTCATTCTTTTTTTTTTTTTTTTTGGTCCAGGTTTGAGTGTGCAACATACCCTAAGTCCGGAAAGGAGTACTGGGGTTGTACACACAGCCTGGCCTCCGCATTGTCTTGACACTTGTCATTGTTTTTTTTTCTTTTTTTTTGGTCCAGGTTTGAGTGTGCAACATACCCTAAGTCCGGAAAGGAGTACTGGGGTTGTACACACAGCCTGGCCACCGCATTGTCTTGACACTTGTCATTCTTTTTTTTCATTTTTTTTTTTTTTTGGTCCAGGTTTGAGTGTGCAACATACCCTAAGTCCGGAAAGGAGTACTGTGGTTGTACACACAGCCTGGCCACCGCATTGTCTTGACACTTGTCATTGTTTTTTTTTTTTTTGGTCCAGGTTTGAGTGTGCAACATACCCTAAGTCCGGAAAGGAGTACTGGGGTTGTACACACAGCCTGGCCACCGCATTGTCTTGACACTTGTCATTCTTTTTTTTCATATATTTTTTTTTTTTGGTCCAGGTTTGAGTGTGCAACATACCCTAAGTCCGGAAAGGAGTACTGGGGTTGTACACACAGCCTGGCCACCGCATTGTCTTGACACTTGTCATTCTTTTTTTTTTATTTTTGGTCCAGGTTTGAGTGTGCAACATACCCTAAGTCCGGAAAGGAGTACTGGGGTTGTACACACAGCCTGGCCACCGCATTGTCTTGACACTTGTCATTCTTTTTTTTTCTTTATTTTTTTTTTTTTGGTCCAGGTTTGAGTGTGCAACATACCCTAAGTCCGGAAAGGAGTACTGGGGTTGTACACACAGCCTGGCCACCGCATTGTCTTGACACTTGTCATTCTTTTATTTTCTTAATTTTTTTTTTTTTGGTCCAGGTTTGAGTGTGCAACATACCCTAAGTCTGGAAAGGAGTACTGGGGTTGTACACACAGCCTGGCCACCGCATTGTCTTGACACTTGTCATTCTTTTTTTTTTCTTTTTTGGTCCAGGTTTGAGTGTGCAACATACCCTAAGTCCGGAAAGGAGTACTGGGGTTGTACTCACAGCCTGGCCACCGCAGTGTCTTGACACTTGTCATTCTTTTTTGGTCCAGGTTTGAGTGTGCAACATACCCTAAGTCCGGAAAGGAGTACTGGGGTTGTACACACAGCCTGGCCACCGCAGTGTCTTGATACTTGTCATTCTTTTTTTTTTTTTGGGTCCAAGATTGAGTGTGCTACATACCCTAAGTCCGGAAAGGAGTACTGGGGTTGTACACACAGCCTGGCCACCGCATTGTCTTGACACTTGTCATTCTTTTTTTTTTCTTTTTTTGGTCCAGGTTTGAGTGTGCAACATACCCTAAGTCCGGAAAGGAGTACTGGGGTTGTACCCACAGCCTGGCCACCGCATTGTCTTGACACTTGTGATTCTTTTTTTTTCTTTTTTCTTTTTTTTTGGCCCAGGTTTGAGTGTGCAACATACCCTAAGTCCAGAAAGGAGTACTGGGGTTGTACACACAGCCTGGCCACCGCATTGTCTTGACACTTGTCATTCTTTTTTGGTCCAGGTTTGAGTGTGCAACATACCCTAAGTAAGGAAAGGAGTACTGGGGTTGTACACACAGCCTGGCCACCGCATTGTCTTGACACTTGTCATTCTTTTTTTTTCTTTTTTCTTTTTTTTTGGTCCAGGTTTGAGTGTGCAACATACCCTAATTCCGGAAAGGAGTACTGGGGTTGTACACACAGCCTGGCCACCGCATTGTCTTGACACTTGTCATTCTCTTTTTTTCTTTTTTGGTCCAGGTTTGAGTGTGCAACATACCCTAAGTCCGGAAAGGAGTACTGGGGTTGTACACACAGCCTGGCCACCGCATATTCCTGACACTTGTCATTCTTTTTTTTTTCTTTTTTTTTTTTTTGTGGTCCAGGTTTGAGTGTGTAACATACCTTAAGTCCGGAAAGGAGTACTGGGGTTGTACACACAGCCTGGCCACCGCATTGTCTTGACACTTGTCATTCTTTTTTTTTCTTTTTTGGTCCAGGTTTGAGTGTGCAACATACCCTAAGTCCGGAAAGGAGTACTGGGGTTGTACACACAGCCTGGCAACCGCATAGTCTTGACACTTGTCATTCTTTTTTTTTTTTTTTTGGTCCAGGTTTGAGTGTGCAACATACCCTAAGTCCGGAAAGGAGTACTGGGGTTGTACACACAGCCTGGCCACCGCATTGTCTTGACACTTGTCATTCTTTTTTTTTTTTTCTTTTTTTTTTTTGGTCCAGGATTGAGTGTGCTACATACCTTCAATCTGGAAAGGAGTACTGGGGGTCTTGACAATTGTCATTCTTTTTTTTTATTTTTATTTTTTTTTGGTCCAGGTTTTAGTGTGCAACATACCCTAAGTCCGGAAAGGAGTACTGGGGTTGTACACACAGCCTGGCCACCGCATTGTCTTGACACTTGTCATTCTTTTTTTTTTTTTGGGTCCAAGATTGAGTGTGCTACATACCCTAAGTCTGGAAAGGAGTACTGGGGTTGTACACACAGCCTGGCCACCGCATTGTCTTGACACTTGTCATTCTTTTTTTTCCTTTCTTTTTTTTTTGGTCCAGGTTTCAGTGTGCAACATACCCTAAGTCCAGAAAGGAGTACTGGGGTTGTACACACAGCCTGGCCACCGCATTGTCTTGACACTTGTCATTCTTTTATTTTTTTTTTTGGTCCAGGTTTGAGTGTGCAACATACCCTAAGTCCGGAAAGGAGTACTGGGGTTGTACACACAGCCTGGCCACCGCATTGTCTTGACACTTGTCATTCTTTTTTTTTTCTATTTTTTTTGGTCCAGGTTTGAGTGTGCAACATACCCTAAGTCCGGAAAAGAGTACTGGGGTTGTACACACAGCCTGGCCACCGCATTGTCTTGACACTTGTCATTCTTTTTTTTTTTCTTTTATTTTTTTTTTTTGGTCCAGTTTTGAGTGTGCAACATACCCTAAGTCCGGAAAGGAGTACTGGGGTTGTACACACAGCCTGGCCACCGCATTGTCTTGACACTTGTCATTCTTTTTTTTTCTTGGTCCAGGTTTGAGTGTGCAACATACCCTAAGTCCGGAAAGGAGTACTGGGGTTGTACACACAGCCTGGCCACCGCATTGTCTTGACACTTGTCATTCTTTTTTTTTCTTTTTTTTTTTCTTTTTGGTCCAGGTTTGAGTGTGCAACATACCCTAAGTCCGGAAAGGAGTACTGGGGTTGTACACACAGCCTGGCCACCGCATTGTCTTGACACTTGTCATTCTTTTTTTTTTTTTGGGTCCAAGATTGAGTGTGCTACATACCCTAAGTCTGGAAAGGAGTACTGGGGTTGTACACACAGCCTGGCCACCGCATTGTCTTGACACTTGTCATTCTTTTTTTTCCTTTCTTTTTTTTTTGGTCCAGGTTTGAGTGTGCAACATACCCTAAGTCCGGAAAAGAGTACTGGGGTTGTACACACAGCCTGGCCACCGCATTGTCTTGACACTTGTCATTCTTTTTTTTTTTCTTTTCTTTTTTTTTTTGGTCCAGTTTTGAGTGTGCAACATACCCTAAGTCCGGAAAGGAGTACTGGGGTTGTACACACAGCCTGGCCACCGCATTGTCTTGACACTTGTCATTCTTTTTTTTTCTTTTTTTGGTCCAGGTTTGAGTGTGCAACATACCCTAAGTCCGGAAAGGAGTACTGGGGTTGTACACACAGCCTGGCCACCGCATTGTCTTGACACTTGTCATTCTTTTTTTTTCTTGGTCCAGGTTTGAGTGTGCAACATACCCTAAGTCCGGAAAGGAGTACTGGGGTTGTACA
The DNA here is from genome assembly GCA_037952835.1 of Lithobates septentrionalis. Classification (NCBI taxonomy): domain Eukaryota; kingdom Metazoa; phylum Chordata; class Amphibia; order Anura; family Ranidae; genus Lithobates; species Lithobates septentrionalis. The sequence continues at coordinate 3,356,441 of JBBDGP010002445.1, forward strand.
CACAGCCTGGCCACCGCATTGTCTACACACTTGTCATTCTATTTTTTTTTTTTTTTTTGGTCCAGGTTTGAGTGTGCAACATACCCTAAGTCCGGAAAGGAGTACTGGGGTTGTACACACAGCCTGGCCACCGCATTGTCTTGACACTTGTCATTCTTTTTTTTTCTTTTTTCTTCTTTTTTGGTCCAGGTTTGAGTGTGCAACATACCCTAAGTCCGGAAAGGAGTACTGGGGTTGTACACACAGCCTGGCCACCGCATTGTCTTGACACTTGTCATTCTTTTTTTTTTCTTTTTTGGTCCAGGTGTGAGTGTGCAACATACCCTAAGTACGGAAAGGAGTACTGGGGTTGTACACACAGCCTGGCCACCGCATTCTCTTGACACTTGTCATTCTTTTTTTTTCTTTTTTGGTCCAGGTTTGAGTGTGCAACATACCCTAAGTCCGGAAAGGAGTACTGGGGTTGTACACACAGCCTGGCCACCGCATTGTCTTGACACTTGTCATTCTTTTCTTTTATTTTTTTTATTTTTTTGGTCCAGGTTTGAGTGTGCAACATACCCTAAGTCCGGAAAGGAGTACTGGGGTTGTACACACAGCCTGGCCACCGCATTGTCTTGACACTTGTCATTCTTTTTTTTTCTTTTTTCTTTTTTTTTTGGTCCAGGTTTGAGTGTGCAACATACCCTAAGTCCGGAAAGGAGTACTGGGGTTGTACACACAGCCTGGCCACCGCATTGTCTTGACACTTGTCATTCTTTTTTTTTCTTTTCTTTTTTTTTTTGGTCCAGGTGTGAGTGTGCAACATACCCCAAGTCCGGAAAGGAGTACTGGGGTTGTACACACAGCCTGGCCACCGCATTGTCTTGACACTTGTCATTCTTTTTTTTTCTTTTTTTTTTGGTCCAGGTTTGAGTGTGCAACATACCCTAAGTCCGGAAAGGAGTACTGGGGTTGTACACACAGCCTGGCCACCGCATTGTCTTGACACTTGTCATTCTTTTTTTTTCTATTTTTTATTTTTTTTTGGTACAGGTTTTAGTGTGCAACATACCCTAAGTCCGGAAAAGAGTACTGGGGTTGTACACACAGCCTGGCCACCGCATTGTCTTGACACTTGTCATTCTTTTTTTTTTTTTTTTGGTCCAGGTTTGAGTGTGCAACATACCCTAAGTCTGGAAAGGAGTACTGGGGTTGTACACACAGCCTGGCCACCGCATTGTCTTGACACTTGTCATTCTTTTTTCTTCTTTTTTTTGGTCCAGGTTTGAGTGTGCAACATACCCTAAGTCCGGAAAGGAGTACTGGGGTTGTACACACAGCCTGGCCACCGCATTGTCTTGACACTTGTCATTCTTTTTTTTTTCTTTTATTTTTTATTTTTGGTCCAGTTTTGAGTGTGCAACATACCCTAAGTCCGGAAAGGAGTACTGGGGTTGTACACACAGCCTGGCCACCGCATTGTCTTGACACTTGTCATGCTTTTTTTTTCTTTTTTTGGTCCAGGTTTGAGTGTGCAACATACCCTAAGTCCGGAAAGGAGTACTGGGGTTGTACACACAGCCTGGCCACCGCATTGTCTTGACACTTGTCATTCTTTTTTTTTCTTGGTCCAGGTTTGAGTGTGCAACATACCCTAAGTCCGGAAAGGAGTACTGGGGTTGTACACACAGCCTGGCCACCGCATTCTCTTGACACTTGTCATTCTTTTTTTTCTTTTTTTTTGGTCCAGGTTTGAGTGTGCAACATACCCTAAGTCCGGAAAGGAGTACTGGGGTTGTACACACAGCCTGGCCACCGCATTGTCTTGACACTTGTTATTCTTTTATTTTCTTTTATTTTTTTTTTTGGTCCAGGTTTGAGTGTGCAACATACCCTAAGTCCGGAAAGGAGTACTGGGGTTGTACACACAGCATGGCCACCACATTGTCTTGACACTTGTCATTCTTTTTTTTTCTTTTCTTTTTTTTTTTGGTCCAGGTGTGAGTGTGCAACATACCCCAAGTCCGGAAAGGAGTACTGGGGTTGTACACACAGCCTGGCCACCGCATTGTCTTGACACTTGTCATTCTTTTTTTTTCTTTTTTTTCTTTTTTTTTGGTCCAGGTTTGAGTGTGCAACATACCCTAAGTCCGGAAAGGAGTACTGGGGTTGTACACACAGCCTGGCCACCGCATTGTCTTGACACTTGTCATTCTTTTTTTTTCTATTTTTTTTTTTTTTTTGGTCCAGGTTTTAGTGTGCAACATACCCTAAGTCCGGAAAAGAGTACTGGGGTTGTACACACAGCCTGGCCACCGCATTGTCTTGACACTTGTCATTCTTTTTTTTTTTCTTTTTTTTTTTTTTTTTTGGTCCAGTTTTGAGTGTGCAACATACCCTAAGTCCGGAAAGGAGTACTGGGGTTGTACACACAGCCTGGCCACCGCATTGTCTTGACACTTGTCATTCTCTTTTTTTCTTTTTTGGTCCAGGTTTGAGTGTGCAACATACCCTAAGTCCGGAAAGGAGTACTGGGGTTGTACACACAGCCTGGCCACCGCATTGTCTTGACACTTGTTATTCTTTTATTTTCTTTTATTTTTTTTTTTGGTCCAGGTTTGAGTGTGCAACATACCCTAAGTCCGGAAAGGAGTACTGGGGTTGTACACACAGCCTGGCCACCGCATTGTCTTGACACTTGTCTTTCTATTTTTTTTTTTTTGGTCCAGGTTTGAGTGTGCAACATACCCTAAGTCCGGAAAGGAGTACTGGGGTTGTACACACAGCATGGCCACCACATTGTCTTGACACTTGTCATTCTTTTTTTTTCTTTTCTTTTTTTTTTTGGTCCAGGTGTGAGTGTGCAACATACCCCAAGTCCGGAAAGGAGTACTGGGGTTGTACACACAGCCTGGCCACCGCATTGTCTTGACACTTGTCATTCTTTTTTTTTCTTTTTTTTTTGGTCCAGGTTTGAGTGTGCAACATACCCTAAGTCCGGAAAGGAGTACTGGGGTTGTACACACAGCCTGGCCACCGCATTGTCTTGACACTTGTCATTCTTTTTTTTTCTATTTTTTATTTTTTTTTGGTACAGGTTTTAGTGTGCAACATACCCTAAGTCCGGAAAAGAGTACTGGGGTTGTACACACAGCCTGGCCACCGCATTGTCTTGACACTTGTCATTCTTTTTTTTTTTTTTTGGTCCAGGTTTGAGTGTGCAACATACCCTAAGTCTGGAAAGGAGTACTGGGGTTGTACACACAGCCTGGCCACCGCATTGTCTTGACACTTGTCATTCTTTTTTCTTCTTTTTTTTGGTCCAGGTTTGAGTGTGCAACATACCCTAAGTCCGGAAAGGAGTACTGGGGTTGTACACACAGCCTGGCCACCGCATTGTCTTGACACTTGTCATTCTTTTTTTTTTCTTTTATTTTTTTTTTTTGGTCCAGTTTTGAGTGTGCAACATACCCTAAGTCCGGAAAGGAGTACTGGGGTTGTACACACAGCCTGGCCACCGCATTGTCTTGACACTTGTCATGCTTTTTTTTTCTTTTTTTGGTCCAGGTTTGAGTGTGCAACATACCCTAAGTCCGGAAAGGAGTACTGGGGTTGTACACACAGCCTGGCCACCGCATTGTCTTGACACTTGTCATTCTTTTTTTTTCTTGGTCCAGGTTTGAGTGTGCAACATACCCTAAGTCCGGAAAGGAGTACTGGGGTTGTACACACAGCCTGGCCACCGCATTGTCTACACACTTGTCATTCTTTTTTTTTTTTTTTGGTCCAGGTTTGAGTGTGCAACATACCCTAAGTCCGGAAAGGAGTACTGGGGTTGTACACACAGCCTGGCCACCGCATTGTCTTGACACTTGTCATTCTTTTTTTTCTTTTTTTTTGGTCCAGGTTTGAGTGTGCAACATACCCTAAGTCCGGAAAGGAGTACTGGGGTTGTACACACAGCCTGGCCACCGCATTGTCTTGACACTTGTTATTCTTTTATTTTCTTTTATTTTTTTTTTTGGTCCAGGTTTGAGTGTGCAACATACCCTAAGTCCGGAAAGGAGTACTGGGGTTGTACACACAGCCTGGCCACCGCATTGTCTACACACTTGTCATTCTTTTTTTTTTTTTTTGGTCCAGGTTTGAGTGTGCAACATACCCTAAGTCCGGAAAGGAGTACTGGGGTTGTACACACAGCCTGGCCACCGCATTGTCTTGACACTTGTCATTCTTTTTTTTCTTTTTTTTTGGTCCAGGTTTGAGTGTGCAACATACCCTAAGTCCGGAAAGGAGTACTGGGGTTGTACACACAGCCTGGCCACCGCATTGTCTTGACACTTGTTATTCTTTTATTTTCTTTTATTTTTTTTTTTTGGTCCAGGTTTGAGTGTGCAACATACCCTAAGTCCGGAAAGGAGTACTGGGGTTGTACACACAGCATGGCCACCACATTGTCTTGACACTTGTCATTCTTTTTTTTTCTTTTCTTTTTTTTTTTGGTCCAGGTGTGAGTGTGCAACATACCCCAAGTCCGGAAAGGAGTACTGGGGTTGTACACACAGCCTGGCCACCGCATTGTCTTGACACTTGTCATTCTTTTTTTTTCTTTTTTTTATTTTTTTTTGGTCCAGGTTTGAGTGTGCAACATACCCTAAGTCCGGAAAGGAGTACTGGGGTTGTACACACAGCCTGGCCACCGCATTGTCTTGACACTTGTAATTCTTTTTTTTTCTATTTTTTTTTTTTTTTTGGTCCAGGTTTTAGTGTGCAACATACCCTAAGTCCGGAAAGGAGTACTGGGGTTGTACACACAGCCTGGCCACCGCATTGTCTTGACACTTGTCATTCTCTTTTTTTCTTTTTTGGTCCAGGTTTGAGTGTGCAACATACCCTAAGTCCGGAAAGGAGTACTGGGGTTGTACACACAGCCTGGCCACCGCATTGTCTTGACACTTGTTATTCTTTTATTTTCTTTTATTTTTTTTTTTGGTCCAGGTTTGAGTGTGCAACATACCCTAAGTCCGGAAAGGAGTACTGGGGTTGTACACACAGCCTGGCCACCGCATTGTCTTGACACTTGTCTTTCTATTTTTTTTTTTTTGGTCCAGGTTTGAGTGTGCAACATACCCTAAGTCCGGAAAGGAGTACTGGGGTTGTACACACAGCATGGCCACCACATTGTCTTGACACTTGTCATTCTTTTTTTTTCTTTTCTTTTTTTTTTGGTCCAGGTGTGAGTGTGCAACATACCCCAAGTCCGGAAAGGAGTACTGGGGTTGTACACACAGCCTGGCCACCGCATTGTCTTGACACTTGTCATTCTTTTTTTTTCTATTTTTTATTTTTTTTTGGTCCAGGTTTTAGTGTGCAACATACCCTAAGTCCGGAAAAGAGTACTGGGGTTGTACACACAGCCTGGCCACCGCATTGTCTTGACACTTGTCATTCTTTTTTTTTTTTTTTGGTCCAGGTTTGAGTGTGCAACATACCCTAAGTCTGGAAAGGAGTACTGGGGTTGTACACACAGCCTGGCCACCGCATTGTCTTGACACTTGTCATTCTTTTTTCTTCTTTTTTTTGGTCCAGGTTTGAGTGTGCAACATACCCTAAGTCCGGAAAGGAGTACTGGGGTTGTACACACAGCCTGGCCACCGCATTGTCTTGACACTTGTCATTCTTTTTTTTTTCTTTTTTGGTCCAGGTTTGAGTGTGCAACATACCCTAAGTCCGGAAAGGAGTACTGGGGTTGTACACACAGCCTGGCCACCGCATTGTCTTGACACTTGTCATTCTTTTTTTTTCTTTTCTTTTTTTTTTTTTTTTTGGTCATGGTTTGAGTGTGCAACATACCCTAAGTCCGGAAAGGAGTACTGGGGTTGTACACACAGCCTGGCCACCGCATTGTCTTGACACTTGTCATTCTTTTTTTTTCTTTTTTCTTTTTTTTTGGTCCAGGTTTGAGTGTGCAACATACCCTAAGTCCGGAAAGGAGTACTGGGGTTGTACACACAGCCTGGCCACCGCATTGTCTTGATACTTGTCATTCTTTTTTTTTCTTTTTTTTTTTTTTTTGGTCCAGGTTTGAGTGTGCAACATACCCTAAGTCTGGAAAGGAGTACTGGGGTTGTACACACAGCCTGGCCACCGCATTGTCTTGACACTTGTCATTCTTTTTTCTTCTTTTTTTTGGTCCAGGTTTGAGTGTGCAACATACCCTAAGTCCGGAAAGGAGTACTGGGGTTGTACACACAGCCTGGCCACCGCATTGTCTTGACACTTGTCATTCTTTTTTTTTTCTTTTTTGGTCCAGGTTTGAGTGTGCAACATACCCTAAGTCCGGAAAGGAGTACTGGGGTTGTACACACAGCCTGGCCACCGCATTGTCTTGACACTTGTCATTCTTTTTTTTTCTTTTCTTTTTTTTTTTTTTTTTGGTCATGGTTTGAGTGTGCAACATACCCTAAGTCCGGAAAGGAGTACTGGGGTTGTACACACAGCCTGGCCACCGCATTGTCTTGACACTTGTCATTCTTTTTTTTTCTTTTTTCTTTTTTTTTGGTCCAGGTTTGAGTGTGCAACATACCCTAAGTCCGGAAAGGAGTACTGGGGTTGTACACACAGCCTGGCCACCGCATTGTCTTGATACTTGTCATTCTTTTTTTTTCTTTTTTTTTTTTTTTTGGTCATGGTTTGAGTGTGCAACATACCCTAAGTCCGGAAAGGAGTACTGGGGTTGTACACACAGCCTGGCCACCACATTGTCTTGACACTTGTCATTCTTTTTTTTTTGGTCCAGGTTTGAGTGTGCAACATACCCTAAGTCCGGAAAGGAGTATTGGGGTTGTACACACAGCCTGGCCACCGCATTGTCTTGATACTTGTCATTCTTTTTTTTTTTTTTTTGGTCCAGGTTTGAGTGTGCAACATACCCTAAGTCCGGAAAGGAGTACTGGGGTTGTACACACAGCCTGGCCACCGCATTGTCTTGACACTTGTCATTCTTTTTTTTTCTTTTTTGGTCCAGGTTTGAGTGTGCAACATACCCTAAGTCCAGAAAGGAGTACTGGGGTTGTACACACAGCCTGGCCACCGCATTGTCTTGACACTTGTCATTCTTTTTTTTTCATTTTTGGTCCAGGTTTGAGTGTGCAACATACCTTAAGTCCGGAAAGGAGTACTGGGGTTGAACACACAGCATGGCCACCGCATTGTCTTGACACTTGTCATTCTTTTTTTTTTTTTTTGGTCCAGGTTTGAGTGTGCAACATACCCTAAGTCCGGAAAGGAGTACTGGGGGTTGTACACACAGCCTAGCCACCGCATTGTCTTGACACTTGTCATTCTTTTTTTTTCTTTTTATTTTTTTTTGGTCCAGGTTTGAGTGTGCAACATACCCTAAGTCCGGAAAGGAGTATTGGGGTTGTACACACAGCCTGGCCACCGCATTGTCTTGACACTTGTCATTCTTTTTTTTTTTGTCCAGGTTTGAGTGTGCAACATACCCTAAGTACGGAAAGGAGTATTGGGGTTGTACACACAGCCTGGCCACCGCATTGTCTTGATACTTGTCATTCTTTTTTTTTTTTTTTTTGGTCCAGGTTTGAGTGTGCAACATACCCTAAGTCCGGAAAGGAGTACTGGGGTTGTACACACAGCCTGGCCACCGCATTGTCTTGACACTTGTCATTCTTTTTTTTATCTTTTTTTTTTTTGGTCCAGGTTTGAGTGTGCAACATACCCTAAGTCCGGAAAGGAGTACTGGGGTTGTACACACAGCCTGGCCACCGCATTGTCTTGACAATTGTCATTCTTTTTTTTTCTTTTTTGGTCCAGGTTTGAGTGTGCAACATACCCTAAGTCCGGAAAGGAGTACTGGGGTTGTACACACAGCCTGGCCACCGCATTGTCTTGACACTTGTCATTGTTTTTTTTTCTTTTTTTTTGGTCCAGGTTTGAGTGTGCAACATACCCTAAGTCCGGAAAGGAGTACTGGGGTTGTACACACAGCCTGGCCACCGCATTGTCTTGACACTTGTCATTGTTTTTTTTTCTTTTTTTTTGGTCCAGGTTTGAGTGTGCAACATACCCTAAGTCCGGAAAGGAGTACTGGGGTTGTACACACAGCCTGGCCACCGCATTGTCTTGACACTTGTCATTCTTTTTTTTCATTTTTTTTTTTTTTTGGTCCAGGTTTGAGTGTGCAACATACCCTAAGTCCGGAAAGGAGTACTGTGGTTGTACACACAGCCTGGCCACCGCATTGTCTTGACACTTGTCATTGTTTTTTTTTTTTTTGGTCCAGGTTTGAGTGTGCAACATACCCTAAGTCCGGAAAGGAGTATTGGGGTTGTACACACAGCCTGGCCACCGCATTGTCTTGACACTTGTCATTCTTTTTTTTCATATATTTTTTTTTTTTGGTCCAGGTCTGAGTGTGCAACATACCCTAAATCCGGAAAGGAGTACTGGGGTTGTACACACAGCCTGGCCACCGCATTGTCTTGACACTTGTCATTCTTTTTTTTCATTTTTTTTTTTTTTTTGGTCCAGGTTTGAGTGTGCAACATACCCTAAGTCCGGAAAGGAGTACTGGGGTTGTACACACAGCCTGGCCACCGCATTGTCTTGACACTTGTCATTCTTTTTTTTTCTTTTTTTTTTTTTTTTTTTTTGGTCATGGTTTGAGTGTGCAACATACCCTAAGTCCGGAAAGGAGTACTGGGGTTGTACACACAGCCTGGCCACCACATTGTCTTGACACTTGTCATTCTTTTTTTTTTGGTCCAGGTTTGAGTGTGCAACATACCCTAAGTCCGGAAAGGAGTATTGGGGTTGTACACACAGCCTGGCCACCGCATTGTCTTGACACTTGTCATTCTTTTTTTTTCTTTTTTGGTCCAGGTTTGAGTGTGCAACATACCCTAAGTCCAGAAAGGAGTACTGGGGTTGTACACACAGCCTGGCCACCGCATTGTCTTGACACTTGTCATTCTTTTTTTTTCATTTTTCTTTTTTTTTTTTTTTGGTCATGGTTTGAGTGTGCAACATACCCTAAGTCCGGAAAGGAGTACTGGGGTTGAACACACAGCATGGCCACCGCATTGTCTTGACACTTGTCATTCTTTTTTTTTTTTTTTGGTCCAGGTTTGAGTGTGCAACATACCCTAAGTCCGGAAAGGAGTACTGGGGTTGTACACACAGCCTAGCCACCGCATTGTCTTGACACTTGTCATTCTTTTTTTTTCTTTTTCTTTTTTTTTGGTCCAGGTTTGAGTGTGCAACATACCCTAAGTCCGGAAAGGAGTATTGGGGTTGTACACACAGCCTGGCCACCGCATTGTCTTGACACTTGTCATTCTTTTTTTTTTTGTCCAGGTTTGAGTGTGCAACATACCCTAAGTCCGGAAAGGAGTATTGGGGTTGTACACACAGCCTGGCCACCGCATTGTCTTGATACTTGTCATTCTTTTTTTTTTTTTTTTTGGTCCAGGTTTGAGTGTGCAACATACCCTAAGTCCGGAAAGGAGTACTGGGGTTGTACACACAGCCTGGCCACCACATTGTCTTGACACTTGTCATTCTTTTTTTTATCTTTTTTTTTTTTGGTCCAGGTTTGAGTGTGCAACATACCCTAAGTCCGGAAAGGAGTACTGGGGTTGTACACACAGCCTGGCCACCGCATTGTCTTGACAATTGTCATTCTTTTTTTTTCTTTTTTGGTCCAGGTTTGAGTGTGCAACATACCCTAAGTCCGGAAAGGAGAACTGGGCTTGTACACACAGCCTGGCCACCGCATTGTCTTGACACTTGTCATTGTTTTTTTTTCTTTTTTTTTGGTCCAGGTTTGAGTGTGCAACATACCCTAAGTCCGGAAAGGAGTACTGGGGTTGTACACACAGCCTGGCCACCGCATTGTCTTGACACTTGTCATTGTTTTTTTTTCTTTTTTTTTGGTCCAGGTTTGAGTGTGCAACATACCCTAAGTCCGGAAAGGAGTACTGGGGTTGTACACACAGCCTGGCCACCGCATTGTCTTGACACTTGTCATTGTTTTTTTTTTTTTTTGGTCCAGGTTTGAGTGTGCAACATACCCTAAGTCCGGAAAGGAGTACTGGGGTTGTACACACAGCCTGGCCACCGCATTGTCTTGACACTTGTCATTCTTTTTTTTCATATATTTTTTTTTTTTGGTCCAGGTCTGAGTGTGCAACATACCCTAAATCCGGAAAGGAGTACTGGGGTTGTACACACAGCCTGGCCACCGCATTGTCTTGACACTTGTCATTCTTTTTTTTCATTTTTTTTTTTTTTTTGGTCCAGGTTTGAGTGTGCAACATACCCTAAGTCCGGAAAGGAGTACTGGGGTTGTACACACAGCCTGGCCACCGCATTGTCTTGACACTTGTCATTCTTTTTTTTTTATTTTTGGTCCAGGTTTGAGTGTGCAACATACCCTAAGTCCGGAAAGGAGTACTGGGGTTGTACACACAGCCTGGCCACCGCATTGTCTTGATACTTGTCATTCTTTTTTTTTCTTTTTTTTTTTTTTTTTGGTCCAGGTTTGAGTGTGCAACATACCCTAAATCCGGAAAGGAGTACTGGGGTTGTACACACAGCCTGGCCACCGCAATGTCTTGACACTTGTCATTCTTTTTTTTTTCTTTTTTGGTCCAGGTTTGAGTGTGCAACATACCCTAAGTCCGGAAAGGAGTACTGGGGTTGTACACACAGCCTGGCCACCGCATTGTCTTGACACTTGTCATTCTTTTTTTTTCTTTTCTTTTTTTTTTTTTTTTTGGTCATGGTTTGAGTGTGCAACATACCCTAAGTCCGGAAAGGAGTACTGGGGTTGTACACACAGCCTGGCCACCGCATTGTCTTGACACTTGTCATTCTTTTTTTTTCTTTTTTGGTCCAGGTTTGAGTGTGCAACATACCCTAAGTCCGGAAAGGAGTACTGGGGTTGTACACACAGCCTGGCCACCGCATTGTCTTGATACTTGTCATTCTTTTTTTTTCTTTTTTTTTTTTTTTTTGGTCCAGGTTTGAGTGTGCAACATACCCTAAGTCCGGAAAGGAGTACTGGGGTTGTACACACAGCCTGGCCACCGCATTGTCTTGACACTTGTCATTCTTTTTTTTTCTTTTTTTTTTTTTTTGGTCCAGGTTTGAGTGTGCAACATACCCTAAGTCCGGAAAGGAGTACTGGGGTTGTACACACAGCCTGGCCACCGCAATGTCTTGACACTTGTCATTCTTTTTTTTTCTTTTTTGGTCCAGGTTTGAGTGTGCAACATACCCTAAGTCCGGAAAGGAGTACTGGGGTTGTACACACAGCCTGGCCACCACATTGTCTTGACACTTGTCATTCTTTTTTTTTTGGTCCAGGTTTGAGTGTGCAACATACCCTAAGTCCGGAAAGGAGTATTGGGGTTGTACACACAGCCTGGCCACCGCATTGTCTTGATACTTGTCATTCTTTTTTTTTTTTTTTTGGTCCAGGTTTGAGTGTGCAACATACCCTAAGTCCGGAAAGGAGTACTGGGGTTGTACACACAGCCTGGCCACCGCATTGTCTTGACACTTGTCATTCTTTTTTTTTCTTTTTTTTTCTTTTTTGGTCCAGGTTTGAGTGTGCAACATACCCTAAGTCCAGAAAGGAGTACTGGGGTTGTACACACAGCCTGGCCACTGCATTGTCTTGACACTTGTCATTCTTTTTTTTTCATTTTTGGTCCAGGTTTGAGTGTGCAACATACCCTAAGTCCAGAAAGGAGTACTGGGGTTGTACACACAGCCTGGCCACCGCATTGTCTTGACACTTGTCATTCTTTTTTTTTCATTTTTCTTTTTTTTTATTTTTTGGTCATGGTTTGAGTGTGCAACATACCCTAAGTCCGGAAAGGAGTACTGGGGTTGTACACACAGCATGGCCACCGCATTGTCTTGACACTTGTCATTCTTTTTTTTTTTTTTTTTGGTCCAGGTTTGAGTGTGCAACATACCCTAAGTCCGGAAAGGAGTACTGGGGTTGTACACACAGCCTAGCCACCGCATTGTCTTGACACTTGTCATTCTTTTTTTTTCTTTTTATTTTTTTTTGGTCCAGGTTTGAGTGTGCAACATACCCTAAGTCCGGAAAGGAGTATTGGGGTTGTACACACAGCCTGGCCACCGCATTGTCTTGACACTTGTCATTCTTTTTTTTTTGGTCCAGGTTTGAGTGTGCAACATACCCTAAGTCCGGAAAGGAGTATTGGGGTTGTACACACAGCCTGGCCACCGCATTGTCTTGATACTTGTCATTCTTTTTTTTTTTTTTTTTGGTCCAGGTTTGAGTGTGCAACATACCCTAAGTCCGGAAAGGAGTACTGGGGTTGTACACACAGCCTGGCCACCGCATTGTCTTGACACTTGTCATTCTTTTTTTTTTCTTTTTTTGGTCCAGGTTTGAGTGTGCAACATACCCTAAGTCCGGAAAGGAGTACTGGGGTTGTACACACAGCCTGGCCACCGCATTGTCTTGACACTTGTCATTCTTTTTTTTTTTTTTTTTGGTCCAGGTTTGAGTGTGCAACATACCCTAAGTCCGGAAAGGAGTACTGGGGTTGTACACACAGCCTGGCCACCGCATTGTCTTGACACTTGTCATTGTTTTTTTTTCTTTTTTTTTGGTCCAGGTTTGAGTGTGCAACATACCCTAAGTCCGGAAAGGAGTACTGTGGTTGTACACACAGCCTGGCCACCGCATTGTCTTGACACTTGTCATTGGTTTTTTTTTTTTTGGTCCAGGTTTGAGTGTGCAACATACCCTAAGTCCGGAAAGGAGTACTGGGGTTGTACACACAGCCTGGCCACCGCATTGTCTTGACACTTGTCATTCTTTTTTTTCATATATTTTTTTTTTTTGGTCCAGGTTTGAGTGTGCAACATACCCTAAGTCCGGAAAGGAGTACTGGGGTTGTACACACAGCCTGGCCACCGCATTGTCTTGACACTTGTCATTCTTTTTTTTTTATTTTTGGTCCAGGTTTGAGTGTGCAACATACCCTAAGTCTGGAAAGGAGTACTGGGGTTGTACACACAGCCTGGCCACCGCATTGTCTTGACACTTGTCATTCTTTTTTTTTCTTTATTTTTTTTTTTTTGGTCCAGGTTTGAGTGTGCAACATACCCTAAGTCCGGAAAGGAGTACTGGGGTTGTACACACAGCCTGGCCACCGCATTGTCTTGACACTTGTCATTCTTTTATTTTCTTTTTTTCTTTTTTTTGGTCCAGGTTTGAGTGTGCAACATACCCTAAGTCCGGAAAGGAGTACTGGGGTTGTACACACAGCCTGGCCACCGCAGTGTCTTGATACTTGTCATTCTTTTTTTTTTTTTGGGTCCAAGATTGAGTGTGCTACATACCCTAAGTCCGGAAAGGAGTACTGGGGTTGTACACACAGCCTGGCCACCGCATTGTCTTGACACTTGTCATTCTTTTTTTTTTCTTTTTTTGGTCCAGGTTTGAGTGTGCAACATACCCTAAGTCCGGAAAGGAGTACTGGGGTTGTACCCACAGCCTGGCCACCGCATTGTCTTGACACTTGTGATTCTTTTTTTTTCTTTTTTCTTTTTTTTTGGCCCAGGTTTGAGTGTGCAACATACCCTAAGTCCGGAAAGGAGTACTGGGGTTGTACACACAGCCTGGCCACCGCATTGTCTTGACACTTGTCATTCTTTTTTGGTCCAGGTTTGAGTGTGCAACATACCCTAAGTAAGGAAAGGAGTACTGGGGTTGTACACACAGCCTGGCCACCGCATTGTCTTGACACTTGTCATTCTTTTTTTTTCTTTTTTCTTTTTTTTTGGTCCAGGTTTGAGTGTGCAACATACCCTAATTCCGGAAAGGAGTACTGGGGTTGTACACACAGCCTGGCCACCGCATTGTCTTGACACTTGTCATTCTCTTTTTTTCTTTTTTGGTCCAGGTTTGAGTGTGCAACATACCCTAAGTCCGGAAAGGAGTACTGGGGTTGTACACACAGCCTGGCAACCGCATAGTCTTGACACTTGTCATTCTTTTTTTTTTTTTTTTGGTCCAGGTTTGAGTGTGCAACATACCCTAAGTCCGGAAAGGAGTACTGGGGTTGTACACACAGCCTGGCCACCGCATTGTCTTGACACTTGTCATTCTTTTTTTTTTTTTCTTTTTTTTTTTTGGTCCAGGATTGAGTGTGCTACATACCTTCAATCTGGAAAGGAGTACTGGGGGTCTTGACAATTGTCATTCTTTTTTTTTATTTTTATTTTTTTTTGGTCCAGGTTTTAGTGTGCAACATACCCTAAGTCCGGAAAGGAGTACTGGGGTTGTACACACAGCCTGGCCACCGCATTGTCTTGACACTTGTCATTCTTTTTTTTTCTTTTTGGTCCAGGTTTTAGTGTGCAACATACCCTAAGTCCGGAAAGGAGTACTGGGGTTGTACACACAGCCTGGCCACCGCATTGTCTTGACACTTGTCATTCTTTTTTTTTTTTTGGGTCCAAGATTGAGTGTGCTACATACCCTAAGTCTGGAAAGGAGTACTGGGGTTGTACACACAGCCTGGCCACCGCATTGTCTTGACACTTGTCATTCTTTTATTTTTTTTTTTGGTCCAGGTTTGAGTGTGCAACATACCCTAAGTCCGGAAAGGAGTACTGGGGTTGTACACACAGCCTGGCCACCGCATTGTCTTAACACTTGTCATTCTTTTTTTTTTCTATTTTTTTTGGTCCAGGTTTGAGTGTGCAACATACCCTAAGTCCGGAAAAGAGTACTGGGGTTGTACACACAGCCTGGCCACCGCATTGTCTTGACACTTGTCATTCTTTTTTTTTTTCTTTTATTTTTTTTTTTGGTCCAGTTTTGAGTGTGCAACATACCCTAAGTCCGGAAAGGAGTACTGGGGTTGTACACACAGCCTGGCCACCGCATTGTCTTGACACTTGTCATTCTTTTTTTTTCTTGGTCCAGGTTTGAGTGTGCAACATACCCTAAGTCCGGAAAGGAGTACTGGGGTTGTACACACAGCCTGGCCACCGCATTGTCTTGACACTTGTCATTCTTTTTTTTTCTTGGTCCAGGTTTGAGTGTGCAACATACCCTAAGTCCGGAAAGGAGTACTGGGGTTGTACACACAGCCTGGCCACCGCATTGTCTTGACACTTGTCATTCTTTTTTTTTCTTTTTTTTTTTCTTTTTGGTCCAGGTTTGAGTGTGCAACATACCCTAAGTCCGGAAAGGAGTACTGGGGTTGTACACACAGCCTGGCCACCGCATTGTCTTGACACTTGTCATTCTTTTTTTTTTTTTGGGTCCAAGATTGAGTGTGCTACATACCCTAAGTCTGGAAAGGAGTACTGGGGTTGTACACACAGCCTGGCCACCGCATTGTCTTGACACTTGTCATTCTTTTTTTTCCTTTCTTTTTTTTTTGGTCCAGGTTTGAGTGTGCAACATACCCTAAGTCCGGAAAAGAGTACTGGGGTTGTACACACAGCCTGGCCACCGCATTGTCTTGACACTTGTCATTCTTTTTTTTTTTCTTTTCTTTTTTTTTTTTGGTCCAGTTTTGAGTGTGCAACATACCCTAAGTCCGGAAAGGAGTACTGGGGTTGTACACACAGCCTGGCCACCGCATTGTCTTGACACTTGTCATTCTTTTTTTTTCTTTTTTTGGTCCAGGTTTGAGTGTGCAACATACCCTAAGTCCGGAAAGGAGTACTGGGGTTGTACACACAGCCTGGCCACCGCATTGTCTTGACACTTGTCATTCTTTTTTTTTCTTGGTCCAGGTTTGAGTGTGCAACATACCCTAAGTCCGGAAAGGAGTACTGGGGTTGTACACACAGCCTGGCCACCGCATTGTCTACACACTTGTCATTCTATTTTTTTTTTTTTTTTGGTCCAGGTTTGAGTGTGCAACATACCCTAAGTCCGGAAAGGAGTACTGGGGTTGTACACACAGCCTGGCCACCGCATTGTCTTGACACTTGTCATTCTTTTTTTTTTCTTTTTTGGTCCAGGTGTGAGTGTGCAACATACCCTAAGTACGGAAAGGAGTACTGGGGTTGTACACACAGCCTGGCCACTGCATTGTCTTGACACTTGTTATTCTTTTATTTTCTTTTATTTATTTTTTTGGTCCAGGTTTGAGTGTGCAACATACCCTAAGTCCGGAAAGGAGTACTGGGGTTGTACACACAGCCTGGCCACCGCATTCTCTTGACACTTGTCATTCTTTTTTTTTCTTTTTTGGTCCAGGTTTGAGTGTGCAACATACCCTAAGTCCGGAAAGGAGTACTGGGGTTGTACACACAGCCTGGCCACTGCATTGTCTTGACACTTGTTATTCTTTTATTTTCTTTTATTTATTTTTTTGGTCCAGGTTTGAGTGTGCAACATACCCTAAGTCCGGAAAGGAGTACTGGGGTTGTACACACAGCCTGGCCACCGCATTGTCTTGACACTTGTCATTCTTTTTTTTTATTTTTTTTATTTTTTTGGTCCAGGTTTGAGTGTGCAACATACCCTAAGTCCGGAAAGGAGTACTGGGGTTGTACACACAGCCTGGCCACCGCATTGTCTTGACACTTGTCATTCTTTTTTTTTCTTTTTTCTTTTTTTTTTGGTCCAGGTTTGAGTGTGCAACATACCCTAAGTCCGGAAAGGAGTACTGGGGTTGTACACACAACATGGCCACCACATTGTCTTGACACTTGTCATTCTTTTTTTTTCTTTTCTTTTTTTTTTTGGTCCAGGTGTGAGTGTGCAACATACCCCAAGTCCGGAAAGGAGTACTGGGGTTGTACACACAGCCTGGCCACCGCATTGTCTTGACACTTGTCATTCTTTTTTTTTCTTTTTTTTTTGGTCCAGGTTTGAGTGTGCAACATACCCTAAGTCCGGAAAGGAGTACTGGGGTTGTACACACAGCCTGGCCACCGCATTGTCTTGACACTTGTCATTCTTTTTTTTTCTATTTTTTATTTTTTTTTGGTACAGGTTTTAGTGTGCAACATACCCTAAGTCCGGAAAAGAGTACTGGGGTTGTACACACAGCCTGGCCACCGCATTGTCTTGACACTTGTCATTCTTTTTTTTTTTTTTTTGGTCCAGGTTTGAGTGTGCAACATACCCTAAGTCTGGAAAGGAGTACTGGGGTTGTACACACAGCCTGGCCACCGCATTGTCTTGACACTTGTCATTCTTTTTTCTTCTTTTTTTTGGTCCAGGTTTGAGTGTGCAACATACCCTAAGTCCGGAAAGGAGTACTGGGGTTGTACACACAGCCTGGCCACCGCATTGTCTTGACACTTGTCATTCTTTTTTTTTTCTTTTATTTTTTTTTTTTGGTCCAGTTTTGAGTGTGCAACATACCCTAAGTCCGGAAAGGAGTACTGGGGTTGTACACACAGCCTGGCCACCGCATTGTCTTGACACTTGTCATGCTTTTTTTTTCTTTTTTTGGTCCAGGTTTGAGTGTGCAACATACCCTAAGTCCGGAAAGGAGTACTGGGGTTGTACACACAGCCTGGCCACCGCATTGTCTTGACACTTGTCATTCTTTTTTTTTCTTGGTCCAGGTTTGAGTGTGCAACATACCCTAAGTCCGGAAAGGAGTACTGGGGTTGTACACACAGCCTGGCCACCGCATTGTCTACACACTTGTCATTCTTTTTTTTTTTTTTTGGTCCAGGTTTGAGTGTGCAACATACCCTAAGTCCGGAAAGGAGTACTGGGGTTGTACACACAGCCTGGCCACCGCATTGTCTTGACACTTGTCATTCTTTTTTTTCTTTTTTCTTCTTTTTTGGTCCAGGTTTGAGTGTGCAACATACCCTAAGTCCGGAAAGGAGTACTGGGGTTGTACACACAGCCTGGCCACCGCATTGTCTTGACACTTGTCATTCTTTTTTTTTTTCTTTTTTGGTCCAGGTGTGAGTGTGCAACATACTCTAAGTCCGGAAAGGAGTACTGGGGTTGTACACACAGCCTGGCCACCGCATTCTCTTGACACTTGTCATTCTTTTTTTTTCTTTTTTGGTCCAGATTTGAGTGTGCAACATACCCTAAGTCCGGAAAGGAGTACTGGGGTTGTACACACAGCCTGGCCACCGCATTGTCTTGACACTTGTTATTCTTTTATTTTCTTTTATTTTTTTTTTTGGTCCAGGTTTGAGTGTGCAACATACCCTAAGTCCGGAAAGGAGTACTGGGGTTGTACACACAGCCTGGCCACCGCATTGTCTTGACACTTGTCATTCTTTTTTTTCTTTTTTTTTGGTCCAGGTTTGAGTGTGCAACATACCCTAAGTCCGGAAAGGAGTACTGGGGTTGTACACACAGCCTGGCCACCGCATTGTCTTGACACTTGTTATTCTTTTATTTTCTTTTATTTTTTTTTTTGGTCCAGGTTTGAGTGTGCAACATACCCTAAGTCTGGAAAGGAGTACTGGGGTTGTACACACAGCATGGCCACCACATTGTCTTGACACTTGTCATTCTTTTTTTTTCTTTTCTTTTTTTTTTTGGTCCAGGTGTGAGTGTGCAACATACCCCAAGTCCGGAAAGGAGTACTGGGGTTGTACACACAGCCTGGCCACCGCATTGTCTTGACACTTGTCATTCTTTTTTTTTCTTTTTTTTATTTTTTTTTGGTCCAGGTTTGAGTGTGCAACATACCCTAAGTCCGGAAAGGAGTACTGGGGTTGTACACACAGCCTGGCCACCGCATTGTCTTGACACTTGTCATTCTTTTTTTTTCTATTTTTTTTTTTTTTGGTCCAGGTTTTAGTGTGCAACATACCCTAAGTCCGGAAAAGAGTACTGGGGTTGTACACACAGCCTGGCCACCGCATTGTCTTGACACTTGTCATTCTTTTTTTTTTTCTTTTTTTTTTTTTTTTTTGGTCCAGTTTTGAGTGTGCAACATACCCTAAGTCCGGAAAGGAGTACTGGGGTTGTACACACAGCCTGGCCACCGCATTGTCTTGACACTTGTCATTCTCTTTGTTTCTTTTTTGGTCCAGGTTTGAGTGTGCAACATACCCTAAGTCCGGAAAGGAGTACTGGGGTTGTACACACAGCCTGGCCACCGCATTGTCTTGACACTTGTTATTCTTTTATTTTCTTTTATTTTTTTTTTTGGTCCAGGTTTGAGTGTGCAACATACCCTAAGTCCGGAAAGGAGTACTGGGGTTGTACACACAGCCTGGCCACCGCATTGTCTTGACACTTGTCTTTCTATTTTTTTTTTTTTGGTCCAGGTTTGAGTGTGCAACATACCCTAAGTCCGGAAAGGAGTACTGGGGTTGTACACACAGCCTGGCCACCGCATTGTCTTGACACTTGTCATTCTTTTTTTTTCTTTTTTCTTTTTTTTTTGGTCCAGGTTTGAGTGTGCAACATACCCTAAGTCCGGAAAGGAGTACTGGGGTTGTACACACAGCCTGGCCACCGCATTGTCTTGACACTTGTCATTCTTTTTTTTTCTTTTTTCTTTTTTTTTTGGTCCAGGTGTGAGTGTGCAACATACCCCAAGTCCGGAAAGGAGTACTGGGGTTGTACACACAGCCTGGCCACCGCATTGTCTTGACACTTGTCATTCTTTTTTTTTCTTTTTTTTTTGGTCCAGGTTTGAGTGTGCAACATACCCTAAGTCCGGAAAGGAGTACTGGGGTTGTACACACAGCCTGGCCACCGCATTGTCTTGACACTTGTCATTGTTTTTTTTTCTTTTTTTTTGGTCCAGGTTTGAGTGTGCAACATACCCTAAGTCCGGAAAGGAGTACTGGGGTTGTACACACAGCCTGGCCACCGCATTGTCTTGACACTTGTCATTCTTTTTTTTATCTTTTTTTTTTTTGGTCCAGGTTTGAGTGTGCAACATACCCTAAGTCCGGAAAGGAGTACTGGGGTTGTACACACAGCCTGGCCACCGCATTGTCTTGACAATTGTCATTCTTTTTTTTTCTTTTTTGGTCCAGGTTTGAGTGTGCAACATACCCTAAGTCCGGAAAGGAGTACTGGGCTTGTACACACAGCCTGGCCACCGCATTGTCTTGACACTTGTCATTGTTTTTTTTTCTTTTTTTTTGGTCCAGGTTTGAGTGTGCAACATACCCTAAGTCCGGAAAGGAGTACTGGGGTTGTACACACAGCCTGGCCACCGCATTGTCTTGACACTTGTCATTGTTTTTTTTTCTTTTTTTTTGGTCCAGGTTTGAGTGTGCAACATACCCTAAGTCCGGAAAGGAGTACTGGGGTTGTACACACAGCCTGGCCACCGCATTGTCTTGACACTTGTCATTCTTTTTTTTCATTTTTTTTTTTTTTTGGTCCAGGTTTGAGTGTGCAACATACCCTAAGTCCGGAAAGGAGTACTGGGGTTGTACACACAGCCTGGCCACCGCATTGTCTTGACACTTGTCATTGTTTTTTTTTTTTTTGGTCCAGGTTTGAGTGTGCAACATACCCTAAGTCCGGAAAGGAGTATTGGGGTTGTACACACAGCCTGGCCACCGCATTGTCTTGACACTTGTCATTCTTTTTTTTCATATATTTTTTTTTTTTGGTCCAGGTCTGAGTGTGCAACATACCCTAAATCCGGAAAGGAGTACTGGGGTTGTACACACAGCCTGGCCACCGCATTGTCTTGACACTTGTCATTCTTTTTTTTCATTTTTTTTTTTTTTTTGGTCCAGGTTTGAGTGTGCAACATACCCTAAGTCCGGAAAGGAGTACTGGGGTTGTACACACAGCCTGGCCACCGCATTGTCTTGACACTTGTCATTCTTTTTTTTTCTTTTTTTTTTTTTTTTTTTTTGGTCATGGTTTGAGTGTGCAACATACCCTAAGTCCGGAAAGGAGTACTGGGGTTGTACACACAGCCTGGCCACCACATTGTCTTGACACTTGTCATTCTTTTTTTTTTGGTCCAGGTTTGAGTGTGCAACATACCCTAAGTCCGGAAAGGAGTATTGGGGTTGTACACACAGCCTGGCCACCGCATTGTCTTGACACTTGTCATTCTTTTTTTTTCTTTTTTGGTCCAGGTTTGAGTGTGCAACATACCCTAAGTCCAGAAAGGAGTACTGAGGTTGTACACACAGCCTGGCCACCGCATTGTCTTGACACTTGTCATTCTTTTTTTTTCATTTTTCTTTTTTTTTTTTTTTGGTCATGGTTTGAGTGTGCAACATACCCTAAGTCCGGAAAGGAGTACTGGGGTTGAACACACAGCATGGCCACCGCATTGTCTTGACACTTGTCATTCTTTTTTTTTTTTTTTGGTCCAGGTTTGAGTGTGCAACATACCCTAAGTCCGGAAAGGAGTACTGGGGTTGTACACACAGCCTAGCCACCGCATTGTCTTGACACTTGTCATTCTTTTTTTTTCTTTTTATTTTTTTTTGGTCCAGGTTTGAGTGTGCAACATACCCTAAGTCCGGAAAGGAGTATTGGGGTTGTACACACAGCCTGGCCACCGCATTGTCTTGACACTTGTCATTCTTTTTTTTTTTGTCCAGGTTTGAGTGTGCAACATACCCTAAGTCCGGAAAGGAGTATTGGGGTTGTACACACAGCCTGGCCACCGCATTGTCTTGATACTTGTCATTCTTTTTTTTTTTTTTTTTGGTCCAGGTTTGAGTGTGCAACATACCCTAAGTCCGGAAAGGAGTACTGGGGTTGTACACACAGCCTGGCCACCGCATTGTCTTGACACTTGTCATTCTTTTTTTTATCTTTTTTTTTTTTGGTCCAGGTTTGAGTGTGCAACATACCCTAAGTCCGGAAAGGAGTACTGGGGTTGTACACACAGCCTGGCCACCGCATTGTCTTGACAATTGTCATTCTTTTTTTTTCTTTTTTGGTCCAGGTTTGAGTGTGCAACATACCCTAAGTCCGGAAAGGAGTACTGGGCTTGTACACACAGCCTGGCCACCGCATTGTCTTGACACTTGTCATTGTTTTTTTTTCTTTTTTTTTGGTCCAGGTTTGAGTGTGCAACATACCCTAAGTCCGGAAAGGAGTACTGGGGTTGTACACACAGCCTGGCCACCGCATTGTCTTGACACTTGTCATTGTTTTTTTTTCTTTTTTTTTGGTCCAGGTTTGAGTGTGCAACATACCCTAAGTCCGGAAAGGAGTACTGGGGTTGTACACACAGCCTGGCCACCGCATTGTCTTGACACTTGTCATTCTTTTTTTTCATTTTTTTTTTTTTTTGGTCCAGGTTTGAGTGTGCAACATACCCTAAGTCCGGAAAGGAGTACTGGGGTTGTACACACAGCCTGGCCACCGCATTGTCTTGACACTTGTCATTCTTTTTTTTTTCTTTTTTGGTCCAGGTGTGAGTGTGCAACATACCCTAAGTACGGAAAGGAGTACTGGGGTTGTACACACAGCCTGGCCACCGCATTCTCTTGACACTTGTCATTCTTTTTTTTTCTTTTTTGGTCCAGGTTTGAGTGTGCAACATACCCTAAGTCCGGAAAGGAGTACTGGGGTTGTACACACAGCCTGGCCACCGCATTGTCTTGACACTTGTCATTCTTTTTTTTTATTTTTTTTATTTTTTTGGTCCAGGTTTGAGTGTGCAACATACCCTAAGTCCGGAAAGGAGTACTGGGGTTGTACACACAGCCTGGCCACCGCATTGTCTTGACACTTGTCATTCTTTTTTTTTCTTTTTTCTTTTTTTTTTGGTCCAGGTTTGAGTGTGCAACATACCCTAAGTCCGGAAAGGAGTACTGGGGTTGTACACACAACATGGCCACCACATTGTCTTGACACTTGTCATTCTTTTTTTTTCTTTTCTTTTTTTTTTTGGTCCAGGTGTGAGTGTGCAACATACCCCAAGTCCGGAAAGGAGTACTGGGGTTGTACACACAGCCTGGCCACCGCATTGTCTTGACACTTGTCATTCTTTTTTTTTCTTTTTTTTTTGGTCCAGGTTTGAGTGTGCAACATACCCTAAGTCCGGAAAGGAGTACTGGGGTTGTACACACAGCCTGGCCACCGCATTGTCTTGACACTTGTCATTCTTTTTTTTTCTATTTTTTATTTTTTTTTGGTTCAGGTTTTAGTGTGCAACATACCCTAAGTCCGGAAAAGAGTACTGGGGTTGTACACACAGCCTGGCCACCGCATTGTCTTGACACTTGTCATTCTTTTTTTTTTTTTTTTGGTCCAGGTTTGAGTGTGCAACATACCCTAAGTCTGGAAAGGAGTACTGGGGTTGTACACACAGCCTGGCCACCGCATTGTCTTGACACTTGTCATTCTTTTTTCTTCTTTTTTTTGGTCCAGGTTTGAGTGTGCAACATACCCTAAGTCCGGAAAGGAGTACTGGGGTTGTACACACAGCCTGGCCACCGCATTGTCTTGACACTTGTCATGCTTTTTTTTTCTTTTTTTGGTCCAGGTTTGAGTGTGCAACATACCCTAAGTCCGGAAAGGAGTACTGGGGTTGTACACACAGCCTGGCCACCGCATTGTCTTGACACTTGTCATTCTTTTTTTTTCTTGGTCCAGGTTTGAGTGTGCAACATACCCTAAGTCCGGAAAGGAGTACTGGGGTTGTACACACAGCCTGGCCACCGCATTGTCTACACACTTGTCATTCTTTTTTTTTTTTTTTGGTCCAGGTTTGAGTGTGCAACATACCCTAAGTCCGGAAAGGAGTACTGGGGTTGTACACACAGCCTGGCCACCGCATTGTCTTGACACTTGTCATTCTTTTTTTTCTTTTTTCTTCTTTTTTGGTCCAGGTTTGAGTGTGCAACATACCCTAAGTCCGGAAAGGAGTACTGGGGTTGTACACACAGCCTGGCCACCGCATTGTCTTGACACTTGTCATTCTTTTTTTTTTTCTTTTTTGGTCCAGGTGTGAGTGTGCAACATACTCTAAGTCCGGAAAGGAGTACTGGGGTTGTACACACAGCCTGGCCACCGCATTCTCTTGACACTTGTCATTCTTTTTTTTTCTTTTTTGGTCCAGATTTGAGTGTGCAACATACCCTAAGTCCGGAAAGGAGTACTGGGGTTGTACACACAGCCTGGCCACCGCATTGTCTTGACACTTGTTATTCTTTTATTTTCTTTTATTTTTTTTTTTGGTCCAGGTTTGAGTGTGCAACATACCCTAAGTCCGGAAAGGAGTACTGGGGTTGTACACACAGCCTGGCCACCGCATTGTCTTGACACTTGTCATTCTTTTTTTTCTTTTTTTTTGGTCCAGGTTTGAGTGTGCAACATACCCTAAGTCCGGAAAGGAGTACTGGGGTTGTACACACAGCCTGGCCACCGCATTGTCTTGACACTTGTTATTCTTTTATTTTCTTTTATTTTTTTTTTTGGTCCAGGTTTGAGTGTGCAACATACCCTAAGTCCGGAAAGGAGTACTGGGGTTGTACACACAGCATGGCCACCACATTGTCTTGACACTTGTCATTCTTTTTTTTTCTTTTCTTTTTTTTTTTGGTCCAGGTGTGAGTGTGCAACATACCCCAAGTCCGGAAAGGAGTACTGGGGTTGTACACACAGCCTGGCCACCGCATTGTCTTGACACTTGTCATTCTTTTTTTTTCTTTTTTTTATTTTTTTTTGGTCCAGGTTTGAGTGTGCAACATACCCTAAGTCCGGAAAGGAGTACTGGGGTTGTACACACAGCCTGGCCACCGCATTGTCTTGACACTTGTCATTCTTTTTTTTTCTATTTTTTTTTTTTTTGGTCCAGGTTTTAGTGTGCAACATACCCTAAGTCCGGAAAAGAGTACTGGGGTTGTACACACAGCCTGGCCACCGCATTGTCTTGACACTTGTCATTCTTTTTTTTTTTCTTTTTTTTTTTTTTTTTGGTCCAGTTTTGAGTGTGCAACATACCCTAAGTCCGGAAAGGAGTACTGGGGTTGTACACACAGCCTGGCCACCGCATTGTCTTGACACTTGTCATTCTCTTTGTTTCTTTTTTGGTCCAGGTTTGAGTGTGCAACATACCCTAAGTCCGGAAAGGAGTACTGGGGTTGTACACACAGCCTGGCCACCGCATTGTCTTGACACTTGTTATTCTTTTATTTTCTTTTATTTTTTTTTTTGGTCCAGGTTTGAGTGTGCAACATACCCTAAGTCCGGAAAGGAGTACTGGGGTTGTACACACAGCCTGGCCACCGCATTGTCTTGACACTTGTCTTTCTATTTTTTTTTTTTTTGGTCCAGGTTTGAGTGTGCAACATACCCTAAGTCCGGAAAGGAGTACTGGGGTTGTACACACAGCCTGGCCACCGCATTGTCTTGACACTTGTCATTCTTTTTTTTTCTTTTTTCTTTTTTTTTTGGTCCAGGTTTGAGTGTGCAACATACCCTAAGTCCGGAAAGGAGTACTGGGGTTGTACACACAGCATGGCCACCACATTGTCTTGACACTTGTCATTCTTTTTTTTTCTTTTCTTTTTTTTTTTGGTCCAGGTGTGAGTGTGCAACATACCCCAAGTCCGGAAAGGAGTACTGGGGTTGTACACACAGCCTGGCCACCGCATTGTCTTGACACTTGTCATTCTTTTTTTTTCTTTTTTTTTTGGTCCAGGTTTGAGTGTGCAACATACCCTAAGTCCGGAAAGGAGTACTGGGGTTGTACACACAGCCTGGCCACCGCATTGTCTTGACACTTGTCATTCTTTTTTTTTCTATTTTTTATTTTTTTTTGGTCCAGGTTTTAGTGTGCAACATACCCTAAGTCCGGAAAAGAGTACTGGGGTTGTACACACAGCCTGGCCACCGCATTGTCTTGACACTTGTCATTCTTTTTTTTTTTTTTTGGTCCAGGTTTGAGTGTGCAACATACCCTAAGTCTGGAAAGGAGTACTGGGGTTGTACACACAGCCTGGCCACCGCATTGTCTTGACACTTGTCATTCTTTTTTCTTCTTTTTTTTGGTCCAGGTTTGAGTGTGCAACATACCCTAAGTCCGGAAAGGAGTACTGGGGTTGTACACACAGCCTGGCCACCGCATTGTCTTAACACTTGTCATTCTTTTTTTTTCCTATTTTTTTTGGTCCAGGTTTGAGTGTGCAACATACCCTAAGTCCGGAAAAGAGTACTGGGGTTGTACACACAGCCTGGCCACCGCATTGTCTTGACACTTGTCATTCTTTTTTTTTTCTTTTATTTTTTTTTTTTGGTCCAGTTTTGAGTGTGCAACATACCCTAAGTCCGGAAAGGAGTACTGGGGTTGTACACACAGCCTGGCCACCGTATTGTCTTGACACTTGTCATTCTTTTTTTTTCTTTTTTTTGGTCCAGTTTTGAGTGTGCAACATACCCTAAGTCCGGAAAGGAGTACTGGGGTTGTACCCACAGCCTGGCCACCGCATTGTCTTGACACTTGTCATTCTTTTTTTTTCTTTTTTGGTCCAGGTTTGAGTGTGCAACATACCCTAAGTCCGGAAAGGAGTACTGGGGTTGTACACACAGCCTGGCAACCGCATAGTCTTGACACTTGTCATTCTTTTTTTTTTTTTTTTGGTCCAGGTTTGAGTGTGCAACATACCCTAAGTCCGGAAAGGAGTACTGGGGTTGTACACACAGCCTGGCCACCGCATTGTCTTGACACTTGTCATTCTTTTTTTTTCTTTTCTTTTTTTTTTGGTCCAGGTTTGAGTGTGCAACATACCCCAAGTCCGGAAAGGAGTACTGGGGTTGTACACACAGCCTGGCCACCGTATTGTCTTGACACTTGTCATTCTTTTTTTTTCTTTTTTGGTCCAGGTTTGAGTGTGCAACATACCCTAAGTCCGGAAAGGAGTACTGGGGTTGTACACACAGCCTGGCCACAGCATTGTCTTGACACTTGTCATTCTTTTTTTTTGGTCCAGGTTTGAGTGTGCAACATACCCTAAGTCCGGAAAGGAGTACTGGGGTTGTACACACAGCTTGGCCACCGCATTGTCTTGACACTTGTCATTCTTTTTTTTTCTTTTTTTTGGTCCAGGTTTGAGTGTGCAACATACCCTAAGTCCGGAAAGGAGTACTGGGGTTGTACACACAGCCTGGCCACCGCATTGTCTTGACACTTGTCATTCTTTTTTTTTTCTTTTATTTTTTTTTTTTTGGTCCAGGTTTGAGTGTGCAACATACCCTAAGTCCGGAAAGGAGTACTGGGGTTGTACACACAGCCTGGCCACCGCATTGTCTTGACACTTGTCATTCTTTTTTTTTCTATTTTTTTTTTTTTTTGGTCCAGGTTTGAGTGTGCAACATACCCTAAGTCCGGAAAGGAGTACTGGGGTTGTACACACAGCCTGGCCACCGCATTTTCTTGACACTTGTCATTCTTTTTTTTTTTTTTTGGTCCAGGTTTGAGTGTGCAACATACCCTAAGTCCGGAAAGGAGTACTGGGGTTGTACACACAGCCTGGCCACCGCATTGTCTTGACACTTGTCATTCTTTTTTTTGGTCCAGGTTTGAGTGTGCAACATACCCTAAGTCCGGAAAGGAGTACTGGGTTTGTACACACAGTCTGGCCACCGCAGTGTCTTGACACTTGTCATTCTTTTTTTATCTTTTTTTTTTTTTTTGGTCCAGGTTTGAGTGTGCAACATACCCTAAGTCCGGAAAGGAGCACTAGGGTTGTACACACAGCCTGGCCACCGCATTGTCTTGACACTTGTCACTCTTTTTATTTCTTTATTATTTTTTTTTGGTCCAGGTTTGAGTGTGCAACATACCCTAAGTCCGGAAAGGAGTACTGGGGTTGTACACACAGCCCGGCCACCGCATTGTCTTGACACTTGTCATTCTTTTTCTTTTTTTTTTTGGTCCAGGTTTGAGTGTGCAACATACCCTAAGTCCGGAAAGGAGTACTGGGGTCGTACACACAGCCTGGCCACCGCATTGTCTTGACACTTGTCATTCTTTTTTTTTCTTTATTTTTTTTTTTTTGGTCCAGGATTGAGTGTGCTACATACCTTCAATCTGGAAAGGAGTACTGGGGTTGTACACACAGCCTGGCCACCGCATTGTCTTGACACTTGTCATTCTTTTTTTTTCTTTTTCTTTTTTTTTTGGTCCAGGTTTGAGTGTGCAACATACCCTAAGTCCGGAAAGGAGAACTGGGGTTGTACACACAGCCTGGCCACCGCATTGTCTTGACACTTGTCATTCTTTTTTTTTCTTTTTGGTCCAAGTTTGAGTGTGCAACATACCCTAAGTCCGGAAAGGAGTACTAGGGTTGTACACACAGCCTGGCCACCGCATTGTCTTGACACTTGTCACTCTTTTTATTTCTTTATTATTTTTTTTTGGTCCAGGTTTGAGTGTGCAACATACCCTAAGTCCGGAAAGGAGTACTGGGGTTGTACACACAGCCCGGCCACCGCATTGTCTTGACACTTGTCATTCTTTTTTTTTTTTTTGGTCCAGGTTTGAGTGTGCAACATACCCTAAGTCCGGAAAGGAGTACTGGGGTTGTACACACAGCCTGGCCACCGCATTGTCTTGACACTTGTCATTCTTTTTTTTTATTTTTTATTTTTTTTGGTCCAGGTTTTAGTGTGCAACATACCCTAAGTCCGGAAAGGAGTACTGGGGTTGTACACACAGCCTGGCCACCGCATTGTCTTGACACTTGTCATTCTTTTTTTTTCTTTTTTTTTTCTTTTTGGTCCAGGTTTGAGTGTGCAACATACCCTAAGTCCGGAAAGGAGTACTGGGGTTGTACACACAGCCTGGCCACCGCATTGTCTTGACACTTGTCATTCTTTTTTTTTTTTTGGGTCCAAGATTGAGTGTGCTACATACCCTAAGTCTGGAAAGGAGTACTGGGGTTGTACACACAGCCTGGCCACCGCATTGTCTTGACACTTGTCATTCTTTTTTTTCCTTTCTTTTTTTTTTGGTCCAGGTTTGAGTGTGCAACATACCCTAAGTCCGGAAAGGAGTACTGGGGTTGTACACACAGCCTGGCCACCGCATTGTCTTGACACTTGTCATTCTTTTTTTTTCTTTTTTTTTTCTTTTTGGTCCAGGTTTGAGTGTGCAACATACCCTAAGTCCGGAAAGGAGTACTGGGGTTGTACACACAGCCTGGCCACCGTATTGTCTTGACACTTGTCATTCTTTTTTTTTCTTTTTTTTGGTCCAGGTTTGAGTGTGCAACATACCCTAAGTCCGGAAAGGAGTACTGGGGTTGTACACACAGCCTGGCCACCGCATTGTCTTGACACTTGTCATTCTTTTTTTTTCTTTTTTTTTTCTTTTTGGTCCAGGTTTGAGTGTGCAACATACCCTAAGTCCGGAAAGGAGTACTGGGGTTGTACACACAGCCTGGCCACCGCATTGTCTTGACACTTGTCATTCTTTTTTTTTTTTTGGGTCCAAGATTGAGTGTGCTACATACCCTAAGTCTGGAAAGGAGTACTGGGGTTGTACACACAGCCTGGCCACCGCATTGTCTTGACACTTGTCATTCTTTTTTTTCCTTTCTTTTTTTTTTGGTCCAGGTTTGAGTGTGCAACATACCCTAAGTCCGGAAAGGAGTACTGGGGTTGTACACACAGCCTGGCCACCGCATTGTCTTGACACTTGTCATTCTTTTTTTTCCTTTCTTTTTTTTTTGGTCCAGGTTTGAGTGTGCAACATACCCTAAGTCCGTTGTACACACAGCCTGGCCACCGCATTGTCTTGATACTTGTCATTCTTTTTTTTTTTTTGGGTCCAAGATTGAGTGTGCTACATACCCTAAGTCTGGAAAGGAGTACTGGGGTTGTACACACAGCCTGGCCACCGCATTGTCTTGACACTTGTCATTCTTTTTTTTCCTTTCTTTTTTTTTTGGTCCAGGTTTGAGTGTGCAACATACCCTAAGTCCGTTGTACACACAGCCTGGCCACCGCATTGTCTTGATACTTGTCATTCTTTTTTTTTTTTTGGGTCCAAGATTGAGTGTGCTACATACCCTAAGTCTGGAAAGGAGTACTGGGGTTGTACACACAGCCTGGCCACCGCATTGTCTTGACAATTGTCATTCTTTTTTTTTCTTTTTTGGTCCAGGTTTGAGTGTGTAACATACCCTAAGTCCGGAAAGGAGTACTGGGGTTGTACACACAGCCTGGCAACCGTATTGTCTTGACACTTGTCATTCTTTTTTTTTCTTTTTGGTCCAGGTTTGAGTGTGCAACATACCCTAAGTCCGGAAAGGAGTACTGGGGTTGTACACACAGCCTGGCCACCGTATTGTCTTGACACTTGTCATTCTTTTTTTTTCTTTTTTTTGGTCCAGGTTTGAGTGTGCAACATACCCTAAGTCCGGAAAGGAGTACTGGGGTTGTACACACAGCCTGGCCACCGTATTGTCTTGACACTTGTCATTCTTTTTTTTTCTTTTTTTTGGTCCAGGTTTGAGTGTGCAACATACCCTAAGTCCGGAAAGAAGTACTGGGGTTGTACACACAGCCTGGCCACCGTATTGTCTTGACACTTGTCATTCTTTTTTTTTCTTTTTTGGTCCAGGTTTGAGTGTGCAACATACCCTAAGTCCGGAAAGGAGTACTGGGGTTGTACACACAGCCTGGCCACCGTATTGTCTTGACACTTGTCATTCTTTTTTTTTCTTTTTTGGTCCAGGTTTGAGTGTGCAACATACCCTAAGTCCGGAAAGGAGTACTGGGGTTGTACACACAGCCTGGCCACCGTATTGTCTTGACACTTGTCATTCTTTTTTTTTCTTTTTTTTGGTCCAGGTTTGAGTGTGCAACATACCCTAAGTCCGGAAAGGAGTACTGGGGTTGTACACAAAGCCTGGCCACCGCATTGTCTTGACACTTGTCATTCTTTTTTTTTCTTTTTGGTCCAGGTTTGAGTGTGCAACATACCCTAAGTCCGGAAAGGAGTACTGGGGTTGTACACACAGCCTGGCCACCGCATTGTCTTGACACTTGTCATTCTTTTTTTTTTCTTTTTTTTTTTTTTTGGTCCAGGTTTGAGTGTGCAACATACCCTAAGTCCGGAAAGGAGTACTGGGGTTGTACACACAGCCTGGCCACCGTATTGTCTTGACACTTGTCATTCTTTTTTTTTCTTTTTTTTGGTCCAGGTTTGAGTGTGCAACATACCCTAAGTCCGGAAAGGAGTACTGGGGTTGTACACACAGCCTGGCCACCGTATTGTCTTGACACTTGTCATTCTTTTTTTTTCTTTTTTTTGGTCCAGGTTTGAGTGTGCAACATACCCTAAGTCCGGAAAGAAGTACTGGGGTTGTACACACAGCCTGGCCACCGTATTGTCTTGACACTTGTCATTCTTTTTTTTTCTTTTTTGGTCCAGGTTTGAGTGTGCAACATACCCTAAGTCCGGAAAGGAGTACTGGGGTTGTACACACAGCCTGGCCACCGTATTGTCTTGACACTTGTCATTCTTTTTTTTTTTTTCCTTTTTTTTTTTGGTCCAGGATTGAGTGTGCTACATACCTTCAATCTGGAAAGGAGTACTAGGGTTGTACACACAGCCTGGCCACCGCATTGTCTTGACACTTGTCATTCTTTTTTTTTCTTTTTTGGTCCAGGTTTGAGTGTGCAACATACCCTAAGTCCGGAAAGGAGTACTGGGGTTGTACACACAGCCTGGCCACCGCATTGTCTTGACAATTGTCATTCTTTTTTTTTCTTTTTTTTTTTTTTTTTAGTCCAGGTTTGAGTGTGCAACATACCCTAAGTCCGGAAAGGAGTACTGGGGTTGTACACACAGCCTGGCCACCGCATTGTCTTGACACTTGTCATTCTTTTTTTTCCTTTCTTTTTTTTTTGGTCCAGGTTTGAGTGTGCAACATACCCTAAGTCCGGAAAGGAGTACTGGGGTTGTACACACAGCCTGGCCACCGCATTGTCTTGACACTTGTCATTCTTTTTTTTTCTTTTTTTTTTTTTTTTTGGTCCAGGTTTGAGTGTGCAACATACCCTAAGTCCGGAAAGGAGTACTGGGGTTGTACACACAGCCTGGCCACCGCATTGTCTTGACACTTGTCATTCTTTTATTTTTTTATTTTTTTTGGTCCAGGTTTGAGTGTGCAACATACCCTAAGTCCGGAAAGGAGTACTGGGGTTGTACACACAGCCTGGCCACCGCATTGTCTTGATACTTGTCATTGTTTTTTTTTTTTGGGTCCAAGATTGAGTGTGCTACATACCCTAAGTCTGGAAAGGAGTACTGGGGTTGTACACACAGCCTGGCCACCGCATTGTCTTGACAATTGTCATTCTTTTTTTTTCTTTTTTGGTCCAGGTTTGAGTGTGTAACATACCCTAAGTCCGGAAAGGAGTACTGGGGTTGTACACACAGGCTGGCAACCGCATTGTCTTGACACTTGTCATTCTTTTTTTTTCTTTTTGGTCCAGGTTTGAGTGTGCAACATACCCTAAGTCCGGAAAGGAGTACTGGGGTTGTACACACAGCCTGGCCACCGCATTGTCTTGACACTTGTCATTCTTTTTTTTCCTTTCTTTTTTTTTGGTCCAGGTTTGAGTGTGCAACATACCCTAAGTCCGGAAAGGAGTACTGGGGTTGTACACACAGCCTGGCCACCGCATTGTCTTGACACTTGTCATTCTTTTTTTTTCTTTTTTTTTTTTTTTTTGGTCCAGGTTTGAGTGTGCAACATACCCTAAGTCCGGAAAGGAGTACTGGGGTTGTACACACAGCCTGGCCACCGCATTGTCTTGACACTTGTCATTCTTTTATTTTTTTATTTTTTTTGGTCCAGGTTTGAGTGTGCAACATACCCTAAGTCCGGAAAGGAGTACTGGGGTTGTACACACAGCCTGGCCACCGCATTGTCTTGATACTTGTCATTGGTTTTTTTTTTTGGGTCCAAGATTGAGTGTGCTACATACCCTAAGTCTGGAAAGGAGTACTGGGGTTGTACACACAGCCTGGCCACCGCATTGTCTTGACAATTGTCATTCTTTTTTTTTCTTTTTTGGTCCAGGTTTGAGTGTGTAACATACCCTAAGTCCGGAAAGGAGTACTGGGGTTGTACACACAGGCTGGCAACCGCATTGTCTTGACACTTGTCATTCTTTTTTTTTCTTTTTGGTCCAGGTTTGAGTGTGCAACATACCCTAAGTCCGGAAAGGAGTACTGGGGTTGTACACACAGCCTGGCCACCGTATTGTCTTGACACTTGTCATTCTTTTTTTTTCTTTTTTTTGGTCCAGGTTTGAGTGTGCAACATACCCTAAGTCCGGAAAGGAGTACTGGGGTTGTACACACAGCCTGGCCACCGCATTGTCTTGACACTTGTCATTCTTTTTTTTTCTTTTATTTTTTTTTTTGGTCCAGGTTTGAGTGTGCAACATACCCTAAGTCCGGAAAGGAGTACTGGGGTTGTACACAAAGCCTGGCCACCGCATTGTCTTGACACTTGTCATTCTTTTTTTTTCTTTTTGGTCCAGGTTTGAGTGTGCAACATACCCTAAGTCCGGAAAGGAGTACTGGGGTTGTGCACACAGCCTGGCCACCGCATTGTCTTGACACTTGTCATTCTTTTTTTTTCTTTTTTGGTCCAGGTTTGAGTGTGCAACATACCCTAAGTCCGGAAAGGAGTACTGGGGTTGTACACACAGCCTGGCCACCGCATTGTCTTGACAATTGTCATTCTTTTTTTTTCTTTTTTTTTTTTTTTTTAGTCCAGGTTTGAGTGTGCAACATACCCTAAGTCCGGAAAGGAGTACTGGGGTTGTACACACAGCCTGGCCACCGCATTGTCTTGACAATTGTCATTCTTTTTTTTTCTTTTTTGGTCCAGGTTTGAGTGTGTAACATACCCTAAGTCCGGAAAGGAGTACTGGGGTTGTACACACAGCCTGGCAACCGCATTGTCTTGACACTTGTCATTCTTTTTTTTTCTTTTTGGTCCAGGTTTGAGTGTGCAACATACCCTAAGTCCGGAAAGGAGTACTGGGGTTGTACACACAGCCTGGCCACCGTATTGTCTTGACACTTGTCATTCTTTTTTTTTCTTTTTTTTGGTCCAGGTTTGAGTGTGCAACATACCCTAAGTCCGGAAAGGAGTACTGGGGTTGTACACACAGCCTGGCCACCGTATTGTCTTGACACTTGTCATTCTTTTTTTTTCTTTTTTTTGGTCCAGGTTTGAGTGTGCAACATACCCTAAGTCCGGAAAGAAGTACTGGGGTTGTACACACAGCCTGGCCACCGTATTGTCTTGACACTTGTCATTCTTTTTTTTTCTTTTTTGGTCCAGGTTTGAGTGTGCAACATACCCTAAGTCCGGAAAGGAGTACTGGGGTTGTACACACAGCCTGGCCACCGTATTGTCTTGACACTTGTCATTCTTTTTTTTTCTTTTTTTTGGTCCAGGTTTGAGTGTGCAACATACCCTAAGTCCGGAAAGGAGTACTGGGGTTGTACACAAAGCCTGGCCACCGCATTGTCTTGACACTTGTCATTCTTTTTTTTTCTTTTTGGTCCAGGTTTGAGTGTGCAACATACCCTAAGTCCGGAAAGGAGTACTGGGGTTGTACACACAGCCTGGCCACCGTATTGTCTTGACACTTGTCATTCTTTTTTTTTCTTTTTTTTGGTCCAGGTTTGAGTGTGCAACATACCCTAAGTCCGGAAAGGAGTACTGGGGTTGTACACACAGCCTGGCCACCGCATTGTCTTGACACTTGTCATTCTTTTTTTTTCTTTTATTTTTTTTTTTGGTCCAGGTTTGAGTGTGCAACATACCCTAAGTCCGGAAAGGAGTACTGGGGTTGTACACAAAGCCTGGCCACCGCATTGTCTTGACACTTGTCATTCTTTTTTTTTCTTTTTGGTCCAGGTTTGAGTGTGCAACATACCCTAAGTCCGGAAAGGAGTACTGGGGTTGTACACACAGCCTGGCCACCGCATTGTCTTGACACTTGTCATTCTTTTTTTTTTCTTATTTTTTTTTTTTGGTCCAGGTTTGAGTGTGCAACATACCCTAAGTCCGGAAAGGAGTACTGGGGTTGTGCACACAGCCTGGCCACCGCATTGTCTTGACACTTGTCATTCTTTTTTTTTCTTTTTTGGTCCAGGTTTGAGTGTGCAACATACCCTAAGTCCGGAAAGGAGTACTGGGGTTGTACACACAGCCTGGCCACCGCATTGTCTTGACACTTGTCATTCTTTTTTTTCCTTTCTTTTTTTTTTGGTCCAGGTTTGAGTGTGCAACATACCCTAAGTCCGGAAAGGAGTACTGGGGTTGTACACACAGCCTGGCCACCGCATTGTCTTGATACTTGTCATTGTTTTTTTTTTTTGGGTCCAAGATTGAGTGTGCTACATACCCTAAGTCTGGAAAGGAGTACTGGGGTTGTACACACAGCCTGGCCACCGCATTGTCTTGACAATTGTCATTCTTTTTTTTTCTTTTTTGGTCCAGGTTTGAGTGTGTAACATACCCTAAGTCCGGAAAGGAGTACTGGGGTTGTACACACAGGCTGGCAACCGCATTGTCTTGACACTTGTCATTCTTTTTTTTTCTTTTTGGTCCAGGTTTGAGTGTGCAACATACCCTAAGTCCGGAAAGGAGTACTGGGGTTGTACACACAGCCTGGCCACCGTATTGTCTTGACACTTGTCATTCTTTTTTTTTCTTTTTTTTGGTCCAGGTTTGAGTGTGCAACATACCCTAAGTCCGGAAAGGAGTACTGGGGTTGTACACACAGCCTGGCCACCGCATTGTCTTGACACTTGTCATTCTTTTTTTTTCTTTTTTCCTTTTTTTGGTCCAGGTTTGAGTGTGCAACATACCCTAAGTCCGGAAAGGAGTACTGGGGTTGTACACACAGCCTGGCCACCGCATTGTCTTGACAATTGTCATTCTTTTTTTTTCTTTTTTTTTTTTTTTTTAGTCCAGGTTTGAGTGTGCAACATACCCTAAGTCCGGAAAGGAGTACTGGGGTTGTACACACAGCCTGGCCACCGCATTGTCTTGACAATTGTCATTCTTTTTTTTTCTTTTTTGGTCCAGGTTTGAGTGTGTAACATACCCTAAGTCCGGAAAGGAGTACTGGGGTTGTACACACAGCCTGGCAACCGCATTGTCTTGACACTTGTCATTCTTTTTTTTTCTTTTTGGTCCAGGTTTGAGTGTGCAACATACCCTAAGTCCGGAAAGGAGTACTGGGGTTGTACACACAGCCTGGCCACCGTATTGTCTTGACACTTGTCATTCTTTTTTTTTCTTTTTTTTGGTCCAGGTTTGAGTGTGCAACATACCCTAAGTCCGGAAAGGAGTACTGGGGTTGTACACACAGCCTGGCCACCGTATTGTCTTGACACTTGTCATTCTTTTTTTTTCTTTTTTTTGGTCCAGGTTTGAGTGTGCAACATACCCTAAGTCCGGAAAGAAGTACTGGGGTTGTACACACAGCCTGGCCACCGTATTGTCTTGACACTTGTCATTCTTTTTTTTTCTTTTTTGGTCCAGGTTTGAGTGTGCAACATACCCTAAGTCCGGAAAGGAGTACTGGGGTTGTACACACAGCCTGGCCACCGTATTGTCTTGACACTTGTCATTCTTTTTTTTTCTTTTTTTTGGTCCAGGTTTGAGTGTGCAACATACCCTAAGTCCGGAAAGGAGTACTGGGGTTGTACACAAAGCCTGGCCACCGCATTGTCTTGACACTTGTCATTCTTTTTTTTTCTTTTTGGTCCAGGTTTGAGTGTGCAACATACCCTAAGTCCGGAAAGGAGTACTGGGGTTGTACACACAGCCTGGCCACCGTATTGTCTTGACACTTGTCATTCTTTTTTTTTCTTTTTTTTGGTCCAGGTTTGAGTGTGCAACATACCCTAAGTCCGGAAAGGAGTACTGGGGTTGTACACACAGCCTGGCCACCGCATTGTCTTGACACTTGTCATTCTTTTTTTTTCTTTTATTTTTTTTTTTGGTCCAGGTTTGAGTGTGCAACATACCCTAAGTCCGGAAAGGAGTACTGGGGTTGTACACAAAGCCTGGCCACCGCATTGTCTTGACACTTGTCATTCTTTTTTTTTCTTTTTGGTCCAGGTTTGAGTGTGCAACATACCCTAAGTCCGGAAAGGAGTACTGGGGTTGTACACACAGCCTGGCCACCGCATTGTCTTGACACTTGTCATTCTTTTTTTTTTCTTATTTTTTTTTTTTGGTCCAGGTTTGAGTGTGCAACATACCCTAAGTCCGGAAAGGAGTACTGGGGTTGTGCACACAGCCTGGCCACCGCATTGTCTTGACACTTGTCATTCTTTTTTTTTCTTTTTTGGTCCAGGTTTGAGTGTGCAACATACCCTAAGTCCGGAAAGGAGTACTGGGGTTGTACACACAGCCTGGCCACCGCATTGTCTTGACACTTGTCATTCTTTTTTTTCCTTTCTTTTTTTTTTGGTCCAGGTTTGAGTGTGCAACATACCCTAAGTCCGGAAAGGAGTACTGGGGTTGTACACACAGCCTGGCCACCGCATTGTCTTGACACTTGTCATTCTTTTATTTTTTTATTTTTTTTGGTCCAGGTTTGAGTGTGCAACATACCCTAAGTCCGGAAAGGAGTACTGGGGTTGTACACACAGCCTGGCCACCGCATTGTCTTGATACTTGTCATTGTTTTTTTTTTTTGGGTCCAAGATTGAGTGTGCTACATACCCTAAGTCTGGAAAGGAGTACTGGGGTTGTACACACAGGCTGGCAACCGCATTGTCTTGACACTTGTCATTCTTTTTTTTTCTTTTTTTTGGTCCAGGTTTGAGTGTGCAACATACCCTAAGTCCGGAAAGGAGTACTGGGGTTGTACACACAGCCTGGCCACCGCATTGTCTTGACACTTGTCATTCTTTTTTTTTCTTTTTTCCTTTTTTTTGGTCCAGGTTTGAGTGTGCAACATACCCTAAGTCCGGAAAGGAGTACTGGGGTTGTACACACAGCCTGGCCACCGCATTGTCTTGACAATTGTCATTCTTTTTTTTTCTTTTTTGGTCCAGGTTTGAGTGTGTAACATACCCTAAGTCCGGAAAGGAGTACTGGGGTTGTACACACAGGCTGGCAACCGCATTGTCTTGACACTTGTCATTCTTTTTTTTTCTTTTTTTTGGTCCAGGTTTGAGTGTGCAACATACCCTAAGTCCGGAAAGGAGTACTGGGGTTGTACACACAGCCTGGCCACCGCATTGTCTTGACACTTGTCATTCTTTTTTTTTCTTTTTTCCTTTTTTTTGGTCCAGGTTTGAGTGTGCAACATACCCTAAGTCCGGAAAGGAGTACTGGGGTTGTACACACAGCCTGGCCACCGCATTGTCTTGACACTTGTCATTCTTTTTTTTTTGGTCCAGGTTTGAGTGTGCAACATACCCTAAGTCCGGAAAGGAGTACTGGGGTTGTACACACAGCCTGGCCACCGCATTGTCTTGACACTTGTCATTCTTTTTTTTTTTTTTTTTTTGGTCCAGGATTGAGTGTGCTACATACCTTCAATCTGGAAAGGAGTACTGGGGTTGTACACACAGCCTGGCCACCGCATTGTCTTGACACTTGTCATTATTTTTTTTTATATATTTTTTTTTTTTGTCCAGGTTTGAGTGTGCAACATACCCTAAGTCCGGAAAGGAGTACTGGGGTTGTACACACAGCCTGGCCACCGCATTGTCTTGACACTTGTCATTCTTTTTTTTTCTTTTTTTTGGTCCAGGTTTGAGTGTGCAACATACCCTAAGTCCGGAAAGGAGTACTGGGGTTGTACACACAGCCTGGCCACCGCATTGTCTTGACACTTGTCATTCTTTTTTTTTCTTTTCTTTTTTTTTTGGTCCAGGTTTGAGTGTGCAACATACCCCAAGTCCGGAAAGGAGTACTGGGGT
Source organism: Lithobates septentrionalis (assembly GCA_037952835.1). Classification (NCBI taxonomy): domain Eukaryota; kingdom Metazoa; phylum Chordata; class Amphibia; order Anura; family Ranidae; genus Lithobates; species Lithobates septentrionalis. Next base: position 3,395,329 of record JBBDGP010002445.1, read on the forward strand.
TGTACACACAGCCTGGCCACCGTATTGTCTTGACACTTGTCATTCTTTTTTTTTCTTTTTTGGTCCAGGTTTGAGTGTGCAACATACCCTAAGTCCGGAAAGGAGTACTGGGGTTGTACACACAGCCTGGCCACAGCATTGTCTTGACACTTGTCATTCTTTTTTTTTGGTCCAGGTTTGAGTGTGCAACATACCCTAAGTCCGGAAAGGAGTACTGGGGTTGTACACACAGCTTGGCCACCGCATTGTCTTGACACTTGTCATTCTTTTTTTTTCTTTTTTTTGGTCCAGGTTTGAGTGTGCAACATACTCTAAGTCCGGAAAGGAGTACTGGGGTTGTACACACAGCCTGGCCACCGCATTGTCTTGACACTTGTCATTCTTTTTTTTTTTTTGGTCCAGGTTTGAGTGTGCAACTTACCCTAAGTCCGGAAAGGAGTACTGGGGTTGTACACACAGCCTGGCCACTGCATTGTGTTGACACTTGTCATTCTTATTTTTTCTTTTTTTTTTTTTTTGGTCCAGGTTTGAGTGTGCAACATACCCTAAGTCCGGAAAGGAGTACTGGGGTTGTACACACAGCCTGGCCACCGCATTGTCTTGACACTTGTCATTCTTTTTTTTTTTTTTGGTCCAGGTTTGAGTGTGCAACATACCCTAAGTCCGGAAAGGAGTACTGGGGTTGTACACACAGCCTGGCCACCGCATTGTCTTGACACTTGTCATTCTTTTTTTTTTCTTTTATTTTTTTTTTTTTGGTCCAGGTTTGAGTGTGCAACATACCCTAAGTCCGGAAAGGAGTACTGGGGTTGTACACACAGCCTGGCCACCGCATTGTCTTGACACTTGTCATTCTTTTTTTTTCTATTTTTTTTTTTTTTTGGTCCAGGTTTGAGTGTGCAACATACCCTAAGTCCGGAAAGGAGTACTGGGGTTGTACACACAGCCTGGCCACCGCATTTTCTTGACACTTGTCATTCTTTTTTTTTTTTTTTGGTCCAGGTTTGAGTGTGCAACATACCCTAAGTCCGGAAAGGAGTACTGGGGTTGTACACACAGCCTGGCCACCGCATTGTCTTGACACTTGTCATTCCTTTTTTTTCTTTTTTGGTCCAGGTTTGAGTGTGCAACATACCCTAAGTCCGGAAAGGAGTACTGGGGTTGTACACACAGCCTGGCCACCGCATTGTCTTGACACTTGTCATTCTTTTTTTTTTTCTTTTTGGTCCAGGTTTGAGTGTGCAACATAACCTAAGTCCGGAAAGGAGTACTGGGTTTGTACACACAGCCTGGCCACCACAGTGTCTTGATACTTGTCATTCTTTTTTTTTTTGGGGTCCAAGATTGAGTGTGCTACATACTTTAAATCTGGAAAGGAGTACTGGGGTTGTACACACAGCCTGGCAACCTCGGATGCTTGACACTTGTCATTCTTTTTTTTTCTTTTTTGGTCCAGGTTTGAGTGTGCAACATACCCTAAGTCCGGAAAGGAGTACTGGGGTTGTACACACAGCCTGGCCACCGCATTGTCTTGACACTTGTCATTCTTTTTTTTTCTATTTTTTTTTTTTTGGTCCAGGTTTGAGTGTGCAACATACCCTAAGTCCGGAAAGGAGTACTGGGGTTGTACACACAGCCTGGCCACCGCATTGTCTTGACACTTGTCATTCTTTTTTTTTCTTTTTTGGTCCAGGTTTGAGTGTGCAACATACCCTAAGTCCGGAAAGGAGTACTGGGGTTGTACACACAGCCTGGCCACCGCATTGTCTTGACACTTGTCATTCTTTTTTTTTCTTTTTGGTCCAGGTTTGAGTGTGCAACATACCCTAAGTCCGGAAAGGAGTACTGGGGTTGTACACAGCCTGGCCACCGCATTGTCTTGACACTTGTCATTCTTTTATTTTTTTTTTTGGTCCAGGTTTGAGTGTGCAACATACCCTAAGTCCGGAAAGGAGTACTGGGGTTGTACACACAGCCTGGCCACCGCATTGTCTTGACACTTGTCATTCTTTTTTTTTTTTTTTGGTCCAGGTTTGAGTGTGCAACATACCCTAAGTCCGGAAAGGAGTACTGGGGTTGTACACACAGCCTGGCCACCGCATTGTCTTGACACTTGTCATTATTTTTTTTTATTTATTTTTTTTTTTTGGTCCAGGTTTGAGTGTGCAACATACCCTAAGTCCGGAAAGGAGTACTGGGGTTGTACACACAGCCTGGCAACCGCATTGTCTTGACACTTGTCATTCTTTTTTTTTCTTTTTTTTTTTTTTTGTTCCAGGTTTGAGTGTGCAACATACCCTAAGTCCGGAAAGGAGTACTGGGGTTGTACACACAGCCTGGCCACCGCATTGTCTTGACACTTGTCATTCTTTTTTTTTCTTTATTTTTTTTTTTGGTCCAGGATTGAGTGTGCTACATACCTTCAATCTGGAAAGGAGTACTAGGGTTGTACACACAGCCTGGCCACCGCAGTGTCTTGATACTTGTCATTCTTTTTTTTTTTGGGGTCCAAGATTGAGTGTGCTACATACCCTAAGTCTGGAAAGGAGTACTGGGGTTGTACACACAGCCTGGCCACCGCATTGTCTTGACACTTGTCATTCTTTTTTTTTCTTTTTTTTGGTCCAGGTTTGAGTGTGCAACATACCCTAAGTCCGGAAAGGAGTACTGGGGTTGTACACACAGCCTGGCCACCGTATTGTCTTGACACTTGTCATTCTTTTTTTTTCTTTTTTTTGGTCCAGGTTTGAGTGTGCAACATACCCTAAGTCCGGAAAGAAGTACTGGGGTTGTACACACAGCCTGGCCACCGTATTGTCTTGACACTTGTCATTCTTTTTTTTTCTTTTTTGGTCCAGGTTTGAGTGTGCAACATACCCTAAGTCCGGAAAGGAGTACTGGGGTTGTACACACAGCCTGGCCATCGTATTGTCTTGACACTTGTCATTCTTTTTTTTTCTTTTTTTTGGTCCAGGTTTGAGTGTGCAACATACCCTAAGTCCAGAAAGGAGTACTGGGGTTGTACACAAAGCCTGGCCACCGCATTGTCTTGACACTTGTCATTCTTTTTTTTTTTTTTGGTCCAGGTTTGAGTGTGCAACATACCCTAAGTCCGGAAAGGAGTACTGGGGTTGTGCACACAGCCTGGCCACCGCATTGTCTTGACACTTGTCATTCTTTTTTTTTCTTTTTGGTCCAGGTTTGAGTGTGCAACATACCCTAAGTCCGGAAAGGAGTACTGGGGTTGTACACACAGCCTGGCCACCGCATTGTCTTGACACTTGTCATTCTTTTTTTTTTCTTTTTTTTTTTTTTTGGTCCAGGTTTGAGTGTGCTACATACCTTCAATCTGGAAAGGAGTACTAGGGTTGTACACACAGCCTGGCCACAGCATTGTCTTGACACTTGTCATTCTTTTTTTTTTTTTTTTTTTTTTTTTTAGTCCAGGTTTGAGTGTGCAACATACCCTAAGTCCGGAAAGGAGTACTGGGGTTGTACACACAGCCTGGCCACCGCATTGTCTTGACACTTGTCATTCTTTTTTTTTCTTTTTTTTTTTTTTTTTTGGTCCAGGTTTGAGTGTGCAACATACCCTAAGTCCGGAAAGGAGTACTGGGGTTGTACACACAGCCTGGCCACCGCATTGTCTTGACACTTGTCATTCTTTTATTTTTTATTTTTTTTTGGTCCAGGTTTGAGTGTGCAACATACCCTAAGTCCGGAAAGGAGTACTGGGGTTGTACACACAGCCTGGCCACCGCATTGTCTTGATACTTGTCATTCTTTTTTTTTTTTGGGTCCAAGATTGAGTGTGCTACATACCCTAAGTCTGGAAAGGAGTACTGGGGTTGTACACACAGCCTGGCCACCGCATTGTCTTGACAATTGTCATTCTTTTTTTTTCTTTTTTGGTCCAGGTTTGAGTGTGTAACATACCCTAAGTCCGGAAAGGAGTACTGGGGTTGTACACACAGGCTGGCAACCGCATTGTCTTGACACTTGTCATTCTTTTTTTTTCTTTTTGGTCCAGGTTTGAGTGTGCAACATACCCTAAGTCCGGAAAGGAGTACTGGGGTTGTACACACAGCCTGGCCACCGTATTGTCTTGACACTTGTCATTCTTTTTTTTTCTTTTTTTTGGTCCAGGTTTGAGTGTGCAACATACCCTAAGTCCGGAAAGGAGTACTGGGGTTGTACACACAGCCTGGCCACCGCATTGTCTTGACACTTGTCATTCTTTTTTTTTCTTTTTGGTCCAGGTTTGAGTGTGCAACATACCCTAAGTCCGGAAAGGAGTACTGGGGTTGTACACACAGCCTGGCCACCGCATTGTCTTGACACTTGTCATTCTTTTTTTTTCTTTATTTTTTTTTTTTTGGTCCAGGATTGAGTGTGCTACATACCTTCAATCTGGAAAGGAGTACTGGGGTTGTACACACAGCCTGGCCACCGCATTGTCTTGACACTTGTCATTCTTTTTTTTTCTTTTTCTTTTTTTTTTTGGTCCAGGTTTGAGTGTGCAACATACCCTAAGTCCGGAAAGGAGTACTGGGGTTGTACACACAGCCTGGCCACCGCATTGTCTTGACACTTGTCATTCTTTTTTTTTCTTTTTGGTCCAAGTTTGAGTGTGCAACATACCCTAAGTCCGGAAAGGAGTACTGGGGTTGTACACACAGCCTGGCCACCGCATTGTCTTGACACTTGTCATTCTTTTTTTTTCTTTTTTTTTTTTTTTTTTGGTCCAGGTTTGAGTGTGCAACATACCCTAAGTCCGGAAAGGAGTACTGGGGTTGTACACACAGCCTGGCCACTTGTCATTCTTTTTTTTTCTTTTTTGGTCCAGGTTTGAGTGTGCAACATACCCTAAGTCCGGAAAGGAGTACTGGGGTTGTACACACAGCCTGGCCACCGCATTGTCTTGACACTTGTCATTCTTTTATTTTCTTTATTTTTTTTTTTGGTCCAGGATTGAGTGTGCTACATACCTTCAATCTGGAAAGGAGTACTAGGGTTGTACACGCAGCCTGGCCACCGCAGTGTCTTGATACTTGTCATTCTTTTTTTTTTTGGGGTCCAAGATTGAGTGTGCTACATACCCTAAGTCTGGAAAGGAGTACTGGGGTTGTACACACAGCCTAGCCACCGCATTGTCTTGACACTTGTCATTCTTTTTTTTTCTTTTTTTTGGTCCAGGTTTGAGTGTGCAACATACCCTAAGTCCGGAAAGGAGTACTGGGGTTGTACACACAGCCTGGCCACCGCATTGTCTTGACACTTGTCATTCTTTTTTTTTCTTTTTTTTGGTCCAGGTTTGAGTGTGCAACATACCCTAAGTCCGGAAAGGAGTACTGGGGTTGTACACACAGCCTGGCAACCGCATTGTCTTGACACTTGTCATTCTTTTTTTTTCTTTTTGGTCCAGGTTTGAGTGTGCAACATACCCTAAGTCCGGAAAGGAGTACTGGGGTTGTACACACAGCCTGGCCACCGCATTGTCTTGACACTTGTCATTCTTTTTTTTTCTTTTTTTTTTTTTTTTGGTCCAGGTTTGAGTGTGCAACATACCCTAAGTCCGGAAAGGAGTACTGGGGTTGTACACACAGCCTGGCAACCGCATTGTCTTGACACTTGTCATTCTTTTTTTTTCTTTTTGGTCCAGGTTTGAGTGTGCAACATACCCTATGTCCGGAAAGGAGTACTGGGGTTGTACACACAGCCTGGCCACCGCATTGTCTTGACACTTGTCATTCTTTTTTTTGGTCCAGGTTTGAGTGTGCAACATACCCTAAGTCCGGAAAGGAGTACTGGGTTTGTACACACAGTCTGACCACCGCAGTGTCTTGATACTTGTCATTCTTTTTTTTTTTTTGGGTCCAAGATTGAGTGTGCTACATACCCTAAGTCTGGAAAGGAGTACTGGGGTTGTACACACAGCCTGGCCACCGCATTGTCTTGACACTTGTCATTCTTTTTTTTTCCTTTTTTGTTTTTTTTTGGTCCAGGTTTGAGTGTGCAACATACCCTAAGTCCGGAAAGGAGTGCTGGGGTTGTACACACAGCCTGGCAACCGCATTGTCTTGACACTTGTCATTCTTTTTTTTTCTTTTTTTTTTTTTTTGGTCCAGGTTTGAGTGTGCAACATACCCTAAGTCCGGAAAGGAGTACTGGGGTTGTACACACAGCCTGGCCACCGCATTGTCTTGACACTTGTCATTCTTTTTTTTTCTTTATTTTTTTTTTTGGTCCAGGATTGAGTGTGCTACATACTTTCAATCTGGAAAGGAGTACTGGGGTTGTACACACAGCCTGGCCACCGCATTGTCTTGACACTTGTCATTCTTTTTTTTTTCTTTTTTTGTTTTTTTTTGGGTCCAAGATTGAGTGTGCAACATACCCCAAGTCCGGAAAGGAGTACTGGGGTTGTACACACAGCCTGGCCACCGCATTGTCTTGACACTTGTCATTCTTTTTTTTTCTTTTTGGTCCAGGTTTGAGTGTGCAACATACCCTAAGTCCGGAAAGGAGTACTGGGGTTGTACACACAGCCTGGCCACCGCATTGTCTTGACACTTGTCATTCTTTTTTTTTTTTGGGTCCAAGATTGAGTGTGCAACATACCCTAAGTCTGGAAAGGAGTACTGGGGTTGTACACACAGCCTGGCCACCTCAGTGGCTTGATACTTGTCATTCTTTTTATTTTATTTTATTTTTTTGGTCCAGGTTTGTGTGTGCTACATACCCGAAGTCTGGAAGGCTGCAATTGATGATTTTTTTTTTCTGAATTTTTCAGTTTGTTTGTGCCCCCCTAAAAATTTTGAGCACCAATTTCCACTGGGAGGGGGTAATAATAAATTAGATAAAATAATAGGAGGTGTAATAATAATGTAAAATAATAGAAGGGTTAATAATAAATATAAAATAATAGGAGGAGTAATAATAAATAAAACAATAGGAGGGGCAATAAAAATTTAGATAAAATAGGAAGAGATGATAATGATGACGTGTATACTGATAGATATATAATAGACAGTAGGAGTAATAATAATATTAATAATAATAGGGACTGTGGGGAGAATTTCCAGTGTCTAGAAATAATAGAAGGGATATGAATAAATAATATTAAATAATAGGAGGGGATAATAATGATGACGTGTGTATACTTATATATATCTATATATGTGTGTGGAAGGAGTAATAATATATATATGTATAGAAGGAGTAATAATATATATGTATAGAAGGAGTAATAATATATATGTATAGAAGGACTTATAATATTGTACAGGGGACGCGCACGGGGACGCGCACAGGGGGCGGGGACGTTAGGAGGATGATTACAATTCGGGGGTAGAGTAGGAGGGGCGGCAGTGTAGAGGGCTGGAGAGGCGGAGTTCCGATCTCAGCCGAGATCCAGATTTCGACAGGGATACCATTCTCGGCACAACACCGGCTTCTGCAGTCTGTCAGATTGTAATGGACGGGAGTTGAAATTGGTGGCGGGGTCGCATGTCCAAGACAGCTGAGCTGCCCCTTGAGCCCGCACCGCCCATCCAATGTACTGGGGCTTCGGGGGCGGAGACTAGAGGTCAGCCGAGAGCGAAGGGGAGGAGCTGGAGAGGAGAGCCCATCCCCTCCCGCCACGGCAAACACCTGGCGTCTGTAACCATGACAACACCATGGGGCGTCTCTCACTCGACTCCTCCCCTGTTCTGAGATATCTATTGGCACCTTTATCCCAACACCGGCGTAGAATTAAAATCCGCCT